>OX419688.1:2500-1424439 GCA_948474745.1 Oligia latruncula
TAACCTAACCTAACCTAACCTAACCTAACCTAACCTAACCTAACCTAACCTAACCTAACCTAACCTAACCTAACCTAACCTAACCTAACCTAACCTAACCTAACCTAACCTAACCTAACCTAACCTAACCTAACCTAACCTAACCTAACCTAACCTAACCTAACCTAACCTAACCTAACCTAACCTAACCTAACCTAACCTAACCTAACCTAACCTAACCTAACCTAACCTAACCTAACCTAACCTAACCTAACCTAACCTAACCTAACCTAACCTAACCTAACCTAACCTAACCTAACCTAACCTAACCTAACCTAACCTAACCTAACCTAACCTAACCTAACCTAACCTAACCTAACCTAACCTAACCTAACCTAACCTAACCTAACCTAACCTAACCTAACCTAACCTAACCTAACCTAACCTAACCTAACCTAACCTAACCTAACCTAACCTAACCTAACCTAACCTAACCTAACCTAACCTAACCTAACCTAACCTAACCTAACCTAACCTAACCTAACCTAACCTAACCTAACCTAACCTAACCTAACCTAACCTAACCTAACCTAACCTAACCTAACCTAACCTAACCTAACCTAACCTAACCTAACCTAACCTAACCTAACCTAACCTAACCTAACCTAACCTAACCTAACCTAACCTAACCTAACCTAACCTAACCTAACCTAACCTAACCTAACCTAACCTAACCTAACCTAACCTAACCTAACCTAACCTAACCTAACCTAACCTAACCTAACCTAACCTAACCTAACCTAACCTAACCTAACCTAACCTAACCTAACCTAACCTAACCTAACCTAACCTAACCTAACCTAACCTAACCTAACCTAACCTAACCTAACCTAACCTAACCTAACCTAACCTAACCTAACCTAACCTAACCTAACCTAACCTAACCTAACCTAACCTAACCTAACCTAACCTAACCTAACCTAACCTAACCTAACCTAACCTAACCTAACCTAACCTAACCTAACCTAACCTAACCTAACCTAACCTAACCTAACCTAACCTAACCTAACCTAACCTAACCTAACCTAACCTAACCTAACCTAACCTAACCTAACCTAACCTAACCTAACCTAACCTAACCTAACCTAACCTAACCTAACCTAACCTAACCTAACCTAACCTAACCTAACCTAACCTAACCGATTCCAAATTTCTCCATACTTTTTGGTCGTAAAACACGTATTTTCAGCTTTTTTCAAAATTTTTGTTCACCGTAAATTCCAAAAACCCCATAGTTTGCTGGCCCGCGCCGAGACACGTCTTTTGACACCTCGCACGCCCGCCTAGCTCACATAGAAGTTCAAAAATTTGCCCTCCCACCCACCCATTCGTGTCTAGGGAGGTAAACTTTTCAGTTTTGACGGAAAAATTAGTTCGTGTTTTTCATTGTCCCGGGTACTCTACTACCTTCTTTAATAAGACTCTGGGGAAGTAAACGGGTTTTAATGACTATTACCGCCTCTTGAAGGCGATTTCATTTTTATTTAAGTTTTATTTTGTTTTGACAACTGTTATAAATACCTGACCGAGTCCGTATTTACAGGGCTCCCAACTACAAATACTTCCACTTGCTACTGATCCCCCCTATACAGGGTACAGTAACACACAAGTGCTAGCCGAATAAATCAATAAAAATGATCGGCAGGACCCCGGTTAGCAAGCAAAAGGTCTTTGAGGAGTGCTCGGACACGGGGAGACCTCAACACACACAGACTGGCCCGTCTGACAGGCGTGGTGTCGGGGAGTTGGAGGCTGATGGACTGAGGTCTGAGCAGCCGTCCAGAACTCCGACACCACCGAAGAAGCCGCAACAGCCTGGCACATCGCCAACAGGAGAGGACGGTATGAGAGCGGGCCCCTCGAAAATCACACAGGTGCGGAAGAATATAAGCGACACCGAGGCAAAAGGGAGATCACCTCCAATACTCAGGCTGAAATTCTCAGCACCTGTTGCCGAGGCGCGCGCTCTCATGCTCAAAGCAAAGGCACAGTTGGACATGTCAGGGAACATAAAGTCCACCATAAAGCAGACGGTGTCAGAGTGCATAAAGGCTCTCTACGAAATTGTAAAGAGAATAGATAAACCGGAGGCAAAAGAAGAGGAGAGCAGGAGCGAGAAAGAAAATAAGCAGTCAGGAGAATCAGGAGACAATAGCTTAAGAATATTGAACGAAATTCTAGAAGTCAAAGAAATATTGATTAGAAATGAAAAGGAAGAACTCCCGGCCAAAATAGAAAGATCGAAAGTGGAGCTAAGGGACAGAATCGATGCGCAGATGGTAGAAATCAAAGACCTGAAGGCGGTGTCAAAGATACAAGCAGAGAAGATAGAAGCCCGAATGGGAAGCGTCGGAACGTACGCGCAAGTTGCAGCGATGCCGCCTCAACCATCGGCTAGGAAAAACTTGCACTCGATCATAGTGTCATCGTCACATGAGAGCGACACTTCAGACACTGTAGTCGACAAAATCCGAGCGACTGTCGATGCAAAGAGTACTGGGTTGAGGATAGACCATCTGCGCAGAGCAAAGAACCAGTCGGTGATTATAAGCTGCTCGGAAAAAGAAGAAATAGGAAAGGTATCGGCAAGGATCAAGAACTCCAGAGGGGACCTGAAAGTCGAGGAGGCAGTCAACAAGAACCCGCTCGTGGTCGTCAGGGATGTGATGAATTACATCACTGACGACGACTTGGTGACGGCAATAAGATCTCAAAACGGACACCTCCTGGAGGGCGCCGAAATCTGCGAGGGTGACATCCGGGTCATGTATAAGCGAAGGGCGAGGAACCCGCTGACGAATCACGCGGTGCTGCGCGTCAAGCCAGTGATTTGGCAGCGGCTGACGTCAGCGGGTCGAATCCACGTGGACCTGCAGAGGGTGGTCGTAAGAGACCAGAGCCCGCTGATCCAGTGCACAAAGTGCCTCGGATACGGGCACAGCAGAAAATACTGCACAGAACCGGCAGTCCTCTGCAGCCACTGTGGGGAACCGCACACGAGAGCAGAGTGTCCTGGGTTCACCCTCAACGAAAAGCCGAAATGCAGAAACTGCAGCCAGAGCAAGAAGGACGCAGCACACAACGCTTTTGATAGCGAGTGTCCCACGAGGAAAAAATGGGACGCACTGGCCAGGTCAGCAGTAGCATACTGCTAAGGTGGTGACGGGGACAGGAGCAAAAAATACCAATGCCAAGTATCGTGTCGTGCAGGACCAGACCTACAAACAAAACCAGCTCAACACCGTTATGAGGGGCTTCGCCCAGAAAATACGCAACTCGAACGGGACGGTGTCCTTGAATTTGGCCCAAATACTGACAGGACTGCTGCCGCTTGACCTGAGAGTCAAGGAAGCAGCATCCCTCTACGAGGCAAAGAGAGGAAAGCTTCAGCCAATTCTTGGGGACCGTTCTGTCGAGGAAAAGGCGGGTTTCTTGGCGAGGCCTCATCCAGCTGGGGAGGGTGATCTTGGACTCCAATGCTTCGAGAGCGACCCGGAGGTGCAGCTGCGCATGAGGGAGGGTACAGTACATATCTCCACAGATGGGAGCAGAATTGAAGGAAAAGTTGGTGCTGCTCTTTCCTGGAGGAAAGGGACAGACGGAACTAAAAGTAAGAAATTCAAGCTTGAGGAGTACTGTACCGTCCTTCAAGCGGAGCTGTACGCGGTACACAGAGTCATGGAGTTGCTAAAAAGTAAAAAGAGATCTGATCTTGACAACTGTCCTGTCTCATCTGTCAAGCAAACCATAAGAAGTGGCTCGATTGATGGATGGGAGGACAGACGTCAAAAAGAGAGCCAGTCTGGTGTCACTGGGATGTTCTTCCCCTCAGCCAAACACGCCTACAGAATAAGCAGGAACAATCACCTCACACACCTGCACACACAACTCTTCACAGGGCATGGGGGCTTCTCCCAGTACCGAAACCGACTTATGGAAAAAGACTTACCTGCTTGTGTTTGTGTCCCAGCCGCGGAGGAATCGATCCTGCACCTGACAGTTGAGTGTCCAGAGTTTCAGCACGACAGATTAAACCTGAAGAATAAAATAGATGTTAATATATGTAAAGAAAATATATATACAATTATGGAAAACAAAGATATCAGAAATAGATTCTTAGACTTTTGCATAAAAATAATGAAAATAGTAATAGACAGAAATAAAAATAGACTAAGTAAATTAACACGGTAAATATAGTGAAGTATATTATACTAAGTGTTAAAGTATAACTAAGTTAAGTAATTAAAAACAAAGAAAAAAAAAAAAAAAAAAAAAAAAAAAAAAAAAAATCTAAGTATATATAGGAAAAATAATTAATAGAAACATCATTAGGATAAGCAACATGTTAGGAATACACACAATAGTAAAGAGATAGTACTACCTCAAATAGGAAAAATAATTAAGTAGAAATAAAATAGCAATAAAAATAAGGAAAGTAATAAACATCAGGATTAACTTTGAATAGTTTAAGGAACAGTATTGCCTCAACCCTCTGTAGACAAAACTGAAACAAACACAGAAAGGAATTAAACATACCACCACCTGAAAATATGAAAAACAAAAAAGTCTTAGTATAAATAGGAAAATAAGTAAATAGAAATAAACATTAGGAATAACTTAAATTAGTCTAAGAAATAGTATTGCATCAAACCTCTGCAGACCAAACTGGAACAAACAAAGAAAGGAAGAAACATGTCACCACCTGAAAATATGAAAAATAAAAATTAAACGCTCCTTATAGGAAACAAGACATAAAAGCCTCCGACCGCAATATCGGAGAAAACCGGGTCCTTGGGCAGGAGTGTGGTTTTAGCCGGTAAGAGTCCGGCACTACCCAGACTGCATCACCAGTGGGACAGTCTGGGTGTCCATGAGGATTTCCCACTCCTGCCAAAAAAAAAAAAAAAAAAAAAAAAAAAAAAAAAACCTAACCTAACCTAACCTAACCTAACCTAACCTAACCTAACCTAACCTAACCTAACCTAACCTAACCTAACCTAACCTAACCTAACCTAACCTAACCTAACCTAACCTAACCTAACCTAACCTAACCTAACCTAACCTAACCTAACCTAACCTAACCTAACCTAACCTAACCTAACCTAACCTAACCTAACCTAACCTAACCTAACCTAACCTAACCTAACCTAACCTAACCTAACCTAACCTAACCTAACCTAACCTAACCTAACCTAACCTAACCTAACCTAACCTAACCTAACCTAACCTAACCTAACCTAACCTAACCTAACCTAACCTAACCTAACCTAACCTAACCTAACCTAACCTAACCTAACCTAACCTAACCTAACCTAACCTAACCTAACCTAACCTAACCTAACCTAACCTAACCTAACCTAACCTAACCTAACCTTTTTTTTTTTTTTTTTTTTTTTTTTTTTTTTTTTTTTTTTTTTTTTTTTTTTGCGCTGGGAAAAAATGCATTACGCATACCCTCCCATCGGGGGATGGGGGGCTATGTGGGACTCCCCGGGCTGACCCGGTATACCCACTAAAATAACCCAGCGACACTCCCGCTTCGTCAGAGTGGCGGGGGACTGGGAAACCGGCAAAGCCTTGACATCCAGTCCTCCGCCGACGATGGCCCTCCAAGGCGGACCCCTCACGCCCCCCCCGTGGGGAGGGGGAAGGGCCCGGGAGTGACAGACGAAGGTGGTGATGGGTGCAATGCGGGCGAGGGCACCCCCGTGCCTGTCGCCCGCCCATCGCCACCATGAGGAGGGAGAGGACGGCGCCTTCTCCGACCCCTTCGTCTGCGGAGCGGCGCAGCGAGAGGGTCATCCTCCCGCGCGCGCTCCGCCTCCTCCTTTTGCGAGATTACGTCCTCGCAAAAGGAGGCTACCGCTGACCAGGCCCCCTCGCTCTCCAGCATGGCGTTGATCACGCTGGGGAGCGAGAGGTCCTGTCCGACCACCGCGGTCAGACCGCGGCGCAGCTCGGACCACGCTGGGCACACCTCCAGGGTGTGCTGTGCCGTGTCCTCCGCCGCACCGCAGTCGTGGCAGGCCGGGGTATCCTCCCGCCCGATCCGGTGCAGGTGCGTTCCGAAACAGCCGTGGCCGGACAACACCTGCACCAGGCGGAACGAGAGGAAACCGTGGGACCGCTCGAGCCAGCCCTGCAGGACCGGACCGAGCGCGTCCAACGTACGGCGGCCAAAGGCGGCGGTGGCGAGGTCCTCCGTCCAGTGGAGGACGATGGCGTCCCTCGCCTCCCGCCGCACGGCCTCCCGTTCTTCGGCGACGGGGCGCTCCCCGAGCGCCCTCCGCTGCGCAGTCCACTCGTAGACTCTGGCCAGCACCCAAGCCTCCAACTCCCAAGGAGGGGTGCCGGCCAGGGCGCACGCCGCCGAAAAACCCACCGAGCGGTAGGCCCTCGCCACCCGCAGTGCAATGGCCCTTTGGGGCTTGCGGAGGGCGGTCGCATTCTCCCTCCTGTGGAGGGAGTCCGCCCAGATGGGGGCCCCGTACAGGGCCATGCTCTTCAGAATGCCGGCATAGAGGCGCCGGCATTTCTCCTTAGGCCCCCCCAGGTTCGGGAGGAGCCACGAGAGGGCGTCAGCGGCTTTCAGGAGGCGCGTCGACAGCCCGCTGAAATGCGGGCCGAAGCGCCACCTCTCGTCCAGCACCAGACCCAGATACTTCATCTGGGGCTGGACCGCTATCCTGACGCCCTCTACGACGATGTGGGCGTCGGGAGGGCAGCGCTGCCGAGGCCCGCGAAAGAACACGGCCTCGGTCTTCTGCAGCGCCACCCTCAGTCCCAGGCGGCGGATCCTCTCTGCAACCAAGGATCCGCCAGCCGAGGCCAGACAGGCCGCCTCCGCAAAGCTCCTCCCCCGGGCAGTGAGGAGAGTGTCATCCGCGTAGCAGATGACACTCGTGCCCGGAAGGAGGGCTCCCCGCAGCAGCCAGTCGAAACCGATGTTCCACAGGGGGGGCCCCAGCACTGACCCCTGCGGAACACCGGACTCTGCGCCGTATCGCCTCACCGTGGCCGTTTTGTCCACGAGGAGGACCTCTCGGCCCTCCAAGTAGCTGGCCAGGAGGTTCCGCAGATATTGGGGCACTCCGTGATATCGGAGCGCCTCCAATATTGTCGAATGGGGGACGGAGTTGAAGGCATTTGCAATGTCGAACGACACCGCCAGCACTCCGTCCCCCGCCTCCACCGCCTCCTTCACCTGGCCTTTGAGCAGGGCCAGCGCGTCGATTGTCGAACGCCCTCGACGGAAGCCGAATTGGGCGTCCGACAGATCCGGCCCCACTCCCCGCAAAAGACCAGCGAGCCGGGACGCGACGATCCCCTCGAACATCTTACCGACCTCATCGAGCAGGACGATGGGCCGGTATGCCGATGGGGAGTCCACCGGGCGTCCCTCCTTTCGGAGGAGGCAGAGCTGCCCCTCCTTCCACAGTTTCGGGAACCTCCCAGCCGTAAAGCACGCGCTGAAGAGGTCCCGAAACCTTTCCTCCATTTGGGAGGCGGCGATCGCCACCACCCGTGCCGGGACGCCGTCTGGTCCGGGGGCCGTCTTCTTGGCGCGGAGGCTGAGGACCCCCTCGCGGAATTCCGACGCCGTCACCGGGGGTACCTCCTCCTCCGGTGGAGCCGCCCCTTGCGGGGGAGCCATCGTTGGTGGGGCGAAGTCGGTCCTGCGCGGAAACAGGGACCGGACCACCCCATCCAGCAACGCTGGCTCGAGGGTCTCCGTCAGGGGGGGACCATAGGGGCGGAGCTGGTTCCGCGCCGCCTTGTATGGTCTCCCGTAAGGGTCCCTGTCGAGACCCTCCAGCATCTCGGCCCTCGCCGAGTCTTCTGCAGCACCCATCGCCGCCTTGAGGACCGTCTTCGCCTCCCGGTAAGAAGCGTAAAGGCGGTCCTCTTCCGCGGGGATTCGGTTTCGGGCGCTGCGGCGTCGGCTCCGCGTGTAGGCCCTTCTGGCCGCCACGCAGGCGCTCCGGAGACCCGACAGCTCCTCCGTCCACCAATAGACGGCACGACGGGGAGGCGGGCGGCGAGACCGAGGCATGCTGGAGTCGCACACCTCGGTCAAGGACCCCCTGAGTCGGACCGCTGCGGCGTCCACGTCCAGGACCTCGACAGGGGGCGACAGCCAGTCCTGGAGGAAGGCCGCCTCCTCGGCTGCCTCCCGGTCCAGGCGGGTGAGTGCCCACCGCGGGAAGGGAGATTGCCCGGCGCGGGCCGTCCCCCCCCCCTGGGTGGAGATGTCGAACCGTACATATCGGTGGTCCGACAACGTCTCCACCATCTCCACCCGCCAGTTGACGACGCGGGCGGCTAGCGCGGGGGTGGCAAACGAGACGTCCACCACCGACCCGCCGTGCTGCCGCACACACGTGTGGACCGCCCCCCTGTTGAGGAGGGACACACCGCACGAGGCCGCCCAAAACTCGACGGCGCGCCCCCGGACGTTGCAGCCAGCCGCCGGGTTGCCCCAGGCCGCCGACTTGGCGTTCAGGTCGCCCAGCACCACGACCTGGCGTGGCGCCGCCCTCCCTACGACTGCGGTGAGGACCTCGAGGAAATCCTCAAAGTCCGAGAGAGGGCGGTTTGGGGAGAAGTAGACCCCTACCAGGGCCATGTCTCCCCACGCGGCGGCCACGTATCCCGGTCCCCTCTCTAAGAGCGAGAGGGGAGGGGAGTCCGTGGAAGACCGCGACACCAACGCCACCAAGCCGTCCCGGTCGCCCAGCCAACGGCCGGGGACCGAGTAAGGCTCGGCGACCACCGCCAAGTCCACCAACCACTCAGCCATGGTCTGCATCAGCAGATCCTGGGCTGCCCTGCAGTGGTTGGCGTTCGCCTGGAGGATGCGATGTTCGACCCTATCCATCGATGGTCATCGCACCCCCCTCCGCAGCCACCGTCGCAGGAACGACGGTGCTCTTGGCAGCCGCAGCAGGACCAGTCGGCGCCTGCGCTTTGCCCCGCTTAGGGGGAGGATTGCAGTTCCTCCCCTTCATTATGTGGCCTGCCGGGCAGCCACTGGCGGCACACACCGCGCAGTGCGGCGTGGCGGCCTCGCAGGCGGCGGCCTTGTGGCCCTCCTTGCCGCAGCGGAAGCACGTGTCCGTCCTGTCCACCGCGGACGGACACAGGGGCCGGGTGTGTCCAATGCCCAGACACCGGAAACACCTCAGAGGCTGCTCCTCGAGTGCCCGGACTGCACCCGAGCTGAACCCGACCGTGATCCGTCCCTTGGCCAGGACGGCTTTGGCGGCGGTGATTGGGCACTCGAGGCGTATGGTGCCCATGCCGCCGCGGCCGGGCCTTATGGCCCTGCCTTGCACCGCCGCGATGCCGCAGCCCCCTATGGCTGCGACCGCCGCCACCACCTCCTCCTTGGTGACGGAGTCGTCCAAGTCGGCCACCTCTATGGCCGCCGACTTGACCGGCCGGGCCACCTTGGCCGAATCGGCGATCGCCTCCTGCAGCTTGGCTGCGAAGAGGTCGGCATGGGCACTCCCCTCCGCCCCCGGGAACTCGAAAATTCGAGCCCCGGCTTGCGTCTTACGGCAAGTGACGCTGCCGATCCCCAACTGGGTGGGGTCGGCATTGGCACGCGCCCGCACCAAGACGGACGCGTACGTCTCCCCCCGTTCCGCAGCCTCCGCGGTGAGCGTCACAACGACGGCCGCGGTTTTCGGGGGGACCAGGCGAGCCTTACCCCTCCCTTTTCCTTTCCCCGTCCCCTTTCCCTTGCCGGTCGTCTGCGACTGGGTGGGGACGGTGGCGGCGCGGACAGCAGGGACGGCCGTCGCCGACTTCTTCCCTTTGCCCTTCCCCTTTCGGACCACTTCCGTCCACTCGTTGGACGGGGTCGTCGAGGGGAGGAGGAGGGCGTCTTCCGCCTGGGCGGAGGTGGACGGTTCCGGCTCGCGCTGCGTCGCATCCGCCGCAAGCGGCGGCCGAAGGCGCTTCTCCGGTAGGAGCCGGTCCTCGATACCTGCAATGCAGGCTCTTGTGAAGGCCCTCTCCTCCCGTACTACCTTGCGGATAATTTCCTCAAGGTTGGGGGAGGGGCCCTCTGCTGCAGGGCTCGTCTTGGCCTGTTGGGGCCGGGCCGTGGCTTCAGCCAGCTTCTGATGTAGCTGGCTGACCTCCGACTGCAGGCGATCCACCTTCGCCTGCAGTTGCCGCGTCTCATCAGTGGACTTGCGCAGTACCAGCTCCGCGACCACACCGCGCATGCTGGCGGCCCTGCATTTTAGGGCCTTCTGCAGGGTCCCCTTGAGGTTTGAGGACTTAGAGGCGACCTCCACGATCTCCTCCTCGTCCTCCTCCGCCATTCTTTGCAGCTCCGCCAGAGACTGCTCCGCGTACATAACGCGGGACGCGCCGTACCCGGACTTGGCCCGGGCGACGTGCGCCCGCTTCTCCGCGGCAGCGACCCGCTCCTCCAGCTCCTGCTGGAGCTGAGCCCGCCGAGCCAGGTCCAGCTGGCGTTGGGCGCCCGCGAGCCCAACGACATGGGTCTCCGCGGCCACCGTCGGCTTTTTCGCCCTCGGCACCCGCGTCGACCCCGAGGCCGAGGAGCCCTCGGACCCACCGCTGAGATGGGTTCGCTTTCGCGATCGTGAGTCGTCCGCGTCCGACACACTAATAAGTGAGTCGTTGTCGGACGAGTCTTCCGCCGTTCCAAAGAAGCTAGCCGCAGACGGCGCGCGGCTAGCCTCAGACGCCGAAGCGTCGGATTGGCCCTGAGAAGGGCCTTTGGTTTGGCCCTGAGAAGGGCCTTTGGGGTTGTTTTTCTTTAAAAAGCGCCCGCAGGCATCCCGCATGGGGCTCGACATAATAAAACTCAGCAATTTCGCAACACACAAGACAGATAAAATAAAATTGATAGCTACGAATGCACAGTGCACTTTGGCCGTACCCAGTCTGCCACTCCGTTACGGTGGTCAGAGCTGGGCCGTTTCCAGGGGACACGACGAGGACGTAAGCACTGTGGGGTGGTCCCCCAACCTAACCTAACCTAACCTTTTTTTTTTTTTTTTTTTTTTTTTTGCGGGGGGAAAATCCTCATGGATGTCCGCCGCCCTGGGGTGGGCGGCGGGGTCTGTCAGACTCTTACTGACTAAAAACCACCCCGGTGTTCCCTTCCTGTACCTATTGTCGGGGGTACGGGTATCGCTTGCGCATTCATCCGCGCCCCCGGCAGGTATTGGCCCGCCAGATGTTTGTAGGCGGGCCCCGTCACCCTCTGCGGCCGTCACCCAGCGGCCGCAGGTACTCCAACTGAGAGGCGCGCGCGGAACACTACGCCGCCGCCTCGAGGCCTGTTTCTGATCGGGCGACAGACGCCCCTAGTCTGTCGCCCGCAGGCCGCGCCCTATGGTGGCCGGAGGTCGTCCGCCACCCTGCGACGCCCGGTGCGTCTGCTGCGGGCCGGGAGAGAGGTAACAGCTTCTCTCTCCCTTTCCGCCGCCTCCTTTGCCGACATTACGTCCTCACAAAAGGAGGCGACGGCCGTCCAGCCGCTCTCGCTCCCGACCATGCATGAAATGACGGCCGGAAGCGAGAGGTCGCCCGCAGCATCGACTGCCGCGACTAAGTCACGGCGCTGCACTGCCCAAGCTGGGCACTCCTCCAACGTGTGCAGCGCCGTGTCCTCGCGGCAGCTGTCACAGTGGTGACATTCGGGCGTCGGCTCCCGGCCTATCCGACACAGGTACTTCCCGAAACACCCATGTCCGGTAAGCACCTGCGTCAGCCGGAAGCTGAGGGCGCCGTGGCGTCTCTCCAGCCACTCCTTCATTACGGGTCTTACCGCCGCTATCGCGGCGTGCCCTGCCGTGGGTCGCGCAAGTCGCTGCTCCCATTTCGCCACTAGGACCTGGCGGAGCTCTGCCCTGCGCGCCTCGACTTGTCGAGGCACCAGGCGCTCGCCCCGCCCCACCGCTTCCTCGCGCCATGTATAGAGTGACGCGAGGAGTTCCGCCTCTAGGTCCCAGGGCGGGGATCCGGCTAGGAGGCTCGCCGCCTCGAAGGAGATCGTACGGTATCCCCTTATTACCCTGACGGCCATCGCTCTTTGCGGCCTTCGTAGCAAGGCGATGTTACGGGCCGTCAGGGCATCCGCCCACACTGGCGCGGCGTAAAGCGCCATGGACCGTACGATCCCTGTGTAGAGCCTCCGGCAGGAGGTATTTGGACCCCCCAAGTTGGGCAGCAAGCGCGAGAGCGCTGAAGCGGCGCCCAACAAGCGGGGTGCGAGCCGCTGGAAGTGCGGCCCGAAGCTCCATCGGCTGTCGAGGACGAGTCCTAAGTACTTCATCGTCGACTCGACAGCCATGGAGACCCCTCCTACCACGATGTTTGAACCCGGAGGTGGCTTATTCCTCGGCCCGTGAAAACAGAGGGCCTCGGATTTGTGCAAGGCCACCTCCAGGCCCAACCGCCGGATCCTACCCACGACATGCGCGACCCCGGCTGTCGCCAGTATGGCCGCCTGCCGGTACGTCTTCCCACGTGCTGTCACTAGCGTGTCGTCAGCGTAGCATGTCACGCCGACTCCGTGGAGAAGAGCACCGCGCAGAGCCCAGTCGTAGCCTATGTTCCACAGGGGCGGCCCCAGTACCGACCCCTGCGGAACACCGCACGACATTTCTCGCCGACCCCATCCTTCACGACCCGGGTAAACTACCGCTCTATCCGACAAATAGGCCCCGATAATGCGGCGGAGGTAGCCTGGCACCCCGTGATAGCGGAGCGCCTCTCTGATCGTATTCCAGGGCAAGGTGTTGAAAGCGTTGGCGATGTCGAGCGACACCGCCAAGACCACCTCACCCCGGGCGACCGCCTCCTCCGCCAGGACCCTTACGCGCATGATTGCGTCCACTGTGGAGCGCCCCTGACGGAAACCAAACTGGTTGTCCGCCAGGTCCGGCCCCTCGTTGCTCATGTGCCGGACGAGGCGGTCGGCGATAATTCGCTCGAATATCTTACACACCTCGTCCAGCAGCACAATGGGCCGGTAGGCAGACGGTGAGTCTGCGGGGCGCCCCTCCTTCTTTAGCAGGACCAGCTTCCCGGTCTTCCACCGGCGTGGAAGCTGGCCCCGCTCCAGACATGCGCTTAAGAGTCCTTCTAGTCGGGGCCCGAGAGCCCTCAAGGCCAGGACCCATGCACGGCCTGGAATGCCGTCGGGCCCTGGGGCGGTGTTTTTTATGCGAGACACCGCCACTCTCAACTCTACCCGGGTCACTTCGGGCACGTCGTCGTCGTCGTCTTCCGCGTTAGGCACATTCCAAGGCGGAACCATAGCGGGTGGTGTGTGCTCTGGGCGTAAGGGAAACAGAGCGCTCACCACGTCCTCCAATAGCTGTGGCTGAAGACTCCGGGACAGTGGGGGGGCCCACTGGCGCATCTTGCCCCTCACCATACGGTAGGGGCGTCCCCACGGATCTCGGTCCAGAGTCTCCAGCAGCTCTGCGCGGGCCGATGACTTTGCCCGCACGATGGCTAATTGGAGAGCGCTCTTCGCCTCCCTGTAGCTCTGGTATAGTTCCGCCTCGATGGCCACCGCTGACGGAGAGCGGCGGCGTCTTCTTCGGCACCTGGCATACTGGCGTCGCCTCTCAACGCAGGCGATGCGTAAATGCGCAATTTGCTGCGACCACCAGTACACCTGGCGCCTGGATGGTAACGGCCGGACTCGGGGCATCGCGGCGTCGCAGATTTGCGACATGCTCTCCCGGAACCACTCCGCCTCCTCGTCGATGTCGACAGGCCTGTCGGGAGCATCCAACCAGGCCTGCACGATAGAGGCCTCCAGGAGAGCCTCCCTGTCCAGCCGCTTCATTGCCCAACGCGGACCGTCTCCAACGCTCACCGGGGCTGCTTGGGCCGGCCCGACCGAGGTCTGGGTGGAGACACTGAATCTGATATATCTGTGATCAGACAGCGTCTCCACGTCCTCCACTACGTGCCAGCCACGGACACGGCGCGCGAGAGCGGGGCTAGCGAACGTGAGGTCCACTATTGACCCGCCCCACTGTCGCACGCATGTCTGCACGCAACCCCGGTTCAGCAGGAGCAGGCCCTGCTCGACCGCCCACTCCTCCACCAACTCGCCCCGCACATCAGTTGTCGGGGAACCCCATGCCGCAGACTTGGCGTTGAAGTCCCCCAAGACGAGAACGGGACGAGGACGACTACGACTGACGACCGTGCCCAGATCCGAAATGACCTGCTCGAGGTCGGCGAGAGATAGGCTGGGGGCGAAATACACCCCCGCGACCATAATGCTGCCAAAAACTGCCGCGACATAGCCCCGCCCCCGGGTGACGGCCTCAAAGAGCGGGGTGTCCACGGCAGACCTTCTTATAAGCGCCACCGAACCGTTAGTGTCGCACGCCCAGTCATCCCTGGGCGGCACAAAATACGGCTCGGCGACGACTGCCATATCGATTGACCACTGCGCCATGCTCTGGAGCAAGAGATCCTGAGCTCTGGCGCAGTGGTTTATGTTGCTTTGGAGAACCTAACCTAACCTAACCTAACCTAACCTAACCTAACCTAACCTAACCTAACCTTTTTTTTTTTTTTTTTTTTTTTTTTTTTTTTTTTTTTTTTTTTTTTTTTTTGCGCTGGGAAAAAATGCATTACGCATACCCTCCCATCGGGGGATGGGGGGCTATGTGGGACTCCCCGGGCTGACCCGGTATACCCACTAAAATAACCCAGCGACACTCCCGCTTCGTCAGAGTGGCGGGGGACTGGGAAACCGGCAAAGCCTTGACATCCAGTCCTCCGCCGACGATGGCCCTCCAAGGCGGACCCCTCACGCCCCCCCCCCCGTGGGGAGGGGGAAGGGCCCGGGAGTGACAGACGAGGGTGGTGATGGGTGCAATGCGGGCGAAGGCACCCCCGTGCCTGTCGCCCGCCCATCGCCACCATGAGGAGGGAGAGGACGGCGCCTTCTCCGACCCCTTCGTCTGCGGAGCGGCGCAGCGAGAGGGTCATCCTCCCGCGCGCGCTCCGCCACCTCCTTTTGCGAGATTACATCCTCGCAAAAGGAGGCTACCGCTGACCAGGCCCCCTCGCTCTCCAGCATGGCGTTGATCACGCTGGGGAGCGAGAGGTCCTGTCCGACCACATCGGTCAGACCGCGACGCAGCTCGGACCACGCCGGGCACACCTCAAGCGTGTGCTGTGCCGTGTCCTCCGCCGCGTCGCAGTCGTGGCAGGCCGGGGTCTCCTCCCTCCCGATCCGGTGCAGGTGCGTTCCGAAACAGCCGTGTCCGGACAACACCTGCACCAGACGGAACGAGAGGAAACCGTGGGACCGCTCGAGCCAGCCCTGCAGGACCGGACCGAGCGCGTCCAGCGTGCGGCGGCCAAAGGCGGCGGTGGCGAGGTCCTCCGTCCAGTGGAGGACGATTGCGTCCCTCGCCTCCCGCCGCACGGCTTCTCGTTCTTCGGCGACCGGGCGCTCCCCGAGCGCCCTCCGCTGCGCGGTCCACTCGTAGACTCTGGCCAGCACCCAAGCCTCCAACTCCCAAGGAGGGGTGCCGGCCAGAGCGCACGCCGCCGAAAAGCCCACCGAGCGGTAGGCCCTCGCCACCCGCAGTGCGATGGCCCTTTGGGGCTTGCGGAGGGCGGTCGCATTCTCCCTCCTGTGGAGGGAGTCCGCCCAGATGGGGGCCCCGTACAGGGCCATGCTCCTGAGGATGCCGGCATAGAGGCGCCGGCATTTCTCCTTGGGGCCCCCCAGGTTCGGGAGGAGCCACGAGAGGGCGTCAGCGGCTTTCAGGAGGCGCGTCGACAGCCCGCTGAAATGCGGGCCCAAGCGCCACCTGTCGTCCAGCACCAGACCCAGATACTTCATCTGGGGCTGGACCTCTATCCTGACGCCCTCTACGACGATGTGGGCGTCTGGAGGGCAGCGCTGCCGAGGCCCGCGGAAGAATACGGCCTCGGTCTTGTGCAGCGCCACCTTCAATCCGAGCCGGCGGATCCTCTCTGCAACCAAGGATCCGCCAGCCGAGGCCAGACAGGCCGCCTCCCCAAAGCTCCTCCCCCGGGCAGTGAGGAGAGTGTCATCCGCGTAGCAGATGACACTCGTGCCCGGAAGGAGGGCTCCCCGCAGCAGCCAGTCGAAACCGATGTTCCACAGGGGGGGCCCCAGCACTGACCCCTGCGGAACACCGGACTCTGCGCCGTATCGCCTCACCGTGGCCGTTTTGTCCACGAGGAGGACCTCTCGGCCCTCCAAGTAGCTGGCCAGGAGGTTCCGCAGATATTGGGGCACTCCGTGATATCGGAGCGCCTCCAATATTGTCGAATGGGGGACGGAGTTGAAGGCATTTGCAATGTCGAACGACACCGCCAGCACTCCGTCCCCCGCCTCCACCGCCTCCTTCACCTGGCCTTTGAGCAGGGCCAGCGCGTCGATTGTCGAACGCCCTCGACGGAAGCCGAATTGGGCGTCCGACAGATCCGGCCCCACTCCCCGCAAAAGACCAGCGAGCCGGGACGCGACGATCCCCTCGAACATCTTACCGACCTCATCGAGCAGGACGATGGGCCGGTATGCCGATGGGGAGTCCACCGGGCGTCCCTCCTTTCGGAGGAGGCAGAGCTGCCCCTCCTTCCACAGTTTCGGGAACCTCCCAGCCGTAAAGCACGCGCTGAAGAGGTCCCGAAACCTTTCCTCCATTTGGGAGGCGGCGATCGCCACCACCCGTGCCGGGACGCCGTCTGGTCCGGGGGCCGTCTTCTTGGCGCGGAGGCTGAGGACCCCCTCGCGGAATTCCGACGCCGTCACCGGGGGGACCTCCTCCTCCGGTGGAGCCGCCCCTTGCGGGGGAGCCATCGTTGGTGGGGCGAAGTCGGTCCTGCGCGGAAACAGGGACCGGACCACCCCATCCAGCAACGCTGGCTCGAGGGTCTCCGTCAGGGGGGGACCATAGGGGCGGAGCTGGTTCCGCGCCGCCTTGTACGGTCTCCCATACGGGTCCCTGTCTAGACCCTCCAGCATCTCGGCCCTCGCCGAGTCCTCTGCAGCGCCCATTGCAGCCTTCAGGACCGTCTTCGCCTCTCGGTAAGAGGCGTAAAGGCGGTCCTCTTCCGCGGGGACGCGGTTTCGGGCGCTGCGGCGTCGGCTCCGCGTGTAGGCCCTTCTGGCCGCCACGCAGGCGCTCCGGAGTCCCGACAGCTCCTCCGTCCACCAATAGACGGCACGACGGGGAGGCGGGCGGCGTGACCGAGGCATGCTGGAGTCGCACACCTCGGTCAGGGACCCCCTGAGCCGGACCGCTGCGGCGTCCACGTCCAGGACCTCGACAGGGGGCGACAGCCAGTCCTGGAGAAAGGCCGCCTCCTCGGCTGCCTCCCGGTCCAGGCGGGTGAGTGCCCAACGCGGGAAGGGAGATTGCCCAGCGCGGGCCGTCCCCCCCCCCTGGGTGGAGATGTCGAACCGCACATATCGGTGGTCCGACAACGTCTCCACCATCTCCACCCGCCAGTTGACGACGCGGGCGGCTAGCGCGGGGGTGGCAAACGAGACGTCCACCACCGACCCGCCGTGTTGCCGCACACACGTGTGGACCGCCCCCCTGTTGAGGAGGGACACACCGCACGAGGCCGCCCAAAACTCGACGGCACGTCCCCGGACGTTGCAACCCGCGGCCGGGTTGCCCCAGGCCGCCGACTTGGCGTTTAGGTCGCCCAGCACCACGACCTGGCGTGGCGCCGCCCTCCCTACGACTGCGGTGAGGACCTCGAGGAAATCCTCAAAGTCCGAGAGAGGGCGGTTTGGGGAGAAGTAGGCCCCTACCAGGGCCATGTCTCCCCACGCGGCGGCCACGTATCCCGGTCCCCTCTCTAAGAGCGAGAGGGGAGGGGAGTCCGTGGAAGACCGCGACACCAACGCCACCAAGCCGTCCCGGTCGCCCAGCCAACGGCCGGGGACCGAGTAAGGCTCGGCGACCACCGCCAAGTCCACCAACCACTCAGCCATGGTCTGCATCAGCAGATCCTGGGCTGCCCTGCAGTGGTTGGCGTTCGCCTGGAGGATGCGATGTTCGACCCTATCCATCGATGGACATCGCACCCCCCTCCGCAGCCACCGTCGCAGGAACGACGGTGCTCTTGGCAGCCGCAGCAGGACCGGTCGGCGCCTGCGCTTTGCCCCGCTTAGGGGGAGGATTGCAGTTCCTCCCCCTCATCGTGTGGCCTGCCGGGCAGCCACTGGCGGCACACACCGCGCAGTGGGGCGTGGCGGCCTCGCAGGAGGCGGCTTTGTGGCCGTCCTTGCCGCAACGGAAGCACGTGTCCGTCCTGTCCACCGCGGACGGACACAGGGGCCGGGTGTGTCCGATGCCGAGGCACCGGAAACACCGCAGAGGCTGCTCCTCGAGCGCCCGGACGGCACCCGAGCTGAACCCGACCGTGAGCCGTCCCTTGGCAAGGACGGCTTTGGCGGCGGCAATTGGGCACTCGAGGCGTATGGTGCCCATGCCGCCGCGGCCGGGCCTTATGGCCCTGCCCTGGACCGCCGCGATGCCACAGCCCCCTACCGCTGCGACCGCCGCCACCACCTCCTCCTTGGTGACCGAGTCGTCCAAGTCGGCCACCTCTATGGCCGCCGACTTGACCGGTCGGGCCACCTTGGCAGAATCGGCGATCACCTCCGCAAGCTTGGCTGCGAAGAGGTCCGCATGGGCACCCCCCTCCGCCCCCGGGAACTCGAAGATTCGAGCCCCGGCCTGCGTCTTGCGGCAGGTGACGCTGCCGATCCCCAACTGGGCGGGGTCGGCATTGGCACGCGCCCGCACCAAGACGGACGCGTACGTCTCCCCCCGTTCCGCAGCCTCTGCGGTGAGCGTCACCACGACGGCCGCGGTTTTCGGGGGGACCAGGCGCCCCTTTCCCCTCCCTTTGCCTTTCGCCGTCCCCTTTCCCTTGCCGGTCGTCTGCGACTGGGTGGGAACGGTGGCGGCGCGGACGGCAGGGACGGCCGTCGCCGACTTCTTGCCCTTCCCCTTGCCCTTGCGGACCACTTCCGTCCACGCGTTGGACGGGGTCGTCGAGGGGAGGAGGAGGGCGTCTTCCGCCTGGGCGGAGGTGGACGGTACCGGCTCGCACCGCGTAGCATCCGCCGCAAGCGGTGGTCGGAGGCGCTTCTCCGGCAGGAGCCGGTCCTCTATGCCTGCGATGCAGGCTCTTGTGAAGGCCCTCTCCTCCCGTACTACCTTGCGGATAATTTCCTCAAGGTTGGAGGAGGGGCCCTCTGCCGCAGGGCTCGTCTTGGCCTGTTGTGGCCGGGCCGTGGCTTCAGCCAGCTTCTGATGAAGCTGGCTGACCTCCGACTGCAGGCGATCCACCTTCGCCTGCAGTTGCCGCGTCTCGTCGCTGGCCTTTCGTCGCACCAGCTCCGCGACGACACCGCGCATGCTGGCGGCCCTACACTTCAGGGCCTTTTGCAAGGTCCCCTTGAGATTTGAGGACTTAGAGGCGACCTCAACAATCTCCTCCTCGTCCTCCTCCGCCATTTTCTCCAGCTCGGCCAGAGAGTGGTCCGCGTAAACAACGCGGGACGCCCCGTACCCGGACTTGGCCCGGGTGACGTGCGCCCGCTTCTCCTTGGCGGCAACTCGCTCCTCCAGCTCTTGCTGGAGCTGAGCCCGCCGAGCCAGGTCCAGCTTGCGTTGGGCGTCCGCGAGCCCAACGACATGGGTCTCCGCGGCCACCGTCGGCTTTTTAGCCTTCGGCAACCGCGTCGACCCCGAGGCCGAGGAGCCCTCGGACCCACCGCTCAAGTGGACTCGCTTTCGCGATCGCGAGTCTTCCGCGTCCGACACACTGATGAGTGAGTCATCGTTGTCGGACGAATCTTCCGCCGTTCCGAATAAGCTCGCCGCAGAAGGCGCGCGGCTGGCCTCTGACACCGAAGCGTCTGAGGGTTGGCCCTGAGAAGGGCCTTTGGTTTGGCCCTGAGAAGGGCCTTTTTTCTTTTTTAAAAATCGCCCGCAGGCATCCCGCATAGGGCTCGACATAATAAAATATAAAATTCCAACAAATTCGCAGACGCACAAGACAGTAATAAAATAAAATCGCTACGAATGCACAGTGCACTTTGGCCGTACCCAGTCTGCCACTCCGTTACGGTGGTCAGAGCTGGGCCGTTTCCAGGGGACACGACGAGGACGTAAGCACTGTGGGGTGGTCCCCCAACCTAACCTTTTTTTTTTTTTTTTTTTTTTTTGTTTGCGCTGGGAAAAAATGCATTACGCATACCCGCCCATCGGGGGATGGGGGGCTATGTGGGACTCCCCGGGCTGACCCGGTATACCCACTAAAACAACCCAGCGACACTCCCGCTTCGTCAGAGTGGCGGGGGACTGGGAAACCGGCAAAGCCTTGACATCCAGTCCTCCGCCGACGATGGCCCTCCAAGGCGGACCCCTCACGCCCCCCCCGTGGGGAGGGGGAAGGGCCCGGGAGTGACAGACGAAGGTGGTGATGGGTGCAATGCGGGCGAAGGCACCCCCGTGCCTGTCGCCCGCCCATCGCCACCATGAGGAGGGAGAGGACGGCGCCTTCTCCGACCCCTCCGTCTGCGGAGCGGCGCAGCGAGAGGGTCATCCTCCCGCGCGCGCTCCGCCTCCTCCTTTTGCGAGATTACATCCTCGCAAAAGGAGGCTACCGCTGACCAGGCCCCCTCGCTCTCCAGCATGGCGTTGATCACGCTGGGGAGCGAGAGGTCCTGTCCGACCACCGCGGTCAGACCGCGGCGCAGCTCGGACCACGCTGGGCACACCTCCAGCGTGTGCTGTGCCGTGTCCTCCGCCGCGCCGCAGTCGTGGCAGGCCGGGGTCTCCTCCCTTCCAATCCGGTGCAGGTGCGTTCCGAAACAGCCGTGGCCGGACAACACCTGCACCAGGCGGAACGAGAGGAAACCGTGGGACCGCTCGAGCCAGCCCTGCAGGACCGGACCGAGCGCGTCCAACGTGCGGCGGCCAAAGGCGGCGGTGGCGAGGTCCTCCGTCCAGTGGAGGACGATGGCGTCCCTCGCCTCCCGCCGCACGGCCTCCCGCTCCTCGGCGACGGGGCGCTCCCCGAGCGCCCTCCGCTGCGCAGTCCACTCGTACACTCTGGCCAGCACCCAAGCCTCCAACTCCCAAGGAGGGGTGCCGGCCAGAGCGCACGCCGCCGAAAAGCCCACCGAGCGGTAGGCCCTCGCCACCCGCAGTGCAATGGCCCTTTGGGGCTTGCGGATGGCGGTCGCGTTCTCCCTCCTGTTGAGGGAGTCCGCCCAGATGGGGGCCCCGTATAGGGCCATACTCTTTAGGATGCCGGCATACAGGCGCCGGCACTTCTCCTTGGGCCCCCCCAGGTTCGGGAGGAGCCACGAGAGGGCGTCAGCGGCTTTCAGGAGGCGCGTCGACAGCCCGCTGAAATGCGGGCCGAAGCGCCACCTGTCGTCCAGCACCAGACCCAGATACTTCATCTGGGGCTGGACCTCTACCCTGACGCCCTCTACGACGATGTGGGCGTCTGGAGGGCAGCGCTGCCGAGGCCCGCGAAAGAACACGGCCTCGGTCTTGTGCAGCGCCACCTTCAATCCCAGGCGGCGGATCCTCTCTGCGACCAAGGATCCGCCAGCCGAGGCCAGACAGGCCGCCTCCGCAAAGCTCCTCCCGCGGGCAGTGAGGAGAGTGTCATCCGCGTAGCAGATGACACTCGTACCCTCAAGGAGGGCCCCCCTCAGGAGCCAGTCGAACCCGATGTTCCACAGGGGGGGCCCCAGCACTGACCCCTGCGGAACACCGGACTCTGCGCCGTACCGCCTCACTGTGGCCGTCTTGTCTACGAGGAGGACCTCTCGGCCCTCCAAGTAGCTGGCCAGGAGGCTCTGCAGGTATTGGGGCACTCCGTGATATCGGAGCGCCTCCAATATCGTCGAGTGGGGGACGGAGTTGAAGGCATTTGCAATGTCGAACGACACCGCCAGCACTCCGTCCCCCGCCTCCACCGCCTCCTTCACCTGGCCTTTGAGCAGGGCCAGCGCGTCGATCGTCGAACGCCCTCGGCGAAAGCCGAATTGGGCGTCCGACAGATCCGGCCCCACTCCCCGCAAAAGGCCATTGAGCCGGGACGCGACGATCCCCTCGAACAATTTACCGACCTCATCGAGCAGGACGATGGGCCGGTATGCCGATGGGGAGTCGACCGGGCGTCCCTCCTTTCGGAGGAGGCACAGCTGCCCCTCCTTCCAAAGCTTCGGGAACCTCCCAGCCGTAAAGCACGCGCTGAAGAGGTCCCGAAACCTTTCCTCCATTTGAGAGGCGGCGATCGCCACCACCCGTGCCGGGACGCCATCTGGTCCGGGGGCCGTCTTCTTGGCGCGGAGGCTGAGGACCCCCTCGCGGAATTCCGACGCCGTCACCGGGGGTACCTCCTCCTCCGGTGGAGCCGCCCCTTGCGGGGGAGCCATCGTTGGTGGGGCGAAGTCGGTCCTGCGCGGAAACAGGGACCGGACCACCCCATCCAGCAACGCTGGCTCGAGGGTCTCCGTCAGGGGGGGACCATAGGGGCGGAGCTGGTTCCGCGCCGCCTTGTATGGTCTCCCGTAAGGGTCCCTGTCGAGACCCTCCAGCATCTCGGCCCTCGCCGAGTCTTCTGCAGCACCCATCGCCGCCTTGAGGACCGTCTTCGCCTCTCGGTAAGAGGCGTAAAGGCGGTCCTCTTCCGCGGGGACGCGGTTTCGGGCGCTGCGGCGTCGGCTCCGCGTGTAGGCCCTTCTGGCCGCCACGCAGGCGCTCCGGAGACCCGACAGCTCCTCCGTCCACCAATAGACGGCACGACGGGGAGGCGGGCGGCGTGACCGAGGCATGCTGGAGTCGCACACCTCGGTCAGGTACCCCCTGAGCCGGACCGCTGCGGCGTCCACGTCCAGGACCTCGACAGGGGGCGACAGCCAGTCCTGGAGAAAGGCCGCCTCCTCGGCTGCCTCTCGGTCCAGGCGGGTGAGTGCCCACCGCGGGAAGGGAGATTGCCCGGCGCGGGCCGTCCCCCCCCCCTGGGTGGAGATGTCGAACCGCACATATCGGTGGTCCGACAACGTCTCCACCATCTCCACCCGCCAGTTGACGACGCGGGCGGCTAGCGCGGGGGTGGCAAACGAGACGTCCACCACCGACCCGCCGTGTTGCCGCACACACGTGTGGACCGCCCCCCTGTTGAGGAGTGACACACCGCACGAGGCCGCCCAAAACTCGACGGCGCGCCCCCGGACGTTGCAACCTGCGGCCGGGTTGCCCCAGGCCGCCGACTTGGCGTTCAGGTCGCCCAGCACCACGACCTGGCGTGGCGCCGCCCTCCCTACGACTGCGGTGAGGACCTCGAGGAAATCCTCAAAGTCCGAGAGAGGGCGGTTTGGGGAGAAGTAGACCCCTACCAGGGCCATGTCTCCCCACGCGGCGGCCACGTATCCCGGTCCCCTCTCTAAGAGCGAGAGGGGAGGGGAGTCCGTGGAAGACCGCGACACCAACGCCACCAAGCCGTCCCGGTCGCCCAGCCAACGGCCGGGGACCGAGTAAGGCTCGGCGACCACCGCCAAGTCCACCAACCACTCAGCCATGGTCTGCATCAGCAGATCCTGGGCTGCCCTGCAGTGGTTGGCGTTCGCCTGGAGGATGCGATGTTCGACCCTATCCATCGATGGACATCGCACCCCCCTCCGCAGCCACCGTCGCAGGAACGACGGTGCTCTTGGCAGCCGCAGCAGGACCGGTCGGCGCCTGCGCTTTGCCCCGCTTAGGGGGAGGATTGCAGTTCCTCCCCCTCATCGTGTGGCCTGCCGGGCAGCCACTGGCGGCACACACCGCGCAGTGCGGCGTGGCGGCCTCGCAGGAGGCGGCTTTGTGGCCGTCCTTGCCGCAACGGAAGCACGTGTCCGTCCTGTCCACCGCGGACGGACACAGGGGCCGGGTGTGTCCGATGCCGAGGCACCGGAAACACCGCAGAGGCTGCTCCTCGAGCGCCCGGACGGCACCCGAGCTGAACCCGACCGTGAGCCGTCCCTTGGCAAGGACGGCTTTGGCGGCGGCAATTGGGCACTCGAGGCGTATGGTGCCCATGCCGCCGCGGCCGGGCCTTATGGCCCTGCCCTGGACCGCCGCGATGCCACAGCCCCCTACCGCTGCGACCGCCGCCACCACCTCCTCCTTGGTGACCGAGTCGTCCAAGTCGGCCACCTCTATGGCCGCCGACTTGACCGGTCGGGCCACCTTGGCAGAATCGGCGATCACCTCCGCAAGCTTGGCTGCGAAGAGGTCCGCATGGGCACCCCCCTCCGCCCCCGGGAACTCGAAGATTCGAGCCCCGGCCTGCGTCTTGCGGCAGGTGACGCTGCCGATCCCCAACTGGGCGGGGTCGGCATTGGCACGCGCCCGCACCAAGACGGACGCGTACGTCTCCCCCCGTTCCGCAGCCTCTGCGGTGAGCGTCACCACGACGGCCGCGGTTTTCGGGGGGACCAGGCGCCCCTTTCCCCTCCCTTTGCCTTTCGCCGTCCCCTTTCCCTTGCCGGTCGTCTGCGACTGGGTGGGAACGGTGGCGGCGCGGACGGCAGGGACGGCCGTCGCCGACTTCTTGCCCTTCCCCTTGCCCTTGCGGACCACTTCCGTCCACGCGTTGGACGGGGTCGTCGAGGGGAGGAGGAGGGCGTCTTCCGCCTGGGCGGAGGTGGACGGTACCGGCTCGCACCGCGTAGCATCCGCCGCAAGCGGTGGTCGGAGGCGCTTCTCCGGCAGGAGCCGGTCCTCTATGCCTGCGATGCAGGCTCTTGTGAAGGCCCTCTCCTCCCGTACTACCTTGCGGATAATTTCCTCAAGGTTGGAGGAGGGGCCCTCTGCCGCAGGGCTCGTCTTGGCCTGTTGTGGCCGGGCCGTGGCTTCAGCCAGCTTCTGATGAAGCTGGCTGACCTCCGACTGCAGGCGATCCACCTTCGCCTGCAGTTGCCGCGTCTCGTCGCTGGCCTTTCGTCGCACCAGCTCCGCGACGACACCGCGCATGCTGGCGGCCCTACACTTCAGGGCCTTTTGCAAGGTCCCCTTGAGATTTGAGGACTTAGAGGCGACCTCAACAATCTCCTCCTCGTCCTCCTCCGCCATTTTCTCCAACTCGGCCAGAGAGTGGTCCGCGTAAACAACGCGGGACGCCCCGTACCCGGACTTGGCCCGGGTGACGTGCGCCCGCTTCTCCTTGGCGGCAACTCGCTCCTCCAGCTCTTGCTGGAGCTGAGCCCGCCGAGCCAGGTCCAGCTTGCGTTGGGCGTCCGCGAGCCCAACGACATGGGTCTCCGCGGCCACCGTCGGCTTTTTAGCCTTCGGCAACCGCGTCGACCCCGAGGCCGAGGAGCCCTCGGACCCACCGCTCAAGTGGACTCGCTTTCGCGATCGCGAGTCTTCCGCGTCCGACACACTGATGAGCGAGTCATCGTTGTCGGACGAATCCTCCGCCGTTCCGAACAAGCTCGCCGCAGAAGGCGCGCGGCTGGCCTCTGACACCGAAGCGTCTGAGGGTTGGCCCTGAGAAGGGCCTTTGGTTTGGCCCTGAGAAGGGCCTTTTTTCTTTTTTAAAAATCGCCCGCAGGCATCCCGCATAGGGCTAGACATATTAAAATATAAAAATTCCGACAGGTTCGTAAACGCACAAGACAGTTAAAATAAAATCGCAACGAAGGCACAGTGCACTTTGGCCGTACCCAGTCTGCCACTCCGTTACGGTGGTCAGAGCTGGGCCGTTTCCAGGGGACACGACGAGGACGTAAGCACTGTGGGGTGGTCCCCCCCCCCAACCTAACCTTTTTTTTTTTTTTTTTTTTTTGTTTGCGCTGGGAAAAAATGCATTACGCATACCCTCCCATCGGGGGATGGGGGGCTATGTGGGACTCCCCGGGCTGACCCGGTATACCCACTAAAATAACCCAGCGATACTCCCGCTTCGTCCTAGTGGCGGGGGACTGGGAAACCGGCAAAGCCTTGACGTCCAGTCCTCCGCCGACGATTGCCCTCCAAGGCGGACCCCTCACGCCCCCCCCGTGGGGAGGGGGAGGGGCCCGGGAGTTACAGACGAAGGTGGTGATGGATGCAATGCGGGCGAAGGCACCCCCGTGCCTGTCGCCCGCCCATCGCCACCATGAGGAGGGAGAGGGCGGCGCCTTCTCCGACCCCTTCGTCTGCGGAGCGGCGCAGCGGCGCGCGCTCCGCCTTCTCCTTTTGCGAGATTGCGTCCTCGCAAAAGGAGGCTACTGCTGCTGCCCAGGCCCCCTCGCTCCCCAGCATGGCGTTGACCACGCCGGGAAGCGAGAGGTCCTGTCCGATCCCCGGACCAGGGCGGTTTGGGGAGAAGTTGACCCCTACCAGGGCCAACTCTCCCCACGCGGCGGCCACGTATCCCGGTCCCCTCTCTAAGAGCGAGAGGGGAGGGGAGTCCGTGAAAGACCGCGACACCAGGATGCGATGCTCGACGCTGCCCATCAGTCGGACATCGCACCCCCCTCCGCAGCCACAGTCGCGGGAGCGACGGTGCTTTTCGCAGCAGCAGCAGTAGGACCGCTCGGCGCCTGTGCTTTGCCCCGCGTAGGGGGAGGATTACAGTTCCTCCCCTTCATCATGTGGCCTGCCGGGCAGCCACTGGCGGCACACACCGCGCAGTGCGGCGTGGCGGCCTCGCAGGAGGCGGCCTTGTGGCCCTCCTTGCCGCACCGGAAGCACGTGTCCGTCCTGTCCACCGCGGACGGACACAGGGGCCGGGTGTGTCCGATGCCGAGGCACCGGAAACACCGCAGGGGCTGCTCTTCGAGCGCCCGGACGGCACCCGAGCTGTATCCGACGGTAAGCCGTCCCTTGGCAAGGACGGCTTTGGCAGCGGCGATTGGGCACTCTAGGCGGATGGTGCCCATGCCGCCGCGGCCGGGCCTTATGGCCCTACCTTGGACCGCCGCGATGCCACAGCCCCCTATCGCTGCGACCGCCGCCACCACCTCCTCCTTGGTGACGGAATCGTCCAAGTCAGCGACCTCTATGGCCACTGACTTGACCGGTCGCGCCACCTTGGCCGAATCGGCGATGACCTCCTTTAGCTTCGCGGCAAAGAGGTCCGCATGGGCACTCCCCTCCTTCCCCGGGAACTCAAAGATGCGAGCCCCGGCTTGCGTCTTGCGGCAAGTGACGCTGCCGATCCCCAGTTGGGTGGGATCGGCATTCGCACGCGCCCGCACCAAGACGGACATGTAGGTCTCCCCTCGGTCCGCAGCCTCCGCGGTGAGAGTCACCACGACGGCCGCGGTTTTCGGGGGGACCAGCCGCCTCTTTCCCCTCCCTTTCGCCGTCGCCTTTCCCTTGCCGGTCGTCTGCTGCGACTGGCTGGGAGCGGTGGGGGCGCGGACGGCGGGGACGGCCGTCGCCGACTTCTTGGCCTTCCCCTTACGGACCACCTCCGTCCACTCGTTGGACGGGGTCGTCGAGGGGAGGAGGAGGGCGTCTTCCGCCTGGGCGGAGGTGGACGGTCCCGGCTCGCTTTGCGTCGCATCCGCCGCCAGCGGCGGCCGGAGGCGCTTCTCCGGCAGGAGCCGGTCCTCTATCCCTGCAATGCAGGCTCTTGTGAAGGCCCTCTCCTCCCGCACCACCTTGCGGATGATGTCCTCAAGGTTGGAGGGAGGGCCCTCTGCCGCATGGCTCGTCTCGGCCTGTTGTGGCCGGGCCGTGACCTCAGCCAGCTTCTGATGAAGCTGGCTGACCTCCGACTGCAGGCGATCCACCCTCGCCTGCAGTTGCCGCGTCTCGTCGCTGGTCGTGCCCTGCACCAGCTCTGCGACGACACCGCGCAAGCTCGCGGCTCTACACTTTAGGGCCTTCTGCAGGGTGCCCTTCAGATTCGAGGACTTAGAGGCGACCTCCACAATCTCCTCCTCGTCCTCTTCCGCCATCCTCTGCAGCTCCGCCAATGACTTGTCCGCGTACAGAACGCGGGACGCACCGTACCCGGACTTGGCCCGGGCGACGTGCGCCCGCTTTTCCGCGGCGGCGACCCGCTCCTCCAGCTCCTGCTGCAGCTGAGCCCGCCGAGCCAGGTCCAGCTGGCGCTGGGCGTTGGCGAGCCCAACGACATGGGCCTCCGCGGCCACCGTCGGCCTTCCAGCCTTCGGCAACCGCGTCGACCCCGAGCCCGAGGAGCCCTCGGACCCGCCACTCCGGTGGATGCGCTTCCGCGATCGCTCGATGGAGTCGTCCGCGTCTGACACTGTCAGTAGCGAGTCGTCTGACAACGACTCGTCCGCCGTTGCGAAGAAGCTGGCCGCAGAAGTCGCGCGGCCAGCCTCTGACGCCGAAGCGTCGGATTGGCCCTGAGAAGGGCCTTTTGGTTGGCCCTGAGAAGGGCCTTTTCGTTGGCCCTGAGAAGGGCCTTTTGGTTGGCCCTGAGAAGGGCCTTTTGGTTGCTTCGAAAAGCGCCCGCAGGCATCCCGCATAGGGCTCGACATGATAAAATTCAGACAGTTCGCAAACTCGACAAGGCAAAGAGAGGATAAAATAAGCTGCGAATGCACAGTGCACTTTGGCCGTACCCAGTCTGCCACTCCGTTACGGTGGTCAGAGCTGGGCCGTTTCCAGGGGACACGACGAGGACGTAAGCACTGTGGGGTGGTCCCCCCCCCCAACCTAACCTAACCTAACCTAACCTAACCTTTTTTTTTTTTTTTTTTTTACGTGGAGAAATGCTCATGCATTCTGCACTACCACGGGGAGATAGTGCAGTTATGTGGGACTCTAACCCACTAAAACTCCACGGTGTCCTCCTCTGCCGCTTATGGCGGGAACACGGGCACGCGTTAGCACTCATCCGTGAACCCGCCGCGGCTGTCCGTCACCGGACCCTCCTCCGGGGAGTACTCCCCATCACCGGCGCACCAGAACACATAGCACGCCGTGACCACCCCAGGGACCAAACCAGCACATGGGCGCCAGACGACCCCGTCTCTGCCACCCTTGGTCCCCCTGCGACGGGTCAGGTCATTGGCCCCGCCGCCTGCCAATTTTCGGCCGCAGAGGATAGGGAGAGTGGCCAACGTCATACCAACACTCCTCTTCCCCTGCGGCCCCACCGCGTCCGCCATCGAACGGTGGCGACCCCGTCAAGGCCGCGGAAGGTAGGGAGAGCGGCGCACCGTAATACCGGCACTCCTCTCCCGCCGCGGCCTCCAACCCTCAGCCGCGATGCCTCCGGTACGACATCGCGGCCCGCCTCAGTTGCGATGTCGCCCAAGCGGCACCGCAACCTACATGTTGGCCGCTACGTCGTCGGCTTGTCGGCAAAAGCCCTGACGAGCGGCCCCTCCTCGGGTTCCTCTTCGCTTCACCGTGGGTGTCCAAGCCACGGCTACTGAGCCCCCCCGCCTCGACAATGCGGGAACCCACCGGGGGGGAACCTAACCTAACCTAACCTAACCAGTCTGGCTTCAACCGCCGCCCCGAACGCCACGTTTAAACCGCGCTCCGCATGTTAAAATCGTGAAAATTACCAAAAAGTGCTTCAATTTAGCCGTGTCGTATATCAAAACACGCGCAATCGCGAGGCGAACACGTTGGTGAAAAAAGTGTAGTGAAAGGTGCAATATTGTGCGAAAAATCACCAAAAAAGTGAAAATTCGGGAAAGCGATACCTATAAAGCTTAATTACTCCGAATCCAAAGTGGTGACATAGTGTTTTTATATAACTAGCAGGACGGCATTCTCAAGACCTGCGATCCTGTGAAAAAACAAAAATTTTTCCCCGCTGGCGCGCGGAAATACAAGGAAAATCATATATCTACGAGACGAGTTCCCGTTCCAGGGGCATAAAGTTATCCCTGACCATCTTCCAGCATCACCTACAACTCAGCGAGAAGAAGAACAAGGAGGAGACCCTGGAGGTACTTTAAAAATCTAAATTTGAGCTAAAATTGACTAGTTTATTGAAAATACAAACTTGACGTGCGGCCGTGAAAAAGTTATACAAGTTTTCCGCCTACGAAAAATAAAAATCTACAGTGACGACCTAGGCTGAAACTTCTAGAGAAGATAGCCGAAACGCTCCCAAACGCGTACAAGAAAATATAAAAATTTTTGGACCGTAACTTTAGGATATTTGTTAAGTTAAGTGAGCAGTAGTAAAATTTCCGGCCGCAAAACAAATTGTTTCCTTCGTTCGGTCTGCAAGGAAAAATATTACGTCACTGTATGTTAAAAAATTTCTAAAAAATTTTTTATATTGTTATTTGGATTTTATCATATTATTGTTTGCTAAAACTGTTTGCCCTAACTTAATTTTAAATTTAATTTTATCAACTTGACCTTAAAAAATTTTTGTCACCAACCGGGAATTGAACCCGGGACCTTAGAAAATTTTAAAACGCCAATATCTCGAGAACGGAGCGAGATAGCCCATTTTTGACACCAGCCAGAATATCTATACTACCGTATAGATATACTGCAACTCACTCCTGCCCACCCTCTTTCGAACCCCCCTATTACTTTTAATAAATTGTTTATTTTTACTAAATACCCCCCCCCCTTCCTCCGATCCCCATAGACGTCATTTGCGGCCCTCCATTATTATCACTGTATTTATGTTTATGTTATATATAACCCCTTAAAGTTACCCCCCCGCGCTCCCCTTCCCCCCCTCAAACCATATCCTATCCCCCTCCCCTCTTCGCTCGCCCGCGCCAAATATACTATACGTATTACTTGCGGCCAGTCCCTAGGTCACCCATCCTTGCTCCCCTTCCCCTCGCCCCTCTCCTAAATTATTCTCCCTCCATTATCTCCGAAACGGCTGGGAATATCAAAATTTTGAGCAAATTTTCCCCCCCCCTATAACCCCCCTCCCAGCTAGAATCTATATTCAGAAAAGCCCTCTTAGACCCCTTTTTGACCCCCATATTTTTTGACCCCTCAACATAAGGAAAAATTATACAAATTTATATACCTTTATAACCCGACCCGAGAACCTACCCCCAGTGACCCCCCACTTTTTGACCCCTGATCCCCTCCTCCCGTTGTGCCCCCTCAGGGTTACCTCACCCCCCCGGGTGTTAACTTCTGATCCGGAGGTCGTAGACCGACCAAGTTTGGGGTCTTTGAAATCGGGAAGAAAAGCTCTTCCCTTTGGCTCCAAAGAAAACACGGAAAAACGCCTCCCATTCAACTTAGCTAAAATATAATCTTAGAAAATTTCAGTAGATTTACATAAACTCATTATAGTGGTCTCGGAAACCCGAAAACGCGTTGTGTATACTGTGAGTTATCCGTGGGCATTAGATAGATAGAAGACTGACACCTCGTACAGAGCGAACCCGCTATTATTGCTGCTCGCTCTTTTATTAGTGTGGTAACTATACCGTACTCTTGATATTTTAAAATAAAATAAAAATAAATAAGAGCGTTATAAGTATACTCTCCCGGCCAAGACAGACAAAGTGACTAAACCCGTTAAGGGTTATATAACTTAACTTGACTGATTCTTCGACGCAGAAAAGTAAACTTGACCGAAGTAGGTTGCCGCTGGACGAGACAACAGACCGCCTGTTCAGGCGAATTGTCTACTAAAATACACTAACGCGACTGAAATTATTTAGTAATTCTTATACATAAAAGTTTTAATTTATCAATTAACCTGACTGACATTTATTTATACCTATATTTTATACAATTATACTTCTTTACAAATCTTTATACAAATTTTTCTACTTCTTTACAAAGTAGAAATCTCTAATATATAAGTGTTAAAATATTTATTATAATTTAATTACTCGATTTATTTTATACTCGAGATTTTGAAGGCGCCCCTCGGACAATAATGAACATCACCCTCAGAACACCGTCAAACAAAAAAATGGACAACAAGGACCCTGCCAAGTCGCCGGTGGGAAACAAGACTTTTATAAAAAGTACACCACCGAAAGAAGGACCAGAAATGGCTTCAATGGTTAAGAAAACCATTGGAGACTGGGAGGCTGGCAGGTCAGAGACTTCAGCTCAGAAACCTCAGACCACTCCCAAGGAGGCCTCGTCTTCAGCTTCTTCTTTTCCCGCAGACCCCAAAACATTAAAATTAACATTTAAATCAAACGCCCAAGAGGAGGAAAGGGCCACACAGAGAACATTAATGGAGCCGGACGAAAGTTCCTCTGTAGAGATAAACAAAGCACCTAAATATGCAAACAGGATCTCGGAAGCACGAGCCTGTCTCCTGAAAGCAAAAATGCATATGAACAACTCCCGAAACACAAAAACAGAAATAAAGACAGAGGTCATGCTGGCACTGGAAAGACTTTTCCAGCTGGTCAAGGAGGCAGAGGCCGAAAAAGGGAAAAGTAAAGAACCACCAAGAGACACACAAAAGGAACAGAAAGCGGTGCAGAGTGGAGAAACAGAAAGGAAGGAAGAAGGAAATAAAGAGATTGCGGATCTCATCGGGAAACTGAAGGAGCATGCTGACCTCATCAAAGAGAACACCGAGAGCATGGGGCAGCTAAATGAGCAGATAAGAAGTATGGAAAAGCGGTCCTACGCCGGTGTAGCCGCGACTCCTATTGGTAAGCGGCTCCCGGTGCAGACAGCTCTACACTCCTTCATAGTAACCGCGAACGACGACCAAGAAACAGGAGAAGAGGTCATGAATAAAATCAGGAAAGCCGTTAATGCAAAGGAAGGTGGATTCCAGGTAGAGAAAATAAGAAAAGCCAAAGACCGGAAAATAATAGTCGGCTGTAAAACTGATGAGGAAAGAGAGCGAGTCAAAAACAAAATAAAAGAATCCGGCGAAAGTTTGAAGGTAGAAAACATCCAGAACAGAGACCCCCTCATCATCCTGAAGGACGTGCTCAGCTGCAACAGTGACGAGGACATTATGAGTGCTTTAAAAAATCAAAATAAGCGAATGTTTATGAACCTAGATGAACAGGAAAATAGGTTGGAAATAGCGTACAAAAAACGTACTAGGAACCCCCACACGAGTCACATAGTAATGAGGGTGTCCCCCAAAATGTGGCAGAGACTGACAGAGGCGGAGTCGGTCCACATTGACCTACAGCGGATAAGAGTGGCCGACCAGTCTCCGATTGTACAGTGCTCGCTTTGCCTGGGCTATGGGCATGGCAGGCGCTTTTGCCAGGAAAACCAGGCAAAGTGCAGTCATTGCGGGGGATCCCACATGAAAGCAGAATGCCCCGACTGGCTTGAGGGTGCGGCCCCGTCATGTTGCAACTGTGTGCGTTCAAAGCTCGAAAAGACTGCTCACAACGCATTCAGCCAGGATTGCCCCATAAGGGCAAAATGGGATGCGATAGCAAGATCAAGGGTGGCATATTGCTAAGGTGGTTCCAGGTGAAAATTTTGTCTCCCAAAAAAGGCCATACCTCGTGGCACAAGCAAATCTGCAGAGGAAAGCTCTGGCCACAAATGAGATTATGCTTGAAGCTCACAAAAAGGGGGTGGCTTTCGCGTTGCTCCAGGAGCCGTATATCGGAAGTTTGGGCAGAATGAAAGACTACCGTGGTGCTAGAATATACCAGCATACCGGCGATAGAGATGGCGTCATTAAGACCGCAATCGCAGTCTTTGATGGCGATATAGACGTTGTCCAGTGTCCGAGTTTCACCACGCCCAACATCACAGTGGTGAAGATGAAGACAAGCGCCTGGGAGATCGCGGTGGTCTCATTCTACCTAGAACCGAAACCAACACCGATAGGGCCATACCTGGAGCAGCTTACTAAGATAGAGAGGTCCTTCGGCCAGAGAATCATCTTGGGTGGAGACGCAAACGCCAAAAACTCCTGGTGGGGCAGCCGTAAGATTGATCAAAGAGGGATCGAAATGGCAGGTGCCCTAGAAGAGATGGGATTGCAGGTGCTCAACATAGGCGACACACCGACGTTCCACACAGTGAGGGGAACCTCACTGTACACTAGCTATGTGGACATCACGGCATGCACAGCGGATCTGCTCGACCTGGTCGAAAATTGGAGAGTGGACGAAAGCATGACGAGCTCTGACCACAACACCATTCTTTTTAAAATTAAGCTGGAAAGGGCAAAGGGGTTAGATATTAGTAGAACAACTAGAATATTTAATAGTAAAAAAGCAAACTGGGACCAATTTCGTGAGAAATTGGGCCAGTTGCTAGTAGATAATAAAATAAACAAAATTGAATTTGATGAAATTAATAATAAAACTGATTTAGAACTTAAAATAGAATTATATATTAACGTAATAGTAGAAGCATCGAATATAAGTATACCGAAATTAAAATCAAACAATAAAATCAAATTACCTTGGTGGTCCAATGAGCTCGCCATGATGAAAAAGGAAGTCGCCACTAGGAAGCGCAGAGTCCGCTGTGCAGCGCCGATCCGGAGAGTGAAAGTCGTCGAGGAGTACCTGCAAATCAAAGAAAAATATGAGCAAGTGGAAAGAGCAGCCCAAACAGAAAGCTGGATAAGCTTCTGTGGAAAACAGGATAAAGAGGGACTATGGGAGGGTATTTATAGGGTCATAGGTAGGACTATTAAAAGACAGGAGGATCTGCCCCTGACCAAGGAAGGTAAAACATTAAACCACCAAGAATCAGCCACATTGCTGGCGGAAACATTTTACCCCGAGGACAAGAAGGAAGAAGATAATGAAGAACAAAGGCGTATCAGGACGGTAGCCGAAAACGTAAACGAGATGGGTCATGATGAAGAACATGACCCTCCGTTTACTCAGGAAGAGCTGAACGTAGCCTTACGCAGCTTCAACCCTAAAAAAGCCCCCGGGGCAGATGGCCTAACGGCCGATATCTGCCAGCAAGCGGTAAACCAAGATCCGGAACTCTTCCTATCACTGGCAAACAAATGCCTAGAACTGGGTTACTTCCCGAGGATCTGGAAGGAAGCGACAGTCGTCATCCTAAGGAAACCCGGGAAGGAGAGCTATACAGCTCCTAAATCATATAGGCCAATAGGACTGTTGCCAGTGATGGGAAAAGTCCTGGAGAAAATGCTTATTGGAAGGGTGAAATGGCACATCATACCCGGACTCAGCACACGCCAGTATGGGTTTATGCCACAGAGAAGCACCGAAGACTCCCTCTATGACCTGCTAGAACTCATACGCAGAAAATTAAGAGACAAAAAATTGATCGTTATGATATCGCTAGACATAGAGGGAGCCTTTGATAGTGCATGGTGGCCGGCCATAAAAACCGGGCTGGCGGAAACTAAATGTCCGGTGAACATCAGAAGAGTGATGGACAGTTACCTGAAACACAGGAGGGTCAGGGTGAGATATGCGGGGCAGGAGGTTACCAGGGCAACAAACAAAGGCTGTGTGCAAGGATCTATAGGGGGCCCTATTCTTTGGAACCTGATACTCGACCCCCTACTCAAAGGCCTGGTACAAAGGGGAGACTACTGCCAAGCGTTCGCAGACGACGTAGTTTTGATGTTCGATGGGGACTCAGCGATGGAAGTCCAGCGACGTGCCAATGACGCTCTCGAGTATGTTCACCAGTGGGGTGTCAAAAATAAGTTAAGATTCGCACCGCAAAAGACGAACGCGATGGTCATCACGCGGAAACTTAAATATGACACCCCGCTGCTGAGCATGGGCGGGGTCGATATTGGTATGTCGCGGGAAATCAAAGTCCTGGGGCTGACCATTGACGACAAGCTCACGTTTAATGCCCATGCATCTAACGTATGCAAAAAGGCATTAAACCTGTACAAGCAGCTGTCAAGGGCAGCCAGGATTAGCTGGGGACTCAATCCGGATGTCATACGCTCCATCTACACGGCAGTAGTCGAACCAACAATCTTGTATGCGGCAAGTGCGTGGGCACCAGCAGCCGAAAAGCTGATGGTGCGCAAACAGTTAAACGCGGTCCAAAGGGGATTTGCACAGAAACTGTGCAAATCATATCGCACAGTCTCCTTGAACTCGGCACTGGTACTGGCTGGGATACTACCCCTTGACCTCCGAATACATGAGGCAGCGGCCCTGTACGAGGCAAGGAGGGGGGTACCTCGGCCAGCATTAGGAGATAAGGAGATTGAACGACGTACCGCGTTCGACAGAACTCCCCACCCAGCCAAACATATAAGCCTTCAGTTCATATGCCTGGCAGACCAGGAGCAACACAACCACCACTGCACTCAAGCAGTGCGGATATACACGGACGGCAGCAAGGTCGAGGGCAAGGTTGGAGCATCATTGTCTTATTGGAGCAATGATGCCGAAATCAAAACCCAAAAACTTAAGCTGTCGCCCCACTGTACCGTCTTTCAGGCTGAACTGCTGGCTATATGCAAGGCCACTAGGGAAATTCTGCGAAGTCCAAAATACAGTTTCGGCATATATAGCGACTCCAGGTCGTCGCTGGAAGCGGTCACCAACCACCGCTCTCTCCATCCCCTCGCAGTCGAAATCCGCGAAAACCTGCGACAGTGCAAGGATCGATCCAAAAAAGTTGAACTCTTTTGGATCAAAGCCCACGCAGGACTGGAGGGCAATGAGAGAGCAGACCAGCTGGCTAAGGACGCCGCCCTCAAGACAAAAACAAGGCCAGATTATGACCAATGCCCGATTTCATTCGTCAAGCGGCAGATTCGTGCAGACACGCTTGACGAATGGAATCGGAGATACAGATCCGAAGAAACAGCCGGCGTGACAAAAATATTTTTCCCGGATGCAATCCAAGCATTTAGTGTAGTTAAATTACTGAAACCGACAGGAGTACTGACCCAATTATTGACAGGGCACGGTGGGTTCTCCGAATACCTTAACAGGTTTAAGTGCAAAGAGAGCTCATCGTGCATATGTGACCCCGACCAGCAGGAAACTGTAGTACATATACTGACTGACTGCCCCGCTTACTGTCGGGAGAGGTATGAGATTGAGCAGGAATTAGGAATTGAGATAACGACGGCTAATTTGAGTGCACTAATTGCAAATAAGAATACCAGACACAAATTTATTGGTTTCTGTATAAAAGTAGCTAGTAAGACTATTACTAGGAATAAGTAAACGACCATATGCTTAGGATTCATATTTGCATATAATATATAACAGTAGCATAATTACTCCAGTCGTTGAAAATGTTTGAAACTGTAGTAAGTAACTAGAATAAACCAATAAACATGTATACTTGGACTAGGATGCATGTCGATTTTGCTGAAATGGGTACACCATTTCAGCAGGATTGATATGCGACTAGAGTAATAAGCGATTTAGAGTGTAAGACGGACTATATTATAGTAATAAGGATAAAGAAAATATAAATGTTGTTAAATGTAAGGATATTTGGATATAAGGATATTGAACATGTAAAAGACCCATAAAAATGTTAAAATAGGAAACGTAATATATATAATTATAGTTTAGAAAAGTAAAAGAAAGTAAATATGATGTAAAGTAATAAAGGTCTCTGATCACGTCAGAGGGGCGCTGTAAGGCAGGAGTGTGGTTTTAGCCGGTAAGAGTCCGGCACTGCCCAAACTGGCTCCTAAAGGAGGCAGCCTGGGCGTCCATGAGGATTTCCCACTCCTGCCAAAACAAAAAAAAAAAAAAAAAAAAAAAAAAAAAAAAAAAACCTAACCTAACCTAACCTAACCTAACCTTTTTTTTTTTTTTTTTTTTTTTTTCGCTGAGAAATGACGTTACGCATCTCCGCTCGTGGGGGGACGAGACGGAGTATGTGGGACTCCCTGCCAGGGTGGCAGTATACCCACTAAAACTCAGCGGTGTTCCCTCATCGCCTTGATGGGGAGGTCATGGGAATCCGGCTCAGCCTTTGCATCCACAACCCCCCCGGCGCATGCCCGCCTAGCTGGCGGGCCCCGCATGTCCCCCCGTCTGAGGGGGGGCTACGGGAATGGCCGAGAACACCTGGCCATTCCCGTCCGGCACTGGTGGAAGCCTGTGCAATACAGGCGAGGGTGCCCCCGCACCCGTCGCCTGCTGGCTTCCACCTGGGAGGAGTCGGAGATGACTGTCATACTGACGTCTTCTTCGACCCCTCCTCCGCCTTCGGAGCGGCGCCGCGAGAGGGTCTTCCTCCCGCACGCGCTCCGCCGCCTCCTTCTGGGACATGACGTGTTCGCAGAAGGAGGCGACTGCCGCCCAGGACCCCTCATCCCCTAGCATGGCGTTGACCAAGCCGGGGAGCGAGAGGTCCGTTCCGATCGCCGCGGTGAGACTGCGGCGCGGCTCGGACCACGACGGGCACACCTCGAGAGTGTGCTGCGCCGTGTCCTCCGCCGCGCCACAGTCGTGACACGACGGCGTCTCCTCCCGCCCGATACGGTGCAGGTACGATCCGAAGCAACCGTGTCCGGACAGCACCTGCACCAGACGGAAGGAGAGGAACCCGTGCGACCGCTCGAGCCAGTCTTGCAAGACCGGCCCAATCGCGTCGAGGGTTCGGCGGCCGAAGGCTGCGGCGGCGAGGTCCCGCGTCCAGTGGACGACGATGGCGTCCTTCGCCTCCCGCCGGACGGCCTCCCGCTCTTGCGGGGCTGGGCGTTCTCCTCTCGCCCTCCGCCCCGCCGTCCATTCATACACTCTGGCGAGCACCCACGCCTCGAGCTCCCAAGGCGGGGTGCCGGCCAGAGCGCATGCCGCGGAGAAGCCGACCGTGCGGTAGGCCCTCGCCGCCCGCTGGGCTATGGCCCTTTGGGGGGCCCGCAATGCGGCGGCGTTCTCCCTCCTGTGGAGGGAGTCCTCCCAAATAGGGGCCCCGTAAAGGGCCATACTCCTCAAGATGCCGGCGTAGAGTTGCCGGCATCTCGCGCTGGGCCCCCCCAGATTGGGGAGCAGCCACGAGAGGGCGCCCGCAGTCTTCAGCAGGCGCGTCGACAGCCCGCTAAAATGCGGGCCGAAACGCCACCTGCTGTCGAGTACAAGGCCCAGATATTTCATCTGGGCCTTCACCTCGATTCGGACGCCCTCCACGAAGATGTGGGCATCTAGAGGTTGGCGCTGCCGAGGCCCGTGGAAGAACACGGCCTCGGTCTTGTGCAGCGCCACCGTCAGTCCTAGGCGGCGGATCCTCCCTGCGACCAAGGATCCGCCTGCCGAGGCCAAGTTGGCCGCCTCCCTGAAACTCTCCCCCCGGGCGGTGAGGAGAGTGTCATCCGCGTAGCAGACGACACTCGTGCCTCGGAGGAGAGTTCCCCGCAAGAGCCAGTCGTAGCCGACGTTCCAGAGGTGAGGTCCCACGACTGACCCCTGTGGAACGCCGGCCTCGACTGCGTACCGCCGGACTTGGCCAGCCCTGTTCACGAGGACGATCGTCCGATCCTCCAGGTAGCTGGCCAGTAGACGCCGCATGTATAGAGGCACTCCGTGGAATCGGAGCGCCTCTAGGATGGTGCTGTGGGGAACAGAGTTGAAGGCGTTGGCTATGTCGAATGACACCGCCAACAATCCGTCCCCCGCCTGCATCGCATCCTTCACCTGGCCCTTAAGGCGGGCCAGCGCGTCCACTGTGGAACGCTCAGCCCGAAAACCGAACTGAGCGTCCGACAAGTCCGGCCCCACATTCCGCAGGTGGCTCTTTAGGCGGGCAGCGATTATCCCCTCGAACATTTTGCCGACCTCATCGAGCAGGACGATGGGTCGGTATGCCGAGGGCGAGTCTGCAGGGCGGCCCTCCTTGCGAAGGAGGCACAACTGCCCCTCCTTCCACGGTTTCGGGAACCTCCCAGACGCAAGGCATGCGTTAAAGAGGTCCCGAAACCGCTCCTCCATTTGGGTGGCGGCAATTGCCACCACCCTCGCCGGGACACCGTCGGGGCCCGGAGCCGTCTTCTTGGCGCGGATGTGCACAATCGCCGCGCTAAGTTCCGACTCCGTGACAGGAGGGGCCTCCTCTTCCTCCTCAGCTGGCGGAGCCATCCCCCGCGGAGGGTCCATCACTGGTGGGGTGAAATTGTCCCTGCACGGGAACAGGGACTGAACCACCCCATCCAGGAATGAGGGCTCCAGGGTCTCGGCGACCGGGGGACCAAAGGGGCGCAGCTTGTTGCGCGCCGCCCTGTATGGCCTCCCGTAGGGATCCCTGTCGAGACCCTCCAGCATCTCCGCTCTCGCCGAGTCCCTGGCGTCGGCGATGGCCCGCTCGAGGACCAGTTTTGCCTCTATGTACACCTCATAGAGGTGGTCCTCGTGGGCGTGGTCTCGTCGACGCCGCCGCCGGCTACGCGCGTAGGCCCTCCTGGCCCCCACGCACGCCGCTCGAAGCCCCTCCAGCTCCACCGACCACCAGTACACCGCCCGATTGGGCAGCGGTCGGCCTGACCGAGGCATGCTAGAATTGCACACCTCGGTCAGAGACTCCCTTAGGTGTCCCGCCACGGTGTCCACGTCCAGGCCAGCGGAAGGCGGCGAAAGCCAGTCCTGGATAAACGCCGCCTCCGCCGCCGCCTCCCTGTCCAGGCGGGTGAGAGCCCACCGTGGAAACGCTGACCGCCCCGAGGGGGGCCGCGTCTCTCCGGGGCCACCGGTGGAGATGTCGAACCGCACGTAACGGTGGTCCGACATGGTCTCCACCAGGTCCACCCGCCAGTTCAGCACGCGCGCGGCCAACGCAGGGGTGGCAAACGTGACGTCCACTATCGAGCCACCCTGCCGCCGCACGCATGTCTGGACGTTCCCTCTGTTGAGGAGGGAGAGCCCAGAGGAGGCTGCCCACAACTCCACCGCCCGCCCGCGAGGGTCGGTGGCCGGGTTGCCCCAGGTCACCGACTTGGCATTCAGGTCTCCCAATACGGAGACCTGACGCGGCGCCGCCCTGCCGACCACGGCGGCCAGGACTCCGAGATAGTTCTCGAAGTCCTGGAGAGGGCGGTTTGGGGAGAAATAGACGCCCACGAGGGCTACCTCTCCCCACGCGGCGGCCACGTATCCCGGTCCCCTCTCTAATAGCGAGAGGGGAGGGGAGTCTGTGGAGGACCGCGCCGCTAGTGCCACCAAGCCGTCCTCGTCACCCAGCCAACTGCCGGGGATCGAGTAGGGCTCGGCGACCACCGCTACGTTCACCAACCACTCAGCCATGGCCTGGACCAGCAGGTCCTGGGCCGCTCTGCAGTGGTTGGTGTTCGCCTGGAGGATGCGATGACTGGAAACCATTATTCCGACATCGCACCCCCCTCCTCAGCTACCGCCGCTGGAACTGGAGTTACAGCGGCGGCGACAGCGGCGGTGGCGGCGACAGGGCGAACCTGCGCCGGCACTATGCCCTTCCTCACGGGGGGCTTACAACTCCTGCCCGTCATCCTGTGGTCCGCGGGTCGGCCACTAGCGGCACACGCCCTGCAGTGTGGCGTGGTGGCGCGGCAGGTGGCACTCTTGTGTCCCTCTTGCCCGCATTGGTAACACGTGTCTCCCCAGTCGGATTTGGAGGGACACGTGGCTCGGGTGTGGCCGAACGCAAAGCACTTGAAACAGCGCATAGGCTGGTTTTCAAGTGGCCGGACCACAGCCGAGCTTAGTCCCACAAGCAGCCGTCCCTTGGTCGCAGCAAGGGCGGCCGCCGCCGCGGCGACTGGGCACTCGACGCGGATTGCGCGCATGCCGCGGCGACCGGGCCTGATGGCTCCCCCCTTCACCGTGCCAGCGTCGCAGCCTCCCGCAACGGCAACGGCCGCCACCACATCCTCCTTGGTGACCGAATCATCCAGATCGGCCACCTCAAGGACTGCGGTCTTAACAGGCCTGACGATCGTTGCCGTATCCGCAATGACCTCTTGCAACTTGGTTGCGAAGAGGTCCGCACTTGCGCCGCGCTGTTCCCCCGAGAACTCGAAAATTCGAGCCCCAGTTAGGGTTCGGCGGCACGTGATGTTGCCGATCCCCAGCCGGGAGGGATCAGCATTGGTACGAGCCCGTCTTAGGATCGACTCGTACGTCTCGCCCCGCTCCACGGCCTCCGGGGTGATGGTCACCACGACGGCCGCGGTTTTGGGAGGAACTAGGTTCCTCCCGCCGGCTGGGGCCCTTTTGGCTGCAGGGGCAGTCGCCGCGGGCTTGGGGGCCGACTTCTTCCCTCCCTTCCCTTTTCCTCTCTTGACCACTTCCGTCCACGACTGGTTGGCCGGGGTGGTGGAGGGGAGAAGGGCGTCCTCCCCCTGCGAGTTCTGGGGAGCCGCTGGAGTGGCAGACGCTCCCTCCGCGCTTGTGGTGGGGGTTTGAGGGGCCACAGTGCTCCTCTTGCCCTTCCCTTTGCCCTTGGAGGGCTTCGAGGCCTGGGTCTGCGCACCCGATCGCGGGTCTCCCGCAGGCTGCGCAGGCACGGGCACCGGCTCCGTCGGTGGCGGACTCTTATCCGCCGCTAACGGCGGGCGGAGCCGCTTTTCCGGCAAGAGCCGGTCCTCGATGCCCGCGAAGCAGGCTCTGGTGAAGGCCCTCTCCCCCATGACAACCTTTCGGATTATCTCCTCAAGGTTGGAAGGGGAAGAGGAGGAGCCTCCTATCACCGGACCTGGGGCAGGTTGAGCAGGCCGGGCCGTGGCCTCAGCCAGCTTCTGGTGTAGCTGGCTGACCTCAGCCTGCAAGCGATCCACCTTCGCCTGCAGCTGTCGCGTCTCGTCCGTGGTGGTCCGCTTCACTAGCTCCAGGACAATGCCGTGTAGACTGGCAGCCCGGCATTTGAGGGCCTTTTGGAAGGTCCCCTTCAAGTTGGAGGACTTGGAGGCGACCTCCAGTACCTCCTCCTTGTCCTGGAGCGCCATCCGCTCCAGCTCCGCCAGGGAGTGGTCGGCATATAGCACTGTGGACGTGCCATAGCCAGCCCTCGCCCTGGCGGCCCGCGCCTGCTGCTCCCTGGCATCGATCCTCTCCTCCAGGTCTTGCTGGAGTTGTGCCCTTTTCGCCAGGTTTAGCTGGCGCTCGGCGTCTACCAGGCCCACATCGTGGGTAGAAGCCGGGTTTGAAGGCGAGGCCTTTTTGGACCTATTCTTCTTCTTCGCCTTACTTCCGACGGACTCCGAGGAGCCCTCGGACCCGGGCCTCAGATAGGCCCTCTTCCGCTTGAGGCGGTCGGTTTCGGCCGCCGACGTGTCCATGTTGGAGTCGTCGGAGTCCGACAACTCGTCTGGCCTGCTAAACAAGCTGGCCGCAGATGGTGCGCGGTCAGCATCCGATGCCAAAGCGTCGCCAGCGTTGGATTGGCCCTGAGAAGGGCCTTTGGTTTGGCCCTGAGAAGGGCCTTTTGGTGGTTTTTTTAAAAATCGCCCGCAGGCATCCCGCATAGGGCTCGTCATGGTATATCCGCAGGTTCGTTACGCACAAGACAGTTAAAATAAAATAAAATCGCAACGAAGGCACAGTGCACTTTGGCCGTACCCAGTCTGCCACTCCGTTACGGTGGTCAGAACTGGGCCGTTTCCAGGGGACACGACGTGGACGTAAGCACTGTGGGGTGGTCCCCCAACCTAACCTAACCTAACCTAACCTTTTTTTTTTTTTTTTTTTTTTTTTTTTTTTTTTTTTCGCTGAGAAATGACGTTACGCATCTCCGCTCGTGGGGGGACGAGACGGAGTATGTGGGACTCCCTGCCAGGGTGGCAGTATACCCACTAAAACTCAGCGGTGTTCCCTCATCGCCTTGATGGGGAGGTCATGGGAATCCGGCTCAGCCTTTGCATCCACAACCCCCCCGGCGCATGCCCGCCTAGCTGGCGGGCCCCGCATGTCCCCCCGTCTGAGGGGGGGCTACGGGAATGGCCGAGAACACCTGGCCATTCCCGTCCGGCACTGGTGGAAGCCTGTGCAATACAGGCGAGGGTGCCCCCGCACCCGTCGCCTGCTGGCTTCCACCTGGGAGGAGTCGGAGATGACTGTCATACTGACGTCTTCTTCGACCCCTCCTCCGCCTTCGGAGCGGCGCCGCGAGAGGGTCTTCCTCCCGCACGCGCTCCGCCGCCTCCTTCTGGGACATGACGTGTTCGCAGAAGGAGGCGACTGCCGCCCAGGACCCCTCATCCCCTAGCATGGCGTTGACCAAGCCGGGGAGCGAGAGGTCCGTTCCGATCGCCGCGGTGAGACTGCGGCGCGGCTCGGACCACGACGGGCACACCTCGAGAGTGTGCTGCGCCGTGTCCTCCGCCGCGCCACAGTCGTGACACGACGGCGTCTCCTCCCGCCCGATACGGTGCAGGTACGATCCGAAGCAACCGTGTCCGGACAGCACCTGCACCAGACGGAAGGAGAGGAACCCGTGCGACCGCTCGAGCCAGTCTTGCAAGACCGGCCCAATCGCGTCGAGGGTTCGGCGGCCGAAGGCTGCGGCGGCGAGGTCCCGCGTCCAGTGGACGACGATGGCGTCCTTCGCCTCCCGCCGGACGGCCTCCCGCTCTTGCGGGGCTGGGCGTTCTCCTCTCGCCCTCCGCCCCGCCGTCCATTCATACACTCTGGCGAGCACCCACGCCTCGAGCTCCCAAGGCGGGGTGCCGGCCAGAGCGCATGCCGCGGAGAAGCCGACCGTGCGGTAGGCCCTCGCCGCCCGCTGGGCTATGGCCCTTTGGGGGGCCCGCAATGCGGCGGCGTTCTCCCTCCTGTGGAGGGAGTCCTCCCAAATAGGGGCCCCGTAAAGGGCCATACTCCTCAAGATGCCGGCGTAGAGTTGCCGGCATCTCGCGCTGGGCCCCCCCAGATTGGGGAGCAGCCACGAGAGGGCGCCCGCAGTCTTCAGCAGGCGCGTCGACAGCCCGCTAAAATGCGGGCCGAAACGCCACCTGCTGTCGAGTACAAGGCCCAGATATTTCATCTGGGCCTTCACCTCGATTCGGACGCCCTCCACGAAGATGTGGGCATCTAGAGGTTGGCGCTGCCGAGGCCCGTGGAAGAACACGGCCTCGGTCTTGTGCAGCGCCACCGTCAGTCCTAGGCGGCGGATCCTCCCTGCGACCAAGGATCCGCCTGCCGAGGCCAAGTTGGCCGCCTCCCTGAAACTCTCCCCCCGGGCGGTGAGGAGAGTGTCATCCGCGTAGCAGACGACACTCGTGCCTCGGAGGAGAGTTCCCCGCAAGAGCCAGTCGTAGCCGACGTTCCAGAGGTGAGGTCCCACGACTGACCCCTGTGGAACGCCGGCCTCGACTGCGTACCGCCGGACTTGGCCAGCCCTGTTCACGAGGACGATCGTCCGATCCTCCAGGTAGCTGGCCAGTAGACGCCGCATGTATAGAGGCACTCCGTGGAATCGGAGCGCCTCTAGGATGGTGCTGTGGGGAACAGAGTTGAAGGCGTTGGCTATGTCGAATGACACCGCCAACAATCCGTCCCCCGCCTGCATCGCATCCTTCACCTGGCCCTTAAGGCGGGCCAGCGCGTCCACTGTGGAACGCTCAGCCCGAAAACCGAACTGAGCGTCCGACAAGTCCGGCCCCACATTCCGCAGGTGGCTCTTTAGGCGGGCAGCGATTATCCCCTCGAACATTTTGCCGACCTCATCGAGCAGGACGATGGGTCGGTATGCCGAGGGCGAGTCTGCAGGGCGGCCCTCCTTGCGAAGGAGGCACAACTGCCCCTCCTTCCACGGTTTCGGGAACCTCCCAGACGCAAGGCATGCGTTAAAGAGGTCCCGAAACCGCTCCTCCATTTGGGTGGCGGCAATTGCCACCACCCTCGCCGGGACACCGTCGGGGCCCGGAGCCGTCTTCTTGGCGCGGATGTGCACAATCGCCGCGCTAAGTTCCGACTCCGTGACAGGAGGGGCCTCCTCTTCCTCCTCAGCTGGCGGAGCCATCCCCCGCGGAGGGTCCATCACTGGTGGGGTGAAATTGTCCCTGCACGGGAACAGGGACTGAACCACCCCATCCAGGAATGAGGGCTCCAGGGTCTCGGCGACCGGGGGACCAAAGGGGCGCAGCTTGTTGCGCGCCGCCCTGTATGGCCTCCCGTAGGGATCCCTGTCGAGACCCTCCAGCATCTCCGCTCTCGCCGAGTCCCTGGCGTCGGCGATGGCCCGCTCGAGGACCAGTTTTGCCTCTATGTACACCTCATAGAGGTGGTCCTCGTGGGCGTGGTCTCGTCGACGCCGCCGCCGGCTACGCGCGTAGGCCCTCCTGGCCCCCACGCACGCCGCTCGAAGCCCCTCCAGCTCCACCGACCACCAGTACACCGCCCGATTGGGCAGCGGTCGGCCTGACCGAGGCATGCTAGAATTGCACACCTCGGTCAGAGACTCCCTTAGGTGTCCCGCCACGGTGTCCACGTCCAGGCCAGCGGAAGGCGGCGAAAGCCAGTCCTGGATAAACGCCGCCTCCGCCGCCGCCTCCCTGTCCAGGCGGGTGAGAGCCCACCGTGGAAACGCTGACCGCCCCGAGGGGGGCCGCGTCTCTCCGGGGCCACCGGTGGAGATGTCGAACCGCACGTAACGGTGGTCCGACATGGTCTCCACCAGGTCCACCCGCCAGTTCAGCACGCGCGCGGCCAACGCAGGGGTGGCAAACGTGACGTCCACTATCGAGCCACCCTGCCGCCGCACGCATGTCTGGACGTTCCCTCTGTTGAGGAGGGAGAGCCCAGAGGAGGCTGCCCACAACTCCACCGCCCGCCCGCGAGGGTCGGTGGCCGGGTTGCCCCAGGTCACCGACTTGGCATTCAGGTCTCCCAATACGGAGACCTGACGCGGCGCCGCCCTGCCGACCACGGCGGCCAGGACTCCGAGATAGTTCTCGAAGTCCTGGAGAGGGCGGTTTGGGGAGAAATAGACGCCCACGAGGGCTACCTCTCCCCACGCGGCGGCCACGTATCCCGGTCCCCTCTCTAATAGCGAGAGGGGAGGGGAGTCTGTGGAGGACCGCGCCGCTAGTGCCACCAAGCCGTCCTCGTCACCCAGCCAACTGCCGGGGATCGAGTAGGGCTCGGCGACCACCGCTACGTTCACCAACCACTCAGCCATGGCCTGGACCAGCAGGTCCTGGGCCGCTCTGCAGTGGTTGGTGTTCGCCTGGAGGATGCGATGACTGGAAACCATTATTCCGACATCGCACCCCCCTCCTCAGCTACCGCCGCTGGAACTGGAGTTACAGCGGCGGCGACAGCGGCGGTGGCGGCGACAGGGCGAACCTGCGCCGGCACTATGCCCTTCCTCACGGGGGGCTTACAACTCCTGCCCGTCATCCTGTGGTCCGCGGGTCGGCCACTAGCGGCACACGCCCTGCAGTGTGGCGTGGTGGCGCGGCAGGTGGCACTCTTGTGTCCCTCTTGCCCGCATTGGTAACACGTGTCTCCCCAGTCGGATTTGGAGGGACACGTGGCTCGGGTGTGGCCGAACGCAAAGCACTTGAAACAGCGCATAGGCTGGTTTTCAAGTGGCCGGACCACAGCCGAGCTTAGTCCCACAAGCAGCCGTCCCTTGGTCGCAGCAAGGGCGGCCGCCGCCGCGGCGACTGGGCACTCGACGCGGATTGCGCGCATGCCGCGGCGACCGGGCCTGATGGCTCCCCCCTTCACCGTGCCAGCGTCGCAGCCTCCCGCAACGGCAACGGCCGCCACCACATCCTCCTTGGTGACCGAATCATCCAGATCGGCCACCTCAAGGACTGCGGTCTTAACAGGCCTGACGATCGTTGCCGTATCCGCAATGACCTCTTGCAACTTGGTTGCGAAGAGGTCCGCACTTGCGCCGCGCTGTTCCCCCGAGAACTCGAAAATTCGAGCCCCAGTTAGGGTTCGGCGGCACGTGATGTTGCCGATCCCCAGCCGGGAGGGATCAGCATTGGTACGAGCCCGTCTTAGGATCGACTCGTACGTCTCGCCCCGCTCCACGGCCTCCGGGGTGATGGTCACCACGACGGCCGCGGTTTTGGGAGGAACTAGGTTCCTCCCGCCGGCTGGGGCCCTTTTGGCTGCAGGGGCAGTCGCCGCGGGCTTGGGGGCCGACTTCTTCCCTCCCTTCCCTTTTCCTCTCTTGACCACTTCCGTCCACGACTGGTTGGCCGGGGTGGTGGAGGGGAGAAGGGCGTCCTCCCCCTGCGAGTTCTGGGGAGCCGCTGGAGTGGCAGACGCTCCCTCCGCGCTTGTGGTGGGGGTTTGAGGGGCCACAGTGCTCCTCTTGCCCTTCCCTTTGCCCTTGGAGGGCTTCGAGGCCTGGGTCTGCGCACCCGATCGCGGGTCTCCCGCAGGCTGCGCAGGCACGGGCACCGGCTCCGTCGGTGGCGGACTCTTATCCGCCGCTAACGGCGGGCGGAGCCGCTTTTCCGGCAAGAGCCGGTCCTCGATGCCCGCGAAGCAGGCTCTGGTGAAGGCCCTCTCCCCCATGACAACCTTTCGGATTATCTCCTCAAGGTTGGAAGGGGAAGAGGAGGAGCCTCCTATCACCGGACCTGGGGCAGGTTGAGCAGGCCGGGCCGTGGCCTCAGCCAGCTTCTGGTGTAGCTGGCTGACCTCAGCCTGCAAGCGATCCACCTTCGCCTGCAGCTGTCGCGTCTCGTCCGTGGTGGTCCGCTTCACTAGCTCCAGGACAATGCCGTGTAGACTGGCAGCCCGGCATTTGAGGGCCTTTTGGAAGGTCCCCTTCAAGTTGGAGGACTTGGAGGCGACCTCCAGTACCTCCTCCTTGTCCTGGAGCGCCATCCGCTCCAGCTCCGCCAGGGAGTGGTCGGCATATAGCACTGTGGACGTGCCATAGCCAGCCCTCGCCCTGGCGGCCCGCGCCTGCTGCTCCCTGGCATCGATCCTCTCCTCCAGGTCTTGCTGGAGTTGTGCCCTTTTCGCCAGGTTTAGCTGGCGCTCGGCGTCTACCAGGCCCACATCGTGGGTAGAAGCCGGGTTTGAAGGCGAGGCCTTTTTGGACCTATTCTTCTTCTTCGCCTTACTTCCGACGGACTCCGAGGAGCCCTCGGACCCGGGCCTCAGATAGGCCCTCTTCCGCTTGAGGCGGTCGGTTTCGGCCGCCGACGTGTCCATGTTGGAGTCGTCGGAGTCCGACAACTCGTCTGGCCTGCTAAACAAGCTGGCCGCAGATGGTGCGCGGTCAGCATCCGATGCCAAAGCGTCGCCAGCGTTGGATTGGCCCTGAGAAGGGCCTTTGGTTTGGCCCTGAGAAGGGCCTTTTGGTGGTTTTTTTAAAAATCGCCCGCAGGCATCCCGCATAGGGCTCGTCATGGTATATCCGCAGGTTCGTTACGCACAAGACAGTTAAAATAAAATAAAATCGCAACGAAGGCACAGTGCACTTTGGCCGTACCCAGTCTGCCACTCCGTTACGGTGGTCAGAACTGGGCCGTTTCCAGGGGACACGACGTGGACGTAAGCACTGTGGGGTGGTCCCCCAACCTAACCTAACCTAACCTAACCTTTTTTTTTTTTTTTTTTTTTTTTTTTTTTTTTTTTTCGCTGAGAAATGACGTTACGCATCTCCGCTCGTGGGGGGACGAGACGGAGTATGTGGGACTCCCTGCCAGGGTGGCAGTATACCCACTAAAACTCAGCGGTGTTCCCTCATCGCCTTGATGGGGAGGTCATGGGAATCCGGCTCAGCCTTTGCATCCACAACCCCCCCGGCGCATGCCCGCCTAGCTGGCGGGCCCCGCATGTCCCCCCGTCTGAGGGGGGGCTACGGGAATGGCCGAGAACACCTGGCCATTCCCGTCCGGCACTGGTGGAAGCCTGTGCAATACAGGCGAGGGTGCCCCCGCACCCGTCGCCTGCTGGCTTCCACCTGGGAGGAGTCGGAGATGACTGTCATACTGACGTCTTCTTCGACCCCTCCTCCGCCTTCGGAGCGGCGCCGCGAGAGGGTCTTCCTCCCGCACGCGCTCCGCCGCCTCCTTCTGGGACATGACGTGTTCGCAGAAGGAGGCGACTGCCGCCCAGGACCCCTCATCCCCTAGCATGGCGTTGACCAAGCCGGGGAGCGAGAGGTCCGTTCCGATCGCCGCGGTGAGACTGCGGCGCGGCTCGGACCACGACGGGCACACCTCGAGAGTGTGCTGCGCCGTGTCCTCCGCCGCGCCACAGTCGTGACACGACGGCGTCTCCTCCCGCCCGATACGGTGCAGGTACGATCCGAAGCAACCGTGTCCGGACAGCACCTGCACCAGACGGAAGGAGAGGAACCCGTGCGACCGCTCGAGCCAGTCTTGCAAGACCGGCCCAATCGCGTCGAGGGTTCGGCGGCCGAAGGCTGCGGCGGCGAGGTCCCGCGTCCAGTGGACGACGATGGCGTCCTTCGCCTCCCGCCGGACGGCCTCCCGCTCTTGCGGGGCTGGGCGTTCTCCTCTCGCCCTCCGCCCCGCCGTCCATTCATACACTCTGGCGAGCACCCACGCCTCGAGCTCCCAAGGCGGGGTGCCGGCCAGAGCGCATGCCGCGGAGAAGCCGACCGTGCGGTAGGCCCTCGCCGCCCGCTGGGCTATGGCCCTTTGGGGGGCCCGCAATGCGGCGGCGTTCTCCCTCCTGTGGAGGGAGTCCTCCCAAATAGGGGCCCCGTAAAGGGCCATACTCCTCAAGATGCCGGCGTAGAGTTGCCGGCATCTCGCGCTGGGCCCCCCCAGATTGGGGAGCAGCCACGAGAGGGCGCCCGCAGTCTTCAGCAGGCGCGTCGACAGCCCGCTAAAATGCGGGCCGAAACGCCACCTGCTGTCGAGTACAAGGCCCAGATATTTCATCTGGGCCTTCACCTCGATTCGGACGCCCTCCACGAAGATGTGGGCATCTAGAGGTTGGCGCTGCCGAGGCCCGTGGAAGAACACGGCCTCGGTCTTGTGCAGCGCCACCGTCAGTCCTAGGCGGCGGATCCTCCCTGCGACCAAGGATCCGCCTGCCGAGGCCAAGTTGGCCGCCTCCCTGAAACTCTCCCCCCGGGCGGTGAGGAGAGTGTCATCCGCGTAGCAGACGACACTCGTGCCTCGGAGGAGAGTTCCCCGCAAGAGCCAGTCGTAGCCGACGTTCCAGAGGTGAGGTCCCACGACTGACCCCTGTGGAACGCCGGCCTCGACTGCGTACCGCCGGACTTGGCCAGCCCTGTTCACGAGGACGATCGTCCGATCCTCCAGGTAGCTGGCCAGTAGACGCCGCATGTATAGAGGCACTCCGTGGAATCGGAGCGCCTCTAGGATGGTGCTGTGGGGAACAGAGTTGAAGGCGTTGGCTATGTCGAATGACACCGCCAACAATCCGTCCCCCGCCTGCATCGCATCCTTCACCTGGCCCTTAAGGCGGGCCAGCGCGTCCACTGTGGAACGCTCAGCCCGAAAACCGAACTGAGCGTCCGACAAGTCCGGCCCCACATTCCGCAGGTGGCTCTTTAGGCGGGCAGCGATTATCCCCTCGAACATTTTGCCGACCTCATCGAGCAGGACGATGGGTCGGTATGCCGAGGGCGAGTCTGCAGGGCGGCCCTCCTTGCGAAGGAGGCACAACTGCCCCTCCTTCCACGGTTTCGGGAACCTCCCAGACGCAAGGCATGCGTTAAAGAGGTCCCGAAACCGCTCCTCCATTTGGGTGGCGGCAATTGCCACCACCCTCGCCGGGACACCGTCGGGGCCCGGAGCCGTCTTCTTGGCGCGGATGTGCACAATCGCCGCGCTAAGTTCCGACTCCGTGACAGGAGGGGCCTCCTCTTCCTCCTCAGCTGGCGGAGCCATCCCCCGCGGAGGGTCCATCACTGGTGGGGTGAAATTGTCCCTGCACGGGAACAGGGACTGAACCACCCCATCCAGGAATGAGGGCTCCAGGGTCTCGGCGACCGGGGGACCAAAGGGGCGCAGCTTGTTGCGCGCCGCCCTGTATGGCCTCCCGTAGGGATCCCTGTCGAGACCCTCCAGCATCTCCGCTCTCGCCGAGTCCCTGGCGTCGGCGATGGCCCGCTCGAGGACCAGTTTTGCCTCTATGTACACCTCATAGAGGTGGTCCTCGTGGGCGTGGTCTCGTCGACGCCGCCGCCGGCTACGCGCGTAGGCCCTCCTGGCCCCCACGCACGCCGCTCGAAGCCCCTCCAGCTCCACCGACCACCAGTACACCGCCCGATTGGGCAGCGGTCGGCCTGACCGAGGCATGCTAGAATTGCACACCTCGGTCAGAGACTCCCTTAGGTGTCCCGCCACGGTGTCCACGTCCAGGCCAGCGGAAGGCGGCGAAAGCCAGTCCTGGATAAACGCCGCCTCCGCCGCCGCCTCCCTGTCCAGGCGGGTGAGAGCCCACCGTGGAAACGCTGACCGCCCCGAGGGGGGCCGCGTCTCTCCGGGGCCACCGGTGGAGATGTCGAACCGCACGTAACGGTGGTCCGACATGGTCTCCACCAGGTCCACCCGCCAGTTCAGCACGCGCGCGGCCAACGCAGGGGTGGCAAACGTGACGTCCACTATCGAGCCACCCTGCCGCCGCACGCATGTCTGGACGTTCCCTCTGTTGAGGAGGGAGAGCCCAGAGGAGGCTGCCCACAACTCCACCGCCCGCCCGCGAGGGTCGGTGGCCGGGTTGCCCCAGGTCACCGACTTGGCATTCAGGTCTCCCAATACGGAGACCTGACGCGGCGCCGCCCTGCCGACCACGGCGGCCAGGACTCCGAGATAGTTCTCGAAGTCCTGGAGAGGGCGGTTTGGGGAGAAATAGACGCCCACGAGGGCTACCTCTCCCCACGCGGCGGCCACGTATCCCGGTCCCCTCTCTAATAGCGAGAGGGGAGGGGAGTCTGTGGAGGACCGCGCCGCTAGTGCCACCAAGCCGTCCTCGTCACCCAGCCAACTGCCGGGGATCGAGTAGGGCTCGGCGACCACCGCTACGTTCACCAACCACTCAGCCATGGCCTGGACCAGCAGGTCCTGGGCCGCTCTGCAGTGGTTGGTGTTCGCCTGGAGGATGCGATGACTGGAAACCATTATTCCGACATCGCACCCCCCTCCTCAGCTACCGCCGCTGGAACTGGAGTTACAGCGGCGGCGACAGCGGCGGTGGCGGCGACAGGGCGAACCTGCGCCGGCACTATGCCCTTCCTCACGGGGGGCTTACAACTCCTGCCCGTCATCCTGTGGTCCGCGGGTCGGCCACTAGCGGCACACGCCCTGCAGTGTGGCGTGGTGGCGCGGCAGGTGGCACTCTTGTGTCCCTCTTGCCCGCATTGGTAACACGTGTCTCCCCAGTCGGATTTGGAGGGACACGTGGCTCGGGTGTGGCCGAACGCAAAGCACTTGAAACAGCGCATAGGCTGGTTTTCAAGTGGCCGGACCACAGCCGAGCTTAGTCCCACAAGCAGCCGTCCCTTGGTCGCAGCAAGGGCGGCCGCCGCCGCGGCGACTGGGCACTCGACGCGGATTGCGCGCATGCCGCGGCGACCGGGCCTGATGGCTCCCCCCTTCACCGTGCCAGCGTCGCAGCCTCCCGCAACGGCAACGGCCGCCACCACATCCTCCTTGGTGACCGAATCATCCAGATCGGCCACCTCAAGGACTGCGGTCTTAACAGGCCTGACGATCGTTGCCGTATCCGCAATGACCTCTTGCAACTTGGTTGCGAAGAGGTCCGCACTTGCGCCGCGCTGTTCCCCCGAGAACTCGAAAATTCGAGCCCCAGTTAGGGTTCGGCGGCACGTGATGTTGCCGATCCCCAGCCGGGAGGGATCAGCATTGGTACGAGCCCGTCTTAGGATCGACTCGTACGTCTCGCCCCGCTCCACGGCCTCCGGGGTGATGGTCACCACGACGGCCGCGGTTTTGGGAGGAACTAGGTTCCTCCCGCCGGCTGGGGCCCTTTTGGCTGCAGGGGCAGTCGCCGCGGGCTTGGGGGCCGACTTCTTCCCTCCCTTCCCTTTTCCTCTCTTGACCACTTCCGTCCACGACTGGTTGGCCGGGGTGGTGGAGGGGAGAAGGGCGTCCTCCCCCTGCGAGTTCTGGGGAGCCGCTGGAGTGGCAGACGCTCCCTCCGCGCTTGTGGTGGGGGTTTGAGGGGCCACAGTGCTCCTCTTGCCCTTCCCTTTGCCCTTGGAGGGCTTCGAGGCCTGGGTCTGCGCACCCGATCGCGGGTCTCCCGCAGGCTGCGCAGGCACGGGCACCGGCTCCGTCGGTGGCGGACTCTTATCCGCCGCTAACGGCGGGCGGAGCCGCTTTTCCGGCAAGAGCCGGTCCTCGATGCCCGCGAAGCAGGCTCTGGTGAAGGCCCTCTCCCCCATGACAACCTTTCGGATTATCTCCTCAAGGTTGGAAGGGGAAGAGGAGGAGCCTCCTATCACCGGACCTGGGGCAGGTTGAGCAGGCCGGGCCGTGGCCTCAGCCAGCTTCTGGTGTAGCTGGCTGACCTCAGCCTGCAAGCGATCCACCTTCGCCTGCAGCTGTCGCGTCTCGTCCGTGGTGGTCCGCTTCACTAGCTCCAGGACAATGCCGTGTAGACTGGCAGCCCGGCATTTGAGGGCCTTTTGGAAGGTCCCCTTCAAGTTGGAGGACTTGGAGGCGACCTCCAGTACCTCCTCCTTGTCCTGGAGCGCCATCCGCTCCAGCTCCGCCAGGGAGTGGTCGGCATATAGCACTGTGGACGTGCCATAGCCAGCCCTCGCCCTGGCGGCCCGCGCCTGCTGCTCCCTGGCATCGATCCTCTCCTCCAGGTCTTGCTGGAGTTGTGCCCTTTTCGCCAGGTTTAGCTGGCGCTCGGCGTCTACCAGGCCCACATCGTGGGTAGAAGCCGGGTTTGAAGGCGAGGCCTTTTTGGACCTATTCTTCTTCTTCGCCTTACTTCCGACGGACTCCGAGGAGCCCTCGGACCCGGGCCTCAGATAGGCCCTCTTCCGCTTGAGGCGGTCGGTTTCGGCCGCCGACGTGTCCATGTTGGAGTCGTCGGAGTCCGACAACTCGTCTGGCCTGCTAAACAAGCTGGCCGCAGATGGTGCGCGGTCAGCATCCGATGCCAAAGCGTCGCCAGCGTTGGATTGGCCCTGAGAAGGGCCTTTGGTTTGGCCCTGAGAAGGGCCTTTTGGTGGTTTTTTTAAAAATCGCCCGCAGGCATCCCGCATAGGGCTCGTCATGGTATATCCGCAGGTTCGTTACGCACAAGACAGTTAAAATAAAATAAAATCGCAACGAAGGCACAGTGCACTTTGGCCGTACCCAGTCTGCCACTCCGTTACGGTGGTCAGAACTGGGCCGTTTCCAGGGGACACGACGTGGACGTAAGCACTGTGGGGTGGTCCCCCAACCTAACCTAACCTAACCTAACCTAACCTAACCTAACCTAACCTAACCTAACCTAACCTAACTTAACCTAACCTAACCTAACCTAACCAATAACTTTGCATCCCGGTGACGCATTTACAAGCTGTTTTCAGCAAAACTAATCGTTTTTAGGCTCCGTCCGACTATCCCGCACGTAAAAACTGACAAATCCGCGAAAAACATTTCCCGGTTATTGACTTAGAAAAATTTCAGTAAAAAAACCTTTTTAAAACATTTTTATCTCAAAATTCACAGCAAAAACTACGTTTCTTATAATTTTAACAGACACTTACCTGCCTTACCTGCACTCCGGCGCGCGCCCCGCGAGCTCGAGTCCCGTTTGGCGGTGTTATTCCAAATTTCTTCATACTTTTTGGTCGTAAAACACGTATTTTCAGCTTTTTTCAAAATTTTTGTTCAGCGTAAATTCCAAAAACCTCATAGTTTGCTGGCCCGCGCCGAGACACGTCTTTTGACACCTCGCACGCCCGCCTAGCTCACATAGAAGTTCAAAAATTTTTTTGCATTTGGTTTTTCACTACAAGACAAAATCTACCTAAGGGATAGTACAAAATACATATTCCTCAATAACTTTGCATCCCGGTGACGCATTTACAAGCTGTTTTCAGCAAAACTAATCGTTTTTAGGCTCCGTCCGACTATCCCGCACGTAAAAACTGACAAATCCGCGAAAAACATTTCCCGGTTATTGACTTAGAAAAATTTCAGTAAAAAACCTTTTTAAAACATTTTTATCTCAAAATTCACAGCAAAAACTACGTTTCTTATAATTTTAACAGACACTTACCTGCCTTACCTGCACTCCGGCGCGCGCCCCGCGAGCTCGAGTCCCGTTTGGCGGTGTTATTCCAAATTTCTTCATACTTTTTGGTCGTAAAACACGTATTTTCAGCTTTTTTCAAAATTTTTGTTCAGCGTAAATTCCAAAAACCTCATAGTTTGCTGGCCCGCGCCGAGACACGTCTTTTGACACCTCGCACGCCCGCCTAGCTCACATAGAAGTTCAAAAATTTTTTGGCATTAGGTTTTTCACTACAAGACAAAATCTACCTAAGGGATAGTACAAAATACATATTCCTCAATAACTTTGCATCCCGGTGACGCATTTACAAGCTGTTTTCAGCAAAACTAATCGTTTTTAGGCTCCGTCCGACTATCCCGCACGTAAAAACTGACAAATCCGCGAAAAACATTTCCCGGTTATTGACTTAGAAAAATTTCAGTAAAAAACCTTTTTAAAACATTTTTATCTCAAAATTCACAGCAAAAACTACGTTTCTTATAATTTTAACAGACACTTACCTGCCTTACCTGCACTCCGGCGCGCGCCCCGCGAGCTCGAGTCCCGTTTGGCGGTGTTATTCCAAATTTCTTCATACTTTTTGGTCGTAAAACACGTATTTTCAGCTTTTTTCAAAATTTTTGTTCAGCGTAAATTCCAAAAACCTCATAGTTTGCTGGCCCGCGCCGAGACACGTCTTTTGACACCTCGCACGCCCGCCTAGCTCACATAGAAGTTCAAAAATTTGCCCTCCCACCCACCCACCCATTCGTGTCTAGGGAGGTAAACTTTTCAGTTTTTGCAAAAAATTAATTTTCGTTTTTCGCCCTTTCGGTAACATTGTTACCTTTTATAGTTCGACGCTGGGAGGGGAACGGTTCCTGAAACTATCAGCGCCTCCGAAGGCATTTTACTGACTTTTATTTAAAATATTGACAGAGTCCTGGCTTATAGGGCTCGCATTTTATAATAAGTTCTCCTGCTGATCCCCCATTTACAGGGACACAGGAGAGTAGTTACCAGTGACCTCTGACGGCCTATGAACCTCACCTTCACTAAGGCCACCGCAATGTTTCACACGCCGGCGAAGAAAACCGCGAGCTCGCTCATCTTCGGGGGCTCGCCGCAATCTACAGAGGAGGCCGGGACCTCACAGTCGAGCGTGAGGCGCAGCATCGGGGAATGGGAGGCCGGGAAAATCGAGCCCAAGGCGAAGTCCCCGGCCAACCCAAAACCTGGTACAACTCCGCCGGCTGCTGCACAAAAAATCCCGGGATCTCTGGGGACGCGGCGGGCCTCCGTGGATGCCGCGGGACCGGCGGTGCCCAGCAATAAGGCAGAGTCGAAGTACCCCAACATCACCGCGGAGGCGAGAGCCTGTCTCAACAAGGCAAAGCTACACCTCAATAACTCACGCAACCTCAAGGCGGAGATAAAAAAGGAGGTCACGGCCGCGATAGACAGGCTTTACCAGTTGGTGAAAGAGGCAGCTGTAGGAAAGAGCAGACAGAATCTACAGACAGAAACAGAAGGCGAGAAGGTCGAGGAAAAGAAGGAAGACCCGGAGAACATCACCTGGTTGCGCTCCGCACTAGAAGAGCAAGCTCTAATAGTGAAGGAGGGCAACCGGATGATTAAAGAACTACAGGTGACCTTACAGGAACAGAAAGAGGCACAGGAGTCACGAGACAGAGAACGACACAGTGACAGAGATATCCTGAGGGAGATTCAGGCCCTCGGAGAGACCACCCAAGAAATGGGAAAAATGGTCCACGAGATCAGGGACAGAGCCCCTACTTACGCAGAGGCCCTGATCGCACCCCAAAACACCTGGGGTCTAAAACCGAAGCACTCTGTCATTGTGTCGTCCGATGTCACAATGGACACCAGCACAGAGGTGGTAGGAAGGGTGAAGCAGGTGTTGGATGCGAAGAACAGTGGCCTACAGATCGAGAGGGTCCGAAAAGTTAAGGACAAGAGGGTTATCCTAAGTTTCAGCAGTAAAGAAGAGATGACCAAAACAACAGCTCAACTCAAAAACGACAAAAACTTGAAAGTGGAAGAGGCTAAAAATAGGAACCCACTCGTGATAATCAAGGACCTCTTGTCCTATAACAGTGATGAGGACATCTTGACCGCCCTGAGAGTCCAGAACGCCCGCCTACTGGAGGGCCTGACGGCCGAGGAGGCAACTGCCACCGTGAAATACCGACGGAGGGCACGGAACTCGCTAGAGAGCCATGTCGTCCTACAGGTGACACCGAAGTTGTGGCAGAAGCTCACCGCGGCTGGCAGAGTCTTCATTGACCTGCAGTGCGTTAGAGTCCAGGACCAATCGCCTCTAATACAGTGCACAAGGTGTTTGGCGTATGGGCACGGCCGGAAGCTGTGTACGGAGCCTGCGGATCTGTGCAACTATTGCGGGGGTCCACATCTCAGGGCAGATTGTGCCGGGCAGGCAACGGGCGACAGACCGACGTGCAAGAACTGTGTCAAAGAAAAACACGACGACACAGGGCATACGGTCTATAGCCGAGACTGCCCCGTGCGCAGGAAGTGGGATGCATTAGCGCGATCCGCAATAGCCTATTGCTAAGGTGGTCCCGGTGGTTACACGAACGGCAGCTTCCCAAGTATACATCACAGTGCAAGCCAACCTCCAACGCAAACAACTGGCAACTGACGAGCTTATGCTGGAGGCTCAAAAGCGCAAAATAGCCATCGCACTGGTCCAGGAGCCGTATGTGGGTAGCATAAAGGCAATGAAGTCGTACGGGGGGGCTAGGGTCTACCAGAACTCGGACGCCAGTGGAGGCACTGTCAAGGCGGCGATAGTCGTGTTCAATCATGACATCGACGTCATACAGTGCCCCAGATTCACCACCAACAACATCGTGGTGGTGATGCTGCGAACGAGCGCGTGGGAGATGCTCGCCGTCTCGTACTACTTTGAGCCCGATCTACCCATCGGGCCATACCTGGACCACATAACAGCCATGATGAAGGAGCTAAAGCCCAGGAAAGCCATCATCGGAGGGGACGCTAATGCCAAAAGTGTGTGGTGGGGAAGCAGCACTGTCGACGACAGAGGCGACGATCTGGCAGGAATGATCGGGGAGCTGGACCTTCAGGTACTCAACTGCGGGAACAAACCCACCTTCGATACTATCAGAGGAGGACGTAGACTGACTAGTTACGTTGACGTGACGCTATGCACAGAGGACTTGCTCGACCTGGTGGAGGACTGGATGGTTGCTGAAGACTTAACGAGCTCGGACCACAATGGCATAATAATAAAAATTAAATTAAAAAAAGGGAAGGGTTTCAACATTAAAAGAACCACTAGGAAATTTAACACAAAAAAAGCTAATTGGGAACTTTTTAATGAAAAAATGAACCAATTAAAAATAGAAAATACAATTAATACAGCACAGATACAACAGATAAATAATAAGGAACATTTAGATGATATAATTGGAAAATACACAACAGTAATAATAGAAGCTTGTAATAAAGCAATACCTAAAAAGAAAGAAAACCATACACTTACCATGCCGTGGTGGTCCGAAGAACTCGAAGCAATGAAGCACGAGGTCGCCACCAGGAAGAGAAGAATCCGATGCGCCGCGCCGTCGCGTAGAGAAGGTGTGGTCGCGTTGTATCTGAAAGAAAAGGAGAAATATGAGTTGGCAGCAAAAAAGGCACAGGTTGACAGCTGGAAGAGCTTCTGTGGTAGACAGGACAGGGAAAGCCTTTGGGACAGTATATACCGCGTCATAAAGAATACCACCAAACGCCAGGAAGATGTCCCACTGGTAAAAGATGGCCATCAACTAGACCAGAAGGAGTCAGCCAACACTTTGGCGGACACGTTTTTCCCGGAGGACCTTGAAAGTGAGGATAACTCAGACCATCGGCAGACCAGAGTCCTTGCAGCAAACGCAAATAACTGGGAGCATGGTGAGAAACATGACCCAGCATTTACGGCCGAGGAACTCCGGGCCGCGACGGAGAGCTTTAATCCAAAAAAGGCTCCGGGAATAGATGGACTCACCGCAGACATTTGCAGCCAGGTTGTCTCCAAAAATTTGGAACTTAACCTGGCGCTCATGAACAAGTGCCTGGAATTTGGCCACTTCCCAACTTCCTGGAAAGAGGCGACGGTGGTGGTTCTGCGGAAGCCTGGCAAGGCCGATTACACAAACCCCAAGTCCTACAGGCCCATCGGCCTGTTACCGGTCATGGGGAAGATTCTGGAGAAAATGGTAGTCGGGAGATTAAAATGGCACCTGCTTCCGAGATTGAGCCCCCGACAATACGGCTTCATACCCCAGAGAAGCACCGAGGACTCCCTCTATGACATGATACAACATATAGACGGAAAAGTAAAGGACAAAAAACTGGTAACCGTAATATCACTGGACATAGAGGGAGCCTTCGATAGCGCCTGGTGGCCCGCAATCAAGATCAGACTTGCCGAAGAAGAGTGTCCGGTAAACCTCCGGCGACTCATGGACAGCTACCTACAAGACCGGAAGGTCCGGGTGAGGTACGCCGGAGAAGAGTACACAAAGGACACTCAAAAGGGCTGTGTGCAGGGATCGATTAGCGGGCCGATTCTCTGGAATCTTCTCCTTGATCCACTCCTCAAGGAACTCGAACGCCGGGGCGACTACTGCCAGGCTTTCGCAGACGACGTGGTGTTAGTGTTTGCCGAAGATACGGCGCTGGAGGTGGAGAGGAGGGCCAATGCCGCACTCGCGTATGTTCGGGCGTGGGGTGTCAAAAACAAGTTGAAGTTTGCGCCACACAAGACTCACGCAATGGTGGTCACCAGGAAGCTGAAATTTGACACACCACGACTGAGCATGGGCGGGATCGGCATTGGTTTGTCAAATGAGATAAAGATCCTGGGGCTCACCATTGACAATAAGCTGACGTTTAACAGCCACGTGGCTAATACATGCAAGAAGGCGTTAAACATTTACAAACAGCTCTCACGAGCCGCCAGGATCAGTTGGGGCCTCCACCCTGAAATAATCAGGACAATCTACACGGCCACAGTGGAACCCATCGTTACCTACGCAGCTGGCGCCTGGGCAAGGGCAACAAACAAGGCCGGGGTAAAAAGGCAACTAAATGCGGTGCAGAGGGGCTTCGCGCAGAAGCTGTGTGGAGCGTACAGAACCGTATCACTAAACTCAGCGCTGATGCTGGCTGGAATACTGCCTCTCGATATCCGGATCCGAGAGGCGGCATCGTTGTATGAGGCTAAGAGGGGAGTACCCCAGCCGGCACTAGCAGACAGAGAGATAGAGCGCAGACTGCCTTTCGCTGAAACCCAGCACCCGGCAAGACATATGCGCCTCGACTTCGTAAGCCTGGTAGACCAGGAGAATTTGAGCTCCCAAGTGCACCAAGCAGTCTCGATCTACACCGATGGCAGCAAGATTGAGGGCAAAGTCGGAGCGGCATTGTCTCTTTGGAGCAATGAAGCCGAGACCAAAACCCTCAAACTTAAGCTGCCATCATACTGCACCGTCTACCAGGCAGAACTCCTGGCCATATGTCAAGCCACAAAAATCATCCTGCGACGAAGCGAGGCTAGTTTCGCTATTCTTAGCGACTCACGCTCTGCCCTGGAAACGGTCGTAAACCCATATTCCCTCCACCCCCTGGCAGTCGAAACTAGAGAAAACATCCGAGACAGCAGACTCCAGAACAAGGAAATTTCCCTGTTCTGGATTAAAGCACATGCAGGACTGGAGGGGAATGAGCGCGCGGACCAACTGGCGAAAGAGGCTGCTCTGCACTCCAAGAAGAAACCCGAATACGACAGTTGCCCAGTTTCATTCGTCAAGAGACAGATTCGTTTGCGGTCTCTTGACGAATGGAACGAACGCTACCAAACGGGACAAACAGCGGCTGTCACCAAAATTTTCTTCCCAGATGCGGTGGAAGGATTTCAAACAGTGAGGAAAATCAAACCGGCAGGCTTGACGACCCAGGTGATGACGGGGCACGGTGGATTCTCAGAATACCTGCACCGGTTCAAGTGTAAGGGGGACCCATCGTGCATTTGTGAGCCGGGGGTCGCCGAGTCTGTCCCACACCTCCTGTTTAGCTGTCCAGTCTACGCTAAGCTTAGATATGAAATAGAGCAAGTACTCGATTGCGAAATAAAAGCCGAAAATATACATATAATAGTTGCTAACAATCTGTTAAGACAAAAATTTATAGAATACTGTACGAAAATAGTAAAGATAGTATTAAATAGAAATAGATAAATAAATTATGTTAATAAATTTTGTAAACTATGTATCATATAAAAATAAGTAAGCTGAAAATAAAAATAAACTAAGCAAAAAACAAGACATAGAATTTGAATAAAATTGTTAAATACGCATAGGTAATAAATAGTAATTGTTAAAAAAGTTATGTTGTCCATATATCTATATATATAAAAGAAGAAACTGACTGACTGAATGAATGACTGACTGACTGACTGACATATCAACGTACAGCCGAAACTACTGGGTCTAGGAATGTGAAATTTTGCACACGGCTTCCTTTTATAATGTAGGGGAGCACTAAGAAGGGGTTTTTGGAAATTCTACCTTTAAGGGGGTGAAAAGGGGGGATTTCGTTTGTATGAAAAATCTTATTCCTTGAGTTAATAAACTTGAAACTTGGCACGAATACTTATCTAAGTAAATTATTAAGTTTGGCATTTTTTGTTTTTCTTAACTACCCCCTAAAGGGGGATTGGGGGGTGTCAAAGTTTGTATGGAAGAATTTTAACGGGCTGTCCGATTAACTCGAAACTCAGTATTTATACTTAAGACCAAAAATAGAGAATAACGTGTATCAGGGTTTTTCGAAAATGTACCCCTAACGGAGTGAAAAGGAGTAGTTAATTTTACAGGGGAGGATTTTACTGCGTGACTTGATTTACTCGAAAATTGGTATAAATAATCTTTGAGTCAAGTAATTAACACATCACAAGATAATCTTTGAGTCAAGTAATGAACACATCACAAACTATTTTTCGAAATTCCACCCCTGTGGGGGTGAAAAGCGGGGATACAGTTTATATGATAAATCTTATTCATTTGGTTAATAAACTTGAAACTTGGCACGAAAGTAAATTATAAAGATTGACACTTTGTTTTTCTAAACTACCCCCTAAAAGGGGATTGGGGGGTGTCAAAATTTGTATGGATGAATTTTAACGCGCGGTCCGATTAACTCGAAACTCGGTATTTATACTTAAGACCAAAAATAAAGAATAACACATATCAGGGTTTTTCGAAAATCTACCCCTAACGGGGTGAAAAGGTGTATTTAATTTTACAGGGGAGGATTTTACTGCGTGGCTTGATTAAGTCGAAAATTGGTATAAATAATCTTTGAGTCAAGTAATGAACACATCACAAACTATTTTTCGAAATTCGACCCCTGTGGGGGTGAAAAGCGGGGATACAGTTTATATGAAAAATCTTATTTATTTGGTTAATAAACTTGAAACTTGGCACGAAAGTAAATTATGAAGATTGACACTTTTTGTTTTTCTAAACTACCCCCTAAAAGGGGATTGGGGGGTGTTAAAATTTGTATGGAAGAATTTTAACGGGCGGTCCGATTAACTCGAAACTCGGTATTTATACTTAAGACCAAAAATAACATGTATCAGGGTTTTTCGAAAATGTACCCCTAACGAGGTGAAAAGGTGTAGTTAGTTTTAGGGTTTTTCAAAACTCGACTCCTACCAAGGTGGAAAAGGGTAATAAAGTTTAAGGGGTGGATTGCTGAGAAATATAGTAGCAAATGCTGTATCCACTAGCAGGAATAGCGCCACCAGTGGTTCGCAGAGCACTAGCTCCAGCGAAAGAGCCAAAATGGTCTCCGACACATGACCCTTTGCACGACAACATCCTTGTGCCACAAAGGCTGAAAAGCCGACACAGTTTTTTAAAGTGTGTCGTCAACTCACTGGTGAACCATGACAAGAAAGACTGAAGCTGTGGCGAGACAGTCCTTCCTTACCCAAACCGTTCGTCCCACCCGCTGAAGACCTCCCACCTGGACATGAGTAACCTTGGGTAATCTGGAAGTCTTTAAACAGACTCCGGACCCAGGTTAGCTGAAGCAAGGAAAACCTGTTCAGGTGGAGATTCATAGACGACTCCGCCTTGGAGTGTAAATGTGGTGCTGTTCCACAAACGATGGGACACTTAATATAGTGTCCTGCATGTCCTGTCAGCTGCACGTTATAGGAACTGGTGGACGCTGGTAATGGCGCCAAACAAGTAGCCGAATTCTGGGCCGAGTCCATTTAGATTGCTATCGACACGCTAAGAAGAAGAAGGGGTGGATTTTACTGCTTGCTTCCATTAACTCGAAAATGAGTACCTAGGTATCGGTCTTTGAGTCAAGTTATGGACCCGTCATCCCAAACGATTTTTCAAAAATACAGCCTTGTGGGGGTGAAAAGCGAGGATCCCGTTTATTTGAAAAATCTGATTCCTTTGATCTACAAACTTAAAAATTGGCCCGAATACTTATTAATCTAAATAAATGATAAAGATCATAAACATACATATTCGAAATTTTTAGAGGAAAGTACGAAATACACGCGGACGAAGTCGCGGGCAAAGTGCTAGTTAGTAATATATACGATAACATAAGACACTCAGTAGATAAAAAGAAATCAGTAAGTCAAAAGTTTGATCGAAACTAGTAATGTAAAATGTGGAAATAAAATATTAGGCAAAATTCTAAAGAGCGTTTTAAAAGTATTATTAAATCTTTACATGACAAGAATTCTCTAAAATTCATCAAATAAATATCGGAATAATTAATTTAAGGTAAAAATTAGGCACCATTCAAAATACATAATAAAATAAAAATACCCCTAGAAAAGGTCTCTGATAACGTCAGAGGATCACTGAGAAATGGCAGGAGTGTGGTTTTAGCCGGTAAGAGTCCGGCACTACCCAGACTGCATCACCAGTGGGACAGTCTGGGTGTCCATGAGGATTTCCCACTCCTGCCAAACCAAAAAAAAAAAAAAAAAAAAAAAAAAAAAAAAAAAAAAAAAAAAAAACCTAACCTTTTTTTTTTTTTTTTTTTTTTTTGTTTGCGCTGGGAAAAAATGCATTACGCATACCCTCCCATCGGGGGATGGAGGGCTATGTGGGACTCCCCGGGCGGACCCGGTATACCCACTAAAACAACCCAGCGACACTCCCGCTTCGTCAGAGTGGCGGGGGACTGGGAAACCGGCAAAGCCTTGACATCCAGTCCTCCGCCGACGATGGCCCTCCAAGGCGGGCCCCTCACGCCCCCCCCGTGGGGAGGGGGAAGGGCCCGGGAGTGACAGACGAAGGTGGTGATGGGTGCAATGCGGGCGAAGGCACCCCCGTGCCTGTCGCCCGCCCATCGCCACCATGAGGAGGGAGAGGACGGCGCCTTCTCCGACCCCTTCGTCTGCGGAGCGGCGCAGCGAGAGGGTCATCCTCCCGCGCGCGCTCCGCCTCCTCCTTTTGCGAGATTACGTCCTCGCAAAAGGAGGCTACCGCTGACCAGGCCCCCTCGCTCTCCAGCATGGCGTTGATCACGCTGGGGAGCGAGAGGTCCTGTCCGACCACCGCGGTCAGACCGCGGCGCAGCTCGGACCACGCTGGGCACACCTCCAGCGTGTGCTGTGCCGTGTCCTCCGCCGCGCCGCAGTCGTGGCAGGCCGGGGTCTCCTCCCTTCCAATCCGGTGCAGGTGCGTTCCGAAACAGCCATGGCCGGACAACACCTGCACCAGGCGGAACGAGAGGAAACCGTGGGACCGCTCGAGCCAGCCCTGCAGGACCGGACCGAGCGCGTCCAACGTGCGGCGGCCGAAGGCGGCGGTGGCGAGGTCCTCCGTCCAGTGGAGGACGATGGCGTCCCTCGCCTCCCTAATAAAACGCAGCAGAGTTTTTTCAACAACTGAACATTCATTTATTTTACACATAGATAAACATAATATATTATTTCAATGCACAGATTAAATATAACACCACCACTCATTGAAATAAAAATAGCCTTAGCCTTTGTTAATATATCTATTCAAAGCTTAACTAAACCTAGTATCAAAAGAAATTTATAATGCCTAACACTTGACAAACTTTTTGTAAGAATATCAGCAGGCATATCTTCTGTATTTAAATAAACAATTTTTACTAATTTATTATAGACAGCTTCTCTAATAAAATGGAATCTAACATCTATATGCTTAGATCTTTTGTGATACATACTGTTTTCTGTAAGGTTTTTCGCACTCTGATTATCATTATACAGAATTACAGGTCCTATATCTTTTCCAGTAAGTTCTAACAACAGATTATTAAGAAATATTGCCTCTTTACTAGCTTCACAAATAGCCATGTACTCGGCTTCAGTACTTGATAGTGCTACTGTTTGTTGCTTCTTACATTCATGTGAAACTACTCCTCCTGAGAGTTTGAAGCAGAAACCGGTGTAAGACCGTCTGTCAACTGTGTTGGAAGCCCAGTCGGCATCAACAAAACCTACTAAATCTGAATTATCCTTAGTATAAGTTAGGCGATAAGACTTAGTTGCTTTTAAATATTTTAAAACTCTCTTAGCATGCTGCCAGTGTGTTTTACCATAATTATTGTTAAATTGACTTAGGTAGCTCACACAATAGGATATATCTGGCCTAGTAAGTACCGACAGATACATAAGGCTGCCTATTAATTGTTGGTAAGGATATTTCACATCACAATCAACATTATCACATTTATCTAATTTTAAATTAATTTCCATAGGAGTATTGGACACATTTTTACAATTTTCCACTCCAAACTTTATCAATAAATTATCAATGAACCTTTCTTGGTCAATATACAATTTATTTTTACAGGTTTCAACTCGCATACCTAGGCACTGTTTTACATGACCCAAATCTTTTAATTTAAATCTGGCACTCAATTGACTTTTTACTTTTTCAACTTCGGTATCATTATTTGAAAATACAAAGAAGTCGTCCACAAATAAAGCTATATAGGTCTTTTGACCTCCAGATGATTTAACAAACAAACAGGGCTCATATTGCGATTTTTTATAACCGAATTCCTGTAAACATTCATCCACCTTTTTGTACCAAGCTCGGGCAGATTGCTTAAGGCCATAAATTGCCTTCTTCAATTTTAGAACTTTATTTTTATATGCAAAATTCTGAGGTGGTTGCATGTACACAGTCTCGTCTAAGTCACCATTAAGGAAAGCAGTTACTACATCAAAATGAGTGATATTCATATCCAATTTAACACTCAATGCAAACAGTAACTTTAGAGTAGAATATCTAACTACAGGTGAAAAAGTCTCTTTATAATCGATACCTTGTTTTTGCGTGAATCCCTTCGCGACCAAACGCGCACGATACCGCACTTCATTATCACTATTTACCTTCTTTTTGTAAACCCATTTACACTGCACTATTGTTCCACTTTCTGGTTTGTCCACCACTTCCCATGCATCGCACTCACGAAATGACTGCAACTCTTCCTCCATTGCTTTACACCATTTTTCACGTTCTGTCCCATTCATGACATCTTCATAAGTTAAATTTTCATCACCAACACTTTCTACACAGATGGTACTAAATCCAAATCTATCAGGTTTCTTTCTCTGACGTTTACCTGAAACAGTAGGTTCTTCAGGTGTGGATTGTAATTCGTTTTCACTGACAGTATTGTAGAATTCGTCAGACAATGAAGAACTGCTACTTTCAGTTTCATCTGGTATGTATGTCGCATCCGAAGTGTTTATAACAGTTTCTTCTTCCTCTGTGGTATTAACATCCTGTTCATCCATAATTTCAGCTTGGATCACATCTGGATTGTTATGAGTATCTTCCATTATAATAACATCTCGGCTGGTGATGATCTTATTTGTAACCTTTTACATTATTCTCATAACCCACAAAAATATGAGTTTGTGCCTTCTTATCCCACTTTGCGGTTTTTATTTTTGGAATGTGAACCATGGCAGTGCTTCCAAAAACCCGAAGATGGCTAACGTCTGGCTTCTTGCCCGTCCAGAGTTCATATGGTGTTTTTGTTAGACCAGATGCTAAAGTCCTGTTTCGCAGATATACAGCAGTATTCACAGCTTCTGCCCAGAAACGTTTCCCAAGTTTAGCGTCAAACAGCATACACCTAGCTCTTTCCACCACTGTTCGGTTTAAGCGTTCACACATCCCATTTTGCTCTGGGGTGTAAGGGTTAGTTTTCTGGTGAACTATTCCACCCCTTTTCAAAAAACTTTCAACCTCAGAAGAGCAAAATTCGCCTCCGTTATCCGTCCTCAATACCTTTAAACTTTTGCCAGTTTGTTTTTCGACTGAAGCTTTAAACTCCTTCAGGTAATTATAAACCTCACTTTTGGCCTTGAGGAAATAGACGAAAGCCATTCGACTAAAATCGTCGACAAAGAGCAAAAAGTAACGCGATGATCCAATTGAGACTTGCTCCATGGGTCCACAGACATCTGCATGAACCACCTCAAGCACATTTTCACACCTGGTACCTTTGTGTGAAAAAGGCAGTCTCACTTGCTTTCCTTCACAACATGTGATGCACTTGGATTTATCAATCACTGCTCTGTCAGAGAAATCGATCCCATTAACCACACCACTTCTCATAGTGTTAAGGTCTTTGCTGTTTATGTGTCCCAACCTACGATGCCACATCACACTAGTCGTAGCTGTCGCTGAGCCTGCAAACAACTCTGACTTGATGTTTAATCTATAAACTCCATTTACTAGTTCTGCTTTTCCCACCAGTTCATTATGCCGATTTCGTATATAGCAAACATCTTTCTCAAAATTAACTTTATTGCCATTCCGAAGAAGCTGACTAACTGAAAGCAGATTGGTAGTTAGATTGGGTATACACAAAACATCCTTCACAGTTATATCGAATTCTGAGTTGTTGACCACTGTCGTTATTCTAGTATTTCCTGCGCACAACACGGGTACTGTCTGTTTGTTGGCGACTACGATACTCTTTACCTTGTGGCTGAGTGAAACATTTTCCAAACATCTTTTGTCAACAACCATATGTGAACTTGCTCCCGAGTCAATATACCAATCCGATTCTTGAAATCGATTTTCAGGATTCAAGAAAGTAGCGCTGAATGCGTTATCTGATCTATTTTGACTATTCTGAGGGCATTTATTCATATAATGTCCAAGTTGTTTACACTTATAACAACGAACTGTTTTTGTTGACTTTGGATTTGAAGTTGTCAGTTTTGACCTAGACTCTTCTGTCATGTTTGTGTTCCTTTTGTTAGTAAAACCTTTTTGTCTTTGATGCCAACTTTTAGATAAAAGTGCTCCTTCTGTGTTACCAACATCCGATTGCATATCCAATAATTTTGCTTTAATGGCGTCCGTACTTATCACCATGCCGGAATGCTCTATGGCCATAATCATTGGCGCAAATTTTTCCGTTAATCCCGCCAACAACAATGAACCAATCCACTCATCCGTGATTTGGAAGCCTGTTCCTTTCAATTTTTGTGCTGTATCTACCATCTGGGTTACATACGCCGTCATGGATTCACTGTCTTCTAGTCTGATAGAAATAAGCTGACGCAACAAACTAATACGCCTTGTGAAGCCAGAATCGTCGAAGAGTGCTTTCAGGCGCTTCCATATGTCTCGAGCGGTTTTCTCATTCTTAATATGAACATATAACGACGAGTCGATGGTCATGATCAGCTTCGCTTTTGCCTTTTTTTCTTCTGTTGAAGTAGCTTCCTCCGCTGTTAATTCTTTGGTTATATCGACGCCATCGAGAATGAGAAAGTTTTCAGCTGCAAACGCCCACTGATCGTAGTTTTCTCTACCCTTCAGTTTAGGCACATTTACAATGTAACTACCGGCCATTTTTAAATCTCAGTACAACACAATGTCAGTAGGACTGCAAAATTATTATATCACTTTTTGATTATTTTTCTTTGAACACAATAACGAAATACAGATAATCCACGATAAGGTAATGGTATTTAGGAAAAACTAACGACTTTAGCGAATTATTTAAGGGTCTGGGCCCATAACCTAATAAAACGCAGCAGAGTTTTTTCAACAACTGAACATTCATTTATTTTACACATAGATAAACATAATATATTATTTCAATGCACAGATTAAATATAACACTCCCGCCGCACGGCTTCCCGTTCTTCGGCGACGGGGCGCTCCCCGAGCGCCCTCCGCTGCGCAGTCCACTCGTAGACTCTGGCCAGCACCCAAGCCTCCAACTCCCAAGGAGGGGTGCCGGCCAGAGCGCACGCCGCCGAGAAGCCCACGGAGCGGTAGGCCCTCGCCACCCGCAGTGCAATGGCCCTTTGGGGCTTGCGGAGGGCGGTCGCATTCTCCCTCCTGTGCAGGGAGTCCGCCCAGATGGGGGCCCCGTACAGGGCCATGCTCTTCAGAATGCCGGCATAGAGGCGCCGGCATTTCTCCTTAGGCCCCCCCAGGTTCGGGAGGAGCCACGAGAGGGCGTCAGCGGCTTTCAGGAGGCGCGTCGACAGCCCGCTGAAATGCGGGCCGAAGCGCCACCTGTCGTCCAGCACCAGACCCAGATACTTCATCTGGGGCTGGACCTCTACCCTGACGCCCTCTACGACGATGTGGGCGTCTGGAGGGCAGCGCTGCCGAGGCCCGCGAAAGAACACGGCCTCGGTCTTGTGCAGCGCCACCTTCAATCCCAGGCGGCGGATCCTCTCTGCGACCAAGGATCCGCCAGCCGAGGCCAGACAGGCCGCCTCCGCAAAGCTCCTCCCGCGGGCAGTGAGGAGAGTGTCATCCGCGTAGCAGATGACACTCGTACCCTCAAGGAGGGCCCCCCTCAGGAGCCAGTCGAACCCGATGTTCCACAGGGGGGGCCCCAGCACTGACCCCTGCGGAACACCGGATTCTGCGCCGTACCGCCTCACCGTAGCCGTCTTGTCTACGAGGAGGACCTCTCGGCCCTCCAAGTAGCTGGCCAGGAGGCTCTGCAGGTATTGGGGCACTCCGTGATATCGGAGCGCCTCCAATATCGTCGAGTGGGGGACGGAGTTGAAGGCATTTGCAATGTCGAACGACACCGCCAGCACTCCGTCCCCCGCCTCCACCGCCTCCTGCACCTGGCCTTTGAGCAGGGCCAGCGCGTCGATCGTCGAACGCCCTCGACGGAAGCCGAATTGGGCGTCCGACAGGTCCGGCCCCACTCCCCGCAAAAGACCAGCGAGCCGGGACGCGACGATCCCCTCGAACATCTTACCGACCTCATCGAGCAGGACGATGGGCCGGTATGCCGATGGGGAGTCGACCGGGCGTCCCTCCTTTCGGAGGAGGCACAGCTGCCCCTCCTTCCAAAGCTTCGGGAACCTCCCAGCCGTAAAGCACGCGCTGAAGAGGTCCCGAAACCTTTCCTCCATTTGGGAGGCGGCGATCGCCACCACCCGTGCCGGGACGCCATCTGGTCCGGGGGCCGTCTTCTTGGCGCGGAGGCTGAGGACCCCCTCGCGGAATTCCGACGCCGTCACCGGGGGTACCTCCTCCTCCGGTGGAGCCGCTCCTTGCGGGGGAGCCATCGTTGGTGGGGCGAAGTCGGTCCTGCGCGGAAACAGGGACCGGACCACCCCATCCAGCAACGCTGGCTCGAGGGTCTCCGTCAGGGGGGGACCATAGGGGCGGAGCTGGTTCCGCGCCGCTTTGTATGGTCTCCCGTAAGGGTCCCTGTCGAGACCCTCCAGCATCTCGGCTCTCGCCGAGTCTTCTGCAGCGCCCATCGCCGCCTTGAGGACCGTCTTCGCCTCCCGGTAAGAAGCGTAAAGGCGGTCCTCTTCCGCGGGGATTCGGTTTCGGGCGCTGCGGCGTCGGCTCCGCGTGTAGGCCCTTCTGGCCGCCACGCAGGCGCTCCGGAGACCCGACAGCTCCTCCGTCCACCAATAGACGGCACGACGGGGAGGCGGGCGGCGAGACCGAGGCATGCTGGAGTCGCACACCTCGGTCAAGGACCCCCTGAGTCGGACCGCTGCGGCGTCCACGTCCAGGACCTCGACAGGGGGCGACAGCCAGTCCTGGAGGAAGGCCGCCTCCTCGGCTGCCTCCCGGTCCAGGCGGGTGAGTGCCCACCGCGGGAAGGGAGATTGCCCGGCGCGGGCCGTCCCCCCCCCCTGGGTGGAGATGTCGAACCGCACATATCGGTGGTCCGACAACGTCTCCACCATCTCCACCCGCCAGTTGACGACGCGGGCGGCTAGCGCGGGGGTGGCAAACGAGACGTCCACCACCGACCCGCCGTGTTGCCGCACACACGTGTGGACCGCCCCCCTGTTGAGGAGGGACACACCGCACGAGGCCGCCCAAAACTCGACGGCACGTCCCCGGACGTTGCAACCCGCGGCCGGGTTGCCCCAGGCCGCCGACTTGGCGTTCAGGTCGCCCAGCACCACGACCTGGCGTGGCGCCGCCCTCCCTACGACTGCGGTGAGGACCTCGAGGAAATCCTCAAAGTCCGAGAGAGGGCGGTTTGGGGAGAAGTAGACCCCTACCAGGGCCATGTCTCCCCACGCGGCGGCCACGTATCCCGGTCCCCTCTCTAAGAGCGAGAGGGGAGGGGAGTCCGTGGAAGACCGCGACACCAACGCCACCAAGCCGTCCCGGTCGCCCAGCCAACGGCCGGGGACCGAGTAAGGCTCGGCGACCACCGCCAAGTCCACCAACCACTCAGCCATGGTCTGCATCAGCAGATCCTGGGCTGCCCTGCAGTGGTTGGCGTTCGCCTGGAGGATGCGATGTTCGACCCTATCCATCGATGGACATCGCACCCCCCTCCGCAGCCACCGTCGCAGGAACGACGGTGCTCTTGGCAGCCGCAGCAGGACCGGTCGGCGCCTGCGCTTTGCCCCGCTTAGGGGGAGGATTGCAGTTCCTCCCCCTCATCGTGTGGTCTGCCGGGCAGCCACTGGCGGCACCCACCGCGCAGTGCGGCGTGGCGGCCTTGCAGGAGGCGGCTTTGTGGCCCTCCTTGCCGCAGCGGAAGCAAGTGTCCGTCCTGTCCACCGCGGACGGACACAGGGGCCGGGTGTGTCCGATGCCGAGGCACCGGAAACACCGCAGGGGCTGCTCCTCCAGCGCCCGGACTGCACCAGAGCTGAACCCGACCGTGAGCCGTCCTTTGGCAAGGACGGCTTTGGCGGCGGCGATTGGGCACTCGAGGCGTATGGTGCCCATGCCGCCGCGGCCGGGCCTTATGGCCCTGCCCTGGACCGCCGCGATGCCGCAGCCCCCTACCGCTGCGACCGCCGCCACCACCTCCTCCTTGGTGACGGAGTCGTCCAAGTCGGCCACCTCTATGGCCGCCGACTTGACCGGCCGGGCCACCTTGGCCGAATCGGCGATCGCCTCCTGCAGCTTGGCTGCGAAGAGGTCGGCATGGGCACTCCCCTCCGCCCCCGGGAACTCGAAAATTCGAGCCCCGGCTTGCGTCTTGCGGCAAGTGACGCTGCCGATCCCCAGTTGAGCAGGATCGGCATTGGTACGCGCCCGCACCAAGATGGACGCGTACGTCTCCCCCCGCTCCGCAGCCTCTGCGGTGAGCGTCACCACGACGGCTGCGGTTTTCGGGGGGACGAGGCGCCCCTTTCCCCTCCCTTTCCCTTTCGCCGTCCCCTTCCCCTTGCCGGTCGTCTGCGACTGGGTGGGAACGGTGGCGGCGCGGACGGCAGGGACGGCCGTCGCCGACTTCTTTCCTTTGCCCTTCCCCTTTCGGACCACTTCTGTCCACTCGTTGGACGGGGTCGTCGAGGGGAGGAGGAGGAGGGCGTCTTCCGCTTGGGCGGAGGTGGACGGTCCCGGCTGGCAAGGCGTCGCATCCGCCGCAAGCGGAGGCCGGAGGCGCTTCTCCGGCAGGAGCCGGTCCTCGATGCCTGCGATGCAGGCTCTTGTGAAGGCCCTCTCCTCCCGCACCACCTTGCGGATGATTTCCTCAAGGTTGGAGGGAGGGCCCTCTGCCGCAGGGCTCGTCTTGGCCTGTTGTGGCCGGGCCGTGGCCTCAGCCAGCTTCTGATGAAGCTGGCTGACCTCCAACTGCAGGCGATCCACCTTCGCCTGCAGTTGCCGCGTCTCGTCGGAGGCCTTACGCTGTACCAGCTCTGCGACGACACCGCGCATGCTGGCGGCCCTACACTTCAGGGCCTTTTGCAAGGTCCCCTTGAGATTTGAGGACTTAGAGGCGACCTCAACAATCTCCTCCTCGTCCTCCTCCGCCATTTTCTCCAGCTCGGCCAGAGAGTGGTCCGCGTAAACAACGCGGGACGCCCCGTACCCGGACTTGGCCCGGGCGACGTGCGCCCGCTTCTCCTTGGCGGCAACTCGCTCCTCCAGCTCTTGCTGGAGCTGAGCCCGCCGAGCCAGGTCCAGCTTGCGTTGGGCGTCCGCGAGCCCAACGACATGGGTCTCCGCGGCCACCGTCGGCTTTTTAGCCTTCGGCAACCGCGTCGACCCCGAGGCCGAGGAGCCCTCGGACCCACCGCTCAAGTGGACTCGCTTTCGCGATCGCGAGTCTTCCGCGTCCGACACACTGATGAGTGAGTCATCGTTGTCGGACGAATCTTCCGCCGTTCCAAACAAGCTAGCCGCAGACGGCGCGCGGCTAGCCTCAGACGCCGAAGCGTCGGAGGGTTGGCCCTGAAAAGGGCCTTTGGTTTGGCCCTGAGAAGGGCCTTTTTTCTTTAAAAATCGCCCGCAGGCATCCCGCATAGGGCTCGACATTCTTTCCAGCAGATCGTATACGCACAAGACAATAAAAACAGAATAAAATCGCAACGATGCACAGTGCACTTTGGCCGTACCCAGTCTGCCACTCCGTTACGGTGGTCAGAGCTGGGCCGTTTCCAGGGGACACGACGAGGACGTAAGCACTGTGGGGTGGTCCCCCAACCTAACCTTTTTTTTTTTTTTTTTGTTTGCGCTGGGAAAAAATGCATTACGCATACCCTCCCATCGGGGGATGGGGGGCTATGTGGGACTCCCCGGGCTGACCCGGTATACCCACTAAAATAACCCAGCGATACTCCCGCTTCGTCCTAGTGGCGGGGGACTGGGAAACCGGCAAAGCCTTGACGTCCAGTCCTCCGCCGACGATTGCCCTCCAAGGCGGACCCCTCACGCCCCCCCCGTGGGGAGGGGGAGGGGCCCGGGAGTTACAGACGAAGGTGGTGATGGGTGCAATGCGGGCGAAGGCACCCCCGTGCCTGTCGCCCGCCCATCGCCACCATGAGGAGGGAGAGGGCGGCGCCTTCTCCGACCCCTTCGTCTGCGGAGCGGCGCAGCGGCGCGCGCTCCGCCTCCTCCCTTTGCGAGATTGCGTCCTCGCAAAAGGAGGCTACTGCTGCTGCCCAGGCCCCCTCGCTCCCCAGCATGGCGTTGACCACGCCGGGAAGCGAGAGGTCCTGTCCGATCCCCGGACCAGGGCGGTTTGGGGAGAAGTTGACCCCTACCAGGGCCAACTCTCCCCACGCGGCGGCCACGTATCCCGGTCCCCTCTCTAAGAGCGAGAGGGGAGGGGAGTCCGTGAAAGACCGCGACACCAGGATGCGATGCTCGACGCTGCCCATCAGTCGGACATCGCACCCCCCTCCGCAGCCACCGTCGCGGGAGCGACGGTGCTTTTCGCAGCAGCAGCAGTAGGACCGCTCGGCGCCTGAGCTTTGCCCCGCGTAGGGGGAGGATTACAGTTCCTCCCCTTCATCATGTGGCCTGCCGGGCAGCCACTGGCGGCACACACCGCGCAGTGCGGCGTGGCGGCCTCGCAGGAGGCGGCCTTGTGGCCCTCCTTGCCGCACCGGAAGCACGTGTCCGTCCTGTCCACCGCGGACGGACACAGGGGCCGGGTGTGTCCGATGCCGAGGCACCGGAAACACCGCAGGGGCTGCTCTTCGAGCGCCCGGACGGCACCCGAGCTGTATCCGACGGTAAGCCGTCCCTTGGCAAGATGGTGCCCATGCCGCCGCGGCCGGGCCTTATGGCCCTACCTTGGACCGCCGCGATGCCACAGCCCCCTATCGCTGCGACCGCCGCCACCACCTCCTCCTTGGTGACGGAATCGTCCAAGTCAGCGACCTCTATGGCCACTGACTTGACCGGTCGCGCCACCTTGGCCGAATCGGCGATGACCTCCTTTAGCTTCGCGGCAAAGAGGTCCGCATGGGCACTCCCCTCCTTCCCCGGGAACTCAAAGATGCGAGCCCCGGCTTGCGTCTTGCGGCAAGTGACGCTGCCGATCCCCAGTTGGGTGGGATCGGCATTCGCACGCGCCCGCACCAAGACGGACATGTAGGTCTCCCCTCGGTCCGCAGCCTCCGCGGTGAGAGTCACCACGACGGCCGCGGTTTTCGGGGGGACCAGCCGCCTCTTTCCCTTCCCTTTCGCCGTCGCCTTTCCCTTGCCGGTCGTCTGCTGCGACTGGCTGGGAGCGGTGGGGGCGCGGACGGCGGGGACGGCCGTCGCCGACTTCTTGGCCTTCCCCTTACGGACCACCTCCGTCCACTCGTTGGACGGGGTCGTCGAGGGGAGGAGGAGGGCGTCTTCCGCCTGGGAGGAGGTGGACGGTCCCGGCTCACACTGCCTCGCATCCGCCGCAAGCGGTGGTCGGAGGCGCTTCTCCGGCAGGAGCCGGTCCTCTATTCCTGCGATGCAGGCTCTCGTGTAGGCCCTCTCCTCCCGCACCACCTTGCGGATGATGTCCTCAAGGTTGGAGGGAGGGCCCTCTGCCGCAGGGCTCGTCTCGGCCTGTTGTGGTCGGGCCGTGACCTCAGCCAGCTTCTGATGAAGCTGGCTGACCTCCGACTGCAGGCGATCCACCCTCGCCTGCAGTTGCCGCGTCTCGTCGCTGGTCGTGCGCTGCACCAGCTCCGCGACGACACCGCGCAAGCTCGCGGCTCTACATTTTAGGGCCTTCTGCAGGGTGCCCTTCAGGTTGGAGGACTTAGAGGCGACCTCCACAATCTCCTCCTCGTCCTCTTCCGCCATCCTCTGCAGCTCCGCCAATGACTTGTCGGCGTACAGAACGCGGGACGCGCCGTACCCGGACTTGGCCCGGGCGACGTGCGCCCGCTTTTCCGCGGCGGCGACCCGCTCCTCCAGCTCCTGCTGCAGCTGAGAACGCCGAGCCAGATCCAGTTGGCGTTGGGCGTTCGCCAGCCCAACGACATGGGTCTCCGCGGCCACCGTCGGCCTTCCAGCCTTCGGCAACCGCGTCGACCCCGAGCCCGAGGAGCCCTCGGACCCGCCACTCCGGTGGATGCGCTTCCGCGATCGCTCGATGGAGTCGTCCGCGTCTGACACTGTCAGAAGCGAGTCGTCTGACAACGACTCGTCCGCCGTTGCGAAGAAGCTGGCCGCAGAAGTCGCGCGGCCAGCCTCTGACGCCGAAGCGTCGGTTTGGCCCTGAGAAGGGCCTTTTGGTTGGCCCTGAGAAGGGCCTTTTGGTTGGCCCTGAGAAGGGCCTCCCCCAACCTAACCTAACCTTTTTTTTTTTTTTTTTTTGTTTGCGCTGGGAAAAAATGCATTACGCATACCCTCCCATCGGGGGATGGGGGGCTATGTGGGACTCCCCGGGCGGACCCGGTATACCCACTAAAACAACCCAGCGACACTCCCGCTTCGTCAGAGTGGCGGGGGACTGGGAAACCGGCAAAGCCTTGACATCCAGTCCTCCGCCGACGATGGCCCTCCAAGGCGGACCCCTCACGCCCCCCCCGTGGGGAGGGGGAAGGGCCCGGGAGTGACAGACGAAGGTGGTGATGGGTGCAATGCGGGCGGAGGCACCCCCGTGCCTGTCGCCCGCCCATCGCCACCATGAGGAGGGAGAGGACGGCGCCTTCTCCGACCCCTTCGTCTGCGGAGCGGCGCAGCGAGAGGGTCATCCTCCCGCGCGCGCTCCGCCTCCTCCTTTTGCGAGATGACGTCCTCGCAAAAGGAGGCTACCGCTGACCAGGACTCCTCGCTCTCCAGCATGGCGTTGATCACGCTGGGGAGCGAGAGGTCCTGTCCGACCACTGCGGTCAGACCGCGGCGCAGCTCGGACCACGCTGGGCACACCTCCAGCGTGTGCTGTGCCGTGTCCTCCGCCGCGCCGCAGTCGTGGCAGGCCGGGGTCTCCTCCCTTCCAATCCGGTGCAGGTGCGTTCCGAAACAGCCGTGGCCGGACAACACCTGCACCAGGCGGAACGAGAGGAAACCGTGGGACCGCTCGAGCCAGCCCTGCAGGACCGGACCGAGCGCGTCCAACGTGCGGCGGCCGAAGGCGGCGGTGGCGAGGTCCTCCGTCCAGTGGAGGACGATGGCGTCCCTCGCCTCCCGCCGCACGGCCTCCCGCTCTTCGGCGACGGGGCGCTCCCCGAGCGCCCTCCTCTGCGCAGTCCACTCATAGACTCTGGCCAGCACCCAAGCCTCCAACTCCCAAGGAGGGGTGCCGGCCAGGGCGCACGCCGCCGAAAAGCCCACGGAGCGGTAGGCCCTCGCCACCCGCAGTGCAATGGCCCTTCGCATTCTCCCTCCTGTGGAGGGAGTCCGCCCAGATGGGGGCCCCGTAAAGGGCCATGCTCCTGAGGATGCCGGCATAGAGTCGCCGGCATTTCTCCTTGGGCCCCCCCAGGTTCGGGAGGAGCCACGAGAGGGCGTCAGCGGCTTTCAGGAGGCGCGTCGACAGCCCGCTGAAATGCGGGCCGAAGCGCCACCTGTCGTCCAGCACCAGACCCAGATACTTCATCTGGGGCTGGACCTCTACCCTGACGCCCTCTACGACGATGTGGGCGTCTGGAGGGCAGCGCTGCCGAGGCCCGCGAAAGAACACGGCCTCGGTCTTTTGCAGCGCCACCTTCAATCCCAGGCGGCGGATCCTCTCTGCGACTAAGGATCCGCCAGCCGAGGCCAGACAGGCCGCCTCCGCAAAGCTCCTCCCCCGGGCAGTGAGGAGAGTGTCATCCGCGTAGCAGATGACACTCGTACCCTCAAGGAGGGCCCCCCTCAGGAGCCAGTCGAACCCGATGTTCCACAGGGGGGGCCCCAGCACTGACCCCTGCGGAACACCGGACTCTGCGCCGTACCGCCTCACCGTGGCCGTCTTGTCCACAAGGAGGACCTCTCGGCCCTCCAAGTAGCTGGCCAGCAGGTCCCGCAGGTATTGGGGCACTCCGTGATACCGGAGCGCCTCCAATATCGTCGAGTGGGGGACGGAGTTGAAGGCATTTGCAATGTCGAACGACACCGCCAGCACTCCGTCCCCCGCCTCCACCGCCTCCTTCACCTGGCCTTTGAGCAGGGCCAGCGCGTCGATCGTCGAACGCCCTCGGCGAAAGCCGAATTGGGCGTCCGACAGATCCGGCCCCACTCCCCGCAAAAGGCCATTGAGCCGGGACGCGACGATCCCCTCGAACAACTTACCGACCTCATCGAGCAGGACGATGGGCCGGTATGCCGATGGGGAGTCGACCGGGCGTCCCTCCTTTCGGAGGAGGCACAGCTGCCCCTCCTTCCAAAGCTTCGGGAACCTCCCAGCCGTAAAGCATGCGCAGGACCCCCTCGCGGAATTCCGACGCCGTCACCGGGGGTACCTCCTCCTCCGGTGGAGCCGCCCCTTGCGGGGGAGCCATCGTTGGTGGGGCGAAGTCGGTCCTGCGCGGAAACAGGGACCGGACCACCCCATCCAGCAACGCTGGCTCGAGGGTCTCCGTCAGGGGGGGACCATAGGGGCGGAGCTGGTTCCGCGCCGCCTTGTATGGTCTCCCGTAAGGGTCCCTGTCGAGACCCTCCAGCATCTCGGCCCTCGCCGAGTCTTCTGCAGCGCCCATCGCCGCCTTGAGGACCATCTTCGCCTCCCGGTAAGAAGCGTAAAGGCGGTCCTCTTCCGCGGGGACTCGGTTTCGGGCGCTGCGTCGTCGGCTCCGCGTGTAGGCCCTTCTGGCCGCCACGCAGGCGCTTCGGAGACCCGACAGCTCCTCCGTCCACCAATAGACGGCGCGACGGGGAGGCGGGCGGCGAGACCGGGGCATGCTGGAGTTGCACACCTCGGTCAGTGACCCCCTTAGCCGGACCGCCGCGGCGTCCACGTCCAGGACCTCGACAGGGGGCGACAGCCAGTCCTGGAGGAAGGCCGCCTCCTCGGCTGCCTCCCGGTCCAGGCGGGTGAGTGCCCACCGCGGGAAGGGAGATTGCCCGGAACGAGCTGTCCCCCCCCCCTGGGTGGAGATGTCGAACCGCACATATCGGTGGTCCGACAACGTCTCCACCATCTCCACCCGCCAGTTGACGACGCGGGCGGCTAGCGCGGGGGTGGCAAACGAGACGTCCACCACCGACCCGCCGTGTTGCCGCACACACGTGTGGACCGCCCCCCTGTTGAGGAGGGACACACCGCACGAGGCCGCCCAGAACTCGACGGCACGTCCCCGGACGTTGCAACCCGCGGCCGGGTTGCCCCAGGCCGCCGACTTGGCGTTCAGGTCGCCCAGCACCACGACCTGGCGTGGCGCCGCCCTCCCTACGACTGCGGTGAGGACCTCGAGGAAATCCTCAAAGTCCGAGAGAGGGCGGTTTGGGGAGAAGTAGACCCCTACCAGGGCCATGTCTCCCCACGCGGCGGCCACGTATCCCGGTCCCCTCTCTAAGAGCGAGAGGGGAGGGGAGTCCGTGGAAGACCGCGACACCAACGCCACCAAGCCGTCCCGGTCGCCCAGCCAACGGCCGGGGACCGAGTAAGGCTCGGCGACCACCGCCAAGTCCACCAACCACTCAGCCATGGTCTGCATCAGCAGATCCTGGGCTGCCCTGCAGTGGTTGGCGTTCGCCTGGAGGATGCGATGTTCGACCCTATCCATCGATGGACATCGCACCCCCCTCCGCAGCCACCGTCGCAGGAACGACGGTGCTCTTGGCAGCCGCAGCAGGACCGGTCGGCGCCTGCGCTTTGCCCCGCTTAGGGGGAGGATTGCAGTTCCTCCCCCTCATCGTGTGGTCTGCCGGGCAGCCACTGGCGGCACACACCGCGCAGTGCGGCGTGGCGGCCTCGCAGGAGGCGGCCTTGTGGCCCTCCTTGCCGCAGCGAAAGCAGGTGTCCGTCCTGTCGACTGTGGACGGACACAGGGGCCGGGTGTGTCCGATGCCGAGGCACCGGAAACACCGCAGAGGCTGCTCTTCGAGTGCCCGGACTGCACCCGAGCTGAACCCGACCGTGATCCGTCCCTTAGCCAGGACGGCTTTGGCGGCGGCGATTGGGCACTCGAGGCGTATGGTGCCCATGCCGCCGCGGCCGGGCCTTATGGCCCTGCCCTGGACCGCCGCGATGCCGCAGCCCCCTACCGCCGCGACCGCCGCCACCACCTCCTCCTTGGTGACGGAGTCGTCCAAGTCGGCCACCTCTATGGCCGCCGACTTGACCGGCCGGGCCACCTTGGCCGAATCCGACACGACCTCCAGCAGCTTGGCTGCGAAGAGGTCGGCATGGGCACTCCCTTCCGCCCCCGGGAACTCGAAAATTCGAGCCCCGGCTTGCGTCTTGCGGCAAGTGACGCTGCCGATCCCCAACTGGGTGGGGTCGGCGTTGGCACGCGCCCGCACCAAGACGGACGCGTACGTCTCCCCCCGTTCCGCAGCCTCCGCGGTGAGCGTCACCACGACGGCCGCGGTTTTGGGGGGGACAAGGCGCCCCTTTCCCCTCCCTTTCCCTTTCGCCGTCCCCTTCCCCTTGCCGGTCGTCTGCGACTGGGTGGGAACGGCGGCGGCGCGGACAGCAGGGACGGCCGTCGCCGACTTCTTCCCTTTGCCCTTCCCCTTTCGGACCACCTCCGTCCACTCGTTGGACGGGGTCGTCGAGGGGAGGAGGAGGGCGTCTTCCGCCTGGGAGGAGGTGGACGGTACCGGCTCGCACCGCGCAGCATCCGCCGCAAGCGGCGGTCGGAGGCGCTTCTCCGGTAGGAGCCGGTCCTCGATGCCTGCGATGCAGGCTCTTGTGAAGGCCCTCTCCTCTCGTACTACCTTGCGGATTATTTCCTCAAGGTTGGAGGAGGGGCCCTCTGCCGCAGGGCTCGTCTTGGCCTGTTGTGGCCGGGCCGTGGCTTCAGCCAACTTCTGATGAAGCTGGCTGACCTCCGACTGCAGGCGATCCACCTTCGCCTGCAGTTGCCGCGTCTCTTCGCTGGCCTTTCGTCGCACCAGCTCCGCGACGACACCGCGCATGCTGGCGGCCCTACATTTCAGGGCCTTCTGTAACGTGCCCTTCAGGTTGGAGGACTTAGAGGCGACCTCCACGATCTCCTCCTCGTCCTCCTCCGCCATTTTCTCTAGCTCTGCCAGAGAGTAGTCCGCGTATAGGACGCGGGACGCACCGTAGCCGGACTTGGCCCGGGCGACGTGCGCCCGCTTCTCTTTGGCGGCAACTCGCTCCTCCAGCTCCCGCTGCAGCTGATCCCGCCGAGCCAGGTCCAGCTGGCGTTGGGCGCTCGCGAGCCCAACGACATGGGTCTCCGCGGCCACCGTCGGCTTTTTAGCCTTCGGCAACCGCGTCGACCCCGAGGCCGAGGAGCCCTCGGACCCACCGCTGAGGTGGGTTCGCTTTCGCGATCGCGAGTCGTCCGCTTCCGACACACTTATTAGTGATTCGTTATCGGACGAATCTTCCGCCGTTCCAAAAAGGCTTGCCGCAGAAGGCGCGCGGCTAGCCTCAAGCGTCGGATTGGCCCTGAGAAGGGCCTTTGGTTTGGCCCTGAGAAGGGCCTTTGGGGTTGTTTTTCTTTAAAAAGCGCCCGCAGGCATCCCGCATGGGGCTCGACATAATAAAACTCAGCAATTTCGCAACACACAAGACAGATAAAATAAAATTGATAGCTACGAATGCACAGTGCACTTTGGCCGTACCCAGTCTGCCACTCCGTTACGGTGGTCAGAGCTGGGCCGTTTCCAGGGGACACGACGAGGACGTAAGCACTGTGGGGTGGTCCCCCAACCTAACCTTTTTTTTTTTTTTTTTTACTTGGAGAAATGCTCATGCATTCTGCACTACCACGGGGAGATAGTGCAGTTATGTGGGACTCTAACCCACTAAAACTCCACGGTGTCCTCCTCTGCCGCTTATGGCGGGAACACGGGCACGCGTTAGCACTCATCCGTGAACCCGCCGCGGCTGTCCGTCACCGGACCCTCCTCCGGGGAGTACTCCCCATCACCGGCGCACCAGAACACATAGCACGCCGTGACCACCCCAGGGACCAAACCAGCACATGGGCGCCAGACGACCCCGTCTCTGCCACCCTTGGTCCCCCTGCGACGGGTCAGGTCATTGGCCCCGCCGCCTGCCAATTTTCGGCCGCAGAGGATAGGGAGAGTGGCCAACGTCATACCAACACTCCTCTTCCCCTGCGGCCCCACCGCGTCCGCCATCGAACGGTGGCGACCCCGTCAAGGCCGCGGAAGGTAGGGAGAGCGGCGCACCGTAATACCGGCACTCCTCTCCCGCCGCGGCCTCCAACCCTCAGCCGCGATGCCTCCGGTACGACATCGCGGCCCGCCTCAGTTGCGATGTCGCCCAAGCGGCACCGCAACCTACATGTTGGCCGCTACGTCGTCGGCTTGTCGGCAAAAGCCCTGACGAGCGGCCCCTCCTCGGGTTCCTCTTCGCTTCACCGTGGGTGTCCAAGCCACGGCTACTGAGCCCCCCCGCCTCGACAATGCGGGAACCCACCGGGGGGGAACCTTTTTTTTTTTTTTTTTTTTTTTTTTCCGCTGAGAAATGACTTTACGCATCTCCGCTCGTCGGGGGAAGAGACAGAGTATGTGGGACTCCCTGCCAGGGTGGCAGTATACCCACTAAAACTCAGCGGTGTTCCCTCATCGCCTTGATGGGGAGGTCATGGGAATCCGGCTCAGCCTTTGCATCCACAACCCCCCCGGCGCATGCCCGCCTAGCTGGCGGGCCCCGCATGTCCCCCCGTCTGGGGGGCTACGGGAATGGCCGGGAACACCTGGCCATTCCCGTCCGGCACTGGTGGAAGCCTGTGCAATACAGGCGAGGGTGCCCCCGCACCCGTCGCCTGCTGGCTTCCACCTGGGAGGAGTCGGAGATGACTGTCATACTGACGTCTTCTTCGACCCCTCCTCCGCCTTCGGAGCGGCGCCGCGAGAGGGTCTTCCTCCCGCACGCGCTCCGCCGCCTCCTTCTGGGACATGACGTGTTCGCAGAAGGAGGCGACTGCCGCCCAGGACCCCTCATCCCCTAGCATGGCGTTGACCAAGCCGGGGAGCGAGAGGTCCGTTCCGATCGCCGCGGTGAGACTGCGGCGCGGCTCTGACCACGACGGGCACACCTCGAGAGTGTGCTGCGCCGTGTCCTCCGCCGCGCCACAGTCGTGACACGACGGCGTCTCCTCCCGCCCGATACGGTGCAGGTACGATCCGAAGCAACCGTGTCCGGACAGCACCTGCACCAGACGGAAGGAGAGGAACCCGTGCGACCGCTCGAGCCAGTCTTGCAAGACCGGCCCAATCGCGTCGAGGGTTCGGCGGCCGAAGGCTGCGGCGGCGAGGTCCCGCGTCCAGTGGACGACGATGGCGTCCTTCGCCTCCCGCCGGACGGCCTCCCGCTCTTGCGGGGCTGGGCGTTCTCCTCTCGCCCTCCGCCCCGCCGTCCATTCATACACTCTGGCGAGCACCCACGCCTCGAGCTCCCAAGGCGGGGTGCCGGCCAGAGCGCATGCCGCGGAGAAGCCGACCGTGCGGTAGGCCCTCGCCGCCCGCTGGGCTATGGCCCTTTGGGGGGCCCGCAATGCGGCGGCGTTCTCCCTCCTGTGGAGGGAGTCCTCCCAAATAGGGGCCCCGTAAAGGGCCATACTCCTCAAGATGCCGGCGTAGAGTTGCCGGCATCTCGCGCTGGGCCCCCCCAGATTGGGGAGCAGCCACGAGAGGGCGCCCGCAGTCTTCAGCAGGCGCGTCGACAGCCCGCTAAAATGCGGGCCGAAACGCCACCTGCTGTCGAGTACAAGGCCCAGATATTTCATCTGGGCCTTCACCTCGATTCGGACGCCCTCCACGAAGATGTGGGCGTCTAGAGGTTGGCGCTGCCGAGGCCCGTGGAAGAACACGGCCTCGGTCTTGTGCAGCGCCACCGTCAGTCCTAGGCGGCGGATCCTCCCTGCGACCAAGGATCCGCCTGCCGAGGCCAAGTTGGCCGCCTCCCTGAAACTCTCCCCCCGGGCGGTGAGGAGAGTGTCATCCGCGTAGCAGACGACACTCGTGCCTCGGAGGAGAGTTCCCCGCAAGAGCCAGTCGTAGCCGACGTTCCAGAGGTGAGGTCCCACGACTGACCCCTGTGGAACGCCGGCCTCGACTGCGTACCGCCGGACTTGGCCAGCCCTGTTCACGAGGACGATCGTCCGATCCTCCAGGTAGCTGGCCAGTAGACGCCGCATGTATAGAGGCACTCCGTGGAATCGGAGCGCCTCTAGGATGGTGCTGTGGGGAACAGAGTTGAAGGCGTTGGCTATGTCGAATGACACCGCCAACAATCCGTCCCCCGCCTGCATCGCATCCTTCACCTGGCCCTTAAGGCGGGCCAGCGCGTCCACTGTGGAACGCTCAGCCCGAAAACCGAACTGAGCGTCCGACAAGTCCGGCCCCACATTCCGCAGGTGGCTCTTTAGGCGGGCAGCGATTATCCCCTCGAACATTTTGCCGACCTCATCGAGCAGGACGATGGGTCGGTATGCCGAGGGCGAGTCTGCAGGGCGGCCCTCCTTGCGAAGGAGGCACAACTGCCCCTCCTTCCACGGTTTCGGGAACCTCCCAGACGCAAGGCATGCGTTAAAGAGGTCCCGAAACCGCTCCTCCATTTGGGTGGCGGCAATTGCCACCACCCTCGCCGGGACACCGTCGGGGCCCGGAGCCGTCTTCTTGGCGCGGATGTGCACAATCGCCGCGCTAAGTTCCGACTCCGTGACAGGAGGGGCCTCCTCTTCCTCCTCAGCTGGCGGAGCCATCCCCCGCGGAGGGTCCATCACTGGTGGGGTGAAATTGTCCCTGCACGGGAACAGGGACTGAACCACCCCATCCAGGAATGAGGGCTCCAGGGTCTCGGCGACCGGGGGACCAAAGGGGCGCAGCTTGTTGCGCGCCGCCCTGTATGGCCTCCCGTAGGGATCCCTGTCGAGACCCTCCAGCATCTCCGCTCTCGCCGAGTCCCTGGCGTCGGCGATGGCCCGCTCGAGGACCAGTTTTGCCTCTATGTACACCTCATAGAGGTGGTCCTCGTGGGCGTGGTCTCGTCGACGCCGCCGCCGGCTACGCGCGTAGGCCCTCCTGGCCCCCACGCACGCCGCTCGAAGCCCCTCCAGCTCCACCGACCACCAGTACACCGCCCGATTGGGCAGCGGTCGGCCTGACCGAGGCATGCTAGAATTGCACACCTCGGTCAGAGACTCCCTTAGGTGTCCCGCCACGGTGTCCACGTCCAGGCCAGCGGAAGGCGGCGAAAGCCAGTCCTGGATAAACGCCGCCTCCGCCGCCGCCTCCCTGTCCAGGCGGGTGAGAGCCCACCGTGGAAACGCTGACCGCCCCGAGGGGGGCCGCGTCTCTCCGGGGCCACCGGTGGAGATGTCGAACCGCACGTAACGGTGGTCCGACATGGTCTCCACCAGGTCCACCCGCCAGTTCAGCACGCGCGCGGCCAACGCAGGGGTGGCAAACGTGACGTCCACTATCGAGCCACCCTGCCGCCGCACGCATGTCTGGACGTTCCCTCTGTTGAGGAGGGAGAGCCCAGAGGAGGCTGCCCACAACTCCACCGCCCGCCCGCGAGGGTCGGTGGCCGGGTTGCCCCAGGTCACCGACTTGGCATTCAGGTCTCCCAATACGGAGACCTGACGCAGCGCCGCCCTGCCGACCACGGCGGCCAGGACTCCGAGATAGTTCTCGAAGTCCTGGAGAGGGCGGTTTGGGGAGAAATAGACGCCCACGAGGGCTACCTCTCCCCACGCGGCGGCCACGTATCCCGGTCCCCTCTCTAATAGCGAGAGGGGAGGGGAGTCTGTGGAGGACCGCGCCGCTAGTGCCACCAAGCCGTCCTCGTCACCCAGCCAACTGCCGGGGATCGAGTAGGGCTCGGCGACCACCGCTACGTTCACCAACCACTCAGCCATGGCCTGGACCAGCAGGTCCTGGGCCGCTCTGCAGTGGTTGGTGTTCGCCTGGAGGATGCGATGACTGGAAACCATTATTCCGACATCGCACCCCCCTCCTCAGCTACCGCCGCTGGAACTGGAGTTACAGCGGCGGCGACAGCGGCGGTGGCGGCGACAGGGCGAACCTGCGCCGGCACTATGCCCTTCCTCACGGGGGGCTTACAACTCCTGCCCGTCATCCTGTGGTCCGCGGGTCGGCCACTAGCGGCACACGCCCTGCAGTGTGGCGTGGTGGCGCGGCAGGTGGCACTCTTGTGTCCCTCTTGCCCGCATTGGTAACACGTGTCTCCCCAGTCGGATTTGGAGGGACACGTGGCTCGGGTGTGGCCGAACGCAAAGCCCTTGAAACAGCGCATAGGCTGGTTTTCAAGTGGCCGGACCACAGCCGAGCTTAGTCCCACAAGCAGCCGTCCCTTGGTCGCAGCAAGGGCGGCCGCCGCCGCGGCGACTGGGCACTCGACGCGGATTGCGCGCATGCCGCGGCGACCGGGCCTGATGGCTCCCCCCTTCACCGTGCCAGCGTCGCAGCCTCCCGCAACGGCAACGGCCGCCACCACATCCTCCTTGGTGACCGAATCATCCAGATCGGCCACCTCAAGGACTGCGGTCTTAACAGGCCTGACGATCGTTGCCGTATCCGCAATGACCTCTTGCAACTTGGTTGCGAAGAGGTCCGCACTTGCGCCGCGCTGTTCCCCCGAGAACTCGAAAATTCGAGCCCCAGTTAGGGTTCGGCGGCACGTGATGTTGCCGATCCCCAGCCGGGAGGGATCAGCATTGGTACGAGCCCGTCTTAGGATCGACTCGTACGTCTCGCCCCGCTCCACGGCCTCCGGGGTGATGGTCACCACGACGGCCGCACCGGGGGGGAACCTAACCTAACCTAACCTAACCTTGATGTATTCTTCTTTTTATCTTCTAGATATCTCGACGCTATGATAAGTCTTAATATTGGTATGTAAGATATCTACAATACCAAGTTAAGAATTTCTAAATTTATCGCAGAGCGGCAGAGAAGACAAGACTTATAAAAACTAACTTCAAACTTCACCTACTAATCTCAGATATACTTTAGATAAAATGGTGGTATGATTTTACGATTTATTCCGGTCTAACTTAGTATTCTAAAACAAATGCAAAATAAAATGGACATAATGTGGCTATTTGGTCAGACAATCAGCCTCGAGCAGACGCTTTCATTTTTATTTATCCTCAAAAATCAAAGTGACACTTCGTCGCATTGTCATTATGAACCCTGAAGACGCAGTGACTGCTGTGCAGTCGAAAGGGCTATGGTTGAGAACCCCAGGCAAGGGAAGCGTTACCAGACAAGATCGGAAGATTTTTCCACCTTTCCTAAGTCACACATTATTGTGTTCCGACATCCACGCGAACGAAGTCGCGGGCACAGCTAGTAATAAATATATTTTAAAACCCATGTACGTGCACCGTACACAATGTCTGCTAGGGAACTTCTTTACGAGTGTAGTTCAGTTAAAATAAAACAGCACGTTTCTTTTTGTTTTTATTGGTCGTGTCAAAAATTTACACAACGATTCAATAAATTATTTTTTATTTTATAAACCTTTCTTTATAAAAAAAAAGATACAGATAAGCCAGCGCTGAGCGGCCGCGCGTTCGATCGCGTGTCGACACAGCGCGCGGACGCGCGGCTCCCGGCTAGCGCGCGACTCGCCGTCACAGACGGCGGCTCATCCGCGATTCTTTGTGTACATATAAAAATAGATCCTTATTTTACACTAATCTAGGAGGAGAACGCATCGACTACTCGACGTTTAAATGCACAGTTTAAAGTATGATATGAAACTACAATTGGAGCACCATTTCATTAATATATCCCCGCGGCGGCCGGGGAGCGGCTTCTCGCTCGCACAGTCTTACCGCTCGCACACCCCACGTTGTCGCGATATCCAATAAGAATACCTATCTAACATGATACGAATTGTAACAGATTATAGCCGGGTGATACAATTATTTAGTTATAGATAGGTAATGCCACTGATAGGAAGTAGTAAAGCGTTACACGTTTTGCCTGAAGTAGTGTTTTGTCGCTACCGACTACCGATTGACGTGGGCGCTTCGTCCGAGGTCTACCTTTAGTATAATCCTCGTCAGTCTCACGCGTGTCGCGGTGTGCGTCCTTCCGTCATAAATAATGTACTTAAAATGTGGTCGCTTCCGGCGTACATCTGTATTTCATCGTGGAAAAGGAAAGATAAACAAATAAACGTTTATCACTTTCTTACACATTATTTACAACATGATCTATCTAATTCATAATTATATACTAATACCTACTATGTACAAGTCTTATACATCCTGTCTTCTGTTCATACCACTTGAGGAACGAAGAACACGCACGTCCACTATTAATTATATACAAATTACAATCACGTGCATTATACATTGTTTTAATTCATTTTTTTTTCAATCATCATCATTATCTATAGTTACTTCATGGACCAACTATCGAATGTAAATACGTTTTGAAGTTGTAATTTTGTATAGTTCATAAGTTGTTAAAACAAGTGTACATTAGTAATCACAGACAGCAACCGGGGATAATAATCGTCAGTAGCTTGGTCCATAACAGTTCTATATTAAAGTCCCAAAATCACAACCAACTTTTACCAATCGCGCAACATTCATATTTTGCTTTGCCATGAATTTTAATATTGATGTTATAATAAAAACCTCACCAATCTTATCCGTATGATGGCGACATCTCAGTGGTAAAAGTTCATTCGGTCCTTATTTCTACCATAATTAATATAATACAAGGTACGTCAGTCTTCTGCACAGTGCATTAATGGAGTGTCAGTAGTGTTCATATCGCACGTGCGTGCGTCGTGCGCGCGTGTTAGAGGCCGCGCGTACTGCCGCGCGGGCGCGCGTGTGGCGGCTCGGCGGCCGCGCGCCTGCGTCACACGTCCGTGTGGCGCGCGCCGTGCGCCGGCTCCGTCTCCGCGTCCGACTCCTCGATCTCGCACAGGTTGGCCGACAGCTCGCTGCCGGAGCCGTCGTCGTCCCCTCCCAGCAGCGAGTTGCGCTCCTCTGAGGGCAGAGAGCACGGGGTCAGAACTTTACAGAACGTTCGCAGGCGCGAGCGGTGCGCGACGACGAGGCGGCGCGAGCTCTCACCTAACATCGTGATGAGACTGGCGGCGTCGGGCTCGCGCAAGGTGCGCGCCCGAAGCTGCTCCGAGTCGCTGGCGGCGCGAATTCCGTAGTCGTCGGCGTGCAGCAGGTAAGAAGAAGCTGAAACCAGAGAGAAAGCTCCGATCAGCGCGGCTCGGGCGAGCGGGGCGAGGTCCCAGCGCGCTCACTCACCGTCAGCCCGGCGCGGCGCGTCGGCGTCGTCGGGCGCCGAGTCGCTGTCGGGCGCGCGCGGGCGCTGGGCGCGGGCGCGGCGGCGCGGCGCGGGGCTGGCGGGCGGCGAGGCGGGCGAGGTGGGCTCGGACGAGTCGGGGCGCTCGGAGCCCGCCACCTCGCTGATGCCGGGCAGCGCGCCGCCGCCGCCGCACCAGTCGGAGCAGTCCCAGTGGTAGCCGCCCACCAGGTGCGGCTCCACCATGCCGCCCGCGCCCGGCCCCGCCGGCCCCACCGGCCCCACAGGCCCCACCGCGCGTCTCGCGCAGCCGGGGGACCGCGCACGGATTCGGCTCTTACATCCTTTTAGATCTGAAACACAAAGGACAAAGTTTATTTTTAGTGCGCCTGTGTTTGCGTACACACTTGTGCAATATAATATTTCCTGCGTACCTGGCTCTCCGTTGAGATTGGCTGCCGTGACCGAAATCGGTCGGGAGAATATTATTACTTTATATCGACTTAAAAGAACCTTTCTGGTGTCGTTTAATTTCAGAATCGTTAACAAAACCATTAATGTTCTACGGATGAAGTCTTGGGAGTCTGAGTCAAAATAAAAATGCGTCTATATTGAATATTTGCTCCGTTTATATGGCACCGCCGGTCACCAGCGAGTATATCGAGGCGTTTCTCAGTAACTTCACCGACGTCTATCATATTAAGGTTCTACAATTTACCTCGTGTCTCATGAGACACTATTCCCACAGAAGCGTTCCATTGAACAACTTCTAGCTTACCGTTGTATATTTTGTTGTCGACGAAGGTGTGGAGATGCATCTGCTCGGACCACGGCTTGCGGTCGGCGACGTCGATGTTGAGGTTGCGGCGGTAGTCGGGCGGGATGCCCTCCAGCTCGTCGCCCGCCGAGCCGTACGAGCGCAGCGTGTCCACGTTGTTGAGCGGCGGCGGCTCGGCACACGACGCGGGTCGCTCGCGCCGCACCGCCTCCAGGTTGGACAGCTTGGAGCGCGGCGCCAGCTTGTCCAGCGCGCGGCTGTTGAGCGGCGAGTCGGCCGCGGGTTTGCGCAGGCGCGCGCGGCGCCGGCGCAGCGCCAGCGGCAGCGCGGCCGCCAGCAGCAGCAGCAGCGCCAGCGCCGCGCCCGCCGCGCCCAGCGGCCAGCGCGCCTCGCACGCCCAGCGCCAGGCCGAGCGCAGTGCGCGCGCCGGGCCCGCGCCCGCGCCGCCCGACACCACCGCGTCCGAGTACAGCGGGTTCCCGCAGTTCATGCCTGCGGAGCGACGCGCGTGAGTACAGAATACAGAGCGAGCATGTTGCTCCACACTAAAACCGTTCAGTGATCCGACGGCACCTGTCTTGTCTGGCGGACAGAGGCACCGGAAGGAACCGGGCTCGTTGACGCAGGTGGCTCCGTTGAGGCAGGGCTCGCCGGCGCACTCGTCCACGTCGTACTGGCAGCGCGGCCCGTAGTAGCCGCGGCAGCGACACGACGGGCCCCACTCGCCCTCCTCGCACGCGCCGCCGTGCGCGCACACGTCGGGCGCGCACCAGCGCCCGTGCTCGCAGCGCTCGCCCGTCAGCCCGGCCGCGCACGCGCAGCGGTAGCCGCGCGCGTCCGCCGCGCACGAGCCGCCGTGCAGGCACGGCGCCGACGCGCACGGGTCGCTGTCCAGCTCGCAGCGCCGGCCCGAGAAGCGCGCGTGACACGTGCAGGCGTAGCCCTCGGAGGCGTCGGGCGCGGCCGCGTCCTCCAGCAGGTCGGCCACGTCGCGGCACGAGCCGCCGTTGAGGCACGGGTAGGACGCGCACGGCGTGGGCGGCGGCAGCGCCGGGCACGCGCTACCCACGCGCACGCGCACGCGGCGCACGAGCTGAGCGCGCCCGTCGCTCGATGTGCCGCCTTCCTCTAACGGTAAAATCGCACCCCCTAGTTTCACCTCCGATATGCACCCGTGAAAGCCGTATGTCACCTGTAATATCGAATACCGATGTCGTACAATTCGAACGAGTTACGATTCAAGCCGGCGATCGAGGACGGCCAGTACCTGTTCGGCGGCGAAGGCATGCGCATGTCGCTGCAGCGCGGCGCCGAGCAACAAGCGGTCGGCGCGCACGTCCAGCACGGCGGCCGGCGCCGGCGTCTGCGCCAGCGCGCTGCGCCGGTCCACGGTGAGCCGCATGCTGGCGCCGCGCCGCTCCAGGCGCGCCTCGTGCCACAGCCCGTCCGCCACCGGCACGGCCGCGCGCACCTGCGCCGGGCCCGCGCCCAGCTCCATGCGGAACTGTAGGTAGCCCTCCGCCACCTCCAGCGTGGCGTAGTCCACGCGGCCGGCCGCCTGCAGCAGCGTGCCGCGCTCGCGCCGCGTGCGGAAGCGCAGCGACAGCGCCAGCTCGTCGTCCAGCAGGCGCGCGCCCTCCACCGCGCCGCGCTCCAGGCGGTACACCAGGTAGCCGTCGCCCGCCAGCTGCGCCACGGACGGCGCGCGGCACTCGGCGCAGTCGGGCGGCGCGCGGTCGCAGCGCTCGCCGCCGTAGCCGGGCGCGCACGCGCACTCGCCGCGCAGGCGGTGCGGCGGCGCCACGAGCGCGAACACCTCGCAGCTGACGGCGCGCGCGGCAGGGCGCAGCGACACGCGCTCGGCGCAGGCGCCGTGCACGCAGCCGCCGCACGCCGCGCGCAGCAGCTCCTCCACCACGAGGCGCGTGCGCTCCTCCAGGCGCTCCAGGTGCGCGTGCAGGCGGCGACGCAGCGCGTCGGCGGGCAGGAAGCCGCCGGCCGCGCGCACGGCGAAGGCCACGTCCAGGTCCTGCGCAACCTGGCGCCGCGCGCGGTTCGCGTCCGCGTCGCCCTCTCCGGACGGCTGCACGCTCACTATGACGACATCGCCGGGCTCGCAGTCGGTCGCCTCGCCGATGGCTCGAACGAAGCCTTTGCGATGACTCAGAATAAAGTCGCGATCGGTCACCTCGCGGAAACGCACTACTATCGCTTGCGCGAGCATCTCGTCTGATATGAGAGTGACGATAACCTTGACGATCGCAAACCCGAGGAATTTCCCATCGCCGACGGTCACGTTGAGTCGGTAATCTCCCACGTCCAAGCGAGGTGCAGCTTTCAATGTTCCGTCAGACACATCAATTTCAAACAAGTCGGTCGGGGGATAGGGTGCGCCGTCGATCGGAGCTATTGCGTATGTGAGAGTGTCGTAAGCGTCGCGATCGGAAGCGAACACTCTTCCGATGATGCCTCCCGGGAATTCGTCCAAATAAGAGTTGACGACGACTTCTAATGGCGTCACTACCGGTGGGTATTGAGATTCTTCTATCACTCTTATGTACACCCACGCATCCGAGTACAACGGTGGTGTGCCGTTGTCAAACACGCGAACTTGCAGCACGTATCTGTCTTTGATGCGATGATTGAAGCGAGTTGCCGAGCGCAAGTAGCCGTCCTGTTCCAGACGAAAAGCACCCATTTCATTACCAGACTGAAAATCAAATGTGTAAGGTGCAGCATTGGGTGGAGCGTCAGCGTCTTCCACAACGAACTTTAGGATAGTATGTCCAAGCGGTCGATCTTCCTGGACGACTGCGCTGTAGTTAGACTGTGCAAACAGCGGTGGGTTGTCATTAGCATCGACCACTTCGATGTTAACTAAAGCGGAGGCCTCGAGAGCGGGAAGGCCATGATCTCGCGCGTGCACTTCCAGCACATAGGCGGGCGCAGTCTCTCTGTCTAACGGCGCCGAAACGGACAAGTAGCCGGTGTCAACATCGATGGTGAAGCGCGCGTCGCGGTCGCCGCGGGCGATCGAGTACGAGACGCGGCCGTTGGCGCCCGAGTCCGCGTCGTCCGCGACCACCTGCAGTACGCGCGCGCCCTGTGCCGCGTCCTCGCGCACGCGCGCGCCGTACGACGCCTGCGAGAACAGCGGCGCGTTGTCGTTGCCGTCCGACACGCTGATGTTGAGCGTGGCCAGGTCGCTGAGCGGCGGCGTGCCACCGTCGATGGCCTGCACCGTGAGCAGGTACTCCTTGCGGCGCTCGAAGTCAAGAGGGCGCGCCACGGTCAGCACGCCGGAGGCGCGGTCGACGGCGAAGTCGTCGCGGTCGTCGCCGCCCACGAGCGAGTAGTACACGTCGGCGTTGACGCCGGCGTCGCGCGACGTGGCGCGCACGCGCAGCACCTCGGTGCCGGGCGCGTCCAGCTCGGGCACGGCGGCGCGGTACTGGTGGAACTCGAACTCGGGCGGGTTGTCGTTGACGTCGGCCACGGTGAGGCGCAGCGTGGCGGTGGCGGAGCGCGGCGGTCGGCCCGCGTCGCTCGCGCGCAGCTCCAGGCGATGCTCGGCTTGCGTCTCGCGGTCGAGCGCGGCGCGCAGTGTGATGATGCCACTGTCGGGCGCCAGCTCGAACGCGCCGCTCGTCTCCTCCACGAACGAGTAGCGCACTAGACGGTTTTCGCCGAGGTCTGCGTCGGTCGCATGTACCTGAGTGTAGTTACGTACATGATAAAGATAGTTCTCAACTCTCAACAATCTTGCGGTCCAGTAGTCTATGAGAACCAGTTCCTATGACTCTGGTGGCTCAGTGGAATTGTCATGGGATGCATTGTAGCTATAAGTGCCGTATCTTTACATAATTAACCGACTTCAAAAAAGGAGGAGGTTCTCAAATCGACTGTTTTTTTACCGACTTCACAAAAAGAAGGAGGTACTATGTTCGGATGATTGTGTTTTTTTTTTGTATGTTTGTTCATCGAATACTCCGCCAATTATCGACGGATTTTAAAAATTCTTTTTTTGTTCGAAAGTAGATAGTTCTGAGGTGGTCCCACTGTCACCAAATTAGGATCTGATGATGGGATCTTAGAGAAATCGAGGGCAACTCTCAAATTTTATAGGCTCACTTATTGTTTTTCGCATATTTTATGAAGTATCTTGTGTATTTGTGTATGGTTGTCACCATCTCAAGTAGCTGGGCTGATGATGGAAGGTACAATTCCTTAACAGTAAGAAGTTACTCGAACAGGCAAGGACTGTTTTAGTAAATTGTTTTGATGTTTGATAGGGCATTTGCCACATTTGCCACAGGAGCATCAGAAAAAGTACAAACCTTGAAATTACAGCACCGTAGTCGTGTTTGGACTCATTTTAAACAGGACTAAATTTTAAGTTCAATGAAATGTTGACATAAGTCTGGCCTGCTGCTGCAGCCAGGATTATCAGCATCAAGTCTAAAAACTAATAAATACTTCTTAAAGTGAAATACTTTTGCGAGTTTTTCTTCTGTATAATCATCCTAACAAAGGTTGCCGGTAGTGGCTGGATGAGAGAAGCGGAGGACCGTGAACGTTGGCGCAAACTTGGGGAGGTCTACGTCCAGCAGTAAACTGCAATAGGCTGATGATAATTTATAAAAGCCTCAATCGTTGCATTTCAAAAAGGAGGAGGTTATAATATGTTCGACTTTATAATATATATGTTTTTTTTATGTATGTTCACCGATTACTCGAAGACGGCTGGACCGATTTCAAAAATTCTTTTTTTGTTTGAAATGGTATACTCTCGAGGTGAATCTGATGAGAGGATCTCATGTAAATCGAGGGAAACCCTCAAATTTTATACGCAAACCTATAGCGATTTGGGTATTTTTTAAAGTAACTTGAGCATTTGCTCTCGGAAATCACCATTTGGTAAAGTGGAGCTGATGATGAAGACCACAGATGGCCATCGGAACTACTCAATGACAAATATTTCACGGGTTGCGATTCGATTATTTTAATATGGTTGCTAAGCAATTTATCCTCGTCACAATGCGTATGGTGAGTGGTTGTTGAGTTCTCTTGGTTCTTACCAGGAGAACTCCTCAACAAAACGTCCCTGCATCGGGAAAAGCAATATTTTGTAAAAGGTGATCAGCAGTTGACATTAGGCTATTGTAACTTAGATAAATTACAAACTGACCCACTAAAAAGTAAAAAACCGGCCAAGGGCGTGTCGGGCCACGCACAGTGTAGGGTTCCGTAGTAGCCCGTTATCACAATATAGTACGATTCTGTTGTTCTTTATTCTGAATATAAGTAATGGTAAAGATATTAGAAGTTAATGGTTATATAACAAAAACCGACTTTAAACTTGAATTATCATTGCTAAGACGTGCGGGGATGTCGATCAGAAGTGTGATGGTCTTAAACGTTTAACAAGTTCGTTTGTGACTTCTATCTCAGCTCTTCTTCGTCAGCGCCATCTAGCGGCAGTATTGTGAAAGTTATGATAATTTATTGAGGTTTTTTTTTTTCATATTTTGTTTTTCAATGCAAGCCTTTGCTCGTTATAAACAAGTAACTGCTTCATCTTAGTCACTTTAAAGGATTAATGCTCAGGATTTTGTATTTGGTACAAAATTATCGAACACCCAAGTTCAACGACTATTACTGCTAAACTTATAAAGTAATCTTAATTCCTGTAGTTTTCTTTTAAAGTTCATGAAATGCACTATCATCGTGAATTTTTCCAGATTTTTCAAGCCATCAGTTTATCTTTTAGAGGGGGGGGACGACGCCCTACTGGAACAAAAATTTGCACTTTAAAGTTTAATATTTCGTAAATGGAGCATTAAATCGAAAAATAATTTTAGCAACTCCAAGTCATTTTAGAAGACCTATTTAACGATATCCCACACGATGGGGTAGACGACGAAAAAAATATTCATCCCCACTGCACATGTAGGGGAGCTACCCTAAAAAAAAATATTTTCCAAAATTTTATTCTACCACTTTCTCGGCGTAATTGATATACACACTCCTACAAAATTATAGCTTTCTAGCACTAACGGTCTCTTAGCAAAACCTCGGACAGACGGACGGACATGACGAAACTATAAAGGTTCCTTGTAGGTACCTACTACGGAACCCTAAAAATAAAAACTTTTTTACAAAAAAAACCACCGTCTTCCAAAAAACACTATAAAGTGAAAAATAACTTTAATTTCGGAAGTCAGTAGCAAAAAACTAAAATACAAATCCAAAGACACAGACTTCCGAAATTAAAGTTATTTTTCACTTTATAGTGTTATTTGGAAGTCGGTTGTTTTTTTAGTAAAAAAGTTTTCTAAAGTAACTTGAGCATTTGCTCTCGGAAATCAACATTTGGTAAAGTGGAGCTGATGATGAAGACTACAGATGGCCATCGGAACTACTCAATGACAAATATTTCACTGGTTGCGATTCGATTACTTTAATATGGTTGCTAAGCAATTTATCCTCGTCACAATGCGTGTGGTGAGTAGAACTCCTCAACAATTAACGTCCCTGCATCGGGAAAAGCAATATTTTGTAAAAGCTATTGTAAATTAGATAAATGACAAACTGACCCACTAAAAAGTAAAAAATAAAAAAGTTGTCAAAATACAAATCCAAAGACACCGACTTCCGAAATTAAAGTTATTTTTCACTTTATAGTGTTTTTTGAAAGTCGGTTGTTTTTTTTTGTTTGTATGTATGTTACACGATCATCATCTGCCTAGCCTTTTCCCAACTATACTGGGGTCAGCTTCCAGTCTAACCGGATGCAGCTGAATACCAGTATTTTACATGGAGCGACTGGCTATCTGACCTCCACAACCCAGTTACTGGGTAATACGATACCCCTTGGTAAGACTGGTTGTCAGACTTTCGGGCTTCTGATTAGAGAAGTGCCCTTAGACTTCCTTAGTACGGGAACCAGTGTCGCCAAACTCATACAATTGCAAATTAAAATAAACATTTCAATACACAGAAAACGATGATATAATTGGCTACTAATTTAAATGCAACTTTGGCGAAAAGTTTATTTATTGTTGTTCAAAATTAAGTCTTATTACAACTACTGAATGTTGTTTTTATTTTACATGTCAAAATCAATGAAGTACATTTTTCCATGTATCAATCAAATTCGAGCAATCCACAACGAGTTCAGCTACTCAACGCAAGAGGGCGCTGTACTAATTTACTCTGTTTAGCACGCTAACATCATTGAAATAGATGTCATATTCGTATGCACCTGTTATCTATTTTTCTACTCAGCTAGGGATAAGGACAAGATATCGATAATTAAATTCAAATATTTCGAAAACTGTGCGTCCTAGGCAAAAAATAACCAAAATTTAAGCCCCCCTGTGTAACTCCCTGTGCAAGCAGTATCCCAACATGAATTAAGGATTAAAAAAAATTTCGATCGACAAAAAATTAAAAAAAAATTCACAAACGTTTTTTTTTTTCAATATTTCGCGGGTTTTTTACATCAGTAGTCCTCATGGTTTTCGACTAGAGCAACAATTTCTTTCCAGAGAAGATTTTCATCCGAGCCACCATTTTGGAAATATAGAGCGTTTTATATAAAATAAAATTCGGAGGCCCATAATTCGGAAACTGTGCGTCGTAGGACCATGCTTCTTAGAATCTAAATAGTTTCTATGGTTAAGGTTAATTCGAAACAGCAATAAAATTGAGACATTTTTGAAAAAAAAATCGAAAAGTTTTTAAGTCCTCGCGCCAGTGCCCCTGGCTACACTCCAACCGGACCCAGTTCTTTACCTGAATTAATAACAATAGAAAACGTATATAGAGTGACTGGTAATTGTGACCGATACTTAAACACGTGATTATACTCATCATTATGAACAACTTTTACTATGACGGACCAAACCTGAAATCGCGAAAATAAAATCAGCTGCTCCTTACATTTTGCGAATATAAATGTAGGGAACAGCTGATTTTTTTTTCGCGATTTCAGGTTTGTAATATTTTTCGTTACGTTCGAGACGTCCTATCACCTATCACAGCAAGTAGCTAATCGCGACTGAGCCGCCTCAGAGCCGGTGTTGCGGTGCTCCGCATAATTGTGACACGCGCGATAGCTGCGTGGCACTTCCACTGTTTTTAGGGTTCCGTACCCAAAGGGTAAAAACGGAACCCTATTACTAAGACTTCGCTGTCCGTCCGTCTGTCTGTCACCAGGCTGTATCTCAAGAACCGCGGTAGCTAGACAGTTGAAATTTTCACAGATGATGTATTTCTGTTGCCGCTATAACAACAAATACTAAAAATAAAATAAATATTTAAGGGGGGCTCCCATACAACAAACGTGTTTTTTTCGGCGTTTTTGCCGTCTGTCTGTCACCAGGCTGTATCTCAAGAACCGCGGTAGCTAGACAGTTGAAATTTTCACAGATGATGTATTTCTGTTGCCGCTATAACAACAAATACTAAAAACAAAATAAAATAAATATTTAAGGGGGGCTCCCATACAACAAACGTGTTTTTTTCGGCGTTTTTGCCTTGTGGTACGGAACCCTTCGTGTGCGAGTCCGACTCGCACTTGGCCAGTTTTTTCTATTCCGTGGTCTATCCCATCGGGTGGGGTATCGTTGAATAGGTCTTCTAAAATGACTTGGGGGTTGCAAAAGATATTTTTCGATTTAATGCTCCATTTACGAAATATTAAACTTTAAAGTGAAAATTTTTGTTCCAGTCTCTAAAAGCTAAACTGCGGGCTTGAAAAATCTGGAAAAATTCTCGGTTAATATATTTGTAGGCAATTAGCTCTGCGCGACCTGAATTGCACTTTATTGTGTCGCAGAAACTATTTATTTTAACCATTTTTCGGATTAAATCTTCTGTACTTGTACTACTATTATATTCTGTGCCTCCGTGCGCTGTGAATTGTATCCTTGTACCTGCGAAGTGAAGCCAGTTCCCAATAGAGATTGATGTGCATGTGTACCTTGGCGACAAGAGTGCCGAGGTCGGCGTCTTCGGGCAGCGTGACGCTGTAGGTGGCGGCGGAGAAGCGCGGCGCGTTGTCGTTGACGTCGTCCAGCACCACCTGCAGCTCCGAGCTGCACTCCCAGTCGGCGCGCTCGCGGTCCTGTGCGTGCGCGCGCAGCCGGTACTCGGCGCGCGTCTCGCGGTCCAGCCGCGCCGCCACGCGCACCTCGCCCGTCTCCTGCAACACGCCGCGCGTCACATCTGCGCTCGCACGCGCCGCGCGTCACATCTGCGCTCGCACGCGCCGCGCGTCACATCTGCGCTCGCACGCGCCGCGCGTCACATCTGCGCTCGCACGCGCCGCACTTACCTTGTGGATGCTGAAGTGGTGCGCCATGTCCCCCGTGAGGTAGTACCGCAGGCGCGCGTCGCTCGGCTCGTCGGCGTCCCCGGTCTCTAGCGTCATGACGCGCGTGCCGTTCGCCGCGTCTTCCGGGAGACGCGCGTAGTACCGGTGGCGGAGACAGTACGGTGGATTGTCTGGAGATGAAAATGAATGGCGTGAGTATTGAGCTCGAAGAGCGAACACAAAACGAACGGCCAGTGACTCACCGTTTACATCGAGAACGTTAATGCGGACGCGGGTCTGCGCCGTGAATTTGCCGTCCGTGGCGGCGACTCGCAGATCGTAGAGCGGCTCGGTCTCGCGGTCGAGCTCGCGCGCCACGTACAGCTCGCCCGACGCGCGCAGCTGGAAGCGCGCGCGCGGGTCGCCGTCGGCCACGAAGAACGACAGCGGCGCGCCCGTGGCGTCCGCGTCGCGCACCTCCAGCCGCACCGCCACCGTGCCGGCCGCCGCGTCCTCGCGCACCTGTACACACACCGCGGTGAGCTCGCGTCGCCGACCCTTTTAATTGTGATCATTCAACTAAAGCCATTGCGATATTGAAGCTATTTAGCGGGCGATTGTTTTCAAACGCAAGCGGGACCGCTCTCACCTCGGCCTCGTACTCGTCCTGGCGGAACACGGGCGGGCAGTCGTTGTAGTCCACGAGGCGCACGACGAGCGTGCCGCGCGCGACGCGCCGCGTGGCGCCGGCGTCGGCCGCCAGCAGCGCCAGGCGATGCTCGGCGCGCGCCTCGCGGTCCAGCGGCGCCAGCGTGCTCACCCAGCCGCTGTAGGGGTCCACCGCGAACAGCGCGCCGTCTGCGGGCTCGGCGTCGTTCTCCGTCGCGAGTGAGTAACGAACCTCGCCGTTGGTGCCAGAGTCCGGGTCGTCGGCCATCACTGAAATGTTAGACCGAAGTTGACTCATCGACGTTTAATGAAAACTGTTAGCGGCGTATTGACCATAAACATTAATTTGCAATAGGTATTGAACCACTTATATCGGTATCGGTCGGTCGGTATCGGTCTGGTCGGTGGTCGGTGACGATGAATGGCAACTCACACTGCACGAGGCTGGTGTGCGGCGGCGTGTTCTCCGCGACGTGCACGACGTAGGGTTGCGAGTGGAACGACGGCGCGTGCTCGTTCACGTCCAGCACGTGCAGCCGCGTCACCACCAGCGTCGCCGGCGCCGGGCTACCCGAACCTTCAGCTATTATACCTGTAACATTTGTAAATTACGATTTTGTCAATACCTATTTATTATTATCGACCTGATGACCTCCTGATGATGATCACCTGGAATGTTATGTAGGTATTTCGACATTTTGTCTCATGATTGTAAAACAATAGCTGACGGTGTTCAATTTACCTATTAGATGTTCGGCGGCCGTCTCCCGGTCGAGCTGCCCAGCGAGCACGAGGCGGCCGGCATCGTCCACGGCGAACATGTCGCGCGGCCACAGCGCGGGCGCCAGACGGAAGCGCGCGGGCGCGGCCGCGTCCGGCGCGCGCAGCTCCGCGACCAGCGTGCCGGGCGCCGCGTCCTCGCGCAGGAACAGGTCGGCGGGCGGCGCCGACACGCGCGGCGCCTCGTCGGCCGCGCCCAGCACGAACACGGACACGGGCGCCTCGCCCGCCAGCCCGCCGCCGTCGCGCGCGCGCACCCACACCTGCACGCTCCGCGACGCTGCACAGACACACTGGTGAGCGCCCCGAACCGGCCGGGAGTGAAGGCCGAGCTGGGGCGAGATTGCTTACCGAATTCCGTAGCGTCGCGTGCGAACGAGAGCGCGCCGGTGTGCGGGTCGACGGTGAAGAGTCCCGAGGCGTCGGAGTGTACGTCACCCTCATACACGGAGTAGGTGAGGCGCGCGTTCTCTCCGGCGTCGGGGTCGTGCGCGGTCAGGGTGAGGAAGGGCAGGCGCGGAGCGCGGTCGGCGCGGACTGCGGCGCGGTACTCGCGCAGCGGGAAGGCGGGCGGGTTGTCGTTGAGGTCGGACACGCGCACGCGCACCACGGTGTGCCGCAGCAACCCGCCGCCGTCGCTGGCGGTCACGGGCACCTCCCACTCGGCGCGGCGCTCGCGGTCCAGCGGCACGCGGCTCGTCAGCGCACCGCTCGTCGCATCTATCGCGAAAGTCTCCCGCAGCCGAGCGGACGGAATCGAGTATGTCACAGTGCCGTACTCCCCGGCGTCTTCGTCGTACGCCTTCACCTACGAGCACCGATTTGAAAATCGTTTCAATAAGAACCGAACATGCGCAGTGACATTACAAGAACATCCATCGGAGGCGAAGTGTCGGTACCGTGGTGAGAAGCAACGGCGGTGGCTGATTCTCGAGCGCTCGCGCTTCGTGCACGAGGTGCGGGAAGTGCGGCGGCGCGCGGTTGGCCGGCGCCAGCGACAGCTTGACGCGCGCGAAAGCGGCGTGCGCGCCGTCCGACACCGACACGTTGAGCGAGCGCAGCGCCGCGCCGCCCGCCGCCAGCCAGGCGCGCGTGTTGGCGAGCGACAGCACGCCGGTGCGCGCGTGCACGGAGAAGGCCCGCTGCGCCGCGCCCTCCAGCGCATAGCGCAGGCGCGTCGCGTCGCGCGCGTCGGGGTCCCAGGCGGCCACGCGCGCCAGCGCCGTGCCGCGCGCCGCCTCGCCCGACACCAGCGCCGGCACCACGCCCCGCTCCATGCGCGGCGGGCTGTCGTTCACGTCGTCCACTGCGAATCGACACAGCTCACCCATAACGATTGTGTACCAGCGCGGGCCTGCGCTTTATAGCGATCAGGGTCAGCTTCTTCTATGCGTTTAAAGCTCAAGTAAAATCCAACCTTTGTTCAAAGGTACTATTCCATCAACCACTACGATAAGAATAGTCGGTCGCTGTGTATAACTCAAGATAATGTTTATGTTCTTTCTCCAGAATTAGCTAACTAATCAATTAGTTATTGATAATGAAATTGTAAATATTTACAATATTAGGGCCTTAAACTAGACGTAGGTATAATAATTGTATCCATACTTCGATCAATAATAGTACTAGCTACTATAATAGCTAGATGAATGATTAGGAACAAAGAAGTAATTTAAAAAAATTAAACCGACTTCAAAAAGAAATTAACTTAAAATTATGAAATAACTTTCATTTCGGAAGTCGGTGTCTTGGGATCTGTATTTACCGACTTCACAAAAAGGAGGAGGTACTATGTTCGGGTGTTTGTATGTTTTTTTTGTATGTTTGTTCATCGAATACTCCGCTAATTGTCGACGGATTTTCAAAATTCTTTTTTTGTTCGAAAGTAGATAGTTCTGAGGTGGTCCCATTGTCACCAAGTTAGGATCTGATGATGGGATCTTAGAGAAATCGAGGGCAACCCTCAAATTTTATAGGCTCACTTATTGTTTTTCGCATATTTTATGAAGTATCTTGTGTATTTGTGTATGGTTGTCACCATCTCAGGTAGCTGGGCTGATGATGGAAGGTACAACTCCTTAACAGTAAGAAGTTACTCGAACAGGCAAGGACTGTTTTAGTAAATTGTTTTGATGTTTGATAGGGCATTTGCCACATTTGGTCTCATGATCATCAAGTCATGACCTGATGCTGCAGTCAGGATAGTCTGCAGAGTACCTAACTTCTCGACAACTAACAGCAGATATATCGTGTTTAGGCTCATTGAAAAGGGCTCGATGTGTGGATAAACGTACTGTTACTGAGGAACACCGAAGACCTGATGCTGAAGGCAGGAGCATCAGAAAAAGTACAAACCTTGAAATTACAGCACCGTAGTCGTTGTTTAGGCTCATTTTAAACAGGACTAATTTTAAGTTCAATGCAATGTTGACATAAGTCTGGCCTGATGCTGCAGCCAGGATTATCAGCATCTAATCTAAAAACTAATAAAAGGAGAACTCCTCAACAATTAACGTCCCTGCATCGAGAAAAGGAATATTTTATAAAAAGGCGATGGGCAAGTTGACATTAGGCTATTGTAACTTAGATAAATTTATAAATAGACCCACTAAAAAGCGAGAAATAAAAACTTTTTAACAAAAAAAAAACCGACTTCCAAAAAAAAAACACTACAAACTGAAAAAATAACATTAATTTCGGAAGTCGGTGGCAAAACTAAAATACTGATCCCTAAGACACCGACTTCCGAAATTAATGTTATTTTTTCAGTTTGTAGTGTTTTTTTTTTAGTTTTAGTTTTTTGCTACCGACTTCCGAAATTAAAGTTATTTCATAATTTTTTAATTTTAGGAGGATCAAAAATCTAACAGACATTCAAACAGCCTTATTGGTATACCATAGCCATGTTTGTTCTGTTTTAAGGTATGGAATAACTGTATGGGGGAATTCAACTGATGCCCAGAGGGCATTCATAGCTCAAAAAAAGTGTGTAAGGTCAATTTTTAATCTTAAGTGGACAGACTCTTGTAAACCTGTATTTACTAAGAAAAAGCTGCTTACCCTCCCGTCTTTATACGTATTTGAAATCTGCAAATTTGTAAGAAATAACTACTCGCTTTTTGAAAAAGATGAGAAGGCAATGTCAAAAAGGAAAGTAGTACAAAAGCCACTAGTAGTCCCGCGTAATAGACTAAAAGTATGCGACAAAAATTGCTAAACCATGGCGGTGGAAATATATAACCACCTAGGCGAAGAATTTAGAAGTGCTACAGATTTAGAATTTAATAGAAAGCTATATAACTGGTTGTGTGAGAGATGTTTTTATTCCATCAATGAATTTTTTGAATGTAAAATGTAAAACTTATTTATTATAATTACTATGATATCTGATCTACATATTTACATTACCTAAATAATATTGAAACATTTTCATTAATCTTGCAATTTTTCATTGATATGACATTATTAATCACTATTTTTTGTATAAATTATTATTATAATTTAATTTTATTAATTTCATTGTAATCCAAATTTAAATTATTATTATTATGTTATTGTTAATTACTTTAATGTGTACTGCATGCTTCAAGATAACCAAGATGTAAATCTAAATATTTGCACGGCTGAAATGCCGAATATAGTGAAACCCAGAGATCTTAAGAACTTATGTTAGCTACCTATATTCTTGCAAATAAATATATCATTCATTCATTCATTCATCAGTGTGGTGGAATCATTAGTGTTTTTATTGTATAATGTCTGTGTGGTAGTTGTGTGTAAGTTGTTGTGTTTGGTATGTGATGGAGAGGTAGTTAAAAATGTACTTAATTGTTTAAAATTTTCTGTAAATGTATAGTGACTAAGAAGTAAAGAGATACATACAATGGCAAATACTGTTATGATGAGAAATAGTCATTGATTTGCTTGAGCTTGTAGTTCAGTTAGGGAATGTTCGGATTTAATGAGGTGATGTTTGGCTCCTTCCTCTTTACGTAGAAAGACGTTTCCGTTCGCAGTCCAGCAAAATTTGTATTCCATTCGTTTTGAGAATTCCCTCGCCGCAAAGCAGAGTTTCCGAGAGCTGGCAGGAAGATATTCGGCAACGTAGATCGGACGGCGGTCACCGGACAACCCGATACTGGAGGTAGGTACTCAAGCGCCCTTCATTTGGGTGTTCCTGGTTAAAGTTCCGTACAGAGGTGATCATTTGGTTTTTTGTTTCCACATTAGTAAATTCAACAACTATTGGTCTGACCGCGCCAGGCTTACCCGGCAGGCGGTAAATGTCGCACACAAGAGTTTTGTCGACGGGCAGGTTGACCGAGGTGCCTAGTTTACTAATTATGGTAGTGAGATCGGCTGGGGATTCTTTCTCTTTATTGGGCACGTTGCGGATTTCTATGATGGATGACCGCGATAGTTGCTGGAGATCCTGTAATTTTGTTTCCAGGTGTTGAATACTGTCTCTGTAAGCCTTTTTTTCTTTTTGCGCTGACTCGATTCGTAATTTAATTCGTAAATCGTCATATTGATTACTTATGAATGCAACCGTCTTATCAATTTCTAGGAACGATTTTTGCAGAGAACTGTTTTGCAATTTTAGCTCGGCTATTTCAGACATAAGAGTTTTCAGTTGGGAGCTTTGTTCGTTTGCTATTTTTGTAAGGTATTCCTCTTGTTTCTTTTTCCAAGTAGTAAGAAGCTGGCGCATCTCTTGTTTGAAGTCCTGGAGTTCGCTGTTTTTGGGTGACGATTCCGAACGTGGGCGTTTGCTACGTGAAATTATATTGACATTATCGTAAGGGCTAGTCGATAACGATAACTGTGGAATGTCTGAATCGGACTTCACTTGCATTATATTATTAGTTGTTGCCGGACGCACCGGAGAGTTCGATGGTGATCGTGTTACCAACATCACGAAGCTTGGGCGATTAAAAATCGGTCGTATTGCGCTGCTGGTAGCTTTCAAGTTGAGTGTAGCGCTCGCAGCGACGGCACGTCACTTGACCTTGGTCAGCTACGACGACGTAGCGGTACGCAAGCGAGAGGCAAATTATTGCCAATGTCCTTTTCTCACAGGCACTCTGCGTGGCCGCGTGCAGCGATAAGCGGGAATTAGATGCGATATGATCCACTATTACTTTGTGATTATGGGTTAGGGTCGCTTAAACACACATTAACTTAATTTATTTAAAAAACACACGTCCACTCGCGAAAAAGGTAATCGGACGAAAAAAAAAATTAGGGTGCTGAGTTGTTATGTGTAGGTACGTAACTGTGACAATTATTGCTATCTCGTTCCCGCTACAGCCCGCGTAATATCTTCTATAATCTTACCTTTTTTATACATCAATGATCCATAATGTAACCTGTGCCCTTTATGCCTGGAGGCTTTTATTTAGGTATTAAGTTTTTTTTTATGTATTTTAAATTTTTGCTTGAGTATAGAGTTTATTGCATTTGTTGGTATATTCGCGTGGTTAGTTGACATAATGGCAAATATATTAATTTAAAGTTCAGTGTCTCGTAATGTTAATTACTTTGCATAGGTACTTATCTACTATTGCATACATGCAAACAGCTGCAACAGCTGTTTTGCTGGAGAGTTTGTTGCGCCACTTCTTTCTAGCTAAAGCTCTATGAAGACGTGAAGGGCGACTTGGGGGACTGTCTTACGTAACTTTGATGGTCGAAAAGTGCTGATTCTCAGCCTGTTTTGAGTAAATGAATTTAGATTTTGTTTTCTCACCAGTGACAAAGAGATGAGCAGTGGTGAGTAGAGGCGGCCGGCCGGCGTCCGTGGCCGTGACCAGGAGATGATAGTACGCTCGAGTCTCCCGGTCGAGCGGAGCGGCGACGCGCACCGCGCCCGTCGTGGGCTCTACGATGAAAGCACCTTCGGCGGCAGATTCAATTTCAGCAAGCGAGTATGTCACTTCACCGTTTTCGCCTGGAAGACAGATACAATTCGTGAGGAAGACGTCACGCCTGAGCCGGTCGCGGAGGACACGTGTCGTACCGGTGTCGTTGTCGGTGGCGTGCACGGTGACGACGAGGTCCCCGACGGCGGCGGCCTCGGACACGGCGGCGCGGTACACGTCGTGCGGGAAGACGGGCGCGCAGTCGTTGACGTCGAGCACGCGCAGCGTGACGGCGGCGTCGGCGAAGGCGCCCGTCACGCCGTCCGTGGCGCGCAGCACCAGCTCGTGCGAGCGCGCCGTCTCGTAGTCCAGCGCCGCGCGCGCCACCAGCACGCCTGCGCACGCTACACGTTAGCACACTCGCTCTGCTCGCGGTATACATTTTATTCATGTGCCCGATTAAGCATGCGAGTCAAAAATAGTATGAAGAAATAGGTAATTATAAATGATCTGCTGAAAGTGTCATTTTCTTCATGATCCATTCAAACATGACACCCAAAGCAACACACTCGCGTTTTCAACAATGGTTTGCCCTCGTGATGACTAGCCGACATGCCCATGATAGATCGAGGAGAGTATGACTAATGAAACCGTTTTAGCAAACTTTTTTTTTGGACATCGAGTCAAGTAAACCTCAATAATTATTATTTTATTGAAAAAGAATCGAATGCTTGTGTTTTCATCACTTGTTTACCTACTTCCCAAGCCAACCCATTCGATCCAGAAACATTATACTGAAATCACTTCTTTCATGCATGTTTTTCTAATAATGAAGGAAAAACACAAGTGCTCGAATTATTGCAACGTAAGTAGAAAGTGTCTAAATGTGAAAATACTCGAATGTTCGACGAGGTATTCGTGTCTTTGGCCTTCAGCCGCAACAGCGCGTATGAGTACTGGGGTCAAGTGAGCCGTGCGCGGGAGGCGTATTTCCCTTTCCGTGTCCAACTGGCGACACCGTTCTCGCGAAATCTACACGCTTTTGTATTAGTACGGAATTCTACTAGCCCGTGTTCAATTCGCGTCAACTGAGCACGCCTTTGTGATAACGTAAAAAATAAACCTATAACCTAACAAAACCGAACCTCGGGGTGCCCTTCGCTCGCTCTTGCATTCTATGTCGACGGAGCCCCGTTTCTGTGTAAAGGGCTAATAGCCCTTCGCATGTCGCGTGTACAGGGTTAACAATAGAATTTCTATTGTGTCTGCCAATTAGACATGCGATGGGATAGTAACCTAACCAAACCTAACCTTGGGGTGCCCTTCGCTCGTTCTTGCATCCTACGTCGCCTATAGACCTACCGCAACCATGCAATGTAATTAAAAAAGTAATTCCCAAAAAAAAATCCTTTTTAACTCTTTCATTATGCACTATGTAAACAAGCAAGAACCTCAAACGCACAGTAACAAACAAATAACAGCACGCGAATGCAACTTCGAGCGCCCCGCCCCCGCGGCGGCGCGGCGGCTCACGCCTGCTTCGGCCCGCACGATTTATTCCGAACATTTACGAACGCGCTAAATGAGCACGGATTTTCAGTTGAAAAACCGTGTTCAATTCGATTGCACACTATTTTGTAAAACCTCTTTTAACGTTGCTTGATCGCAAAAACGTGCGCAGTTGACGCGAGTTGAGCACGGGTTGGTTGAATTGTGTAGTAATACAAAAGCGTGTGGATTTCGCGAGACCGGTGTCGCCAGTTGGACACGGAAAGGGAAATACGCACGCGGGAGTGACTCGGAACATGCGAGGCGAGTGCGCGGCACTACGAGCGCCCGGAGGAGGGGACGGGACAAGCGCGGACAGTGAGGGGGCGCGTGGCTGTGGCACAGGGGGTGAGGGGGCCACTGTATACTCACATGGACTATTGCCTCTGTCGGGTGCTGCGGATAAAACCAATATGTTAGTAACGCAGTCAGTACGCCCGCCACCTACCGCGACTTCACCCCGTGCGTTATGAGTCGCGCTATCCGCGGGTGCTCGAGCTCCTGGCATACTTATTACGAAGAACAGTAACATTATACAAACGGTTAACCAGTTTTTAACTTCTTTAGTACTTGGCTTCCTTCTTTATTTGTAATTAATGTCGACATTATAGCGACACTTTTTATATCGATACATATTATACATTGCCGTCGCTTTTAAATATACATTTATAATAAGGATGCTTTGTCACAATTAAAAAAATACTCAGTTGGTATTTGGACGATGGAAACATGTGATTTTCTCCAATACCAATTAGTCAAATTTCAATTGGTCTATGGAGCACCGTCTCATCAATCGTCTTCAATCGTCTTGTCTTATAGAGTAGCCGAGTACGAGTATAATAAAACATTTAAAAATCTATGTCCGGTGTTACCTCAGATATAATACTCATTCGTCAACGCCATATTGTGTTCGGCATGCTTCAACTGACACTGTCAGGGTCGTGAGTGTTAGAACTGGTGTAGGTACCATAAAATTTCACGTTCATTTTATTCCTAAATAGTACATATTTAACAATTTCCCATCATGCAAATACATGTACAAATTTATTAACAGTTAGTATACGTGCGCTACCACTCGCGACCTCATCGCCCTCTCCCAAAACGTGCAGGGCGACGAGAGCACACAAGTAACCCTAAGGCCCTCACCCGTGTCGAAGTGAACCTCGAGCAGGCCGGCGGCGTCGTCCAGCAGCGTGTAGATGAGCTGCCGGTTGAGCGGCGACTCGGCCTGCAGCGGCGGCGCCAGCGCCTCGCCCGGCGCCGCGTCCTCGCGCGCCCCCAGCACGTAGTGCGCGCGCGCCCACGCCGGCGCCGCGCCCCCGCCCCACACGCGCACCGTCACGCCCGCCTCCGCGCCGCACGCCGGCACGCCGCCGTCGAAGGCCGCGATCACGAGCGCGTACAGCTGGTTGTGCGCGTCCACGGTCTGCTTGAGCGTGATCTGGCCGCTGCGCCGGTCCACGCGGAACAGCTCGCCGTGGCCGCGCTTCATCTCGTAGCGCACCTCGCCGTTGTCGTTGGCGTCGGCGTCCACGGCGCGCACGCGCAGCACGGGCGCGCCCGGCTCGGCGCCGGCCAGCACGGCGGCGGCGTAGGGCCGCTCCACGAACACGGGGCAGTTGTCGTTGACGTCCGTGACGGACACGTGCAGGCGCGCGCGAGCCACGCGCGGCTCGGGCGCGGCCGCGCTGCGCGCTTCCAGCAGCAGCGTGTAGGCGTCGCGCAGCTCGCGATCCAGCGCGCGGCCCGTGCTGCGCACCGCGCCCGACGTCGCGCCCACCTGTCGCGTGACCGACTCTTAACGCTCCGAACGATAACAGGGGATCGCAATGTTCGGCTTTCTTATGTGCTTTTTAAGCGCGGTTTTCTATGATTTAGATGAAACAGTGGCAGCAAATGCTCGATGCAATGATTTTAAGGATAATAAAAAATACCTAGGTTTGACCGTAAAGCCGTTACATGAGTTTCTCATCTGAAGAGATTTATCTGGGGGCACGGCAGTGCCCCCGCCAATTCGAGCAAAAAGCGGCACGGCCGTACCATCCTTTTCTCGAAGCAGTTCAGGCCATTTTCGACCCCCTATAACTTCGTTGTGGATAAAACTAGAGACCTGAATTTTCAGTAATCAAGCAGGTATTGTATAAACACGGTATATTTCAAATTTCATTCAACTTGAACCAGTAGTTTAAGAATTATAACTAGTCAAAGTTTCTTAATTTTGTCACTCACTGACTGACTGACCGATCATCAAAACTCTAAGGCACTTCTAGCAGACATAGAAGCTTCAAATTTAGAACACAATTAGCGTTTAGTGTATAAATCAAGGAAAAACTAAAATATTTTGCAATTTCGTTCCACTTTTCTAGATACACCAACTGCATAAATAACTTTGTAATCCCATATAAATATATAGAATTACAAAGTTACATTTGCAGTTAATGAATCAGTGTACCTGAACAAAGTCGCTTCCCGCTGTCTGTCTGTCCCTATGGATGATTGCGCAACGGATTTTGATGCAGTTTTTTTTAATAGATAGAATGATTCAAAAGGAAGGTTCATTTGTATAATACATGCATAATATAGTAGAGAAACACTGATAATTTTAGAGGTTTCTAATGTGATGTCGTAAATAAACAGATTTTCTTGCGCTTATATTGCAAAAGCTAGCTGAACCCTACGAGATAGATCAAAATAATGTACTACAGTATTGCACACCTTAAAAAGGTCTACAAAAAAGTCCGCGATGGTATATGTCTATCTGTTAGGGATAACCCACAATAACCATTTTTTATCCTTTACTTTTTACGAGAAATAGTGGCTTGTTTACGAAGCGATTTTAAGCAATACAGCATTAATCTATATCCAATTAGGTACCTTAAATACATTGTGCATTTACTATAGATCAATTTGGCCCTTAGAAGCATGTAATTTAAATGAATATTTTTGAAGATATTACAGATTTAAAAAGTAAGGAAATTGCGGTTGCGCTGGTGAGTTTACCTATGGCAACGACAGGATAGTACGGTTAAGTAGTCACGACCTCTCATCGTTTGGGGTGGGGTGTACCTCGAGCTCAGCAACTCCCCTAAATATCTTGGTATTACCCTGGACAGGTCTTTAACATTCAGCAAAAACTGCAAAAATATCAAGCAGAAGGTGCACACTCGCAACAGTCTTCTTCGTCGACTGGTCTCATCGAAATGGGGTGCTTCGCCTGAAGTTATGCGGACTACTGGACTGGCGCTATCTTTTTCTGCGGGAGAATTCGCGTGCCCCGTGTGGAGCCGTTCTGCCCATGCAAAGCTGGTGGATACAGCTTTGAATGAAACGTGCCGGATCATCACTGGCTGCCTAAAACCAACCCCGGTACAAATGCTGTATCCACTAGCAGGAATAGCGCCACCAGTGCTTTGCAGAGCGGTGGCAAGCTCCAGCGAAAGAGCCAAAAGGTCTCCGACACACGACAAGATCCTTGTGCCACAAAGGCTGAAAAGTCGAAACAGTTTTTTAAAGTGTGTCGTCCCACTCACTGGCGAACCATCACAAGAGAGACTGAAGCTGTGGCGAGACAGTGCTTCCTTACCCAAACCGTTCGTCCCACCCGCTGAAGACCTCCCACCTAGACATGAGTTACCTTGGGTAACCTGGAAGTCTTTAAACAGACTCCGGACCCAGGTTGGCCGAAGCAAGGAAAACCTGTTCAGGCGGAGATTCATAGACGACTCCGCCTTGGAGTGTAAATGTGGTGCTGTCCCACGAACGATGGGACACTTAATATCGTGTCCTGCGTGTCCTGTCAGCTGTACGTTACAGGAACTGATGGACGCTGGTGAAGGCGCCAAACAAGTAGCCGAATTCTGGGCCAAGTCCATTTAGATTGCTATCGACACGCTAAGAAGAAGAATAAGGTCAACTACGAGATGCCATAGTCAAAAAACAAAAACGCGCTTCGCCCTATTAGCACTTTAAGATTAGCAGCGATCGCACGCGTTTATCGGAGCTCTCTAGCGAGGAAAATAACAATTATCCATATTAATGTTATAAATTCGAAAGGAACTCTGTCTGTCTGTCTGTATGTTACCTTTTCACGCCTAAACCACTGAACGGATTTCGATAAAATTTGTCAGAGAGATAGATTGCATCCCGGGGAAGGACTTGCGGTAGTTTTTTTATCGAGCGAAGAAGCGGGCGGAAGCTAGTATATAATATAATGGAATAATAGGTGTAGATAGGTACCTAGATATAATTATGTTCAAAGGTAACTTGTAAAATGGTCAACGGATTATGTTAAAAATAAAAAGTTAAAAAGGTACCGGAAAGGAAAAAAAGTAGGACTATCTACAAAAAGAAGTGAGATGCCATCAAAAACATAACTTGTAAAAAAAGCCAAGTCTCGCAACTCAGTTCTTCTACCGTAAAAAGTTGTGAGATCCATGAAATACCAAGTCGGTTAATTTATTCACTCCCTACTTAAGGAACCTTCTGTCTTAAGTTATTACATAATTTAGCTAACCTAACAACATCTTGTAGTAACCATCAATATTAAAAATCTTCTATGTTTTAAATAAATAAATTGGCTTGGCCATCGCCATCGCATGAAAACACAATGTATCTCACAGTGCGATTGCCAAGTCAATTTATTTATTTAAAACACATAAGATTTCTAACATTGATGGTCACTACAAGATGTTGTTAGGTTAGCTAAGTACGTAATAACTTAAGACAGAAGGTTCCTTAAGTAGGGAGTGAATAAATTAACCGACTTGGTATTTCATGGATCTCACAACTTTTTACGGTAGAAGAACTGAGTTGCGAGACTTGGCTTTTTTTACAAGTTATGTTTTTGATGGCATAACATTTTACACAGTAACCCAAAAAAGAAGTTTTTACTTTAGACAATCTGAAACGCGGTTGATCTAATTTGTCCCTATTTCTAGTGTTAAAATTATGCCTGTCACTTATCTTACTAAAAAGGTGTAGATTTTTTCGAACGTACATAATGTTTTCATATATATATTGACAAGGAACCGTCATGATGTTAATTTTTTTAAACAGTTCCCGTAGAGATTCGCGTCTGCTGAGCTTGTAGATGGCTCTGACAGCTCTCTTTTGCAGAATGAAGATAGAATCAATATCTGCAGCCCGTCCCCACAACAAAATGCCGTAAAACATGATGCTATGAAAGTAACTAAAATAAACCAGTCTCGCGGTCTCCACGTCTGTTAATTGGCGAATTTTCCAAACAGCGTAAGCGGCTGAACTTAGCCGCCCTGCCAGTGATGTTAAGTGTGGACCCCACTGCAGCTTTGAGTCAAGCGTGATCCCCAGGAAAACCGTATTTTCGACGAATTCAAGTATCTCCTTATTCAATACAACATGACATTCACTACTCCTTTACTAAATGCATTACATTCGGTAAAGCGAATCTAATGCATTTAGTTTTTTTCTCATTTAATACCAAATTATTTACAGTAAACCAATTATGAACCATAAGCATAGTGTTATTTACGTCGTCAAGATCCTGTGCACGTCTGCTTACTTTAAAAATCAGTGATGTGTCATCAGCAAATAACACCATTTGTGGTCGGTTTTTCAGTAAATGAGGTAAATCATTTATATATACTAAAAATAGGAATGGCCCCAATATTGAGCCCTGCGGTACACCCATTTTGACTTTTAAGCCCGATGAATTCTCACTGTTAATTTGAACTTGCTGAAATCTATCATTTAAATACGATTTTATTAAGCTAAGAGCAAGTTTACCTAGTCCGTAATGCTCAAGTTTCAAGAGCAGTGTATCGTAATTAACGCAATCAAATGCCTTGGATAGGTCGCAAAAAATGCCTATTGCATCTTGTGCCTCTTCCCATGCGTTAAAGATGTGTTTTAATAAGGTGACACCGGCGTCGGTTGTACAACGTCCTTTGGTGAAACCATACTGTTGATCGTGTAGGATGTTATTACGTTATGTCAATCTATAATTCAATACTGTATCACTTCTAGGGGTGGCTCACCAAAAACTAACTTGCTTCCTCTTAAAACAGCTCAGAGAGCAATTTTAAAGGTAACAAACGTCCATCCCTTTTTTCCCCCAGATCTGCTATATAAATGCCATCAAAAACATAACTTGTAAAAAAAGCCAAGTCTCGCAACTCAGTTCTTCTACCGTAAAAAGTTGTGAGATCCATGAAATACCAAGTCGGTTAATTTATTCACTCCCTACTTAAGGAACCTTCTGTCTTAAGTTATTACGTACTTAGCTAACCTAACAACATCTTGTAGTGACCATCAATGTTAGAAATCTTATGTGTTTTAAATAAATAAATTGACTTGGCAATCGCACTGTGAGATACATTGTGTTTTCATGCGATGGCGATGGCCAAGCCAATTTATTTATTTAAAACATAGAAGATTTTTAATATTGATGGTTACTACAAGATGTTGTTAGGTTAGCTAAATTATGTAATAACTTAAGACAGAAGGTTCCTTAAGTAGGGAGTGAATAAATTAACCGACTTGGTATTTCATGGATCTCACAACTTTTTACGGTAGAAGAACTGAGTTGCGAGACTTGGCTTTTTTTACAAGTTATGTTTTTGATGGCATATAATGTTCTCACCTCAAACCCTTCCACAGGGTTCAATATCCTGAATTCAATATGTTCATTGAGCGCCGCACCGAGCACGTTGAGTACGGCGATCGTCGTGGGTTTTGTGGAGTTTTCAACGACCGAGCCGTAGTAGTCAGACTTCTGGAAAGCGAGGCCTGAGTTGTCGGCGTCGCGCACGCGGATTTCGACGCGCGCCGTGCTCGAGTACAGCCCGTCGGACGCGCGCACGCGCAGATGGTAGGCGTCCGCGAGCCCGTCGGCGCGCGCCACGGCCAGCACGCCGGCCGGCGACAGCGCGAAGGCGCCGCCCGCGTCGCCCTCGATGACGTCGTACTTGAGGGCGGCGCCGGGCGGCAGGTCGGGGTCGCTGGCCGCCAGCGTGGCCACCGTGACGCCGCGCGACGTCGGCAGCAGCACCGTGGCTTCGTAAGCGGACTGTGCGAACGTCGGCGGACAGTCGTTGACGTCCGTCACCTCTACGGTGACTCTCGCGACACTCCCGGACGGTAGCCTCGGCGTCCCCATGTCGATGACCTGCAACGACGAGTGTCGTATAGCCTCGCGATCGGCTGAAGTCGTGCGCTCGCGCCGCAGCCGACTCACCCTGACGCTGAACTCGTGGCGGGCGGCGCGCTCGTAGTCCAGCTGCGCCAGGAGGTGCAGCGCGCCGGTGGTGGCGTCGACGCGGAACAGCGCGGCGGCGCCGGGCTGCAGGATCTCGTAGGCGCGCTGGCGGTTGGCGGGCGAGTCGGCGTCGTCGGTGAGCAGCACGAGCGGCGCGCCCGGCTCGCTGCCGGGCTCGGCGTCGGCCACCAGCGCGCCCGCCGGCGCCGCCTCCGACACGCGGCCGCGGTACTGGAGCCGCCGCAGCGCCGGCGCGAACTCGTTGCGGTCCAGCACGTGCACTGACACGCGTGCCGAGGCCGTGCCGCCGCCCTGATACATGCAAATAAATATTATCAGGTTTAATAGTGTAAACACCAAAAACTTATTTTGAAAAAAAGTGACACGAACTCAAAATCTTATGATTTAAGCCATCATAAGATTTACGTGTCACAGCATAGTCGCTGATTTTCTGTGGTTAAGAATATTATAAGTAAATAATATATATGCAGATTAACATGTCATTTTGTAAATTAAATTTACCATGTTGATTGCGGTGACTGTTAAATTGTAGAAGTTCTGAGTCTCGTAGTCGAGCGGCGCGGCGGTGGCCAGTAGGCCGGCGGCCGGGTTGAGCCGGAACAGGCCCGCGCCGCCCTCCAGCGAGTACCACGCCGCGCTGGCACTGCGCACGTCCAGCGCGGCCAGCGCCGTGCCGGCCGGCTCGCCCTCCAGCACCTCGCACGCCAGCTCGGCGGCGGCGAAGCGCGGCGGCGCGTCGTCCGGCTCCACCACCAGCACGTGCAGCGGCAGCGACGCGGCGCGCGCGGCGGGCGGCGGGTTGGCGGCGCGCACGGTCAGCGTGTAGTCGCGCGGGCCCGCGCCCGGCAGCGCGCGCGCCAGGCGCACGTCGCCCAGCGCCGCGTCCACCGCGAACACGCCGCCCGCGTCGCCGCCCGCCAGCGAGTACACGATGCGCGCCGCGTCGCCCGCGTCGGGGTCGGCGGCGCGCAGCGCGGCCACCAGCGCGCCGGCGGGCGCGCCGCGCGCCAGGCGCACCTCGGCCAGGCGCCGGCCCCACGCGGGCGCGTGCTCGTCCGCGTCGTGCACGCGCACCGTCACTCGCGCGTACGCGACTGACGCTTTCGGGGCTTGGTCGCGCGCCCACACGGTGAGCTCGTGAACCGCAGCGCTCTCTCTGTGGTTAAACAATGGGAAAATAGTAGAAAGTGCAAGTGGCGCGTGTCTGGCTTCCGTCTCGATGGGTCTGTTGATCGCTCACCTGTCGAGCGGGTGCGCGAGCTCGAGCACGCCGCTGAACTCGTGCAGGCGGAACAGCCTGGCGGAGGCGGGTGCGCGCGCGGCGTGCACGCCATACAGCAGGCGGCCCGCGCCCGCCGCGCTCGCCCGCAGCGCCACCAGCGCCTCGCCCACTCGGGTCGCCTCGGATGTCTCTACGACGTATTCCTCTCGCGTAAACGACACTCCCCCTTCGTTTGCGTCGTTGATAACGGTTATATTCACCTGTAAATACGGCCAGGTTCAATGACAGTTCCGTGAACGCTGCAAAAGACAAACCATTCCGATTTCTTACCGGAGCGTACACCAGGTGCAGGCCGTCGGTGACAGAGATATTCAAGGAATATTGTGACTGTCGCTCCCAAAGCAGGCGACGTGCCAGAACCAGGCTACCATCTTCTCTTCCGATGTAAAACTCTTGCCGAGGGTCACCATCTAAAAATTTTGTAAATAAAAAGTTATTCGGAATGAACTTGTATAACGAGAGGCTTGTGGTGTGCCGAATGGAATGAAAAGGAAAAATGAAAAAAAAAACCGGCCAAGTGCGTGTCGGGCCACGCACAGTGTAGGGTTCCGTAGTAGCCCGTTATCACAATATAAATCAAATCAAATCGTTTATTTGTGATACATGGGTTAGGTGTTCATTATATAATTATATAATGGGTAGTTCTTCGAAATTTGATTCTTTGACTGATCCATATGGCCAAAATTTAATTTCACTTTCAGCTCTGTAACACATGTTCATATGAAAATAGGTATACTAAATAACATATATTTGAATGAGGGACTCGTTTTTATAAAGTAGTTTTCAAGATATTGATTTTGTGCCCAGATGAATCAGAATGTGTTACAGATTAATCAGAAACAGAAATAAAAAGTAATAAATACACCGTTGTTAGTTATGAATGTAAATTCTAAACAATAATTATTAATTCTTAAATAGGAAGACATATCAAAAGTGTCATATTTAGAACAAGATTATACTCCTGTCATTTTTTTATTATTCAAAAGGTTATAGCTAAGTAAATAATCTATACATATAATAAATCTGTAGACGAGGCGTTTCTGTACATTGAAAATATAAACAAAAAAAATAGTTGGGGTGTTATAGGATATCCAACAAATGCCATTTCATCAATTTTTAGAATTTTTGTCTGTTTGTCTGTTTGGATGTGACAAAATTTGATTTGAACAGGTTCAACGTAAAAAGTACCAAACCAATATGGTTAATTTTTATACTCAAATATAGTGTAGAACTCGGAGTAGTGATTAGTTTTGGTTTCATCGCAATCGCTTCACTGTATCAAAAGATATAATCAATTTAAAGTATTCTACAACAACTTTCATTACGTAAGTTTGATACACGTAATGACATCTATTGGCGCTTTATATTACTAACGAAAACATAATTATTGTGTTTATAACATTAATATGTGAATAATCACGTCATGCAGGCTTACCTATAGGATGACTATCACAGTCACTTCTGCCTGTGTTATTTGAAAAAGTAATGATAATGATTACATAATATAATGTTAATCGCTTTCGATTGTTGGTTGATTAGTGGCGCTAAAAGAATTTCAAATAAAAAGTGAGGATAATGTAAGATAATATTATGTGATGTGGTGTTCTGAGTGATAAAGATTGCAATGATAAATGATTTTATTTTTGTAAGTAGGTTTGTACAAACTCTTTTACACATCAATCATGTTTTTTTTTTAAACTAGATGAAGTCGGCGTTTCCTATCTGACTATTCTGAGAAGAAAGGCCGAAACAAACACACACACGGGCAACTTCTGTAGGAGCTCTTTCGAGGGGCAAGCAACCTTTCTAACATCGTTAACAGAGAAGCATTTTCTTTTAAGATCATATCATACTTTCATAGTTTTTTGCCTTTTATCTCGATTTTTTTTTAATTTCTTTACCATAACGCTTCAACACACACCTCCAGACGGGCTGTTGATTTGTTAAGTATAGGTTCGGCAGGTGCACACCCTTTTTTTTTGTTTCCGGGGTGGAAAATCTTCATGGATGTCCGCCGCCCTGGGGCGGGCGGCGGCTATGTCTGTCAGGCTTTTACCGACTTAAAATCGCCCCAGTGTTCCGTCTCAACACCTATGCCGGGGGTCGCGGGACCGTACGATCCTTCCGCAACCCTCGACTGGTGACGTCAAAGAGGGGCGCGCGTGGAACACTAGGCGCCGCCAGCTCAAGTCCTGATGTGTTGGCGGTGACAGACGTCCCCGAATTCGTCGCCCCTGGACCCGTTTAGGGGGGCCGGAAGAGGGCGTTGTCCGCCCTGCGCCGACGCCCGATGCGCCTACTGCAGGCCGGGTGAGTGGATGAGATCTCCCTCTCCCTTTCCACAGCCTCCTTCTGCGAGACGACCGTTTCGCAGAAGGAAACCACCGCGTCCCAGGACTCTTCGCTGCCGTCGACTCGACTACGGTCGGCAGCGATAGGTCAAGGTGCACACCCAATACAAGTAGCACTGCCATGTCGTAAAAAGGTATTGTAAATTATGTCTTCGAGACAATAACTAAAATTTAGCCATTGTCTTGGTTAAAACCATATCGACCCTTTTTTTTTCGGATGGGAAATCATCAAATGACCCCTCCCGCTCTGGGTGGAGCGGAAGGGAGTGTCAGACTCTTACTGACTAAAACCCACCCGTGTTCCTTCCTTAGCCCTTTATGTTCCGGGTCAGCGGTAACCCTTTCGGACAATCCCGCTGACCCGGCAGGCTTCGGCCCTAAGGGGGCCCCTCCTCAATGCTGATATCTCTTTGAGGCGCGCGTGGTACACGTACGCGCCGTCCGGCACGGGCCTGGTCCTGATCGGATGGTGAGCTACTCTCTAGCCGCTCCTTAAAGAGGGGTCTTATCGCCGCTATCGCGGCGTGCCCTGCGCTGGGTAGCGACAGTCGCTCTTTCCATGCCGCCATGAGATCGCGCCGGAGATCTGTCCGCTCCGCACCGATTTGCCGCGGAAGCGGATCTTCCCCCCGGCGTAGTGCCTCCGCGCGCCACTCATACAGGCGCGCGAGGACTATCGCCTCCAGATCCCATGGCGGCCCCGGCCCGTTCCAGTTTGGGGGCCAAACGTCGGAAATGCACCATAACGACCCTCAAGGTATCTTATGGCTATCCACCAAGAGAGAGTAAGCAAATGTGGGCACATCAGGTTTACAGAATAAGTTAAGAAAAACTTCAAACTACTTTTCAGATAAACTTCAGTAGGTACGATTTAAGAGTAACACCATTGATGTATTCTTCTTTTTATCTTCTAGATATCTCGACGCTATGATAAAGTCTTAATATTGGTATGTAAGATGTCTACAATACCAAGTTAAGAATTTCTAAATTTATCGCAGAGCGGCAGAGAAGAAGACAAGACTTATAAAAACTAACTTCAAACTTCACCTACTAATCTCAGATATACTTTAGATAAAATGGTGGTATGATTTTACGATTTATTCCGGTCTAACTTAGTATTCTAAAACAAATGCAAAATAAAATGGACATAATATGGCTATTTGGTCAGACAATCAGCCCCAAGCAGGCGCTTTCATTTTTATTTATATCCTCAAAAATCAAAGTGACACTTCGTCGCATTGTCATTATGAACCCTGAAGACGCAGTGACTGCTGTGCAGTCGAAAGGGCTATGGTTGAGAACCCCAGGCAAGGGAAGCGTTACCAGGCAAGATCGGAAGATTCTTCCTTTTACACCTTTCCTAAGCGACACATTATTGTGTTCCGACATCCACGCGAACGAAGTCGCGGGCACAGCTAGTAATAAATAAGATTAAAACTACTGACTTGTACACGGTCAAAAATTGGACAAGGAGAATTACGCAACAAAAGCGCTCCTATCGTGCTGGAGAAGGGAAAAACTAATTTATTTTATTATTCATATGGGGTTTTGACCATACGAATCAGGCACAGATGAATCAGGATTTTGCCTACAATCATGCATAACTCATCATACATACAGACTTCATTATTTTCATTCTTCTACACGAATCTATAACTCAAAAGCATCACACGAAACACAGATTGAAGTTTTAAAACAATAAAATAAATTTTATAAAGTAGGCATTGTAATCAGGATGCTACCTGAACCAAACACAGATGAATCAGGTATTTTCCTTCGTAACAGCGGGATCTAAGCCAACCAGCCTCACGTCCACCTTGTAGGTCGTCCGTTGCACGACTGGCTTCCCCCCGCGCTTGAAGCCAGACTCTCATTATTATTACCCGACCAAGTACGGTCAAGCGCAGCTTACGCCACATTAATCAGTATTATACGCCGGACACTTCTTTTTTACTTATTTATAAACAGACTAATGTAGTTATAACTAATACACATTTTTTTTGTAAGAGGACAATTTATTTCCTTTCGATATAATTATAATTTATATTGATGTATCAAAGGTAAAATGCGACATCGACCATTTTGTTCCGGAAAATGGCAAACGGACGCGCTTTATGAATCAGAAGAACGAACTTCAAATATTTTTATTTTGCACCTAGACAGCAATTATTAAAAAAAAATCATTTGTATTTGTGGATAAAGCTAAACTGTACAAAAAAAATTATTACATGCCGTTTTGTTAGTTGGTTACAGAAATATACCCACAGACATCGAAAATTTTGTCCCTGAAGAATTACCCTAATATTACATTTTCATTCCATGATCAGCCACTTACATAGCATACTTAGCATACAAATTATTAAATAATACAATGAAAATATGATTATAAAATTCTAATGATTTGATATAATAAATTCCATTGAAGATTAAGTAAAAAAAAAAAAATCTATTATTAGTCATAGTACGATTCTGTTGTTCTTTATTCTGAATATAAGTAATGGTAAAGATATTAGAAGTTAATGGTTATAATAACAAAAACCGACTTTAAACTTGAATTATCATTGCTAAGACGTGCGGGGATGTATGTCGATCAGAAGTGTGATGGTCTTAAACGTTTAAAAACGGCTCCACAAAGGACGGTGGTAGCTAAAAAATGAGCTATAAAATCCGACTTCACACGGGAAGTTAGAAAAAACGTTATCTATAAGAGAACCACCTCGTGTAGAAGCAAATGGATGTAAAAAAGATTGATAACCGGCGTCACGCATTAATTTGAATACTGTAGTATTGTCATTGCTAAGATAATCTTCGTTAAAATCTCCAAAAATTATGCAAGGACTGTTATGTGATAACAATTTACTTACAAAACCTATTGCTACACTGTTGGGGCATCTACATGATCTATAGAACGCTACTATTTTCACATTGTTAACTTCGAAAGATACTGCTTCACAATGCGCACTTGCAGCAATATCACTGTAAGATCGCGGATTGTTAAAAAGATTACCTACCTATACTAAGTATACTATATAAAAGAAATCAAATATTAAAGCAACTCCAAAATTTAAATTTAACCTAGGTACTTCTTTCTCTTTCTACTCAATCTGTTATATAATAGTTAACTACTTAACTGTACAACAACGTCCCAAAAATATCTCACATAGAAAATCAAGGGTGTCCAGAGTAAAACAAAACTTTAACACTTAACGTAACCACGGAGGTCATACCGTGCAAGAAAATCTACACCGCGATCTACAAAAGTGACGTAACGGCACAACGCCATCTGTTATCGAATAGCGATACTAAATTAATGACAAAATTTTCGAAGATATGAGATTAGCTAATAATAACCACTTTCGTCCTGCTAAAGCTTAAAAATAAGAGTATGATTGCTGCCAAATTATTATTTCATATCACAAAATTGTAAGAAAAAATCAACATCTTTTTAATAAAATAAGTGACAGGCATAATTTTAATCATCATCTTCCTGCCCTTATCCCATGTTACTTGGGATCGGATTCTCCCCTGTCAACCGTCACGCTATCATTCACTCCCTTCTCTTTCATTATCATTCCTCACACAATCCACCCATCTTTTCTTCGGCCTTCCTCTCCCTCTCCATCCATTAACATGTATATCCATCACTCTTTTAGTCACATGCGTTTCGTCCCTTCTCATCACATGCCCATACCAAGACAAACGATTTCCTTTCAACTTTTCTGTCACTGAACTTCCTCTTATATACTCATTTCTTACTTTATCCATTCTCGTCACTCCACACATCCATCTCAACATTCTCATTTCCGCTGCATGCAATCTTTTTTCATCCGTCTTCTTCACGGCCCAGCATTTAGACCCATACAGTACGACAGGCCTTATCACGGACTTATAAATATAATATACTTATAAATATAATATAACAGACAGGCATAATTTTAATACTAGAAATAAAGATAAATTAGATCAAACTTTTTTCAGATTATCTAAAGTACATACATCTTTTATGGGGTACTGTGTTAAATGCTACAACAAAATACCTTGTGACATATTGCAATTAAATGAAAGAAAATTTAAAACTCATATTAAAAGTACACTTTGTAAACAAGGATATTACAAACTAGAGGATTATATCCAAGATAAGAATGTTTGGAAACATGCTGGTCTTGCTCCATAGGACAATCTAAAAGTCTAGACAAAATCAAACTTGTTCCTAATTTAATTTATATACATATATATATATAAGGGATTTGTTCTGGTGTAATTAATGAAACTAAAATGTGTTGCTGTAACTGTTAGCAACACCGAGTGAAGCTACATCGAGTGCTGGCTGGCGGTGAAGTTTTTGAAGGAATCAACTTCCATAGAGTATAGAAAACTTCCCGCCATTATTATTTTTCTCATGCCGCGAAAACGCGTTTGATTTTGTGTACTGTAATTACTTTCGAATTAATATATGTTTGCATAAATAGTTAATACGTGTTTTAAGCACCCTCCATATAGAAATAGTTAATATCAGAAGTGTGCATAAAACTTCTCGCGCCCGAAAAGTAAAGTTGAACTAAATAATGGGTAAAACTGGTAAAAGACGCTTATGTAAGCGTAAACAGCACAGGGCAAAGCGCGCTCGTAAATCATCTAGTAGTAGCAATACGAGTTCTAATAGTAGCGGTACAAGAACACCCCCGCTGGCATCTCGCAAAGGGATAAAGGTATTTATGGCAAAAGATACCGGAACTGTGAGTACAATTTTGCATAATATGATACCGGATTTTGACCCCTTGAACGATAATATTACTTCTTGGTTAAACGTGATAGAATCGTATGCTTCAACATTTTCCTGGACGGATAGTATAATACGCTATCAGGCACTAAATAAGCTCAAAGGCTCTGCTAAAATCTGGTACGAGTCTATATTGCGTAATGATCACATTTGGACTACTTGGCTGTGGAAGGATTGGAAGGAAAATCTTTCTAATACATTTAGAGTGAAGAGAAATATGTTTGACCTACTTAAGGAAATAGTCGACCGGAAACCTGTGGAAAATCAACCGCTTTATGACTTCTTTTTTGAACAAAAATCGAAAATTGATAGTCTCTGCTTAAATTTTACTGAAAATGACGTAATCTCGATAATATTAGGAAATATCGGCGATAATAACATAACAGCGTCCGTTGAGGCTAGCAACTTTAAATTATGCGATAGTTTAGCTGGATTTTTGCACAGCCGCGTTTATAAAGCAAAAATCGTTAAACAAATGGATAACCACAGCAACACTCGTGATAATGTTAAGGTTCCATGTCAAGTTCAAAGATCTGTTTCCCAAACATCAACGGCAAATACGACTAATCTAACCCCAAGTCATCATAAACCCATAGAGTGTTATAATTGCGGCGGGAATCACAAACGATTTCAATGTTCGATAAAATGTGAATGTTGCGGTAAAAAAGGTCACTCGGAAACTTCATGTTTTCACAAAAAGAATTAAAAAAGTGACTAAGTTGCGTAAAAGAGCGGACGAAAATATAAAGAATAGAAGAAAAAAAAAAAAGAAAAATTATTGCCTACTTTTAAAAGCCCATTCCAAGTAACGAAATGCCTGGATAAAGATGAAATCAAAGACCGCGGGGCAGTGAAAGAAGTTGTAGATTGTATAATGGGGTGGCCGTTGCTGAGAACATTAAACGCTGGATTATAATTGATAACTGGTGTGTTGATTGATGCTGCATCATTAGTAAGTACAAAATGGCGTGTTGGCAAGGTAAAAAAAAAAATATATATATATGTAGTTCTGTGTTGTGAAAAGGCTAGGCAGATGATGATATAATATTTCATTTAACTTGACATAGATAGATACGTCAATAATTCTTGTTTTGTATAATGTTCAGTTTCTGCTCAAGTTGATTACATTCAATTGATAATGGATAAAAAAAAAAAAAAAGAAATGTTATACCTAGTCACTTGCCAGAATCGAGGTGGTGAGCTGAAACAGTTACTGCCTAAGACTAAAGGAGTGAAATGGACCAGGCATCACCTTGGATTAAGGAAGTGAGCTATTTCTTGCCAGAATCGAGGTGGTGAGCTGAAACAGTTACTGCCTAAGACTAAAGGAGTGAAATGGACCAGGCATCACCTTGGATTAAGGAAGTGAGCTAAAATGACAGTAGCAAAGAGGTTGTCTAAGCTTGAAGACTACCTACTTCTAAAGGGGCTTTGTTTTGAGTTCTGTAATATAAGAGCTATGGTAGATTCATGAATGAGATTACCAGTTGCAGGGTAGGGTAGAGTTCCTAAGCCTAAAGGAACAGAAACGATGTAAATCCTGCAACTGGAGTTCTATTAGTACCTATTATGAATCATGATTGGCCGAAGCATTATTGTTTCATATTTAAGAACACTACCTACCTAACATAAAGTGTGTGCTTTCAGATACGTGTTTAGCTATGCTAAGTAAGACAGATTTGTATGGCGTGCCTGAGGACATGCACGGCGCAGGAGGGCCGTGTTAGCAACACCGAGTGAAGCTACATCGAGTGCTGGCTGGCGGTGAAGTTTTTGAAGGAATCAACTTCCATAGAGTATAGAAAACTTCCCGCCATTATTATTTTTCTCATGCCGCGAAAACGCGTTTGATTTTGTGTACTGTAATTACTTTCGAATTAATATATGTTTGCATAAATAGTTAATACGTGTTTTAAGCACCCTCCATATAGAAATAGTTAATATAACTGTAATTAAAGAAATTTAATTAAAATCTAAATATTACTAAGTAAATTAAATATAAACTAAAAATATGTAAGTAAGTATTTACAAAAACAAACCTGTAATTAAAGAAACGACATTTTAAGTGTTTTATTACACCAGTCGATTCTTGTTAGGATAAAGATAAGATATTACTTATAATATTTAACAACAATAAAATATAGTTTTCAATCTGTCATGCCATCTTGACATCTCTCTGCACACGTACAACTACCATAAATAATATCTTTGGTGTAGTAGACCAAAGAGTATTAAAGCAAATATTAAGAAATATACTTTCTTTACATCTCCCCCCTTAGAGAAGAAAATTTACAACAAATTTTCGTATTATACTACTCATCCTCTTCTATTACTTCTTCTTTATTTCCGAATGCTGGGACTGGAATAAGTTTTGTGATATGGAAAAGATTTGATTCATTTTTTCTGTGTCTTGTTCCTATTCTGTATATAGAGTTTGAAATTTTTTCTAGAATCTCATAGGGGCCAATTTTCAGTTCATCCAATTTTTTCCTGTTTAGTTTGTTTCCATTTTCTACGTAAACCATGTCTCCTATATTAAATTCATAGTGCTTACGATTTTTATCAAATAGTATTTTGTTGTAACTATGTGATTTCAATGTATTTTCAAGTGCTGTTTTTCTATCTCTAATCCAGTCACTATTAGATTTTTCTTCTTTTAATTCATTCGGTAAAATTTTGAAATCTGTACCATATAAAAGATAACTAGGTGTAAAACTAGTGACCGAATGATTAGTTTTATTATATTTATCGACGCATTCTTGAGCGATTGTTGCCCAGGCTTTCTTTTTTTCTGCTCCATTTATTTTGCACCTGATTTTGTTAACTAATGTTTGATTTAACCTCTCATTTAGGCCATTTGAGAATGGTGCATTTACTGCTGTGAAGACCATCGGTATCTGCTTGTCATTTAAAAATTCCTTAAATTCTTTCGAATTGATTCCCGGGTACTGATCAGTGAGAAGCATAAAAATGTGATCCGTTTCTGTTATATTCTTGACTAGTTTTATGAAATCATTGGCACTTTGCGTCTTAGAGGTGAGAATAAATGCGTACCTAGTGAAGTGATCTACTAATAAATGTAAATACCTTTTTGTCGATCTTGAACCTCCAAAACCTCCAATTGTGTCCATAGACATTATTTCGAAAGGTTTTGTGGCCGGACCTAGGTGAGACATCAAGCCAAACCGATCGTGTCCTCTTGATTTATTTTTAATACAAATTTCACAGCTTCTACAAGTATTTCTTATATTTTTTGTCAAATTTTCGGCAGTGTAAAGTGGACTTACCATTATTTGCATTTGTCTTATTCCAATGTGGCACAGGTATTCATGTATATGTTTTAGGAGTTTGATGCTAAACTCTTCTGATAGCATTATTTTCTCTTTTCCCCTGTCTTTTCTTAAATATACACTATGTTTTTCTATTAATTTGTTTTTATTACTTTGTATTTCTTCATTCTTATTTTGATCTAATATAATATCCTGTAGTTTTATTAAATTTACAACTTTTAATTGTTCATCTCTATTTTCATCTGATGCTAATACTGGATTTCTGCTTAGACAGTCTGCTTCTAAGTTATTTTTTCCTGGAGCATATTTTATTTTAAAATCATATTGCGATAGATAATAAGTTAAATCACCTAACTCTTCGTCAGTTCTAGATTTTAGATTCATGTTTTCTAGTGGTTTGTGATCTGAATAAACTGTAAATGATTTACCTATTAACCAGTATTGCCAATATCTCACCGCTTCTTTTATAGCTAAACATTCCAAGTATATTGCTTTTTTTTTCTTTTGAGCTTCATTAAGTTTTTTTGAAAAATAAGCCACTGGTTTCTCTTTACCATCAGGCTGCGTCTGTTTTAAAATGGCTCCAACTCCTTCTAAAGAAGCATCTGTATAAATATTGATTGGTAAATCTTGATCAAAAATTTCCAAGACTGGTTGAGAACATAATAGGCCTTTTATCATCTCAAATGTTATTTGGCATTCATCAGACCAAATGAATTTTTTATTTTTCCTGAGTAAATTATGCAACGGATCTAATATTATTGCACTTCTTGGTATATACTCATGGTAAAAATTGATCTTTCCAAGAAATTGTCTTATGTTCTTTTGTGTTTTTGGAACAGGAAAATTCTTTATTGAAATCAAATTATCCTTTATGGGTCTGACCGAATTATTTTGTATTATATGACCCAGATATTTAGCTTGGTCTGTCGCAAAAGTACATTTTGTAAACTTTAACCTGAACCCCTCTGTTTTGATGGCTTCCAGCAACTGTGTTAGATGATTGATGTGTTCAGAGTACGTTTTAGAAAATAGTAAAATGTCATCGATATAATTTACAGCAAAATCAGTAAGTTTATATTTCCTCAATATGTTGCTTAATATTCTCTGAAAAATTGCTGGTGAGGTTTTTAATCCAAATGGTAAGCAGGTCCATTGGTAATGTCCGTCCTGTGTTACAAATCCAGTCTTTTTCCTGTCTTCAATTCGTAAAGGGATCGACCAAAATGCAGAATTTATATCTAGACTTGAAAAAAAATTACAATTCCTCGCTTTTATCATTAGATCATCAATCAGCGGAAATGGTTGAGCTTGTGGTACTACTATTTTATTCAAGTCTCTGAAGTCTATACATAGTCTGGATTTTTTGTTATCCTCTTTTTTGAATGCTAATGTAACAGGTGCAGCAAATGGACTGTATGATTCTTCTATTAATTTGCTATCGAGTAATTTTGCTATTTGGTCTTCTATTTCTTTTTTATCTTCAACACTGCATCTGTAAGGTCTCTTACTACAATATTTGTCCACCAATAAGTCTATTCTCGCTTCATATCCATTAACCGTGCCCACATCATATTTATGTTTCGCAAAAATCGAATCATATTTGCAAATCAGTTTATCTATTTCAGACTTTTGAAAGTGATTCAAATGATTTATTTTTATTTCAAAATCTTCTTCTTTTACATGTTCATTAAAATTTATTGTGTATTCTTGTATAGCGTCATTGCTTTTTGTATCCGTAGAAATTTCTTCCACATTATTTTCATTGTATAAACTCTGTTTACGAGTTATTTTTAAATCTTCATCTTGAATTAGTTTGAACTTTTTTATCAAGTCTAATCCTATCAAAAAATCGTACTTGAAATTCTTGTCATCAATAATGTATACATCAACACTTTTTTCTAGATCAAATATTTTAACATGTAAATTTGTCAAACCACTTGTTTTTTTAACACCATTAATCGTTACTAAATCTGCTTCGTTTATATTGTTTCCTTTTCCTTTTATATTCAACAATTTTGAATTTATCAAAGAAACATTTGAGCCTGAATCATAAACTCCATCTATTTCTATTTTTCCATTCAGCAGTAGTTTGACATTTATTAATGGTGTTACAATTAGTTTTTTTGATCAGTTTCATTTAACTCCGCTTCTATGACTGAATTGTTTACATGTTTGATGAAACTTTTCTTTACTTTATCATCTTCTTTTATTCTAAACCAACAAATAGCCTCAGAGTGATACCGAGTACCTTTATTTAGCTTTTCACAAATTTTACATGGATTTTGATCTTCATTTTTACCTTTGGTTCTTTGATACACATTTTTTTTCTTATCCGCAAAGCTCTTTTTATTTACCAATTGTTCGTATTTGCTCACTTCATTAAATAAATCAACAGTGTCTTTTAACGTTTCTCTATCAATTTTATTAAGAATAAATTCCGGTAAACCAGCTGCAATAAGATCTATCAAGGTACCGGTGTCAATTGATTCTCTCATATCTAATAAGAGTTTTTCTTTTTTTATAGCATAATCCAACAATAAACCATCCTTGTATTTAAACGATAATGCATAAGTAACTGGAATCCATCCCTTGTTTGCAAACGTTTCACAGAATTTATTTTTCCATGTTGACCATTCCGAGTCCATTGTTAATTTTATAATCATTGAGCCGTACCAATCCATACAAGACTTATCCATGAATAATCTGAGTATTTCTATTTTATTTTCATCTGTCCTCACATCAAAGCGTATACATTCTTTTTCAAAAATATTCATCCACTGGTTTGCATTCGAAGTTTTGCTTGTAAATTTTTCAATAACAAACTGATCTGCAATGTATTTTAAGTTCTGCCGTTTATGTTCCTGTGAATTTTCTATTAATTTCTCTAATAATCTCTCCAATGTACCGGGTTCAGTTTGATGTGCATCAGCAAATTGTTCTTGATTTGTCTCTTCCAGAAATTGGTCCCCAAATTGTAAATTATCATCTTCATCTATGTAAATTGTTCTAAGTTCTTCTGTCATTGTTATCCAAACTCTTCTTGTCTGGTACCTTTTTTTTAAACTATTTTTTATTTTACGATACGCATTGGTTTTTATTATTTCCACATGACAAGAAGCTGGTTGTAACTCTTCTGGTATTGCGTATACTTTATTATCACATGTGCCTATTGTGCTTATAGACAAAACATTTGTTTTTCCATCACTTCCAGGCAATAGCGTGAATTCAAAGCGAAGTTTCGCCATTTCGGACATATTTTTTAACAAAAAATGTCGTTTTATAAGGGATTTGTTCTGGTGTAATTAATGAAACTAAAATGTGTTGCTGTAACTGTAATTAAAGAAATTTAATTAAAATCTAAATATTACTAAGTAAATTAAATATAAACTAAAAATATGTAAGTAAGTATTTACAAAAACAAACCTGTAATTAAAGAAACGACATTTTAAGTGTTTTATTACACCAGTCGATTCTTGTTAGGATAAAGATAAGATATTACTTATAATATTTAACAACAATAAAATATAGTTTTCAATCTGTCATGCCATCTTGACATCTCTCTGCACACGTACAACTACCATAAATAATATCTTTGGTGTAGTAGACCAAAGAGTATTAAAGCAAATATTAAGAAATATACTTTCTTTACATATATATATATTTTAATTACGACATCTTATTTTATTTCATTTTTACAATCTGCGACTACAGTGGCTCACACACTTGTTAAAATTCTAGAAAAATCAAGTAGGTACTTTTGCATTTTTTTAAAAATAATTTGTAAATATGTGAGCACCATGTATCTATAACTTATTTGATTTACCTGTCATTGCTTAATTTTTAATTCTTTTTACCTTTTGTGGTAGACTAATTTTATTGTGGGTGCATCGTGTTCACATATAATTATATTATGTATACAAGACCTTGTAAAACATTTTAAAAGAGTAACGGTGGAGTTTCTTGCCCATTCTTCTCCATACGAAAACTACCTTTTGGAATGGGCGACTAGAATCATTTCTATTTAGTTTTTTTTTAAGTTCAAAAGTGCCTTTAATGTGCCTATTTGAAATAAATGATTTGACTTTGAATGAGTAAACTGGTGGAAATTGTCACGTAACGGAAATTATGCCCTCTCAATGCAACTTTCTCTCAGATATAGTTTTCATGGTTTTCGACGGTGATAGAGCCTAGAGATAGAGTAGGTTAAAATGAAAATCCAAGATGGCTGTTGCAAATTATTTTAAATTTCTCATCTTGGGTGTCGTTTTCATGGTTTTCGAGGGTGCTAAAGCCGATAGTGAGATCAAAATAAAAATTAAAGATGGCGGCGGCGAAAACCTTCGAAGATTTTAATCATGGGGTTTGAGGGGCCATTTTTTTTTTCGAAACAAATTGGGACTTATGGGGCAATTAGGTAAAAATAGGAAAATCCCAAAACAATGGTCCATAAATAACTTAAACGTGAATTAAAACTTATAAGAACAAATGACTTGGGCTTTCAATCCAGAAACATGTATAAAGTGGCATAGCTAAATCTCAAAAAGTTATCGAGGTCATGGTTATCGCAAAATGAAAACATTTAAATTTTGCGTCATGGGTGTCGTTTTAATGGTTTATGAGGGTTCTAAAACCGAAACAAGATCAAAATGAAAATCCAAAAAGGCGATAACTTCATGAACTGTGAATATTAGATTTTTTTCATTGTCAAATTCACACTTTCTCTCTCTCTGTCTCCTTCTATTACATACGAGTGTAAGTGCGTGCGACTATCGCGTAAGGAACTTCGTTCCTAACGAGGGTCCTCTGATTGAGATCAGATTTTTTTTTTGTTGTATGGTGTTTTTTTAGATTTAGAAGGGGTTTTAATTGTTAGTGTTAACTAGGAAATCCGTGACTGGCTTTGTACCCGATATTGTGTAGTAGAGAGCATCGCCGTCGGGGTCAGTGGCCTGCAGAACGGCGAGCAAGAATCCGGGCGCGTCGAGCTCGGCCACCTGCAGGGGCGCCGGCGGGGCCAGCGCGGGCGGGCCCCCGGCCCCGCGCGCCACGCCGCGCACGTTCGCGCGCGACACGCTGCAACGCGGCCGCGGCCCGCCGTCACACGCGCGCACCTGCGTCACACACAAGGGTTAGCAAAGCTTCACCAATAAGTTCCTGTTGGCGGGTGGCCTGAGCAGTCGGCAGTACCGTGACGTCGTAGGAGTCGCCGGGTGAGAGGGCCAGGCGCGGCGCCATGTACAGGCGGCCGGTGGCAGCGTGCACGCGCAGCAGGCCACGCGCGGCGCCGCGGGCGCGCGCCCAGTAGCGCACGGTGCCGTTGGCGCCTTCGTCCGAGTCGAACGCCACCACCTGTCAGAGGAACAGCACCGTGAGACCGACACTCGTACTGCGGTTGTGATCACTTAAATCGTGCAGAGACATGCGAGTGAAGCCTCACCGTGGCGACGTAGAGGCCGACCGGCGCGGGGTCGTCGTACAGGTCCCAGGGCGCACGCGCCCCCGAGCCCTCCTCGTCGTCGTCGGCCTCCCACTCCGTGCTGCTCTCGTCGGCGGCGGGCGGCACCTGGTCGCCGGCCGCGTCGCCCTGTCAAGAACACGCTGCTGCACACTAGCACTCCACACACAATATAGTTGCAACTCGCCCGGTCATGACACTTCTCGAGGCTCAGGGTTCGATACAGAAGTACTATCCTATGACGTTAATAAATAACACTCCACATCCACACGTTACTCATCATCATCAATGTTATAGCATGCATGACTTTTGATGTGTAAACTTGACCGCTATAATAAGTAGAGTGGGTGAGGGTACCTGTGGCAGGGCGTGCACGTCGGGCTCGTGCGGTGCGCGGGGCGCGGGCGGCGCGAGGGGCGCGGGCACGCGGATGTCGTAGAAGCGCTGCGCGAACACGGGCGCGTGGTCGTTGATGTCGCGCAGGCGCACGGCCACTCGCGCCGTGCTGGCCAGCGCGCCGTCCGACGCCTGCACCTCGAGCGCGTGGCTGGCCGCCGCCTCGCGGTCCAGCGCACGACCCGTCGTCACTATCTCACCTAAGTATACAAAAACAAATTATGAATCGACGACCTGCCCCAGCTTCGCACCTGTGCGATCTACTGTGCTATAAGTTAAAATCAGTAAATTTGACTTCTGATACAACAATCGGTAACATACCGGTGTATTCGTCTATAGAAAATAGTCCGTCAGGGTTGCCGGCGACGATGGAGTAGGTTATGTTGGTGGGCGAGGCGTCGGCGTCCAGCGCGCGCACGCGGGCCACGCGCGTGCCGGCCGGGCAGTGCTCGGCCACGGCCGCCGCGTAGGCCGCGCGCTCCGGCCACGGCACCATGTCATTGACATCCTCCACTTCGACGTACACCTGCGCACGAGCCCATAAATGAGATTCGCCAGCGTTCGCTTTTAAATTAGCTCATTCTCTAATTAAACGCAGGCGGTTTTAGTGTAAGTAAAAGCGCCAGGGTTCCGAAGTCAGTTCCTATCAAACATAATCAAACGACGCGTTTAAAAAACAGTCACGCTCTAATAGGAAAGCTCATATTATCAGCGGTTGAAAAGCGTGTGCTATTAGTCGCAGTGTGTGCTAAGCATTAATATTCTCCGTTGTTTCTTGCTCGCTGTGGTCGCGTCGCGTCGCCACGTACCTGCACGCACGAGTGGCGCGGCACCAGGCCGTGGTCCTGCGCGCACAGCGTGAGCCAGTAGTGCGGAGTCGACTCGCGGTCCAACGGCGTCAGAGTGCGGATTACACCTGCGTTAATAAAACACCAATGTGGTAGGGCTGGCTGACATGTGGACTCCTCCTCCAACTGGAGAGTTCCAGTGGAAGTTGAGACTGAAGTAGGTACAGTCAGGGAAACTGCGGCAATTTACCGTGTTACGGGGCTTTCATGACCTAAAGCGTGGTCACTGTCGGACTGCATAGAAAAGAAAGAGATGCGCGATGACACAACGCTGGTAATTTAATGCAAAATATGAAGCAAATAGCATGGCATTAGTGTGAATTCGGCCAGAAGGTGTATAAGCCTCTTTTTCAAGTAGCGGTAGGTTATATTATTTGATTTTGTTATTATATTATTTTCTCTATTATTTTGGTCATAATATAATTGAAAACTAAAAAAATATATATTGCTTCTTAATTCTTACTTTAATTTAGTGTATTTTTTTTTTGTTTTTGTGCTCATACCATAAATTATTATTATAAATCCATACGTGAGGATTTCTAATTGGCTTTCGGGTGACTATGAGTTCCTTTTGTGTTTGTTTTTATTAGCTGTAGGTCCTCCATGTACTAAAATAAATAAATTATTTAATGACAAAAAATCTATTGTTTGGACTAAAAAACTGGCCAAGTGCGAGTCGGACTCGCACACGAAGGGTTCCGTACCACAAGGCAAAAACGCCGAAAAAAACACGTTTGTTGTATGGGAGTCCCCCTTAAATATTTATTTTATTTTGTTTTTAGTATTTGTTGTTATAGCGGCAACAGAAATACATCATCTGTGAAAATTTCAACTGTCTAGCTACCGCGGTTCTTGAGATACAGCCTGGTGACAGACAGACGGCAAAAACGCCGAAAAAAACACGTTTGTTGTATGGGAGCCCCCTTAAATATTTATTTTATTTTGTTTTTAGTATTTGTTGTTATAGCGGCAACAGAAATACATCATCTGTGAAAATTTCAACTGTCTAGCTACCTCGGTTCTTGAGATACAGCCCGGCGACAGACAGATGGCAAAAACGCCGGAAAAGACACGTTTTTTTGTATGGGAGCCCCCCTTAAATATTTATTTTATTTTGTTTTTAGTATTTGTTGTTATAGCGGCAACAGAAATACATCATCTGTGAAAATTTCAACTGTCTAGCTACCGCGGTTCTTGAGATACAGCCTGGTGACAGACAGACGGACGGACGGACGGACGGACGGACAGCGAAGTCTTAGCAATAGGGTTCCGTTTTTACCCTTTGGGTACGGAACCCTAAAAAATAAAACACTAGTGTTTCAGTATGTTGCTTGTAGAATAATCTGACAAAAAACAAAATGATTTTATGTATATTAGTACTTATGGTTTTTATTGTAAAAAGAAAGTTTATTGTAAGAAGATCTTCATGATTTTTTTTTTATCGTATCAAATTAGTTGTACCTATTATGTTTTCAACACACTATCTACCTAGCATATATCCTGAAGAATATCATATATTTTTCTGATTTTTAACCGACTTCAAAAAAGGAGGAAGTTTCTCAATTCGACCGTATATATATTTTTGTTTACTGTAGTCGATCATAATATACTTTTATTGTTTCTAAGACTTGCGTTTTTTGTGTTTAGGTCCTGTAAGCCCCTTAAGGTGCGTCCACATTAAACATAAAAAAATAAATTTAAAATTTAAAAAACCCCCGACAAAAATAAAATTAAGGAATCCCTACAAAAAGCATGAAATAAAAAAAAAAATTTTAAAAAATCTTATGGAAGTCGGGGGACCTCAGAATAGGTGTTCCACAGAACGGTCCCCCGACTTCCATAAGATTTTTTATTTCATGCTTTTTGTAGGGACTCCTTAGTTTTTGTATTTCATTTCTTTTATTTTCTTCCGTTTTAAGATTCTGGTAATTTGGTGTTTATTCAGGTTTTTTATCCGTCAAAAAATATTGATTAATTTATAGTTGAAGAATAATTTTTAAGACTAAACAGATTTTTTTGTTTTATTATATTTTTCAAGTTTTTAGTTTTCATTTCGTTAGGTAAATATTCCTCATTCCCTTTCAATATGGTGTAAATTATTCTACTTGTCAAGCCCTTGCATTTGACACCTACATATATTGAAGGAGTTGTGAAAAAAAAATTAATTCGCCATTTTGTGGTGGCGGCTATCTTGGATTTGAAATTTTTAATAGTGTATAGTATTCTACTAGTCAAGCCCTTTCATTTGATACCCATATTGAGGGAGTTGAGAAAAAAAATGTAATTCGCCACTTTGTTGTGGCGGCCATCTTGGATTTAAAATTTATTATAGTGTATAGTATTCTACTATTGAAGCCCTTTCATTTGATACCCATATTGAGGGAATTGTGAAAAAATATGTTATCTGCCATTTTGTAGCGGCGGCCATCTTGGACCGATTTTCATCAAACATAGCTAAGAACACTCCCGACTAATACACCTTTCAAACAAAAAAAACTAAATCAAAATCGGTTCATCCGTTCGGGAGCTACGATGCCACAGACAGACACACACACACACACACACACACCCCCACACACCCCGTCGTTTTTGCGGGGGTTAAAAACATGACGCTCTATAGAACTATGCTTTATTTATGATGTTGAGACTTTCTAAAGTACATTTATATTGTCTAACATAAGACTGTCAAAGAGGGTGAAACCTATTACCTACCTACCGTCTATGAAGTTGAGTGTGTTAGGTATTCTTTTCTTTTTGGTCTATCTCTAATTAAAGGGAGAGAGGGGAAAAGAAGAAAGTACTTTCCAGCAGTTGCAGTCTACGAAGTAATTATTGGTATGCTTTGTATATTTTAATATTTAGAAACCTTGTTAATTAAGAATACCGAATGTTAACAGGCAAAATCCTGCATCGTGCAAGCAGATTTATCCGCGCGATCACAACAACATCCCGTAAAACGTCCAGCCAGAAACAATTATAATATGCCGAGATACCATAATGTTTATAGTTGGTAGGGAAATAATGTCGGGCACAGCATAGATCAAGTAGGAGGAGTAGGTAGGAGGGAGGTTAGTAAGTTATACTGTTTTATTTACAGAAATAATTATAGTCACAACTATGGACCCTGTCGGGCACAGCATAGATCAAGTAGGAGGAGGAGAAAGTAGGAGGAAGGTTAGTAAGTTATACTGTTTAATTTACAGAAATAATTATAGTCACAACTATGGACCCTGTCGGGCACAGCATAGATCAAGTAGGAGGAGTAGGTAGGATGGTTAGTAAGTTATACTGTTTTATTTACAGAATTGAATTTACGAATTTTAATGATTGTTTTAATAAATTATACACATTTAATTAATTAGTAAGAACTTTGTAAAAATTATTTCTTTTTTTAATTATTCATTATTGTTTTCTTTACTTATTATTATTTTTAATTTATTACGTAATTAATATTTATTTTCCCTAAGGCAAGTTATTTTTTTGATGCTTTATATTCATTTAAAAATTTATTACCGACTTCAAAAAAAAGGAGGTTATCAATTCGATACGTATTTATTTATTTATTTATTTATTTAGTACATGGAGGACTTACAGCTAGTAAAAACAAACAAAAAAAGCAAATCATAGTCACCCGAAAGTATGTATGTAATATTATTGGAATTGCATTATATTCACATATGACAATCTATTAGGGCTTCCAAACAAATATACAAAAAAGTAATTTAAAAAAATTAAACCGACTTCAAAAAGAAATTAACTCAAAATTATGAAATAACTTTAATTTCGGAAGTCGGTGTCTTGGGATCTGTATTTTAGTTTTATGCCACCGACTTCCGAAATTAAAGTTATTTCATAATTTTGAGTTAATTTCTTTTTGAAGCCGGTTTAATTTTTTTAAATTACTTTTTATTCGTATTATGAGTAGGTAGGCGAATCTTTATAGTGAGTATTCATTTGTAAAGTCTATTCAAGCCTATGTTTCAAATTGATGTTATTTCAAGTTTAACAAATATCAACTTTATTTTAATGTTAATTAAGTTTATTTCAGAGTGACTAGCACTATTGTATTATCTATACCTATCCTTTTTAGAAAACTCGAAAGGTTATTATAGGAATAAGAGGAACCACACTTGACTGGTTTCGTAGTTACCTGAGCAACAGGCCGCAATGTGTCAGAATTGATAAAATCTAGTCAGCGATGAACAGGAAATCAGTTTTGGAGTCCCACAGGGGAGTATACTTGGCCCATTACTATTTACTATATACATGGACGATATACTCAAAATTACCGTCCCAAAGGCTGACCTCATTTGCTACGCAGACGACACTGAGATACTATTTCACAGAACCGATTGGGAAGAATTATACAAGAAAGCAGAAGTAGGAATGATCAGGATCGCTAAATGGCTCAACAAAAACTTGCTGACACTAAATGTCAAAAAGACTAAATACATAACCTTCGGGAAAACTATGGCTACCAAAGTACCTTTATGGAATTTAAAGATTCACGGAGAAGATTGTCATAACACATTTATTAACACTAATACTCAATGTTCCTGCAATGACATCGACAGAGTAGATGAAATAAGATACTTAGGAGTTATTATAGACCAACACCTTTCATTCAAACCACAGATCAGGGAACTTGTTAAACGCGTTCGGAAGCAAATTTACATAATGAAAATGATACGAGACAGTGTATCGGTAGATGTTAAAAAACTCGTCTATATAGCTTTATGTCAGTCGCTAATACAATACTGCATTGTAATCTGGGGAGGAGCGTCAAAATCGCATCTAATATTCCTCGAAAGAGCACAACGCGCAGTCCTCAAAACTCTGTTACATAAACCATACCGTTTTCCTACAGAAATCCTGTTCGCAGAAGCCTCCCCAGCAGGGAGGCTTCTGCGAACAGCGTAAGAAAATTGTATATACTGAACGTAACAACGAATACCCACATCAAAACTTCGAAAAGGAGTGATTTAAGTAGCTTACAAGCCAAACGCAAATTCAGAGTTCCAAATCCCCCAGTAAAATCCGCATACGCACAAAGACTCCCACATTTTCTGCATGTACACGTTTAGTTATAACGCAGTGATCAAACAGTGCAATATAAGAAACTGCACTCGCAAACAAAGTCATATGACGAAGCAGAAAAGGTTATTACAGTGGTTAAATAGTTTTTGCACACATACAATTCTTTCGTCTGTCTCACATACGCATACACTTTTTATTTATTTATTAGCGTGGGCGCGTCAGTGCTGTTGCCCCATAAGATGACACCATATTTCAGCCATGCGTAGGCGTACGCGTAGCATGTTACTAGTGCAGTTTTAAGGTCTGTAGTTTTTTGATCTCGCGGAGAGCTTACGAGAATTTAGATATTTTTGCTCTTACTTTCTGAATGTGAGACTTATGTGTGTATCAATGTTTAGGCCTAGTAGAGTGAATTTATCAACTACTTCTAATTTATTTTTTTTAAAGCTAAAGTCTATATTGATTGGTATTTTTTGACGAGGGTGGAATGAAATTATTTTAGTTTTTAACCGACTTCAAAAAGGAGGAGGTTCTCAATTCGTCGGAACCTTTTTTTTTTTATGTATGTTCCCCGATTACTCGGAGACGGATAGACCGATTTCAAAAATTATTTTTTTGCTTGAAAGCAAAAAAAGCGTGAAAAATGAAAAAATGCCCATTGTCATCAGGTCAGGATCTGATGATGGGATCCTGGAGAAATCGAAGGAACTCTTCAAGTATTATAGGCACTCCTATAGCGATTTGGGTATTTTTTATAGTAACTCGTGCATTTGCTCTCGGAAAGCATCATTTGAAGAAGTGGAACTGATGATGAAGACCACAGATGGTCACCGGAACTACTCAATAATAAGTATTTCCCGGTTTGCGATTCGATTACTTACTTTAATATGGTTGCTAAGCAAGTTATGCTCGTCACAATGCGAATGGTGAAATGGAGCTGATGGTGGAATACCAGGAGAACTCCTCAACAATTAACGTCCCTGCTTCGGGAAAAGCAATATTTTGTAAAAGGCGATGAGCAAGTTGGCATTAGGCTATTGTAACTTAGATACATTATAAACAGACACACTAAAAAGCGAGAAATAAAAACTTTTTAACAAAAAAAAACCGACTTCCAAAAAAAACACTACAAAGTGAAAAATAACTTTTATTTCGGAAGTCGGTGGCAAAAAACTAAAATACAGATCCAAAGACATTCAAGCACATCAAGTTTCTACAATCTGTCAAATTTCTTGAACAGATTTTCAACTTTATCGCTAAAGCATAAGGTTCACACTTGATTGGGAAAATTTGACAGTTTCGGGTAGCTTGATGTGCTGGCTGTGCTGTCTGTACATACCTGGACTACAAGGATCGAAACGATCAACTGCAAGTGTCGATATATTGTGTGTTTATTGTCTACCGCTGCAATTGCATTTGGTAGACGATCAACTTGAGCATCAATGTGTATCAATTACGTAAACATTGACAATTTATCGTTTTGGGGACCCGTTAGGTTTTAGTAAGGCTCATCAATTTAGTTGCCTGACTGTATAAGTGTACACGAAATGACATGTACCTGCGTCATCGACAGAGAAGTGTGCCATGCCGGAGCCGGCGATGATGTAGTAGGCGAGGCGAGAGTCGCGGCCGGGCGGGTCGGCGTCGGCGGCCGCGGCCGCCAGCGCCACGCTGCCGCGCGCCGCGTCCTCGCGCACGCTGCCCGTCAGCACGGCGTGGTCGCCGAACACCGGCGCATGCATGTTCTCGTCCACGTCCACTACCTGACAATATGCAATATTAGGAATTCGTTTCATATACTTATAAATAAACAATCACAAGTTTAGTAAACTGTAAAGTGTGTCTGTGTAGTGTGTACCTCCACGATGACCGTTGCTTCCGACCACAGCGCTGGCTGACCGCCATCCGTGCCACGCACTGTGACACCGTATACCTACAAACATTATAATTTGTTACATAAGGAACTATATCTCAATGCATACGCAGAATTTTTTGTATCATATTTTAAGTTAAAGTTCTTTATGCATCTATAAAATATTATTCTAAAGATTGTAGTTCATAGCTTACTTGTCTCTCCTCGAAATCTAATAGCTTGGCCGTGCGCAAGGTGCCAGATGTGGCATCGACGGTGAAGACCACGTCGTCGGCTGCCTGGTCGGGCAGCGAGTAGGAGACGACGCCGCCCGCGCCCAGGTCCTGATCGAAGGCCTCCACGACGGCCACCAGCGTGCCCACGGGCACGTCCTCGCGCACGCGGGCGCCATACGTGCCGAGCGCAAACTTCGGTGCGTTGTCGTTCACGTCGTCGACGGCCACGCGCACCAGCGCCTCGGCGTGCAAACCACCTCCGTCCGTGGCGCGCAGTGTGAGCTCGTAGAGCGCGCGCCGCTCGCGGTCCAGCGCCGCGCACACGGTGAGCACGCCGCTGTCGCGCTCCACGCAGAAGTCGCCGTCGCCCGCGCCGCTCACGCTGTACGTGATCCGCGCGAAGTCACCGGCGTCGCGGTCCGTCGCGTTGGCGCGGAATATAGCTGTACCATTCAGTGCGTTTTCGGTTACACGAAAGCTCGCCAGGGTCTTTTCAAAGCGTGGTCTATTATCGTTGACGTCAAGAACGGTGACGGGCAAGAGGCGAGAAACAGAGTGTTGGGGCGTGCCCAGATCATACACTGTGATATTAAGATAATATTCACTCTCTCGTTCACGATCTAAGTAACCGATCACCTGAAGCTCACCCGAGTCCGGATCGATGCGAAATGCGGAGTCGGCGTCACCTCCGGAGATGCCGTATACCAGTAATCCGTTGTAGCCAAGATCGCGGTCGCGCGCTCTTAGCTTCACTAGAGACGTGCCGAGCGCGACCGACTCGTTTACTTTCACCTCTACGGGAAAATCAAGGAATTCGGGAGCATGTAAATTCTCTCCGTACCGGGAAGGAGCCAGAGAAAATTCATCAGTGAGATCTTGTGGTGCATTGCTGCGCTCGGCGGCCGCCAGCAGTTCGGTGAGGCGGCGCGCCACGCCCGTGTCGCGGCACTCTAGCGCGCCTGCCTCCGCGCCGGAACCGCCGCTGCTCACCAGGTGCAGCGTCAGCGACGTGGCGTCGGCAAAGTGCGTGCCGTCCGTAGCCGTCACGTTCAGAAGTCTCGAGTCGGCGCGGACGTCGCTCAGGTCGCACGAGAGGCTCATGACGCCGGTGCCCGCATCCAGCGCGAAACAATTGTCCTCGTTACCGCCAATGATTCGGTATGATACCACGTCGCCAGCGTCGAAGTCGATCGCAGAGAGAGTGACGATCTCCGAGCCGATGGCGAGCCGTCGCGGCAGGTAACCCACGCAGTCGACGCGCTCAAACTGAGGCCGGTTGTCGTTGACGTCTTCGAGTCTCACCACGAGCCGCATCTCTGCCTGCCTGCGATACGGAACTCCCCAGTCGCTGGCTCGTATCCGCAGCGTATGCTCGCGCCGCATGCTCTCGTAGTCTAGCAGGCGCGTGGTGCGCACAGCGCCGGAGAAGTGATCCACGTCGAATGGGACCGGCTGTAAATTGGCAATACTGTAGGAGATGTATGCGTTATCTCCAGAATCGGCATCCCGAGCGATCACACGTGCGACCACGGCACCGCTCGGTCCGTTCTCTTGGACCGTCACCTCGGTCACTTCCCGTTCAAAAATAGGATCGTTGTCGTTCGAGTCGAGTATGGTAATTTTAACTTTTGCAGAAGATTGTTTTCGTGTACCGGCATTACCCTGATCTATGGCCGACACAGTCAGAGTGTAAAGCGCCTTGTCCTCGGCATCTAGAGGTACTGCAGTATACAATACTCCCGTATCCGGATTAACATAGAATTCTTCCCCTTCGTTGCCGCCGACAACTTCAATATAAACACGTGCGTTTCGTCCTTCGTCGCGATCACTCACTTTGAGTCTGATTACGGGCGTGTTCGGCGGCACGGTCTCCGGAATGCTTGCTTCGTACACCTCTCGACTGAACACGGGCGCGTTGTCGTTGGCGTCGACGAGCGTGACGGGCAACGTGAGGTAGGAGGCGCGCGGCGGGCGGCCGGCGTCAGCAGCGCGCAGCGTGAGGTTGTAGCCGGCGGGCGCGCGCTCGCGGTCCAGCAGCGCGTGCACCAGCACGTCGTACTCGCCCGCCTGCGCCGACGCGCGCACCCGGAAGTGTCCGTCGGGGTCGCCGTCCACGATCTCGAGGCTGGCGATGCGCCCGTGTTCTCCAGCGTCTTCATCGCTTACCTCCACTATGGCATAAATCTCCGCAGTGGAGTTTTCTACTAGCTCGGGCATGCGTCGTACGTGTAACTCCGGAGCATGCAGATTGACCCGTTTCACTCGTACGGCCACAGAGGCGCGTGCGGCCGGCGCGTTCTCACCTCGCGCGAGCAGGGAGGCGCGGTCGCGAGCCAGGATCGTGATTTTGTGATGTGTGCTCTCAGCCGCCGATAGCGGGCGGGTGATGGTGATGATGCCGGTCGTTGGATGGACGGCAAAGCGGTCAGTGGATTCCGCCAGGCTGTAGTAGATCTCGCCGTTGAGACCAAGGTCAGCGTCCTCGGCGGTGACGCGCGCGACGCTGGAATGCAGCGGCGCGTCCTCCGGTACAACGGCCTCATATTCGGTGGGGTAGAACAACGGGCTGAGGTCGTTCTCGTCGGCGACGGACACGGCCAGCACGGCGTCGGCCTCGAGCTGCCGGCCGCCGGAGAGCAGCGCGGTGGCGCGCACGTCAAGCCGGTAAGTGTCGCGGCGCTCGCGGTTGAGCACATCGGCGTGGCCGGCGCGCGTGCGGATGGACAGGAAACAGAAGTCACCGACGGTGCGCTCCTCCGCCTTGAAGAACTTATCTTTGTCGCCATGGCGGATGCGGAACCGGACGCGCGCGTCGGGCACGGGCAGGCGCACACCGAGCGGGTCGGCGGCGGGCGGTTGCTGCGCGTACGTGCGCGGGGGACTGTTCTCCGGGATGCTCAGGTTGTAGAGCGCGGCAGTGAAGCGCAGCTCGGGGGGCACGGGCGGTACGGGAGGGGGGCCAGGCCCGCCGCTCACCCGCCACACCAGCCCCCACACCGCCGCCAGCGCCAGCCACGCGCGCACGCCACGCATCGCGCTACACACCGCGCTGACAAACTGACAAAAACACCAACAGTATTAATGTATCTTCATGTTAGTTATTATAACGTTCGAGGAATAACCAGTTAACATGGATAGTTTGTAATAACCGATAGGTCGTAACTCTTACCTCATAAAGTGTGTGTGTGCGCGTGAGGAGGTGCGCGGCGCGCGCGCAGCACTGGTCACGCGATCAGTCGTAGCGACGCGCGCATCCCTGCGAACCTGCGACCACACACACCGGACTTAGACGTTATGTTGGACCCAATACACATGTATCACTACGAAGCAAATAAATTAGATCAGGGGAACAAAAATACTGTTTTGAAAACTTTTTGTTATAATCTTCGATCAACAATACCAACTAGATATCGGGTCGGCGCAAAAATTACGTCTCGGTAAATAACAGCGCACTTGAGAAGTGAGCTCTTATTTTGTTTAGTTCGCTTGAAACACAGCCAATGTAAACACGTTTCACAATGCCGCAATGTGTATTCAAAAGTTGCAAAAATAATGCCCGAAAAAGCAATTTATCGGCAGGAGTGTCTTACTTTCGGTAAGTACATGTAAAATAAGTTATATTATAAGCTTTAAACTAGTAAATAATATCAAATTTTGAACAAAATTACCATTTAAACCATCGCCACAAATGTTTGGCCAATACATGCCCAAACATACATGTTGGCCAATACATGCACAACAAATATTCGACAAAGCAAACCGAAACGAAACAAAACGATGTAGCTCGCAAGGCCATAACAGGAAAAAGTACTTTATTTGTTGCTGACTAAGGTTGATTTTACACTAAATGTTATTTAACTTATGTCTTTTCATTTCTAAGTGACAGAATAAATTTATTGCTTTTCTCGGCTTTTGTGACGAATGATCGTAAGTATAAGATAATATTTTGAAGATTTGTGACTTTATTACTAGGTGCCATGGTTGTATTTAGGTTAACTTAAAACTGTTGTAAAACTTTTATCTAAGTTCGTTACTAAACGAATGTAGCTGTATAGGTATAAATTCACGCGGACAGCATTTAGCTTTGATTTTGAACGTGACCCGTTATCTAGTTGGTATTGTTGATCGAAGGTTGTATACATGGTATACAACGTGGCGCTAGAATGGCGACATTAATTTAACACACATATTCGTTTTCACATTTTCGTTTCATGAAGCAATTATATTTCCATTAAACGTTATTATTTATGGATTTATTTAAAGTTTTAGAAAATAGCATCTTAGAGCAACCTGTACTTAAATAAACAACTGTCGCGCAGCGGTCATTTGCCGGGGTCACGGATCATAACATCGAATCAATGAAATTAAAACGAATAAGCAATACTATTAGAATGAAACAAATGCAAAGAGTAGGCGAATTGAAGGAAAGCGGCGCGTGCGCGCCGCTCGCCGACAAAGGGATATTATCTCTTTCTTTCCGCCGCCGCCCGCCGCCATCCCTTTGTCGGCGAGCGGCGCGTTGCCGACAAAGTGATGGCGGCGCAGGCGACCCGCGCCCCCTTCCACCCGCCGCACCCCCGCACCGCCGCACCCCCGCACCCCCGCACTGCACTGGAATTCTTTTTGCTTTTCTACTTTTCTAGTGCTAGCCGAACCAGTGTCCTTGACACACTTCGTCAAACTAGTGCGCATAATTACGTCGTCTAATATTTTTGTGAATGTTTCCGCGAAAAAGACGCTTACCTATTGTTTTATATTTATTTATTTTTGTGTAATTAGGATAGTAATTTGATTATGGTACTGCGATAAAGACACTGCTTTGTTTTCGTTTTCTAATCTAGTAGGTACGTTTACATCTGTTGCGATACGGACGGTTTTATTACCGACTTCACAAAAAGGAGGAGGTACTATGTTCGGGTGTTTGTTGTATGTTTTTTTTTTTTTGTATGTTTGTTCACCGAATACTCCGCCAATTGTCGACGGATTTTCAAAATTCTTTTTTTGTTCGAAAGTAGATAGTTCTGAGGTGGTCCCATTGTCACCAAGTTAGGATCTGATGATGGGATCTTAGAGAAATCGAGGGCAACCCTCAAATTTTATAGGCTCACTTATTGTTTTTCGCATATTTTATGAAGTATCTTGTGTATGGTTGTCACCATCTCAGGTAGCTGGGCTGATGATGGAAGGTACAACTCCTTAACAGTAAGAAGTTACTCGAACAGGTAAGGACTGTTTTAGTAAATTGTTTTGATGTTTGATAGGGCATTTGCCACATTTGGTCTCATGATCATCAAGTCATGACCTGATGCTGCAGTCAGGATAGTCTGCAGAGTACCTAACTCCTCGACAACTAACAGCAGATATATCGTGTTTAGGCTCATTGAAAAGGGCTCGATGTGTGGATAAACGTACTGTTACTGAGGAACACCGAAGACCTGATGCTGAAGCCAGGAGCATCAGAAAAAGTACAAACCTTTAAATTACAGCACCGTAGTCGTGTTTGGGCTCATTTTAAACAGGACTAATTTTAAGTTCAATGCAATGTTGACATAAGTCTGGCCTGATACTGCAGCCAGGATTATCAGCATCTAATCTAAAAACTAATAAAAGGAGAACTCCTCAACAATTAACGTCCCTGCATCGAGAAAAGGAATATTTTATAAAAAGGCGATGGGCAAGTTGACATTAGGCTATTGTAACTTAGATAAATTATAAATAGACCCACTAAAAAGCGAGAAATAAAAACTTTTTAACAAAAAAAAAAACCGACTTCCAAAAAAAACACTACAAACTGAAAAAAAAAACACTACAAACTGAATAAATTAAAAATTTAAAAAACCCCCGACAAAAATAAAATTAAGGAATCCCTACAAAAAGCATGAAATAAAAAAATAAATTTGAAAAAATCTTATGGAAGTCGGGGGACCATTCTGTGGAACACCTTCTATTCTGCTTCTGAGGTCCCCCGACTTCCATAAGATTTTTTCAAATTTATTTTTTTATTTCATGCTTTTTGTAGGGATTCCTTAATTTTATTTTTGTCGGGGGTTTTTTAAATTTTTAATTTAATTTTTATTTCATGCTTTTTGTAGGGACTCCTTAATTTTTGTATTTCATTTCGTTTATTTTCTTCCGTTTTAAGATTCTGGTAATTTGGTGTTTAATCAGGTTTTTTATCCGTCAAAAAATATTGATTAATTTATAGTTGAAGAATAATTTTTAAGACTAAACAGATTTTTTTGTTTTATTATATTTTTCAAGTTTTTAGTTTTCATTTCGTTAGGTAGTTAATATTCCTCATTCCCTTTCAATATAGTGTAAATTACTCTACTTGTCAAGCCCTTGCATTTGATACAGCTATATTGAAGGAGTGGTGAAAAAAAAATTTAATTCGCTATTTTGTGGTGGCGGCCATCTTGGATTAGAAATTTTTAATAGTGTATAGTATTCTACTAGTCAAGCCCTTTCATTTGATACCCATATTGAGGGAGTTGAGAAAAAAAAATGTAATTCGCCACTTTGTTGTGGCGGCCATCTTGGATTTCAAATTTGTTATAGTGTATAGTATTCTACTATTGAAGCCCTTTCATTTGATACCCATATTGAGGGAATTGTGAAAAAATATGTTATCCGCCATTTTGTAGCGGCGGCCATCTTGGACCGATTTTCATCAAACATAGCTAAGAACACTCCCGACTAATACACCTTTCAAACAAAAAAAACTAAATCAAAATCGGTTCATCCGTTCGGGAGCTACGATGCCACAGACAGACACACACACACACACACACACACACACACAGACACGTCAAACTTATAACACCCCGTCGTTTTTGCGTCGGGGGTTAAAAATAACTTTAATTTCGGAAGTCGGTGGCAAAAACTAAAATACTGATCCCTAAGACACCGACTTCCGAAATTAAAGTTATTTTTCAGTTTGTAGTGTTTTTTTTGGAAGTCGGTTTTTTTTTTGTGTTATGTGCTTGTGTAAACTTGTGATCGTGATGGCAAATACACATCCGAACTACACAGCAGCTGAATATGCGGACATGATCCTAATTTATGGAGAATGTCATCAAAATGCCGGCCGCCCTTGCGATAAGGACATATCGCGAGAGATATGGCGATTCAAAACAATGCCCTACTAATCCTCGCACTATTGTAGGAGCTCTTCAGCGCATCCACGAAAACTGGCCAGTGGATGCTAGGTCTCAACGCCCAGATCGACCGCCTATACGACAAAATGTGCTACAGTATTTCGAAGACTAACCCAAAACTAGCCTCCGCCAGAGCGCTAGGAGACAAATAAAAGCAGTGATTAGTCATGAGTGATGACTGGTGACAGTTATAACTAATAGTAACAAGAGAGGGTGACGTTTAAATAAGCACCTCCGCTGCGCTGTAGGTACCACTTGCGCGCCGCCCGCGCCGGCGCCGCTCGGTTTCTTTGATAAATGCCGACAAAGAATCGGACCGATCACGAGTACGATCGCGCGAAGCGTAGTAAGTAATTTCATGAATGAATTTTTGCAAGGGTGATCCCAATTTGTTTGAAAAATTTTTTTTTTCAATTTACGAATTATTTTAACCTATCAAGTTAAATATGATTAATGGGCACTAGCCCTACCCGTGTGTTAAATTAATGTCACCATTGTAGCGCCACGTTGTATAGGGTAGAGCCACCAAAGAGTGCGCATTTTATAAACTTTTATTTATAAAAAAATCAACTTAAAAATTACACTTTGTACTTCTTATTAATTTTAAGCTTTGGTTATTCAGGAATACAATTTTAAACTTTAATCTGAGGTAACCATCTCAAATAATTTTAAATAGTCTCAAACATAATACTCGTCCCGTGCGCACTCTTAGGGTGCTCTGTTGCAAAGAGTACGCAGTGACAACCCTTCATACAAGCTAAGAGTGCGCAAGAGAGCGAAGCTTTGACCTCTTGCTATTTTTTCTTTTATTTCTTTTAAGATTTCCTCATTAAAAACTAATTTTCTTTTATATATCCCCATCTTGTTCGTCCTGTAAAATAAAAATTAAAAATCTAAAAACCTAAGCGTGCTGTTTATTTTAGCTTCATACAAGCTATGCGTACTCTTTAGGTGCGTACTCTTAGCTAATACGCATTATTGAGCATGGACCGTATTATTTTAGAAAGCACGTATAATGGCGACATAAACTCTTAAAAGCATCATAGTTAGAAACATAAATGTCTAGTAAAATAACAGTCGATGGATGCAAATTAATCACAACCCTTACAAATCATGGTTTAAAATGTTGAAAATTAAAAACGAACACCTCAAAAATCTATTTTTAGCTATAAAATTCATAATAAATAATTTAGCGATGCAATTTGTCGTCCTTCACCTTGACATAACAGATGCCACTGATATGTGGCAGTGGGTTTGCCATTTCGAGAAAAAATAAACCTACAAAAAGGGTCTGCGTACTCTTTGGTAGCGCGTACTCTTTGGTGGCTTTACTATTATGTCTTCTTCTATTATATATCTATCTATCTATACATATAATAAATTTGTAGACGAGGCGTTTCTGTACATTGAAAATATTTAAAAAAAATAGTCGGGGTGTTAAAGGATACCTTACCACGTAAAGCAGGTGAAAACTAATGTGTTGATAAAGGTCGAGGAATTGAATCCTGAAGACAACACAGTATTCTTGGGCATAACTTTGGATGCTAAGCTTCAGTGGGGTCCACATATAGATAAATTGTCAAAAAAGCTAAGTTCTGCAGCATACGCTGTTAGAATAATTCGTAATTTAACTGATATAGAGACTGCTCGTTTAGTGTACTTTAGCTATTTTCATAGTGTAATGTCGTACGGTATTCTATTGTGGGGAAATGCCGCCGATATTCAGACTATCTTTGTTTTGCAGAAACGAGCTGTTCGATCAATTTATAAATTAAGTCCGAGACACTCACTCAGAGACAAATTTAAAGAGATTAATGTAATGACTGTGCCTTCTCAGTACATTTATGAAAATCTTTTATATGCCCATAAAAATAAAAAATTGTTTAAAAAATACAGTGATATCCATAATATAAATAAGTACTAGAAACAAACACAAATATGTTGTACCTACAACCAGGCTCAAGAAAATAGGTGGCTCGTTCAGATGCCAACCAATGTACCTATACGCTTTTATAATAAACTACCAAGCCACGTTCAAGATCTAAGCCTTAATAAATTGAAATTTTTCATTAAACGTAAGTTGTGCCAGAAAGCCTTTTATACCGTTAAAGTTTATATTGAGGACAAAAAGGCTTGGGATTGAGCTGCTTCCAATTTCTGCATTTTGAATGTTTTTTTCTTTTTTTTATACACATTGACATTGATTTTTTTTTTTAAACAATGACATTTGCTTACTTTGTAAAGTATTATATTATTTTTTCATTGTGTTTCAACGGATGACCTAGAAGGTGGATGTGCGGCTGGTTGGTTTAGGTCCCGGTGTTACGAAGGAAAATACCTGATTCATCTGTGTTTGGTTCAGGTGGCATTCTGATTACAATGCGTACTTTATAAAATTTATTTTATTGTTTTAAAACTTCAATCTGTGTTTCGTGTGATGCTTTTGGGTTATATATAGATTCGTGTAGAAAAATGAAAATAATGAAGTCTGTATGTATGATGAGTAATGCATGTTTGTAGGCAAAATACTGATTCAGCTGTGCCTGATTCGTATGGTCAAAACCCCATTTTTATTTATTTATTAGCTTTATTCTATCCTTACATCTACGTTTTCTTAACTAGTTTTGTGTTGCGTACTTATTTATTTATTTGTTAGTAATGTTAGTTTTGTACTTAAATAAGGTTAGTATTGTTATGTGTAAGGGCCGTCTTTTGCGGTGAAAGCCTCCTCCAAACCGTGGCAGGTAGCTCTATCCTTCGCCCGTCTGGGCCATAAGTTTCCGGCTGTTTGCACGATGTCGTCACTCCATCTTTTCAATGGTCTACCCTTCCTTCTTTTTTTGTAGATTGGATACCAATTCGTTGTTATTTGTGACCATCTTTCATCGGTAGCTCTCTGAATATGACCTGCCCATTTCCATTTTAGTGTCAGGAACTTTTTGACCGCATCTCTCGCCTTTGTTTTTTCTCTTATCAGCTTCGATCAGTACTATTGATCGAAACTTATCAGTGAACTTTTGACTCTATCCTTCAATTTGATGTTCATGTAAAACTCCATTCTATTCCTCTTTGACAACTCCTTATTTTATTTAGGAGTGATTTTTTGATAGGCAAGAACCGGCGTTAGGCAGATATTCATCGCTTTTGTTTTCAGTCTACTGGGTATGGGACCTTTGAAAATTTCCTTCATAGCCCAGTATTTGTTCCACGTATTCTTCACTTCCTCCTCTATGCATGTCAAACATGGAAGTTTACTGATAAAAAAAAAAAAAAGTAATTTAAAAAAATTAAACCGACTTCAAAAAGAAATTAACTCAAAATGATGAAATAACTTTAATTTCGGAAGTCGGTGTCTTGGGATCTGTATTTTAGTTTTATGCCACCGACATCCGAAATTAAAGTTATTTTCACTTTATAGTGTTTTTTGGAAGTCGGTTGTTTTTTTTGTAAAAAAGTTTTTATTTTTTACTTTTTAGTGGGTCAGTTTGTAATTTATCTAAGTTACAAAAGCCTAATGTCAACTGCTGAGCACCTTTTACAAAATATTGCTTTTCCCGATGCAGGGACGTTAATTGTTGAGGAGTTCTCCTAGTATTCCACTCTCCTAGCTGATAATCCTGGCTGCAGCATCAGGCCAGACTTATGTCAACATTGCATTGAACTTAAAATTTAGTCCTGTTTAATAGTTGTCGAGGAGTTAGGCACTCTGCAGACTATCCTGACTGCAGCATCAGGTCATGACTTGATGATCATTAAACCAAATGTAGCAAATGCCCTATCAAACATCAAAACAATTTACTAAAACAGTCCTTGCCTGTTCGAGTAACTTCTTACTGTTAAGGAGTTGAACCTTCCATCATCAGCCCAGCTACCTGAGATGGTGACAACCATACACAAGATACTTCATAAAATATGCGAAAAACAATAAGTGAGCCTATAAAATTTGAGGGTTGCCCTCGATTTCTCTAAGATCCCATCATCAGATCCTAACTTGGTGACAATGGGACCACCTCAGAACTATCTACTTTCGAACAAAATAAGAATTTTGAAAATCCGTCGATAATTGGCGGAGTATTCGATGAACAAACATACAAAAAAAAAAAACATACAAACACCCGAACATAGTACCTCCTCCTTTTTGTGAAGTCGGTAAAAAATTAAACCGACTTCAAAAAGAAATGAACTCAAAATTATGAAATAACTTTAATTTCGGAAGTCGGTGTCTTGGGATCTGTATTTTAGTATTAGTTTTTTGCCACCGACTTCCGAAATTATAGTTATTTCATAATTTTGAGTTCATTTCTTTTTGAAGTCGGTTTAATTTTTTTAAATTACTTTTTATTTGGTAATTTTTAGTTTTTGCACTAGAATTTGACCAAGGCTTTGAGATGGTTTCGCTTTGACACTACACCCGTAGCTCGTATCAATAAGCCAGGCCGTCACACTTTCACGTCTTAGTCCATATCTTGAAAATTACTGAATCGATTTTGATGAAACTTGCACTGTTCCCTAAGTTGAAGTAAATGTAAGCCAATAAAAAAAGAATGGTCACGATCCGATTAATAGTTACGGAGATATGCGTGGACAAACATACATACATACATACATACAAACATACATACATACATACGTCTATCAAATTTTGTATATTTGTTTGGAAGCCCTAATAGATTGTCATAATGTGAATATAATGCAATTCCAATAATATTACATAGACATACGTATCGAATTGATAACCTCCTTTTTGTGAAGTCGGTAAAAAACTGGCCAAGTGCGAGTTAACATCGTGATACTTTCAAGCTTTTAGCCGGTTTTCTCGAAAATTTTTACCGACTTCAAAAAAAAGGAGGTTATCCATTCGACACGTATGTATGTAATATTATTGGAATTGCATAATATTCGTGTTCACATATAATTTTTATTATGTATACAAGACCTTGTAAAACATTTTAAAAGAGTAACGGTGGAGTTTCTTGCCCATTCTTCTCCATACGAAATCTACCTTTTCGAATGGGCGACTAGAATCATTTCTATTTAGTTTTTTTTTTGACGTTCAAAAGTGCCTTTAATGTGCCTATTTGAAATAAATGATTTGACTTTGACTTTGAATTCACATATGACAATCTATTAGGGCTTCCAAACAAATATTCAAAATTTTAAAGACGTATGTATGTATGTATGTTTGTCCACGCATATCTCCGCAACTACTAATTGTATCATGGCCGTTCTTTTTTATTGGCTTACATTTACTTCAACTTAGGGAACAGTGCAAGTTTCATCAAAATCGATTCAGTAATTTTCAAGATATGGACTAATACGTGTGAGTGTGACGGCCTGGCTTATTGATACGAGCTACGGGTGTGTAGTGTCAAAGGGAAAACTTCTCAAAACCTTGGTCAAATTCTAGTGCAACAACAAATAACCTCCTTTATTTTGAAGTCGGTAAAAATTGAGAAATAAAAAAAAAAAAATTAAACCGACTTCAAAAAGAAATGAACTCAAAATTATGAAATAATTTTAATTTCGGAAGTCGGTGGCAAAAAACTAAAACTTTAAAATACAGATCCCAAAGACACCGACTTCCGAAATTAAAATTATTTCATAATTTTGAGTTAATTTCTTTTTGAAGTCGGTTTAATTTTTTTTTTTTTTATTTCTCAATTTTTTGTTGTTGCACTAGAATTTGACCAAGGTTTTGAGAAGTTTTCCCTTTGACACTACACACCCGTAGCTCGTATCAATAAGCCAGGCCGTCACACTCACACGTATTAGTCCATATCTTGAAAATTACTGAATCGATTTTGATGAAACTTGCACTGTTCCCTAAGTTGAAGTAAATGTAAGCCAATAAAGAAAGAACGGCCATGATACAATTAGTAGTTGCGGAGATATGCGTGGACAAACATACATACATACATACGTCTTTAAAATTTTGTATATTTGTTTGGAAGCCCTAATACACACATCAACACGGTCTAGGGATATTTCATACTCAATTAAATAACTCGAAAAGTACTGGCCGCATTGGAATCTTTTATACACCGATTTGTTTTTAATTTATCTCAGACTAATTCCAAATTTAAATTGTTGAAAATTCTTTTGTTTCGGTGGCAAAAAATGTCTTGATGTATAGGAGAGGGAATTTTCATTTGTGCGAAATTTAGAAAACAATACGAATTACGTTTACTTACAGTTTTTTTTCATTTTTAAACGAAAGATAAAGTTAAAATTGAGGTATTGTAGCCATGCAACGCCGACATTTGACGAGGGCGGAGATGTTACGAGCTGTGGGAATGCTGGAAGCTGGATCTGTTCAGCGTAATGTTGCTGAGGCCATAGGGATCCATCAAAATGTAATTTCAAGATTGTGGACACGCTATCGTGCCACAGGTGAAGTAGCGGAGAGGCACCGGGGGCCAAGTCGCATCACTACCCCCAGACAAGACCGATTTTTGCAAATTACTGCGCGAGCACAACCAAATGCAACGGCGACTCAATTGGTCCAAAGGCTGCGAGTGGAACACCAAGTGCTTGTGAGTGACCAAACTGTAAGAAGGCGACTGCATGAAAGCAATCTACGCTCTCGTAGACCACTCCGGGTCCCACCTTTACGGAGAGGCAATCGTGGACGACGATTAGAATGGGTTCGGAACCACGTGGACTGGGGCCGTGAGCAATGGTCCAATGTGCTGTTCACGGATGAATCCAGGTTCGGCTTCCATCCAGATTAACGAAGGACGCGTGTTTGGCGAGTTCCTGGACGATGGAGCCGTCTCCAGAACCCTCAGGAAGTTCACCCATACCAAGGAGGAACAATTATGGTTTGGGCAGGAATTCGTCTTGGAGGACGGACGGATCTCGTTTGGGTGCGGGGCAATATGACGGCAGAACGATACGTCCAACAGGTGCTGGGGCCCGTAATCTTGCCCCACAGAACACAAATGGGGCAAGATTTCCTGCTCATGCACGACAATGCCCGGGCACACACGGCGAGAACGGTAGCAGCTTGGTTACATACACATAATGTTAGGGCCTTAGACTGGCCTGCTCAATCGCCAGATCTAAATCCCATTGAGCATGCGTGGGATATGCTGCAAAGAAGAGCTCTGAAGGAAGTTCCTGAAAATCTGGCTACAGAAGATCAACTTTTTGCGCACCTCAGAAGGACATGGGACAATATTCCGCAGCAAGACATTGACAACCTTGTTCTGAGCATGCCGAATCGTTGCCGATGTGTTATGAACATCATGGGCGCTTTCTCAGACTACTAACTTCAAGTTTATAAACACAAATTAAATGATTTTTCTATTTTTTTCAGTTTTTACTCACAAATTAAAAGTTCATTCATATACGATTTCCGTCTATGCTTCATTTTTTTTCCATAAAATCCTGAAATTTTAATCTAAGTACCTTAACCATTATTAAAAAATGGTAGAATATTAAATAACGTATCTTTTAAATACACACATCAAAAGTGTCTAGGGATCAAGCATTTTTATGCGGATTTCTTGAGATTGAGATGTGGCTTTGTAATAAATTTATGATTTTATAAATTTATATGGATCCTTTTTGGTGCATTTCATAATTTGAATCAGGAACTGTGAATCAAATTCGAGTAAAAGATGAAAATCAGCTGTCAATATTTTCCCTATAAAAACATACAACGCATTGAAGACATTATTAGTGCTACTGTTTCCCTACTACTGATTAAAACCAACGTTATTATGGAGCGGCGACGTCATTTAAGCAGGGAAGAAATGCTCAGAGCCGTGGGAATGATAGAAGCTGGTTCCCGGCAACGTACTGTGGCTTTAGCTCTGAATACAAGTCAGAGTGTTATCAGTCGACTTTGGACACGTTACCGAAGCACTGGTACCGTGGCTGAGCGCCATGGAGGACGGTATCGCTGCACCACACGGAGACAAGACCGATACATTCAAATCTTAACTCGAAGAGCTCCAACAATAACCGCCATGATGTTAGCCGTGAGGCTTCATCACTCTTCAGGGAACTTAATTAGCAACCGAACAGTCAGAAACCGCTTGCATGAAGTGAACCTTCATTCCCGAAGACCGCTACGGGTACCACCTATAGCAATGCACAATCGTAGGATTCGATATCAATGGGCTCTTGAACACAGAAATTGGGCAGAAGAACAATGGCGTTTCGTGTGCTTTTCTGATGAGTCTCGTTTTGGTATGAGACCGGATACAAGACGTATACGACACTGGAGAACCCCTGGACGCCAACAGCGATTAAAATCCTGCCAGGAAGTCCATCCTTATAGTGGTGGAACCATCATGGTATGGGCGGGTATTTGGATCGGCGGAAGAACTGAGTTGATTTGGATCAGAGGCAACCTCAACGCTCAAATTTATGCTGAGACGATTGTATCAGACGTCATCGTTCCTCTACAAGTGCAAATCGGTCCCTTATTTCAGTTAATGCATGATAATGCACGACCGCACACCGCAAGAGTTGTAAGACACTCTCGCCGCAGCTAACATCAATGTCCTGCCCTGGCCTGCTCAGTCGCCAGACTTGAACCCGATTGAGCATGCATGGGATATGCTACAGAGAAGAGCTCTGCCGAATATGGAGGGTATCCAGTCGCAAGAAGACCTTTTTTTGTTGTTGCAACGAACATGGGCGGCCATTCCACAGCGTGATTTGGATGAACTCATTTTGAGTATGCCAAACCGATGTTCTTGTGTTGTTAGTGTTCGCGGTAGAAACACGGATTATTAATTGTTTAAGTTACCCAATAAAATTTTAAAGAAAACTGTTATTTCAGTCTTTTTTTCGAACTTTTGTGTTAGTGGTTCAAATGTCAAAAATCCCTTTATTAGGAAAATGGCAAATTTCTTTATTAATGCAAAGGTGACTTGGTTTATCGTTACTGTGACAAACGAAAACACTTTATTTGATGAATCCTTAAAGAAAATTTTAATTAATATCAATCAGGAGAAAAGTTATTGCAAAAATATATGTTGATCCCTAGACACTTTTGATGTGTGTATATACATGTCATATAAATAATTAACACATTGATAGTAATTCGCTTTTTTTAAAAATATCCCTAGACCGTGTTGATGTGTGTAGATTGTCATATGTGAATATAATGCAATTCCAATAATATTACATACATACGTGTCGAATGGATAACCTCCTTTTTTTTGAAGTCGGTAAAAAATTTCGAGAAAACCGGCTAAAAGCTTGAAAGTATCACGATCTTAACTCGCACTTGGCCAGTTTTTTACCGACTTCACAAAAAGGAGGTTATCAATTCGATACGTATGTCTATGTAATATTATTGGAATTGCATTATATTCACATTATGACAATCTATTAGGGCTTCCAAACAAATATACAAAATTTGATAGACGTACGTATGTATGTATGTATGTTTGTATGTATGTATGTATGTATGTTTGTCCACGCATATCTCCGTAACTATTAATCGGATCGTGACCATTCTTTTTTTATTGGCTTACATTTACTTCAACTTAGGGAACAGTGCAAGTTTCATCAAAATCGATTTAGTAATTTTCAAGATATGGACTAAGACGTGAAAGTGTGACGGCCTGGCTTATTGATACGAGCTACGGGTGTAGTGTCAAAGGGAAAACATCTCAAAACCTTGGTCAAATTCTAGTGCAACAACTAAAAATTACCAAATAAAAAGTAATTTAAAAAAATTAAACAGACTTCAAAAAGAAATTAACTAAAAAGTACGAAATAACTTTAATTTCGGAAGTCGGTGGCAAAAAAAAAACTAAAACTAAAATACAGATCCCAAGACACCGACTTCCGAAATTAAAGTTATTTCATAATTTTGAGTTAATTTCTCTTTGAAGTCGGTTTAATTTTTTTAAATTACTTTTATTCATAATTTTGAGTTAATTTCTTTTTACAAACTCCTGGGCTGGCCAGTGTCATTGTGTGACGAGCATCGTACCACGGAAGCGCGGGGACGCGCCCCAGTCCGGTCTAGATGACCGTGAGGTGATAAGAAAACATCGATTGTAGAAGTAGGTTGTGTTGTGTAGAACCCCTTTTTTTTATTTTGAGGATGGGAAATCATCGAATGACCCCTCCCGCTCTGGGTGGAGCGGAAGGGAAGTGTCAGACTCTTACTGACTAAAACCCACCCGTGTTCCTTCCTTAGCCCTTTATGTTCCGGGGCAGCGGTAACCCTTTTGGACAATCCCGCTGACCCGGCAGGCTTCAGTCCTAACGGGCCCCTTCACTGATGCCTAGTCCGTGGTGGACATCTCGTGTAGAACCCCTTTAGTTATCGATAGAATCAATAAATATAACTTCACTTATAAAAAAGTTTTATCCATTTATGTTTGTACTAGCTGCGCCCCGCGGTTTCACTCGCGTAAATGTCGGTCCCGTGTTAATATCGGGATAAAAAGTAGCCTATATGTTAATCCAGGGTGTCAGCTACCTCCGTACACAATTTTATCAGAATTGGTCCAGCCGTTTGAGCGTGAAGAAGTAACAAACATATAAACACACCCTCACATAAAAACTTTCGCCTTTATAATTTTAGTGTGATAGCTATACGAAGCCAAACATGAGATCTAATCTTGACGATAAATAAAATACTAAGCGAACAACAAGTGTGCCGCGTGGCGCCTAGCAAAGATAAAGAAACTGTTTTACTGTTCTATAAAGTGATGATCAAAAATTCAAAATTAAATACGTAAACCCTGTACAATACCGTACCCTGCAACAGCAGTCAAACTAACTGCGTTACCATGGACGTGATGGACGGGACGATTCAAACTAACTGCGTTACCATGGACGTGATGGACGGGACGATTCAGAAAGGTATGATCAAACTAACTGCGTTACCATGGACGTGATGGACGGGACGATTCAAACTAACTGCGTTACCATGGACGTGATGGACGGGACGATTCAAACTAACTGCGTTACCATGGACGTGATGGACGGGACGATTCAGAAAGGTATGATCAAACTAACTGCGTTACCATGGACGTGATGGACGGGACGATTCAGAAAGGTATGATAGAGAAGAAATAGTTTATGTTCGCAGAAATAAGAAATTTGGTAGAAAGGCGAATACCTGCTGGAGGCCAGCATAATTTATTTTGCTGGGCATTATCTTGCATTATTTTATTCACTTTCTCAATTTCATCCGAGAAATGCCATCATATTATGAGCTATGTAAAACAGAAGGGGTTCAGTGAGTCCTCACTCCACACTAATGCCACAGGTCAGAGCCATGCCAGTGTGCGCTTGTCTCCAGCTCTAACAACAACAACATAACATTAACGTAACATATGGTGGCCTACTTGCCATCCATCCATGAGCTGATAACAATCCACGCGTGTTTGTGTACTATCTGGTTCCTCGATAAGCATTGGTTTCGTTCTCGCGTCCGCGCCTGGCTGCGCCGCGCGTCCTGTGCACACCTTTGTCACGGTAATATACTGTGCCTTTGTCTACTCATGTGGCACACCGACGTATTTTTAACAAAGCACGGCTACTATCTGTATTTTGTGGCACGGCTATGTCCGCAGAACATTTGGTTTTTTTGTGAATGATCTCAGCTCAGCATGTTGTAGGTACCTACTTATTGACAAAGTAGCAACTTTGCTTTAAGTAAAATAAAAAATTTAAAAACTGGCCAAGTGCGAGTCGGACTCGCACACGAATGGTTCCGTACCACAAGACAAAAACGCCGAAAAAAACACGTTTTTTTGTATGGGAGCCCCCCGTTAAATATTTATTTTATTTTGTTTTTAGTATTTGTTGTTATAGCGGCAACAGAAATACATCATCTGTGAAAATTTCAACTGTCTAGCTACCGCGGTTCTTGGGATACAGCCTGGCGACAGACAGACTGCAAAAACGCCGAAAAAAACACGTTTTTTTGTATGGAAGCCCCCCTTAAATATTTATTTTATTTTGTTTTTAGTATTTGTTGTTATAGCGGCAACAGAAATACATCATCTGTGAAAATTTCAACTGTCTAGCTACCGCGGTTCTTGAGATACAGCCTGGTGACAGACAGACGGACGGACGGACGGACGGACAGCGAAGTCTCAGTAATAGGGTTCCGTTTTTACCCTTTGGGTAAGGAACCCTAAAAATTAATAAAAAAAAAATTAAACCGACTTAAAAAAGAATTAAACTCAAAATTATGAAATAACTTTAATTTCGGAAGTCGGTGGCAAAAAACTAAAACTATAAAATACATATCCCAAAGACACAGACGTCCTAAATTAAAGTTATTTTATTATTTTATTTTTATTTTTTATTTTTATTAAGTTATTATATTTAATTTTTTTTTTAATTACTTTTTTATTTCGTAATTTTTAGTTTTAAGTAAAAACTGGAATAAGTACTTATTTGTTTTTTGTAATAAGTAGGTAATAGTTTTGTTGTAAATATTGCACTAGAATTTGACTAAGGTTTTCAGATGTTTCCCTTGACACTACACCCGTAGCTCGTATCAATAAGCCAGGCCGGGTTGTGTCGGCGGGCTGTGTCGGCGGGTCGGCGGCTTTGGTGTGGGTTGACTGGTAGAAAATGCCTCAGGCATTAAGTCCGCCTTTGTACAGTATTTCTTTTACTTGTGCATAAAGTTTTAATAAATAGGTAAATCTATATCTATCTATATCTATACATATAATAAATCTGTAGACGAGGCGTTTCTGTACATTGAAATTATATTTTTAAAAAATAGGTGGGGTGTTAAAGGATAACCAACAGATGCCATTTCTCATAAATTTTTGGAATTTTTGTCTGTTTGGATGTGACAGATTTTTTATTTGAACAGGTTCAACGTAAAAAGTACCAAACCAGTATGGTTCATTTTTAGGGTTCCGTACCCAAAGGGTAAAAACGGAACCCTTTTACTAAGACTTCGCTGTCCGTCCGTCCGTCCGTCTGTCTGTCACCAGGCTGTATCTCAAGAACCGCGGTAGCTAGACAGTTGAAATTTTCACAGATGATGTATTTCTGTTGCCGCTATAACAACAAATACTAAAAACAAAATAAAATAAATATTTAAGGGGGGCTCCCATACAACAAACGTGTTTTTTTCGGCGTTTTTGCCGTCGTCTGTCACCAGGCTGTATCTCAAGAACCGCGGTAGCTAGACAGTTGAAATTTTCACAGATTATGTATTTCTGTTGCCGCTATAACAACAAATACTAAAAACAAAATAAAATAAATATTTAAGGGGGGCTCCCATACAACAAACGTGTTTTTTTCGGCGTTTTTGCCTTGTGGTACGGAACCCTTCGTGTGCGAGTCCGACTCGCACTTGGCCAGTTTTTTTATTTTTATACTCAAATACAGTGTAGCAACGTTTGCCGGGTCAGCTAGTAATAAATAAATATGCGTGGACAAACATACATCATCATCATCATTTCAGCCGAAAGACGTCCACTGCTGGACATAGGCCTCCACCAAGCACTTCCACTTCGACCGGTTCTGTGCTTCTCGCATCCAACGGGTTCCTGCGGCCTTCACAAGGTCGTCGGTCCACCTTGTGGGAGGCCTTCCAACGCTACGTCTTCCGGTACGCGGTCGCCACTCCAGAACCTTTCGGCCCCATCGGCCATCTGTTCTGCGAGCAATGTGCCCTGCCCACTGCCACTTAAGTTTGGCAATTCTTCGGGCTATGTCGGTTACCTTGGTTCTCCTGCGGATCTCCTCATTCCTGATTCGGTCACGCAGGGAAACTCCAAGCATAGCCCTCTCCATTGCCCTTTGGGTGACTTTTAGCCTTCTTATAAGGCCCATTGTGAGCGACCACGTTTCAGTGCCATAAGTCATCACTGGCAACACGCACTGGTCAAAGACTTTCGTCTTGAGACACTGCGGTATGTGGGACGAGAAGATATCGCGTAGCTTCCCAAACGCTGCCCAGCCGAGTCGGATTCGACGATTGACCTCTTTCTCAAAGTTAGACCTCCCTAACTAGACAGTTTGGCCTAGGTACACATACTCGTCCACGACTTCGAGTGTAGCGTCTCCGATCTTTATGAGAGTGGGTGTTACATGGGCATTTGACATGACCTTTGTTTTGTCCATGTTCATTTTAAGACCCACTCTTTCGGAGGCTCTACTGAGGTCATCGAGCATTGTACTGAGGTCCTCCATAGTCTCAGCCATGACTACGATATCGTCGACAAACCGAAGGTGAGTTATGTACTCGCCGTTGATGTTGATGCCAGCCCCTTTCCAGTCCAGAACCTTGAAGACATCCTCCAGTGCAGCGGTGAACAGTTTCGGAGAGATAACGTCTCCCTGTCTTACACCTCGCTGCAGAAGGATAGGTTTCGAGTTCGAGGTCTGATCCTGAAGTCGGACTGACATAGTGGCGTTTTCGTACAGACACTTCAGCACTTCGATGTACCGATAGTCGATCTGGCACCGTTGAAGAGACTGCAGCACAGCCCGTAATACTCAATACTCAATTCTTTATTGCATTCCACAATGTAGGCTTAGGTGGTAAACATTTGCCAAAAGAAACAATCATGGACCCTGTCGGGCACAGCAAAAGATAGATAGGTATGTGGAGAAGAGGACTTATCATTTATGTAATCTAACTTATTGTAAACTTATTCTAAACACACTTTTATAATATAATTAATATATACTAATAATAATTATTTAACATTTTACTTATTGTTTACTTAATTTTTTCAAGGATTTATCATTTAGATATTCGTTAACACTATAATAACATTTGCTTATTAGTAGCTTTGTAGTTTGTTCGTGAATATATGGAGTTTTTTTTCATTTCTTATGTATTCGGGTAACATATTGTAAATTTTGATTGACATAACTAGAGGGCTTGTCGAGTGTATTTTTAAGCGGGATGTTGGTATGTTGAGTCGTGTTTTGTGTCGGAGTGTGTATCTTGTTTGTATGTCTTCTCGTTTTGTGTAAAAGTCTTGGTGTTTGTGAGTGAACTTACATATTTCAAGTATATATAAACAAGGCAGGGTTAAAATATTCAGATTTATGAAATGGGGTTTGCAGCTATCTATTTGTTGTATATTTACTAAGATACGGATAAATTTCTTTTGAACCGTGAACAGTGCAAGTGCGTCTGTACTGTATCCCCACATTATTATGCCGTAACTAAGCCATGCATAGGCATAGGCGTAATAAGTAACGAGGGCAGTCTGTAAATTTGTGTTTTTTTTAACTTCACGAAAAGCGTATAAACATTTTGAAAGTTTAGATTTTATTTTTTGTACGTGTGACTTCCAATTTAAATTTTTGTCTATGGTTATGCCTAATAATGTGAATTCATTGACTGTTTCTATTTTATGATTATTAAAGGAAAAAACTACATTTAGAGGTTTTTTTTTGGTGGGGGTGGAAAGTTATTAGTTTTCAAAGTCAAATATTTATTTGCAGATAAATATGGTTACAAAAGTTCTTACATTGGTAGTAGGTATAATAGTAGCTTAATATATTCAATCATAATATAATGACATGCAAATTTTTGGTATAGGTACAATCGGATCAATTAAATTTAAACTGAAGGAAATCTTTTGAAGTATAGAAGGGATTCTCAATTAACCAACTGTGTAATGCCCTTCTGAAGCGGACCATAGGAAGTTCTTTAATTTGGTTAGGAATCTTGTTATAAATCTGAGCACACATAGGATAGCAACGTCGCCTATATAGCTCCGTCTTCGTTCCAGAAATAATTAGTCTATTGGGGTATCTAGTTTAGAACTTACATTTATCTCCCAGTTTTTCAAACATCTCAGGATGAGATTTGGTAAACTTGCATATTTCCTCAATATAAATACCAGTTAATGTAAGTATTCTAAGTTTTTTAAATAGTGGTTTACAGGATGTAAGTGGGTCTACATTACAAATCGCACGTAAACATCTCTTTTGTGCGACGAAAGCTCTTCCGAGATGCACCGAGTTTCCCCATACCAGTATACCATAACGCAGTATTGAACCAACATATGCATGATAAGCTTGTAATGTGGCTTGTCTACTTGTTAGGTTAGACAAACGCCATAGAACATAAGCAAACTTACTGAGTTTTCCACATATCATATCAATATGACCATTCCAGGAACACCTCTCATCTAGAACTATCCCAAGAAAAGTCATACTATCTGATTGTTGTATTTGTTGATCTTTATATTATTATGTGATGTTTAAATCCATTGTATTCCAGTATTTGTTACGAAATTGTACATATTTGGTTTTACTTATGTTAGGTTTAAGGTTATTCTTTTCCATCCAAGTTATAACATTACTTACGGTACTATTTATTTCCTCATTATAATTTTCTTTGGTTTTAGGGATAATTACGGACACGTCGTCTGCAAAGAGTATGCAGGGATGATCAGTTACTTCAGTCAGGTCATTAATATATAACAGAAAAAGTGGGGGGCCTAAAATACTGCCCTGTGGAACGCCTGTGCAATTGTAACCTATTTTAGATTTAAATTTCAGTTCACCATTTTGATTTGGTTTACCATAGTATTTTCTACAAATTGCGATCTGTTTGTAAGGTAACTTTTTAACCATGCATTTCCCTTACCGCGTATTCCATATTTATCACATTTTTTTAGTAGTAGCTCGTGCGATACAAAGTCAAAGGCTTTTGACATGTCAAAAAATACAACAGTTGTCGGGATTTTCTGGTCAATATTTTTAGTAACTAGGTTAATTAAGTTAAATGCCGCTGTGGTTGTCGATTTCCTTTTTTGGAATCCATGCCGTTCATGTTATCTATAAAACTTATTAAGCGCGTATGCATGAACTATTCGTAAATTTTCGCTAGAATAGGCAGTAGGGCTATCGGTCTGTAATTATCAACAAGTTTTTTATTCCTGTAATGATAGTGTGTGTATGTGTAATAAATAAATAAATAAATAATAGCTGTCATTTTTAATTTCTCAGGAAATACACCCGTGGATAATGATAAGTTTATTAGATGTACGAGTACCGGAGTAATAATGGCCTACGTATTTTATAATTTTTGTAGGTATTTGATCATACCCTGTTGAATTTGTATCTCTGAGTGATTTTATTACCTTTTGTATTTCGTCATCATTAGTGGGCATTAAAAACATACTAGACTTAATAGAATTAATGTTATTATTATTAGTGTTAATGTCAAAGTCGTTGTTCGTCAAATTGATATAATAGTCATTTACATAATTGGCAATGTCCGTGGGGCTTGTTAATGGTCCGGTTTCAGTTTCTAGCTCCTTTATGTTCGATTCCTGAATTTGATTATTATTGGAATTATATTTTATTAAGTCCCATGACGCCTTACATTTATTTTTAGCCCTAGTTACGTAATTTGTATTATGAATTTTTTGTGCTTTTTGTATACATTTTTTAAGTACCTAATTTATTATAGTTTAAGTATTTTAATTTACTCTCTCTGTCAGATGAGAAGTAGTATTTAAAACGCAAGTTCCTTTTGGTTTTAGTTGTTTTTTTAAAACCTTTGGAAATCCATTTCGTATATTTTTTCACTAGGTTAATTTTGATATCGATTTTAGGGAAGCACAAATCAAAGAACAGGACAAGTGTATCGTGAAAGTGACTAAACGCACTGTCAGCTTCCTGATTAAGAAAAATAACCGTCCATTATAAACTTGCCAAACAGTTAAAGAATTTTTCTTTATTTTCAGCGCTAAAATCACGCTTATGAATTGTGCGAAAGCGTAGAGGTGGAACTTTATTGTCTGTTTGTATGGATATAATCTGAGCTGTTTCGTGATCCGACAGTCCCAGTGGTATAACCTTACATATTGCATCCTTACAGTTTCTTATTATTTGGTCCAGACATGAATTTCTGCTTGTTGGTTGTTTTATATGTAGTGTTAAGCCGAAATTATTTACAATCCTAGTTAATTCGCCTATATGCATTTTTTATTTCTATCGATTTTTTTACTCAGAATGTCAATGTTAAGATCACTAATTGTTTTTTTGATTTGTTTCGAAGGTTGCACAACATTACTTCTAGATTACGTAGGAAAACAAAGGGATTTGAGCTTGGCGTACGATATAAAGCTATTATTATAATGTTATATTGTAAGAGTTCAATTCCACAACACTCAAACTCATTTTCAGACGCATATTTTTTCAATTGTGTTAGTATTTTGTACTCAATGTGATTTAGGCAGAATATACAAACACCGCCTCGCTTTTTATTCTTTCTTGAGTACCAGTCTCCTAATTTGTAGTCATTTAAGGTAACGCTGCTCTCTTCACCCGCTTTAATAAAAGTCTCCGTTAAGCCATAGGTACTACATCAATAATTAACCCTTCATTCAGAAGCGAGTCGATCGCAATTTCCAAAAGTTCTTTTTACTTCTTAAGCCTGCAATATTTTGATGAAGAACATTTAATGAGTGGCAATTAGGTTCGTCAATGGAATTTACGTCTTTAACCTTATTTAACTCATCATCATACAGGTTTTTTAATGGTTGATCATAGAACGTTTTAGTTGTAGGTAAAGTATTATTAGTATCTGCGAAAAAAGGTATTATTTGGGGTGCTTTTATAGTTATATTTTGTCTTTGCAAAGTTGATTTCAAGATTGTGTTCGGTCATCCCAGGTTATTATTTTATTAAAGATTTCAATAAGGGTACTGTTTAGGTTTATGTTGTCATGACATTGAGTGAGAATGGAGATGTCGTCCGCGAACAAAACGCACGGTCGGGATTCTGCTATAAATTTAGGGAGATCATTGATGTAAATGAGAAATAATAGACATCCAATAACACTACACATACATACGTCTATAAAATTTTGTATATTTGTTTGGAAGCCCTAATAGATTGTCATATGTGAATATAATGCAATTCCAATAATATTACATAAAAAAAAAATCAGAAATTCAATAGGAGTCAAAACTGATCACAAATATATGGCAGCTGTACTAGTAGAAATGTTTGGTATAATTTACATTCACATACTTTTGAATCACTTCGACGCCACACAGTTCTGACGAGAACTCCGTTCATTAGTATTGAATTTCAGATTTTGCTCATCTACTTTTGCTGTTGACTGTACATACGTGTCGAATTGATAACCTCCTTTTTTTTGAAGTCGGTAAAAAATGAATGGCAATTTTACGCTATAGAATCTTTAATTTATCAACAACAATGAAGACAGATTTGAAAGGTGTTGTTAACTACCTACATATTTGAAGAACAAAAGTTGGACCATTTGATCGGAATATTGTATTAGTCAAGCATGAGAAGCCTATGCTTCTTCTTTGCTCTATAGCAGAGTAGGTATGTATAATATAACTCATGAGTGTGCGATGAGCGCGCAGTAAGTCAGTAGTGGATGGTGATTGTGTGCAAGTGGGGCGTCACGGTCGGGCGGTGATGTATCGTGACGTCATCGGTGAGGCACGCGTCGACGTGTACGCTTTGGGCCGGGCGCGCGGCGCCCGCGATCGGTAATAAGCCTCGTCGTGAGCGGAGCTGTCGATGGAGACGCGCCGCTCGACTCATACACAGGTAGCGCCGCGCCGCGCGCTGACCAGATGCTCGGCTTCCTTTGTTTACAATATAATGATGCCAGTTTATAAAACTCACTCAGGTACCTAACATGCACTAATAAGTGTAGGTAAGTACCTAGGTACTATATGATTCACTTTGCTGCTGTTTTGTCGTATTATTTAATTTAGGTATTATTAACTCAAGTTCGAGTCTTGCAGGAGAAGCTGAGATGATGTCAGCGCGGCTCGCGCGCGGGTCATCGGCCTCGCCTCGATCGTCGTCTGCCGAAGTGTATAGTCTATGGTCTGCCGTAAATGCCAATAAAGTCTGTTCTGTTTGTAAAGAGTAACAGGTCTAAGTATTGTTGGTTACGATGAATCCTTAGGAGGTCATCTCATTACACCGCGGTCATAGGTATACAGGTTTACGATAAGTTGTCTCATCCTTTTATTCTCTACGATGGAGAAAGCAATGTACAGCGAAACTGGAGTGGGGGCAATGACTTCCCAGTCGCCGCCGGTGGCGACTGGGAATTTTTATTCCCATTTGCCTCCGGTGGCAATCCCCGCGGGGACGACTGGGAACATACGTTAATTTGTAATAATTTAAGAAAGCAAAATTGTGAAATCGTTGCAGAAGTAGGTACCTACCTAGGTTCACACCATATGATTATGTCAAGTCAAAGACATTAAATATTATTTACATATCTTAAATCTCTTTGTGTCAAGTCAAAATTCAGGTCAGATAAACGCGTCTGACCGTAGGTACCTACCTATAAGCTGTAAGTTGTGCTGTAAGAGTGTAAGCTATATAGTGTATGGTTACCTGTAATTGAGTGTGCATTATAATATAACAGGATAATGTAGGTAAGTACCTATATTATCCAAGATCTACAATGGTAAGAGTTAATTGTATTATAATGTATCTAGTTGGTAGGTACCTAATCTTTAAATAGGTAAATAAATACCTAAATAATAATAATTATAGTGAACTTCGACACTTTCAAGTATGCGGTCCTATCATAGATATCCGTGGGTCCTATCAAATTATGGGTCCTGTACTTACTGTTCTTTTATATACCTACCTCACGCACGACCTTGTAGGCGTATGCTAATGACGAACATCTTTACATTTTTTATTTGACTTACTGCACAAAACATCATCCAGCAGCACCTATAATCTACACAAAAGGTTGCTGAGTTGTGCGAGAAAAGGAATTTGGTTTGAAGTTAGCTCAGGTATGCGCGATAACATCCCGTAGGCCGACGACGGCTTCGGCACGACGGCACAAAACAGGCTTCGGTGAATAAATACGAGCGGTGTTTGGCGGGGCGGAGGGGCAGCGGGCGCCGCGCGGGCCATGGCGGCAGCTGCGCTCGCGCACATCGGCACAGCGTGTTTACAAACAGGCGCCGCTCTCGTGTGTGCGTCGTGTTCGCGTCGCGTCGCTCAGCGCTCTACGTTCTCTGGGTTGTCTTAAAAACCTTCAGTTTTTATTTTTACCCAACTGCGCCAGAAGGAGGGTTTTGTTTTTCGACTGTAGGTGTATGTATGTATATTTCTTTGGCACACTCTGTAGCCTAAACGGCTTGATCGATTTCAGCTTGAGAGGTGCCGTTAGATTCGTCTTAATTGTGAGAGTGACACTGAGTACCTATATCAAAATTAAAAAAAAAAAAATATGGCCGATTTTTGGCGCCATATTGTCTTCAAAAAAACTTTTTTTCTCAAAACCTATCGAGTGGAGTATCAAAATAAAGGGGTTTAAAAGGTGATATACAACTTATATGGTTAAAAGTACCTAATTCGATTCGAAGTGACAAATCGTAAAAACCACGTACGAAGAACTAAATCCATTTTTTTTTTAAATATGGTACCAGTGCTTATGGTTTAGTTTGAAATTGAGTTTATGGTTTTAAAAATTAGGATGTCGCCCGAAAAAGAGAACGCAGTTTCACAAGCTTTGCACTTCTCGGTTTGCAAACAGCCTGTCCAGCTCCAGCTAGATCACGGTTCACGGGCGCCAACACGGGCGCGGGCGCCCACTCGCCCAGCGTCCGTCGCCGCTCTGGATGCTTTTGTGTATATTTCAGATTCGCATTGGTGGATGCAAACAGCCTGTCCAGCTCCAGCTAGATCACGGTTCACGGGCGCCCACTCGCCCAGCGACAGTCGCCGCTCTGGATGCTTTTGTGTATATTTCAGATTCGCATTGGTGGATGCAAACAGCCTGTCCAGCTCCAGCTAGATCACGGTTAACGGGCGCCAACACGGGCGCCCACTTGCCCAGCGTCAGTCGCCGCTCTGGATGCTTTTGTGTATATTTCAGATTCGCATTGGTGGATTCAATGATATTCAGGAATCATGGTTAATAAAAGATGTCCATTTTAACCGACGAAAAAACGGAGGAGGTTCTCAAGTCGACGCGTAGGTATATATTTTTTTTCTTATTAACCGACGAAAAATGGCGGAGGTATTTTTTTATGTATGACCATGCATCACTTATTACAGAGTACCTAGTCCGATTTTGATAATTCTTTTTTATTGGAAAGGGTATATGTACTTACCCCGAAGTTGGTCCCATATAAATTGCTGTTTAGCTGTTTTGCGCCGACTCAAAATTACTTTACATTAAGAACTTAGTTATTAAGGTTAAAAAAAAAACTGGCCAAGTGCGAGTCGGACTCGCACACGAAGGGTTCCGTACCACAAGGCAAAAACGCCGAAAAAAACACGTTTGTTGTATGGGAGCCCCCCTTAAATATTTATTTTATTTTGTTTTTAGTATATGTTGTCTAGCTACCGCGGTTCTTGAGATACAGCCTGGTGACAGACAGACGGACGGACGGACAGCGAAGTCTTAGTAATAGGGTTCCGTTTTTACCCTTTGGGTACGGAACCCTAAAAAGGTTTATTATTTATTGTTTTTCAGTTTTTTCGGCGGTTTAATTCTTTGTTCTAAAAAGTTTTCTCGGAGTCGTTTTCTTCCAAGCTAACGTCACTCACGTTTATTAAAAGTCATCTTGACCACTGACGCGATGACGTTGCGTTCACAAACAAAACCTCAACACAGCCGGTTATGAATGTTATGCTTTATGCTTGTGATTACTTGTGAAGTTGTGAACTTGTGATGCATGCTTGTTATTTTCGTTCACTGCATGCTTGCCAGCACGGAACAAGGACGCCAACTTAGAATCCAGCTACTCGAATGAAAATGAAGCTTAAAAGTAGTGATATGGCTATGTATGATTAAAAATTCTACAATTTCGAATTACATAATATTAGGTTAGTGTCGAGTAGAGTGATTGTGTATGTCGTGAGCAGGGGGCCAGGGGCGCGCCAGGAATGCCACGATGGAGGAGGAGGTCCTCGGGGGCCGGGGGCGGGGGCACATGACTAGACAAACGGTACAGAGATAAAGCTTCATACAACCGCGCGAATCGGTTGCACTACTACAAGCACGAAAAATTATACCTTCTTTTTTGAAGTCGGTAAAAAGAACATTATTAGAGTAAGTAACTTGTAAAGTATTCTATCATACTGAATAACAAATGTTTTGTTTAATTTGTCTTAACCTAATTGTGACAACCCTACCAAAATAGGTAACAATTTTGCACGTTCTTATGAAGCTTTGCCTCTGGTCCGTTTGTCTACTCATGTGGCGGGGCTTCGGCCGCTCTGTCCGCGTTTGTTTAGTACCAGGCGGCCGATGAACTTAGCATAAATCAACGTGTCTGATGTCTCCTCCACACACACACTCACAGTACTCACACATAGAGCGATACGATAAGCTGCATCTTACGCAACTCTCGCAAGTATGTTATTTGTAAAGTCGGTCGCTTTCTTCATTATTTCACGACAACCAAAACTTCTGTACAAGCATATACAATAGGTACCTACTTATAAATTATAATAGTACAGCAAAACTTATTCAATAGGCTATTTGACTGGTTTCTGATAAACATCTCAGATTATTTAATGGTGTCTAACGAGCCCACAAAAACCTATTACTTCAAATTGCATAAAGTATTTCTTTTAAAAAATAGTAAATAAAAATGTACTGTTTAAATAAGCCGCCAAAACGCTATCTTTAACAATATGGCGTCGTGACGTCACGATTCACGTAAACAAACGTTGAAACGGTCGAGATACTAGACAAAAGTCATCTGTTCTGTCAACGATAGACAGAAATATACTAAATCATGACGTCATCTTAAGTTCAGCCAATCCAGACCGTTTTCGATTACTTACGTGGCGCCAGATTTAAAAAGATGAAGTTTTTTCGGTTTTTTTTTTATAAATAATTCATTGTTTTGTAGTAAAATTAATGCAAATCGATTTTAAAAGCGATAATCTACACGAGTGTCAATAATTATGACCTTATTTTTTACATTGTCAAATAGCCTATTATGAAGGCATATTATGCCAGTGAAGTCACTTAGGTGGGTATCTAGCCAGTAAATCTACACAGTGCGATTCTGTAACCATCTCACCGTGAAAACTTAGGTGAAGTGAGCGTGGAGTGAGCTGTCAATAGTGTCAATTCCTAGCAAAAACAAACTCACTTCACCTAAGTTTTCACGGTGAGATTTTTACAGAATAACACCGCTGATACTAGGGATTGACCAAGCATACATTTACAATCTTAAAATTATGCATGACGATTACATTGGACAATGTAATAAATTAGTCATCAAGCTTGAGTCGAGTTTGATTCATCTTCCATAACTCCTCTCACTTTGGCCAAGACACCTTTAGCCATCATCGGTCCTATGAGTCTGTCGGATCGGCAATGAGGAAACCATGAGGAAACCATTTCCTGTGTACCTACATTGCACGACGTACACAAACTCCTATATTCCTACCCAAATTTCGTCTGTTCCCGGGTAAAATTAGGTTTAGTAAAAAAAAACCGGGCAAGAGCGAGTCGGACTCGCGCACCGAAGGTTCCTTACCATCATATGTTTTAAAATTTTCACCGGCGAGCTACTTACTAGATCTCGTTCAAACCAATTTTCGGTGGAAGTTTACATGATAATGTATACATCATATATTTTTTTTAGTTTTATCATTCTCTTATTTTAGAAGTTACAGGGGGGGGGGGGACACATTTTACCACTTTAGAAGTGTCTCTCGCGCAAACTATTCAGTTTTGAAAAAAAATATATTAGAAACCTCAATATCATTTTTGAAGACCTATCCATAGATACCACACACGTATGGGTTTGATGAAAAAAAAATTTATGAGTTTCAGTTCTAAGTATGGGGAACCCCCATAATTTATTGTTTTTTTCTATCATCTACTTACCAAGTTTCAACAGTGTAGCTCTTATAGTTTTGGAAAAAAGTGGCTGTGACATACGGACGGACAGGCAGACAGACAGACATTTTCCGTTTTTTGCCATTTGGTAACGGAACCCTAAAAAGGTTTAGTAAAATGTTTGAAAAACTTATTTTAAATCAATTGCAAAGATTTTTTAATAAAAAAAATAAATCACTGCTTAACAAACAGTTCGGTTTTACAAGGGGTCGTTCGAATACCGATGCAGGAGTTGAACTTTTAGGACATATATTATTTACTAGCTTCTGCCCGCGACTTCGTACGCGGATCCTGTTGCTTATGCCAGCGACAACGGGGTAGTCAAAATCGAAGATTTGAAACGTCTGATGTCGAATTCTAAGAACCCGGGGACTGGATAACAACGGGATGCGCGAGACGATTCGAGACGTCATTTTCAGGCAATAATGAACCAATAGGGTGGTAAACTTGGCCTTGCACTTTGAATGTTGGCATAAATGGGCCTTCTGAAATCTGTTTCGCAACAAAAGATGTCATTTGAAAGGCATTATTGTACGAACGTATGTTGTCCAAGAAATGTTTTGACTGTGATGGTCACCGATTAGCAGTGATCTTAATATTTCTGGAGGATTTTGTAATATTTCAATATCTACTTTCCCACCTGAGCAACACATACCGTTTGTTTCTTTTTGTTATTTAACAGCTTCACAAAAAGTAAATTTTTTAACCATACCTCCGATGGCGGAATATGTGGCGTAGTCAATCATAGGAGTATACGTAAATGCACTCCGTTCCTTATCAACCCAAGGAAGGTCGCCATGCCCTACGGCTATATCTTGAGACACATCCGATTCTTCAGATGATATCGACATTCTGTTCAGAGAATGTCGAAGTCGATCAGAATTCAAACGTTCGTTGCGCTCTTCTTAATCTGTCTCTTCATGCCGTACTCCAGCAATTCTTTCTTTCTCACTTTCTGATTACGAATATTTTGTTGTGTGCGTGTTCGGAACAATGTATGATAATCTCACCGTATCAGCGGTCAGTCGCGCATCATATTCTTCACTGGTCTCTAGAGATCTGGATGTAGATGCGTAAATAAGCTGAGAACGCAGGCGTGCTTCGCGATCCGAAGAGGTTTCCACGGAGCGAGTTGCAGCCTGATGTTCTCAAACAGCATCAAGTCTCTCCTGACGCTCTTCGGTAGATTCTTGGGATCTTATGATCCTCAATCTTTTAGCTCCTTTGGAACATTGGGAAAGATTTGACCTCTTTCTAGGCATGGTTATAGTTTTATTATGAAGATACCTGATCAATTAAAATCTAAGTGACTGCTCCCCTACCAAGGGTGCCCAAACATGGGATCGTCTGGCCCATGTGCTGGTTTGGTCCCTGGGGTGGTCACGGCGTGCTATGTGTTCTGGTGCGCCGGTGATGGGGAGTACTCCCCAGCGGAGGGTCCGGTGACGGACAGCCGCGGCGGGTTCACGGATGAGTGCTAACGCGTGCCCATGTTCCCGCCGTAAGCGGCAGAGGAGGACACAGTGGAGTTTTAGTGGGTTAGAGTCCCACATAACTGCACTATCTCCCCGTGGTAGTGCAGAATGCATGAGCATTTCTTCACATTAAAAAAAAATAAATGGGAGTTTTGGCCAGTAGAGTCAAATTTTCAATGATATACCATCGTCATCGAAAATCAGTCTTAAACTGTTACCGCCTTCACCGCGTGGAGGTGAAATTAGTGATAGCTTAGATTTCCACATCAGATGTTTCTGATCTTCGATTTTTATAAGTCAACAGGAAATGCCCATCAGACCGAATAACTTTTACTAAGACGTCATTCCTATATGTGTTATGGTGTAGCTGGGCTCTTGGAGTTCCCCATGAGGTGTTCCAGATCTTCAAATTTATTCTCTCAGCAGAAAATCCTCATCACGTGGAACAATTTTTGCTATGGTACCATTTTTGTACCTCTTATAGTTAAGCTGGTCTGTTTCGGTTCTGCATCAGGTGTTCAAGTTTCCAAGAAAAGTTATAGCCTGAATGTTGTCCAGCCATAATAACTATACAACAAAAAAAAAATCATTCAAATCCGTCCAGTAGTTCCGAAGATCGGACGCGCAGGCCCGAGGCGTGTACGTACTCTGATAGAATACCTTAACAAATGTTCGCCGTGATTCTTTATATTGACATAACTTTTTTATTTATGAACCGATTGACATGAAATAAACACTAAATGTTAAGTGAAGCCTACTACAATATATTAGTGAAAACCGCATCTAAATTGAATAAGCCGTTTCTGATATTAGCGTGCACAAACAAACAGACAAACAGACAAAAAAAAAATTAATTACATTTTCGGGTTCGGCATCGATATAATAACAACCCCTGCTACTTTTTTTTTATATATTTCCAATGTACAGACACCACTTTTCTACAAATTTATTATATGTATAGAAGATAATGCATGGGAGGACAAATGCGATGCCTTGGGCGTCTTTTGCGATTTGTACAAGGCGTTTGATTCTGTTCTTCATGAAACATTAATCAGGAAACTGCACCACTACGGAATCCGGAACGCCTCTCTGGATCTTCTTACTTAAGTGATAGGATTCAGAGAGTTGATGTTAACGGAAAAAGGTCACCCGGATCTGTCATCAGGGCTCAATTCTCGGCCCATTTTTATTTATCATTTATAGTATAAATGACTTGCCTTACCTCATAAAGGATAAACATGAGTGTTGTTTGCAGATGATACTTCACTTTTATTTAAACTCAAACGTCAGTAGCTGGTTACTGACAATGTAAATAACGCCCTTGCAAAAGTAGTTAACTGGTTTAGTGTCAATAACCTACTTCTTAACGAAAAAAAAACGAAATGTATTAAGTTTACGATATAACCCCACGTTAGACAAGTAGAAACTAGTGTTCTCATTAAGGATGAAGAGTTGCAACCCGAAGATTCCACAGTACTCTTAGGCATAACGTTGGATGCCAAATTAAAAAAAAAGAACTATTTGTAAGACAAATAAAAAAATCAACTTAGTAAAGAAAAAAAATTAAGATAATATAAATATGCTAGGCTACCATTACCCGCCGACTACCATTTTGAAAAGTAATAAAATAAATATGTAATTCTACTTTCAATCTCAATTTAACCAATTGGGCTTGTTAGTGCATGAATCTGGGGATATAATAAGCATAAACATAATAAAATAAGAACATAACTTCATGCTTATCTCGGCGCTGGCAATCAGCAATTTTTTATAAGCGTGGAGCGAAAAACACATAATCGTCCCTGGTGACTAACGGCTCGTGTTCGTCTGGCGAAGTTTTTCGATGGTTGACAAAAGCGGCCGAGTATGTACGATCGCGTAAATGTACCTACTTTCCGTTCTGTTGTGAAATATTGAGTGTTGCAATGTTAATAAAATATTTGTTGTGGTTTGGTGTATGACAACACCAACTTCCTCTTCCCTTTTTTCTACAACGACGCCACTGTGTTAGCATGTTCATTTTGTGTGTCCTATTTTTTATATTATTAAAACAAGTCAAACAATACCTGGGACTCTTTCAATAACCTCCATTTGCAACAGGTTATGGGCCCAGAACCCGCAATCCCAAAGTATTGTTTTTTGAGAAGAACTTGGTATTGGAAAAAGTTTCGAGGTTATGAAAAAACCGTCGTGGACTCGTGGTCGTGGTAACTAGAAATACAATTTATTTAATAGTTACGCGATTTGTGAAGATGGACAGCACACAGCACAGTTTGAGATTACAAGGCGGTGAGAATTGGGCGGTCTGGCGTTTTCAGACGGAAGTTCTTATGAGAGGCAAGGGATTATACGAAATTATTACGGGTGAGCGAGTTAAGCCTGAAGATGTGAAAGCCCTTACAGAATGGAGGAGCCATGATGCAAAAGCTCAGGAGATTATTGTTATGAGGATGGAGCCAGGGCCACTGACACATTTGTTAACATGTTCAACTGCTAGTTCTATGTGGAGCAAACTAAGGTCAGTTTATGATAAAGAGTCTGTTGTCAGTGTGCACCTACTGCAGCAAAAGTTTTTCCTGCTACAGTTTGAAGACAGTTCCATGTCTGTTTTTCTGTCTAAATTGGAGGATGTAGTTAGCAAACTTAAACAAGCTGGTGAAACTGTGTCGGAGAAGATGAAAATCACTAAAATTCTCATGAGTTTGCCGGAACAGTACAAACATTTCCGTTCTGCGTGGGAGTCAGTTGCACATGAGAGTCAAAACCTGGGAGAATTAACTTCAAGATTATTGTTGGAAGAAGAAAGATTGGGTTCTGAAAATAAGGAAATAGTGGCATTAGCTAGTATAAAGAAATGTTATAGTTGCGGTAAAGAAGGACATATTGCTAAAGTGTGCAGAAATAAAAGCACACAAAAAGAAACTAGGACGTGCAATTACTGCAAGAAGAGAGGTCATGTCATGGAAAATTGTTATAAGCTGAAGAATAGGAAAGGAAACAACACAAACATGAAGGAAAATAAAGATTCAAAGAATAGTGAAGTAAATGCATTTATGTGTTCCAGCAGCAGTGGTACGGAACGCGGTATTTGGTACATGGATACTGGAGCTAGTGAGCACATGTGTTGTGATAAAACCTTATTTGATTCCATAATTGATAAGTCTTGTTCCTCTAAAGTAAAGGTCGGTGATGGCAGCCTTTTAGAAGTTTATGGTATTGGGAATGTAGTAGTGTATGCCTGGAATAATTGTAAGTATATAAAAACTGTTTTGTCAAATGTGTTGTACATCCCAGACTTAAAATTCAATTTGTTTTCTGCAGGATATGTTTTGGACAAGGGTATGCGTTTAGTGTCAAATAGTAATGTTTGTGAATTTATAAATAAACATGGGGAAGTTTGTGCAACAGCAAATAGATCTTGTAAGCTATTTAAGATGAACTTTGTTTATGATAATCCAAAGTATGATAATGCTCCATTAACTAAAATGCGCGAATTGGAACGCAATTCTGTTTTTGAAATGTCATGTTGTCATTTAACTAAAAAGGTTGAAAATATTTCAGTTTGGCATAATAGACTGTCTCATCAAAATCTAACTCAAATTAAAAATATATTAACCAGGAATAATATTAACTATGTAGACAACAGTGATGTCAGTATGTGTGAAAATTGTTTGCGTGGTAAGCAGCATAGACAACCTTATCCTAGAAGTGAGAGTCGTGCAGCAGAAAAATTAGATCTTATCCATGCTGATGTTTGTGGACCTATGGAGAATGCCTCAATTGGAGAATCAAGGTATTTCCTTTTGCTTAAAGATGATTGTACGGGTTATCGTTTTGTGTTTTTTATGAAAAGAAAATCAGAAGTTTCTGTTTGTATTAAGAATTTTGTAGCTAAGGTGGAAAGGGAATGTGAAAGAAAAGTGAAAGTTTTGAGAACAGACAATGGCTTAGAGTTTATGAGTAATGAGTTGAAAGTTTTTCTGGATGAAAAAGGTATCATTCATCAACGTTCAGTAGTGTACACCCCTCAACAAAATGGCAGGGCTGAAAGAGAGATGCGGACACTTGTAGAAGCTGCCCGTGCCATGATTTATGGTTTGAGTAAAGTTTTTTGGGCAGAGGCAGTAAATACAGCCTGTTATACATTGAATAGAACAGGTTTTAGCCCAGTCAAGGGTAAATCCCCATACGAGTTGTTTTACAATAAAGATATTAACTTGGATTTCTTTCATGAGTTTGGCTGTAAGGTATCAGTGCATATACCAAAAGAAAAGCGTCTAAAATGGGATAACAAGAGTGTAGAAGGTATGTTTGTAGGTTATGGTGAAAATGTAAAGGGGTATCGCATATATTTTAGTGATAATCATAAGGTAGAGATACACAAGGATGTCGTGTTTTTACCTAACTTGTGTAAGATTGAATATGTGGAAAAAGAGAATTTAAATGTGTGTGTACAAGACCAGGAAAATGTTGTGTTGAGTGATGATGAGAATATTCAAGGGAAAGAACAGGAGGTAGACAGAACTGAAAGTGAGCATGTAATAACTGAGGAACAGAGCAGTGATGACATAAGTCATAATGAAGCAAATGGTAGATTGCAGCTAAGGGATAGAAATAAAATAAAAATACCGGATAGGTTACTTGATTATGATTTGGGTTTGTTGACAGTTTGTGATGAAGATCCTGTAACATATGAGGAAGCTGTGTCGAGTAGTGACAGTAACAAATGGAAACAGGCAATGGAGTTAGAGATGAAAGCACTTACTGAGAATGAAACATGGATAACTGTAGAGAAGCCAGAGAATTGTGATATTATTGACTGCAAATGGGTTTTTAAACGTAAGAAAGATGAAAAAGGGAACATTATGTCACATAAAGCTAGGTTAGTAGCTAGAGGTTTTAAACAAGATTTGTCTCTGTCAGAAATTTATAGTCCTGTAGCAAGGTTAACCTCTGTAAGGTTATTTTTAGCATTCTGTAATGAATATAACCTACCTATACATCAATTAGATGTCTGTAGTGCCTTTTTGTATGGAGACATTGATGGTGATGTTTATGTATCCTTACCTAAAGGGTGTTATAATGAGAAGAAAAATACTAATGTGTATAAGCTAAAAAGATCTCTGTATGGTTTAAAAGACTCACCAAAAAATTGGAATAAAAAGTTTCATGATGTTATAACTAAATTAGGATTTCTAAGATGTGAGTATGAATATTGTTTGTATATGAAAATAAATGCTGAGTGTAAAGTATACTTACTCCTATATATTGATGATTTGTTGTTAGCATCTAGTGTTATCAAAGAGATAGAATATGTAAAGAAATTGTTAAATGAACATTTTAAAATGAAAGATCTGGGTCAAATTAGTCACTATTTGGGAATGCATGTAACACAAAATGTAAGGGAGGGTACTATAGTAATAAATCAGAGCACTTACCTTGAAAAATTGCTAAACTCTTGTAATATGTTAGATTGTAAGGCGGCTGTGACCCCGATGGAAGAAAATTTTGATCATAGTGTGTTAAAAAGAGATAAGTCAGAGAATCCAGAAATAGAACATAGATGTAGAAAGGTAATTGGTTCACTAATGTATGCAATGTTGTGTTCCAGACCTGACTTATGTCTTTCCATAAGTATTTTAAGTAGGTACCAGTCTTGTGCTAGTAATGATTTATGGGTAGCTCTCAAGAGAGTGCTACGATATATAAAAGGGAGCTTACAGATAAGCTTAGTTTATAAGAAAGGTAAAATTAAGAATATCATTGGTTTCGTTGATTCTGATTGGGCCGGTGACAAAGTTGATAGAAGGTCTACTGGTGGTTATGTGTTTCAAATTTATGGTTGTACCATTTCATGGGTTTCTCGCAAACAGACTACAGTTGCTCTGTCATCCACTGAATCTGAATATGTAGCTTTAAGTTTAGCTGTTAGCGAAGCATGTTGGTTGAAAAATCTTTTTGAATATTTTGAAGGTAAAACTGGTTGTGTAAAATTGTTTGAAGATAATCAGTCTGTAATTAAACTTTGTAAAAATCCGCAATTTCATCATAAAATTAAGCACATTGATATTAGAGTAAATTTTGTACGTGATATGGTAAATAATAATATTGTAAGTGTTGATTACATCAGCACAGGTGATCAAGTGGCAGATATTTTAACTAAACCTTTGGGTAAAGTAAAGTTTGAAAAGTTCAAAGATTGTTTAGGATTGTGTTAGTTTGTTTTAATGTTTTGTTCAACAAAAGGTAATTTTGTATAATTTCTATAGAGTTTTAACATTGAGGGAGGGTGTTGTGAAATATTGAGTGTTGCAATGTTAATAAAATATTTGTTGTGGTTTGGTGTATGACAACACCAACTTCCTCTTCCCTTTTTTCTACAACGACGCCACTGTGTTAGCATGTTCATTTTGTGTGTCCTATTTTTTATATTATTAAAACAAGTCAAACAATACCTGGGACTCTTTCAATAACCTCCATTTGCAACACGTTCAATCACCATGGCTCCCACTACCCGTTGGCTCTCATTACCCTGTTCTCCCCTACTATGTGGGTTATTGTTTCCGTTTTAATCGTAGACAGAGTAATCTATAGACTCATGGTATCCGTGTCACCGAAAGGGACAACAAATTCTGGCAATCTTCATCATACTATCATTTTCACAGTTGCGCAAGTGTACTATTATTGAATTATACACGAAAAAGATCTTATTTTCCGTTTAATCGCGGTGTAGTTTTTATTATTTCATTCATAATTTTTATTAGTTCATTCATAAACGTCAAACTTGTTGTGCACATTGATGTGCTTAGCCGACACGCAGTAAGGGACAGAAATATTCTTACTCTGTCTCTTTTCTTTGCTAGTGACGTTAATATATTTCTCTTTTTCTTGTGCGAATGAAAAAGAAGATATGCAGCAGTCTATAGTTTACTCTGTCTACGGTTTTAATCATGGTCTGGCAGTTTGAGTAGTTTATGCGGCCTACCCAAATGTCCTGTCTTTGGTATTGTTCGTCGAATCGTTGAGCTCCTTAAGTTCTGAGTTGAGCTGCACGGTTACTGACAAATGCGTGCACTGACTGGACAGGTCCACTCAATCTGTGTGGTTCTTTCCTCAAAAGATCATTTCAGACACCGGTCTACATGGTCCTCAAAGATTATGTCCGCGGATTTTTTATATACACATTGACATTGATGAATTTTATATAAACAATGACATTAATATTTACTTTGTAAAGTTTTTTTTTTGTTTTTATTTAATTATTGTGAATGTGAGGACTATGTGGGTCATTTCTTTTTCCTTTATAGTTAGTTTTAATCATGTAGTTATTTACTGAAAATCCTGAAACACGTATTTTATTATTTATAACAAGGAATCCCTATATCAATTTTCAGAACTCTAGCATCAAAATTTGCGGCAGTCTCGTACAAACTTCCATCCCCTATTTTAAGGGGTTGGAGGGTAAAAGTTCCAAGTTTTAGAGTTTTTTTGTTGTTTGTGTACTATTACTAGCTCAGCTTTCTAGGACTTCAGGAAGACCCTTAGAATATTGATGATCATCAGTGAGTCAGTGACGAAATCGAGGTATTTTAGATATCAATAAAATCTAAAGTATAAGAGCTATGCAATTGAAACTTTATAGGTTTAATAAGTCAACCACTGACATCATATCCCGAAAATTTTGTTTATCTCCTATTTCTGTGAAAAGGGTTTAAAGTAACCTAACAAAACCGTACCTCGGAGTGCCCTTCGCTCGTTCGTGCATCCTACGTCCACGGACCTCCCTTTGCGGGGCCCCTATTTCTGTGAAAAGGGTTTAAAGTAACCTAACAAAACCGAACCTCGGGGTGCTCTTCGCTCGCTCTTGCATTCTATGTCGACGTAGCCCCGCTTAGCGGGGCCCCTATTTCTGTGAAAAGGGTTTAAAGTAACCTAACAAAACCGAACCTCGGGGTGCCCTTCGCTCGCTCTGCGGGGCTCCGTCGACATAGAATTTGTTTGGATAATGAAATTTTCCCAAAATCTTTTAGCCAAAACGGCAGCGGCAGGATCCAAGTAACCGGCTATACAGTGTGAGTCTTCATAATGTGCACATATCGAAATGAGGGAAACTAAGCTTAATTTTATCGACGGAAAAAATATTTTAAAAAATCAAATAAAAAAATAATTGTAGCATTTTTAAAATTTTTGTTCGCTGCTGTGACTCTTGTGTAAACAATAGCCCTCAATTGAGAATTATGGTTTTTTTAAACAAAAATCTGATATTTTTCATCAACTTTTACAATACTTAATTATAAAATTACTCAATAAAAGCCCCGATTACCTACCCTTTTTTATTACTTTAAATTATTCTCCATCGTATCAGATTTCTAAACGTAAAAATACCATGTTTATAACTCAATCACAACATTTCCTATCAACTGTTAAAGAAAGGCCTTGCAATCACCATACTTGAGCAGGTAAAGATCCTTTTAAATATTTTTTTTATTTTTTCAAATATTTTTTCCGTCGATAAAATTAAGCTATGATTCCCTCATTTCGTTATGTGCACATTATGAAGACTCACACTGTATACTTGTGACCAAATAATATTCCGTAAAATGTTGTTTCGGTGTAGTGAAAATATGGCAAATGAAAAGATTTCAAAAGAGGCTTCGGTCAATAGCAAAAAATTATTTTGTAAATCGGCGAAATATAGTTCGGTAAAATAATACCTATGACACATGATACTTCGATGATCTAAAAATATGTCAAATAATGTATATACTTAGCAAAAAAGACGTCGGTCAATAGTTTTCGGTAAAATGAAATTCGACCAAAAATACTTAGGAAAAGTGATCGGTTCCCCTCCATGAATATGGAAAGACACCACTAGATGCAGAAAAATTTTATTGAGGATGTGACAAATGACGTGACGGACAACATCCAGCATAGGGACTAACATAATATGTTTCTGATACACTCACTTCCTACTGCATTGGAAGTAATAGATAGTATGCTCTTCTTAACATCACATATGCGGAGAACTGACCAAAAACAAATGTAGAATAACTGGGAGTCGGTAGAGAAGATACATAATTCAGTGTATTGTTCTATCAAAATTGGTTGAAGCAGTAAAGTGAGCAGTGGTGGCCAAGTGGTAACGGCCGCGACTTACGAGTTGTAGGTCGTAGGTTCGAACCCAGACAGGCGCTTTACTTTATGTAAATTATTTCATCACCACTGCTCTCAAAACGGTGAAGGAAAACATCGTGAGGAAACCGGCATGTCCTAGAACCAAAAATTCGAAGACATGTGACATCTGCCAACCCGCACTGGGCCCGCGTGGTGGATTACGGCCCACTCCCTCTCACTGAGAGGAGGCCAGTGTCCCAGCAGTGGGAACATTATAGGCTGATTATGGTTAAGGTAGTAAAGTGATTGTTCATTGCATCAATGTCTATGTGTTTTGGGATTGTCTCTTGTCGGGTTTTACCGGCCCCCAATGGTCTAGAAATTTCGGCGGCGATTAGTACGCTACGCTAGAATTTGCCGTAACTTTTTTGTGCATTAGTGTTTTAATATCATTTGTGAGTCACGGCGCGGCGCCGGCAAATATCTGACCTAAACTGCTCGTACAGGTGCAAGCTCGATAAGTTTAGCCGAAAAAATATCAACTTGCTCATCGACTGATGCAGAGGCAAACAGAGCAGACCAATCTATACTGTTGGCATCCTTGCAAATATTGTCAACATTCATTTCATCAAGATGCGTTGCATATAAATTTTTTCTTTAGCCCTAAATGGGCGAATTATGTATGACAGAAAAATGAGGTCATGATAGGAAAAGGCATCGGCTGAACATTGACCATGCTTAGTGACGTGATCAAGAGAAGAGACAAAAATCAAGTCAAGAAGTGAAGGAGTAGAGTTATGAAAATGTGAGTGGCACTCAGTGGAAGTATAGAAAGATTACTGGAAGTCAAAATATTAATTAGAGAAGAAGAACGATGGTTTTTTTCAGAAGAAAAATATTAAAGTCACCCATAATAAAATTATACTATGACTGTAAGAAGGGATCAGCATTTCTAAGAGATTTTCAAACGATGAATGAAAAGAAGTTAACGCGTAAAGAGGGACAATAATAGATGCCAAGAAGTATTTTGGAATGGTGTAGTTCGAGTGTAGCGAAAATGTAACAGATACAATGGTCACGTAATTGTCTGAACATGCATCGTGTTAAATACGCGCAGTTCTGTGAAAGAGCGCGTTCAGTAATGAATGTAATGAATGATAGACGACATTCCGTGGAATTAGGTGAGAGGTCAAGTGGCTGTGCGCCGGCATGGCGGCAGTCGGCCTCGCCAGCCGGCGCGAGCTGCACCCGCGACGGTGACGTGACGCCACGCGCAGTCCCGAGTCCGCCGCCGCCGCCGTGCCACTAGCTCCACTTCCCTCTCGGGACACATCAATCAAACTGTTCTTTCAACTTAGCTGTAAGCTGTGTTTGAGTTTCAGCACATCCTGACTCCGGGGTAATAGACTAGCCTCTAAAATAAACTAGCCTGGCGGTATCTACGTCAGCGAATTGACAGATTTTTCCTACAGCATAAGCTGCTGAACTTAGCCGTCCTGCAAGGGGTGATAAATGACTTAAATGAGGAACCCACTGCAGCCTTGAGTAGAGCGTGATTCCCAGGAAAACAGTTTTATCGACGAATTCTAGTTCCTCTTGATTCAATACTATCTTACAATTACCTACTACTTTTGACGTTTGGTACGAGTAAACAAAATCTCATGCACTTAGTTTTTTTTTCTATTTTAATAATACTTAATTATTAGCTGGCAGTGACCTAATCTTGGACCTGTAATAAAGAATGGCACAGGTTCATAATATCACATCAGTATATAGCGAAGGTTCGTATGAATGTTCATAATATCACATCAGTATATAGCGAAGGTTCGTATGAATGTTCATAATATCACATCAGTATATAGCGAAGGTTCGTATGAATGTTCATAATATCACATCAGTATATAGCGAAGGTTCGTATGAATGTTCATAATATCACATCAGTATATAGCGAAGGTTCGTATGAATGTTCATAATATCACATCAGTATATAGCGAAGGTTCGTATGAATGTTCATAATATCACATCAGTATATAGCGAAGGTTCGTATGAATGCCTTAGCTCTATACGAGTAGGTATCTGTTTGATTGGCCACTTAATAAAACTCAAATTAAATGCTTTTGTTTCATTTAAACAATTTACAGGCACTTTTGAATGTCTAGTTGGTTTATTGTTCAGTTAGTCAGAAAGTTGTAGCCCATTCCAAAACGTAAATCTCTATGGAGAAAAACGGGCAAGAAACTCTCTCCACTCTGACTTTTTAATCAAGATAATATTACAAAATCTTGGATACATAATTCTTGTTGTTTTTATATGTCAGAACAATGTATAAAAAAACATAATATATAAAAACTGGCCAAGTGCGAGTCGGACTTGCACACGAAGGGTTCCGTACCACAAGGCAAAAACGCCAAAAAAAACACGTTTGTTGTATGGGAGCCCCCCTTATTTAAAGTAAAAATACAACTGAATATTTTGTGAATATTTCAAGTGCCTACCTGTTGCCATTATTGATATCGAGCAAAAAAGAGCAAAAAAATCGCGTTTGTTGTATGGCCCCCCTTAATTATTTATTTTATTTTGTTTTTAGTATTTGTTGTTATAGCGGCAACAGAAATAGATAATTTGTGAAAATTTTCCACTGTCTAGCTACCGCGGTTCTTGAGATACACCCTGGTGACAGACAGACGGACGGACGGACGGACGGACGGACAGACAGCGAAGTCTTAGTAATAGGGTTCCGTTTTTACCCTTTGGGTTCGGAACCCTAAAAACAAAATAAAATAAATATACCTATAAGGGGAGCCCCCCCTTATATATTTATTTTATTTTTAAACAATAAACGCGTTTTTGCCTTGTGGTATGGAACCCTCGACTCGCACTTGGCCAGTTTTTAAGATACGCCGGAACCCATTGACATAATATATATTTGAAATCATTGGCCGGAACCACGTTGTTCTTTATAGCACATGATAACTTTATTTGTTAGTCCTTACAATTTGGATCCTGGTGGGCTGGTGATAAGAGTGACTATGGTTTGCTAGTAGGTCACTCGGCAAGAGATAGCAACACGTTCACAGTTCAAGGCTAGAGTACGTTGTCCTGACACTTCATATACGTAGCGCGCAGAGGCGGGGGGTGCTGGCGACTTGGTGCGCGAGCCCGACACGAGATGGCGCGCACAGGCTGTTTCGTGAATCAACCCACTGTAGTGTAGTGACACAGTTTTTACAGGTATTTGGTCACTATTGAAAGTGTTATTAGCTTACAATCTTACATGTTTTATATTTATCAGTATTGAGTCAATTACATATAAATGCATGATGTGTCATTTATTTCGAGAAACAGCACATATTATGCTATCTTAAATATAAACTCAATACAATCATGTCTTTGAAAGTAGATATTTGTGGAAGTTGTGAAGCCAGTAATTGTTCCGAATGAACTGCAACCTCAAGATTATACCGATTCTGCCTTTTCTCCTGCAAAAACTTGAAACTTTTAGCTGTAGGTACTGTAGTACCTAGCCTGTACTTTTTTAATTCAGTAAAAAGTGGCCTCAAAACTAAAACTTTTTTCAGAGCGTTGGCAAACACAAGTCTCACATGGCGACGCCTTACAGTGAAAACCTCGTAAGTGTAAAAGAAGTAACTTTTCAGGAGGAAGAAAGAACTGCGTGCTGTAAAATTTTTAATTAAGTATTAATATGGAAATATAACCCGCTTTTATATCCAGAACTGTTCGATAATATAAGATTGTCCGAAATGCATAAAATGCTAGTTATGAGGCATTGTATTCCCGAGGTTTTCACTCTAAGGCTACGATAGAGAGAAATAGCCAGAACCGACCTTGAACATTGGGTTCTCAACTTTCTGCCCGCTACTTCGTTCGTGTGGAAGTCGTAAGATACACAATGCCTAAGAACAGGCAGTTTTTTATAAAACTCCCCGTCGCGAGTCGCTATTAAGTATTTCGTTTTCGCTTAGCATTATTTCTGCCTTTTTTCTTTTGTCTCGGCTCCTATTGGTCCTAGCGTCCGTTAAATATATGATGCCTATAGCTTTCCCCAAGAATTAGGCTAACAAATGCAAAAATGTTTTTCCAAATCCGAGTGGTAGCTCCAGAGATTAGTGCGATCAAACAACCAAACAAATGAAAAAACGAACTTTTCAGCTTTAATATTAGTAGATAATGGCGCCGATTCTGTTGTTCACAAACTAAACTAAATTTAAGTTCAGGCATCTTTTTCTTTCTATTTCATTAAGACAAGGACAGAAGATAAATATTAGTTTAGTCCTGTCAAATTAGTCAGCGCCTGACGTAAATTGACGTATTTTTAGTAGCAAATTTTTTAATCTCGTCTAAATTGTCTATGGAGTATCTTAATTTGACAGGACTAAACTAATATTTATCTTCTGTCCTTTTCATAATGACATAGAAAGAAAAAGAGGCATGAACTTAAATTTAGTTTAGTTTGTGAACAACAGAATCGGCGCCATTGTCCTTATTGTCATAGATTTGTTAAGCTTAATTTATCAGTACGTACTTCCATGGCCATGGCTACTAGATACCCTGATTCATTAATTTGTTACAATTCCGGTGCTAACGAACGTCTTAGTAATGTTTTGTGTGAAGACTAACACTCAAGCTGCAGCTCCTCCGGGCAACTGATGTGCATCAGGTACAATTTGGTCCTTAGAATTAAGTATCTGTGTATCGCTGCCGGCATCTGTGTTCCCTCCCACATTTAACCCGTCTGCCTTCAAAGCAAGAGTGAACAGGCATACAAAAATGCATGTGTTTGACTGCAATCAGTTCAAATATATTTTTTCCTAGGTGTGGCTTTTCCCTGTCGTCCACCATCTGCACCAGTCACCAGTTAATGAAATAGATCTTACACAAACACAGTTTATTCTCAGTTACATAATTGCCGGACTCAATGAAACAATAAATAGCTGCGAACACACTGTTGTGAAACCACCACACCGACACTTTAGTGCTGACTGTGCTGAGCATGATTTTTTGTTTCGACAAACATACCTAATATTTATAAAAATATTTACAACGTATATTCATCATAGTTTTGTGTCACTGTGTCACATACAACTCACACATTATCTGACACTGTATGACTAATCGAATCACATACATCATGTAGTCAATGATGTCAATGTTGTAAAAGAAGATAATCAGCTTATTGATGATCAGCGTTTTTCTAAAGTTGGGTTTTTATTCGTGATATGGGACGTTTGTGGCTGATACGACACTGTAAAGTCAACACTAGATGAGTAGTGATCTCGCGGAGTAGTTTATTTTTAATAGCAATTGTTAGCTGAAGCAAGATCAGGCGGATAGTGGTTCAAATATGTGAAGCTTAAATACCACAAAGCTGAATAAGGAGTTAACATCAGACGGACATAACCTGGATGATGTCCAAACCAAAACAAAGTTTTCAAGCGCAGTGGTCGTTCAGGGAACAATGTATATTAAGGAATGTCACAATAATACAATTTTCATGCTACTGGGATAGCTGTCCAGGACTTCCTTGTATAGATAATGTATTTAATGGTGATTAGAAGCAGCCACCACACACTTTTCATGATTTTATTGAAACCATTAGAAATTAGGTATTTAAAGAACTTTTCAATCTCCTACGTTTTCCTCAGCGTTTCGGAAAATTTTATTCATCATTTGTTTCAGCAATTTTGGAAGTTTTACCAAGGCCATTTTTTTTTATAATCGATCATATCTGAGCAGTCCTCACGGTTACTTGTCATTCCCAAGTTGATGTATTCCAGTGTGATCTCCATCTCAACCAGTGGGATCGAAACAAAATAAATCACTAGGTCCACAATAATAAAACAGTGTGGCTTATTATCTCCCTTATATTTTTACATTCTCAATTCCGTGCTTCGCCCTGCCTGAAGGTCGGAGCGGCTCGCGCTACATTATTGTATGTGGGTAGCCAGTAGCCACTCGTAGTTGAACCTGGAGCAATGTGCCCACTTGACATTGTGTTGCGTTCTTATCTTCAGTCGACTCAGATTATTTCTATTGGATCCGTTTCGTAAACGCAGACGATGCCGATGCACAATATGTCCATTGTCCGCTCAACGCCTTACGGTTCTATTGAATGAAATAAAATCTAATTCTGTTAAATTGCTCAATAGAAAGGAATACATAAAAAAAAATTGAATTCGTCACACATAAATTAATGTAGCTTGTTTTGCTTGTTAGAGAGACTCAAAAGTTGGGGTTGTGATTTATATTTCCCCTAATAATGTTGAAATACCTAAGTGGTCGGTCCCTTTAAAGTTTACTAAGTTTCATTAGGTATATAGATATGGCATTAGTCATTGTGCTCGCTATTACGACGAGGGACATGAGGAGCAGAGTTATTGCAGAGGGTTACAAAACCCCGCTTGGTACGATCGTTACCTACGTCCGCTCGAACCTACTGCTCAGAGTTACTTTATGTGTGTTGTGTGTGGTTACTGATTTCGGAACTTTTTTGGATTCTATAGGATATTATCACCATTCATGTATTCACCACGACACGCAGTATGCGAAGGATGTTATTGAAATGCTTATCAGGGACGGGAATGCTCATCGAAAAAATCATAACCTAACCTAACCTAACCCATAAATATTATTTGGCGGCATTTAAATATGTTTTGGTGAGCGTTTTTGTAGGCTTATGTAGTTTCTTTTAACTTTTCTACTTGTGTTTCCAAGATAACATTAAGGATTATTGAATTGATTGATGAAATGCACAGTTACATGCCACGAATGTCGAGTGTCCGCTGACAAAAACACAACGTATTCACCATCGATTTAGTACTTAGTTACGAGATGTTTCCACAGACTGACGTTAATGCATAAATAATCCGGGGAGGTTCCATGCGAATTCTGTTCAAATCCCCCACTCTCTGCTCACCTCTAAAAGAGTTTTGTATCAAATCCCAATGTGTGTGGAACAGTATGCACACCGTTCTGGTGTGTCGGGACTCGTTTAGAAAGCACTAAGCCACACAGACACTGTCGCTCCGACGCCGGCCTCGCACACGAGGTGAACCGGCTGCACCACTACACTGCACACTAGTTGCACTCAGATCGCTCACAAGCTTTTCAACAACACTTTGTCACTGATTTGTTTCAAGTTTCCTAAGTAATGCTCCGGGTGAATCGCGCGACTGTACGTAGAGGTGTGCGGGGGGAGGGCGCGAAGCGGGAGGCACGCGGTACCTACGTGCGCTGTGTGGTGCCGTCGTCGGCTGACTGGCCGGACTGCATCGGCGAGCTGTTGGAAAGACCGGTTAGCGGCCGGAGCGTGGGGCGCGGGGGACGGCGCGGCGCTGGCCCGGCGGTAGCAGGGGGGAGGGAGGGACTGGTACACAGGCGCTCTCTCCGCACGCAGCTTGCCCTATAAATTTGCTTTCTGCCTGCTCTCATATCGTGAGTAGGCTGGCTGACTGGCTCCTTGTGCAGTTTTGTGAAAGGCAAACTATTCGCATCGCCGAGGTTGCATTTCGTTCGATACCTATCTGTATACCGCTGCGTGGTCGGCTGTATCCCGCATCCCGTCGAGTGGCTTGCGAAACCGGCTCTGTTTAAAAAGTTACCTAGATAGGTTTCCTGTAGTATCTCTCACTACTAACTCGGTAACCCTATGTTGGTTCTAGTTTGTTGTTTTTAAAGCCTAGTTTGTTGCATACTTGCATGTTAGGAAACGTAAAGGACTGTGTTCAGGTAGGTAAGTAAATGACAGCAGTTGTGAGCAGTTGGAGGAGCAGTGGGCGGAGTGTGAATGGCGTTCAACGGGCGCAGTGTGGTGGCCCTGTTTAATAAAGCTGACAATTCGACATAATATGTAAAAATAATGACGAAATTGTTGAATTGTCGCACTTAAGCTGTTTAATATAAGTGACAAATATGTCAAAAATCGACAGGTGAAATCTTGACATATTTGTCATGTGAAAAAGTTTAACAAAACTCGACATAATACCTATGTCGAGTTTTATTTATTATTAAAAATTTTGACTTATTATGTCAAAAAACCACAGTCAAAATATGTCTGACAATAATTGTCGGTGACAATTTTGTCACTTTTGACATATACCTACCTATTTGCCAATAATTTTGTTTTATGAAGCTAAAGGAGGGTAAAAGAGAAAAAATATTAACACAGTAAAAGAATCAATCCCTAGTGCAACTTCGATTGTCCAAGCCAAGCTTCTAACTCTACACGCCCTAACTTCACAAACTCTACACCTTAGTCAAAATATGAGGCTTGACCGTTTCGCTACCATCACATGGGCGTAAGGTGAAAAAAAAAAAAAAAAAAGTTTCCATTGCATAGCTCTTATACTTTAGATTTTATTGATATCTAAAATACCCCGATTTCGTCACTGACTCACGATTCACTGATTCACTGACTCACTGACTCACTAATGATCATCAATATTCTAAGGGTCTTCCTGAAGTCCTAGAAAGCTGAAATTTGGTACGTAAGCTAGTAATAGTACACAAACAACAAAAAAACTCTAAAACTTGGAACTTTTACCCTCCAACCCCTTAAAATAGGGGATGGAAGTTTGGACGAGACTTCCGCATATTTTGATGCTAGAGTTCTAAAAATTGATATAGGGACTCCTTGTTATAAATAATAAAATACGTATTTCAGGATTTTCAGTAAATAACCCCCCAAAAAAATTTTTTTTTTTCATAAGCTTCTTTCAAAAAGATGTGAAATCCCACCAAAAACATTTTCATGTAAAATGTTGCCAAGACGAGACCACATATGGCTCGCACTGCCAAAAAGTTATCAGATCTCATGTAGAGCCAAGCTTCTATCTCTACACGCCCTAACTTCACAAACTCTACAAAATATGAGGCTTGGCCGTTTCGTTGCTACAAAAACTATTGTATCACAGAAAAGTAATGAACAGTGAATCAATTTTTCACCTTACGCCCATGTGATGGTAGCGAAACGGCCAAGCCACATATTTTGACTAAGGTGTAGAGTTTGTGAAGTTAGGGTGTGTAGAGCTGAAGCTTGGCTCTACATGAGATCTGATAACTTTTTGACAGTGCGAGCCATATGTGGTCTCGTCTTGGCAACATTTTACATGAAAATGTTTTTGGTGGGTTAATATTACATCAAGTGATCCCTCGCGCGCTGTCCACGGGACGGCATGCTGCTGTTAAATGAAACGCAGATTAGATGGCCACGATTTTGACTTGTTGTCTAATGGCAGCCATCATACTAAGAGCGGCTGACAGCGGCGCTATGCGTTGGCGTCATGGCATGTGTCATGCTCGCGTACTCAATTGAGTACCTACTAATTCATTGACTCACCGGCGTGACGTAACACAGCACATGTGCTCTGTCTGCAAGTTCTGGATTTGGCGATAGAAAACCAGCACAATGCTCGCGAGTGCTACGTATAGCACAATTTTTTTTAGAATAGGTATTGTAATAAAATAAAAAATAGTGTAAAAAGATTAATAATATGTCATCTAATTTTCAATAATAAAAATATAATGTCAAATATAAATAAAAAGAAAATAAAAACAAATTTTCATACAAAATGTCCGTAATAATACCTATGTCATCTAATCTTCTAATCTATACATCTATCTATACATCTATCCATCTTCTATACATCTATACATATACATATACTATACATACTATACATCTATACATATAATAAATCTGTAGACGAGGCGTTTCTGTACATTGAAAATTTAAAAGAAAAAAATAGTTGGGGTGTTATAGGATAACCAACAGATGCCATTTCATCAATTTTTAGAATTTTTGTCTGTTTGTCTGTTTGGATGTGACAGATTTTGATTTGAACAGGTTCAACGTAAAAAGTACCAAACCAATATGGTTAATTTTTATACTCAAATATAGTTTAGAACTCGGAGTAGTGATTAGTTTTTTTTTTCATCGCAATCGCTTCACTGTATCAAAAGATATAATCAATTTAAAGTATTCTACAACAACTTTCATTACGTAAGTTGGATACACGTAATGACATCTATTGGCGCTTTATAGTACTAACGAAAACATAATTATTGTGCTTATAACATTATTATGTGAATTCACGTCATGCAGGCTTACCTATAAGATGACTATCACAGTCACTTCTGCCTGTGTTATTTGAAAAAGTAATGATAATGATTACCTATAATGTTAATCGATTTCGATTGTTGGTTGATTAGTGGCGCGAAAAGAATTTCAAATAAAAAGTGAGGATAATATAAGATATTATTATGTGATGTGGTGTTCTGAGTGATAAAGATTGCAATGTTAGATAATTATTAATCTAAGAAAGTTGAATAATGCAGAGTGAGTTTTGAGTTAACCACTTTGTTCGATAGATGGCGTTGCGCAAATGTCGTCATAAATTCTGAATCGCGGTATCATTGTAACCATAGAAATATTAAAAACTTCTTTCATGATTGGAACGAAGTTCTTTTACGGAGCTTGCGGTAGGAGTAAAATGAGAGAAATAGTCATGTAATATTTTTCGTCGTGATTATTGGCTGCAAAAATGTAAAAATTTTCGTCATTTTGAAATTATTGCAGCCGCCGCGCCGTCTTGAATTTCTATTTTGAACTTATAGGAGGCCATACGTTTTTTTGGTAGTGAGATTTTCCTCAGAAGAGTGACCTTCATTCGTAGGTATAGTTATAGACAATTTTTAATTATAAAACTGAAATTGTTGTCATAAAATATTTGGAAAGAAAGTAGTTTCGTAGAGACGTAGAATTCTGTTATGATTCTGGACTGTGGTCTCATCTCATTCAAGTTTTTCCTTAGTTCTGTTTAACCAAATTTAAATTACTTGGATTAAACACTGAAGTATTCTTTGACGCGTCTTTATAACCGACTTCAAAAAGGAAGAAGTTCTCAATTCATCTGTCATTTTGTCAAATTTTATCATTTCGGCCTGTGACACTATTTTTTGTTTGAAAGAGTTTTCGACCTAGATGGTCCCATTTAATAGAGTGAAGATCTCAGTATGCGTATTGCACAGATATCAAAGAAAGTAGCTGAGTACCTATCAATATAAAGTAGTACTTTCACGAATTTGTGTGAAATAAAATACAACCGACTTCAAAAACAAAACACTTTAAAGTGCAATAGACCTTTGGTTTCAGAAGTCTGTAATTTTTTGCTAACAACTTCCTGAATTAAGGTTATTTTACACTTTGTAGGGTTTTTTAGGGAAGTCGGTAACATATATTTTTTTGTAATCAGATTTTTATTAACGATGGACACTTAAGTAAGTACTGTATTAATTCTAAAGCGGGGTGTACGGGCTTTACATTTTTTTTTCTGGTCTAAATCAAAATCATGTCTAAAGTTTTCGTCGTCTTCGTAGATTTCAAGGGCGGCCGGTGTCAAATATAGATACCTAACCAAAGTAAATGGGTTGCTTTTCACACGGGCAACTTTATGTAGGAGTTCTTTCGAGGGGCAAGAAACCTTTATATCATCGTTAACAGAGAAGCATTTTCTTAGTGACATAAGGTTTTAAGATCATAATTATCATACTTTCATAGTCTTTTGCCTTTTTTCTCGAATTTTTTTATTTTTTTTTACCATGATAACGCTTCATTCAACACACACCTCCAGACGGGCTGTTGATTTATTGAGTAGGTACATTAGGTTCGGCAGGTGCACACCCTTTTTTTTTGTTTCCGGGGTGGAAAATCTTCATGGATGTCCGCCGCCCTGGGGCGGGCGGCGGGGTCTGTCAGACTCTTACTGACTAAAAATCACCCCAGTGTTCCATCTCACACCTACGCCGGGGGTCGCGGGACCGTACGATCCTTCCGCAACCCTCGACTGGTGACGTCAAAGAGGGGCGCGCGTGAAACACTACGCGCCGCTAGCTCGAGTCCTGTGAGAACCCTAGGCAAGGGAAGCGTTACCAGGCAAGATCGGAAGATTCTTCCTTTTACACCTTTCCTAAGCGACACATTATTGTGTTCCGACATCCACGCGAACGAAGACGCGGGCACAGCTAGTTGTAAAATAAAATGTCAAAGATAAAATTTATAATTATACTAGAGATAATATGTCAAATCTATGAGTAATACAAAAATAAAACATAAAAAAAATTAAAACAAGAATAGTCAACATAATGAATTCCAATCTAGAACGGTTGTCGCTTATCATCTAGGTACTCATCGACGCTGTAATAGTTAACATACTTAATGAATTCCAATCTAGAACGGTTGTCGCTTATCATCTAGGTACTCATCGACGCTGTAATAGTTAACATACTTAATGAATTCCAATCTAGAACGGTTGTCGCTTATCATCTAGGTACTCATCGACGCTGTAATAGTTAACATACTTAATGAATTCCAATCTAGAACGGTTGTCGCTTATCATCTAGGTACTCATCGACGCTGTAATAGTCAACATAATGAATTCCAATCTAGAACGGTTGTCGCTTATCATCTAGGTACTCATCGACGCTGTAATAGTCAACATAATGAATTCCAATCTAGAACGGTGGTCGCTTATCATCTAGGTACTCATCGACGCTGCAATAGTCAACATAATGAATTCCAATCTAGAACGGTTGTCGCTTACCATCTAGGTACTCATCGACGCTGTAATAGTCAACATAATGAATTCCAATCTAGAACGGTTGTCGCTTATCATCTAGGTACTCATCGACGCTGTAATAGTCAACATAATGAATTCCAATCTAGAACGGTTGTCGCTTATCATCTAGGTACTCATCGACGCTGTAATAGCCCTTCCTTAATAAATATGTCTTCAATTTGGTTTTAAATAAGTTAGCGCTATTTATGCTTTTAAATTCTAAGGGAAGCTTGTTGTATAGAAATACTGATTGATACCTAGGTAGGACTGTGATGAACCACGTTTATTTTCGGTTGGATTGTGTTAGGAAAATCTTTCCTGCGTGTGTTAACTCTAACTTGTCGTTGGTCAAATGGTCATCAGTTTCAGATTTATGCAAGTTCTTAACAAAACTGGTTAGCAGCACCAGTATATAAAGACATGGCACTGTCAAAATAAAACCCGGCCGGTGGGCAAAGTGGAATGATTCGTCTTTAACCTGTTATACTGCATTGTCATGTCCGAAAATTGTAAACTCTCCAAATGAATGTCGAAACGTACGAGTTGGCAGTTTGGCAAATTATGAATCGAACTAACAGTCGGCAAGGCGCGGCGGCGCCCGCGGTGTTCCGTGGTGCACGTAAGTAAAAATACCTCGTGTTTGGGAAACGCCGCCATTCATCAGCTATACCGAATACATAATACGTAATTCGTGTCACATGAATCACCCAACAACAGACATGTAAACTATATCTTTAGTTACGTCTCACGAGAACTTGAGGAAATTATTTTCTGGTTTTCTTTACGCAATTCAAATTAGTGGGGATCATGTAAACTAAAAAAAAAACCGGGCAAGAGCGAGTCGGACTCGCGCACCGAGGGTTCCGTACCATCATATTTTTTTAAATTTTCACCGGCGAGCTACTTACTAGATTTCGTTCAAACCAATTTTCGGTGGAAGTTTACATATGATAATGCACAACATATATTTTTTTTAGTTTTATCATTCTCTTATTTTAGAAGTTACGGACACACACACACATTTTACCACTTTGGAAGTGTCTCTCGCGCAAACTATTCAGTTTAGAAAAAACTGATATTAGAAACCTCAATATAATTTTTGAAGACCCATCCATAGATACCCCACACGTATAGGATTGATGAAAAAAAAATTTTTGAGTTTCAGTTCTAAGTATAAGTTATGTTTTTTTTTTAAATTTTTTGGCTTACTGACTAAAACCCACCCGTGTTCCTTCCTTAGCCCTTTATGTTCCGGGCCAGCGGTAACCCTTTCGGACAATCCCGCTGACCAACCCACACGTCTCGCGTAGTTAATTTTATAAACCGCTCCCTCCTCACAGAGAGGAGGCTTGTGCCCCAACAATGGGAACAAATACTTACCCACAAAATCGTGCACTTCACATAATGGGATTTCTATCTCAGTATTCTGTATAAGTATCGATAAAAAACCATAATTATTTTCCTCACATACCGGTTGACCTAAAAATAAAAATGTATTATGTAATCAATTATTCATAGAATTTCGACGCTTCCTTTGAAATATATAAGGAAAAGGTTGTGTACAAACGCCAGCATATCAAGCTAAAAATTTTCTCAATCAAACCAAGTTTCAACAGTGTAGCTCTTATAATTTTGGAAAAAAGTGGCTGTGACATACGGACGGACAGACAGACAGACCCCCAGACCCCTTTTCACATTATATACATATAAATGACTTGCCTAAGTCCACAGAACAACCCATGAGCCTATTTGCTGATGACAGTGTTGTGACGATTCCATGTAAAAATAGTAATCAATATGAATAATATGTTATTAATAAATCCTTAATTTCAATAATAAAATGGCTAAATAATAAAAATTTAAAAATGAATTTAACTAAGACTAAAATCATGCACTTCAGGCAACGACCATTGACATTAATTAATAAACTGGACATAAAATACAATAATACTAACATTGACTCGGTTGATACAATAAATTTTTTAGGATTAATTATTGACACGAAATTAGCACATATAGAGACCTTATCTAAGAAAATTTGTTCTTCAGCTTATGCTCTGTACACACTGGCCGAAATAACTAGTATAGATGCGTTGCTTACTGCATACTATTACACCATCACCTTATTATTACACCATCAATGATTTTTTGTGTGAAAAAATTTTTGAATAACTATTATAATTTAGACCTATTTGTTTTGACTACTTACTTTATATGTTTTTCCATGTTAACTATGAGTGTTATATTTTAATTTGGATAATTGAATTGTGGTTATAAATTTTTATTTAAATAATTTTTTTAGCTTGTATAATTTGAATACCGGAAAAATTGTTGCTTATACTTACCTACTTAAATATTTGTATGCCATTGTATATGGCAAGCATGACGACCTGTTGATAATACTTGTAACAACTTGCATGCCGATTTTATTCGTATGTATACCTACCTACTCATGTTTAAACAAATAAAACAATATCTTATCTTATCTTATCTTATCAGACAGACAGACATGACGAATCCATAAGGGTTCCGTATTTTGCCATTTGGCAACGGAACCCTAAAAATTATATTAGAAACCTCAATATCATTTTTGAAGATCTATCCATAGATCACACGTATGGGTTTGATGAAAAAAAAAATTTGAGTTTCAGTTCTAAGTATGGGGAACCCCCATAATTTATTTATTTTTTCTATTTTTTTGTGAAAATCTTAATGCGGTTCACAGAATACATCTACTTACCAAGTTTCAACAGTGTAGTTCTTATAGTTTCGTGAAAAAAGTGGCTGTGACATACGGACGGACAGACAGACAGACAGACATGACGAATCCATAAGGGTTCCGTTTTTGCCATTTGTTAAAAAACGACTGTTAATTTAATCATTGTACTCTTTGCTCATCGTTAAAATTCATTACTTAATTAACATCATGACATCTCGCGTTTATAGACTATATAAACAAAATGTAATGTGCCTCTGTAATAGATTGTTTATAGTCCAGATAAGATGTAAGTTAGCAACCGATGCAGAGCCACTCCCTGAATTACACAGTTTAGCACAAAATACGTAAGAAGTGATACCGTTACATTATTTCCCATGCGTCAAAAACTTGCGCTCAGTATCAACAAGACAGTATACCGTGCGTCCGAGTGTGGGCCAGCTACACAGAGGTCAGACACAAACCAACATATGACAGTATACCGTGCGTCCGAGTGTGGGCCAGCTACACAGAAGTCAGACACAAACCAAATTATGACAGTATACCGTGCGTCCGAGTGTGGGCCAGCTACACAGAGGTCAGACACAAACCAACATATGACAGTATACCGTGCGTCCGAGTGTGGGCCAGCTACACAGAGGTCAGACACAAACCAACATATGACAGTATACCGTGCGTCCGAGTGTGGGCCAGCTACACAGAAGTCAGACACAAACCAACATATGACAGTATACCGTGCGTCCGAGTGTGGGCCAGCTACACAGAAGTCAGACATAAACCAACATATGACAGTATACCGTGCGTCCGAGTGTGGGCCAGCTACACAGAAGTCAGACATAAACCAACATATGACAGTATACCGTGCGTCCGAGTGTGGGCCAGCTACACAGAGGTCAGACACAAACCAACATATGACAGTATACCGTGCGTCCGAGTGTGGGCCAGCTACACAGAGGTCAGACACAAACCAACATATGACAGTATACCGTGCGTCCGAGTGTGGGGGGCCAGCTACACAGAAGTCAGACATAAACCAACATAATGACAGTATACCGTGCGTCCGAGTGTGGGCCAGCTACACAGAGGTCAGACACAAACCAACATATGACAGTATACCGTGCGTCCGAGTGTGGGCCAGCTACACAGAAGTCAGACACAAACCAACATATGACAGTATACCGTGCGTCCGAGTGTGGGCCAGCTACACAGAAGTCAGACACAAACCAACATATGACAGTATACCGTGCGTCCGAGTGTGGGCCAGCTACACAGAAGTCAGACACAAACCAACATATGACAGTATATCGTGCGTCCGAGTGTGGGCCAGCTACACAGAAGTCAGACACAAACCAACATATGACAGTATACCGTGCGTCCGAGTGTGGGCCAGCTACACAGAGGTCAGACACAAACCAACATATGACAGTATACCGTGCGTCCGAGTGTGGGCCAGCTACACAGAGGTCAGACACAAACCAACATATGACAGTATACCGTGCGTCCGAGTGTGGGCCAGCTACACAGAAGTCAGACACAAACCAACATATGACAGTATACCGTGCGTCCGAGTGTGGGCCAGCTACACAGAAGTCAGACACAAACCAACATATGACAGTATACCGTGCGTCCGAGTGTGGGCCAGCTACACAGAAGTCAGACACAAACCAACATATGACAGTATACCGTGCGTCCGAGTGTGGGCCAGCTACACAGAGGTCAGACACAAACCAACATATGACAGTATACCGTGCGTCCGAGTGTGGGCCAGCTACACAGAAGTCACACACAAACCAACATATGACAGTATACCGTGCGTCCGAGTGTGGGCCAGCTACACAGAAGTCAGACACAAACCAACATATGACAGTATACCGTGCGTCCGAGTGTGGGCCAGCTACACAGAAGTCAGACACAAACCAACATATGACAGTATACCGTGCGTCCGAGTGTGGGCCAGCTACACAGAGGTCAGACACAAACCAACATATGACAGTATACCGTGCGTCCGAGTGTGGGCCAGCTACATAGAGGTCAGACACAAACCAACATATGACAGTATACCGTGCGTCCGAGTGTGGGCCAGCTACACAGAGGTAAGACACAAACCAACATATGCTTTCGACAGAGGAGGGTCCACACTCCACAATGATCTTGCCGTAAACCTACCACCTAAGTTCACAATGTGGAATGCAAATAAATATTGAGTACTGAGTACGTACCTAATTATTTGCTGGGTTTGCAGTTAGTGCGCACAAGGTACAAAATCGAATTTCTGACTAAAATTGACTAGCTTTATGAGTGTAAAGTATAAAAAACTTTTTAACAAAAAAAAAAACCGACTTCCAAAAAAACACTACAAAGTGAATAACTTTTATTTCGGAAGTCGGTGTCTTTGGATCTGTATTTTAGTTTTTTGCCACCGACTTCCGAAATAAAAGTTATTTTTCACTTTGTAGTGTTTTTTTGGAAGTCGGTTTTTTTTTTTGTTAAAAAGTTTTTATTTCTCGCTTTTTAGTGTGTCTGTTTATAATGTATCTAAGTTACATTAGCCTAATGCCAACTTGCTCATCGTCTTTTACAAAATATTGCTTTTCCCGAAGCAGGGACGTTAATTGTTAAGGAGTTCTCCTGGTATTCCACCATCAGCTCCATTTCACCATTCGCATTGTGACGAGCATAACTTAGCTTAGCAACCATATTAAAGTAAGTAATCGAATCGCAAACCGGGAAATACTTATTATTGAGTAGTTCCGGTGGCCATCTGTGGTCTTCATCATCAGTTCCACTTCACCAAATGATGCTTTCCGAGAGCAAATGCACGAGTTACTATAAAAAATATCCAAATCGCTATAGGTGTGCCTATAATACTTGAAGAGTTCCTTCGATTTCTCCAGGATCCCATAATCAGATCCTGACCTGATGACAATGGGACCACCTGGAAAGTATACCCTTTCAAACAAAAAAATAATTTTTGAAATCGGTCTATCCGTCTCCGAGTAATCAGGGAACATACATAAAAAAAAAAAAAAAAAAAAAAAAAAAACCGACGAATTGAGAACCTCCTCCTTTTTGAAGTCGGTTAATAAGCCCCCAACTTTATGATTGGAATTTACATAATACGAGAAGACGTCTTACAAGTACGACAATAATAATTGTAGGTAATGATCGGATCAGTTTCGTCTGTTCAGATTGATCTCTGAATATATTAGGATTGGTCCATCTGAAGCATTTTGTTTAGTGATTTGTTTGGGAATCGGAAGCGCGTTAGTTTGGCTGTTGGCGCGGTCATTCACTCCGCGTATTCTGAGCGTGCGTGCACTACATCGCCCGCGCCGGATCGTGAACTGTTTCCGTGCGGTGTGCCGCTCGGTGCATCAGCGTGCTACAACACAATAATAATAATTAAACTCCTACCCGAATTCAGGTCCATCTCCACGGAGACTAAGCCTGCAAACTTCTTACCTGCTACTGAAATTTTTTTGACTAAAAATCCCAATAGCTGTTTTGACCAGGCCCGAAACATGAACGCAGGACCTAGTGATCCGCAATCGTTACTAACACCACTCATTCATAACACGACGCGGTTCCGATGTGTCGCGCACTCAGCTTCGCTCCACCACTCATTCATAACACGACGCGGTTCCGATGTGTCGCGCACTTAGCTTCGCTCTACCACTCATTCATAACACGACGCGGTTCCGATGTGTCGCGCACTTAGCTTCGCTCTACCACTCATTCATAACACGACGCGGTTCCGATGTGTCGCGCACTCAGCTTCGCTCCACCACTCATTCATAACACGACGCGGTTCCGATGTGTCGCGCACTCAGCTTCGCTCCACCACTCATTCATAACACGACGCGGTTCCGATGTGTCGCGCACTCAGCTTCGCTCCACCACTCATTCATAACACGACGCGGTTCCGATGTGTCGCGCACTCAGCTTCGCTCCACCACTCATTCATAACACGACGCGGTTCCGATGTGTCGCGCACTCAGCTTCGCTCCACCACTCATTCATAACACGACGCGGTTCCGATGTGTCGCGCACTCAGCTTCGCTCCACCACTTATTCATAACACGACACGGTTCCGATGTGTCACGCACTTAGCTTCGCTCTACCACTCATTCATAACACGACGCGGTTCCGATGTGTCGCGCACTTAGCTTCGCTCTACCACTCATTCATAACTATATGCTCATGTCGTGCATTGACTGCCCCGTTGGTCTCGTGGTTACAAGCGCGACTGGTGAGCGTTGGATCCTGGGTTCGATTTTCAAGACGGAGAAAGTGTTATTGGGTTTTCCATAGGAATTTCTAAGTAACAGCCCGAAGTTTGGATGTTGGCGGTTTAACACCCACGTGCCTCGGAAAGCACGTAAAGGCGTTGGTCCTGCGCCTGATCTCTCCTCGGGCGTGTCGGATTGCCGTCCCATTGGACTATGAGAATAAAGGAACAGAGAGTGCACCTTTGTTTACGCACACACTTGTTATTATTATTATTAGCCTGTGGTGTCCCACTGCAGGGCAAAGGCCTCCCTACTCTCTTTCCACTTCTCTCTGTTCAAAGCTGTTAAGGACCAGTTCTTGTTGAAGGAGTCCAGCTCATCCCGCCATCTCCGTCTGGGCCTGCCACGATGTCGTTTGCCATTAAGTGGGACCCATTGGGTCGTAAGTTTGGCCCATTGTTCGTCTGACATGCGGCAGATGTGTCCAGCCCAGTTCCATTTTAGCGTGGCAGCTTTCCAAGTGACATCAGTTATCTTTGTGATGGAACGGATGGTCGTATTCCTAACTCGGTCTGTTAGTTTGATACCCAGAATACTCCGTTCCATAGCCCTCTGGCAAACCTCGAGCGTGGACCTCTGCTGATTTGTCAAAGACACACTTGTGCACTATAATATTTCTTGCGTACCTGGCTAATCTCCGCCGTTGAGATTGGCCGCCGCGCGCCGTGACCGAAGTCGGTCGGGCGGGAGGATATTATTATTATGCGCATGTCGTTACTGCTACTGTCACCATGCGATGGCATATGGAGCATCGATACGCAAAACATAGATCAAACAGCTATTGTTGCACAAGATGTCCTGGTAGTCCTGGTACTTCAGAATCAGGAAAGAAATGTGACGTAGATACCTCTACTCGATGTGTCTAGGTAGTCTCAAATTCATCAGTATTACGTCTAGTGCGTGGACGCCGCCGCGCCGGAGCCAGAGGTAGTCAATGTTGCTTCCTTAGGGCTGTCCTCATCTACTCCCAGATACGAGTAGGGTCAATACAATTGTTTGTACAACTCCCAAATGAATCAACGTGTCACATTCGTAGCTCTGCATTGGCTTAAGCTCCATTTACACGTTACAAGTTTATTGCCTGTGGCCCACCATAAAATTGAAGCAACAATTGACTGGCACCGTCTAAACAACACGTACAATAATAATTGTTGCCCGAGACGGGCCAGTTAGTTGCCGTTTAAAACTGGTATAGGTCTTACAATAACACTGGCTTAAGCACATACAATAAAATCGCTTTGAATTCTGGCATAACATTTTTCTATCATTCAAACATGAGCGAACGAAACAAGAGGTTCAATAAAATTGAAATCAATATTTGGCAGCGTAAATACGGATACTAAATACTTGAATCAATTGTACAAGGACGTGCAGCTCTATGTTTAGACGAGGCAAAACTTGCATGCAATTATTGTATGCCATTTTATGGAAATCGCACGTGTGTTAACACTTTGCAGCGTGACCTCTGCGGTTTCAACCTATATATTTTTTTTCTAGTTTATATGTTAGTTAGTAGTCATTTTTTCATTTAGGTCAAATTACCTCTTCCGCAACTGTTTTAATGATAATTAATATAATATAAGCTTATTTTTTTTTATGCGTTTTTTTTTAAACTTGATAAAGTGGTGAATTTTTATTTCGCTACAACTTGCATGCAATTCTTGAAAGGCAATAATTAACGTGCTTAATTGCGATTATTGCTCTTGAACGTTCCTGAAACTTGCACCGTGCAAATGGGGCTTAAGCTGACGGCGAGGGATGAACAAGAGACGCGCGACTTTGTGCTACTGACGAAGCCAAGGACACAGTTCGCGAAACACGCCACGCATTGATTAGTATAACGTTATAGATAGCGGGTTAGATGAAGTTTGTTTAGCATGATTAGTAGGTACTGCATAGGTACAAGCAGGAAGACATGTCTGGCCGGGGCTTTGAAGTTTATCCAGCTACTCGAACAAAGAACTAACGATACTCAGTGCTGACGCTAAACATTGTAAGTAATAAAATTATTCGGACTAGTCCATGACTTGATGTCTCAAGTTTGTAGTGTCTGTTCCCGAGCAGATAATGATGTTGCACTTGCTGGTTTTGACCTAGAAACTGAAACAAGCACCAAATCCTGTGGTTTTATTTAAACTTACTGAGCTGAGTATATTGGTGCTTGTGTAGTAGGCAAGCGCAGTGCATTTCACAATCTGCGCGACCACTGCTGCACTGCCCTCGCTTTTTGTGTGTCACCACGTTCGACACGTTACGCAACTTGTAACGGCGTGCCTTCTGCTCCGACAAAGTATTTGACACATCAATGATTCACCTGAATATTACAGCAGGACTCATGACATGAACGGTTCGGCCGGAAACAGCCGGCAGCTGAATATTAAACAATACGTCAACATTCGTTAGTTTATTTACACGAAGCTCGTTATATTTACACACAAATGAATGTGTATCAACGCATGTCGATATTCCGGGAGGTCACAACGGTGCCTTTAACATTCGCGCCACGGCTCAAGTGCGCGCACACCGTGTCACGGGGTAGATAACGATCGGCTGCATGTGGCGGTGATTACAATCAGGTGCAAGTGTAATGACGAGTATCGACACCCGGGCCCTCAAGTTTCACCGACCAACGTGTTATCTTTCGACCGAAACGTGTCGAAATCATGTCATAACGCGTCACAATGGGCTCTTCGCTCTAGGCCAATTTACCCGCAGCGAAACGTCGCTCGCAACTTTCGGGAGGACTGTCATTACGGACGGAAACGGTGTAACAACAACCCTCAGACGAGACGAGGGTTGAGCGCGAGCGGAACAAAGAACATGACTGTAAACACTGCAAATAATTTACAAAAGGCAAAATACTTTCCAAACACCAGCCCGGTCTTGTACGGTGACACGTAAGCGGTATCTCTGGCACTAATTAGGAGCATCGTGGAGGAACCCGTTAGCGCCCCAATGTTTGCGTGGTATCTCTTCGGATCGCTAAGCACGCCTGCGTTCTCAGCGTATAGCGCATCTACATCCAGCAGGGTAATCGCGTAACACACTATCAGTAGCAATGGGTTTCATTTTGACAGTTCAACAACATTCATTGCGTTATTTACGTTGTTGGGCAGACACACTTTTCGTACTTATGATGCAATGGATTAGCAGTATGCTTCAAAATGATTTAAATTGAGAGTAATAGTTTCTTACGCAATTAGGGTGCAGGTCTCTAGAGACCAGTGAAGAATATGATGCGCGACTGACAGCTGATCGTGAACGTCATGTATTGTCTCGCGAGTCGGAGACGTTCACGGATAGAGAATTGCGCTTGAGTTTTTAGCGTATCTACGCATCTGCTTCTAGGTCTCTAGAGACAAGTGCAGAACGTGATGCGCGACTGTCCGCTGATCGTGAGCGACATGCATTGCCTCGCGAATCGGAAACGTTTAACGATATAGAATCACGCTTGAATTCTCAGCGTATTCGCTCATCTACTAACAGGTCTTTTGAAACGAGTGATGAACGTGATGCGCGACTAATTGCTGATCGAGATTATCATACATTGTCCCGAACACGCACACAACAAAATATTCATAATTTGTTAGAAAGTGAAAGAGAAAGAATTGCTGGAGTACGGCATTAACGGCATGAAAAGACAAGAAGAGCGCAACGAACGTTTGAATTCTGATCGACTTCGACATTCTCTGAACAGAATGTCGATATCATCTGAAGAATCGGATGTGCCTCAAGATATAGCCGTAGGGCATTGCGACCTTCCTTGGGTTGATAAGGAACGGAGTGCATTTACGTATACTCCTATGATTGACTACACCACATATTCCGCCATCGGAGGTATGGTTAAAAATGTTACTTTTTGTGAAGCTGTTAAATGGCAAAAACAAACAAACGGTATGTGTTGCTCAGGTGTGAAAGTATATATTGAAATATTACAAAATCCTCCAGAAATGCTAATCGGTGACCATCCACAGTCAAAACATTTCTTGGACAACATCCGTTCGTACAATAATGCCTTTCAAATGACATCTTTTGGTGCGAAACAGATTTCAGAAGGCCCATTTATGTCAACAAAGTTATTCAAAGTGTAAGGCCAAGTTTACCACCTTATTGGTTCATTATTGCCTGAAAATGACGTCTCGAATCGTCTCGCGCATCCCGTTGTTTTCCAGTCCCCGGGCTCTTAGAATTCGCCATCAGACGTTTCAGATCTTCGATTTTGACGACCCCGTTGTCGCTGGCATAAGCAACAGGATCCGCGTACGAAGTCGCGGGCAGAAGCTAGTTCATAAATAATTATATAATTATAAAATCTCGATGTTTTGACAAGGACTTGCGCGGGCGTCGAGCGGCTCGCTAGAATATGTTTTGACAATGGTTTTGACAAGGAGTGGCGCGGGCGCCGCGCCGCGCCGCCGCGCCGGGCGGCTCGCTAGAATAATATTGTTGCGCGCCACAATTAAAGCCTGGTACATGGTGACATTAGTTACCACTAGCGCCATCTAGTATCGAGTAGCAGAACTAGTCGAGTCACGATCGTTCTAGAAATTTCGATGCTGGAACTTTGTAGAACTTACTAGAACTATCGACACCTAGTCGCCTAGAATGTTCGAGTACATACCGGCCCCGAGGCCGGTATCACAGTATAAAGATCATACAGTATTGTAACTCGGCCGTAACCTTGAAATAAATGCCTACAGCCGCGCGGTACGTAAAAATGCGATAGGGCTGCCCGCCTCCAGCATTTTAATTACATTTGCCTACTTTGTGTTTCCATTTAGTTTTGTTATTGTATTTTGCTGTGTGTACATAAATATTAATAATAAAAACCACGTCTTTACTTTGAATTATACAAACTAACAAAACAAAACACACATGCCCCGAGGTTTTAACACAAGCGTACCTACCGTATAATGATTCATGAACCGCCTATAACTACCTATTTCACTCGTGTCTATCACTTTCCTTTACTCTATTCACTTTATTTATTAATCCTGACATCTTTTTTTTCGGGAGATAAAAGGAAATACTTATCCATTAAAAAGACACACATTATGTACCTACGTACTTAATATTATTTTATAAGTAAAATTATTTTATAGTCTTACCTTTCAGAGTTTCCAGGTAATTAAAAAAAAGTTATCTCTGGATGCGTTATTGACGAATTCATGCAACCAAAAACCGCACAATATAGCCTACTCGTCATATTAAATATGTACCTACTTCAATTTATTTTTAATGAAAAAATCGCGCGGTTATTGTTAAAAAAAACAACACACCGTCCGTTCGTCACTGCGGCACAGTCGCGACTGTCTGCATACCGAGCGCATTCCGAGGTCGAGACGCGTAGGTATAGCTCGCGTTTCGTCCGTTTGTATGAAGTCGAAATACTGTATGATCTTTATACTGTGCCGGTATGTACTCGAACATTCTAGATGTTTCTACAATGGAAGGTTCTAGAACTATCTGCGGCACTATATAAGGCCGGGATGCGCGACGACCGACACAGTTTGGATAAAGCGATAAGTGCGAAAACATCGAAGCGATCTTCAAGTGCGAATTAAGAGTGATCAATAGTACAATGTGCTTCTCGCATCCAACGGGTTCCTGCGGCCTTCACAAGGTCGTCGGTCCACCTTGTGGGAGGCCTTCCAACGCTACGTCTTCCGGTACGTGATCGCCACTCCAGAATCTTTCGGCCCCATCGGCCATCTGTTCTGCGAGCAATGTGCCCTGCCCACTGCCACTTAAGTTTGGCAATTCTGCGGGCTATGTCGGTTACCTTGGTTCTCCTGCGGATCTCCTCATTCCTGATTCGATCACGCAGGGAAACTCCAAGCATAGCCCTCTCCATTGCCCTTTGGGTAACTTTTAGCCTTCTTATAAGGCCCATTGTGAGCGACCACGTTTCAGTGCCATAAGTCATCACTGGCAACACGCACTGGTCAAAGACTTTCGTCTTGAGACACCGCGGTATGTGGGACGAGAAGATATTGCGCAGCTTCCCGAACGCTGCCCAGCCGAGTCGGATTCGACGATTGACCTCTTTCTCGAAGTTAGACCTACCTAACTGGACAGTTTGTCCGAGGTAAACATACTCGTCCACGAAGTGGAAGTGCTTGGGGGAGGCCTATGTCCAGCAGTGGACGTCTTTTGGCTGAAATGATGATGATGATGATGATGAGTAGTACAATTGTGTTTAGTAATTAGTGTGTTTGAGCTGTAATTAGTGTTGTTGATTAAAGTCTTATTTTTTAGTTATTAAATCGGCAGTTTTTATTGTCACGAACCCGTAGCTCGTAACAATATTATGATTCCTACAACTTTCGCAAATTAATTTTTTAATGAAGGCTATCGTGCATAAGCATTGAGAAAGCCCTCCTGCTTAATGAAATAAGTATAGAAAACGACATAAAAATAATTATTACGAACCTTCGTAAACTAATTATTACAAACCTTCGTAAACTCTCGGCGATATACGTGGAAGTTCCTGCAGCGATACGTTGGGCGTGAGCTGGGATATCGGTGTGACATCAAAAGGATTGGGGAGCAAGTCAACGCTCTCTGACGTCCTATTTATAACGGCGCGGCGGCGGGCGGCGGCGGCGGCGGCGGTAGGACGCGCGTATCGGCGCGACCGTGGGACACGCCGCCGCGCCGCCCGTGCGCCGGAGCAACTCGAGGGTAGGATACACGGAACATGTTAACGTCTGCTTGCTGTGGATACTAGAAAATATGTATGTCATTAGAGTCCGAAAATTGCCGAAAACCGAAAACAAAAACGTAATTCGGTCGGACTCAATCTGTCGGACTCGGAACCAATGACCAGAACATTAGATTCAAAACCGTTGCTATGAGGTGACGACATTCTATTATTTGAGCATAACTTAGCTTTTCTAGCTTTTGTGTCTGTCTGTTTGACCTCGTTATTCTTCAAAACTACGGCGAATTTTGAAGTTTTCACCATGATTTAAAAAAATTATTCCGAAACGATATAATGCATTTATATTAAACTTACATATAATACAGGAATCTCCATGTTTTGTCAAGTCGTAAAAACCGTGCGAAGCGGGGGGTCGCTAGTAATTAAATAAATAGATAAGTCATCCCAATGCTATCAGACAGAGATAACAGTTTGCAGGATTGAAACGTGTTGTTGTTGCTATGTTCTGGGGAGAGACTTGTGTCTAGTTATGTCAAACTATTTAGTAATCTGTGGTTATGTGTATCAGTAATCAGTAATTATTTCTTGGATTCTTCGACTGACTCTCTACACTCGTATTTGGCGACCACCACACTTGCCAGCGAGGCTCTTCGAAACGATGAGCATTTGAGAAGAACTGCGGGTTGGTGACATACCTACTGCAACCGCACCTGCTTCTGTCTTACTTAGCTCTCATTTGAAAACTTTTTTACAAAAAAACAACTGACTTCCAAAAAACATTATAAAGTGAAAAATAACTTTAATTTCGGAAGTCGGTGTCTTTGGGTTTGTGTTTTAGTTTTCTGCCACCGACTTCCGAAATTAAAGTTATTTTTCACTTTATAGTGTTTTTTGGAAGTCAGTTGTTTTTTTGTAAAAAAGTTTTCAAATGAGAGCTAAGTAAGACAGAAGCAGGTGCGGTTGCAGTAGGTATGTCACCAACCCGCAGTTCGGTTGTTTTTTTTTGTAAAAAAGTTTATATTTTTCACTTTTTAATCCAATTCAATTCATTTATTGCATTAAATATGGTAGGTACATACATTAAGTTCTTATAAAAAATATTAAGTATTATATTTAGTACTAGCTACTGCCCGCGATTTCGTCCGCGTGAAATTTCACCCTCTTAGGGGTGGAATTTCGAAAAACCCTTTCTTAGTGGATACCTACTCTTCACAAAGAACACACCCTCCAAATTTCATGTCTCTAGGAGCAGCGGTTTAGACTGTGCGTTGATATATCAACAATCAGTCAGTCAGTCAGTTTACCATTTTATATATATATATATATATAGAAGATTACATTTGGCCAATATTTAGCACGCAATAGTACAATTTTTACATTTAAGATTTTAATTAATACGTAACTACATTTTGTCAATTTATGTATCTACATAACAGTTATCTATATCTGTGCTTTATTGTATAAAATTTACAGGGACACTTTTGAAAGAACTCATCTATCGAATAAAAACATTTTTGTAACAACCACTTCCGCAACGCAACACAAAACTTATTGAAGGGTAATTGTGTTATTAATTTAGGCAAAGCATTATAAATAAGAGGAGCCATGTAAACGCAGCTCCGCCGAAAAAGTTCTAGCTTTGGAACGGGCATTTCAAAATCTAAATGTGTAATTTTTCTTTTATTTGTGTTATCTTTCCGTTCAAATAGTTCAAGATTGGACCTCACAAACCTGGCAATTTCGTAAATATAAATGCATGGGACAGTCAATAGATTGTGCGACTCGAATATAGGCCTGCATGAGTCGGACCACTGCATTTTAAATATTGCACGAATAATTTTTTTTTGGGCGATGAAGATCTTCGCCATTTCGGAAGAGTTTCCCCACACTACTATACCGTATCGTATTAGTGAGCAGACGTATGCGTGATACACCATTAGGGCGGTACGCAAAGATGTGATATTATTAATTCTTTTTAAGGCAAATACGAACTGATTGATTTTTTTAGAAATTATTTCGATGTGATTCTTCCAAGTAAAATGCTCATCAAGTGTTACACCCAGGAATTTTGCACTACGTACCTGTTCTATATTATTATTGTTAAGTGCAACATTAAGGCGTACAGGATACCGGGCCTTAAGAAGAACTAAGGCCCCTCGTCCACGGCGACTTTTTGTAGCGACGCTGTCACGCGTTTTGTAAACGCGCTTTTGCATCACTACTATCGCGTTAGTCGCGTTTGCAACGTGCGACAGAAACGATGCTAATGTGTGGCTGTATCGATACACAGAGATAAACTTCATCAGAAAACTAAAAGACCCCTGATAATCTAATAATTCAAACCACCTATAAAAGATACTGGAATTTAAAAAATAGTAACGATAAAACTGAATTAAATAAAGCAGGTAAAAATAACAAGCAACTTTGGAAACATTAAAAACGTCACTAATATGTCTAAACAGCGAAATTCCAAAAAAGCCAAATTGGAATTTATTGCTGGCTATAATATATATATATTTTTTTTTAATAATAATATCGTTTATTTATAAAAATGGTGCAGATTTACAATAACTTATGTTAAAAATTATAAAGAACACAGTTGCTCATTTGCCTGAACTAGGTAGGACCTGTGTCTCAGGCTAGAAAGGTGCTTAGAAATTTAAAATATATAATTAACAACTGAGAAAACTAATTATAAACTAACATTAACTTAAAAGACTAACATGTTTTATTTACAGACAACGAGTAATTCCTCAGTCTCACTGTATGATATGCTAAGTAAAAATTGCAGAATAACCTTTTTACAGTCGTAATTATTTAATTTATAGATACTTAATTTCTTATTTAATTTATTGTATAGAAATGGGCCTAAAAATTTATAAAATCTGTTTACAAAGACATATTTAGAAGATGCATTTGACTCGCATACAATATCCTTTCGTCTCTTATTAGTACTTTCAATGTTATAGGAGAGCATGGTGTGCTGTTTTAATACCAAGTGCGTTATGAAAAGCTGGCGAACTGTCAGCACGTTACAGGATTTGTATAGCAGATCTGTAGGATAGAGAAAGGGATGGAAGTTTGCTACTTTTAAAATTGCTCTCTGTGCTCTTTCAAGAGGCAGTAAGTAAGTTTTAGGTGCTCCACCCCATGAAGTAATACAGTACTGTATTACAGATTGACCTAGGGCCAAGTAAACTTGTGACACCAATTTTTTATCTGCAATTGCTCGCAATTTTTTAAAAACAAAAATTAACCTGCGCACTCTTGTAACCAAACTGTCAATATGTGGTCTAAAAGAGAGCAACTCGTCTATTTGAACCCCTAGATATTTTTTTATGTTACATGTTTTAAGGATAAAAGGACACTTACATATGCTGACTGAGCGGAGTCCGCAATGATGGGCATACAAATGAGAGTTAGTAATATTTAAATGCGGTTTGCGGATGGAGAAGTGAATATATTTTGTCTTGTCGGCATTTAATGTTAGTAAGTTGCTTTGAAGCCAGTTAGACACAGTATTGAAACCTATTTGAGCATATTCGTACAATTCGGTATTTGTTTTAGCGGTGAATATTAACGCCGTGTCATCTGCATACGATATAATTTTGCCTTGATTAATATTTAAACTACACAAATCGTTAATATAAATCAGGAAAAGGGTGGGGCCCAAAATACTTCCCTGGGGAACACCAAAACCTGTGTTTTTTTGCTCGTCGCTACTAATATTGTCAATTTTAACACATTGATAACGATCGTCTAAGTAGTCAGCAAAAAGTTTCAGCGGCGTTCCCCTTATTCCTAAGGCCTCTAATTTGTACAAAAGCGTCCAAACGGAGACTGTATCAAAAGCCTTCGCCAGATCAAGGAAGATCCCCAGGGTCTGGTTTCCTTTACCAAGTTCTTCTGAGACATAATCTGTTAGACTGTGCACTGCATCGGCTGTGGTTAATTTGGCTCTAAAACCAAATTGCGCAGATGATAAGAGTTCATTTTTCTCTAGATAGTTAACTAGTCTACTGTTTATAATTTTTTCTAGTATTTTAGATATTGAGGGGAGTAGTGATATTGGCCGATAATTGTTCACTAGGTCTTTGTTTCCGGATTTGAAGATAGGGATTACAATTGCTTTTTTTAGACATTTAGGGAAAATGCCTTCAGAAAAACACATACGAAAAATATGTGTTAAGGGAGGTACAAGGATATGCTTAAAGTGTTTGAGGGTCTTATTGCTAATGTTATCCCATCCAACAGCACAGTCATCTTTTAGTCCACAGATTTTTCGGGTAATTTCGTCTTCGTCGGTGTCTAGCAAGGCAAAAGATTTTAGGGTACATCTATTTCCACACTTTTGGGAAGAAGGTTGAGCACAGTCAGGTTTTGGAATCTGCTCAGCAAGAGTTTTCCCAACATTTACGAAAAAATTATTCACTTCGTTGGCTGACAGGATAGGTGAAGGATTAGAAAGCAGTAAACTTGAATTTGATTCGCGCTGTTTTGACATATAGGTGACGTTTTTGATATGTTTCCAAAGTTGCTTGCTATTGTTTCCCGCTCTATTTAATTCATTTTTATCGTAATTTCTCTTTAAATTCTTTAGGAGCTTGTTACAAAAATTCCTGTATCTGGTATAGGTGACTTTAGTGACGAGATTTTCTGGGTCCCTCCTATATCTTTGATGAAGTTTGTCTCTCTGTCTTATGCACCGAATTAGGCCAGGAGTAATCCAAGGTTTAATATTATAATTTTTCTTGTTTACTGTAATAACGGTGGTGTTTTGTAATATAGCTGATTGAACATGTTTTATTAAGTTCGATAAAGCAAAATTAGCGTCAGGTGTATTGAAAACTGGGCTAAAATCAATGTTGCATAAATCATATTCAAGTTTGTTTGTGTTTAGTTGCGTTTTTGTCTGCGGGCGATTTTGCTTAGGCAGCGTTAAGTTAAGGGTCAGTAAAACTGCGTGATGGTCGGTAATTGTAGAGTTAGTAACAAGCGTAATAAACGAAAAATTGGATTTAATTATCATATGATCGAGGCAGGAACCGCTTTGATGAGTAGGCAGTGTATGTGCGGACAGAAAACCGTGGAATGAGCAGATATTAAGGTAGTCTTGAATCCCTGCATTGGAGTTATCCGAGTTAATGTTTATATTTATATCACCTGTTAGTATAACATTCTTAAAAGTGGATACTGCTTGAAAAATTTGGTTTAAGGAAGCATGAAAAGCATCTAAGTTTCTAGCAGAGGGGGATCTATATATAGCAATTATTGCTGCGGTTGTACCAATTTTGATAATCAAGCAATTACTCTTACAGTCGTGTAGATTGGGTTCCTCGACTGTGACCATTAAAGAGTCTTTTGAATAGACAACCACACCATCATTTTGATTGTTGTTGATTCTGGTAAAAGATACGTTGTACCCTGGTATTACTGGGAGGTTATCCTGGCGATTAGATAACCAGCACTCGGTTAGTATTATTAAATCACAATTAAAATTAAGTCTACGAAGAAAAATGTTAAAGCTATCCATGTTCTTATAGATACTACGAATATTTTGGGTTAATATGGTTAGTGACTTTTGATACACGGAAAGATATTGTCTGCAGTCCTCAACCTTAAATGACTTTGAAACAGTTTGAAAACTATTATCTATGTCCGTAATTAAGGTACTATCCATAGTATATTAAAAATTAAAATAAAAAGTAGTCTAAAATAAAAACAGATATGTGGCGCTCTTAGGCGCCTTCATAGTCGATTGAGTTGATGTACCTGTTTTCGGCATAATAATAATCCTTCATTACTCTTATCAGCTAACAATGTAAATAACTTTTTTGTAAATGTTGGGAAAACTCTTGCCGATCAGATTTCGAAATATTGCTACCATCTTTCCAAAAAGCAAGCAATAGCTGTAACCCGAAATCTTTTGCTATGTTGGATACCGATGAAGATGAAATAACCCGAATCATTTCTGGGCTAAAAGACGACTGTGCAGTTGGATGGAATAACTTTAGCAATAAGATCCTTAAACTCTAGCATATTTTGGTCCTCCCTTACCTCATATATTGGGCCTTATTTGGGCCTTAGTTGCCTGACAATAAAATGATTATTATCTCCTTTATTCAAATAAATTCTTATAAATTATATTTTTAAATATTAGTATAAAGAAATATAAAAACATTTAAAAATATAAAAAATAGTAGCCCACCGGTATCGGGAACAGGGTCCAAGCTACCGGCGGTCAGGGCTCCAGAGAGAGGAACCTCCTAACTATTCGGGCCGTGTCCAGAAGTACCGCTTTCTGGATCAAGCCCTTGATCCAGCTGCCCAACGAGAGCCTCCTCAGGTGTTGGTCGAGGCTCTTGGCTATTAGACCATTGGCTGTCACGACTATCGGCACAATGATCGCTGAGTCCACATCCCACATGTCGACAACCTCGTGAGCCAAGTCAGGCTTATTGGCAACAATAGTCCTGTCAGTGATGATGGATCGATCCCAATATAATGTGATATTACCATTTTCGAGAACTGGGTCGGGCACATACCTGTAGTACGGCACCTCCGATTCCACAAGGTTGTATTTCAGAGCAAGTTGCTGATGGATTATCCTGGCTACAAGGTTGTGTCTATGCAAGTACTCTTCGTTAGCTAGACGAGAAAACCCGGAGATAATATGCCTGATTGATTCTCCCGGCCGGTGGCATGCCCGACAGATGTCAACCGTGCCGTCTTTCACAATAAATCTCCGGTAATTGTTCGTCATCATAACTTCGTCCATAATTGCACAGACAAAACCTTCGGTTTCCCCAAAGAGGTCACCGAAACGCAGCCAGGCTACGGACGCTAGTAGATCAACATCGGGTCCATGTAGGGCCCGGAAAAAGCGTCCGTGAAGCTCCTTACTCTGCCATACCTCCATGCGATCATTAGTGTCAAGCACTACTGGCTTGCGCCAGTTCTCTTTAGCCAAGGAGAGCGGGGTGAGGCCCTTGTCCACGGCGACTACATCTCGATGCATCCCCACGTCGGTTTCTAGAAAATATTCCCTGAGACTGCATATCTCGCGATTGTGGAGGGTCTTAGCGTTTAAAAACCCTCGACCTCCACACTTTCGCGGGATATACAGCCTCATTACCGATGACCGTGGGTGATGCATTCGATTTGCAGTCAGCAACGTACGGACCCTCCTATCCAGGGCGTCGAGTTCGGTCTGAGTCCATTTGAGTATGCCAAAAGAGTACATCAAAACCGGCATGACCCAACCGTTGAAGGCGCGCACCTTGTTTCCGCCTGATAGAAGACTATTAAGTACTTTTTTCAGGCGGCCAAAGAAGCGTTCCTTCAACGATTGCTTCATGTCAGTAACATTGATGCCTAACGCTTCCGACATACCCAAATACTTATAGGTTTCGGATGCGGAGAAGGTTCTAAGGTTTGTGGAATCCGAGAGTTGGGTTCCCACGGATTCAACAATCTCCCCTCGCTTTACATGCATGACCGCACATTTGTCCACACCAAATTCCATCCTGATGGCGCTACTGAAAGTTTGAGTTACTTTCAGTAGCTCCATCAGTTGCAAATTGTTGGGGGCAAAGAGTTTTAGGTCATCCATGTAGAGGAGGTGCGATATAACCTGACCACCTCTCCTCAGCCGATAGCCTAGACCTGAATCCTCCAGCAGCGTGCTTAGAGGATTCAAGGCTAAGCAGAACCAAAGCGGACTCAAACTATCACCCTGAAATATGCCTCGCTCGATCCTTATCGGTTGGCTATTCCTCTGAATATTTCGACATCCTGGATATCGAAGGACCGTCCTCCATTGCCCCATACACGACATCAGAAAGGTGCGCAGAGTTGCATCTACTTTGTATAACTCCAACACCCTCATGAGCCATGTATGTGGCACCGAGTCATAGGCCTTCTTATAATCTATCCAGCATGTCGACAGATCCTTTCGGGAACGACGAACCTGTTGGCTAATGGCCATATCAATGAGGAGTAGCTCCTTAGTACCCCGGGACCCGTTCTTACATCCATTTTGAGAGACAGACATGATGGAGTTGGTGTCTATATGTTTGTTAATTTTAGTTCTCAAAATGGATGTAAGAACTTTATAGACCGTCGGTAAACAAGTGATCGGTCTATAATTTTTGGGATCCGTGGTACTACCTGATTTATGGAGCAGGTGGGTTATTCCTGTCGTTAGGAACTGGGGCAGCGACCCAGACTCTAAGGCTGACTGGAACTGGGATGCCAAGCAGGCGTGCGACCCTTGGAACCATTTTATCCAAAAGTTGTGCAGCCCGTCCGGCCCTGGAGATTTCCAGTTAGGCAACGGTCGGACTGCACGAGCAACATCTTGGGGGCTGATGGTAAGTACCCCCATTTCTGGTATTAGATCGCACGCTCGCTCAATCTTCCCAGTCCAATCACCCTCGGTGTGACTGACAGGCACCGACCAGATGTTTCGCCAGAACGAGCACATGGCGTCATCATCCGGTAGGCACGTGTCAGTAACACCTTGGTCCGGTCGCTCCCAAGCCCTATAAACCCACCTTTCATCACTCTGGAATGTGCGATTCTGAGTGTATCGCTCCACTCGCCGCCTGTACCGACGAATACGGTTCGCCCATGCATACACTTTCTGCTTCAGGAAGTCGATGCGCTCCGTGACACAAGACATATAGTCTTGAGGACTAATATCAGTCCCCAAGAATGCCCGTCTCACAAAGCGCATCACTCTAGGGCGAGTATTGCCCTCCCTGAAGCAGATTAGTTTGCCAATGAGCGCTCTGGCCCCACCAATACGGCGTTAAATTCTGCACTGCCAAGCTGGTACGGCTGGTTTCGGTCGTGTAGCTCTAGAGTCATTGGCAAATTTGACGTGAGCTACACGACATGCCGCTGCAGCCGCGCAGTACAGAATCGAATGAGCATCGGTGAGGTCTTCGCAGCCATCAAAATAGTTTGACAACTGCGAATCCAGAACCGCCATCAGCGCCCTATTTTTGTTATGCATGGGCAAACGAGGTAAGCGTGGCCTAAGTTCGGGTGACATGAAGCGATATTCCTGAATCGCATCCTCCAAAGCACTCCTCAATTCCTCATTACATTGGGTACTTACGTTTGTAGCCCTGTCATTACTCCCCTCGTCAGCATGACTTGTATCAGACTGCGGTAGTAAAGAAAGAAAGAGAAGAAAGAAAATACATTTATTTAGCACAGACTAAAAGACACACAATACAGCAGGTAGTCAGATAATAGTCGTACATACATCAGAGAAAAACAGAAAATATAAAAATAAAAAGGGTGAAAATAAAAAGTCCGATGTAAGAAGTGCAGGAATGTGTGCCTCACGGTTGCGCTAAAAAGGTCCAGTTCAGCAAAAATGCCAGACAACTAGTGCCTGACGCTGGTTTTCAACTGAACCTGATGTGTGAAGTGACGGATGTAAACCAGTTTTATACTGCAACGTGTGTATGCATAATTAGATAAATAAATAAAAATAAATTTGTGTCACATAAAAAACAATACTGAGTAACATTGCAAAAATAAAAATACTGATAAAAATGGTGAGATGGCCGCATGATAGACCAAAGAAAATTTACGAAACGAGTCAGAACAAAAACCTGTTTTAATTTAAACGATGCCTGACTTCCATGCTCCAACACATTGTCATAATAATTTATGATTAATCCGTGCAACTGTAATGTCATCGCACACTTTCAGTCTATCAAAAAGTACTCTGTGTCGCACCATTTAGTATTTTATCTATGCACTACAGCACTACGCTGCAAGCAGCCGAGCGCGGCGGACAATAACTAATATTTTCGTACAAGTTGCATCTTGTGTGTGTTTTAAACTTGCCTTAGCGGTTGTTTGCATTGGGATTAACCAAATACGAAGGATATTATACGTCTTTAAATAAGTCAGCTAAAAATATTATTGGTGGTATGCTTAGATAAACGAAGACATAAAAGGATGAAAGGTAAGCGCTAGTCGATAATAGAAACATTTCATGTACAGACGCCAGCAGGTCAACCCACCCGAAACCGCCAGATTTTCCCAATCAACCTCGAACCTTATGCTTTAGCAATAAAGTCGAAAATCTATTAAAGAAATCTGACAGATCGTAACAACTTGATGTGCTGGCGTCTGTACATAATTAACAATTAATATCTAATGGATTCTTGTATAATCTGAAACGTGAGAGTAGTACAGCAGTCTGCGACTGGGGGGTGATGACATGGCTACTCTGCATTTCACTTCGCAGGCGATCAAGTACAGTGTCATCCAACATATGGTTACGCTGAATGACACGCACCTGATCCGATAATCGTTGTGCCGAAACGTTGACAGCTGGTTCAAGCACCTGAAACAGAGAGAGCATCCGAACACGGTACGCGGTCAGATTGTTTCCCCCCTCTGTAGCCCCATAGTATGAGCGCATGACATTTTCATTGATGGATCGTGTCCATCTCATGCGCTGCACACTTCCGCCGGGAGCTGGGACCCTATCAGAGGCCGGTGGGTCTCGAGGTCCTAAGCCGTCCGGCGGCCGGCGTCCTCCCCGTCGACGAGCAGGTGGTGGCGTCGTGGGCGGAGAGAAATACTCGTCGCTCGAGCTCGACGCAACTGCCGCGGTCGGTGTCGTCACAGCGCTCACAGTGGGGCTGGGTACCGGCGGCGGCGAGGCGGAGCTGAGCGAAGAGTCCGGAGGTGTTAGGCGTGCACGTCTAGCGGCGGCAGATCTTGTCAACATTTTCGTATTTTCTATTTTCCTTCTTCGTTTTTATCGGAGGTGACATGACAAATGTCACCTCCTCTGGTTCGGCAATTTTTGATTTAAATTTATCAAAATTATGGTCATTGTAAAATATAATATCAAAATAGCCATAGCCCAACTACCATATATATATATATTATATATATATATGGTAGTTGGGCTATGGCTGTAGTATTTTAAAATACTTCTAAAAACTGCTTTTATAAATTAATTTAATTTATGATTATTGTTATTATTATCTCCTTTATTAATTTACATGCCTTATTCTATTACATTTTTAAATATTTCTTAAAAAAATAAGTATAAAAAAACATTTAAAAATATAAAAAATAGTTATCCGCCGGTGTCGGGAGCAGAGTCCAAGCTACCGGTGGTTAGGGCTCCAGAGACAGGAACCTCCTCACAATGCGAGCCGTATCGAGGAGTACTGCCTTCTGAATCAGGCCCTTGATCCAACCGCCTAACGAAAGCCTCGATAGATGTTGATCGAGGCTTTCGGCCATCAGTCCATTGGCCGATACGACAATCGGCACAATGATAGCCGAGCTCACATTCCACATGTCCACAACCTCGTGAGCTAAGTCGAGATATTTAATTTGTTTCTCTTTCTCAGCTTTCACGAGGTTCCCGTCATGTGGAATGGTAACATCGACAATCATTGTGCGGCGCGCTAATCGGTCTATCACCACTATATCAGGCTTATTGGCAACAATAGTCCTGTCAGTAATGATAGACCGATCCCAGTACAATGTGACATGGTCATTTTCAAGAACTGGGTCGGGCACATACTTGTAGTACGGTACCTCAGAATCCACAAGTATATATTTCAAAGCAAGTTGCTGGTGAATAATCCTAGCTACTTGGTTATGCCTGTGCAAGTACTCGCCGTTAGCCAGACGAGAACAACCAGAGATAATATGTCTGATAGACTCACCCGGACGGTGGCATGCCCGACACACGTCAACCGTCCCGTCCTTCATAATATGTCTCCGGTAGTTATTCGTTAAGATAACTTCGTCCATAATTGCACAGACAAAACCTTCAGTTTCCCCGAAAAGGTCACCAAAACGTAGCCAGGATACGGACGCTAAGAAGTCTACACCGGGCTCATGAAGAGCCCGATAAAAGCGCCCGTGAAGCTCCTTGCTTTGCCATACCTTCTTGCGGTCATCAGTAGAAAGTACTACAGGTTTGCGCCAGTTCTCTTTAGTCATGGATAGCGGGGTGAGCCCCTTGTCCACTGCGACCACATCACGGTGCATACCCACTTCGGTTTTTAAAAAATATTCCCTGAGACTGCACACCTCGCGGTTGTGGAGGGTTTTCGCATTTAAAAAGCCTCGACCCCCGCACTTCCGCGGGATATACAGTCTCATTACCGATGATCGTGGGTGATGCATCCGGTTTGCGGTCAGTAGTGTACGGACTCTTCTATCCAGGGCGTCGAGTTCGGTCTGAGTCCATTTGAGTATGCCGAAAGAGTACATCAAAACCGGCATGACCCAACCATTGAAGGCGCGCACCTTATTTCCGCCCGAAAGAAGACTAGTTAATACCTTCTTCAGGCGACAAAAGAAGCGCTCCTTCAACGATTGCTTCATGTCAGCATCGTTGATGCCTAACGCTTCCGACATACCCAAATACTTATAGCTTTGGAATGAGGAGAGGGATCTGAGGCTTATGGAATCGGAGAGTTGAATTCCCTCGTATTCCATAATCTCCCCTCGCTTTACATGCATGACTGCACATTTGTCCACACCAAATTCCATCCTGATGGCGCTACTGAAAGTTTCAGTTACCTTCAGTAGCTCCATCAGACGCAATTTGTTGGGGGCAAAGAGTTTTAAATCATCCATGTAAAGGAGGTGAGATATGACCTGACCACCTCTTTTCAACCGATAGCCTAGACCTGAATCCTCCAGTAGTGTACTTAGAGGATTCAGGGCTAAGCAAAACCAAAGTGGACTCAAACTGTCGCCCTGAAATATTCCCCGTTTAATCCATACAGGCTCATCATTCCCCTGGATCTGTCGACATCCTGGATAACGAAGGACCGTCTTCCATTGCCTCATACACGACTCAAGGAAGGTGCGTAGAGTTGCATCTATCTTGTACAACTCCAGCACCCTCATGAGCCATGTATGTGGCACCGAGTCGTAGGCCTTCTTGTAATCTATCCAACATGTCGACAGATCCTTGCGGGATCGACGAACCTGTTGGCTAATGGCCATGTCTATGAGGAGTAGCTCCTTAGTACCGCGGGACCCATTCCTACATCCATTTTGAGAGGCAGACATAACCGAGTTACTCTCAATGTGTGTATTAATTTTCGCTCTCAAAATAGATGTAAGAAGTTTATAAACCGTCGACAAACACGTGATCGGTCTATAATTCTTGGGTTCCGCGGGACTACCTGATTTATGGAGCAGGTGGGTAACGCCTGTTGTTAGAAACTGCGGTAGCGACCCAGACTCTAAGGATGACTGGAACTGAGATGCCAGGCAAGTGTGTGAACTAATTAGCCATTTCAGCCAAAAATTGTGCAGTCCGTCCGGTCCCGGTGATTTCCAATTCGGTAACGGACGGACCGCTCTGGCAACGTCTGATGGCGTAATTAGGACTGTTTCCATTTCTGGTACAGACTCACACACTCGCTCGACATCCTGCATCCAATCAGCCTCAGTGTGACAGACGGGCACCGACCAGATGCTGCACCAGAATGCACTTGTGGCGGCATCATCCGGGCGGCATACATCTGTCACATTTTGTTCAGGTCGCTCCCAAGTTCTATACACCCACCTTTCATCGCTCTGGAACATACGATTCTGCGTGTATCGATCAACCCGCCGCTTATACCGCCGAATTCGGCTCGCCCATGCACAAACTTTCTGCTTCAGGAAGTCGATGCGCTCTGTGACACGGGACATGTATTCTCGAGGGCTGATTCCAGTCCCCGAGAATGCCCGCCTTACAAAGCGCATCACACGTGGTCGTGTATTGCCCTCCCTGAAGCAGTATAGTTTGCCGATGAGTACCCTGGCCACATCAATACGACGTTCGATCCTGCGCTGCCAGGCTGGTACGGCTGGTTTTGGTCGAATAGCTCCGTCACAATTTGGGAATTTGACGTTAGCTAAACGACATGCCGCCACAGCCGCACAGTACAGGATCGAATGTGTATCAACGAGATCCTCGCTGCTCTCGAAGAAAACGGTAATCGGGGTAATCGGGGTCTAAGTTCGGCTGGAGTGGACCTATACTCGCGTAATGCATCCTCCAGTGCGCTCCTCAGTCGGTCGTTGCACTGGCTACTTACTGTGTCAACCCTATCATGCTCTTCTTCAACATGATTGGACCGCGGCGGGATGGCATCAACAGTTGACGCCTGTGCCGCAGTTTGTGTCGAAGTCGAGACGATATGGTTGCTCAGTACCTCTGAGCGCAGCCTATCAAGTGCGATATCGTCCAACCTGTGATTGCGTTGGATGACCCGCACCTGATCCGACAGTCGTTGGGCCGAAACGTTGACGGTTGGTTCCAGTTCCTGGAACAGAGACAGCATCCTATCGCGGTACGCAGTGAGGTTAATTCCCCACTCTGTAGACCCGTAATATGCGCGCATGACGTTCTCGTTCATAGACTGAGTCCATCTCATGCGCTGCACACAACCACCGGTAGCGGGGACCCGACTCGGGGCCGGATGGCCCCTAAGTCCCAAGCTCCTCGGTGGCCGGCCTCTCCCCTGCCGACGTACAGGTGTTGGCGACGTCGGCGGAGAGAAATACTCGTCGCTCGAGCTCGACGCAACTGCTACGGCCGGTGTCACAGCACTCTCGATGGGGCTGGGTTCCGGCGGTTGCGGGGCGGAGCTGAGCGACGAGTCCGGAGGTGGTAGGCGTGCGCGGCGAGCTGCTAATCTCGTCAACATACTTATTTTCATAATATTGTCATCTTGTGTTTATATATCGGGGGTGACGTGACATCTGTCATGTCCGCTTCGGCAGTTTTTGATATAGGTTTTTATATAATTCATTCATTGTAGGTATGTTTTAAATGTTTTGCTAATTCGATTTAGATTCATTAAACACAAAAATTATAAATGCTGCTGGTACACTGCTACTAAAAATTAAAAATTTGAAAAATATATAGAGATGACAAAATACTACGTGTTGACGTTGTTGGTGTTGCCATTATTATCTCCTTTATTCATTTACAAATCTTATTTTATTGTATTTTTAAATATTTCTTAATAAATAAAAGTAAGTATAAAAAACATTTAAAAATATAAAAAAATAGTTGTCCGCCGGTGTCGGGAGCAGGGTCCAAGCTACCGGTGGTTAGGGCTCCAGAGACAGGAACCTCCTCACAATGCGAGCCGTATCAAGGAGTACTGCCTTCTGAATCAGGCCCTTGATCCAACCGCCTAACGAGAGCCTCGATAGATGTTGATCGAGGCTTTCGGCTATCAGTCCATTGGCCGATACGACAATCGGCACAATGATAGCCGAGCTCACATTCCACATGTCAACAACCTCGTGAGCTAAGTCGAGATATTTAATTTGTTTCTCTTTCTCAGCTTTCACGAGGTTCCCGTCATGTGGAATGGTAACATCGACAATCATTGTGCGGCGCGCTAATCGGTCTATCACCACTATATCAGGCTTATTGGCAACAATAGTCCTGTCAGTAATGATAGACCGATCCCAGTACAATGTGACATGGTCATTTTCAAGAACTGGGTCGGGCACATACTTGTAATACGGTACCTCAGAATCCACAAGTTTATATTTCAAAGCAAGTTGCTGGTGAATAATCCTAGCTACTTGGTTATGCCTGTGCAAGTACTCGCCGTTAGCCAGACGAGAACAACCAGAGATAATATGTCTGATAGACTCACCCGGACGGTGGCATGCCCGACACACGTCAACCGTCCCGTCCTTCATAATATGTCTCCGGTAGTTATTCGTTAAGATAACTTCGTCCATAATTGCACAGACAAAACCTTCAGTTTCCCCGAAAAGGTCACCAAAACGTAGCCAGGATACGGACGCTAAGAAGTCTACACCGGGCTCATGAAGAGCCCGATAGAAACGCCCGTGAAGCTCCTTGCTTTGCCATACCTTCTTGCGGTCATCAGTAGAAAGTACTACAGGTTTGCGCCAGTTCTCTTTAGCCATGGATAGCGGGGTGAGCCCCTTGTCCACTGCGACCACATCACGGTGCATACCCACTTCGGTTTTTAAAAAATATTCCCTGAGACTGCATACCTCGCGGTTGTGGAGGGTTTTCGCATTTAAAAAGCCTCGACCCCCGCACTTCCGCGGGATATACAGTCTCATTACCGATGATCGTGGGTGATGCATCCGGTTTGCGGTCAGTAGTGTACGGACTCTTCTATCCAGGGCGTCGAGTTCGGTCTGAGTCCATTTGAGTATGCCGAAAGAGTACATCAAAACCGGCATGACCCAACCATTGAAGGCGCGCACCTTATTTCCGCCCGAAAGAAGACTAGTTAATACCTTCTTCAGGCGACAAAAGAAGCGCTCCTTCAACGATTGCTTCATGTCAGCATCGTTGATGCCTAACGCTTCCGACATACCCAAATACTTATAGCTTTCGGATGAGGAGAGGGATCTGAGGCTTATGGAATCGGAGAGTTGAATTCCCTCGGATTCCATAATCTCCCCTCGCTTTACATGCATGACTGCACATTTGTCCACACCAAATTCCATCCTGATGGCGCTACTGAAAGTTTCAGTTACCTTCAGTAGCTCCATCAGACGCAATTTGTTGGGGGCAAAGAGTTTTAAATCATCCATGTAAAGGAGGTGAGATATGACCTGACCACCTCTTTTCAACCGATAGCCTAGACCTGAATCCTCCAGTAGTGTACTTAGAGGATTCAGGGCTAAGCAAAACCAAAGTGGACTCAAACTGTCGCCCTGAAATATTCCCCGTTTAATCCATACAGGCTCATCATTCCCCTGGATCTGTCGACATCCTGGATAACGAAGGACCGTCTTCCATTGCCTCATACACGACTCAAGGAAGGTGCGTAGAGTTGCATCTATCTTGTACAACTCCAGCACCCTCATGAGCCATGTATGTGGCACCGAGTCGTAGGCCTTCTTGTAATCTATCCAACATGTCGACAGATCCTTGCGGGATCGATGAACCTGTTGGCTAATGGCCATGTCTATGAGGAGTAGCTCCTTAGTACCGCGGGACCCATTCCTACATCCATTTTGAGAGGCAGACATAACCGAGTTACTCTCAATGTGTGTATTAATTTTCGCTCTCAAAATAGATGTAAGAAGTTTATAAACCGTCGACAAACACGTGATCGGTCTATAATTCTTGGGTTCCGCGGGACTACCTGATTTATGGAGCAGGTGGGTAACGCCTGTTGTTAGAAACTGCGGTAGCGACCCAGACTCTAAGGATGACTGGAACTGAGATGCCAGGCAAGTGTGTGAACTAATTAGCCATTTCAGCCAAAAATTGTGCAGTCCGTCCGGTCCCGGTGATTTCCAATTCGGTAACGGACGGACCGCTCTGGCAACGTCTGATGGCGTAATTAGGACTGTTTCCATTTCTGGTACAGACTCACACACTCGCTCGACATCCTGCATCCAATCAGCCTCAGTGTGACAGACGGGCACCGACCAGATGCTGCACCAAAATGCACTTGTGGCGGCATCATCCGGGCGGCATACATCTGTCACATTTTGTTCAGGTCGCTCCCAAGTTCTATACACCCACCTTTCATCGCTCTGGAACATGCGATTCTGCGTGTATCGATCAACCCGCCGCTTATATCGCCGAATTCGGCTCGCCCATGCACAAACTTTCTGCTTCAGGAAGTCGATGCGCTCTGTGACACGGGACATGTATTCTCGAGGGCTGATTCCAGTCCCCGAGAATGCCCGCCTTACAAAGCGCATCACACGTGGTCGTGTATTGCCCTCCCTGAAGCAGTATAGTTTGCCGATGAGTACCCTGGCCCCATCAATACGACGTTCGATCCTGCGCTGCCAGGCTGGTACGGCTGGTTTTGGTCGAATAGCTCCGTCACAATTTGGGAATTTGACGTTAGCTAAACGACATGCCGCCACAGCCGCACAGTACAGGATCGAATGTGTATCAACGAGATCCTCGCTGCTCTCGAAGAAACTCTTGAGCTGCGAGTCCAAGGCACACACCAGCGCCCTATTTTTTTTGTGCATGGGTAACCGTGGTAATCGGGGTCTAAGTTCGGCTGGAGTGGACCTATACTCGCGTAATGCATCCTCCAGTGCGCTCCTCAGTCGGTCGTTGCACTGGCTACTTACTGTGTCAACCCTATCATGCTCTTCTTCAACATGATTGGACCGCGGCGGGATGGCATCAACAGTTGACGCCTGTGCCGCAGTTTGTGTCGAAGTCGAGACGATATGGTTGCTCAGTACCTCTGAGCGCAGCCTATCAAGTGCGATATCGTCCAACCTGTGATTGCGTTGGATGACCCGCACCTGATCCGACAGTCGTTGGGCCGAAACGTTGACGGTTGGTTCCAGTTCCTGGAACAGAGACAGCATCCTATCGCGGTACGCAGTGAGGTTAATTCCCCCCTCTGTAGACCCGCCATTATTATTATTATTATTATATTACGAATTGGTCTTTCCGAAGTAATTTTCCCTAGTTGTCTAAAAAAGGCAGTTGTTAAGAGGTTGCATTAGATAAGCATACTAAATCATTCCGTCTCTTGTTAGTGTTGTCGGCATTGTAGGCAAGCATGGTGTGCTGTTTTAATACTGTATAATGAAAAGCTGGCGAACAGTTAGTTCATTGCAGGATCTGGGGGCACGGCAGTGCCCCCGCCAATTCGAGCAAAAAGCGGCACGGCCGTACCATCCTTTTCTCGAAGCAGTTCAGGCCATTTTCGACCCCCTATAACTTCGTTGTGGATAAAACTAGAGACCTGAATTTTCAGTAATCAAGCAGGTATTGTATAAACACGGTATATTTCAAATTTCATTCAACTTGAACCAGTAGTTTAAGAATTATAACTAGTCAAAGTTTCTTAATTTTGTCACTCACTGACTGACTGACCGATCATCAAAACTCTAAGGCACTTCTAGCAGACATAGAAGCTTCAAATTTAGAACACAATTAGCGTTTAGTGTATAAATCAAGGAAAAACTAAAATATTTTGCAATTTCGTTCCACTTTTCTAGATACACCAACTGCATAAATAACTTTGTAATCCCATATAAATATATAGAATTACAAAGTTACATTTGCAGTTAATGAATCAGTGTACCTGAACAAAGTCGCTTCCCGCTGTCTGTCTGTCCCTATGGATGATTGCGCAACGGATTTTGATGCAGTTTTTTTTAATAGATAGAATGATTCAAAAGGAAGGTTTATTTGTATAATACATGCATAATATAGTAGAGAAACACTGATAATTTTAGAGGTTTCTAATGTGATGTCGTAAATAAACAGATTTTCTTGCGCTTATATTGCAAAAGCTAGCTGAACCCTACGAGATAGATCAAAATAATGTACTACAGTATTGCACACCTTAAAAAGGTCTACAAAAAAGTCCGCGATGGTATATGTCTATCTGTTAGGGATAACCCACAATAACCATTTTTTATCCTTTACTTTTTACGAGAAATAGTGGCTTGTTTACGAAGCGATTTTAAGCAATACAGCATTAATCTATATCCAATTAGGTACCTTAAATACATTGTGCATTTACTATAGATCAATTTGGCCCTTAGAAGCATGTAATTTAAATGAATATTTTTGAAGATATTACAGATTTAAAAAGTAAGGAAATTGCGGTTGCGCTGGTGAGTTTACCTATGGCAACGACAGGATAGTACGGTTAAGTAGTCACGACCTCTCATCGTTTGGGGTGGGGTGTACCTCGAGCTCAGCAACTCCCCTAAATATCTTGGTATTACCCTGGACAGGTCTTTAACATTCAGCAAAAACTGCAAAAATATCAAGCAGAAGGTGCACACTCGCAACAGTCTTCTTCGTCGACTGGTCTCATCGAAATGGGGTGCTTCGCCTGAAGTTATGCGGACTACTGGACTGGCGCTATCTTTTTCTGCGGGAGAATTCGCGTGCCCCGTGTGGAGCCGTTCTGCCCATGCAAAGCTGGTGGATACAGCTTTGAATGAAACGTGCCGGATCATCACTGGCTGCCTAAAACCAACCCCGGTACAAATGCTGTATCCACTAGCAGGAATAGCGCCACCAGTGCTTTGCAGAGCGGTGGCAAGCTCCAGCGAAAGAGCCAAAAGGTCTCCGACACACGACAACATCCTTGTGCCACAAAGGCTGAAAAGTCGAAACAGTTTTTTAAAGTGTGTCGTCACACTCACTGGCGAACCATCACAAGAGAGACTGAAGCTGTGGCGAGACAGTGCTTCCTTACCCAAACCGTTCGTCCCACCCGCTGAAGACCTCCCACCTAGACATGAGTTACCTTGGGTAACCTGGAAGTCTTTAAACAGACTCCGGACCCAGGTTGGCCGAAGCAAGGAAAACCTGTTCAGGCGGAGATTCATAGACGACTCCGCCTTGGAGTGTAAATGTGGTGCTGTCCCACGAACGATGGGACACTTAATATCGTGTCCTGCGTGTCCTGTCAGCTGTACGTTACAGGAACTGATGGACGCTGGTGAAGGCGCCAAACAAGTAGCCGAATTCTGGGCCAAGTCCATTTAGATTGCTATCGACACGCTAAGAAGAAGAATAAGGTCAACTACGAGATGCCATAGTCAAAAAACAAAAACGCGCTTCGCCCTATTAGCACTTTAAGATTAGCAGCGATCGCACGCGTTTATCGGAGCTCTCTAGCGAGGAAAATAACAATTATCCATATTAATGTTATAAATTCGAAAGGAACTCTGTCTGTCTGTCTGTATGTTACCTTTTCACGCCTAAACCACTGAACGGATTTCGATAAAATTTGTCAGAGAGATAGATTGCATCCCGGGGAAGGACTTGCGGTAGTTTTTTTATCGAGCGAAGAAGCGGGCGGAAGCTAGTATATAATATAATGGAATAATAGGTGTAGATAGGTACCTAGATATAATTATGTTCAAAGGTAACTTGTAAAATGGTCAACGGATTATGTTAAAAATAAAAAGTTAAAAAGGTACCGGAAAGGAAAAAAAGTAGGACTATCTACAAAAAGAAGTGAGATGCCATCAAAAACATAACTTGTAAAAAAAGCCAAGTCTCGCAACTCAGTTCTTCTACCGTAAAAAGTTGTGAGATCCATGAAATACCAAGTCGGTTAATTTATTCACTCCCTACTTAAGGAACCTTCTGTCTTAAGTTATTACATAATTTAGCTAACCTAACAACATCTTGTAGTAACCATCAATATTAAAAATCTTCTATGTTTTAAATAAATAAATTGGCTTGGCCATCGCCATCGCATGAAAACACAATGTATCTCACAGTGCGATTGCCAAGTCAATTTATTTATTTAAAACACATAAGATTTCTAACATTGATGGTCACTACAAGATGTTGTTAGGTTAGCTAAGTACGTAATAACTTAAGACAGAAGGTTCCTTAAGTAGGGAGTGAATAAATTAACCGACTTGGTATTTCATGGATCTCACAACTTTTTACGGTAGAAGAACTGAGTTGCGAGACTTGGCTTTTTTTACAAGTTATGTTTTTGATGGCATTTATATAGCAGATCTGGGGGAAAAAAAGGGATGGACGTTTGTTACCTTTAAAATTGCTCTCTGAGCTGTTTTAAGAGGAAGCAAGTTAGTTTTTGGTGAGCCACCCCTAGAAGTGATACAGTATTGAATTATAGATTGACATAACGTAATAACATCCTACACGATCAACAGTATGGTTTCACCAAAGGACGTTGTACAACCGACGCCGGTGTCACCTTATTAAAACACATCTTTAACGCATGGGAAGAGGCACAAGATGCAATAGGCATTTTTTGCGACCTATCCAAGGCATTTGATTGCGTTAATTACGATACACTGCTCTTGAAACTTGAGCATTACGGACTAGGTAAACTTGCTCTTAGCTTAATAAAATCGTATTTAAATGATAGATTTCAGCAAGTTCAAATTAACAGTGAGAATTCATCGGGCTTAAAAGTCAAAATGGGTGTACCGCAGGGCTCAATATTGGGGCCATTCCTATTTTTAGTATATATAAATGATTTACCTCATTTACTGAAAAACCGACCACAAATGGTGTTATTTGCTGATGACACATCACTGATTTTTAAAGTAAGCAGACGTGCACAGGATCTTGACGACGTAAATAACACTATGCTTATGGTTCATAATTGGTTTACTGTAAATAATTTGGTATTAAATGAGAAAAAAACTAAATGCATTAGATTCGCTTTACCGAATGTAATGCATTTAGTAAAGGAGTAGTGAATGTCATGTTGTATTGAATAAGGAGATACTTGAATTCGTCGAAAATACGGTTTTCCTGGGGATCACGCTTGACTCAAAGCTGCAGTGGGGTCCACACTTAACATCACTGGCAGGGCGGCTAAGTTCAGCCGCTTACGCTGTTTGGAAAATTCGCCAATTAACAGACGTGGAGACCGCGAGACTGGTTTATTTTAGTTACTTTCATAGCATCATGTTTTACGGCATTTTGTTGTGGGGACGGGCTGCAGATATTGATTCTATCTTCATTCTGCAAAAGAGAGCTGTCAGAGCCATCTACAAGCTCAGCAGACGCGAATCTCTACGGGAACTGTTTAAAAAAATTAACATCATGACGGTTCCTTGTCAATATATATATGAAAACATTATGTACGTTCGAAAAAATCTACACCTTTTTAGTAAGATAAGTGACAGGCATAATTTTAACACTAGAAATAGGGACAAATTAGATCAACCGCGTTTCAGATTGTCTAAAGTAAAAACTTCTTTTTTGGGTTACTGTGTAAAATGTTATGCCATCAAAAACATAACTTGTAAAAAAAGCCAAGTCTCGCAAACTCAGTTCTTCTACCGTAAAAAGTTGTGAGATCCATGAAATACCAAGTCGGTTAATTTATTCACTCCCTACTTAAGGAACCTTCTGTCTTAAGTTATTACGTACTTAGCTAACCTAACAACATCTTGTAGTGACCATCAATGTTAGAAATCTTATGTGTTTTAAATAAATAAATTGACTTGGCAATCGCACTGTGAGATACATTGTGTTTTCATGCGATGGCGATGGCCAAGCCAATTTATTTATTTAAAACATAGAAGATTTTTAATATTGATGGTTACTACAAGATGTTGTTAGGTTAGCTAAATTATGTAATAACTTAAGACAGAAGGTTCCTTAAGTAGGGAGTGAATAAATTAACCGACTTGGTATTTCATGGATCTCACAACTTTTTACGGTAGAAGAACTGAGTTGCGAGACTTGGCTTTTTTTACAAGTTATGTTTTTGATGGCATCTCACTTCTTTTTGTAGATAGTCCTACTTTTTTTCCTTTCCGGTACCTTTTTAACTTTTTATTTTTAACATAATCCGTTGACCATTTTACAAGTTACCTTTGAACATAATTATATCTAGGTACCTATCTACACCTATTATTCCATTATATTATATACTAGCTTCCGCCCGCTTCTTCGCTCGATAAAAAAACTACCGCAAGTCCTTCCCCGGGATGCAATCTATCTCTCTGACAAATTTTATCGAAATCCGTTCAGTGGTTTAGGCGTGAAAAGGTAACATACAGACAGACAGACAGAGTTCCTTTCGAATTTATAACATTAATATGGATAATTGTTATTTTCCTCGCTAGAGAGCTCCGATAAACGCGTGCGATCGCTGCTAATCTTAAAGTGCTAATAGGGCGAAGCGCGTTTTTGTTTTTTGACTATGGCATCTCGTAGTTGACCTTATTCTTCTTCTTAGCGTGTCGATAGCAATCTAAATGGACTTGGCCCAGAATTCGGCTACTTGTTTGGCGCCTTCACCAGCGTCCATCAGTTCCTGTAACGTACAGCTGACAGGACACGCAGGACACGATATTAAGTGTCCCATCGTTCGTGGGACAGCACCACATTTACACTCCAAGGCGGAGTCGTCTATGAATCTCCGCCTGAACAGGTTTTCCTTGCTTCGGCCAACCTGGGTCCGGAGTCTGTTTAAAGACTTCCAGGTTACCCAAGGTAACTCATGTCTAGGTGGGAGGTCTTCAGCGGGTGGGACGAACGGTTTGGGTAAGGAAGCACTGTCTCGCCACAGCTTCAGTCTCTCTTGTGATGGTTCGCCAGTGAGTGTGACGACACACTTTAAAAAACTGTTTCGACTTTTCAGCCTTTGTGGCACAAGGATGTTGTCGTGTGTCGGAGACCTTTTGGCTCTTTCGCTGGAGCTTGCCACCGCTCTGCAAAGCACTGGTGGCGCTATTCCTGCTAGTGGATACAGCATTTGTACCGGGGTTGGTTTTAGGCAGCCAGTGATGATCCGGCACGTTTCATTCAAAGCTGTATCCACCAGCTTTGCATGGGCAGAACGGCTCCACACGGGGCACGCGAATTCTCCCGCAGAAAAAGATAGCGCCAGTCCAGTAGTCCGCATAACTTCAGGCGAAGCACCCCATTTCGATGAGACCAGTCGACGAAGAAGACTGTTGCGAGTGTGCACCTTCTGCTTGATATTTTTGCAGTTTTTGCTGAATGTTAAAGACCTGTCCAGGGTAATACCAAGATATTTAGGGGAGTTGCTGAGCTCGAGGTACACCCCACCCCAAACGATGAGAGGTCGTGACTACTTAACCGTACTATCCTGTCGTTGCCATAGGTAAACTCACCAGCGCAACCGCAATTTCCTTACTTTTTAAATCTGTAATATCTTCAAAAATATTCATTTAAATTACATGCTTCTAAGGGCCAAATTGATCTATAGTAAATGCACAATGTATTTAAGGTACCTAATTGGATATAGATTAATGCTGTATTGCTTAAAATCGCTTCGTAAACAAGCCACTATTTCTCGTAAAAAGTAAAGGATAAAAAATGGTTATTGTGGGTTATCCCTAACAGATAGACATATACCATCGCGGACTTTTTTGTAGACCTTTTTAAGGTGTGCAATACTGTAGTACATTATTTTGATCTATCTCGTAGGGTTCAGCTAGCTTTTGCAATATAAGCGCAAGAAAATCTGTTTATTTACGACATCACATTAGAAACCTCTAAAATTATCAGTGTTTCTCTACTATATTATGCATGTATTATACAAATAAACCTTCCTTTTGAATCATTCTATCTATTAAAAAAAACTGCATCAAAATCCGTTGCGCAATCATCCATAGGGACAGACAGACAGCGGGAAGCGACTTTGTTCAGGTACACTGATTCATTAACTGCAAATGTAACTTTGTAATTCTATATATTTATATGGGATTACAAAGTTATTTATGCAGTTGGTGTATCTAGAAAAGTGGAACGAAATTGCAAAATATTTTAGTTTTTCCTTGATTTATACACTAAACGCTAATTGTGTTCTAAATTTGAAGCTTCTATGTCTGCTAGAAGTGCCTTAGAGTTTTGATGATCGGTCAGTCAGTCAGTGAGTGACAAAATTAAGAAACTTTGACTAGTTATAATTCTTAAACTACTGGTTCAAGTTGAATGAAATTTGAAATATACCGTGTTTATACAATACCTGCTTGATTACTGAAAATTCAGGTCTCTAGTTTTATCCACAACGAAGTTATAGGGGGTCGAAAATGGCCTGAACTGCTTCGAGAAAAGGATGGTACGGCCGTGCCGCTTTTTGCTCGAATTGGCGGGGGCACTGCCGTGCCCCCAGATAATAAAATACCACTCGATATTCTTCAATTAAATGAGAAGAAATTTAAAACATGCATTAAACGCACACTATGTAGACAAGCATATTACAAGTTGGATGATTATATCGTAGATAAAAATGCTTGGCTTAATGCTGGTCCTGCTCCACAGACACTTGGACTCACTAGTTAAAATTTCAATATTTGGAAGAGGTGCTTCCCTTTTTCTTTTTTTTGTATTTCTGTCATTACGAACATAACTTTTTAAATTTATTCACTCAAGTTTTAATTGTTGAATACTTCAATATTAAATATCTCTTCCTGTTTGGTAGGTAATAAAATTCTATTTATCTCTTAAATAAATTGCAATTGCAATTGTAGTTTTGTGTAATTTAGAAGCATTTTTTTTTTAAACTTTGTAAATGTAAGAACCATGTTTCCTTTTATTATGATTTTTTGATGTTGACTTGAAAGAGCATGGCAGTTGAGAACGTGTCATGCTCACTTAAATGTCTCACCGATGGTGGCGCGTGTGTTGGATCATTCGGTTCCCTACAAAATGGTTGAGCTGGATGGTGCTGATCCACGCGTCATGTTCGTGAACGGGCGCCGTCGGTTGAGACTGGTCATCTCTTAACTGCCAAGGCTTATTTTTAATCTTATGTCTTGAATTCTTTCTTCATTTCTGTCTTTTTTACATTGTTCTCACATATAGAAGCAACAAGAATAATGTACCCAGGATTTTGTAATATCTTGATTTAAAAGAGTGTCCATGGAGTTTCTTGCCCGTTCTTCTCCATAGAGATCTACGCTTTGGAATGGGCAACTAGCTTCAACTTTCGGACTAACTGACAGACTATTTAATTTTGACAATTCAAAAGTGCCTGTACAAGGTTTAATTGAAATAAATGATTTGAGTTTGAGTTTGAGTTTGACATAGGGCCAAATCAACTTGTGTGAATAATTTTGAATCTGCTAATATTCGCATTTTTTTTAAAACATAATATTAATTTGCCCACTCTTTTAACTAGGCTTTCATTATGTTTTTTAAAAGAGAGTGTGTCGTCCATTATTACCCCCTGGTATTTTATGTTGCTAGTTTTGTGGATAAAAGGACCACTACACATTCTACGGTTTCCACATTGATGGGCTAGTAATGTTAGGGAGATAAGGGTTAGTAATGTTAAGTTGAGGCTTGCGCGTGGAGAAGTGAATACCTATATTTTGTTTTGACGGCATTTAATGTTAGTAAATTGCTATGAAGCCACACAGTATCAAAACCCATTTGAGTAATTTCGAACAGTTCGCTGCTGGTTTTAGCGTTAAATATTAACGCCGTGTCGTCGGCATATAATATTATTATTAATATCTAACATATGGCAATTATTTTAATTTAATGTTCTGTGTCCTGTAATGTTAACTACTTTGCTTAGCTTGTATTTGTATTCATTCAAGTATTTTCTAACTGAACAGACAGCTGTGCTGCCCCAGCAGCAGTTTGTTGCGCCACTTCTTCTCCTGAGCGAAAGCACTAGGAAGTGGTGAAGGGCGGGCGTTCTGTGGGACTGTCTTTTGTAATTTTGACGTTCGAAAAGTGCTGATTGGCAGCCTAGTTTGAATAAATGATTATTGATTTGATTTGATTCAGTGGAACGGCCAAGCCATACATTTTGAGCAAGATGTAAAACAACTCTCACATGCAATACCAAGTCATTGTCTGATGGTTGGATGTTCGTGCGTAGTGTTGGTGAAGCATAAAGACGCACAGGTGTGCCACGTCCCGCTAGTTGAAGTCCTTCAAGTGTCACTGTCTTCGGTGTCGCGTGTCAGGCTGTCGGGCTGTCGTGAGTCGTGCCGTGTCGGATCACCGCGCGTACTGATTCTACACGTGCGCGACGTGTGCACGCACGCTCACCCTCCGCGTATCGACTTACAAGAACTACATTCTAAGTAATATTATTTACCTAAAGGGACGCCTGTATTCCCCGAAGGGGTACGTACAGTCACCTGCAAAAGTCCATGGGTACCCTAATGTCTATTTTCCTGTGAACGTTTGAAGTTCAAGTGTGAATATCAATTTATTAATAGGTAGGTACCTACCTATTAATAAATTGATATTCAATTTTAACATAATAGGTTAATAATTAGGAACAATTTTCTTTAAAAGAAACTATTAATTATAAATTGTTTGAATGTTTGAAGAGACAAAAAGAACACCGTCATTTCTTGATTCATAGGATTTTGAATCTGAACTGCCCATCCATTTTTGCAGCCGACGACCGTACATGTGCCTGCATACTCGTACCTACCTATAAAGCACACCCACATTTCTTCTATAACGAATATACCTCTAGTTACATATAATTGGGGGTGATCCTGTTGCCATCAACCGAGCACCATGTTCAGACCCCAAGCTGTTACTGATACATTCCATGTGCAATAACCCATTTACACTTTACGTGGCCTGGACACGAATCGATGCATCGGTTCGTGTTTCAACACACAACCATAATGCGTTGTAATATTTCAAATATGTTTAGTGTCTACCTCGTTGGTTAAGTGAACGTAAGCGCGATCGGTGCGACCAAGGACCCCACGCTCTGGGTTCGAGACCCAATCCACGTAAACTGTAAATGGGTTTTTGCACATGGAATGGTGGTCTGTGTAGGATTTATGAACATTGACACTCAAATATATTAGATTGCATTACATACTTACTCCCGTACTGTCACAACTGTCCGATAGATAGATGTATAAAATCGTTAATACGTGTTATTATATCCAGCTCCGTGTGACAGGAACTCAGGATGACTGCCTGATGACTGCCTGAATCATAATAATAGTGAACGCCATTGTGGTAGAGCAGTGATTCGTCTGACCTGAAATGATGCCCACGAGCCTCCGACCGAGCTCAGCGTAGTTCAACACATTCAGTTTTACTTATGTAAGAGAACAAAATATTTTGAAAGATGTTTTACCAGAGGTAATCGACGAAGGTGCACAAACACGGTAACAGAGTGGAATGAATCTCTTGCAGCCGTAAATAGGTCACCGTGCCACGGTGCCACGGCTTCGCTCTCCTGTGCAATGTGATGCTGATTGCGTCGTGAGCGGTGCGGTGCTGTGCCGAGCGGTGCGACACGCTGGCTAGATGGATGGCCGCAAATGGCTTTTTAATCTGCGCGAGATCGCACCGCGTCGCGACGCGCATGAGCGACGTGGGACGTGATGCTCACAGATCACGGGGGTCTCAGAGCGGGGACTGAGCTACTGTTACTGTACTGTCTGTTAGGTAGGATTTGCTTATGTCTGGCTGATGCCCGTTCGTCCTTTGTAATTCGTATTTTTTTCCCTATGCGGGTTTCGGATAGTTCATTTCCGGTATGTCGTAGATTTGTAATTATTATGTGTATTTTCGGCAACTGCTCTTAGTGCTCATGTAGCCCGCAGCTGTCCCGTCCTCGTTACAAGCAGGTTAACAACGTGAGTACCAAAAATAATTCAAATTCAAACCTTTTATTTCAGACCAGTGGATCCATATAATGTTAGTATAAACTTATCCTATGTTAGTAAATAACAATAACTTAAAAATACACTAATTAGCTACATGAACATGTGCACGCACATGTCTGCCAGCCCAGAGTCTAATGCAAGGTATGTCAACCTTGTCCGCCAGTATAGCTGAAATACTGATGAAATCACCGCAACATCGATGCACACCGTTTGCCTATGATGGCATGAAAGTCATCTATTCGCGCTTTGGCGAACATGCCCGATGCACTGCAAAACTGAGGCAGCCCCAACAATATATCACACTAATGTTATAAAGACGAAAGTTTGTGAGTATGTGTGTATGTTTATATGTTTGTTACTTCTTCACGCTCAAATGGCTAGACCAATTTTGATAAAATTTTGTATGAAGGTAGCTGATACCCTGGATTAACATATAGGCTACTTTTTATCCCGATATTACTACGGGATCGAGACTTATGCGGGTGAAACCACGGGTCGCTGCTAGTATTATACATGTATTTGTTTCAGTTATTCGTAATAATTTCGAAACCTCAAAACATAATATTTAGCAACAAAGCATCGACAAAAAATGGCGCAAATAGGGCGCTTCACAATATTTCCTACATCCCGTCACGTGAGTCACCGCGTCATGTGCTCGTGTCGTGCCCGTCCCTTGCGCGGACACGTCACATGAGGCTGTGTAATTTTGCTTCACGTCCGTTGCATGCCTCAGCCCGGCAGTTAATTTAGTGTCCAAACACACTATGCCGAAGGTACGCGACCGAAGTTCCGCGGCTGATTTTACGTTCCGACGTATTCGGCTGAGACACACCATAAGTGCCGAACTTACGCGGCAGAAATACAGTTGCGCAACTTTGTGTGCATTCAGTGTCTCGAGCGCTGTCGTGGAGTCGTCGATTACTATAGCTTGCATCTCCATTGTTCCATAAACACGGTCGCGACTCAACCGCGACCGACAATTCATTTATTGAATCAAACATGGAGTACCTATGTTTTCTTGACACAACAAAGCACCTGTGTCGTGCGCAGACAGAGGCGAAATAAACACAACGAGCGCACACGCGGGGCGCGGGCATGCCTGCCTCCCGCTCCTCGCCCCGGATCTTCTTCAGCAATCGAACCGAAGTTCGCGTACTCGCGTATGATGTGTGCTCTACAGATTACATTGCCGCCGAATTGCCGCTGAACTTACGCCCGACCGAAGTTTGGCTGTACGCTATAACGCAACGTAATTTCGGCATAATGGTGTCGTCAGTAATTCAAATAGCATTGCAGGCGTAATCATGCCGAACTTCAGTCGCGTACCTTCGGCATAGTGTGTTTAGACACTTAACGAGAAGTAAATCCGTTACATTCTATGTCAAGCGCACTGCGCATGGGCCGTTGTTATTGTAACTCTGAATGTGGCTATCCCTAACGCTAAGATAGAATAGTTTCACGTTGAGATTGTTAGTGAACAATCCTCGGTCAATCCAGGACTAAACTAATATTTATCTTCTGTCCTTTTCATAATGAAATAGAAAGAAAAAGATGCATGAACTTAAATTTAGTTTAGTTTGTGAACAACAGAATCGGCGCCAATGTTGAATGAATGATGCTAAAATAGGATTGCGATCGCTTGTGATACAAAGGGGCGAACCCGAACAGCCGAACACAGTGTGACAGTACTAGAGTGATACGGGGCACTCAATCTTTGTATTCAGGTACCTACTAGGTACTAAAACTTAGCAAAGATTCACTTGCTTTTGTCTCGACGGTTTTAATGGCTTCTTTATTGTATGTTCGTAGTTCGTACCAATCAAGTATTTAGTCACTTTCACTTCGTTTCATTAAGGTTTCCGAAACCCTACCGATTCCCCTCGACATCTGACATATAACCTAACTTATAAACTAATTTTAGCCATTTTAAGGCTTTCCAAGCTCGTAAAGTACCTTCGTAAAAACAATTTGATTAAATTCAGCGACCGCCTTATTCGAGCTTCATCGTCCATCGTTAAGTAAGTCCTGATTATATCTGGAAACTTCTATTTGCGACGAGAAAATTGAGTCATAACACTATTCTGTTTCAATCTTGAAGAGGTCACATATACACGGGGTTACGGCCAGGGGCGCAGGGGCATTGCTATTGCCATGAACGATTTAGCAGATCAATGTTAGACGAAAAGTGAAGAGTCATTCGTAGTGTGATGCGATTTGTACCATGATGTGCGCGAAAAGTGAAGAGTTATGCGTAGTGTGATGCGATTTGTACCATGATCTGCGCGAAAAGTGAAGAGTCATGCGTAGTGTGATGCGATTTGTACCATGATGTGCGCGAAAAGTGAAGAGTCATGCGTAGTGTGATGCGATTTGTACCATGATCTGCGCGAAAAGTGAAGAGTCATGCATAGTGTGATGCGATTTGTACCATGATCTGCGCGAAAAGTGAAGAGTCATGCGTAGTGTGATGCAATTTGTACCATGATCTGCGCGAAAAGTGAAGAGTCATGCATAGTGTTATGCGATTTGTACCATGATCTGCGCGAAAAGTGAAGAGTCATGCGTAGTGTAATGCGATTTGTACCATGATCTGCGCGAAACGTGAAGAGTCATGCGTAGTGTGATGCGATTTGTACTATGATGTGCGCTACTGCTACCTTGGACAAATCGTGCTAGCTAGAATAGAAATAATTCTGATCTCACAGAACAGATTCCAAGAGGATGTCTGTCCGTAAAGGTAGTACATCTGTTTCTGCTTTTGTTAAACCATTATTTTTTTCCGATGATCCGGATCCACTGCAATTGAGTCACATTTTTAAAGATAGAAGCTGCGAACCAGAATTAGGAACCCCTTCCTTGTGAAAATGGAAAAGTACCTTTTTATCAGTGTGATCAAGTCCTGAGTCCTACAGCTCCACGTCAGATGGCGGCGGCGGCGCGGAAGCAGCAGATTGTCGTTGCGGTAATTTCCTCGGGGGCCGCCCCCTCCCGCCGCGCCGCTAGTTACCGCCACACACTAATAACGCTAGCTAATTGTAATGTCACAGCCACTGCTCGCGTGCTCTAGTCTGCGTCGTGCACTGCATCACCTGCAAGCCGGCGGCGGCGTCGCTGCTCCCGTCGCGTACGAGCGATCTTGTGACAAGACATGGCGTTGTCTCGTTTGTATGCATTCGTTGTTACTTCGGTTCCTGTCATTGTAAATGTACCTATCTCAAGCTTCTTCCGTAAATATCCGTCGTCCTTGGTAAACATAATATACGCATAAAATTACATAAAAGTCATAAAACATAAGACTCAAATTCAAATATTTTGAAGATCTCTTTTCTGGTTTCGAAACAATTTTTAAATATGCAGAATTTTAAATCATGTGTGAAGAGACCTACATGCCTAGAATAATGAGCTTATGAGCATCGTAAGACATGAGAGGGCTGCGACGTACAAGTAAAACAGCCAGAAACAAAATAACATTGTCAGTTACCTACATTCTGGAGTAAGTTTGTGAGGCGCAGCAGCCGATAAATGGAACGTTGAAAGCTAATAAAGCGGTGGTTGAGAGCGGTGTAGCGCTTTAGAGCGCGGCGATAGCGCTCAGCCTCGACGAGACGCCGCCGCCCGGGCCTATCTCCACCAGGCTCACAACCAGGACATACCTACAGAAGGTGCACTTCAGACAGCGGATAAATTGACAATGATAATACCAACTAAGGCTCGCAAGCTATATCCGCGTTTCACCTCTTACAAGTAAACCTTCTGCACGTTGATATGTTGTGTCTGAAGCGGGCATCGATCGCTCCGCTACATTACACTTCAAATGCTTGCCATTTAACACATTTTACCATTTTCTTACTGAAATAGTGTTGCTAACCTAAACTAATCTTTCGGGGTTTCCAAGGATTTGTAGGGTAGTTTTTTTTTCGAAGTCCGTGATTTGATTTGGATATGATGCTGTTTAATGGAAATCAGATCTTGAATTCTATCTGTCCTTATGACATGCTGCTCCACAATGTACGTACCCTAACCAGTAAAAACCGACTTCCAAAAAAAACACTACAAAGTGAAAAATAACTTTTATTTCGGAAGTCGGTGTCTTTGGATCTGTATTTTAGTTTTTTGCCACCGACTTCCGAAATAAAAGTTATTTTTCACTTTGTATTGTCTTTTTTGGAAGTCGGTTTTTTTTTTGTTAAAAAGTTTTTATTTCTCGCTTTTTAGTGTGTCTGTTTATAATGTATCTAAGTTACAATAGCCTAATGTCAACTTGCTCATCGCCTTTTACAAAATATTGCTTTTCCCGATGCAGAGACGTTAATTGTTGAGGAGTTCTCCTGGTATTCCACCATCAGCTCCATTTCACCATTCGCATTGTGACGAGCATAACTTGCTTAGCAACCATATTAAAGTAAGTAATCGAATCGCAAACCGGGAAATACTTATTATTGAGTAGTTCCGGTGGCCATCTGTGGTCTTCATCATTAGTTCCACTTCACCAAATGATGCTTTCCGAGAGCAAATGCACGAGTTACTACAAAAAATACCCAAATCGCTATAGGTGTGCCAATAATACTTGAAGAGTTCCTTCGATTTCTCCAGGATCCCATAATCAGATCCTGACCTGATGACAATGGGACCACCTGGAAAGTATACCCTTTCAAACAAAAAAATAATTTTTGAAATCGGTAGAGCCGTCTCCTAGTAATCGGGGAACATACATAAAAAAAAAAAAAAAGGTTCCGACGAATTGAGAACCTCCTCCTTTTTGAAGTCGGTTAAAAAGCAAAGAAAATGTTTGTTGTCGTCTAATGTAAAATACGGTCAGTTGTTACAAAGTAGTGTAAAGTCGTTGGACGAGGTCGGCGGCAGTCGGCGGCAGTCGGCGGCAGTCGGCGGCAGTCGGCGGCAGTCGGCGGCAGTCGGCGGCAGTTGGCGGTGTGAGTCTCGCGCAGAAACTAGCTCGCTGGCGCGCCTCCCTCTCTGCTCGCGCGTGTAGTCGTGGAGCCACGCGGTGACAGGGCATGAGGGCACTGCTTCACTGATAGCCTGGACATAGCCGAAGCTAGTCCACTCGCGCTCGTCTTCTTTGATGTGGCTGCCCTGCCGAGCATGTGGTGTTCCGTAGTGTTCCATGAAGGCAAAACAAGGCATCTTTGTAAGTTTAATAAAGTCTCAAATATAATTACTTATCACAAATTAAAATAGGTACCTACTTAGCTAGAGCCAAAGTTATTATAAGTTTTTGAAAAGTTCTTTAGGGCAGGTCCCGACCGGAACTCCAACTCCACTATTATCTTGAATGCAAGTAAACCATTTTATAATAGTTTTTTGAAGTCAGCCGGGCACTTGTTGCGGCGCGGTGATAGTTCCACTGCACTGGTTCCACGGGAGGTGGCGGGCGCGGGGTGCGGGCGTGGGGCGCGGGGCGCGGGGCGGTACGGCAGGGGCTAGTCATTGTTTTATAATTATCATGCATAATGTAGCATAACACCAGTTTGACCTCTGTCGCATGTCGCGAAGTTGTGTTACTGCTGCACTAAAATAATGCGATTGCTATTCATGAAGCTTGGAAGACCTTTGGACATCTACTCAATATTTAATTCGTTAAACTTTAAGGAAGACAAGATTGGTACAAAGCTGAGAAAAATGGCTTAGAATGGAGGAGACTGAAGCCATCTGTGACTGGAGAGTGAAGAAGGCTGCAAATCATCATGAGGACTGACTTTTATAGACAACTGTAAAAAAACAGTCGCAAGTGTTGCTAATGAGAACCCGGTTAGATTTCCAGCAGGTAATTGTAAGGAACCCCTCACAGAGATGAGGCCCGTGTCCCAGCAGTGAGAACATTATAGGCTGATTATACTTATGCTAAGTGTAAGAAGAATTACAGTTAGCATTCAGCAGCCATTACTTAATATGTTACGTGCACGCTCGTGGGAAGTTACCATTGCCAGTAAAAAGTAGTAGCTCACCCAGAATTCTAACTTGACCAGTTTACAGGACTCTACTTGTCCTGTAACCACATTATGAAGATGTTCTTAGACAGAGCAGGACTCGTATAGAATCCTGATTATTTGGAGCCATTTGATAGAGCGACGAGCGAAGACCACCTGCACTATCTATTAACTTTTGAGAGAGACCGAAATAAAATACAATTAAGCGCAGCGTCGCGTGGCGTACTGGGTCGCGTCGTGTTTTTATTTCAATTCACGTTTAGACTGTGACACGTAGTCCTATTTTTAACCGACTTCAAAAAAAGGAGGAGGTTAACAATTCGGTTGTCATAATATTTTTTTTAATGTTTGTTACCTCCAAACTCCTTTATTTATGCCGATTAGCAAAATTTATTTTTTTATTTGAACGGATATATAGACTTTCAGATTGATCCCATAGAAATTTCATTAAAATCGGTACAGTATTTTGGTTTTTTAACCGACTTCAAAAAAGGAGGAGGTTCTCAATTCGACTGTATGTTTTTTTTTTGTGTGTTTGTTACGCGATTACTCCGTCAATTGTGGACCGATTTTCACAATTATTTTTTTGTTTGAAAGGGTATGGTCTCGAGGTGGTCCCATTGTCACCAAATCTGATGAGGGAATCCCATGGAAATCGAGGGAAACCCTCAAATTTTATAGGCACACTTATAGCGATTTGGGTATTTTTTATAGTAACTCGTGCATTTGCTTTCGGAAAGCACCATTTGGTGAAGTGGAACTGATGATGAAGACCACAGATGGCCACCGGAACTACTCAATAATAAGCATTTCTCGGGTTACGATTCGATTAGGTACTTTAATGTGGTTGCTAAGCAATTTATGCTCGTCACAATGCCGCCGCTCGTCGTTTGCTTATGGTGAAGTGGAGCTGAGGGTGACTTCTCAGCTCCAGTTCTCCTGGTTCTTACTAGGAGAACTCCTCAACAATTAACGTCGCTGCATCGGGAAAAGCAATATTTTGTAAAAGCTATTGTAAATTAGATAAATGACAAACTGACCCACTAAAAAGTGAAAAATAAAAACTTTTTTACAAAAAAAAAAAACAGCTGACTTCCAAAAAACACTACAAAGTGAAAAATTACTTTAATTTCGGAAGTCGGTGGCAAAAAACTAAAATACAGATCCAAAGACACCGACTTCCGAAATTTAAGTTATTTTTCACTTTGTAGTGTTTTTTGGAAGTCGGTTGTTTTTTTTTTTTTTGTAAAAAAGTTTTTTAAACCAGAATTATTGGTAAAAATTCAAGTAAACGAAATTGCGTCGTTCGCTTTCCTATGTCTTTTCAGTGGTGGCTTAGTGGAATTGTCATTGCATTGTGGCTATAAGTGCTATATCTTTACATAATCAACCGACTTCAAAAAGGAGGAAGTTCTCAATACGACTGTATTTTTTTGTATGTATGTTACAAAAATATTTTTTTAAATCGATTTACCATTTATTGCCGGAGATAGAGGTTACGCCTCAGGGGTGGTCCCATATAAATTTTATTAACTCTGTTTGGGTAGTTTTTGAGTTGGCTTCAATAATACGTATTTTTGCCACTTAGTTTATATTGATGTTTTTATTATATTTACATAGCAAGTAGTGTTATATGAATTTGTGTGGGATACGTAACGTGTCTGGCTTATTTAAGCAATTCGTTACGTTATTCACGATGCAGTAATAATATGAACACATTAACGTACACAAAGTTATCAGTATTCAGAAGTTCCAAAGTATATAGAGCAGTTAATGTTATCTGAGGGAGCCTGGTTGTCCCTCAGTCGTGTATTACACGGGAGTTCGTGTCGCGTGCGTCACGTTGTCGTGTCGATCAGACATGGTCAGATATGGGCTTGTGAGCAATCAAGCGAATACAAGCAATTAGCAGCGCCCGACGACGCCCGACGACGTCCGACGTCGGCCGAGTACATCGTAAGCTTGCATAACGCCCCGTGTAACGCAGTCTCCAATCTCTTGGTTGGAGTCTTGGGCATCGTGGTCTTTGTTCTTATTAATTACAGCTATGTAGTTCGGCAGGTTTGTAACGTGACTTTTGTGACAATCTCGATACATAATCAAACATGTTTATTAATTTTCCGCCCAAAATCATCCACCGCTTCTGTTCTGTCGTATACCACCTGTTCATGAGATTCGTATACGACTCTCTCACGCCCTTCATGTTCCTGTCGGTCCGGCTGCTGGGTTATAATTGCTGGTTTATTGTAAATATCGTATCGTTTATGAGCCTGCCACAGTTTAGCGTGCGACGTCAACGGTACCGAAGCTAAAGATTGCTGTTGCTGCGGTCGCCTTTATTGCGACGGCACAAGGTTCAAGTTCAAGTGGCTGGTTGTCATGCGGACACCGCCACGTCCGTCACACGCCACTCCGACAACAACAGATTACGATTCAATTTTGCAATTAAAACTAGAGCAGGGAACAAACGCCACCGGTCGCGCCGTGCCACCCACCGGCGGAGGATAGAAGGTTCACCAAATACAATGTGGGACCTTCACCCACCTGTACGTGTTCACCGAATACAATGTGGGGGACGCTCACGCACCTGTACGTGTTCACCGAATACAATGTGGGGGACCCTCACGCACCTGTACGTGTTCACCGAATACAATGTGGGGGACGCTCACGCACCTGTACGTGTTCACCGAATACAATGTGGGGGACCCTCACGCACCTGTACGTGTTCACCGAATACAATGTGGGGGACGCTCACGCACCTGTACGTGTTCACCGAATACAATGTGGGGGACCCTCACGCACCTGTACGTATTCACCGAATAAAATGTGGGGGACACTCATGCACCTGCACGTGTTCACCGAATACAATGTGGGGGACCTTCACGCACCTGTACATGTTCACCGAATACAATGTGGCGGACGCTCACGCATCTGTACGTGTTTACTTACTGAACAAATGTTATCTATCGGCTGATCGACGAGCGAGCTTATTAAAACCGCGGTTAAGTTTCCCGTGATTTCACTTTTCCACAGGCCAGCCAACAAGGCTGCGGCACAGCTTGCTGGTTGTTTAGGACCTATAAAGCCGGTGTAGGCGCAGTACTCTCATCATTTTAAACAGTTCCTTGTCAACACTGGGACTGCTGTTCTCTTGCGTTCGATTGTGCATCGAACTAATGTGCGCTTCCCGCGGCAATTTGGCATCACTGACTGTACCAGTTGTTATAGTTCCGCCGATAACTTCTTTTTAACCACCCCGTAACGTAACTTGAACAATATTGTAAGATTGTCGCCTCGCCATTCACTCGTTTTCGGCTCTTCGAGATGATGTGAACTGAAGTGAAACATTTTATGTTGCGGCACAAACATAAACTTTTTATGAGATAATAGCGTACAGGCTTCATTTTCAAGGTAAACGAGCCATGAACGTTCCGACTTTTGGAAGGCTTAAAAGATAATGAAATGTATCTTTACACCTGTATGTACGCGCCTTCGTGCAAGTGTTGATAATCCGTCAAACTGCACTGCAATAACTGCTGTTACTAATATCCGACTATTCTATTGAGACTCATTTGATATTCGCGCTGCTAATTCTATCGGGACTCATCTGATATTCGCGCTGCTAATTCTATCGGGACTCATCTGATATTCGCGCTGCTAATTTTATCGGGACTCATCTGATATTCGCGCTGCTAATTCTATCGGGACTCATCTGATATTCGCACTGCTAATTCTATCGGGACTCATCTGATATTCGCGCTGCTAATTCTATCGGGACTCATCTGATATTCGCGCTGCTAATTCTATCGGGACTCATCTGATATTCGCGCTGCTAATTCTATCGGGACTCATCTGATATTCGCGCTGCTAATTCTATCGGGACTCATCTGATATTCGCGCTGCTAATTCTATCGGGACTCATCTGATATTCGCGCTGCTAATTATTGAGACTCATCTGATATTCGCGCTGCTAATTCAGATGAAGTGCTTATGATGCAGTGTTATGAATTACAGTTATATACTCGTTGTGTGAGGGAGGGAGGGCTATATGGTGTATTGAAGTTAATGCCGGTTCATTTGGCACGCGCCGCGCGGTGCTGCGGCCGCAGGCATATTGCGCACTGCAGGCACAGAAGAACCTCGTGACGTAACGGACACACGCACTCGTGGCGTCGATATCAACAACAATATCGACTGAGCCTAATCAGCCTGTCCTCGCGCGCCTGTATGAGTGGCGTGCGGAGGCACTACGCCGGGGGGAAGTTCCGCTTCCGTGGCAAAGTGCTGCGGAGCGGACGGATCTCCGGCGCGATCTCATGGCGACATGGAAGGAGCGACTGTCGCAACCCAGCGCAGGGCACGCCGCGATAGCGGCGATAAGACCCCTCTTTGAGGAGTGGCTAGAGAGGCGCCACGGCACCCTCACCTACCGCCTGACGCAGGTCCTAACCGGACACGGAAGCTTCGGGAGGTTCCTGCACATTATAAGGCGGGAGGAAACGCCCGGGAAACGTCACCATTGCCAGGATCGCCCAGAGGACACGGTGGAGCACACGGTGGAGGTCTGCCCCGCTTGGGCGGAGAACCGCCGTGTCCTCGTAGAGGCGATCGGCAGCGGCGGCGACCTCCCGCGCCCGGCCCTGGTGCAAGCCATGGTCCAGGGCGAGAGGGAGTGGGAGGCAGTCACCTCCTTCTGCGAAGCAGTCATGCTAGCGAAGGAGGTGGCGGGATGGCTCAGGGAGAGAGCCTCCCGTCCCAGCCGCCGCGGAAGACGCTCCGGGCGTCGGGAGCCGCGCGACGACTCCCGGCCACCGTAGGCGCGGGCCTGCGAGCGGAGAGTAATGGGTAGCTCACCGTCCGATCAGGACCTGGCCCGTGCCGGACGGCGCGTACTTGTTCCACGCGCGCCTCAAAGAGATGTCAGCATCGAGGAGGGGCCCCATAGGGCCGAAGCCGGGTCAGCGGGATTGTCCGAAAGGGGAAGGAACACGGGTGGGTTTTAGTCAGCAAGAGTCTGACACTCCCTTCCGCTCCACCCAGAGCGGGAGGGGTCATTTGATGATTTCGCATCCGCAAAAAAAAAAGAAAGCCTAATCAGCCTATAATGTTCCCACTGCTGGGACATAAGGCTACCCTCTGTGCGAGGTACTGGACCTTAATCCACCACGCGGGCCCAGTGCGGGTTGGCAGATCTCACATGTCTTCGAATCTTTGGTTCTAGGACATGCCGGTTTCCTCACGATGTTTTAATTCACACTTTTTTGAGAGCAGTGGTGATGAAATAATTTACACAAAGTAAAGTTCTTGCTTGGGTTCGAACCCACGACTCGTAAGTCGCGGCTGTTACCACTGGGCCACCACACTGCTCTCGCAATCACTGCTATCTTCGATGTTTTATAAACAATCTTTTCCCCACAAACGTAGTAATCATTTTTACCGACTTCACAAAAAGGAGGAGGTACATGTTCGGCTGTTTGTATGTTTTTTTTTTTTTGTATGTTTGTTCATCGAATACTCCGCCAATTGTCGACGGATTTTCAAAATTCTTTTTTTGTTCGAAAGTAGATAGTTCTGAGGTGGTCCCATTGTCACCAAGTTAGGATCATGATGGGATGATGATGGGATCTTAGAGAAATCGAGGGCAACCCTCAAATTTTATAGGCTCACTTATTGTTTTTCGCATATTTTATGAAGTATCTTGTGTATTTGCGTATGGTTGTCACCATCTCAGGTAGCTGGGCTGGATGATGGAAGGTACAACTCCTTAACAGTAAGAAGTTACTCGAACAGGCAAGGACTGTTTTAGTAAATTGTTTTGATGTTTGATAGGGCATTTGCCACATTTGGTCTTATGATCATCAAGTCATGACCTGATGCTGCAGTCAGGATAGTCTGCAGAGTACCTAACTCCTCGACAACTAACAGCAGATATATCGTGTTTAGGCTCATTGAAAAGGGCTCGTTGTGTGGATAAACGTACTGTTAATGAGGAACACCGAAGTACATAGAAACCTGATGCTAAAGCCAGGAGCATCAGAAAAAGTACAAACCTTGAAATTACAGCACCGTAGTCGTGTTTGGGCTCATTTTAAACAGGACTAAATTTTAAGTTCTTTTGAATAGCAGCCAGGATTATCAGCTAGGAGAGTGGAATACTAGGAGACCTCCTCAACAATTAACGTCCCTGCATCGGGAAAAGCAATATTTTGTAAAAGGTGATCAGCAGTTGACATTAGGCTATTGTAACTTAGATAAATTACAAACTGACCCACTAAAAAGTAAAAAATAAAAACTTTTTTACAAAAAAAACAACCGACTTCCAAAAAACACTATAAAGTGAAAAATAACTTTAATTTCGGAAGTCGGTGGCAAAAAACAAAAATACAAATCCAAAGACACCGACTTCCGAAATTAAAGTTATTTTTCACTTTATAGTGTTTTTTGGAAGTCGGTTGTTTTTGTTTAAGTGTCAGTATGTTCTCGGCCGTTGTGCAGAGTTAGCTTTCTGACTGGTACCCACAGTGGATGGGTGTATTGTTTAAGTGTCAGTATGTTCTCGGGCGTTGTGCAGAGTTAGCTTTCTGACTGGTACCCACAGTGGAAGGGTGTATTGTTTAAGTGTCAGTATGTTCTCGGCCGTTGTGCAGAGTTAGCTTTCTGACTGGTACCCACAGTGGATGGGTGTATTGTTTAAGTGTCAGTATGTTCTCGGGCGTTGTGCAGAGTTAGCCTTCTGAATGATACCCACAGTGGCTGGATGTATTGTTTAAGTGTACGTATGTTCTCGGGCATTGTGCAGTTATCCTTCTGACTGATACCCACAGTGGCTGGGTGTATAGTCCGCTTGCTGCCAAACGGCGAAATCTTAACAACACATTCTGATAATGTTATTCGCTGTACAGATGGCCACCCTTGCACTATGTATTGTAATGTCTCTGCTCGTACACTATTTGTACGACTGTTGTGAATGCTGGTTTAATTGGTCACGCTGAAAATTGGTCGAGTTTAGGAATTAGCCGGCATTGTTGACGTCTGCTGATCTTGGCCGAGTGCGAACACAATAAAATAAAAATAAAATAAATAAATAAAAATATTTATTGAAATAATCAGTTTACAAAAAGTGTACATAAGGTTCATTAGTATTATATTAATCTAGGCCTATAATAGGATTATAAAAATCTGGATAGACTATGGTATGAGAAATATGAGATTACAGTCAAAAATAAAACTCTGAAGGTAATCTAGTGCGTTGCCTGATCTAGGTTTATTTAAACCTGTGTTTCAGGCCATCTCCCTACGAAAGTATTTTGTTAAATACGACAGTCAGTGAATTAAGTTAACATATATTGCCAGTATCTAAGCAGATACAATATTTTGCGCAACCTTATTATAAACTAGGTTTATGGGATGTATAATTATATATAATCTATAACTAAAATTATTATGAAATAATATTAGGTTAGGTAAACTAATTACAGTTAAGTCAGCTAGTTTAGGTCAGCACCTCTAGTAGTTTTTCCGTGTCCGAGTAATTTAGTTTTGCTAAATAATCGAATAACATTATACTACACCTATTATAACTTACATTATATATCTTAAGCAATTTGTTAAATTTATTATATAAGAAAGGTCCTAGAAGTAAATAGAATCTTTTTGAGAAAGCATGTTTAGTCTGAGGGTCTCCCTTGTTTTGCCGAAAAGATTTTGCCTAATTATCACTTCCCAAACAATTTTCCGCAAACTTTCATTTGCCAAATTATTACTTAGCAAAAAATCTCTTCACAAATAATTGTAACCCAAACCTAATGTTTGGCAAGTGAACGTCTAAACAATAACTTGTTTACCAACTAGTACTTTTACCAATTTTTATTTAGTCAAATATTTCAGTTGGAATAACTCATTTTACGCAAAATTACATTTGCCAAATATTTAGTATCGTCAGTTTTCGCAGTTTTAAGGCAGCCATTTCAAGCATAAGATCTAACTTTGAAGACGTTTTATTACAAGGGTGTTTTTTCCACTTGGGACAAATTCTGAACAGGTAATAATAATATTAAGTATTCTGGTAGTATTTTTTAAAATAATTAATCTCGTCTAACTAGTTCAGTTTCGGGTAGACTTTTTTCCATTTTTTTTTTCTATATAATCTAGTCATTTCTGGCACTCGCCGGCCGCTGCCGCGGCACCGCTCGCTTCGCTCGCTCGGCTCGTGCGTAGGAGGTCACAGTTTTAACCTAACCTAACCTAAGGATTTTTTTTTTATAATTAACCTCGTCTAACTTATTCGGTTCTCGATAGCCTGCTAAAAATAATCTCTTTTTTCCATATTTTTTTTTCTATATAATCTAGTCGTTTCTGCCACTCGCCGGCCGCTGCCGCGGCACCGCTCGCTTCGCTCGCTCGGCTCGTGCGTAGGAGGTCACAGTTTTAACCAAACCTAACCTAAGCATTTTTTTAAAATAATTAACCTCGTCTAACTAATTCGGTTCTCGATAGCCTGTTAAAAATAATCTCTTTTTTCCATATTTTTTTTCTCGAAAATTTAGTCGTTTCTGGCACTCGCCGGCCGCTACCGCGGCACCGCTCGCTTCGCTCGCTCGGCTCGTGCGTAGGAGGTCACAGTTTTAACCTAACCTAACCTAAGCATTTTTTTTTAAATAATTAACCTCGTAACTAATTCGGTTCTCGATAATGTCCATTGCAAAAAAATTAAAATAGTAAGTTACAAATATTTTGTATTAAATAAATGATTATTTTAAAATAAAATTGCATTTTTTAATTATTTAATTCCCAAAAAAAAAATTCTCAAAAAATCTTATTTATGCCTTTATATTTTTTGTCATAACAAATCGTTTGACCAAACGTTTATTGTCTAAAGATTGTTTGCCGTAATAAATTATTTGATTAAAGACCAAATGCCTAAATGACATTATCCTTAATAATATTCTGCCAAGTAAAAATTTGACCAAATGAAAATGTGCATACTAAAATTATTCCAAACATTGCATTGGTATAATAAAAGGTTGCGAAAATTTGTTTGGGTAGTGAAATTTTGGCAAAATCTTTTCGGCAAAACGGCAGGATCCCTTAGTCTGAGCGTTCGTGCAAACCAGATCCTTTCTTTTCTTGTCTGAAGGTACAGGTTTAAAATCTAGTTCAGTGTGCTGCAGTAAAACTATACTTAGAACAAAAAGTTGTCGAACTGTTAGCACCTTGCATGCCATATAAAGCTGGTGTGTGGGAAATCTGAAAGGACGACGTGTGGCGACTTTTAGAATTGCTCTTTGAGCACGTTCTAGCAGTAGTAAAGTTGATTTTGCGGCACCACCCCAAGAAGTTATGCAGTATGAAAAAATAGATTGACACAAAGCCAAGTAAACCTGTTTAATTAATGTAAAGTCGGCTATGTCCCGTAAATTCTTAAAAATATATATTAATTTACGCACTCTAGTGCATAATAAATCGATGTGTTTACGGAAGTTTAGGTTTGCGTCAATCGTGACGCCTAGGTATTTGATGTAGTCAGCTTTAGTTAAAGTGGGACAAGTGCATGCTGTGTCAGCGTTTGTATTACAATTGTGCGCGTGAATGTTTTCGTTAGTAAGCATCGGGTTAGTATTTCTCATTGCAAATAGAATAAACTTGGTTTTATCTGAATTTAACGTTAATAGATTGTTATGGAGCCAATTACACACAATATCAAAGCCATTCTGAGCAAGTTCATAGACACAAGCTCTTGATTTACCTGAAAACAGTAGAGCAGTGTCATCCGCATATGACATAATTAAACCATTTTGAAGTTGTAAACGGCAAAGGTCATTTATATATATTAAAAATAATGTGGGCCCCAAAATACTGCCCTGTGGGATTCCATAATTACTATTTTTAATTTCAGAGCTCGTGTACTGACCGATTTTAAGAGACTGGTAACGGTCGCTAAGATAATCAGCTAACAATTTTAACTGTGTTCCTCTTATCCCAATTTTTTCCAGTTTAAGTAATAAAAGAGAACAAGAAATAGTGTCAAAGGCTTTAGCAAGGTCTAAAAAGATCCCAAGGGTATGCATGCCACTATCGAGATTTGTACTTATAAAATTTGACAATTTGTGTACTGCTTGGTTGGTTGATCTTTTAGGCCTAAAACCAAATTGTTGATCTGAAAGCAAATTGTTTTTTTCAAGATATTTTACTAGTCTGTTGTTAATGATTTTTTCCAGTATCTTTGAGAGTCCCGTTAGTACTGAGATAGGTCTATAGTTTGTAGGTTTATATGGTGTACATAATAAAGAGTATTCTATTCTATTCTATTCTATTCCTTGGGTTAAACATGACTGAAAAATGTGAGTTAGTGGAGGGGCAATTAGGTATTTAAGTCTTTTAAGTACAGCATTAGGAATGTCATCCCAACCGACGGCGCATACGTCCTTTAACCCGTCTATTATACCTAACACTTCACTCACATCCGTATCTAATAGTACAAAAGAGTTCAGTGTAGTATGAGTCATAGATGGACTTTGAATAGGAGAAATTCTGTGGGATAAGTTTTTTCTGCCAGATTTTTCCCAATGTTAATAAAGAAATTGTTTGCTTTATTTGCCGCTGCGGATGGGTTCAATTCGGTTGTTAAAAGTTCGAGCGGAGGTTCCGAGTTTTTAGTTCTAAATGTTTTATTTTTTATATATTTCCAGATAAGCTTATTGTTTTTTCCTGCCTTCTGTAGTTGATCTTTGTCATATTGTTTTTTTAGTTTTTTCAACAGATTGTTGCAGAAATTTCTATATCGCTTATATGTGACTGATAGTATTTCATTGTTAGGGGAAAGTTTACATTTTTGGTGTAGTCTGTCTCTATGTCTGATACAGCGAACCAGTCCGGGCGTAATCCATGGTTTAATGTTATTATACTTTTTAGGTATTACTTTTGTTAAACAATGAAACACTGTAACGAAATATTTGGGTCACTCGAATTATTATAAACAGAGTCGAAATTAATTGCTCGTATGTCATTTTCAAGATTAGTCATGTTGAGTTTAGAATAGCTGCGCATGCAAGTTTTTCTAGGTGAAGGTATTTGCAATGTAAGTACAACAGCTTGATGGTCGGTAAGTGACGTATTAGTAACCAGTGTTATGGATGGCGCTTTTGACTTTATAATGATATGGTCGAGGCATGAGCCGCTCTGGTGCGTTGGGTAATAATGAGCTGGTAGAAGTCCATGAAATGTGCAGATGTTCAGATAGTTATGTGCATGAGTATCGATTTTCCCGGAAGCAATGTTAATGTTAATGTCACCTAAAAGTATAATATTTTTAAAAGATGATATTTTTTCTAGGTTTAAGTTAAGCGAGTCTAGGAATCTGTCAATATTTTGAGATGGAGGTCTATAAATAGCCATAAATACCGTATCTGGGGAAATTTTAATTATTAAGCAATTACAGTCTTGAAATAAGGGTTCTTCTACCACTGCTTCTAAATTATTTTTGATATACACAATTAATCCACTATTTTGATTAATGTGGCTATTGGTTTTGTGTAAATTGTACCCGTCTAGTGATGGTATATTCGTTGTTTGTTCGGAGAGCCAACATTCTGTTAGTACAATAATGTCACAGCTTATTTCAAGATTGACAATGACACGGGGGATAAGAAGCAGAGTCATCGGTACAAGAGGATGACTGGGAGGGCTGGGGTCACCCGCCCTTTGTATGCTCTAGTTGAAATCAGACCCATCTCCAAGTAAAAATGCGAGTTGTTCCATAATAAACAGTGTATGTCACTTTCCGGCCCTAAAAGCGGAAGCGGGAGCGGCTTTTAGGGTAATTATAATGTATTTATAGTATTTTTAAGTTATATTAATATCGTATTGTATGTGTTTATATGGACCTTGATGCCTGAAATAAATGTATAAAGAAATAAAAGTACCTCTTTGCAAAAAATCACGTCGATCCGTTGCTGTAGCGAGTGTAGCGGTATGAAAGAAAAGTAAACAAAAAAATCAACAAATACACTCTGTTCTGTGATCGATCAAAAACAATAAAGGCAGTGAGGTCGGTCGGTGAGTCGCCAACAGTTGCCTACAAATAAAGACAGTGAGGTCGGTCGGTGAGTCGCCAACAGTTGCCTACAAATAAAGACAGTGAGGTCGGTCGGTGAGTCGCCAACAGTTGCCTACAAATAAAGACAGTGAGGTCGGTCGGTGAGTCGCCAACAGTTGCCTACAAATAAAGACAGTGAGGTCGGTCGGTGAGTCGCCAACAGTTGCCTACAAATAAAGACAGTGAGGTCGGTCGGTGAGTCGCCAACAGTTGCCTACAAATAAAGACAGTGAGGTCGGTCGGTGAGTCGCCAACAGTTGCCTACAAATAAAGACAGTGAGGTCGGTCGGTGAGTCGCCAACAGTTGCCTACAAATAAAGACAGTGAGGTCGGTCGGTGAGTCGCCAACAGTTGCCTACAAATAAAGACAGTGAGGTCGGTCGGTGAGTCGCCAACAGTTGCCTACAAATAAAGACAGTGAGGTCGGTCGGTGAGTCGCCAACAGTTGCCTACAAATAAAGACAGTGAGGTCGGTCGGTGAGTCGCCAACAGTTGCCTACAAATAAAGACAGTGAGGTCGGTCGGTGAGTCGCCAACAGTTGCCTACAAATAAAGACAGTGAGGTCGGTCGGTGAGTCGCCAACAGTTGCCTACAAATAAAGACAGTGAGGTCGGTCGGTGAGTCGCCAACAGTTGCCTACAAATAAAGACAGTAAGGTCGGTTGGTGAGTCGCCAACAGTTGCCTACAAATAAAGACAGTGAGGTCGGTCGGTGAGTCGCCAACAGTTGCCTACAAATAAAGACAGTAAGGTCGGTTGGTGAGTCGCCAACAGTTGCCAACAAATAGTGTTTTCTTTCAATATTTCTACAGCATTGCAGTGTGAGGCATGTGTAGACAACAATGCGGAATGTTCCATGATTGTTTTGTTTTGTCGTTCATTACGATCGTTAGGCGATCGCTGCCCGACGCGCCGCCGCGCTTGTGTCTAGGTAGTTGCTGGGTACTGTGTGTAATTTAATTTAATCAAAGTATTTCACAATTCATTTAATACGTTTGTTTTACATATCTTGCTTAGTTAAAAATAAATTACGTATTAAATGAATAGTGAAATACTTTGATTAAATTAAATTACCTACTCAAGTTTAGGATACAGTATTAACGATGTTACTGTTCAAGGATTGAGTTTTTTATATTACGATTGCTCATTAGTTGAATCATTATGCTTGTTCGACCGGTCGAAGTGGAAGTGCTTGGGGGAGGCCTATGTCCAGCAGTGGACGTCTTTTGACTGAAATGATGATGATGATTATGCTTGTTAAATTGTTATGGTGATGTACATGTATGCATATATATTTTATAATTGTTACTAGTTATTGAATTTTATTATTTTTTTTTTTTTTTTAAGGGAGGAAGGTTTGATGTGTTCATAAGTGGGTACATTAACACTGTGACGTTTAATAAACAAATAAAGCGTGCTGTGGATTATAATAATTGCATCCACAGAACGCATTACTTGTTTGGTTAGTAGCTTTGGGAATTTATATTCCCAATGGTTACTTAATTAATAATTGGTGGTAGTATTTTTCACTATTTCTAATCTTACAAGTTTGTGCCGGATTTCCCATCGGCAAAACTGACGAGCTTCCATTTATTTTGATCCCGTATTCCTTTAGAGGGTGAATTTGCAAAATGTTTCCTTAGTGCTCACTTCCGCTGTGTACGGAACTCTTGTGCAGACATGCTCCCGGACCCAGCACTTTAGGCTATACGTTGTCCCCCCGCAGAACCCGTGCCTATAAAGGAAACGGGCCGGGCTGATGATGACGGCTTCGTGACGGTGCTAAGGAGGAAGCGCCGACAGAGTAGCTGTAAGAACCGCTGCGGCAAGGCTCCTACGGAGCCCAACGATAAACTGCGTGCTGCGAAGCCGAATACTCCGGTGTATATTTCCCGCCTCCACTACACCACTGACGCGGAAGACATCGTGACGTACGTGCGCCAAAGGTTGAAGTACGCGCCGAGAGTGCAGCTGCTGGAGTCGCATCGCAACGTCAACTTTAAGGCGTTTGTGGTGCGCATACCAACATGCTTCCTGCACCTGGTGATGGAAGAAAGCTTTTGGCCGCAGGGTGTGGTATTCCGCCGCTTTCGTGGACAAGTGCCACCGGAACGCACAAAGACTTAGTGCAACTATAGTGATACTAACATAGTTATTAAATTTTATTTACTAACAAAATTGTTACTATATTATTATGTATGCTTAGGTTAAGGTATGTATCTATGGGTCTTTGTTACCTGAAAATAAATGATTTATTATTATTATTAATATTATCTTCGTACAGTCGGTTAGGAACGAGTCTAAATCGTCACGCCAGCGTTTCTTAGCCCTGTCTCGGTGACGGCGCCCGTCTTCAGGCACCTACTGTGTAACGACTTTGGGCCATCTGTCTGGATGCGCCCTATAAGTGTGACTCGCCCGGTCCCACTTCAGCCTCGCAGACTTGCCGCCAACATCGGCGATACCTGTCTTGGCGCGTATTGTGGTGTTGCGAATTTGGTCGTTGAGTTTAATCTTTAAGATACTACGCTCCATCGCTCTTTGGCAAACCTTGAGTTTGGACTTCTGAGCCTCTGTCAAAGACCAAGTCTGGACGCCATAGGTTAGGATAGGCAGGATACACATGTCGACGAGTTTACGCTGTAGTGAGACAGGAAGGTCGCCCTTCATTAGCGCCTTCATGGACCAGTAGCTCTTCCAGGCATTTTCGACTCGACGGTCGATCTCTTTGGCCTGTCTGTTGTGGAAGGCAACTAGCTGGCCCAGGTAGATATATATATTCGTCGACATAGTGTATTTCCTGCCCATCGACCTCGACCTTATAGTTGGTGGCATTGGTCATGACTTTAGTCTTTAACTGATTCGTCGTCAGTCCATCCTCAAGGCTTGCAGTGGTCAGTTCTTGGAGCATTTGTTGCAGTCGATCTGCTGTATATGCAAAAAGAACTATGTCGTCTGCAAAACGAAGGTTTGACAGCATTTTATCGCCGATTGGAATACCCCTCGTTGCCCATGCGTCTGCGAGTTTTTTGAATATCTCCTCAAGGGTGCTCGTAAATAGTTTAGGAGAGAGCGGATTACCCTGTTTTAGCCCTTTGTCTATTTTGAATGTTGTGCCTACGGAATCCAGTTTAAGGTTTGCCGTGCTATTATTATAAATAATCTTTAGAAGATCTATGTAGGGTTCCTCTATATCTTGACTTCGTCAGGCTGAAAATATTGCGCTGTGTTTAATGCTGTCAAAAGCCTTTGTGTAGTCCACGAAAGCCAGATATAGAGGTTTTTGAAATTCTGTGTTTTTCTATTATCTGATTTAAAGTTTGAAGATGGTCCGTGGTAGAAAAATTTAGGCGAAATCCGGTTTGTTCCGGTGGTTGATGCAAGTCTAATTTTGCATCTATGCGATTGTGAATTATTAGACTAATGCAATGAAACTGAGATTGCTTCTATTAAAATAGTATATTAAAGTATATAACAAAATTAACGTGACGTTCACAGAGAGGAAGATCAAAGACAGAAACAAAACAAGGCGCGAAGTTTACCATAGACTATCACAAATTTTAACACTCCTACCAAATTCGAGCCTCTAACTAACTCTAACACTATAGTAAACTTTAAACTACTACATAAACACATAATACAAATTTGAAATTAAATAGCCAGTTTTGACATCCCAATGTTATTTCTTAGAAATCGAAATTTGTCTCTAGGCAGAGCCTTTGTAAAAATATCAGCATACTGATTATTAGTGTGTACATAGTTCAAACTAATAACATTTTCATGATATTTTTCTTTAACAAAATTGTATTTAATATCTATGTGTTTACATCGCTTATGAAATTCACTATTTTTAATCACATTTATGGCACTTTGATTGTCAATGTTTAAGCACACAGATTTTTGTTTAAATTCAGTGACATCACTGAGTAACTGTCTTAACCACATAGCTTCCTTAGTAGCTGCACAATCAGCCATAAATTCGGCCTCTGTCGTAGATAAGACCTCTGGTTACTATGTCATTTGCGAAATCAGCATCGCTATATCCAATTAAATCAGTACTGCCAGGGTTAGATGTGTAGCACAATCCATAGCTTTTTGTCTCTTTCAGGTATTTTAATATTTTCTTTACAGCATTCCAGTGGGAGTCGTCATAAGAACGTAAGTATCGACTCACCTGGCTCACGGCAAACATAATGTCAGGTCTGCTTACAACAGCTGCATGGATTAGTGATCCTACTACTTCTCGGTAAGGATAGTTTTTCTTCAGTGCATCATCAGCCTTCTGCAACTTTACATTCGGATCAGCAGGAACACAGTTGGGGTTAGCATCCTGCATGTTGAATTTCTTCAACAAATTATCAATGTATTTGGTCTGATGTACAAAATTACAGTTTTCATATTTTTCAATTTGCATACCAACAAAGTTACTTAATACAGAACATACTTTTAGATCAAAGTTTGTTTGCAGGTCATTAATTACTTCCATCATGGTAGACTTATCTTTACAAAGCAAAAGACCATCATCAACATAGAGGCACAGATAACATTTGAAACCGTTTATTATTCCAATATAAACACACTGATCTGCTTTACTTTTCTCAAAGCCAAATTTATTAAGGACTGAACAAAGTTTTGTGTTCCAACACCTGGGTGCCTGTTTTAGTCCATATAATGATTTAACAAGTTTACATACCATGTTAGGTTTGCAGTCTAGTCCTTCAGGTGCTGTCATCAATATGTTTTCCTTTAATTCGCCATACAGAAAAGCAGTGGTTACATCAAATTGAACTATTTCAAGATTTTCTTGTGCTGAAATGGACAATAATACACGAATAGAGTCGTACCTTACTGTTGGTGAGAATGTCTCATCATAGTCAATTCCTTCTTTTTGTGCATAACCTTTCGCACATAGTCGGGCTTTGTAACGAGGACCTGTTGGTTCATCTTTAATCCGGAAAACCCATTTGCTTCCAATTGGCTTTGCATTCTGAGGTTTTTCTACCAATATCCAAGTTCCGTGTTTATGATGGGAATCCAGTTCTTTCTCTATTGCTATTTTCCATTTTTCAGAATCAGCTGATTTGATTGCCTCATTGTAATTCAATGGTACTGGCATATCTTCGCTGCAGCACAGGTAACCTTTTCCCTGATTACCTTTAGACTTTGAAAACTTGTCTTTATTTCTAGGTCTCAGAGTCATGTTTGAGGGAGATGACGTTTTAATGTCTTCATTTGGTAAATATTCACTGTCTGTACTATTATCTGGTTCAGAGTAATAATCAGTGTTTGTGGATTGTAATGTATCATTAGCATCAGAGCTCTCAGATGTATGCTTGTCAGTTGATACAGATGACGAGTCACACATTGAGCTGTCTTGTATTAAATCCACCGGAACATAATTTCTTTTTACTGTAGATTCAAGGAAAACTGCATCTCTACTCTTTATTACTGTTCTGGAACCAGAAATAACAAATCTGTATCCTTTTGTATGATCACAATAACCAATGAATATGGCTTTCTGTGCTTTCGCATCCCATTTTCTTCTCTTTTCTTTGGGAAGATGAATCATTGCTTCACACCCGAATACTCTTAAGTGATTGACATTTGCTATCTGCCTGGACCACATTTCTTCTGGTGTCTTATATTTCAGTGATGGAGTTGGAGTTCTGTTGATGAGATAAGCAACAGTGTGTACAGCTTCAGCCCAGTATTGTTTAGGTAAGTTGGCATTAATTAACAGACACTTTGCTTTTTCTACCAACGTTCTGTTCATTCGCTCAGCAACTCCATTTTGTTCGGGAGTGTATGGAGTGGTGGTTTGATGAACTGTTCCAGCAGTTTTTAAGAACTCAGAAAAATTGGAGTTAACATACTCAAGCCCATTGTCAGAGCGAAGACACTTTATGTTGCATTCTAGTTGTTTCTCCACTTGACTTTTATATTCTTTGAATTTTTCTAGAGCATCAGATTTCTTCTGCAAAAAGTAGACAAAAACTTTCTTTGAGTAGTCATCAATCAGAGTCATAAAATATTTGGCACCACCCAGCGAACTGTTCTCCATTGGACCACAGATATCAGAATGCACCAGTTCGAGTAACTTAGAAGATTTAGTTACACTTTGTTTCAGAGGTAAGCGTGTTTGTTTACCTTGTAAACATGTTATACATGTTAACTTTTCTTTATTTTTTGATAATTTTACACCTTCAGTGTTATCTGCTAATTTTTCCAGATCTTGAAAATTCAAATGGCCCATGCGTTGATGCCAGAGGTAAACATCTTGCTTGTCAACATCAGTTATGTATGCATGTTCACTTTTCACATTCAGCCTGTACATATTGTTGACTATGCTTGCCGTTGTAACAACCACATTATTTTTGTTTAAAATCACACAGCCTTTACTGTTGAATTTTACCTGACCTCCATTTTTTATGATCTGACTGACTGATAGCAGATTTGTTGCCAGCTCTGGCACATACAGTACATTTTGAAACAGAATTTTATTGTACTGACCTTTACCATTGCACACATCTAAACTCAGTTGAGTTTAGATGTCCAGTGCTATGAACTGATAATGACTTGTCATTAGCTACCTTGATTGTCTTGATAAGTGGCACTTTCTCATCTTGCAATAAATTATTATGTTTGGTCATGTGCACTAAAGCACCAGAGTCTATATACCAGGAATCTTCATAAGGATTCGATGTAGAAGCTATGAAAGCAGCCGCATAGCTTGAACTCTCTTGATTCTTCCTTTTAGGATTTGACTTGCACTCAGCAACGACATGGCCATACTTATTGCAGTTATAGCAACGAGGTCCCTTTTTAAACTGCTTCTTGGAACCTGTATTCCCTTTATTCTTTTGATTTGCTACAAAAGCAGAAGTGTCACTTTCACACATTTTGACATCTTGTAGAATTTTTGACTTTATAGAGTCTGCACTTATTTTCATGCCTGAACTTTCCATTGCAATGATCATAGGTTTGTATGTTTCAGGTAGACCGGAGAGGAGCAGGGTCCCTAACCACTCATCGTCTACTTTGAACCCTATGTTGCGAAGTTTGTGAGCCGTGGTCATGATCTTACTCACATATTCTTCCACATTTGAACATCCAGCGAGTTCTGTTGTACATAATACTCGAAGCAATCCCACACGGCGTGTAAGCCCGGAGTCATCAAAAGCGTTTGCCAAGCAGTCCCACACCTCCTTTGCAGACGTTGCATCCTGTATGTGGACATAATTTACAGAATCCACAAGCAAAATAATTTTCGATTTTGCTTTAATGTCACGTTTGGAGTCGACAGTTGCGCCAGGCACAGGTTCAACACAGTCCCACAGATCCTCGTGTTGGAGATATGTTTTGAGTGCGAATCTCCATGTGGAATAGTTTTCCCGACCAGTCAACTTTTCGATCATTACGAGAGGACCGCTTGACGACATTTTAAGCGATAATTTGTAAATTTGACGAACTGAAATAAATGTCACAGTCTGAAAAATTGACGCTCACTTGTTTGAACCGGCATGTAATATTTTTTACTTATTACACTGTGTCAGGCTTCCTGGGCCCATAACCTATTAGACTAATGCAATGAAACTGAGATTGCTTCTATTAAAATAGTATATTAAAGTATATAACAAAATTAACGTGACGTTCACAGAGAGGAAGATCAAAGACAGAAAACAAAACAAGGCGCGAAGTTTACCATAGACTATCACAAATTTTAACATGAATGATCGTAATAAATACCTTATAAATATATATGTGAGGCCTGTAGTTGTTTATATTATATAAACAACTACAGGCCTATTAGCTTAGTCCAATATAAATTATATTGGACTTGTCTCCTTTCTTATGAAGAAGAACAATGTTTGAGTGGCACATCTGGGTTGGGATTTTACCTGATTATAAAATTGCATTAAATAAGTTTGTGAGGTGTGGGAGCAGTGTGGCAGATCCTAGTTTCAGAGCTTCAGTTGTAACGCCATCTCCGCCAGGGCTCTTATCGTAGTGCATTGTTTTATGGGAGGGATATCCTTTTGACAACTGTATCTATTTTCTGTTTCTAATTTTTAATATCTGAATATAAAGAGCTGTAGAATTCTGTCCAAATTTCTATAATTTTCTGTTTAGTGTGATGTTTGGTTCCATGTGTGTCCAGTAAACTATTAAGCCAAGGTTTGGTTCGAGAGATTCCCTGTTTTGCTACTCTTGACGAACGGTGCTTTTGTAAGGCCACTTTAACTAAATGGGTATTCAAGTTTCCTATACCTGTTCTAAGAATAACTTACCCAGGATTTTGTAATATCTTGATTTCTAAGAGTGTCCTTGGAGTTTCTTGCCCTTTCTTCTCCGTAGAGATCTACGTTTTAGATGGGCAACTAGCTTCAACTTTCTGACTAACTGACCGACTATTTGACAATTCAAAAGTGCCTGTAAATGGTTTAATTGAAATAAATGCTTTGAGTTTGAGTTATTGGTGTTTTATCAATTTTGTTACAGGCTGTTTGTATGTCTGTGTGTTTGTGCTGTGTGTTTGTTTGTTTGTCTGCTGTTTGTCGATAAACCTTATTTTATATCATTTGCAATAAAAACATTATAACTCGGTTACTTGGAAACAAGTGCGTCATAAGCATAATGAAGTTCCCTCGATAATACGTATCTAAAAATAAAAGAAAGGAAATATATTTATTTGCGGTAAAGCTGACGCAAAGGAATAACACATAAACAAAAAAAAAACAAATGCCAAACAAAAAAAATGGTTGCCTGTAAAGTCGGTTTTACGGGCGAAGATTTTACGTGACAACGTCTTTCTCTCTCTCGTTCGGTGACTCATCGTAACGTTACCGAGCGTTACACTTTTTCATAAGTGACTCCCAGCCGCAACCTAATTTAAGACGTTGTCACGTCAAAAACTTCTAGTATCTCTATTCCGATCCGCTTGAATTGTCGCTCAAAATAATAACAGTAGAATCACTTCTACCAGAACGTGAATTAAATATTGGTACGTGCTTAGTACATAGCCACGGTGTAGTTAACGCGCTTCAGACTATTGATGTTGCAATCAGCACGCGGTTGACAAGATACACGTAACATGTACAGTCACGAGCACTAATATGTCAACACTGTCTTGGCAACTTTCAATTGTGATTTTTTCACGAAATAACGAATGCAACGTTGAAATACGACACTGCGAACATAAACCCATTGGTTCGAAAATACTATGTTCCTAATAATAGATATTATAAAATTTCATTCAAAAATAAAGGAGAAAATCGCCTTTGAATAAAGCCAAGTGTATACATACTTTTGCTCGTGACTGTACATGCGGCCGCCGCCATGTACAATACCTACTGTGATTTATCGGACTGTGACTGATTCTATCAATCAATAACAAAACAAAATATTCTTATTATTAGTATATTATTTTTTATTGTAATTAAGTTGAATTATGTCAAATCAGAAGACTGATTGTAATTGTATCTACTATACGTACTGTGATTTATGGTAGAAAAACAAAATAAATATTTGTAACTTATTTAAATACAGATGATTATAAATCTAAACCACTAGTCTTTAATTTAATGTAATGTTGCAGTATGTGTGGCATTACTTTTAAGAATTAATATATTAAATTCTATGGGGGACAAACAGGAATAAAAAGTTTTATCTGCCCCCCTATCAGTGATAGGGGGACAGATGAAACCGTTAAGGAGTGAATAAAGTTCGAACTGTCCCCTCATTGCTAACAGGGGGACAGATCAAACTTTTTTTTCCGATCTGTCCCCCTAAGGGGACAAAGCGGGGTGACAGATCGGAATAATTCGTTAGATGGTGCTTCTGAACATATTCAGGTGTGAGGATCTGCCAAGGCGTGGAACATTCAGCGTCGGTAAGCAAAAGCTCGCGCCCTCGTGCTCTATGAAAAGCCAATAAAATTCCTAAAATTTCTATGAAATTCCTAGTGTGGGGCAACGTTTTTAAAAAAAAAAATATTCCGCTGTTTATAGCGCCGGGCCGTGCTACCGCTTCAAGACATAATGCCACACTCACTGTACTTATACGGACACGTTATTACTTTACATTTATGTGCGCCACTCAGGCCGTAACGAAATAGCCACTTAATGTAAGTAGCTGCCAGCGTTCCGTACAGACGTACACACGCACTTGTGCATAGCTGTTTGTTGACAATAATAATAAAAGTGCACACAAAGCTTTATTAGAATCTACATACAAAGAAAAGCAGTTTATTATGAAGAATCGACCATTTATTCACTACTTTGAACATAACAAGCATTAATCAGTTTACAGATTTGATAACTTATTTCAGTTGAGATTCGATCCAAATACAATTTGACAACGCTACGAGGAAAAAAACAAGTTTCTAGGGGGCGATACTGCACACATAAGACAAAGGGAACCAATGCAAAATGCGGCTCGGGGACTGGTTCACTGTGGTTCCAGAGATGACAGAGGCAGAGATGGGGCAGCCATGATGCGGCTCCGGGCCAAGAACGTGGCTCCGGGGCCCGACGGGATCCACGGCTGCGTGTTAGCCCTCGCTGTGAAGGAGCTAGAGCCCCAACTGAGAGGACTCTACACAGCGTGCCTTGAGCAGGGTCAGTTTCCCACTTTGTGGAAATCTGGTCGTCTGATCCTGCTCAGGAAGGCGGGGCGCCCTGCGGACTCGCCGTCCGCGTACCGGCCCCGCGGCACGCTGTGTCGCGGGTGAGAGTCCTGGCGCAGGAAGCGGTGGCCCGGGGCGAGGTGTTGTTGGCGGTGTCCTTGGACATCTCCAACGCCTTCAACACCCTGCCCTGGAGTTGTGTTCGGGAGGCACTGCGGTATCATCGGATGCCTCCCTACCTCCGCCGCATCGTTGGGGCTTATCTGTCGGAGAAGAGTGTCACCTACATGGGACGCGATGACGAAAACCAGCACCGCATGTCGTGCGGTGTTCCACAGGGCTCGGTCGTAGGCCCGCTCCTGTGGAACATCGGGTACGACTGGGTGCTGAGGGGTGAGCTCCAACCGGGCGTGGACCTGACGTGTTATGCCGATGACACGCTGGTCACTGCCCGGGGGAGCCCGCACAGGGAGGCAGCGTTGCTAGTGACGGCTGCGGTGTCACAGGTGGTGAGCCGCATACATCGCCTGGGCCTGGAGGTGGCCCTAAACAAGTCGGAGGACATGGTGTTTCATGGCCCCCGGCGGGCGCCGCCGCCCGGCTCACACATCGTGGTCGGGGGGGCTCGGATTGCTGTCGAGTCTACCATGAAGTACCTGGGATTGGTGCTCGACAGCCGGTGGGATTTCGGCCCCCACTTCCGGCGGTTGGCGCCCAAATTGTTGGGTGCGGCTGGAGCGCTGTCAACGCTGCTTCCCAATCTGGGGGGCCCGAGCGCCGCCTGTACGTGGGGATCGTGCGATCGATGGCCCTGTATGGGGCCCCGATCTGGGCGACTGACCTGGCGGCCGGTAGCATCGCAATCCTGCGGAAGCTGCAGAGAGCGCTGACCGTCCGAGTCGTCCGGGGGTATCGCACGATCTCCTACGAGGCGGCTTGCGTACTGGCTGGATCCCCGCCCTGGGACCTGGAGGCGAAAGTACTTTCGTCACTGTACCGGTGGCGCGAGGAAGCGCGGGCGCGAGGCGAAAGGCTGATGGAGCAGCGTCGGTCTCAGCTTCGCGTGGTCCTTGTGGCGGAATGGCGGGACAGGTCTCGCCCTACCTCGGTACAGTCAACAGCAAAAGTAGATGATCAAAATCAGAAATTCAATATTAGTGAACGAAGTTCGCGTCAGAACTGTGTGGCGTCGAAGTGATTCAAAAGTATGTGATTGTAAATTATACCAAACATTAACTACTAGTTCAGCTGCCATATATTCGTGATCAGTTTTGACTCCAAAAGTTATAAACTCAATTCGCATCAGAACTAAGAAGTGAAAATAAATTTCAAAACTAGTGGACAGTTAAAATCAAAAATTAAATTATGAAACTGAGGCCACGTAATCATGAGGCAAATAATTCATCCATACTTAATTTTTAATTATCCCAGTTATTTAATTTGTTATGTTTTACGGAAAAACGGCACGAAGCACGGAGCAGAGGACAAAAATAAAAAATAATATGAAAAAATATTGCTATTATTATTAATTAGTAAGATTATTGAAAATTTATTGATTAGGTACTAAATAATTCATACCTACATTCAATTTATAAATGTTCAAGAAATATAATTTTCTTACGTTTTTAACGGAAATCTGCTTTAGTATACTAATTTTGAACCCTGGGAAGGGTAGGTATATAATATTCAGAATCAAAATGCATAGTGCTGATGATGCCTTCACCATGGAGCTCCAGTTCTCCTGGTTCTTACTAGAAAAACTCAACGATTCCTTGCATCGGGAAAAGCAATATGTTGTAAAAGGTGATGAGCAGTTGTCATTGGGCTATTGTAACTTAGATAAATTACAAACTTACCCACTAAAAAGTGAAAAATAAAAACTTTTTTACAAAAAAAACAACCGACTTCCAAAAAAAAAACACTACAAAGTGAAAAATAACTTAATTATTTTTCACTTTGTAGTGTTTTTTTTTTGGAAGATGGTTGTTTTTTTTTTGTAAAAAAGTTTTTACTAATGAATATATGCCAAATTTCATCCAATTGAACCCCTAAAAAATAAATAAATTCACTAATATGCAAATTTTTATTCAATTCAGCTGTTTTTCATTTGTTATGTTTTACGGAAAAACGGCACGAGGCAAGGAGCAGAGGACAAAAATAAAAAAATTATATGAATAAATATTGCTATTATTATTAATTATTAATATTATTGAAAATTTATTGATTACTAAATAATTCATACGTTCAAATATTATAAATGTTCAAGAAATATAATTTTCTTACGCTTTTAAAGGAAATCTGCTTTAGTATACTAATTTTGAACCCTGGGAAGGGTAGGTATATAATATTCAGGATTATATTAAAACTATTATAATCTATTAGTTCTTGGCTATAATAAATCAATGTAATAGATAACAGACGCACTTAACGCTAACAGTGCGACAAAAGCGCAACAAGTCACTAAAAGTTGGTAATGCCCTAAAGATAAAAATATCAATCTACCTTCCGGTTTTAATATATTGTAGCCGACTGGGCAAAAGCAATCATTGAGTTATGATTTTGAATCGCATCAGCTACTTTTGAACATTGACATAAATTCACTAACATGCAAAGATAATAATATTTATTGAATTTTCGTTTTGTGTCACATCAGCTACTTTTGAACACTGACAAAAATTCACTAACATGCCAAGATAATAATATTTATTGAATTATCGTTTTGTGTCACATCAGCTACTTTTGAACACTGACAAAAATTCACTAACATGCAAAGATAATAATATTTATTGAATTATCGTTTTGTGTCACATCAGCTACTTTTGAACATTGACATAAATTCACTAACATGCCAAGATAATAATATTTATTGAATTATCGTTTGGTGTCACATCAGCTACTTTTGAACATTGACATAAATTCACTAACATGCCAAGATAATAATATTTATTGAATTATCGTTTTGTATCACATCAGCTACTTTTAAACATTTGACAGTAGTTACAAAAAAAAAAAACAATTAAAATAGTAAAGTTTTTCAATTAAGTATATGATTTTTAACCGACTTTTGAAAAAGGAGGAGGTTATCAATTCGGATGTTTATATATATAGGGTGACTGGTAATTAGTGACCGATACTTAAACACGTGATTTTACTCATCATTATGAACAACTTTTACTATGGGACCAAACCTGAAATCGCGAAAAAAAAAATCAGCTGTTCCCTACGTTTTGACGAGTTAGACGAACATAAATGTAGGGAACAGCTGATTTTTTTTTCGCGATTTCGTGTTTGGTCCCATAGTAAAACCAAAAACAACAACCGACTTCCAAAAAAAAACACTACAAACTGAAAAATAACTTTAATTTTGGAAGTCGGTGGCAAAAAACTAAAACACAAATCCAAAGACACCGACTTCCAAAAAAAACACTACAAAGTGAAAAATAACTTTATTATTTTTCACTTTGTAGTATTTTTTTGGAAGTAGGTTGTTTTTTTTTTATAAAAAAGTTTTTATTAATGAACTTAATTATGCTTTTTTAGGGGTTCAATTGGATGAAATTTGGCATATATTTAATATGCAAATTTTTATCCAATTCAGCTGTTTTTCCGTAAAACATAACAAATTAAATTACTGGGTTAATTAAAAAATAAGTATGGATGAATTATTTGCCTCATGATTACGTGGCCTCAGTTTCATCATTTAATTTTTGATTTTAACTGTTCACTAGTTTTGAAATTTTTTTTCACTTCTTAGTTCTGATGCGAATTTAGTTTATAACTTTTGGAGTCAAAACTGATCACGAATATATGGCAGCTGAACTAGTAGTTAATGTTTGGTATAATTTACAATCACATACTTTTGAATCACTTCGACGCCACACAGTTCTGACGCGAACTTCGTTCACTAATATTGAATTTCTGATTTTGATCATCTACTTTTGCTGTTGACTGTACCATCGGGGCGGTCCAGCCAGTGCTCGGCGCTGGCTCGGGAGGAGGCCCGGCTTCCTGTCGTTTCGGGTGACGCAGGTGCTCTCGGGGCATGGTTGCTTCGGGAAGTACCTGTGTCGCATAGACAGGGAGCCGGACGCTCGGTGTCACCACTGCGTCGACTGCCGGGAGGACACGGCGTGGCATATGCTGGCAGAGTGTGCCGCTTGGGAGGAGCCGCGCCGAAGAAGCCTCAGAAGTAGGCAGTGACCTGTCGCTGCCGGCCGTGGTCGAGTCGATGGTCGGCAGCGAAGAGTCCTGGGACGCGGTGGTTTCCTTCTGCGAAACGGTCGTTTCGCAGAAGGAGGCTGCGGAAAGGGAGAGGGAGATCTCGTCCACTCACCCGGCCCGCAGCAGGCGCACTGGGCGTCGGCGGAGGGCGGACAACGCCCTCTTTTTTTTTTTTTTTTTAAATCAAATCATTTATTTCTTTGCAATCATGGGTAGATAATTGGTACATAGATGTTGTCATAGAAGTTAGATCTCCATGTTCTGCCGTCACATGGGCATGCAAATCATAATCAATTAATATAATTTAAAATGACAGAGTAATAATATAATTCCATTTTACAAATTAATGTCAAATCATTGGAATCACAACAAATAATAAAAAAAAAAGTCATAATATTACATCAAATGTCACTGGCTACAATATTAAGTATGTCAATGGAATACAAGCATGTCAATCTAAATAAGTAAAAATAACAAAAATAAATAATTTATATTATCAAATAAAGTCGAATCACATTTTAATTTTTGTTGCATGTCAAGAATAAATAAACTAAAAACAAGATGAGTACCAAGAAGTCAATCATAAATCATTTAAAAGGGCAACATCATCGATACTTAGACACCACTTATTTTTTCCGATAGGAACTCCGAGATATTATAATACGATTTACTTATAAGAAAGTTTTTTAAATGTCTTTTAAATAAATTAACATTTAAGATTTTGATTGATTCTGGTATATGGTCATATATAATTGGTGCCATGCAGAAAACACTTTTATGCATTAGAGCTGTCTTAGACTGTCTTGCACATAGCATATTGACGTGTCGTCGACTACGGTTATTTGAGTCAGATAGCTTCGGAAATAAATTTGGGTTGTTTTTCACAAATACCGCAACCTCAAATATGTACAGAGAGGGCAGTGTCAGTATTTTATACTGAATAAAAAATGGTTTACAAGTGTCTGTACATTTCAAACCGAACATCGCCCTAATACACTTTTTTTGGGATTTAAATATTTGTTCCTTATTGGCTGAGTTTCCCCAAAAAATAACGCCATATCTTAATATTGAACCCGCCATTCCATGGTATGCTGTAACAATAGCATCCGTTCCTATGACTGGAGCGAGCTTATATAAAGCATACGTCGATTTGCTAAGTCGCTTTGCCAATTCTATAGTGTGTGCTTTCCAATCCAAGCGTTGGTCTATGGTTAAGCCTAAGAATTTGGAGGTGCTAACTTGATTTATTTTATTATTGTCATAGTGAATATTCATCGTTAAGTTTTTGCGTTGACTGAAGGCCATTAGTTTGGTTTTGTCAATATTTATTTTGAGATTGTTATTGTTGAGCCATTTTATTATTGAATTAATAGTATTAGTTACTTCATTATCATAATTTAGTTTGTTTGTACAGTCAATGGTAACTGTACTGTCATCAGCAAAAAGAGTCATGTGATGTTTCGTCACTTTGGGCAAGTCATTTATATATAGTATGAATAGAGGGGGGCCAAGCACGCTCCCCTGTGGTACGCCATATGGGATTGATCTATAACGTGACCTATAGACCCTTTCATATTTGGTTTTCAGATCTACCTGCGAGATTTCTACATATTGCTTTCGGTTTTTCAGATACGATTCGATTAGTAGCAGGACGTTTCCTCTTATTCCGTAAGCTTCTAATTTATCAAGCAAAATATTGTGATCTACGTAATCGAAGGCTTGAGTCATATCACAATATATTGAACAAACGGGTATTCTATGGTCAACATTTGCAATTACTTTATTCAGGAAGTCATAAATGGCCATGTTAATAGTTTTATCTTTTCTAAAGCCTTTTTGTTCTTCAGTCAAGATATTATGTTTTACTAAATATTTATGAATTTGTCCGTAGATGTATTTTTCAAATATCTTTGAGAATATTGGCACAAGTGCAATAGGTCTATAGGACTCCGTGTTTTCCTTGTCATTTTTTTTGTACAGTGGTTTTACTACGGCAGTCTTAAGATCTGCCGGATATGTGCCTCGTATTATGCATAAATTAATAATGTGACTTAAATGACCACTAATGCTGTCCGATACATATTTAATAGTTTTAGTGGATATACCATCATGTCCTACACTATTAGTGTTTTTAGCGATTTTATTATGTTTTTTATGTCAATTTCATTACTTGGTGCCATAAACATGGAGTGGCTAGGTTTTCCAGACATTCTCTAAATTTGTTCATATTATCTGTACTAAAGTCTCGTCGTTTGATATACCAATAATTTAAACAGAAGGTTCTTTTTACGGGACACTTCAGTATTTGACAGGTGTGGTCTGACAAAGCAAATTCAACTACGTCAGCTTTACATTTATTTCCAAGATTATGTGCAAAGTTGTCAATACAAGTGTTGCTTTTTAGCCTAGTTGGCTGATTGAGTTCTAACTTTATATTATAATTAAGCAACAGACATTCTAGGTCTTGTGATATATTGCTTCGTTTTAATGTGTCTATATTGCAATCACCGCATATTATAATGTTTTGCTTACGTTTCTTTGTTATCGACTGTAACAATTTTTCCAAACGCTCAAAAAATGTAGTTAAATTATTAGATTTAGGAATTCTATAAATACATATCACAATGGTGTCTGTTTGCGTTAATTTGATAGCACAACATTCAAACGAGTTACTTATTGCTAATTTGTTTTTTGTTTTCTTCCAGCCCTCCTAAATGGGTCCAGGGGCGACGGACTCGGGGACGTCCGTCGCCCCCCACACATCAGGACCCGAGGTGGCGGCGCACAGTGTTCCACGCGCGCCCCTCTTAGACGTCACGGGGGGAGTCAAACACCTCACTCCCTCCCCTGACCCGACAAGGCCCGCAGTGGCGGGCTGGCACCAGTCGGGGGTTGCTGAAGGATCGTACGTTCCCACGACCCCCGGCGTAGGTGTGAGATGGAACACCGGGGTGGTTTTTAGTCAGTAAAAGTCTGACAGAACCCGCCGCCAACCCGGAACAAAAAAAAATAAAAAATAAGTGGTAATCGTTTAATATCTACTTAGGTTACTATTACCTATAACTACGATAGAACTACTACTACTACTAGATTTATATACTCTAAACGGAGCCGGTCGAAACCAAACAAGGTTTTGAAAAGGCAGGGTCCAGAGAAGGACACGTGCGACAAGGATGGTTTCATCAAGGTGGAGAAGAAGAAGAAGCCTCCTTGTCAGAACCAGTGCGGCACCGGGCAGGCAGGACCCAACATGCTGCTGCGTCCAGCAATCCCATCGACATAGCTGTACGTGTCCAGACTGCACCACTCCACGAAGGTTGAGGAGATTGTGGAGTACATGCGTGTGAAGACCAACTGGACTTTGAGGGTCGAGAAGTTGGAGTCGCGTCACAACACGAACTTCAAGTCGTTCGTGATGCGTGTTCCGACACAGCATCTCGAGAAGTTCCTCAAGGAAGAGTTCTGGCTGAAGGGTGTTGTGTACCGCCAGTTTCGTGGCCGGCTACATGACACCAGTCAGCGAAACACACTAAAAACTAACAGTTTTTAGTGTTAATTATAATGTTGTATGTATTTATACTTGCAGTATTTTTAAGTTATATTAATATTGTATTGTATGTGTTTATATGGGCCTTGATGCCTGAAATAAATGGATAAATAAATAATAAAATAAAAAATGGTTGCCTGTAAAGTCGGTTTTACGGGCGAAGATTTTACGTGACAACGTCTTTCTCTCTCTCGTTCGGTGACTCATCGTAACGTTACCGAGCGTTACACTTTTTCATAAGTGACTCCCAGCCGCAACCTAATTTAAGACGTTGTCACGTCAAAAAAACTTATTTCGTGTAACGTTATTGGATATAACGTTTATTTAATCGAAAATCATTAGGTATATCTGTAAAATGTTGAAATGCGCAAAAAGTGAATGTGCACACGAGGCAGAATCTCGGACATACTCATGAGAGCGGTTACAGAGGCGTCAGCGTCAAAGGCATTAGGCTTGATATGGGATCCGAAACAAGATAAATTCATATTTTCACCTACGTTAAAGAACAAAAACAACAGTTGCATTAATAAAAATTCGTCAAAACGACAAATATTAAGCGACATATCAACAATTTTTGATCCGTTGGGGTTGCTATCACCAATAACAATCAAGGCCAAAATTCTATTTCAACAGATCTGGAAGTACAAGATTGAATGGGATGATGCCGTTCCGGATGAAATAGAAAAGGAATGGAGAACACTAAAAACCGAGTTAACAAATATGCAACCAGTCAAAATTAACAGATCGCTTGGGTTAGAAACAAGCAAGGATTACGAATTACACGCATTCTGTGACGCATCGGAAAAGGCGTTCTCGTGCGTGGTGTACAGCAGAGTTAGACAAGGAAAGCAGAAACAAATAGCATTGGTTGCGACAAAAACAAAGGCAGCTCCAATGCAAAAACATCAAACTTGAGTTATGCGGCGCTCAGCTGTTAGCTCAACTGGTGAAGAAAATAAAACATTGCCTCAATAAACCTAACATTAAAGTAACAGCAAGGACGGACTCAATGATCGTGCTTGGCTGGCTAAAAGGCGATGTCTCGCGATGGAAGGCCTACGTCGGACACAGAGTTCAGGAGCTAACATCTGTAGTGCCCGCTGAGAGTTGGAAGCACGTAAGAAATCCGGCTCGAAGGACCAAAATGAAAGGGCAAGCCCTTACATATAATGTTGAATGTTAATAAAATAAATGTTAATGTTCGAGAAATATTTAATGAGACACTGCACTAAATTAATGTAATAAGAACTTAATAAAAATGTTATAAAATGTAAGATGTTGCGCGAGCTCGATATAAAACCGAAGACTGACGTACTTGCGTACGTGACTATACTACATTTATTATTTAACAATAATTGCAGTATTTTTAACTAGGCCAAAGTACAATGTGCGGTTGCTGACCGTACAATATCGTTTATAGGGTGACTGGTAATTAGTGACCGATACTTAAACACGCGATTTTACTTATCATTATGAACAACTTTTACTATGGGACCAAACCTGAAATCGTGAAAAAAAAAAGAGCTGTTCTCTACATTTTGACGAGTTAGACGAACATAAATGTAGGGAACAGCTGATTTTTTTTTCGCGATTTCAGGTTTGGTCCCATAGTAAAAGTTTTATTTATTTATTTATTTCCACTTACATAAACCATTACAGGACATAACCCAATGCGGTAAATGCGCTTATCCTAACATAAACATACTAAAATCTATAACTTATTACAAATAATGCATTTCTTGTGAATTCACTCAGAGAACAACAGAATAAGTCAGTCTCACTCGCTATGAGGTTGAGCGTGCGGAGTGCACGCGTCAGAGGCGCCTCTCTTAAAAGGTTGGTCCGAGCGCGCGGTTCCACTAGTTGTTCATAATGATGAGTAAAATCACGTGTTTAAGTATCGGTCACTAATTACCAGTCACCCTTATAATTCCGACTCGGATAGGTTAGGTTACAAGGCCTTCATGGGTTCGGCTTTTTTTTTTTTTTTTGCGGATGCGAAATCATAAAATGACCCCTCCCGCTCTGGGTGGAGCGGAAGGGAGTGTCAGACTCTTACTGACTAAAACCCACCCGTGTTCCTTCCTTAGCCCTTTATGTTCCGGGCCAGCGGTAACCCTTTCGGACAATCCCGCTGACCCGGCAGGCTTCAGCCCTATGGGGCCCCTCCTCGATGCTGACATCTCTTTGAGGCGCGCGTGGAAGACGTACGCGCCGTCCGGCACGGGCCTGGTCCTGATCGGACGGTGAGCTATCGTGGGTTCGGCTTGGGTTTGGTTAGGTTACCTGAAACCCTTTACACAGAATTAGGAGCTCCGCGAAGCGGGGCTATGTCGACATAGGATGCAAGAGCGAGCGAAGGGCACCCCGAGGTTCGGTTTGGTTAGGTTACTTTCCCCCCCGGTGGGTTCCCGCATTGTCGAGGCGGGGGGGCTCAGTAGCCGTGGCTTGGACACCCACGGTGAAGCGAAGAGGAACCTGAGGAGGGGCCGCTCGTCAGGGCTTTTGCCGACAAGCCGACGACGTAGCGGCCAACAAGTAGGTTGCGGTGCCGCTTCGGCGACATCGCAACTGAGGCGGGCTGCGATGTCGTATGGGGGGCATCGCGGCTGAGGGTTGGAGGCCGCGGCGGGAGAGGAGTGCCGGTATTGCGGTGCGCCGCTCTCCCTACCTTCCGCGGCCTCGACGGGGTCGCCACCGTCTGATGGCAGACGCGGTGGGGCCGCAGGGGAGGAGGAGTGTTGTTATTACGTTGGCCGCTCTCCCTATCCTCTGCGGCCAAAAATTGGCAGGCGGCGGGGTCAATGATCTGACCCGTCGAAGGGGGACCAAGGGTGCCCAGATACGGGGTCGTCTGGCGCCCATGTGCTGGTTTGGTCCCTGGGGTGGTCACGGCGTGCTTTGTGCTCTGGTGCGCCGGTGATGGGGAGTACTCCCCAGAGGAGGGTCCGGTGACGGACGGCCGTGGCGGGACGCCGTGGAGTTTTAGTGGGTTAGAGTCCCACATAACTGCACTATCTCCCCGTGGTAGTGCAAAATGCATGAGCATTTCTCCACGTTAAAAATAAAATGGTTAAGTTACTTTAAACCTTTTACACAGAAATAGGAGCCCCGCGAAGCGGGTCTACGTCGACATAGGATGCAAGAGCGAGCAAAAGGCACCCCGAAGTTCGGTTTGGTTAGGTTACTTTAAACCCTTTACACAGAAATAGGAGCTCCGCGAAGAGGGGCTACGTCGACATAGGATGCAAGAGCGAGCGAAGGGCACCCCTAGGTCCGGTTTGGTTAGGTTACTTTAAACTCTTTACACAGAAATAGGAGCTCCACGAAGCGGGGCTACGTCGACATAGGATGCAGGAGCAAGGGAAGGCCACCCCAAGGTTCGGTTTGGTTAGGTTACTTGAATTGAAACCCTTTAGACAGAAATAGACAGTCGACAGAATGCAAGAGAGAGCATATGAGAATACAAATACCTTTACCTAGGTATATATTAATTGATTAGAAACTCATAGTTTTCAGTACAACGTAATTTAAGCTGGTAGAAAAGTATTATAGTATATATGTCGCAGGGAAATGAGGATATCAGGGATTTCACGAAATCCCTAGGGATATCACGAAATCCCGGTAGATGTCGAATATTCTTGTTTATTACGTCTTGTTACTAAAACTATCTAGTAATATGACAAAACACTAATTTATCGTCAGTGATATGTCATTTCACTAAACTAAATGTAGTGAATTATAGAATACTGTTGATGAATAAAGTAATAAAACAAAATTACAAATTAGCTGGTGCATTTTTATCAGAAAATAAAGTTTTAATCAACTAAACAATAAGCTGACAATGATATCAGGTATTACACCTTTTTCTATTACGTTTCGGACAAAAGTAGTCTGAAAAATAGATTTAAAATTTTAAGTAAGGACAATTCTTATTTTTTCGTCGGAGCTTATTACTACCCTTAGACTAAATAAGTTTTATATCTTTTGAGTGGTATGTCAAACGATTTTAAATTTAATGTATGTTATGTCAAACGATGTTATATTTAATGTATGATATGCTTATAAAAATTAGTTATTTTAAAATTATATCAATCGTTCATTATATTAACTAATCGCTATATTAAATAAAATTATAGGTTCCGTTGTTATATGTTGTTAATATTAGAGATTTTGTTGTTATATCATCTATTACTTACCCGACACACACACATACACACCCTCACACACAGACACGTCAAACTTATAACACCCCGTCGTTTTTGCGTCGGGGGTTAATAAGATACGAAAAATATTTAAGTACACCGTGTTCCGGACGATATACATAAACTTCGACCAGATGTTCAGACCATGAAAATAATCATTTTTCATTATGGACACATTAATGAATTATTATTTTTTGTTAATTTTTAACCCCCGACGCAAACTAAATACCTTGATGTAAATCACCCGATGCATGAATTGGCAACGACGTATTTTCATTCATAAGATTTGGCACTCTGAAACTTGTCAAAAATAAGTAAGTAAGACACTTTCTTACTGCATAACTCAATTAAATTTCAAAATTGAAATTACAAATATTTAAGCGGAACACAATTTGTTGATTTTAGTTTAGGGCTCCAATACCTTGGAAAGAGATAAGAGAGTTGGTCATTCGTTCTTGATAATATGTCAGTTATATCATAATAGACGGTCACGCGTCTACTCCCCCTCTGCTTACAGAGGAAGGTGAGTTGGCGCAGACCGTCGCGGGGCGGTTAGCACCGCGGTACCCACGAGAGTGTGGGTGGTGGAGGGTGTCCCATGCCCGCGCTGCGTCTGTCCGGCATCCGGCGGCAGCGTGGGGACGCCGGGGCGGCGGTTGGTTCTGCCCAGCCGTCGGCCACCCCGTAACCCTGAACTGACAGGACCGGGGGTCCGGGCCACTGAGGCCCGGGCCGCGAGGTAGACAACCTCTATAAAAAATTACCCCAATCCGGATCGGCCGGAGGGGATCCGGTCGTTAGCGCAAAAAAGGGACCTCACCCTTAAAAGGAACACAAAATGGAATCCACGACAAACGGAAATAAACTACCCCAGGGCGGTACCGGCTGCTCAGCAGTCGGAGAATCCGCCACGTTCCCTTTGGGAACGTCAAGCCCCCATTCGTATTCTGGGGGGGGCAACGAATGTCGTCCGCTTGCCATTGGCAACAAGAGCCGAGGAGGCTCCTGTCCCTCAGGGGACCAAGAAGAGGTAAGGAGTGATGCGGGGTCGGAGTCCGACGCCGCATCGGGAGGCACGAGCATGGGAGGCTCAGGGAGCCCCTGCCGTGCCAAGGAGGTGGCCGCGAAGACGAGCAAGCGGCCAAGGTCTGGGGACAGCCAGGGATTGTCCTCAGACGGAGAGCAGGCCTCGGCCCGAAAAATCCCCACAAGTAGGCGGGGTGGGGTCCGAGAGCGAGGCAAGGGGAGGGGGCTCAATGCCCGTGAGGCGGAGAGAGCGGAGGAGTCCGCAAAGGAGGGGGGGACCGGTCGTGCGGTCGCTTCGGGGTCCTCGAGCGATGAGGCGGGTGCGGTTGACGCCCCCGACCCCGAGGCGGACGGCATGCGCAGCTTCGCAGCAGTCGTGGAGGCCGCCATCCGGAGCGTGTCGCTGAAAAAGGTGAAGACCTCCAAGGATAAGGCCATAATTTCGGCGACGGCCTCCATCATGGCGGCAGCGGGGGCGGCCAACTACATTGGCCCTTCGGCCGGCGAAGTGGCCGAATTGCGGGCGGAGGTTGCCCGCCTGACGGCCGCCACGGAGATTCTCCAAAAGGAGAACGGGAGGCTCCGGGCAGACCTGGCCGGCCTGCGGGCCACCGGGGGAGCGCAGGCGAAACCACCGAGCCGGCCTGTCCCGGTGGAGAACCAGGTCCTTAGCCTGGTTCGGCAGGAGCTGGCGGCCTTCCAGGCGCGGTTTTCCGTCCTGGAGGGCATAGTCTTGCGCCCCCCCTTGGCGGGCGGAACGGCCCCGGGGCCGAAGGCGGCCTCGTACGCCGCCGCTGCGGCAGCTGCCGCCCCTAAACCCGGGCCGTCTGGCCGGGCCCAGGCGCCGGCCAAGTCGGCGTCGGCCAAACCGGCGTCGGCTAAACCGGCGACGGCCAAACCGGCGTCGACCAAACCGGCGTCTGCTGGAGGAGCCCCAGCGCCGGCACCGGCTGGCGGGGCCCCGGCGCCCAGTGGTAGCACCTCGGCGCAGGCCCGGAAAGGCAAGGGTAGGACGGCACGGGAGGCGAAGGCCCCAGAGCCCACGCCCCGCCCCCAAAACTCCCGCACTTCTCCCGCGACCGACGCCGACTGGCAGGTGGCCGGGGAGAAGAAAAAGGCGGCCAAGGCGGCCAGGAAGAAGGCGCAAAGGCGGCGCCGCAAAGAGCGAGCCGTTGCGGCTAGACTTCGCGCCCCGAAGACCGCGGCTGTAGTGATAACGCTACAGCCGGACGCGGTTAAGAGGGGCGTGACGTACTGCGACGTGCTCACTAAAGCGAGGGAGATGGTGGACCTCCGTGAGCTGGGGATCACCGGGGGCCTCCGGCACAGGGTGACCGCCACTGGCGCCCGTATGCTGGAGATCCCCGGGGCGACTAGTGGCCCCACCGCTGACGCCCTAGCTGAGAAGCTAAGGGCGTCTCTTAATGCGGAAGAGGCTTGAGTCTCCAGGCCCGTCAAGCGCGCAGACATGCGCATCTTGGGCCTGGATGACTCCGTAACGGAGGAAGAGGTGGTGGCCGCCGTCGCCAGGACGGGAGGGTGTCTGGCCGATGAGGTCAAGGCGGGCACCTTACGTCCTGACTACACGGGCATGCGAACCATAACGGTAAGCTGCCCCGTGACGGCGGCCAGAACCATCACGGAGGGCCGAAGGCTCCTGGTGGGCTGGGTCTCAGCGCAGGTCAAACTCCTGGACCCCAAGCCTCTGAGGTGCTACCGATGCCATGTGGGGCACCACGTTGGCATCCAGTGCACCTCCAAGGTAGACCGCAGCACACTGTGCTTCCGCTGCGGTCAGCCCGGACACAAGGCCGGCTCGTGCAACGCCGCGCCGCACTGCATCACATGTGCGGCTGCTGGCAAGCCGGCCGATCACCGGGCGGGGAGCAAGTCCTGCGCTCCACCCGCCGGAACCAGGAGGAAAGGCAGGCCCTCCGCCGCCGTTGCCACTCCCACCGTCGCCGCCGCCGTCGCCGCCGCCACCGCCGCCGCCGCTGCCGCCGCCACAACCGCCGCCACCGCCGCCGCTGCCGTCGTGGAGCCCTCGCAGGGGGCCCGGGAGGGGGCTGAAATGGAGGACTAATGGCTCCATTGCGCCTCCTCCAGGCGAACATCAACCACTGCGCCTGCGCTCAGGACCTGTTGCTCCAGAGCGTGGCGCAGTGGTCGATCAACATCGCCGTGGTCGCTGAGCCGTACTTTGTCCCGCCCAGGGATGACTGGGTGGAGGACCTGAGCGGCTCAGTGGCCATAGTTTCGTCGGTCGCCGCCGGCACCCCGTCCCTGGAATGCGTCACGAAGGGACAGGGGTGTGTAGCAGCACGGTTCGGAGAGGTTGTAGTCGTGGGAGTGTACTTCTCTCCGAGCCGAACTCTCGCCGAGTTCCACAACTCTTTAACAGAGTTGAGTGTCGTCGTCGCCGGAAGCCATCCCTTCCCCGTGCTAGTGCTCGGGGACTTCAATGCCAAGAATTTGGCCTGGGGTTCCCGTTGCACGGATGTGCGGGGCAGGATGGTGGAGGACTGGGCTCTGGAAACAGGCCTGGTCGTCCTAAATCGGGGTTCTGTTCCCACGTGTGTGCGGATGCGGGGTGAGTCAGTGGTGGACATCTCGTTCGCCAGCCCCGCTCTGTCACAGCGTGTCATTGACTGGCGCGTCATGGAGGAGGTGGAGACCTACTCCGATCACCGGTATATCCGGTTCGACGTCTCCGCCCAGACCTCTAGCGCGCTGGTCCAACAGGCCCCGAGTGGTCCGCGGTGGGCGCTGAAGCAGCTGGACCGGGAGCTCCTCCTGGAAGCCTCGATCGTGCAGGCCTGGGTGTCATCACCGGACAGGCCTGCCGATATCGACGAGGAGGCGGAGTGGTTCCGGGAGGCCATGTCCGAGATTTGCGACGTGGCAATGCCCCGAGTCCGGCCAGGACGCACCCGACGTCAGGTGTACTGGTGGTCGCAGGAGCTGGATGCGCTACGCAAGGCGTGCGTCGATGCGCGACACCGGTACACCAGGCACCGCAGGCTCCGCATTCGTCCTCCGGATGCGGAAGCCACGGAGGCGGAGCTGTACGAGGGGTACAGAGCAGCGAAGACCGCCCTCCAAGAGGCTGTCCAGCGGGCCAAGGATATGGCCCGCGAGGAGATGCTGGAGACTCTGAACAGAGATCCGTGGGGGCGCCCTTATAAAATGGTGCGGAATAAACTCCGCACCTGGGCCCCCCCGCTGACGCAGAGTCTCCGCCCCCAGCTGGTGGAGGAGGTGGTGAGCGCTCTGTTCCCTTCACGGGGGGTGCACACCCCCCCGCCCATGGCTCCGCCAATTGCGGTGCCCGAAGCGGACCACGCGGACGACGACGACGACATCCCTGAAGTGACCGGGGTAGAACTGAGAGCGGCGGTAGGAAGGCTGAAGGCCAAAAATACCGCCCCAGGACTCGACGGCTTGCCGGGTAAAGCCTGGGTCCTGGCCTCGAGGGCTCTCGGGCCTCGACTGGAGGCGCTCTTAAGCGCATGTTTGGAGAGAGGCCAGTTTCCACTCCGTTGGAAGACGGGGAAGCTGGTCCTCATTCGGAAGCCAGGGCGCCCTGCGGACTCTCCGTCCGCATACCGGCCCATCGTGCTGCTCGACGAGGTCGGCAAGCTCTTTGAGAGAGTGATTGTGGGCCGCCTCGTCGGGCACCTGGTGAGGACGGGGCCGGATCTTGCGGACAGCCAGTTTGGTTTCCGCAAGGGGCGCTCGACGGTGGACGCCATCATGCGCGTGAGAGCCCTCACGACGGGGGACGCGGTGTCCCAGGGTGGGGTCGTCGTGGCGGTGTCACTCGACATCGCCAACGCGTTCAACACCCTGCCCTGGAGCTGCATTGTGGAGGCACTCCGGTATCACCGGGTGCCGCCCTACCTCCGTCGAATAGTCGAGGCGTATCTGACGGACAGAGCCGTCAGCTACCCCGGTCGTGATGGGGAGTGGAACCGGCGAGAGATGTCGTGCGGTGTCCCACAGGGATCGGTCGTGGGGCCGTTCCTGTGGGACATCGGCTACGACTGGGTGCTGCGGGCCGACCTCCCTGATGGCGTCAGCGTGGTTTGCTACGCTGACGACACGCTGGTCCTGGCGCAGGGGAGGTCGCATAAGGCGGCGGCCGACGCGATGACACGCGGGGTTGCGATAGTCGTGGAGAGGATCCGGCAGTTGGGTCTCGAGGTGGCATTGCACAAGTCCGAGGCCATGTCGTTTCATGGGCCCCGGAACGCGCCACCATCGGGATCCCAACTAACGGTAGGAGGGGTTCACATCGGCGTCGAGACAACGATGAGGTACCTGGGTCTCGTCCTCGACAGCCGGTGGAACTTCGTCGAGCATTTCCGACGTTTGGCCCCCAAACTGGAACGGGCCGGGGCCGCCTTCAAGCGGCTCTTGCCCAACCTGAGGGGGCCAAACGCCTCCTGCCGGAGGCTTTACGCGGGGGTCGTGCGGTCCATGGCCCTATACGGGGCCCCGGTGTGGGCGCGTTCACTGCGGCGGCGAGCCGCCCACTACCTGAACGCGCCCCAGAAGGTGGTAGCCATAAGGCTTATCCGGGGCTACCGCACGATCTCTGGCGAGGCGGCAAGCCTCATTGCCGGACTGCCGCCATGGGATCTGGAGGCGATGGTCCTCGCGCGCGTCTATGAGTGGCGCGCGGAGGCACTAAGCCGGGGGGAAGTTCCGCTTCCGCGGCAAATCGCTGCGGAGCGGACTGAGCTCCGGCGCGATCTCATGGCGACATGGAAGGAACGACTGTCGCAACCCAGCGCAGGGCACGCCGCGATAGCGGCGATAAGACCCCTCTTTGAGGAGTGGCTAGGGAGGCGCCACGGCGCCCTCACCTACCGCCTGACGCAGGTCCTCACCGGACACGGAAGTTTCGGGAGGTTCCTGCACATCATCAGGCGGGAGGAAACGCCCGGGTGTCACCATTGCCAGGATCGCCCAGAGGACACGGTGGAGCACACGGTGGAGGTCTGCCCCGCTTGGGCGGAGCACCGCCGTGTCCTCGTAGAGGCGATCGGCAGCGGCGGCGACCTCTCGCGCCCGGCCCTGGTGCAAGCCATGGTCCGGGGCGAGAGGGAGTGGGAGGCAGTCACCTCCTTCTGCGAAGCAGTCATGCTAGCGAAGGAGGTGGCGGGACGACTCAGGGAGAGAGCCTCCCGTCCCAGCCGCCGCGGGAGACGCTCCGGGCGTCGGGAGCCGCGCGACGACTCCCGGCCACCGTAGGCGCGGGCCTGCGGGCGGAGAGTAATGGGTAGCTCACCGTCCGATCAGGACCAGGCCCGTGCCGGACGGCGCGTACGTGTTCCACGCGCGCCTCAAAGAGATGTCAGCATCGAGGAGGGGCCCCATAGGGCCGAAGCCTGCCGGGTCAGCGGGATTGTCCGAAAGGGTTACCGCTGGCCCGGAACATAAAGGGCTAAGGAAGGAACACGGGTGGGTTTTAGTCAGTAAGAGTCTGACACTCCCTTCCGCTCCACCCAGAGCGGGAGGGGTCATTTGATGATTTCCCATCCGCAAAAAAAAAAAAAAAAAAAAAAAAAAAAAGCGTAACAATAAAAAAAAACTACACAAGTAAAGGAGAATGACCAAAAGTCGTACCAAAAAGATCATAATATTGTAGTAATTATTTTCATATTTTTTTACAACATTACGCGTCGGGGATTTAATTTTTGAACAGGGAATTTAATTTAAAGTAAAAATGTGTTGATATTGTTTTATTCCCTTTACATGATGTTCCGTTTCAAATGAAATGATATGACCTTGAATTTTAAAAGTGCTATATGTATAGATAAGTGTTATATGTATAGATATTTATGAGTGTTTTTAAAACAAGCTTACAACACCAGAATTAAATGGATTGTTTTTTTTTTTGTCTAACGTATTACAAAAAAAAAAACAATCCATTTAATTCTGGTAAAATGCAACCTTGATTTCGCTTTGAACGTGTTATTGTCTGTGTTTCTAGCAACAGCACTCGAATTCCGGCTCATAACATAGACATTTGTTTCAAATACTCGTAGTTGTTTATAGATAACTAGCTTTTGCCCGCGACTTCGTCCGCGTGAAATTCGTACTTTCTTCTAAAAATTTCGAAAATGTATGTTTATGATCTTTATCATTTATTTAGATAAATAAGTATTTGGACAAATTTCTAAGTTTATAGATCAATGGGATCAGATTTTTCAAATAAACTGTAACCCCGCTTTTCACCCCCACAACCAAGTCTGCTATTTTTATAAATTCGTCATTCCAACACGATCTCATTGTCATTTTGCTAAAAGTTCGTAATCTGCTAAATTCATAATGGTTGATCATTGGTCGGTCAATGGCACAGATCATATACGATACCTACTCGTAACGAATTAAAAGCAATGACTGCACAATGACGTTCTAATGGTAGGTCACTGATCAAAGGAAAGGTCAAAATTTTATCAGATTACCGCCAAAGTCAGTTGTCATTATGTACGAGATTACCATTCTATGCCATTTCTTTCAAAGGAGTGTCAGTGGTTGACCATTGGAAAGTCATCATGACGCCATTATATTAGTAGATTACCAAACATGTCAAAATCAACAATTATGAAGTCAATGATAGACCATTCTGACACTATTGTAATAGCAGACTTGAGGCCCTGGGGTGGAATTTTGAAAAATCGTATGGGATGTGTGAACTTGACTCAAAGACCCATACCCATTTTCGAGTTAATGGAAGCAAGTAGTAAAATCTTTATTACACTTTTCCACCTTGGTAGGAGTCGATTTCTGAAAAACCCTAAAACACATACTTTTTATTTTTCGTCTTAGTAGTACCGAGTTTCAAGTTAATCCGACCGCGGGTTACATATTTTTGTAACCTATCAACTTTGTCACCTCCTAAATCCTCTGTGAGGGGTTTTTGTAAACTAAAAGTGACAATCTTTATTATTTACTGAGCCAAATATTGCCAAGTTTCAAGTTTATTAACCAAATGAATAAGAGTTTTCATTTAAACTGTATCCCCTCTTTTTATCCCCATAGGGGTGGAATTTTGAAAAATCGTCTGGGATGTTTCTATAACTTGACTTACAAGATTATTTATACCAATTTTCCGGTTAATCAAGACACGTAATAAAATACTACCCTGTGAAATTGACTACCCCTCTTCACCCCGTTAGGAGTAGATTTTCGAAAAACCCTGAACCACTTTATTATTTATTTTGGTCTTACATAATGAGTTTCGAGTTAATTGAACCGCGCATTAAAATTCTTCCATACTAAATTTGACACCCCGAATCTCCCTTTAAGGTAGTTTAGAATTTCAAAAAATTACGAACTTTATAATTTAGGTACTTAACTACTTAGTAATTTCAAGTTTCAAGTTCAAATTTATTTATATCGTTTTTTTTTCAGTTAATCAAGTCACTCACTAAAATCACCTTAAAAATCGAATTACCACTTTTTGTCCCGTCAGGGGTCAATTTTCGAAAACCCCATACAGTTATTATTGATTATTTTCTGTCAAAAGTATTAATACTGAGTTTCGAGTTCATCGGACCGCGCGTTAAAATTCTTCCACACAAACTTTAACACCCCAAAACTCCCTTTGAGGGGTATGATAAACTAATAATGATAAACTTTATTACTTGCTTAGGCAAGTGTTCTTGCTAAGTTTATTATCCAAATGAATAAGACTTTTCTTATAAACTGTATCCCTGCTTTTCACCACCACAGGGGTGGAATTTCGTAAAATCGTTAGGGATGTGTTCATTACCTTGATTCAAAGATTGTTTATACCAATTTTCGAGTTAATCAAGCCACGCAGTAAAGTCTTCCCCTGTAAAATTAACTTTTCTCCCCGTTAGGGGTAGATTTTCGAAAAACCCTGATAGACGTTATTCTTTAACTTTGGTCTTAAGAGCCTATACTACCTCAGCTAAAATTCACTCTTTATCTCGCTCGCATGATACTGCTTGCGGACTGTGTGAAAGCGAGACAGACTGCGGTGCTGGGCGAAAGGCAGCGCCAATAGTTTAGGTATTTGCTTTTTACGGTGAAAATAAAGGTAATTCAAAAAACTAGCTAACATAAGACCTGCTTTATAGTTAGTTCAGTTAGTGTGCAAAGTTTCATGATCTAATTTGAAGTATTTTTTGAATACCAGCGGTTTATTGTTCGGTTTGGAGGTAACTTTGGATTTTTTTTCTATCGAGAAAATTTTATGGTATCGTGTTTCCGTCTCACATAGTACCTTACATTAATCCTCAACTTTAGCATATATTTATTTCAAAATTAATGCTGCGGTATTTTCGACGTAACGGAGGATCATGCTAAGCCATTTGAGGTAGTATAGGCTCTTAAGTATAAATACTGAGTTTCCAGTTAATCGGATCGCGCATTAAAATTGTTGCACAAACTTTGACACCTCCCATTCCCCCTTGAGGGGGTAGTTTAGAAAAACAAAAAATGTCAAACTTCATAATTTACTTAGATAAGCACTCGTGCCAAGTTTCATGGTTATTAACTTAAGGAAGAAGATTTTTCATACAAACAAAATCCCCCCTTTTCACCCCGTTAAAGGTTGAATTTCCAAAAACCCCTTCTTAGTGGAAACCTATTCTTCACAAAGAATGCACCCTCCAAAATTCATGTCTCTAGGACCAGCGGTTTAGCCTATATCAGTCAGGACAAAATTTCATCCCCCTTTTCACCCCCTTAAGGGTTGAAATTCTAACAACACCGTTGCGTTACCTTCCAACCATAAGCCTAGATTATAAATTTTATGATTTTTACTTCGGAAATCAAGGACTTTCCATACACAACTTCATTCCCCTTTTTAACCATTCAGGGGTAGAATTATCAAAAACGCTGAGATATGTATAAATTAATTTTCAATCGTCAGCTTAAATACAAAATTTGAAGACCCTAACTTCAAAACTGACTCACTTTCATATAAACTTCCATCCCCTATTTCACCCCTTTAGGGGTAGAATTCCCAAAAAACCCTTCCTTAGTGGATACTTACTCTTCACAAAGAACAGGGTGTGTTCTTCCAAGTTTCATGTCTCTAGGACCAGCAGTTTGGGCTGTGTGTTGATATATCAACAATCAGTCAGTCAGTTTACCATTTTATACATATATGTATAAAATTCCGGCTCATAACATAGACATTTGTTTCATATACTCGTAGTTGTCTCAGCGGCACGGAATCTTGGCCAAGCGCTTATCTCGCGATAGCAAAAGTTTTAAGGGTTTCTGATGAATGTTTGTTGTGCAGGTATGTCAAAAAATTTTTACTTTTAGTTCAAGAGGGTAATCCATTATGTTTAAGTGCACCACGACGAAACTTTTAATTTACAGTTGAATCGGGTCATTTGAGCGACTAAGTTCACGTTTTAAATTTGTGTGTTGTGAAAAGTTTACTGTTCGGTTTTTGAATTATTGTGATTTTATGCTTTTAATTCAATAAGTAAAGGTGCTTTAAAAGCAATAAAAATGCCTCTAACACCAACACAGGTTTCACAAGCCGTTGCGTTAATTAACCAAGGGCTGACACAGCGTGAAGTTGCTATTGCTCTTAACGTACCACGGTCATCAATGCAGTATGCCCTTAAAAGATACCAAGAGACAGGCCAGACACCCGCAGGCCAGGCAGTGGAGGCGTAAGGTGCACATCGGCCCGAGACGACCGCTTTATTGTCCTGGAGATTTTAAGAAACCGTTACCTGACCGCTGTTGAGATACGCCAGCGGCTTCAAATTGTGAGAGGCGTTAATGTTAGTGAGCGTACGGTGAGAAGACGAATGGAGGAAGTCAATTTAAAAGCTTGTAGACCAGCACGAGGTCCAGAACTTCTCAGACAGCACCGAGTAGCTCGACTTCACTTCGCACGAGAACACGTTAACTGGACCCACGAGCAATGGGCTAGAGTACTGTTCACAGATGAGTGTCGAATAGCTTTACGTTCTCCAGATGGTCGAGAACGAGTGTGGCGAAGAAGAGGAGAGCGGTTTTTACCCATTACTACCACTCAAACAGTGAGTTTCCATGGAGGCTCAATAATGGTATGGGGAGGTATAAGTTCCGACGCACGTACAGAGTTGGTTATCGTCGATAATCGGCTAACAGCTGTTCGATACATCGAGGAAGTTCTTCAGGAACACGTAATGCCATATTCGGGGTTCATTGGACACGACCAATTCCTCCTAATGCACGATAATGCACGCCCACACGTTGCACATTGCGTTGAAGAATATCTGGAAGAGGTTGGCATACGAAAATTGCAATGGCCAGCTCGTAGCCCAGACTTAAACCCAATTGAGCATAATCTGGGACATGCTCAAAAGAAAGATAAAGTCCAGCTCCAACCCGCCGGAAACTCTAAACCAGCTCCGAACTGCAGCGCTGGCCGCTTGGCGCAGTATACTGCAAGTTGATGTCCGAAATGCAGGCAGTTATCAGGGCTAGAGGAGGAAACACCCGATATTAAAACGTATAGACAATAACGAAAAAGACCTTATTTTTTAATTTGTAGTGTTTTTAAATTTACAGTGAAAAATTCCTAATTTTAGTGAAAGTGCGTGATTTTAAAAACTGATTTATAGGTGAGGTAATCTTTTAATTTCTAAGTTCTTAAAGCATTAGAGACACGTATTAAAGCCACTCACTCTTAATTTATTGTCATAAATGCAAATGCAATTTTTTTTATGCAAATAATCAGCAAAATCACGAGTGGCCAAGTTTCCGTGCCGGTGAGGATGATTCCGTCTCATAACATAGACATTTGTTTCTTATACTCGTAGTTGTTTATAGATAATTCCGGCTCATAACATAGACATTTGTTTCATATACTCGTAGTTGTATAAAGATAATTCCGGCTCATAACATAGACATTTGTTTCTTATACTCGTAGTTGTTTATAGATAATTCCGGCTCATAACATAGACATTTGTTTCATATACTCGTAGTTGTATATAGATAATTCCGGCTCATAACATAGACATTTGTTTCATATTATACTCGTAGTTGTTTATAGATAATTGCACATGAACATCAATAGTGTCTGAAAATGATGACTCTATAGTTTTCCTTTTGATACATATAACAACTGCCCTACAATGCTGGCAGCCGCAGTACCTACACTACGTATTCATAGAGATACTACTTGTAGTACATAAGCACCTATAGGCGGCCTCCGTTCACTTTGGATACTTGCTAGTTACTAAAATAACTAGCTGTGCCCGCGACTTCGTTCGCGTGGGTGTCAGAAAACAAATTGGATGTCATGGTTTTATTTTTTTGCGCAAAACCTGATTTTATTATAAAATAAAAGTAGCCGTAGTTACTCGGTTTATTCCTATTGTGCCCCCTTCGAGCTTGACATCATTTGACCATTGACCACCCGGGGTGGTTAACGCCACTACTTCAAAAGGAATTAATGAGCAGGGAAAATTCACTTAAGGAAATATCCTGTAAGTATGAGTCTAGTCAACTAATGCTAAGCGAGCGCTTGCAGGAGGCCTGCGAGTTGGTGGACCTCGTCAAGTACAATGCAGAGAGGTATGAGTCACTGACCAACAATCTCACTTGTAGTTGTGCTCCCACTCACACCACCACCTCACCACCCGAATCACCTCAGATGTCGCAGCATGTTGTACCTACTACTTCACCCATTTCAACTCATACTATAGAAACTACTCGTATCTATCCCGCTCAAAGTAATGTTTTGGTATTTTCTGATAGATTAGGATCAGGTTTTGGATCATTATTAAATAACCGCTCTAAACATACTATAGTTAACTGTTGTTATCATAACTTGCATTTTAATGAGCTTGTTCATAAAATAAAACATACACAAATGAATGAGCAGACTACTGTAGTTCTTTTAATTGGAAACAGTCTGAGCTTAACAAAAATGGACATAGTTAATGGTATTGACACCCTTCTTAAATTAAAACTAGGTAAATTAATATTATGTGCATTGCCATATTCTGATAATTTGTATGATGCAGAAAACGATTACATTTATAGTTTAAACAACTTAATGCATATTTTGACATGTCGTCATAGTGACCGTTTATTGTATTTTGATACAAACTATTTTGTTAGGGATTTTGTATTAGTTCAGGAACATATGTTTCTACCCAAGAAAAGTCAACATGTATTGGCTACTTTGTTAGCTTACAATATACACGCAGTTATTGATAATTTAACTGAGACTAGGTTAAGTCACGAAACAGTATTATCTAGTACTTCTAATAATACTGTTATTCATTCTTTAAACTTATAAGTCGACAAAAGAGAAGCTTAATAAGAATATTTTACTATATTACCAAAATATAAATCGCTTTTCTGGCAAAATCCTAGACGTATAAATGTTAATAGATAAATATCATATAGATATTATGTTTTTGTGAAACATGGTTAAAACCGGATAGAATGTTGTTTAATGTAAATAATTTTTCAGTTGCCAGTGCGCACAACAGGTCCTCATTAGGTGGTGGTACTTTGATATTATGTAATAGTTCTTTTAGGTATAAAGAAAGAAAGGATATCACTGCTTGCTCTGTTGATCGCTTATGTGAGGTAGCATGTGCAGAAGTTGAAGGCCATACTTTCTTATGTGTTTATAGACCACCAGCCTCAAATTTGTCATCATTTTTGATCATAATGGAAGAAATACTTAGTAAACTTTTAAAGATAGTAAATTTGTTTTTGTTTGTGGTGACCTAAATATTGATCTATTAGTTAATTCACCAGAAAAATGTAAGCTCATTTCATTGTTTAAATCATTTAATTTAAAATGTATATGACGGGGAAGGTATAGTGTGTCTCGTTATTATCAGCCATATTTTAACTGCTTGTGGGCTACTGTGAGTATGTGTTGGATAATGCGCAATAGAAAAACGGTTTGCAGTTCAAATCAGATTATAATTTTACGAACAGTTTAATCACACTGGCAAATTACACACTATAGGTACACGACACAACCAGATACGGAACGCGGGACAGTTTCGGAGCACATGTTGTTCGTACGATGTCCAATGTCCAAGAGGTACTTCACATCGTTCTGTCGAGCTGTCGTCGACCCCCACGAACTCAAGCTAGACTCTGTCGAGCGCCACCAGATGGCGCTAGCGTTCCGAATAGTCAAACGAATGACCGGATGCGACACGACCATCCTGCGATTCACACGTCCTCGTGTGTTAATCTGTAAACAAACACACCCGCAAAGTATCTCATAGCTCGGTCACTCCTGCCTGACCAAATATGGTACAGGCAAAAACACAATCAAAATTCAAACAGAGTCAGAGCATTATTCACTACTTGATTCCCAAATCTCAAGATTACTATCAAAATAATCAACTAAGCCAATCCTTAGAGCATCACAAAACACAAAGCAGGAATCTTATTCGTGGCCTGTGGCTTTTCATTAAGCCCCTCCAACAAACCTCACGTTTGTTTCATTGCATTCTCTTCAATGCCGAGTCGTCACTGACTCTACGGTCTTGGCTTCGAGGCTAGACCCGACCATACTACCCAGAGCTACCGCGTGTACCACGTACACACGATGCACTGGTACGGTCTCCGACCCAATGAACCGAGAACCTGAGTACACAAACTAAACTGATGCCAACTCATCATCCATTTCGTCTACAATCTCAATTAGTACTTGGCCCTCGGGCATCTTCCGAACACGGTCATAGAGCATATTTGTAAGCTCGCCCCTAAGACGACCCACTGACCAAAAAACATCAACCAGAGCCACGTACCATCGTTATCCACTTTACAACAATAATCTTTTTCACTCAGAGCCTTAGACACCTGGAAACCCACACACGAGTAAACCACTCTAACGCCATGGCTCTCCGGCCGACCAGCAATCGCATTGCTCTCACACATCCATCGCATGGATCCGTATACATCACCCTGTGACTACACACAACTTTACTACGGCCGATAGAGAACCCCTACTCGCGTGGTTCCCACTACTTAGGCTTGCTCATTGCTCATCACCACTGTGATCACCATCTACTTCGACTGGTACATGACCTACTGGCATCATTCTTCACCTAACGTGAGCGTATTTAAAAATTGCATTGTAAACTAGACTGGGCTATACCTCACAATGTAACTGTTTTTGCTATTGTTTACCAGGGAAGCACTCAGTACCCGAGTCAAAACAAAATGAAAACGGCTCACCAGATTCGGTAGACAATAGATCTGTAGCTGGCTTAATGGTACAGACTTCCACCCGCTGTCACTGCCTCCTTGGCAGAAGTCGCGAAGCTTCTTGCACGGAAAGCACCGTCGTTGATCAGCGTTTATTCTTACAGGAGATCCAAAGAATGCAGCGCTGTCCGACACTGCCATCTTGCTTGAACACGTCGTTGTGTGTTAACCTGTAACCACAAAAAAACCAACAGCAGTGCGTGTTCCACTCGGCCAATTCTGACCACATTGTTATCGAAACGCATTACTTAACAAAAATTTAGTAAAAACGATAAACAAAAGATTTCTCTAAGCCTTAGTAATAATTGGTCAGAAACTATATCAACTTAGATCACATACAACGCTCATGGAGCTGCTGTCGCAGCAGCTAGTGACACTCATGCCACCCACATCGTCATCACCTCAAGTGATACGACCAACACAACAATAGTCTCCTTTGAGATCCCGCTGCACCACCAGCTGCCCATCGCGCCCTGAATAACTCGCAATTGAGTTGCAGTTACGACTACAGACAAGTGCGTACAGTGCGACCTAGCCATGGTATGTGCTCTAACTACTCGGTGGACTAACTGTCGTCACCGTCTTCTACGTTTAACTCGTTAGGAACACTACTTATAGGCACCTTTCGTATGCGATCGTAAAATCTCAAGTTACTCGCTAATCGCAACGCTACATAGGATTTTTTTTTCTGTGCTGAATACATGCGTTTGACCAATAGGTACTAGTAAATGCAACATCATTAACTCGTTTGCCACTTAACCTCTCCTTTACTGACGAGCATTCAGCACCAGAATCGTAAACAAAACAATACAGCTCACCTTTATTTTCTAACTTGTCTGAGGGTAGTTCGACGCAACCATCCACTTGCCGTTGCTGCTTGCAGCACGTACTCCACCTGCACCATCTGCTTGTGACATGTGTTGGACTCCCTCACTTGCAGCACACGAAGGGCTTCACCGACGCCGCGACGGCTGCAGGCTGCTTGGCTCGATTCTTGAAGTCGCCCCGCGTCACTGGTAGCTCCACGCTACGTCCTTGGCTCCTTTTGTGCGCCTTAATGACGGCCACAACAAGTTGACCTCCTTGCAGTGAATTTTCAGCAAAACACAAATCAGCTGTCGTACTGTGTGCTGTTATGTTTTCACACGACGCGTCCTACCGTGTGTTCTAATTACGAAAACAGGATACGACGAACACAAACGCCGGTTACCGACACACTTTTTTTTTCAAACATGGCGGTAGGCGTAACTGGCGCGTAATTCGGCAAAGGTATTCTGCATACAGCCTATGCCCAAAACAACATGCACTATGATCGCGCATCCGTATCTGCTTTGTCTGGGTCGAACTTGGACAGATCCACACGATTATTTAATAAGCGTTCTATGTTTGCACTTCGTTTTTCAAATGTCAACGGTCACTTTCCATTTTGCGCATGAACCAAGACGAATCCCACTTCTGATGACGGGGAAGGTATAGTGTGTCTCGTTATTATCAGCCATATTTTAACTGCTTGTGGGCTACTGTGCGGTTTGCAGTTCAAATCAGATTATAATTTTACGAACAGTTTAATCACACTGGCAAATTACACACTATAGGTACACGACACAACCAGATACGGAACGCGGGACAGTTTCGGAGCACATGTTGTTCGTACGATGTCCAATGTCCAAGAGGTACTTCACATCGTTCTGTCGAGCTGTCGTCGACCCCCACGAACTCAAGCTAGACTCTGTCGAGCGCCACCAGATGGCGCTAGCGTTCCGAATAGTCAAACGAATGACCGGATGCGACATATATTTAATGAAGCAACTAGAATAACAGCAACTTCAGCTTCATGCATCGACAATGTATTCACTAATTGTAAAATAAAAGACTCGTCTTTAATTAGTGGCGTCAGGTCTGACCATACTGGTCAACTTGTGTCATTTGACTTAGGTAAAAGACTACACATAGATAAATCAATTCAATTAAGACCTCTAACTAAAAATAAATTGAAAATGTTTAATAATAATGTTCTTAGCAATCTTTCAACTGCAAGTTTTGATTCACAAGACCCCAACATAAACTATGGTACATTATTTTCTACAGTATGCCAAGAATTCAATAAAGCATGTCCTGTAAAAAAAGTTACTATCAATACTAAACCAAAATTTAGTGAATGGGCCACTGCTGGCATTAGAAAAAGCAGAGATATTTTATATAATCTGTATCACGAGAAATCATTAACTTCTGATTGTGTAAGAAATTATTCTAAAATATTCAAAAGAGTCTGCGCTGAGGCTAAATCTAAATTAATAAGTAACAAAATTAGTATGTCTATAAACAAAGAAACTGGAAACACAAAACAGCGAGATCAGAATGAGTTGTCCCTAAAAATTGATAATGAAACCATTTCAGATAAGTTAAAAGTTGTTGAGACACTAGAAAATTTCTTTACCAACATCCCAATAGAGGTTACAAAGTCTCTCCCCTCATCACCTATATTAGCTGAAGCTCTTCTTAAAGAAAACTTTACTAAGGATATTCCAAGCTTTGAATTCCAGCCCATTTCTGTTGCCACAATTAAAAAAGCATTTAAAAGTCTTAACATAAAAAACACTGAACACTTATGGGGGATTTCTGTTAAGGTTCTTGGAGATATTATTGACACAATTGCCCCTGCCCTAACAGGCATATTTAATCAATGTTTAGACAGCGGTACGTTTCCTGACTTAATGAAACATAGTAAAGTAGTACCAATTTTCAAATCGGGTAGTAAGTTTGATCTCTCTAATTATAGACCTATATCTGTGCTACCAGCTATGAGCAAAATCTATGAAAAAATCATGCTGGACCAGATGTTGTCACATTTTAATTCAAATGGGATTTTACATAGTCGCCAGTTTGGTTTCACGAAAGGTAGGTCGACGACGGACGCGGGAGTAAAACTCATCAGTCACATTTTGGAATCTTGGGAGAAGTCCCAGGATGCAATTGGCGTTTTCTGTGACCTCTCAAAAGCGTTTGACTGCGTTGACCATAATACACTGTCACATCTGTAAATTATACCATTACGGAATTCGTGGACAAGCTGCTGATCTTGTTCTTTCCTATCTGTCAAAGCGGCAGCAAAAAGTAAACGTTAATGGGGCGACGTCATCGGGGTCTTTAGTTAAGATGGGCGTGCCTCAAGGCTCAATTCTTGGCCCTTTCCTATTTCTAGTTTATATTAATGACCTTCCTTACATGATGGCTAACTTGTCGGATATCATTTTATTCGCGGATGACACTTCCCTTATTTTTCAAATAGATAGAAAAGATACGGATGTCTTACATGTTAACGAGAGTCTGGCTGTTCTTTCGAAATGGTTTGCAGCTAATAATCTTTTACTTAATGCGAACAAAACTAAAAGTCTTAAGTTCTCATTACCAAATGTACCTCAAGTGGGTCTGAATTTAGAACTTGATGGCAAAAAACTAGACGCTGTTACGGAAACTGTATTTCTAGGAATTACTTTAGATTCAAAATTACAATGGGGCGCACACATTAGAGCTCTCTCAGGTAGATTAAGTTCAGCTGCATATGCAGTAAGAAAAATAAGGCAGTTGACAGATATAGCCACAGCTAGGTTAGTATACTTTGCTTATTTCCACAGCATTATGTCTTATGGTGTTCTGCTGTGGGGATCGGCAGCTGACGTAGATTCAATTTTCATTTTACAAAAGAGGGCAATCCGCGCAATCTATCAAATGGGTCCTCGCGGGTCTCTTAGAAACAAATTCAAAGAAATTGATATACTAACTCTGCCTTCTCTTTATATTTTAGAAAGTATTTTGTATGTTCGCAAAAACTTAGGACTCTTCAAAATAAGAAGCGATTTCCACAATATAAATACACGTAGTAAAAATGAAATTGTGTTACCTAAATTTAGATTAACTAAAACTAGCAAGTCATTTCTTGTAAACGGCGTCCGTTTTTATAACAAGTTGCCAAAGCCGGTTACAGAACTTAGCGATGGAAAATTCAAAACCTTCATCAAACGTGTCCTCATCAAAAAAGCATATTATAAGATTAAAGACTATGTTGAAGACAAGGTGTTTGGCAATAATTCCTTCTGCACATGTGGCTTCCCTGGCTCCTCATTAACGGCTTAACTATTTAAATGTCTATTAACTGCTCTCAAATTACGATGTTAATTTTTTATTTACTTTACTTTATTTACTTTTTTTACATATTTTTGACATAATCTCTTTATTACTTGACATTATATACAGACAATTCAAATTTTTCATCTCTTTATTAGTGGTTGTAATGGGAATCATATCACTAGGTTTTATTAGGTTTTTATTTTTTATTTTATCCTTTTGATAGATTCTTATTTTGTAAATGTGAGGACTTTGTAGGCCTTGTAGACTTTAGATCTGTAGACCATTTTTTATCTTATCAAGTACCTGATACTTGTTGACAGGCCTATGCTATCCTCCCATACCTACTGTAATTTGAAAATATTGTAAAAGCCAATTATTTTTAAAAAGAGTAACCGTGGAGTTTCTTGCCGGTTCTTCTCCATAGGAAACGACCAATTGGAACCGTGCACCTAGCTTCTGACGTTTCATAAGTGCCCATGTAGGCTTATGTGAAATAAAATATTTTGATTTTGATATTTTGACTTAGTGCCAGCCACCACCCCGGTGGCAATCTCGAAGGGGGCAGATGGCAATAAACCTTCACATTGTATTATTTCTATATTTGTATTTTTATCGCGTGAACTTGTTACTCCAAAAATAAATTCGTTATTTGAATGTGGATGTTGTAGTGAGTTTTCTTTCTGAGTAATACAAACCATCGCGCACATAATTATTATGTGCTTCTCGAGAGTGTTCCCCAGTGATCTGCAGCACCCTTGCTCCATGCGTTTGTTCACCGCTAGTAAACCAGTATGGTTGTCATCATCGACGTCACACCTGTGACTTTGTTTGCAAGCTTTGGATTATGAATCTCGTTGGGAAGCCTTTCCCACTGACTGAATTAGCAGTAAAGTCAAAGTCAAATTCAAATCATTTATTTAAAATAGGCACATTAAAGGCACTTTTGAACGTCAAAAAAAAAACTAAATAGAAATGATTCTAGTCGCCCATTCCAAAAGGTAGTTTTCGTATGGAGAAGAATGGGCAAGAAACTCCACCGTTACTCTTTTAAAAAAACGTACAAGGTCTTGTATACATAATATAAATTATATGTGAACACGATGCACCCATAATAAAATTAGTCTACCACAAAAGGTAAAAAGAATTAAAAATTAAGCAATGACAGGTAAATCAAATAAGTGATAGATACATGGTGCTCACATATTTAAAAGTTATTGTGTGTGAGCCACTGTAGTCGCAGATTGTAAAAATGAATTAAAATAAGATGTCATAATTTAAAAAATATATATATATAAATTAAATTAGGAACAAGTTTGATTTTGTCTAGACTTTTAGATTGTCCTATGGAGCAGGACCAGCATGTTTCCAAACATTCTTATCTTGGATATAATCCTCTAATTTGTAATATCCTTGTTTACAAAGTGTACTTTTAATATGAGTTTTAAATTTTCTTTCATTTAATTATTGCAATATGTCACAAGGTATTTTGTTGTAGCATTTAACACAGTATCCCATAAAAGATGTATGTACTTTAGATAATCTGAAAAAAGGTTGATCTAATTTATCTTTATTTCTAGTATTAAAATTATGCCTATCACTTATTTTATTAAAAAGATGTTGATTTTTTCTTACATACATAATATTTTCATAAATGAATTGGCAAGGTACCTTCATGATATTAACCTTTTTAAATAGTTCCCTAAGAGATTCGCGACGACGTAGATTGTAAATGGCTCTGACAGCTCTCTTTTGTAAAATAAAAATGGATTCAATGTCAGCAGCCCGACCCCATAGTAAAATGCCATATGGCATAATACTGTGGAAATAACTAAAATAGACCAAACGCGCGGTTTCTACATCTGTTAACTGTCTTATCTTTCTAACAGCATAAGCGGCGGAGCTTAGCCGTCCCGCAATAGATGTTATATGAGGTCCCCATTGTAATTTCTCGTCTAGCGTGATTCCTAGGAAAACTGTCTGATCAATAAATTCTAGTTTTTGGCCATTCAATATGATTTCACATTCGCTACTTATAACATTCGGTAATTTAAATCTAATGCATTTGGTTTTTTTTTCATTAAGTACTAAATTATTTACCGTAAACCAATCTTGGACCTGAAGAATAGAGTTATTCACGTCGACAAGATTTTGTGACCGTCGGTCTATTTTAAAGATTAATGATGTGTCATCTGCAAATAACACCATCTTCGGTTGATTTTGAAGTAATTGGGGTAAATCATTAATCTATACTAAAAAGAGGAATGGACCCAATATCGAACCTTGAGGAACACCCATTGTCATTTCAGACCCTAATGAGTTTACGCCGTTTACTTGAACTTTAACCTTTCTATCTTTCAGGTATGATCTTAGCAAGTCAAGTGCTGTTTTTCTAATTCCATAGTGCTCCAGTTTCATCAGAAGTGTCTCATGGTTTACGCAATCGAACGCCTTAGAGAGGTCGCAAAAGATTCCAATGGCTTCTTGTGCTTCTTCCCAGGCGTTAAAAATGTTCTTTACTAAGGTAACACAGTAGTGCAACGCCCTTTGGTGAAACCGTACTGGTGTTCATGAAAGATGGAATTTTTATTAAAGTGACGTAACATTTGATTGAGCATCAACTTTTCAAACATCGTACTGAGAACTGGTAGAATTGACACAGGTCTATAATTGTTAGGATCTTTACTATCACCGGATTTGAACAATGGTAGTAACCGCTTACATACGTAAAAGTCTAAATAAATTAAAGGAAGCCCCACTCCTGGCGCGTTCTGCTGTTTGAACTTTTTTACAGAAGAGAGCGGGCATCGCGCGGGCCAATTTAAATTCAATTTCATACTAACTAGCCGAGTTTCGCAAGTTTTTATTAAAGATTTACAGTTAATTAAACGACTTTTGAGTTATGCGCGATAGGAGCAGGCCATGCCCTCCCCCCTTCTCAACTTGTGTACCTCCCCCCCCCCTGCCACCGCCCCGCGCCTCACCTGCGCGCACCACGCGTTCTCGCGCTCTCATTTCTTTCCAGTATTGTTGGTCGGCTTAGAATTATTAATTCCCGGCCCGCACAAAATGAATTTCTTTTTTATACGCCATTCAACGTGAAAAGAATGAAAGATGTTTCAGATTACATCATGAGGAATAAGATTGTATTTAGAGAGATGTTTTGCTGTGTTGTTATTTTTACAATTATTTCGTAACTTGACTCGCTTGGCTCATATTTTTACCGTTGTGAAGTTGTGCTTACATCTGCGCTCGTTCCGCGCACGTCGCGGTTGGGAGATGGCGACTAAGGATAAGCGCTGCGCCAGATAGCTTTAATACAATCAACGATAACGACCTCCTTCGTACTAACTTATTTGAAATACTTCCGATACAAATTATGGAACTGTTGCTGTTATGAGGAAATACAGAAATGAAATATTCAATTTATTTGAACGATGCGTACACGCGCCTACTACGTTGATACTTTTGTTTCATTAATTCCCCCACGCCACTGGCACGCCGCGTGGAGCACGCGTTTAGTTATTCGCCCGTCAAGCCAATACATGTAACAAATGCGTGCTTACTCGTCGTCAAGTATTGTTAGCACGTTATTTGGTAGTGTTGCTTTAAAAGTCGATACAATACGCTGTGTTGCATCAGGCTACAAGCTACTATGTATTCATAAAAATTGACTCTTTCCAGTGAAGTGGTAACGAGTGATCACCACCTACCTCCATGTTTGCCCGCCGTACTACCCACTCATGTGGATTTTTCATGAAATGACCACGCCAACACATTCCCATTCCCACTTCGCTGTTCCGATATTCGATTCACTCGGTGCTTGTATTTCACGAACGATGCATTATTTGGAAATATTCGCCGGCTTTAGTGCACGTACTGCGTTTATTTAGACGTAAAGCGAAAAATCGCAAAGGTATTCAGTTCAGCGACAGTCGAGCGTGAAGCTGGAGTCGCGCATGAATTGTTCACAAATCGAACGTCTCCGAGCAGAGTGAGGGTAGCCGCCTACTGCGGTGCAACATCTGCACTCACTTAAACGGCAGTCTCACACCAAACAAAGATAAAGAAACGGCCCCCCTGGCTCTCCCGGGACCGTCCAAATCAAACAGCCTAAAGACATACAAACATAAACTTGTTACAGAACAAGATGTGTTGGAGTGAACGAAGATCTCTATGTATCCTCGCGACTCGGCAAACAGTTGCAAATAACGAGCAGTCGTGTAGCGCTCCTAGCGCCGAACGACAACCTTGCACAAACTTCTGCAAACGATCATTGTAATGCAGCAGACGGAAGCTGTAGAATTCACTTTTTTCTTTGTTGAGTAGTTGCTCCGGTAAGTTGGAGGAGCGGAGTGCACCGGACCCGAAGTTTCACATGAGAAAGTGTGCTAAGTAGGTACGTCTCGAGGGCAAATTTGACTTGAGTTGTTTTTGAAAAGGTGCAGCGTTGACTCAATCAAGACTCTCCGAACTCGCGATAGCACGTAACGATAGCACGGCGGGCGGCGGGCGGCGGCGCCGCGGCACACTGACCCGTATCGCGTCACGTTTTCACTTCGTTCCGCCTCACACTCGCATCTTGCTCGTTTCTTCTAGATTAAATTCCTTTTCAATAGAATGTATCGTTCAAACTATTATCCCTGACGCGGCAGAGACCGGCTCTCTGCCGCGTCAGGGTGCGTTAGAGTCCGGCACACTAACGCACCTCCCTGTGCTTGGAACAGCAAAACGTAAGCTCCTAGACTGTTCGGTCGTCGCGCGTCGGATTATATAGTCCTAGAAACTACGCAGTTGACTGTTTTATTCTGAAGACTCTTTTGCTTGCGTAACTTTATTTTTCAGCAGACGCTACTTTTTCTTGCATATAAAATAAATTCATTGATGCAATGTTTCCCAATTTACCTTTATAAAGTTGCGTTTTGTTAAAATAATGCCATCAAAAACATAACTTGTAAAAAAAGCCAAGTCTCGCAACTCAGTTCTTCTACCGTAAAAAGTTGTGAGATCCATGAAATACCAAGTCGGTTAATTTATTCACTCCCTACTTAAGGAACCTTCTGTCTTAAGTTATTACATAATTAGATAACCTAACAACATCTTGTAGTGACCATCAATATTAAAAATCTTCTATGTTTTAAATAAATAAATTGGCTTGGCCATCGCCATCGCATGAAAACACAATGTATCTCACAGTGCGATTGCCAAGTCAATTTATTTATTTAAAACATAGAAGATTTTTAATATTGATGGTCACTACAAGATGTTGTTAGGTTATCTAATTATGTAATAACTTAAGACAGAAGGTTCCTTAAGTAGGGAGTGAATAAATTAACCGACTTGGTATTTCATGGATCTCACAACTTTTTACGGTAGAAGAACTGAGTTGCGAGACTTGGCTTTTTTTACAAGTTATGTTTTTGATGGCATCTCACTTCTTTTTGTAGATAGTCCTACTTTTTTTCCTTTCCGGTACCTTTTTAACTTTTTATTTTTAACATAATCCGTTGACCATTTTACAAGTTACCTTTGAACATAATTATATCTAGGTACCTATCTACACCTATTATTCCATTATATTACCTATATACTAGCTTCCGCCCGCTTCTTCGCTCGATAAAAAAACTACCGCAAGTCCTTCCCCGGGATGCAATCTATCTCTCTGCCAAATTTTATCGAAATCCGTTCAGTGGTTTAGGCGTGAAAAGGTAACATACAGACAGACAGACAGAGTTACTTTCCAATTTATAACATTAATATGGATAATTGTTATTTTCCTCGCTAGAGAGCTCCGATAAACGCGTGCGATCGCTGCTAATCTTATAGTGCTAATAGGGCGAAGCGCGTTTTTGTTTTTTGACTATGGCATCTCGTAGTTGACCTTATTCTTCTTCTTAGCGTGTCTATAGCAATCTAAATGGACTTGGCCCAGAATTCGGCTACTTGTTTGGCGCCTTCACCAGCGTCCATCAGTTCCTGTAACGTGCAGCTGACAGGACACGCAGGACACGATATTAAGTGTCCCATCGTTCGTGGGACAGCATCACATTTACACTCCAAGGCGGAGTCGTCTATGAATCTCCACCTGAACAGGTTTTCCTTGCTTCGGCCAACCTGGGTCCGGAGCCTGTTTAAAGACTTCCAGGTTACCCAAGGTAACTCATGTCCAGGTGGGAGGTTTTCAGCAGGTGGGAGGTCTTCAGCGGGTGGGACGAACGGTTTGGGTAAGGAAGCACTGTCTCGCCACAGCTTCAGTCTCTCTTGTGATGGTTCGCCAGTGAGTGGCGACACACTTTAAAAAACTGTTGGAGGATGTTGTCGTGTGTCGGAGACCATTTGGCTCTTTCGCTGGAGCTTGCCACCGCTCTGCAAAGCACTGGTGGCGCTATTCCTGCTAGTGGATACAGCTTTTGTACCGGGGTTCGTTTTAGGCAGCCAATGATGATCCGGCACGTTTCATTCAAAGCTGTATCCACCAGCTTTGCATGGGCAGAACGGCTCCACACGAGGCACGCAAATTCTCCCGCAGAAAAAGATAGCGCCAGTCCAGTAGTCCACATAACTTCAGGCGAAGCACCCCATTTCGATGAGACCAGTCGACGAAGAAGACTGTTGCGAGTGTGCACCTTCTGCTTGATATTCTTGCAGTTTTTGCTGAATGTTAAAGACCTGTCCAGGGTAACACCAAGATATTTAGGGGAGTTGCTGAGCTCGATGGACACCCCACCCCAAACGATGAGAGGTCGTGACTGCTTAACCGGACTATCCTGTCGTTGCCTTAGGTAAACTCACCATCGCAACTGCTATGTCCCTACATTTTAAATCTGTAATATCTTCGAAAATATTCTTTTAAATTACATGCTTTAAAGGGCCGAATTGATCTATAGTAAATGCATAATGTATGCCATCAAAAACATAACTTGTAAAAAAAGCCAAGTCTCGCAACTCAGTTCTTCTACCTTAAAAAGTTGTGAGATCCATGAAATACCAAGTCGGTTAATTTATTCACTCCCTACTTAAGGAACCTTCTGTCTTAAGTTATTACATAATTAGCTAACCTAACAACATCTTGTAGTGACCATCAATATTAAAAATCTTTTATGTTTTAAATAAATAAATTGACTTGGCAATCGCACTGTGAGATACATTGTGTTTTCATGCGATGGCGATGGCCAAGTCAATTTATTTATTTAAAACATAAAAGATTTTTAATATTGATGGTCACTACAAGATGTTGTTAGGTTAGCTAATTATGTAATAACTTAAGACAGAAGGTTCCTTAAGTAGGGAGTGAATAAATTAACCGACTTGGTATTTCATGGATCTCACAACTTTTTAAGGTAGAAGAACTGAGTTGCGAGACTTGGCTTTTTTTACAAGTTATGTTTTTGATGGCATCTCACTTCTTTTTGTAGATAGTCCTACTTTTTTTCCTTTCCGGTACCTTTTTAACTTTTTATTTTTAACATCCGTTGACCATTTTACAAGTTAAGTACCTTTGAACATAATTATATCTAGGTACCTATCTACACCTATTATTTCATTATATTATATACTAGCTTCCGCCCGCTTCTTCGCTCTATAAAAAAACTACCGCAAGTCCTTCCCCGGGATGCAATCTATCTCTCTGCCAAATTTTATCGAAATCCGTTCAGTTGTTTAGGCGTGAAAAGGTAACATACAGACAGACAGACAGAGTTACTTTCGAATTTATAACATTAATATGGATAATTGTTATTTTCCTCGCTAGAGAGCTCCGATAAACGCGTGCGATCGCTGCTAATCTTAAAGTGCTAATAGGGCGAAGCGCGTCTTTGTTTTTTGACTATGGCATCTCGTAGTTGACCTTATTCTTCTTCTTAGCGTGTCGATAGCAATCTAAATGGACTTGGCCCAGAATTCGGCTACTTGTTTGGCGCCTTCACCAGCGTCCATCAGTTCCTGTAACGTGCAGCTGACAGGACACGCAAGACACGATATTAAGTGTCCCATCGTTCGTGGGACAGCACCACATTTACACTCCAAGGCGGAGTCGTCTATGAATCTCCGCCTGAACAGGTTTTCCTTGCTTCGGCCAACCTGGGTCCGGAGTCTGTTTAAAGACTTCCAGGTTACCCAAGGTAACTCATGTCCAGGTGGGAGGTCTTCAGCGGGTGGGACGAACGGTTTGGGTAAGGAAGCACTGTCTCGCCACAGCTTCAGTCTCTCTTGTGATGGTTCGCCAGTGAGTGGGACGACACACTTTAAAAAACTGTTTCGAATTTTCAGCCTTTGTGGCACAAGGATGTTGTCGTGTGTCGGAGACCATTTGGCTCTTTCGCTGGAGCTTGCCACCGCTCTGCAAAGCACTGGTGGCGCTATTCCTGCTAGTGGATACAGCATTTGTACCGGGGTTGGTTTTAGGCAGCCAGTGATGATCCGGCACGTTTCATTCAAAGCTGTATCCACCAGCTTTGCATGGGCAGAACGGCTCCACACGGGGCACGCGAATTCTCCCGCAGAAAAAGATAGCGCCAGTCCAGTAGTCCGCATAACTTCAGGCGAAGCACCCCATTTCGATGAGACCAGTCGACGAAGAAGACTGTTGCGAGTGTGCACCTTCTGCTTGATATTTTTGCAGTTTTTGCTGAATGTTAAAGACCTGTCCAGGGTAATACCAAGATATTTAGGGGAGTTGCTGAGCTCGAGGTACACCCCACCCCAAACGATGAGAGGTCGTGACTACTTAACCGTACTATCCTGTCGTTGCCATAGGTAAACTCACCAGCGCAACCGCTATGTCCCTACATTTTAAATCTGTAATATCTTCAAAAATATTCATTTAAATTACATGCTTCAAAGGGCCAAATTGATCTATAGTAAATGCACAATGTATTTAAGGTACTTAATTGGATATAGATTAATGCTGTATTGCTTAAAATCGCTTCGTAAACAAGCCACTATTTCTCGTAAAAAGTAAAGGATAAAAAATGGCTATTGTGGGTTATCCCTAACAGATAGACATATACCATTGCGGACTTTTTTGTAGACCTTTTTAAGGTGTGCAATACTGTAGTACATTATTTTGATCTATCTCGTAGGGTTCAGCTAGCTTTTGCAATATAAGCGCAAGAAAATCTGTTTATTTACGACATCACATTAAAAACCTCTAAAATTATCAGTGTTTCTCTACTATATTATGCATGTATTATACAAATAAAACTTCCTTTTGAATCATTCTATCTATTAAAAAAAACTGCATCATAATCCGTTGCGCAGTTTTAAAGATTTGAGCATCCATAGGGACAGACAGACAGCAGGAAGCGACTTTGTTCAGGTACACTGATTCATTAACTGCAAATGTAACTTTGTAATTCTATATATTTATATGGGATTACAAAGTTATTTATGCAGTTGGTGTATCTAGAAAACTGGAACGAAATTGCAAAATATTTTAGTTTTTCCTTGATTTATACACTAAACGCTAATTGTGTTCTAAATTTGAAGCTTCTATGTCTGCTAGAAGTGCCTTAGAGTTTTGATGATCGGTCAGTCAGTCAGTCAGTCAGTGAGTGACAAAATTAAGAAACTTTGACTAGTTATAATTCTTAAACTACTGGTTCAAATTGAATGAAATTTGAAATATACCGTGTTTATACAATACCTGCTTGATTACTGAAAATTCAGGTCTCTAGTTTTATCCACAACGAAGTTATAGGGGGTCGAAAATGGCTTGAACTGCTTCGAGAAAAGGATGGTACGGCCGTGCCGCTTTTTGCTCGACTTGGCGGGGGCACTGCCGTGCCCCCCGATTTAAGGTACTTAATTGGATATAGATTAATGCTGTATTGCTTAAAATCGCTTCGTAAACAAGCCACTATTTCTCGTAAAAAGTAAAGGATAAAAAATGGTTATTGTGGGTTATCCCTAACAGGTAGACATATACCATCGCGGACTTTTTTGTAGACCTTTTTAAGGTGTGCAATACTGTAGTACATTATTTTGATCTATCTCGTAGGGTTCAGCTAGCTTTTGCAATATAAGCGCAAGAAAATCTGTTTATTTACGACATCACATTAGAAACCTCTAAAATTATCAGTGTTTCTCTACTATATTATGCATGTATTATACAAATAAACCTTCCTTTTGAATCATTCTATCTATTAAAAAAAACTGCATCAAAATCCGTTGCGAAGTTTTAAAGATCTAAGCATCCATAGGGACAGACAGACAGCGGGAAGCGACTTTGTTCAGGTACACTGATTCATTAACTGCAAATATAACTTTGTAATTCTATATATTTATATGGGATTACAAAGTTATTTATGCAGTTGGTGTATCTAGAAAACTGGAACGAAATTGCAAAATATTTTAGTTTTTCCTTGATTTATACACTAAACGCTAATTGTGTTCTAAATTTGAAGCTTCTATGTCTGCTAGAAGTGCCTTAGAATTTTGATGATCGGTCAGTCAGTCAGTCAGTCAGTGAGTGACAAAATTAAGAAACTTTGACTAGTTATAATTCTTAAACTACTGGTTCAAATTGAATGAAATTTGAAATATACCGTGTTTATACAATACCTGCTTGATTACTGAAAATTCAGGTCTCTAGTTTTATCCACAACGAAGTTATAGGGGGTCGAAAATGGCCTGAACTGCTTCGAGAAAAGGATGGTACGGCCGTGCCGCTTTTTGCTCGACTTGGCGGGGGCACTGCCGTGCCCCCCGATAGAATATGAAGGTAATCTGGAGTTTGTTAACATGTTTCGAATGTGTCGTTAATATTTGAATGAGTGTTATTGCGTCTTAAAGTCGCGCGAAAGTTTCGCAGGGTTTCGAGGACCGCTTAGTTATTTGTGAGTTCGTCATAACCACTTGTAGCTTGGTTTGATTTGCAGAACGTGTTGAGACGGAGACTTCATAAAGACAAGCAGCCCTGAGCCCACCTTCGCTGTTACAAATTGCGTACTATAAAGCCTCTTTTTAAGACTACTTTGCTCACTTTACTTTCCATGTCGTAATTTCAGCCTGCAGCTGAAAAAACAGATTCCAATAATTGATCCATATTGTCTGTAGGTCACGTTTACGACTCGTTAGTTCGATCGCCCAGAGATTTCAGTTAAATCTTCACAGTGAGATTATCAGTAAACTGTAGGTATAACAGACATGACTCAAGATCAGGGGTGTGGAACATTAAAGGAAAGTTTCATTTGGTCGTAAGCACGGTAGCCCCTCACATGTGTGCCGACATAAGTAGCTGTCAGTATTAATTTTAGCCCTCGCCCTGAGTGTCCTGCGGGGCGCAAGATCTTCTCCATGGCGACATGGCGACTATGAGTGTTCGAATTGCCCTCGTTGCTGGCGCGGTGCAAGTCGTCGGTGTAAAGGTAGCGTACTGCTCGGGGCGGGAGAGCCTGTTCCATCATCCGTGGCGGTTTGTTACGTAAGCCAGTCACGACAGCACTCATACAATCAATAAACACGCCAAATGATCTTGTTCAATGTTGTGATTTTACGTTGACGAAACTTAATTAGTACTTTTGCACGACTCATAATGCGAAGCATTAGAAAAATATTTTCAATCGTAAAGCACTCCTTTACGATCGAAAATATTTTTTGCCTCCTTTCTGCAACTGTTTCTATTGTTAAACTCCTGCTAGTACACAGAACCTACTTAATGTATACCTATACCATTGTATAGATAATTTAATAGAAATTAATTCTGTACTTTTCAAAAATTGGTTTAATGCAGTAGAAACGAAAAAAAACATCAAAATATTTCTAAAAAAAATCCGTCAATCAAGTGTGAAACTTGAAAACATTGTAGCTTGCGAAAAAATCATTTTTTTTTAATAGATTCGTTTCACCCATAGGAGGAACCCTATTGAAAAGGGCACTTTTATTTAAAGTAAATTAATTATTATTATATTATCTTTAATATTATTTATTCTTTTAATTATAATTAATAAAAAACTAACTAATATAATATATATTATCTAAGTTTTTTATAAAAAACTCTACCTTGCTCATTTGAGCAAGAGTCGTGCACTTTTGGATTTTCCAAATTTTTATCAAAATTAATTTTTCCCTGATTTTTGAAGTGAAAGTTCTTTCTCTTACTCTTAGGCGGCGATTCGATAATTGGACAGAATTGAGAGTGAAACTTCAAGGACGCATCACGTTTATGCACATTTAGTTACATGACAGGGAAGAAACATAACATGACAGGGAAGAAAGATAATAACTCTCTTTGCTGCGTGCCCAATGTTTATTGGTCTTTCAGTTTAGTTAGTATAGAGAAAACTTACAACTTAGGACATCGACATGGCGTCAGCGGGGGCGTGCGGCGGCGCGGGGTGTGTGTCGAACAGGGTTGCGCTATGGCCGTTAGCGGCCCTTACCGACAAACGCTGTTTACTCGCTCCCGCTCGCCCCTTTGTTCCTAATGAATGCACCGCCCGATACACAGACCTGCTGTTACATCTGCCGAGCTACAAGCTACCTTACTACTGAACTAGCGCTTCATTGGACTCGCCAAAATAATCATTCAAGACTTACACTATTAGAGCTCTTTGTGAAGGAGCTTGTCCGAGCAAGTACTTCCACCATACCTCTTTATTGCCGAAATGCTGCTGGTACGGTACACTATATGGTGTGCTGTAACTAAAGGTACAGACGCCAGCACATCAAGCTACTACAATCTATCAAATTTCGTTAACAGATTTTCAACTTATCCCTAAAGCATAAGGTTCAAAGTTGATTGGGAAAATTTTACAGTATCGGGAGCTTGATGTGCTGGTCTGTACATGAGACGTTTCAGCTTTGTCTCTGGTATTGCAGATGATGAGCATTGGCGGCCACAAAGGAAGGACCACTGGGTACTACTGCTGACGCTGCTCACACGAATAGAAGGACCACTGGGTACTACTGCTGACGCGGCTCACACGAATAGAAGGACCAGTGGGTAGGTACTACTGCTGACGCGGCGCACACGAATAGAAGGACCAGTGGGTAGGTACTACTGCTGACGCGGCGCACACGAATAGAAGGACCACTGGGTACTACTTACTGCTGACGCGGCGCACACGAATAGAAGGACCACTGGGTACTACTGCTGACGCGGTGCACACGAATAGAAGGACCACTGGCAACTTATACTGCTGACGCGGCGCACACGAATAGAAGGACCGCTGGGTACTACTGCTGACGCGGCGCACACGAATAGAAGGACCACTGGGTACTACTGCTGACGCTGCTCACACGAATAGAAGGACCACTGGGTACTACTGCTGACGCGGCTCACACGAATAGAAGGACCAGTGGGTAGGTACTACTGCTGACGCGGCGCACACGAATAGAAGGACCACTGGGTACTACTGCTGACGCGGCGCACACGAATAGAAGGACCACTGGGTTCTACTGCTGACGCGGCTCACACGAATAGAAGGACCAGTGGGTAGGTACTACTGCTGACGCGGCGCACACGAATAGAAGGACCACTGGGTTCTACTGCTGACGCGGCGCACACGAATAGAAGGACCACTGGGTACTACTGCTGACGCGGCTCACACGAATAGAAGGACCAGTGGGTAGGTACTACTGCTGACGCGGCGCACACGAATAGAAGGACCACTGGGTTCTACTGCTGACGCGGCGCACACGAATAGAAGGACCACTGGGTTCTACTGCTGACGCGGCGCACAGGAATAGAAGGACCACTGGGTACTACTGCTGACGCGGCTCACACGAATAGAAGGACCAGTGGGTAGGTACTACTGCTGACGCGGCGCACCCGAATAGAAGGACCACTGGGTTCTACTGCTGACGCGGCGCACACGAATAGAAGGACCACTGGGTACTACTGCTGACGCGGCGCACACGAATAGAAGGACCACTGGGTTCTACTGCTGATGCGGCTCACACGAATAGAAGGACCACTGGGTACTACTGCTGATGCGGCTCACACGAATAGACAAACAAATCCTAATTATCCACAACATGTGTATATCACGCATATTTTGTTTTGGCAAGATAATGATTTAATGTTCTATTATCTTCATAGTGGCGAATTATTGCGGAGTGCTTAAATCTCGAAGCACATGCAGTAAAGTTTGAAACAAAGCTAGTTGTGATCTACCTAATGAGTCGCGGCTTAGCATCGTCCCGGCGGCAGGTGGGCCTCCTCCATTCATAACTCACAGCTGACGTCCTCCCATTCATATTTATTTCACAAACTGACCAACGGCTACTGATTATAAGAGTTCTGTGAACTTTTGTTTGGTAATGAGAATATTATTAGTTAAATGGGTAAAACAAATCACATTTAATTGGAATCAAACATTTCTACTAACTTTCTCAAATACTTGTAGGGGGCAAAATATTGTGCCATACACACACCTGTTGTATATAATTTCCTTTAAGCCCAGGCATTCATCAATTCCGACTCATGCAAAAGAGGCAAGAAGAGGGCCCGGTCCCTCATATAAAAGATTCATGTATGCGCTGTCGCGTGAATTGAATCGGCACGCGCGAATAACACGCGAACCATTTGAGAATAACCGCGCCACCCGGTGACTTCACTCACATTCTACACCGTGCGAGTTCCGCGAAACCAACCGTTTGTTTGTCTGAATTGACGACATACAGCATTGTTTGAAATGGCTGATAATATGAAGGCATGTAATTGTAAAGCCCTCCCTCTGTTCAATAAGGTTGTCGCAAATATTCTACATAATATGCACCCATCTGTGCCACAACCGGCACAGAATTGTTCCCCTGACCTTGCCCGGCGCCGCTCGAGGGGAGAGCGCCTGCCTCCAGCTAGTCAAACACTTCCCTAAACACGAGTGAGTCGCAACAAGCGAGCCCGACTCCTGAGCGACAATGGAACCCTAAACTAAAACACTCCAAATTACAACTTCCAAATTGTCGTGCATATTTAAATAGGTCTTTGGAAATTACTGTCAAGTTTATTTTTCAACTTTCTACAACAGTTTGGAGTGGACTTTTTGGGGCAACAGCCGAATTCCGAGTTACGAAAGCATGGCCTTACGAGTGCCACAGTGGGACACTGTGGCTCAAGATAATCGTGGAAAGTACAGAAGGCTTACTCCATATATTGTGTTAATTCCATGCCCGTTTCCAAGTGAACCCATCCCGCACCGAGTCCTCCCTCGCAACAACGAAACAAAGTCTTCCATCATTAACAGACGAATGTTTACAAGCCGATGTAGACATATGACTATCGCTCGGTAACGGATCAATTAAGTATGTATAGAGCTGCAAAGTGACGCCGAACGCGGGAACGTTCGGGAATTCATTTAAATTCGTGAAGATGTTATCAAAGCAATTAGCACAGGGCGTCTCGTTGGCGCGGCCGTGTTGCTGTGTACTCGTCGGATGGAAGAGTTATGGAAAACTCCGTGAATATGGTGTAAAAATATATCTCTCTATAGCTCGGTTCCCTTCACCGACCATCAAAGATGATCGGTGACTGGAACCATGACCTTCTCCTCCTGTCGAAGATTTGCCGCCCGCCCCAATTGTCCACCCAAACCTGGTGGGCAATTGGAGCCGACGTTGCCCAGGGTGCGCCACGTGGAGGCTCTTCAACGTGCACCCCTTTATTGTTACGCTTACGTTCGATTGAAAGCCGGGATTTTCAGCTTTTGTAAAAGGTACGCCCCTGCTGTCTTGCATCCCATATAAATGTAGGGGGGGTGTGTGTGGATGATCGAAATAAACTTAACTTCTTGAAACTTCTTTTTATTAACTTCTTACAAAAAACAAAACGTCTTATCCTTTAGCTCGCTCGCCATCTTCCCTCCTCTATTCCTTTCTCCTTCCCACACATACTCTGTCATTCACTCATCGCTGCGTTCATATTCAATTTATTTTTCTTAAAATTTTATGAAAGGACCATGCGTAATTTTGGGCCCACTTTTTCAACATTGTTCAACAGTGATGAATTATATGTCATATGAAAGCTCTTAAAGTGTACTTTATTTCATTATATGGCAGCTAAGTTCAAATCCAGCGCGAAGTCGGGTTTTTATGCGTTTTTAGTAAGTAAAGTAATAAAATAATGTGTGTTGTCTTTGGTCCCTGGCCCTGACATCAAGCAAAATTGTCAACATTTTTTTGTTTTTTAAGCTTGAGTACGAGGCATTTGATTACGTCGTGTGTGTATATTTATCTTTTAATTTTTTTGTTTATTATTATTTTATTTTTTCTTTTTTTTCTTTTTATATGCAATGTGCGTTTTGTTTGTGCAGAATAAACAGTTTTTCTTTCTTTTCTTTTACATAACTCATCACTGTTGAACAATGTTGAACATTTTTTTTAAACGCAAAAAAAAACATTTTCGCGCTGGATTTGAACTTAGCTGCCATAGAATGAAATAAAGTACACGCCAAGAGCTGTCATATAGCATAGGTTTCATCACTGTTGCACCACTTTGAAATGCGGGCCCAGTGTTCATTCAAAAGTGCCCATATCTCCGGCAAGTGGCAATTATTGGCGAAAAATGCCCATCTAAGCACATTAGTATACTCATCAGCTCGTGCCGCAATGCCTACACTCGCACAGAATAGTGTTATTACGGTTTCTGCGACGATACCATTGTGAACAAAAACGGCAATCTGTCAAGCTGCTGGTAATTAATTCCAAAACGCCATTTAACGTGTAATGATTTGAAACAAACATTTGAACAAAGTACCATGTAATGACACCACTCCGAAAAGTAATTGGGAATTAACTCACGGACTAATGTTGTTTTAATGTCAAATAAGTCTAGATTTGCAACTGTTAATTCACATTTACAATGAAAAACGCTAACAAACTTAAAAACAACTTAAGTTCGCCCTTCAAGGCGAGTCAACTTAGGAATGAAGTCACGAAGTACAGTTAAACTAATTTTCTAAATTGTTGTTCTTAAGTGCATTGCTGTGTCAAAATTGTTTTAATTCATCGCGTTTCTGCAGGCAATGTACTAATGCTCCTCAGAGGAATATTAAGTCTCTTAATTACAAGAAAAACTCTAAAGAAAACATACGCTAAGATGTTTTCATCGATTATCCTTTGGAATAAGGGTGTTGACGTGAAATGTTATAATTCGTATAGGGTCGGTTACTTGGGCATCACGGCATCATTAAAATATTCAGTCCGGTCGGGGTTAAGGACCGAGCGACCCCCCTTCTCTTCTGGGGTCCAGGGAGGTGCGGGGGGTTTGCTGCGCTTGAACATAAATAGTACACCTGACCTGCTTGACCTTGAAGGAGGCCATGGCTCGACATGGCGCCCTGCTGCCATGCCTGAACTGGGTTCTCATCAAAATCATTCAAATCAATCTTGTACAGAAAGCTAGAAATACTTATAATTCTGCCTTTGCTTAAATTATATTATTTTCCCAGGTCCTTCCAAATGCATGAACTGTTTAAAGTTCATAGCGTGAATAAACTCGGTTTCCGGACCCGAAAAACATCTTTACGGGTTAGAAGGACGTATAATTTTGGACAACGTATCACCACAAGTCGGAACGGTCAAACGCGCCGGTTGTTCCGGGTCCGTGCACAGACCGGCCCGGTCGGAACTGACGACACTGCCGGGAATGCCCGAAGGAGGGTACATACACACTGCACTTAGCTATATTCATAGATCTCAAACCGCGAGGGAGCTCCCTTACTTGCCAGCTGAATTATTATTATAAACGAATGTTAAATTATTATTAGGCCTCCAGATGATTGGCTGTACACACAAATATTATTATTTAGTTAACTGATTCGAACAAGAGATACATTGCTTACGCTCGCCGCGCTCACATCAAAGTTACTTTTTGAAACCGTTTCTGAAACTTTCAAAAAATTTCATTTCTAAACAATTGCAGAATAACTTTAAACCCGTATTATAAGCAAAATTTGAGCTTCGAAAACAATTTTGGGATACTATTCTCAGTCCTAAAAATAAAAGTTCCACCCAAAGCAAAAATTTGGTATTCGGAAATCTTTTGCAGACTAGGAAGGACAGCCTACTAGGCGAAGTTTTTATTGCACGACTCATAATGCGAAGCATTATAAAGTGCTTTACGATCGAAACAATTTTTTTGCCTCCTATCTGCAAGTATTTCTACTGTTATAGGTACTCCTGCTTACTAGCAGTAGGATAAGTAAATTAAGTAGGTTCTCTGTAGGTACTCAGAGAACCTACTTAATTTATATACCATTATATGGATAACTAGCACTTTGCCCGCGACTTCGTCCGCGTGTATTTCGTACTTTCCTCTAAAAATTTCGAATACTTATGTATGTTCATGATCTTTATCATTTATTTAGATTAATAAGTATTCGGGCCAATTTTTAAGTTTGTAGATCAAAGGAATCAGATTTTCAAATAAACAGGATCTCAACTTTGGCGTGTCCATAACTTGACTCAAAGACCGATACCTACTCATTTTCGAGTTAATGGAAGCAAGCAGTAAAATCCACCCCTTCTTCTTCTTAGCGTGTCGATAGCAATCTAAATGGACTCGGCCCAGAATTCGGCTACCTGTTTGGAGCCATTACCAGCGTCCATCAGTTCCTTTAACGTGCAGCTGACAGGACATGCAGGACACGATATTAAGTGTCCCATCGTTTGTGGAACAGCACCACATTTACACTCCAAGGCGGAGTCGTCTATGAATCTCCACCTGAACAGGTTTTCCTTGCTTCAGCCAACCTGGGTCCGGAGTCTGTTTAAAGACTTTCAGGTTACCCAAGGTTACTCATGTCCAGGTGGGAGGTCTTCAGCGGGTGGGACGAACGGTTTGGGTAAGGAAGGACAGTCTCGCCACAGCTTCAGCCTTTCTTGTGATAGTTCACCAGTGAGTGGAAGAAACTGTTTCGGCTTTTCAGCCTTTGTGGCACAAGGATGTTGTCGTGCACAGGGTCGTGTATCGGAGACCATTTTGGCTCTTTCGCTGGAGCCAGTGCTCTGCGAACCACTGGTGGCGCTATTCCTGCTAGTGGATACAGCATTTCCTACTATATTTCCCAGCAATCCACCCCTTACACTTTATTACCCTTTTCCACCTTGGTAGGAGTCGATTTTTGAAAAACCCTAAATAAATAAAGTTTAAATAAATAAATAAATAAAGTTTATTTGGAACAACTTAAGTTTACAATTCACAATGAAAAACGAAGATAGCCACAAAAGTAAGATACTGTGGCGCAGCTATCAACGCCCAACTCAAAAATAATATACAGACATTGTTCCAGACTTCCCAAAGAAAGCTAATTAATGATTAAAAGAATTACAGATATTTCAAAAAGGAATAATAAAAAATAAAAAATTAAAATAAAAGAGAATAGTCTCTATGTGGGGATTAATATGTAGTATAAATGTAGAGTGGAGGTGGGGTGAAGTGTGTATGTGTGTGGGGGTGTGTGGGGGTGTGTTTACCGGGTTTATGATACAATAAGTTGCTCAGTTTCTTCATAAGACAAGGATTTAAGCCAAACAGTTACTTTTCTCTTAAGTAGACTTTTAGTCATAGAGTAAATATTAGTTGTTATATTAATATCGTTGTAAAGTTTACAGCTGATATGGTTGAAGTGGCGACGAACCAACGCTAACCTGCAGCGCTCAGTCCTACAAACTCTGTCGGCCCGCCGCTTCTTTGTTAGGGGCTGGGGCTCGTAGGGCAGAAGGAGGTGTTTCTTAAAAACTGTTTGCAGGACGAACAACTGTCTCACTGTGAGGACCTCACAAAGTGAGTAAAGTTCAGAGGTCGGAAATCTAACAGGTTTTTTTGCCAGTACTTTTAAAACTGCTCTCTGAGCCCTCTCTAGCCGCAACATGGTTGTCTTGTGGGTTCCCCCCCATGTAGTTATACAGTAACTGAGAACTGATTGAGCGAGGGCAAAGTAAACCATTTTTAGGGATTGGAAATCAGCAGCCGCTCGAAGTTTTCCAAATAAATAAATCAATCTCCTGACTCGAACCACAACAGAGTTAACCTGTTTTTTCCACGACAAGAGACTGTCCAATATAACCCCAAGATATTTGATGCTGTCAGACCGTTCTATTTGGGCACAGTTACAAGTGTTGGCCACTCCACACACATGGGCCCTGATCTCAAACGATAGTGGTGGTTGACTAATAATGCTCGGAGTAAAAGCGATGAACTTGGTCTTAGATATATTGAGCGTAAGGAGATTCGAGGTTAACCACATCATAACCATTCCTAGAGCCAATTCTGCCTTCTCACGAGTCTCAGACCAGTCCCTGCCATAGGTTAGTCATCCGCATATGTAATAATTTTTGTGTTCGGAAGAGATAACTGACACAGCTCATTAACATATATGAGGAAGAGGGTTGGTCCCAGGACACTGCCCTGAGGAACCCCAAAAGTCAAATTTTCCTCATTACTAACGAATGACCCAATCTTCACTACCTGTTTTCGCCCCGAAATGGAGCTACGAAAGATTTCGAGAGCAATGCCACGAATACCAATTTGTTCCATCTTGTCAATCAATTTAGTGACAGAAACGGTGTCGAATGCCTTCGAAAGATCTAGGAAAACACCGAGAGGCTTCTGTTTATTATTGAGGTGTTCGACGATAGTATTTGTGAGATCCAGAGTAGCGTCTTCTGTTGATTTTCCCGCTCTGAAACCGTATTGATTCTCGGCCAAGATGTTTAATTTAGCGAGGAATTTCACAAGCCTCGTGTTGATAGCTTTTTCGAAAATTTTCGAGATGGTTGTAAGGACGGATATAGGTCTGTAATTGGAAACAAGATCCCTGTCTCCTCCCTTGTGAATGGGGTGGACTATGGCAGTTTTAAAAACATCCGGAAAAATACCAAAGGATAGGGAGAGATTAAAAATGTGGACAAGGAGAGGGACAATTGTATCCTTTGTGGCCTTGATTACTGTGGAAGGGATTCCGTCATAACCGACAGCACACTCATCTTTAAGAGTTAGAATGATGCTTTCGATTTCCGCGTCATCAACATCATACATGACCATCGATTCCAACGGGGCTGTCGTGGAAGAGTTCGTTACCGGGGGCGAGAGGTGAAAGTCTGAGCAGTCATTATGTGATGAAGAATTAGAAAACTTAGATGCGAGGGTACTGCCCACATTCGCAAAGTAATAGTTTACCCTATTGACAGAGAGCAAAGGATCGTCTTCACATTTCAATAACTCGGAAGAAAATGTTTTACCCTTGTCCTTATAAGACATTTCCCTAATGACTTTCCAGGTTGCCTTAGGGTTTTTCCTGGCCCTCTGAAATTCTGACCTTTCAGATTCCCGTTTAAGCTTTTTTAATAAATTATTACAGAATGTCCGATAGCGAAGATAAATAGTTTTATGAGTGTCATTTTCTGGGTGTTTTTTGGTAATTTTATGTAATTTATCTCTTTGGCGGACACATCTGAGAAGGCCAGGGGTAATCCAAGGCTTGAGGATGCGCCTTCTACTAGGAATGACCGTAGAACTTGTATGCAGATTAACGGAAGAAGATAGAAGAGATACGACACTTTCGGCAGCAAAGTTTGGGTCATTGGAGTTTAGTATTTTAGAAAAGTCTGTGTTCTCGATATCAAATTTTACTTTTGCAATATCAATTTTTGTGACTGAAACCTTTGATGCATTTGTTGTAATATGAGGATTGCAAAACAAGATAACCGGGTAATGATCTGTTATATCGCATTCCAGCACCAAGGTAGTGGCTGTATGTGTCGATTTCAGCAGGACATGGTCAAGACAATTAGCAAGCCTGGTGGGAAAAGAATGTGCAGGAAGCATAGCATGTGCTGCAGTAATATTTAAATATTCATCACAATTAGGGTCCACACTCGTCGGTGCAATGTTAATATTTATGTCTCCGATAAGAGAGATAGTTTTGAACTTCCGTAATTGGTGAAGCAGCATATCTAGACTGTTGAGAAATGGATTTGGGTCTTTAAACGAGGGAGATCTGTATACTGCGACAACTGCAGACTTATCAGAGAATTTTAGTAACAGACAGTTTGCGTCATTAACCGAGGGAGTTTCGAATGAGTATTGCAAATCCTGTCTGACATAGGCAACTACTCCATCATTTTGGTTTTTAAAAGAAGTGTTACATGTATTGTAGCCTGATAAGGGGGGAACATTCGGACATTTACTCAGCCAACATTCAGACAACAAAATAACATCCAGTGTATAACTCAATCTACCTAACAATATTATTAGTTTATCAAAGTTACACTTAATGCTACGAATATTGACATGTAAGATTTTAAGTGTATACTCTGGTTTTCCTAGAAACTTAGCACTGGACTCCGGAGAGCAGACGAAACATTCTGAGACCGAAACTTTTTCGATCTCGGTATTAATTACGTTTAGGTCATCCATTATGATTATAAAGGCAAAAAAGTGAATGTACTTGTAGGGTCAGCTCAAGGCTTATATCTGAGAAGTAAATGGATTTAAATTTATTTTGAACAGACGAAGATTTGTTTAAAGATACTTCAAGGTTAGGTGATATTATATTACAATAAAGATCAAAACTATGTATGTTATTACGATTGTTAAACTCGCGGTATATGAAATATAGTGTTATTTCTTGAGTGCAGTGGTGGAGTTGTGTGTCGAGTAATGAAATAGTGTACGATACATTGTTAATGAACAAAATGAAGCTAAGTAATGTGAACATAGAGAAATACAAACAAAAATAATAAGTAAAAAACTGGTGAAACAGAAACCCGCAATATACAATAAACGGCAAAGCGGGTAATATTTTTAGGTAATAAGAAATTGGGTATAGTCATGTAGACTTTAAAATGGCAGAAAGGTCAGCATCAGTCTTAACTTCAAAGTGTTTGTATCCTTCTCTCTCGCGCACGAAGATCTTGCCATGTTTAATCCAGCAGTATTTGTAGTCGTTGGACTTAGCCGCTTCACGTGCCAAGTAATACAGTCTCTTTTTCCTGGCAATTAGATTTTCAGAGACAAAGATTGGTTTGGGAGGGCCACTGATTTTAAGATGCTCCGTTGTCAACTTGAAAGAGTTCCTGTTGTGCTTACGGAAGTTTTCCAAAAATTCATTCTTGCGTAGTACTGAGGTAAAATCGACTATTATGGTTTTGTTTGCCGGATCTTTTGTTTGAACACGGAAAACATCTTTAATTTCATGAGCTTGAATTTTTAAGTTGATGAGCTTTCCCGTGTCAGTCACAGTTTCCAATAAGGAAGTCTTTGTCTCAGATTTAGCCACTGGGATATTGCGTATCTCTATACAGGAGGATCTGGAATTTTGCTCAAAGTTTTCGAGTTTAGCCTCCAACTTGTGGATGTAGGACAGGTTTTCCTTGCGCTCTGCTTCCAGTAGGTCAACTCGTGAAGTTATTTCGTTGAATTTAGCAGCCATAAGGTCAACACAGTCCCGGATTGCGTTCACCATAGAGTATACTTTTCCTCTTGCTGTTGTTTGAACTCGCGAAACATTTCCTTTATCTCCAACATAGTAGCAGACAGGCTATATTCCTCGTCACCTTCTAAGCGTAAGCGCTTCGCATTGCGGAAAGTAATGGCAGGGGAAATGTTATTGTTTGGCGAGTCCAGGTTTACATTTAAGCTTGGTTCTGATGAGCTATGAAGTGTGTATAGAGCAGGCTGTGGCGTGCTGAAGATCGGTGTTTGCGGCAGCTGAGTTTTAGGAACATCCGCTGGCGGCGAGCGTTCAAGGGGCATATTTTTGCGGAGAATACTTTTATTTCCCAAAAAGTACCAGGCGCCCAACTTTGCTAAGAGATAAGAATACGCAGAGCTTCTTATAAATAATGGTGGGTCAAGTAACAGTGGGCGCTATCGACAGATCGAAACAAAATAGCTTTCCGTCCAGTATAACTTGATCCCTGTCTGTCTTCCTCATCCAAATATGTCCGTCTCTATCGGAGTATGGTCAATATTAGACGCACACACCCTTGTAAGTGCAGAGTTCATTAATAAAAATGAAAATGTCAGCGTGGTGGTTTACGCACGGGGGCGGGGTTATTAGTAGTAGTCTATTGTTGTTTTTGTGACTCACGCGCAGCTTTGTTGGACGTAGCTTAGTCTCCGGCGCGGCGAACTCTTATATGTTTCTGCAGTCCTGTTTTGATCACTGATTTAATTTTTAGAATTTTGAATAAAATAATTTAAAATTTAATGAATAAGTGGTCTCTTTAGCAACACGTCTGAACTGCTCAGAGGTCCGGAGGGAAGCCCTAAAACACATACCTACTTTTTTACAGAGTTTCGAGTTAATCCGACAGCGGGTTACTTATTTTTCTAACCTATCTGGGGGCACGGCAGTGCCCCCGCCAATTCGAGCAAAAAGCGGCACGGCCGTACCATCCTTTTCTCGAAGCAGTTCAGGCCATTTTCGACCCCCTATAACTTCGTTGTGGATAAAACTAGAGACCTGAATTTTCAGTAATCAAGCAGGTATTGTATAAACACGGTATATTTCAAATTTCATTCAACTTGAACCAGTAGTTTAAGAATTATAACTAGTCAAAGTTTCTTAATTTTGTCACTCACTGACTGACTGACCGATCATCAAAACTCTAAGGCACTTCTAGCAGACATAGAAGCTTCAAATTTAGAACACAATTAGCGTTTAGTGTATAAATCAAGGAAAAACTAAAATATTTTGCAATTTCGTTCCACTTTTCTAGATACACCAACTGCATAAATAACTTTGTAATCCCATATAAATATATAGAATTACAAAGTTACATTTGCAGTTAATGAATCAGTGTACCTGAACAAAGTCGCTTCCCGCTGTCTGTCTGTCCCTATGGATGATTGCGCAACGGATTTTGATGCAGTTTTTTTTAATAGATAGAATGATTCAAAAGGAAGGTTTATTTGTATAATACATGCATAATATAGTAGAGAAACACTGATAATTTTAGAGGTTTCTAATGTGATGTCGTAAATAAACAGATTTTCTTGCGCTTATATTGCAAAAGCTAGCTGAACCCTACGAGATAGATCAAAATAATGTACTACAGTATTGCACACCTTAAAAAGGTCTACAAAAAAGTCCGCGATGGTATATGTCTATCTGTTAGGGATAACCCACAATAACCATTTTTTATCCTTTACTTTTTACGAGAAATAGTGGCTTGTTTACGAAGCGATTTTAAGCAATACAGCATTAATCTATATCCAATTAGGTACCTTAAATACATTGTGCATTTACTATAGATCAATTTGGCCCTTAGAAGCATGTAATTTAAATGAATATTTTTGAAGATATTACAGATTTAAAAAGTAAGGAAATTGCGGTTGCGCTGGTGAGTTTACCTATGGCAACGACAGGATAGTACGGTTAAGTAGTCACGACCTCTCATCGTTTGGGGTGGGGTGTACCTCGAGCTCAGCAACTCCCCTAAATATCTTGGTATTACCCTGGACAGGTCTTTAACATTCAGCAAAAACTGCAAAAATATCAAGCAGAAGGTGCACACTCGCAACAGTCTTCTTCGTCGACTGGTCTCATCGAAATGGGGTGCTTCGCCTGAAGTTATGCGGACTACTGGACTGGCGCTATCTTTTTCTGCGGGAGAATTCGCGTGCCCCGTGTGGAGCCGTTCTGCCCATGCAAAGCTGGTGGATACAGCTTTGAATGAAACGTGCCGGATCATCACTGGCTGCCTAAAACCAACCCCGGTACAAATGCTGTATCCACTAGCAGGAATAGCGCCACCAGTGCTTTGCAGAGCGGTGGCAAGCTCCAGCGAAAGAGCCAAAAGGTCTCCGACACACGACAACATCCTTGTGCCACAAAGGCTGAAAAGTCGAAACAGTTTTTAAAGTGTGTCGTCCCACTCACTGGCGAACCATCACAAGAGAGACTGAAGCTGTGGCGAGACAGTGCTTCCTTACCCAAACCGTTCGTCCCACCCGCTGAAGACCTCCCACCTAGACATGAGTTACCTTGGGTAACCTGGAAGTCTTTAAACAGACTCCGGACCCAGGTTGGCCGAAGCAAGGAAAACCTGTTCAGGCGGAGATTCATAGACGACTCCGCCTTGGAGTGTAAATGTGGTGCTGTCCCACGAACGATGGGACACTTAATATCGTGTCCTGCGTGTCCTGTCAGCTGTACGTTACAGGAACTGATGGACGCTGGTGAAGGCGCCAAACAAGTAGCCGAATTCTGGGCCAAGTCCATTTAGATTGCTATCGACACGCTAAGAAGAAGAATAAGGTCAACTACGAGATGCCATAGTCAAAAAACAAAAACGCGCTTCGCCCTATTAGCACTTTAAGATTAGCAGCGATCGCACGCGTTTATCGGAGCTCTCTAGCGAGGAAAATAACAATTATCCATATTAATGTTATAAATTCGAAAGGAACTCTGTCTGTCTGTCTGTATGTTACCTTTTCACGCCTAAACCACTGAACGGATTTCGATAAAATTTGTCAGAGAGATAGATTGCATCCCGGGGAAGGACTTGCGGTAGTTTTTTTATCGAGCGAAGAAGCGGGCGGAAGCTAGTATATAATATAATGGAATAATAGGTGTAGATAGGTACCTAGATATAATTATGTTCAAAGGTAACTTGTAAAATGGTCAACGGATTATGTTAAAAATAAAAAGTTAAAAAGGTACCGGAAAGGAAAAAAAGTAGGACTATCTACAAAAAGAAGTGAGATGCCATCAAAAACATAACTTGTAAAAAAAGCCAAGTCTCGCAACTCAGTTCTTCTACCGTAAAAAGTTGTGAGATCCATGAAATACCAAGTCGGTTAATTTATTCACTCCCTACTTAAGGAACCTTCTGTCTTAAGTTATTACATAATTTAGCTAACCTAACAACATCTTGTAGTAACCATCAATATTAAAAATCTTCTATGTTTTAAATAAATAAATTGGCTTGGCCATCGCCATCGCATGAAAACACAATGTATCTCACAGTGCGATTGCCAAGTCAATTTATTTATTTAAAACACATAAGATTTCTAACATTGATGGTCACTACAAGATGTTGTTAGGTTAGCTAAGTACGTAATAACTTAAGACAGAAGGTTCCTTAAGTAGGGAGTGAATAAATTAACCGACTTGGTATTTCATGGATCTCACAACTTTTTACGGTAGAAGAACTGAGTTGCGAGACTTGGCTTTTTTTACAAGTTATGTTTTTGATGGCATTAACTTTGTCACGCGGTCACGCCCTAAATCCTCTGTGAGGGTATTTTTTTAAAACTAAAAGTGACATTATTTATTATATACTGAGCCAAATATTGCCAAGTTTCAAGTTTATTAACCAAATGAATAAGATTTTTCGTATAAACTGTATCCCCTCTTTTTATCCCTAAAGGATTTTGAAGGTTTTGAAAAATCGTCTGGGATGTTACTATAGTTTGACTTAAAGATTATTTATACCAATTTTCCAATCAAACCACGTAATAAAATACTCCCCTATGAAATTGACTATCCCTCTTCACCCCGTTAGGGGTAGATTTTCTAAAAACTTTGAAATACTTTATTATTTATTTTGTACTCTGGACGCGGTCGTTAAAATTCTTCCATACAAAATGTTACACCCCCAATCTCCCTTTAGTTTTAAATTCATTAACCAAATGAATAAGATTTTCATATGAACTGTATCCTCGCTTGCCCCCCCCCCCCCCACATAGGGGTGGAATTTCGAAAAATGGTTTATGATGTGTTCATTACTTGACTCAAAGATTATTTATACCAATTTTCGAGTTAATCAAGCCACGCAGTAAAATCCTCCCCTGTAAAATTAACTACCCCTTTTCACCCCGTTAGGGGTACATTTTCGAAAAACCTTGATAAAAGTTATTCTCTATTTTTGGTCTTAAGTATAAATACTGAGTTTCGAGTTAATCGGGCAGCCCGTTAAAATTCTTCCATACAAACTTTGACACCCCCCAATTCCCCTTTAGGGGGTAGTTAAGAAAAACAAAAAATGCCAAACTTAATAATTTACTTAGATAAGTATTCGTGCCAAGTTTCAAGAAATCCCCCCTTTTCACCCCCTTAAAGGTTGAATTTCCAAAAACCCCTTCTTAGTGCTCCCCGACATTATAAAAGGAAGCTGTGTGCAAAATTTCACATTCCTAGACCCAGTAGTTTCGGCTGTGCGTTGATATGTCAGTCAGTTTCTTCTTTTTAATACTAGCTTCTGCCCGTGACTTCGTCCGCGTGGAATTTTTGGTTCCCCTGACCCGACCCATCGCATCGTGTCGCCTGCCCGCGCTAATACTTAGTTTTTGCTTAGCATTATTTCTGCTTGGCTCCGAAGAGTCGTAGCGTGATGTTAAAATAAACTGTCCCCACGAATTGGGCTATCAAATGCAAAAAGAATTTTTCGACACTGACAGGTAGTTCCAGAGATTAGCGCGTTCAAACAAACTCTTCAGCTTTATTATTAGTAGTAATATAGATTACCTCAACTCAATTACTCAACTTGAGATAGTGTAGGAACAATCGTACAACAGAATTACGAAGAGGAGAACGAACGAAGTACCAAACAACCGATAAATTCAATAGAAAGACATCCAACTGTTTTGTCATTATATCACCCAATTACCAACAACAACGACAGTTTTAAAATAATAAAGCGAGACCTCCATCAATTCGGGGAAAATCTTAACACCGCGATTCAGAAGAATGACGTATTTACACAACGCCATCTATGGGGAAATGGATAAAACGTTTGCACAAAGCAGAAGGGCGATATTATATGGTATGATAGAGCGGTATGAATGACAGTTGTATTCGTGAATGTTAATTTAATATTATCTCCGAAACTATTTACAAAAAAATTGACATACTGTAAAGGGAAAATCTTGTCTCCATGATGTCCATATGACCATAAAATAATTTATTTAAAAAATTATATTTTCATTCAAACGTAAGTATGTCGTTATAATACATTTTTACAACATAAAAGTCAATGTCGTGCGATGGTCGAGTGCGGTTGAGGTTGGAATGTGGGGTGAGGCAGGGGGGGCTAACGTCGTCCAAACTTTTCAACTTGTACATCAACGCGCTGGTAGAGGAGCTCAGCAGCATCCGTGTCGGCTGAAATATTGATGATGTATGTCCCAATAATATCTGTTACGTGGACGACATGGTGCTGCTGAGTGCTTCTGTGGCCTTTCAAAACTTTTGGGCATCGGTGAAAACTACGCTCACAGACATGGGTTTATTTATATTCTCAGAAAAAATGAATAAATGGTCTTTCAGGCCAGAGTAAAATTTCCTACAAAAATACCTGCCATAAAATTATGTGGAACAACACTAAAGAGGGTGGAACATTTTAAATATCTTGGAAATAATATGATGTGCTCTGATGTGAAAGATGATGCAGACATAGAGCGAGAACGCAGGGCGTTGTCTTCAAAGGTGAATATGATGGCCCGCAGGTTTGCTCATTGTACCACTGAAGTGAAAACAACATTGTTCAGAGCAAAGAGAGTACATCTTTCTACACGAGCAGCCTGTGGGTCACAAACACGCGCAGACAGTACAACGCCTTGCGTGTGCAATATAATAATGCATTCAGGGTGCTGATGGGGCTGCCCCGATTCAGTAGCGTATCAGGTATGTTCTCCGAGTCGCAAGTAGACTGTTTTTATTTTATTCTACTACTAGCTGACCCGGCAAACGTTGTTTTGCCATATAAATTATTTCTAGCTGCCCGGCGCTATCGTTAGCGTGGTGTCCAACCCCTTACCCTATCCTACTCCTACACTACTCCTACCCTACTTCTACCCTACTCCTAACCTACTCCTACCCTACTCCTACACTACTCCTACCCTACTCCTACCCTACTCCCACACTACTCCTACCCTACTCCTATAAGTAAATAAAAGTATTAAATACTATGTCCGTCTAAAACCGGATAAAAAAGCCGGCCCGACCCTATGTCCGTCTCCTGGTTCTAAGCTACCTCCCCACCAATTTTCAGCCAAATCGGTTTAGCCGTTCTTGAGTTATAAATAGTGTAGCTAACACGACTTTCTTTTATATTTATAGATTATAATAATTACTTTTTTAAATAACACAGACATAAGTATCAGAGTTAATAATACACATAATGTTTTAAAGATCACAATGTTTTCTTTAGTACTATATCGTCCCAATAGATGTCGTTACGTGTTTCCACTTATTGCAATAAAAAGTTGTTATAGAATGCTTTAAATTGATTATATCTTTTGATAGACTGAAGCGATTGCGACATCACTACTCCGAGTTCTACACTATATTTGAGTATAAAAATGAGCCATATTGGTTTGGTACTTTTGACGTTGAACCTGTTCAAATGAAAAATCTGTCACATCCAAACAGACTTAAACAGACAAAAATTCCAAAAATTGATGAAATGGCATCTGTTGGTTATCCTTTAACACCCCACCTATTTTTTTTTTAATATTTTCAATGTACAGAAACGCCTCGTCTACAGATTTATTATATGTATAGATTACCATTTTATATATATTTATATAATATAGATTTAATGGAGATTAATTTTATATATCAAAAATTTATTTAATGCAGTTGAAACGAAAAAAACATCAAAAGATTTCTAAAAAAAATGCCTTCAATCAAGCTTGAAATCTGAAAACATTGTAGCTTGCGAAAAAATCAATTAATATATATTTTTTTTAAAAAGATTTCTATTCACCCATAGGAGGAACCCCATTGAAAATGAGTCTTTTATTCAAAGTAGTTTAATTAATATAATATCTATATATGTATATGGTTTTTATAAGATCAAATGAGCACTATGAGACGTGCACTTTTGGATTTTCCAAATTTTTTTTTCATTATGCATTTGGTCACCAGTTCGGAGCATAGACTTTAATCAGATGAGCGTACGTCAAGTGGCCGGGCCAATAGTGTCGCCGTCACATGAATGTGACGAAGTTACGGTGTTACTGAAATTGCAAAATTGCGTCTGTTAAATAAATAAATAAATAAAAATATCCCCAAATTTAATATCATCAACGTATCATTTAAGACTAAGGAGAAAATTAAGTCTGAATTCTGGTTTCCACCGATATGACAAACCGACACCGATTATTGACTGCGCACTAGCACACACTAACGAGGGAAATAAAATTGGGGTCGGGACACTGTCGGACTCATCGATGTAAAGTTAGGTTTAAATTACTTTTGTCCACCGATATGAAAACATTTTGCAAGACAAGTACGTTTGTGCCTCTCAGTAATAATTATCGTCAGCCTATAGCAGTCCACTGCTGGACATAGGCCTCCCCTAATGAGCGCCATAGCGCCCTGTCTTCAGCTTGACGCATCCAGCATCGTTAATTATGTAATAAATTATGCTATACATTAATAACAAAACTAATATTCTATGAAATAGAATAAGTTATATACTTAACTTACTTATTTTTATTAGTGTATAAGCTTTTTTGTTTGTAAAAGAAGTAGAAGTACAGCACCGATTTGAAAAAAATACGAGGTTTATGTATTTATTTCTACCTTTGTAATAGTCCTAGGCAAATAATATGCTTGCCACAACCCAATAACTACCTATTGAATACTAAAAAAAATAATTCAGAACAATATTCCTTTTTTCAAATACGAATTTCACCGAAGACAAAAAAATAAGTAATTTGGGAAATTCACCCTATTATGCAATGATAGACATAATACATTGGTTTTGAACCGTTTCAACCAGTTTAAGACTAGGCTTGTTTCCTTAGCACTGTTAGGCTTTCAATTTAAATTGTAATTCTATCGAGCATTATTTATTTTATTACGTTCTTCTTCAGTTCCTAACACAACAATGCCTCCAAAACACTCGTCTTCACTTTAGTATAATTTAAGTCCAATCTGTATAATGGAGCAAGTTCTCAGTTCCTCAGTGGCGGCGCCGCGGACGGATCTAGTGTGGCGTAATTATTGGAGTTGGGCCGTCATAACTTGAGGACGGGTGTCGCCTTGGAGCCAATAAATCGTCGTCGCCATAAATCCGCGGCTGTTCCGGGGCCGAGCCCGCTCACAGTGTTCAGACCCTCAACTGGAATCTAAACTTAACGAAAAACTTTGATAACGATCTCCACCGAGCTCGAGCCTTCATCGCTGACGGGTTAGCTCTGATATCATTTAACGCTATCTGGTTTTATTGCTCGACTTTTAAGTGTTCAGCTATAGTATCAGAATCTTCTAGGCATGTACTCGTCTTACCATTTACGTGAAATACGCCAGGCGGCATGAATACGTGCTTTATGTTCTGACCAACATGTTCCGGGAATGATTCAGTAATAGCAGCACAAGTCTAGGTACACATTTATGAATTGAAGTAACTTTGGTTTAATTAACTAAGTTTAGTTTAAACCAACATGGTTGGCTTTTGCTTGGCGAAAGTATGATTCCCTCTTTTGTCAAAAGAATCGGGATTTCATAAATATTGATTATATTTTTAGAACAGATATTGCTTCTTGTAAACGCATTGGCGGTGACTATGAAAACAAGTGCTCTCACCGACTCTTCACAATATCGAGCCGACGCCGGCAAAAAACCTTTGATGTCACTACCCGCCCAATATACCGCCGCGGCCGCTTGGAGTACTTTGTCATGACTCTCCCTCTTTTGATATAAAGCTCAAAATTTAAATTCGAGAAATAGGCATCATTAAATTAAACACGGTGGTTGATTGTTGACCCTGGATAAGAATGGGCTACCGAGTAGACTCTTGGCGAGTTGATTGTTGACCCTGGATAAGAATGGGCTACCGAGTAGACTCTTGGCGAGTTACGGATTTTGTTTTGGGGTTGCACAGAAGTGTTGGATATATAACTATTAACCCACCTGGAGGTAAATGAGAGAAGATTTACTTTTAAAACCACCTTTATGTTTTTGCTTAGCCCGTAAAACAGTAAAGGCTAACCCTTAGTTGCTAACGAACCTTAACAGAATACTGCTGCAACGAAAGCCGAAACGATCATTTACATCTATAATACAACTACCAAGTAAATAAGTATCGAAACACAATTCTCCACAATTAAATACCAAAAACTTGGAAAACATCCGGTTAAAGAACCAATGAATGAACAAAGTAATAAGCAGTTGCCAAAGGTTTTCTTTTGTGGTATCTAAATCGGATAATATCTAGGGATATCTAGAGATCAAGTACGTTTTAGAGTATCGCCGCAATTGAGGATTATCGTTTTAACTTTTTTGGGTCTTTACTGATTCTTTTTAGGTAATTTCACTACTTGAATATAGAATTTTCTTTCAATTTTATTAGAAATAGAAAATCACCTGCTCATAGCGTTTTTACAAAACCATTACAATTTCTACATCGAAACTGAAAAAAATTGCATCGATATGGAGCGCCGACATCATGTGGTGATACGAGAAGAGATGATGAGAGCCGTCGGAATGTTGCAAGCTGGTGCCAGGCAATGTACTGTGGCTGTCGCACTTGGGACTACACAGAGCGTCATAAGCCGCCTCTGGACACGTTATCGTATCACGGGCAGCGTGGCCGAGCGACATGGAGGACGATCTCACATCACCACTCGCAGACAGGCCCGGTACATCTAAAATATCTACTGCTCAACGGAATCATACCATGACCGCCATGATGTTGGATGAGGCTCTCCAGGCTTGCTGATAATAAGCGATCAAACGTATGTATTTATCCATCATTTATAATGCCTGTTACACAATGTTTGCATAGTCAGTATTCACCAGGTTTAAAACAGATAAAAATTAAAAAAATGGGACTGGATTTTATGAAACTAGCTTTTTCTCGTGACTTCACTCGCGTGTAGCTCCGGTGATATCCCGCGGGATTGTAATATCAGAATAAAAAGTATGTTATGTCCTTATCCAGGTCATGTATCTACCTGTGTGCCAAAGAACATTGCTCGGCGTCCATACATCGTTTTCCAAAGAACCAGCAGGGATGTGATTAAACTTTCTGTGTTCTAAATAATGCATCTAATCGATTGAAACTAAATTAAAATCACGGACACTTCTGAGAGTTGTAAAAAATCTAAAACACTTTCGGATTTTGTGGTTTTTGGGTTTTCATCACCATCATCATCATCATCATTTAAGCCGAAAGACGTCCACTGCTGGACATAGGCCTCCCCCAAGCACCTCCACTTCGGCCGGTTCTGTACTTCTCGCATCCAACGGGTTCCTGCGGCCACCAGGTCGTCGGTCCACTTTGTGGGAGGCCTTCCAACGCTACGTCTTCCGGTACGCGGTCGCCACTCCAGAACCTTTCGGACCCATGGGCCATCTGTTCTGCGAGCAATGTGCCCTGCCCACTACCACTTAAGTTTGGCAATTCTTCGGGCTATGTCGGTTACCTTGGTTCTCCTGCGGATCTCCTCATTTCTGATTCGATCACGCAGGAAAACTCCAAGCATAGCCCTCTCTATTGCCCTTTGGGTGACTTTTAGCAGTCTAATAAGGCCCATTGTGCGACGACGTTTCAGTGCCATATTAAGTCATCACTGGCAACACTCACTGGGTAAAGACTCGTCTTGAGACACTGCGGTATGTGGGACGAGAAGATATTGCATAGCTTCCCAAAAGCTGCAGAGCCGAGTCGAATTCGACGATTGACCTCTTTCTCGAAGTTGGACCTACCTAACTGGATAATTTGTCCTAGGTAAACATACTCGTCCACGACTTCGAGTGTAGTGTTTCCGATCTTTATGAGAGTGGGTGTCACATGGGCATTTGACATTACCTTCATTATGTCCATGTTCATTTTAAGACCCACACTTCGGAGGCTCTACTGAGGTCATCAAGCATTGTACTAAGATCCTCCATAGTCTCAGCCATGACTACGATATCGTCGGCAAACCGAAGGTGAGTTATGTACTCGCCATTGATGTTAATGCCAGCCCCTTTCCAGTCCAGAACCCTGAAGACAGCCAGCCAGCGCCAGTGCAGTGGTTTACAGTTTCGGAGAGACAACGTCTCACTGTCTCACACCTCGCTGCAGAAGGATAGGTTTCGAGGTCTGGAGTCGGACTGACATAGTATCGTTTTCGTACTGGCATTTAAGCACCTCGATGTACCGATAGTCGATCTAGCACTTGTATCGATCGAATCAAAGGCTTTCTCGTAGTCCACAAACGCTAAGCAGAGAGGCAGGTTATACTCTTCGGTCTTCTGTATAACCTGTCGCAGCGTATGTATGTGGTCCGGCTTGTTCGGGAGCCTGGTAGTCGTCAAACCTGCGCGCGAGATTGTTCATGATGACTTTCGAAAACAGCTTGTACACATGGCTCAGAAGTGAGATGGGCCTATAATTCCTAAGAAGAGCACTGTCGCCCTTCTTAAAGAAAAGTATCACCACACCTCTGTTCCATGACTGTGGTGTTTCACCCTCGAGTATGACGGAACCAAACTGCTTCTGAAGTGCCTTAAGAACTGGTTTTCCGCCGGCCTTCAGGAGCTCGGCCGTAATTCCGTCATCACCGGCGCCTTGTTGTTTTTGAGCTGCTTTAAAGCCATCCTAATCTCGTACAGGCTGACGTCCGGGATGTCTTCGGTATAGTGTCGGGTCAATCTAGCTCTTGGGTCGTTTGCCAGATTCGTAACGAGGTTACTTGTTGACGTGTATAACTATCCATAGAACCTCTCGATCTCTCTCAACAGCTCAGGTTTGGCGGATACGATCCTGCCATCATCGGTCTTCAGTTTCGTAAGCTATCTCTACCCAATAGACAGATCTCTAGCAGAGATCTTGGAGCTTTTATTTCGCTTTATCGCGTCCTTAATACGGTCTGTATTAAAGCGGCGAAGATCGCTTTCAAAGAACTTAGAGATCCGTCTATTGAGTTTCCGGTAATTTGGCGCATCATCTGAAGACTGCAGGATCATCTCGCGCCTCTCCTTCATGAGCGGTAAAGTAGGATCAGAGAGCTTCTTTTTTAAAGTCGTACGACGGGTCTAGAAGATCTTAGACCCGACCGAATGGACAGTTTCCACGAACCGTCGTGTCACGACTGTAGCGCGGCGGAGGACACGGCGCAGCACACTCTCGAGGTGTGCCCGTCGTGGTCCGAGCCGCGCCGCAGTCTCACCGCGGCGATCGGAACGGACCTCTCGCTCCCCGGCTTGGTTAACGCCATGCTGGGGGATGAGGGGTCCTGGGCGACAGTCGCCTCCTTCTGCGAACACGTCATGTTCCAGAAGGAGGCGCCGGAGCGCGCGCGGGAGGAAGACCCTCTCGCAGCGCCGCTCCGAAGGCGGAGGAGGGGTCGAAGAAGACGTCAGTATGACAGTCATCTCCGACTCCTCCCAGGTGGAAGCCAGCAGGCGAAGGGTGCGGGGGCATCCTCGCCTGTATTGCACAGACTTCCACCAGTGCCGGACGGTAATGGCCAGGTGTTCCCGGCTATTCCCGTAACCCCCCAGCCGGGGGCAAATGCGGGACCCGCCAGCTAGGCGGGCATGCGCCGGGGGGGTTGTGGACGCAAAGGCTGAGCCGGATTCCCTTGACCCCCCCATCAAGGCGATGACGGAACACCGCTGAGTTTTAGTGGGTATACTGCCACTCTGGCAGGGAGTCCCACATACTCCGTCTTGTCCCCCGACGAGCGGAGATGCGTAATGTCATTTCTCAGTGACAAAAAAAAAAAGGTGCAAGTTGGTTTGCTCGACAAAAGCAAAACATGAAGTTATTGAAATGTGAAAATTGGGACTGGGACTTCAACGTCCTGTCTCCATACGTTATCAGTTTGTGGCGTGGAGCCGTGCCAGACGGATCTGAGCATTCACGACGAGTTCGATTACTGTCGGATATGCTCTCATATGCGACGGGACAATTGGAATTTTCCTGAAGTCGCATTAATCGGATATTTATATGTCGTGGATAAATAGCGCCACAGTACAGCGAACGGCGCCATCTAACAATTTGACTGGTAAACCAAGAATCATGTGATCGGAAACGCAAGCGAGCCCTACCGCTTGGACACGATCGTCGGTGGAGTAGGTGATGCAGCGAGGACTGGTGGAGAGACCGAGTGTGGCGACACAGTCTACAGTCGACCGTCGATCTCGGACAGTCTTGGCCAATGCTCAATACGTGATTTTTCCAACGCACGTGTGCGTTTCGGTTGTTAATAGCTAGTTTATTAAAGTTACTGTAAATTCAAATAATCTTTTCGTTCGAGTACCCATTGCAGTGCTCACACCTTATCTAAACCCGATGTATCGCATCTCGGCCACCCGGTGATGCGACATATATTTGTATTGTTAGTCTTTTGAGATCACGTGCGAGTAACTATCGCTATCGAACCCCAATTTATTTAACTACAACATAAGGTTGAACGGTTAATCGGCGCAATAACGATGTCCCGTGCAACAGGGACGTCGAAGCGCCGCAAAGTGATGATGTTCGCGTAAATAAATAACAGTTAACGATACAATTGTGCTCCATAGCCGTGACAAGAGTATTGACAGCGCAATGTACTCCGCGCCCGCGACCATAACAATCACTTACGTGCCGTAATTGGATGTCGGGGGAATAGGCTGGCCTGTCACCGCGAGCGTCCCAAATCACACGCCATTACCAATAACTTGTATCTTTAACAGCTACGGCGCTACGGCTTGTCTACTACGTAGTCGATCGTAGACCATGTCGCAACATGGCGCTTACTGGACTCTCGTAGACCACTACAGGTACTACGACAATTAATGATCATTACCTAGGTATAGCAGAATGATAGAAACAACTTTTTCGTAGACCGCTACAAGTGCTACTACTTTGATAGATACGACTTTCTCGTAGACCGCTACAAGTCCTACTCAAACTCAAAGCATTTATTTCAATTAAACCATGAGTACAGGCACTTTTGAATTATCAAAATTAAATAGTCGGTCAGTTAATCAGAAAGTTGAAGCTAGTTGCCCATTCTACTCTATGGAGAAGAACGAGCATGAAACTCCATAGACACTCTTTTAAATCAAGGTAATATAAAATCCTGGGTACATTATTCTTGTTGCTTCTATAATATGTCAGAACAAGGTAGAAAAAAAACACAAATGAAGAAACAATTCAAAATATAAGATTTAGAAAAAATTCAAATAAAAAAGTTTATAGAAACTATGTTGGTGATATTTATAGAATTACTAGCTGCGCCCCGCGGTTTCACCCGCGAAAATGTCGATCCCGTGGTAATATCGGGATAAAAAGTAGCTTATGTTAAATGCTATGTGTCAGATACAATGTCAAGGGATACTAATTTGCGGAGCGGACGGATCTCCGGCGCGATCTCATGGCGGCATGGAAGGAGCGACTGTCGCAACCCAGCGTAGGGCACGCCGCGACAGCGGCGATAAGACCCCTCTTTGAGGAGTGGCTAGAGAGGCGCCACGGCGCCCTCACCTACTGCCTGACGCAGGTCCTCACCGGACACGGAAGTTTTGGGAGGTTCCTGCACATCATCAGGCGGGAGGAAACGCCCGGGTGTCACCATTGCCAGGATCGCCCAGAGGACACGGTGGAGGTCTGACCGGCTTGGGCGGAGCACCGCCGTGTCCTCGTAGAGGCGATCGGCAGCGGCGGCGACCTCTCGCGTCCGGCCCTGGTGCAAGCCATGGTCCGGGGCGAGAGTGAGTGGGAGGCAGTCACCTCCTTCTGCGAAGCAGTCATGCTAGCGAAGGAGGTGGCGGGACGGATGAGGGAGAGAACCTGGGGAACGCCGCGGGGGAAACTCCGGGCGTCGGGAGCCACGGGACGACTCCCGGCCACCGTAGGCGCGGGCCTGCGGGCGGAGAGCAATGGGTAGCTCACCGTCCGATCAGGACCAGGCCCGTGCCGGACGGCGCGTACGTGTTCCACGCGCGCCTCAAAGAGATGTCAGCATCGAGGAGGGGCCCCATAGGGCCGAAGCCTGCTGGGTCAGCGGGATTGTCCGAAAGGGTTACCGCTGGCCCGGAACATAAAGGGCTAAGGAAGGAACACGGGTGGGTTTTAGTCAGTAAGAGTCTGACACTCCCTTCCGCTCCACCCAGAGCGAGGGGGTCATTTGATGATTTCCCATCCGAAAAAAAAAAGGTGTCAGCTACCTCCATACAAAATTTTACCAAAATTTGTACAGCCGTTTGAGCGTGACGAAGTAACAAACATATAAATTAGAAAGAAAAATTGCAGAATCCCATAAAATGACACAAAAAGCGAGATCGTTAGGACGGCAAAGATTTTGTGATTCCATTGATGAGACGGTATCAGCTTCTGAAATGTGGCGACGTATGCGATGGATAAAGGGCTATAAACAATCAGTGAATTATCCTCCGATTGAAAAACAAAAAGAATTACTACGTTCCTTGACACCTGATTATGTTCCAAATAAAATACCCGAATTTATGTCCAAAAATGATATGTTAGAATGTGATTTTAATATGGAGGAGTTAGAGAAGTGTTTAAAGAAAAAAGATACCGCACCGGGCGAGGACGGGGTTTCTTACTCTATGATTTATAATCTACCCAGCATAGCCAAAGCCTATTTACTCAACTTATATAATAAAATTTTTAGATCTGGTATTTTGCCTACTCAATGGCGTAATATTCAAATAATACCGATTCCTAAAGCTAACAGCACTTCAGAAGACACTAAATTAAGGCCCATATCTTTGATATCGTGCTTATGTAAAATCTTTCACTTAATGTTAGCAAAACGTTTAGAATGGTTTACAGAAAAAAGTAAAATATTATCACCATATACAGTTGGCTTTCGAAAATCGTTGTCTTGTCTAGATTCATTGGTTCGCTTAGTTAACTATATACAGATTGGTTTTTCTAACAACATTCCCACTTTAGCATGTTTCTTGGACATTCAGAACGCATACAACAATGTCTCAATTGATGCAGCAGTTAATATTTTAGATGAACTTCAAATCGGGTCACAGATCTGTTCTTACATTTGGGCCTTTTTGAGTGAAAGGTATTTAAAAATTAAATCATTTAATAGTGACGCCATAACGGTGCGATGGACTAACAAGGGATTAGCCCAAGGAGATCCGTTATCTCCGTTACTTTTTAATTTAATTACATATAAAGTTTTTCAGCTACCTCTTAATATAGTAGTGTCACAATACGCAGACGATTTTGTTATTTATATAAAGGATAAAGATATTAAGAAATGTGAAAATTATATACAAAATTCATTAGATTATATTGTCAAGAGTTTAGCTGGCCTTGGTCTAGAACTGTCTGCAACCAAATCTACATATTGTGTGTTTAGTAGGGGCAGACGTAGAATACTACCAGCTCTTAAAATTAATGAACAGACACTTACCTTTTCAGAATGTACAAAATATTTAGGTATGTGGTTGGATCGTAGTTTACGTTGGGGAAAACACATAAATGAAATTGTAAGTAAGTGCTTAAAATATTTGAATATATTAAAAATATTAACAGGGAGTTCCTGGGGTGTTCACACAAAACATATACGTAGATTATACGTATCCTTAATTCGGAGTCGATTGGATTATGGTTCCTTTATTTATGATTGCAGTGCGAAATCTCACGTTTCTAAATTAGATAAACTTCAAAACCAAGCTTTACGTATCATAGGAGGTTATATAAAGAGCTCTCCGATTCACGTCATGGAGTCTGACTTATGTATTCCCCCATTATTTTTAAGAAGACAATTTTTAGCATACAAATATTGTATTAAAATAATGTCCTGGTCGAATAGTAGTACAGTTGGTCTTTTGTCAGAATTGAGTGCACTTTGTCTAACCTCCTATTGGGAAAACAAAAAAAAGCCCTTACTAGTAAAAGCATATAATGATACGAAACATTTAGAAATTGTGTCCTCAATTATTCTTAGAATGTTTAGTTTAGAAATTTGGACAACTCGTATTAAGATGAATGTAGTTAAAACTGATCTTGAATGTTTGAGCAGTGCTAAATCGAAATATAACCCAAACATCCTGTTGATTGATGTCATAACGGAATTAAATAACAATTATTGTGGATGGCACAAAATATTTACTGATGGATCAAAAAGCAGTCAGGGCTTAGGAGCTGGTTTATACGATCAAAAGTTGGGTAGAAGATTAGGTTTTAGAATAAATTGTAATATATCAATCATGTCACTGGAACTTATTGCAATATTTAAAGCAGTAGAATACGTTTTGGATCAAAATCTAAATAAAGTTGTAATATTTTCAGACAGTAAAAGTGTACTGCAACATATAGCTCGATGTGCCTCTGGTTATAGCAGAGGTGCATCGATAGCGTATGATATTTTAAAAGGGTTAACTACTCTATTTAAAAATAAAATAGAATTTAAATTGCAATGGGTCCCAGCACACATTGGACTACATGGTAACGAGGAGGCTGACCGTTTATCTAAATCAGCCGTAGTAGATGGTACTCTTATTAGCTATACACCCGATTATTGGGAATACATAACACAATTTAAATCAGTTTGTTTTGATTCTTGGAAACAATATTTCAATAATATTTCACAAAACAAAGGTATTTGGTATAGAAGTATTCAAGGTCAACCATCTCGAGTGCCCTGGTTTGATAGTACTATTTTTAGTAGAAAATATGTTAAATTAATTTTAAGACTCCGTTCTGGACACTACCCGTCAGCAAAGTTTGCATTCCTTATGAAAAAGAGCGATTCTCCGAATTGCACAGTGTGCAATAAAGTCGAGGATGTACAACATTTGCTGATGGATTGTGTCCGAAATAAAGATGTACGTGAATCACTCATGATCGAGCTAAAACTAAATAGATTAGATGTAGGCTTAATACAGTCAATTTTATCATTACCATGTTCAGAGACCACTAAAAAATTTTGCGAGTTAATGACAGTACCGGTTGAGTGATTCATTTTCTTTGAACTACTAGTACCTAGGTATATGTAAATTCGATGTATGTAGATATATTGTAAAAGGGTATGATGGGGTTGGCATATCTTTAAGATAAAAACCCCTAAATAAAAACAGATTAAAAAAAAAAAAAAAAAACATGTTCTTTTTAATCAGTAAAAAATCTAGTTTTTTTTATATACATATCGATTCTGTGCATACTTTAGCCCAATTTTGGCGGTTTCCTTTGATATAACTTTCTTTTTCTCTAATTTCATTTAGTATAACGTTCATTTCATATAATTTTCATATTGTATAATGCTCCTTTTATCTAACGTTCATTTGACCTAACATTAATATTAACTAATTTTTGACGTGACAACGTCTTAAATTAGGTTGCGGCTGGGAGTCACTTATGAAAAAGTGTAACGCTCGGTAACGTTACGATGAGTCATATTGATAAATGTTGATAGTGTTTTCTATAGTTAAAATTTGTGCAATTCTTATTTTCATTCAATTCCTTGTTCCTATTGTGCAATTTAATTATATTCATATCAATAAATATTCTACCGAGAAAAAGACGTTGTCACGTAAAATCTTCGCCCGTAAAACCGACTTTACAGGCAACCATTTTTCTTTTTCTCTAATTTCATTTAGTATAACGTTCATTTCATATAATTTTCATATTTTATAATGCTCCTTTTATATAACGTTCATTTGACCTAACATTCATATTATCTAATTTTCTGCCCTTCGCTCGCTCCAGCATTATATGTAAAGAATCGCTCTTGTGTTCTATGTGTGTGTGTTCTATTTCTGTGTAAAGGGTTTAAAGTAACCTAACACAACCGAACCTCGGGGTGCCCTTGGCTCGCTCTTGCATCCTATGTCGACGGAGCCCCGCTTCGCGGGGCCCCTATTTCTGTATAAAGGGTTTAATGTAACCTATCACAACCGAACCTCGGGGTGCCCTTCGCTCGCTCTTGCATCCTATGTCGACGGAGCCCCGCTTCGCGGGGCCCCTATTTCTGTGTAAAGGGTTTAAAGTAACCTAACACAACCGAACCTCGGGGTGCCCTTGGCTCGCTCTTGCATCCTATGTCGACGGAGCCCCGCTTCGCGGGGCCCCTATTTCTGTGTAAAGGGTTTAAAGTAACCTAACACAACCGAACCTCGGGGTGCCCTTCGCTCGCTCTTGCATCCTATGTCGTGTGTGTTGTGTGTGTCTTGTATCCTATGTGTGTGTGTTGTATGTGTAATATAATTAATTCAACGATATAGCCACAACATAACAAGTAAAAGAAGAAAACAAACATTTTTGCAAAAATAAAAGTAGATATTTCTAAATTATATTAAACGTTACTTATAGATTTTGAATATTATAGCAACTGAATATTATATTATGTGAATATTATTTCAAATGTGCATTATATAAACTGTTCATTATACCATATGAAATTTGGTAAAATGTTCATTATACCATATGAAATTAGGTAAAAAGAAGTTATATCAATAATTCATTATGACCGTTGACCGTTATATTAAATAAAAATTATATTAAACGAAATTAGGTCTTATGATCGTTAGAACTTTTGTTTCTATATCAAACGTGACACACCCGCCCAAAAGGAGGGTTATGTGTTTGACCTGTATGTACGTACGTATGTCCGTTTCTTTGTTCCCTCGTAACTTCTAAACGAATTAACGGATTTGGATAAATTATACGTCTTTAGATTTGTCTTGGTAGCGCGAGTGTCACTATCGTGTCGCTACATTAAAGTTGGAAGCAGGCGGGACCCATTTGAGTTTGAAAATATAATAAAAAAATGGTATGGGTCCCCCCGCCTGCTTCCAACTTTTATTTAATTTAAAATGGCCTTGTTTTTAGCTTTTCAGTTTTGTTTAACTTAATTTTTTTACCGCAGTCGGGTTTTTATTTTTTTTTTATTTCCAGCTTTTTAGTTTACAGATGTGAAAGATTTCGCAGACGATTTAGTTCTTTGTTCGTGTTTTTTACGATTTGTCACTTCGAATTACTTGTAATTAACAAAATAAGTTGTATATATTTTTGTAATCACCTTTTAAAACCCTTAATTTGATACCCCACTTGATATGTTTGGAGAAAAAAAATGTTTTGAAGACAATAATACGGCGCCAAAAATCGGCCATATTTTTCTCTCACCATTAAGACGAATCTAACGGCACCTCTAAAGCTGAAACTGATCAAGCCGTTTAGGCTACAGAGCGTGCCAAAGAAATATACAAACATAGGTACACTCGAAAAACATAACCCTCCTTCTGGCGCAGTCGGGTAACAAATTTGAAAATTACCTACTACATTTTATGTTTGGAGGGAAGTTATACGGGTAGCGGGAGACTCCAGACTGTCCATGAGTACGAGACGATGCGATGCGCCGAACACGTCAGGACATGTCTCATCATCATCATCATCATCAGCCTATAGCAGTCCACTGCTGGACATAGGCCTCCCCTAATGAGCGCCATAGCGCCCTGTCTTCAGCTTGACGCATCCAGCATCTGCCTGCAGTCTTTCGCAGATCGTCATCCCACCTGGCCGGAGGGCGTCCCACACTACGTTTGCCGAGTCGTGGTCTCCACTCAAGAACTCGTTTACCCCAGCGGTTGTCGGTTCTTCGCGAGATATGGCCGGCCCACTGCCACTTCAGCTTGCTAATTCTTTGAGCTATGTCGATAACTTTCGTTCTCTGTCGGATGCATTCGTTACGGATCCTATCCTTCAGAGAGACTCCGAGCATAGCTCTTTCCATAGCTCGCTGAGCGACTTTGAACTGGTGGACCAGCCGTATCGTGAGTGTCCACGTTTCAGCCCCGTAGATCATGACGGGTAGGACGCACTGATTGAAAACTTTCGTTTTCAAGCAATGCGGTATAGATGACGAGAAGACTCGACGTAGTTTCCCAAACGCTGCCCAGCCTAGCTGGATCCTTCTCTTAGCCTCCCTCTCAAAATTGTTTTTACCTAACTGCAGAATTTGCCCGAGGTAAGTATATTCGGATACAATTTCGAGAGGGTGGCCGTGCACGACGACCGGTCCCGGATCAATGAGGCCATTGATCATGACTTTGGTTTTATCCAGATTCATGCCGAGACCGATGTGTCGCGAGGCTGAAGCTAGGCCGTCCAGCATCTGGGTTAGCTCCTCCAGCGACTCCGCCATCAAGACTATGTCATCAGCGAATCGCAGGTGTGAGATGTAATCGCCGTTTATGTTAATGCCCTTACCTTTCCAGTCCAGCGTCTTAAACATATCTTCCAACGCGCTCGTGAACAGTTTCGGGGATATGACATCCCCCTGTCTCACTCCTCTGCGCAGTTGGATGGGTTTGGACTGCTGGTCCTGTACAGGACATGTCTATTTTTCAACAATTACCGTGTCTCTGAGGTAAAACCTAAGATTTACCGAGTGAATGGTGGTATAAGTTCGAAATCAACGATGAGCAGTGAACACAGAACAGTTCGAAATTTTACCAATTTCAGATGTAAGTACAGTATAGACCAAAAGTCCTTAAGCAAAATCGCAAAGTTATAGTTTGAAGTTTAGTTAGTGACTTACGACCTTCTTTTAATGAGTAATTTGACACACACACCCGCATATTACTCGAATAATCACGCTATTGAATATAGTTCCGTGTCATGTTCGTCTTGTTCACATAGTTCGTAAAACTTTATGATTATACCCACAGAAATCTTAATAAATAAATTATAAGGTGGACAGATGCACCATTCACCGCGAAAGAATGTTGTGGTTCTTTGTTGGTTGATAATAATTTGATATTGTGGGTTAGTGAAGTGTGTTTAATCTATTAGAGGTGTTGTTCATTTTGAAACGCAAGCAAATTTAAATATTGAGATGAAAGCGGATATTATCGCGCTGCGTAAAAGTGGACTTAATATTATACCACAAATATTTGATGAAACCGGACTGACTGTGAGTATTATGATTTAATTCTTTTATCGAACATTTATTTAATTAATGTATAACTGCTGATCCTTGTAGTTATTTTATTAAACGTTTTATATTTACCATAGGGTCTAAATAGAAGAAAAAATATATATTTCCAAGAGTTTATTTATTTACTTTTGGAATGATGAATATAGCATTAAGTATAATAATATAATATAATAATTTATTTATTTCATAAATTATAATCTTATCATTTTGTAACATTTGAACTATTTTCAAAATATTTTTTTTTCAAAATGGTAGTTAATAATATTTTATTATTTTGCTAGTAGCCTTACAATATTCCTTTTTTGTTTTAGAGAAATTACCTACCTACTGTGAGTAGGAAGGTCAAAAGGTCAGAGGGTCCTTGCCAGTCGAACGCGATCGACAGTGGAAGGCCCCAGCTGGTCAGTGAATAAGAAACAAGTGGTTTTAACCAACCAGTTACCAGATGAAGTTGCATTGCAAGGAAATATGCAGAAATATGTTTAAATATTATAGGATCCATACGCCAGCGTTTACTTGATAGCATGGATAATAATGGGGGTTATACAACGTATTAAGTTATAAATTACAAATTGATTTTAGTAATATTAAAATAATATTGTGTCTTAACCGTATTAAGGATTATTTTGAGGTTTATAGTTTCAATCTTCTTTTCATAATGAAAATGAATACTTAAGCTATAACCGCAATTATAGAACAATATTATTTTATTAAAGATACTTACAATATTTTAAGTCTAATGGTCGTAGTTCACATGCTTTACTTCAATAAATTGTTTTTTATGAGAAAATAAACTGTTTTAAAAGTTTATTTATAAAATTATAACGAATAAAATTTTGGAAATCACTTAAAAATCTTCTTTTTTTTTTTAATCCCGTATTTCAATAACAATATAATAATACAAATAAAATAAATATTACATTATTATTCTCGTGTATTAATTAATCGAATAATAATAAAAAAGATAAGAATATTGTTGAAAAGATAAATTAAAGTTTCATCTCGAGATTCGAACCTAGGCCAACTTGTTTAATAATCCAATACGCAACGCTATCCGCTAGCGGTACTTCTTATGAAGATGTGAATTTTAGCAATCGTATGAACCCACCAAGGTCAGACATAATTACGCCGCGCGTGTGAAAAAGCGACGGTATCATTATTTTTGTTTCGTTCGACGTTAGCCAGTGTACACACACAGATGTAGGTACGGGCCTGCGGCGCGGGCGTGGGGATGGTGTGCGCCATCGTTCACAGAAATTTCAACTTTATTGTGCCTAAGCAAATTTGTTGCAGACCGTACCTATTGGCTAGGCTAGGAGCCTTGGAATGGTTCATGTGTGAGTTGTTACACGAGCTAGTCGGTGCTAGTGACGATGAGCGGGGGGCCGGCGGTAATGTGCGTGTAATGAGGAGACACCTCGCGTACAACTAACTTCATCCTGTATCTAACAAGCCGATACTTCCGGCGGTGTGTGTGTGTTTGTGTATTCCATTAGGAATTTCTCAGAAGAATGAATTTGTAGAAATTGATCCCCCTCTATGACAAGGGACTTAAAGATACTCGTAACTGGCGAAATGTAGGTAAGACCTCTGCACTAGCTCTCGGGGAATACAGGCGTGATGCTAACGATCATTTTAGCACGGTGAAGTTAAAAAACCTAACTAAACTTTCTTGTCTTAATATTAAGTTATATAACTTATAACGGATTGAACAGCTACTTAGAAATATTAAAATAAAATAACACAAATTACCAGTTTGTCGTATAAACACGGGAGAATCAAATTGAATCAAAGAATCTTTCGACAACAGTACACCGAGTTGTTCAACATCGAAGCGGTTCGCTGATCGTCGCGTCTTGTAATCACATTATATCTGAACTCTAGCGACGCTCCATTACCGGGTCAGGGTCAAGGCCAACCATGTCACTCCATAAAATAAATCACGGCTAACAGTCAGTCGCTTTCAGCCGCAGTTCCAACTCAAAGCTTTTAGTAAACGCGTGTATTTGAACGACACCCATTAGCCGGGATGAGTACTCATCTGCTTTGTACATGTTTGTACTCTCTTCATTGTTGGTTCACCGTTCTGATGATGACAAATATGCTCCCGACACGTTGTTATAGTTGAGAGTGTGTCGCTTCTTCACATTTAGAGACGCTAGCTGCTGGTAGGTAAGTGACGTGTTACTTCGTCGTCATCGTTATAATCGCGAGTCTTCGCTGCTCTATAACAAAATGGCGTCAACCGTGCTTCTTTATTATGCGCGACCCATTAACGTGTACTTAATCGATTTATCGCTAGCGGCTACACGTTGATGGTACAATGTGTCGTGTGTTACCTGCCTAAAAATATGTACACTATGCTATGGTACCTACTATATATTGTAAGATTATTATCGTATGAAAGAAGAATAGTTAAGACGCGGGTGACTTCTGATGAGATAACGGCTGATAGAGATGAGTCCAAGAAAAACACATACTACGCTGACCCCAGATAAAATGAGACAGGAGCATTATGATCAGCTACACCAACTGTGTTGTGACAGAATCCCTTTGTGTACAAAGCTGAGCGCTTAGACATTTGTGACACTTCCTTGGTTATCCTTTAATAGCTATGATTAGCAATCATTTAAAATCAGCCTGCGACCGTCGACACTCTATGTTCTCAAGCGGTGTAGGTCGCGCCCTGTCCACGGCGCGCGGGCGCGGTCGGCGCGGCGCGGCGTGGCCTGAGTCACAGTATAAAGATCATATTTAAACTGTGCCTGAGTCTCGCTCGTCTCTTGTTTGTAGGTCGCGCCCTGTCCACGGCGCGCGGCGCGGCGCGGCGTGGCCTGAGTCACAGTATAAAGATCATATTTATACTGTGCCTGAGTCTCGCTCGTCTCTTGTTTGTAGGTCGCGCCCTGTCCACGGCACGCGGCGCGGCGCGGCGTGGCCTGAGTCACAGTATAAAGATCATATTTATACTGTGCCTGAGTCTCGCTCGTCTCTTGTTTGCTCGCTTTGCGAGTCCATCAGAGTTATTGCGTAACACACTAACAGTATCAATGACTTTCATTTTGACAGTCCAACAACATTCATTACGTTTTTTGCGTTGTTGAACAGAATTTTTTTTCGAACATAATATATAAGTAGGTAATGGATTAGCAATATCCTTCAAAATGATTGAGATTGTGATTGATAGTCTATTATGCAATGTGTTTTTTCTAGTATGTTGTATGTCATTTAAGCCCTTTTTAAGTTAGCTTGTAAACTTTACATGTATAATAGTCAACAAAGGAGTTAAGTATACAGGAGCGTCGGATATAGTTGAAGTTTACTAAGAAACCGATGGATGTTCTGGACTGAAATTTAATTTAATAAATGAGCTGTTTGTTTTCTATTAATAAACTAAAATTTTATTCGAGAATATCCATCGGTTTCTTAGTAAACTTCAACAATATCCGACGCTCCTGTATACTTAACTCCTTTGTTGACTGTACCTAAGCTTACAATTACAATTTTTTAATTTTGTTAATGTAGCTTGTTTATTATGTTCGTCTAAATGATAACTGATTTTATGTCAAAGGTTTGAACAAACACTTTTACACGTCAATCATATTTATAAAACAAAAAAAAAATTCTTGATAGACCTTACAAATAAATAACTAATGAGCCTAGCAATTATAAACAAAGAGGTTGTTAGTATTTATACACTGTACAGCCAGCGGAGGTTATGATATAAACAAAGTGGCATGTAGCAGGTGTACACTGTACAGTCAGCGGTGGTTATGATATTAACAAAGTGGCTTGTAGCACGTGTACAGTCACGAGCACTAATATGTCAACACTTGGCAACGTTGAAATACGACACTTAACACAAACCTATGGCTTCCAAAATACTTTGTTCGTAATAACACAAAATTTCATTCAATACTAAACTTTGTATGTAATTGCAATAAACATTTTTGATTTTGATTTGATTTTGACTAAAGTAGAAAATCGACTTTGAATAAAGACAAGTGTATACATACTTATGCTCGTGACTGTACACTGTACATTCAGCGGTGGTTATGATATAAACAAAGTGGCTTATAGTACGTGTACACTGTACAGTGTACAGCCAGCGTAGGTTATGATATAAAAAAAAAACTTGTAGCACGTGTACAGTACACTGTACAGTCAGCGATGGTTATGATATAAACAAAGTAGCTTGTAGCACGTGTACACTGTACAGTGTACAGTCAGCGGTGGTTATGATATAAAAAAGTGGCTTGAAGCACTTGTAGGTACACTGTACATTCAGCGGTGGTTATGATATAAACAAAATAGCTTGTAGCACGTGTACACTGTACATTCAGCTGTGGTTATGATATAAACAAAGTGGCTTGTAGCACGTGTACACTGTACAGTGTACAGTCAGCGGTGGTTTTGATATAAAAAAGTGGCTTGTAGCACGTGTACAACACACTGTACAGTCAGCGATGGTTATGATATAAACAAAGTGGCTTGTAGCACGTGTACACTGTACAGTGTACAGTCAGCGGTGGTTATGATATAAAAAAGTGGCTTGAAGCACGTGTACACTGTACAGTGTACAGTCAGCGGTGGTTATGATATAAAAAAGTGGCTTGAAGCACGTGTACACTGTACAGTCAGCGGTGGTTATGATATAAACAAAGTGGCTTGTAGCACGTGTACACTGTACAGTCACGAGCAAAAGTATGTATACACTTGGCTTTATTCAAAGGCGATTTACTCCTTTATTTTTTAATGAAATTTTATATTATTAGGAACATAGTACCTATTTTCGAACCAATAGGTTTATGTAAAGTGTCGTATTTCAACGTTGCATTCGTTTTTTCGTGAAAAAATCGCAATTGAAAGTGGCCAAGTGTTGACATATTAGTGCTCGTGACTGTACACTGTACAGTCAGCGGTGGTTATGATATAAACAAAGTGGCTTGTAGCTCGTGTACACTGTACAGTCAGCGGTGGTTATGATATACATACATAGGCAACTTTTTATCCCGATATTCCCACGGGATCGACACTTAAGCGGGTGAAACCGCGGGGCACAGCTAGTCTCATATAAGTGTTACTTTCTCTTCAGATAGCAAGCCACGTAAGTAAACAATTGTACACACATGTTACAATAACGTCGTGTGCACAGTGTGCGCGATGTTTCGTCGCGATATATCTTATGATAGTGGTGCAGTACTCAACAGACAGCGAACACCTGTTCCCGCCGCGCTAAGTGAACTATGAAAGTATAATGCCGCGTAAGAATAGCCGCCTGTACTCTAGGCAACACTAGGGATGCTACACTTACATTCTGTAGACTAGGTAACACGTGGGATGCACACAGACAGTGAACTGCAACATTGTTTGATTTAACTACCCTTTTATGCCGTGTTGGGGAAGATTTTTCAGTGTTATCGCTTACCTGATTTGATACTGTAGTAAAGGATAGAACAAGTTGTAACAGTTATATAACAGACTACATTTACTGTTATTACGTTTCTCAGAAGTTATTTTTTGCGTATGAATGTGGATAGCTATAGGAGAAGACCAAAGAAATTAATAAGGAATTTGCGAAAGATGATAATTTGAAAGGATTAGGAACGAGTTTAATATTCAAGGCAAACATTCGGCATAATATAATTTACCTTGTAAACATAGACAAGCGAATTGTATACGTACCTTAGAGAGCTTTGTAATCCTGTGTTTGAGACGAGCCGCGCGGCGCTCTGTCGGTCAACGTAGCAGGTGAAGGCTGCCCCGGGAGTTGCGCTCCGGTTGGCGGCAGTACCTATCTCATATTCTGTTTGAGACGAGCCGCGCGGCGCTCTGTCGGTCAACGTAGCAGGTGAAGGCTGCCCCGGGAGTTGCGCTCTGGTTGGCGGCAGTACCTATCTCATATTCTGTTTGAGACGAGCCGCGCGGCGCTCTGTCGGTCAACGTAGCAGGTGAAGGCTGCCCCGGGAGTTGCGCTCCGGTTGGCGGCAGTACCTATCTCATATTCTGTTTGAGACGAGCCGCGCGGCGCTCTGTCGGTCAACGTAGCAGGTGAAGGCTGCCCCGGGAGTTGCGCTCCGGTTGGCGGCAGTACCTATCTCATATTCTGTTTCAGTATAGGTACCTCGTTGTGATACGTTTATAAATAAAGCAGGGATATGAATGATTAATTATTATCGAAAAATCATGAAACGAAAACGTTACAAATTATAAAATTGAGTTTATTGGAAGCAAACATTTTAATGCATAAGTTTATTTGAAAGTTTTCTACGACTTACAGACCGTACTAATGAGCAAACTAGACAGTAGTTTCATAAGTTTCTTGTAGATAATTAACATTTCTAATAGCAAATCAGCACAGATTTATGTACATCTTTAATTCATTCTTAGATAGGCATTCGTATCTTAGTACCTTTCAATAATAGGAAGCTAATGTAAAGCGGGTGTCGCACTACGGAAGCCATCACTCCGAAGGGACACATAATTAACACAAAATGGCCGCCATGTGACAGGAGGAAGTAACAAACAGGTTCATATTTACTGCCTCCGACGCACTAGAGAAGTAGATCGACTATTATAGGCATGTTTAATGGACACAGCCATATATCTGCATAGCATGGCATCAGTCATTATAACTGTAATTACTTCACAAGAAATCTTAAGCCTTCGATCAGTTTCATCATCATCTGCCTAGCCTTTTCCCAACTATATTGGGGTCGGCTTCCAGTCTAACCGGATCATCTTCGATCAGTTTGCTCAAGGAATTTAAACCCTATTACAAATACGATGAAGATCCAAGTTAGCCAAGTCGATGTATGATTCAACTCATAAGTGCGCAACGTACACTGCTGCTCGTCGATTTTCGGCGAACTGAACTGATGTTTGGCCGAACTTGGGCTTCACGTACGCCCGGCGCGGCGGCGCATGGACCTATGTTCGAACTTCAACTTAGCAAGGATTAAGATAGGTATTGTATGCATGAGTATTACATCGTTATCCTTAGAGTTTCTTGCCAGTTCTCGCCATCACTGGAGACCATGCACCTTGTTACAACCATAACCACAGTGATCAAATCCACATGGTCCCATTAGTATAAAACAGGTAAGTTAAGGGGTATTCCTCAAAACGAATCAACTTTGAAACGCACCTGAATGGTGCGTTGAAGAAATAAAAATATTATAATTTTATTTCTCGAAACGCCCCAAATGAGACGTCTATCGATATCATTTATTAAGAATCCTTCATGCTCTTCTCTATGTTTCATCGTTGATGCATTTCGAGGAATAAAATTATAATATTTTAATTTTTATTACTATTTCATTTTGTTTTTCGAGGAATACTTTTGGTGCGTTTCGAGGAATACCCCAAAATGAGACCTTTGCGGATTACAAATATTTATTGTATAGTCCTTTTAATTCCATCTCAGTGGTATTTATAACGAAATCTGTCAAAGTGATTTACAACCAGAGAGATTAGCATTATCGTCACGAATCATCTGGGAGAGAAATCTTTTGAAAAATTACTCGGCGTGAAATTACTTTAACATTTAGTTCAGGATTGGTCAACTTTTTGATACTTTCTAGGTTACATACTCTTACAGCATACGGTATTATTAACTACTGAAATAATAATGCGCTGGTTCTTGGTAGTAAAACAAAAGTATAATCTGTCAATCAGAAGTAAAAACCAAAATAGAAAAAGCATAAGCACACACACACACCCTCACTCACGCGCGCACAATAATTGATCGTATTTTCTTTCGTTTTGGTTTTTATTTTTCCTCATTTCGTTATTTGCCTACTTGTATGTTTATGATGTAAGGGAAGAGCGGAGCCTTCAACTACAGGCATTTTCTATGCCTAAATGGAGACTCCTCGTCATGCAATGTAAGCCAAAATTATATGAAATAAACTTATTTTATTTTAATTTTATTTATTTTTATTAATTATAAACAAAAACTATAAAAAGGTAAAATATCAAAAGGAAGAAAAGACTTGCACAGGTATCTTCATCAGATACCAAATAACATAATATATAGGGTGACTGGTAATTAGTGACCGATACTTAAACACGTGATTTTACTCATCATTATGAACAACTTTTACTATGGGACCAAACCTGAAATCGCGAAAAAAAAATCAGCTGTTCCCTACATTTATGTTCGTCTAACTCGTCAAAATGTAGAGATGATGAGTAAAATCACGTGTTTAAGTATCGGTCACTAATTACCAGTCACCCTATATTTCACAGCAGCCATCAGCTCACGGTATCTTGTAGTCTGCATTACAAAGCCTCCTCCGAGGTGTCTGTGGTGTCTGTCATAATGAGACAAACTTTAATTATTATGTTGTTAAGTAGATACTTTATTATTTAAGGCTTTCTGAAATTCTTTAATTGCATTTTTGAAGTGACTCTTGGCTGCTTAACTGGGTACTGAGTCGATGTCACCACATGCACACAACTGAACCTCGGGCGCCATACGCGAACACACGCCACGCGAAGCCACGGGCGGAAGCAAAACACTACAATATTGTTTAGCGATATAATTAGTATTGTTTCTCTGACAGCTGCACACTAACAAAGCCTATCATAAAGTCGCGTCGTGTTTACGTGAGGGTCAACTCCAGCAGTGTCACACAATAGGGAAGCTCAGTCTACCCACACGACAGTACTTTAAAACTCCGTCAAAGTTTAATTAAATACTATGTTGAACTGAGAGCAGAGAATAACAAACGAATCAGATCCGTGTCTGAGGGGTCTGTGCGGTTACCTTCGCTATGTTTCTGACGTATATTAAATGCGTGTTCTGCGTAAGGCCGCTTATAGTGGTTGTACGCGGTGGTGTATGTCAACTAAGTTTGTATAAATGTAGGCTTATTTTATCAGTCTATCTCCATAAAGACAAATAATTTTATGAATGAAATTGTAATTTCAAATCTTATCTGATCTGATCTGCCTTAGACTTGAAACGCACCAAACGAATTTCTAGAAAAAACGAAAGTGTACAAATGAACGTAGAATACATCTGCTTTCCTAGATAGCATCCCGATTTCCGCTTTAGTTTCCACCTAGGCGAATATTTAAAACTGCTCGCTCCACGCAAAGTCCGGAAAATTGCTTCCATAAGACATTCAGTAAACGTGGCGTCGAGATCTTCAAGAGCTGTGAAAGTTGAAGAAGTTCAACTAAGTACATAATAACGAACTCAAACAATCAAGATAAGTGATTCCCGAAAAAAACTTTACGCCTTGAAAATAATTTGGCCCTGCGTTAGAACATGCGACAATGTAAAAGGTATGAAACAGTGAATAGTCGACAGCCAGTTCACCCATCACAATTGTATGATAAGCACAGATCTCCTTTAAAGAGAGCGCCGGTCACGCGCGGAGAATGCATAATGCAATAATATAAGTATTAGCGGCACTCGTGCGGTTCCGTACGCTTTCGTGCGGCTTCGTGCGGACCGCTGCGATGTGGTGCGGGCGGTGCGGCGCGATTTACATGTCAAAGCTCGCCTCACCTCACCGCTAACGCGATTATGCTAAGAAACAATGCGTTGTACGTGGTAGCTATTAAATTGAAACTTGACTATAATATACGCCGATATACATACCTACACACTGGTTGTGTTCATTGTTTTGGAATATTCAGCTATCTTTGTATTGAAAACTATTACTCCAGCCGGGTAAGTTACTAGGAGGAACATTGGCTTCTTGTTTGGTTTACTACTCGGCACGACTAACTACTTGAATAATCTCCATTTTACAGCTCTCGTTTACAAAAACGTTACTGTTCAAATAATAATATTATAAAGTTCTCATTACCTTAAACAAACGATGACTCGTCAGGAGTACTATCAAACTTATTAATTTAATAATATGTGCTTGAAGGATCTTTGAATACCGCTTAGGTAATTACCAAAGGTATGAAAGAGGTGCTATACCACGAGTGGACTCAACTGCGTGTCGAGAACGCAGCAGCGGTCTATAGACTGATTAATGACGAGACTATCGGTTTAAAGTATCGTTCTTTCAACACCAAATAAAACATCAAACGAAACTGAGAATTGGTCTAGACAAGTTTGAATGACAAGCGACAAATCTAAGCTGTGTGCACTGCTGAAAATAGACATGTTATAAGAACATACTACGTAGCAAATACAGAACGCAATGAAATAATACATTTTATTGCACCAATGTTGCAATTATTACCTTATAATTTAACATAACGTAAGGACGTTCTGTAACTGTTAGCCATCGTCATTTGGAATTCTCGGCGGACCTCAACCGAGGCGGGACCTGTATCTTGACGACAGAGTGGTGATTGTGTGATATTTATTGCTGTTTACCACTGGAGTTTATGTGAGAATAGGTAAGTAGTAGCTAAGGATTTATAACAGCTCTCTGGGCTCTTCCAAGCTCACTATCGTTTTCCCAAATCGTTTCGTCATATTGTATAATAACATGATGACATCGACTCATACAGTGTTTTATCTCGTTTTCTCGTATGCATAGTGTTCCCCATACAGGGTATGAAAACTATACCTCAATCGAATCAAAGGTCACATTGACCAAAGACATACTGCAAAGAATATTTGCTGCAAACTGTACATAATACGCGATTGAATTCTCTTAATTATATCGGTCCATTCAGTGGTCTTTTGAACTCATTCGATCGCGAGGTTCGTCCATGTAATCACGGATCAGAGCCGGGAGTGCATTGAAGCCCAGATATTGAAGCTCAATGAAATGACAAAGTGTAAAGAAAGATGTCTTAAGTCTAAGGAAAGATGTCTTTGAGCGCTTTTGTTGAAGATGTCGCTACAATGGCGGCTTTCTCTTCGATCCGCGAAGTCTTAAGCACAATGAGCGCAGATCTAGGGTAAGTCTTAGAATGGATTGTCCCGTGAATATAAAATGTATATATTCATTGTAATCTAGGTCATATCAATCGATCTGCGAAGTTAGATATCCGATCCCTACTTTGTTGAGAGCAGATGATGATGATACATGTGTGATCACTTTTCAGAAAGGGCAGATTAACATCTGGTATTGAAGCACTTATACTTTACAATAAAAGAGATCAAGACTAGTAATAATATTATAATATAATAGAAGATGTAGAATTAGAATATACATTAAAACAGAGTTGTATATTATAATACTCCGCAGGTATAGGTTAGTTCAATTGAAACATATTAAGTTAAGGCCTCATATTTGTAACAAGGTAATCTTTCCACGTTGTAACTTGCTCCCTCAAGTAGTAAAGTGTCTGCCACTCGGCCATTAAACCTCAGTTTAACTACTAAATATTTGCACCGGAGCGCGCCATATAATGTTACGCACTGTGATCCTTCGCCTCGTATCGTCGCATGAACACATCAGAACTATATCAAACGCTAAACCAACAGCAATAATACGCCATACGTTCACTCATTTAGAATTACCGACAAGGCAGTAATGTGCTGAATAGCTTTCAAACAACATCATAACTGACACCCTGCCATGGTATAATGATCCTTCTGTGTATGCGTGTAAGGTTGTGTGTGGTTGTTGGCAGTGGGTGGTGATCCTTCAAGTAGGGTGCTCGTAAAGTGGCAGCGAGCCCGTTAGGCACAACGACGCCACTTTGTGTTACTAGTTCTGTAACGATGGTATCTACATATTTCTGACCTTATCGCTGCTGTAAGATCGATGGGTACACTGAGTTTTGGTGAATTTCATAGTTGATTGAAAAATCGAAAAAATTCCGGTCTTTGTCACCGAGATAGTTTTCAAGTGTTAGAGCAGGATTCTAATGTTATCAGTAGCCAAGTGAATACGGGCGAAAACAATTGCTATCACTACTCTTCAAAGAATACTAAAGTGTTATATTTCAAATAGTTTTAATACTAATAAATGGAAATAGAGTGTCCCTCCGTGACATTGGGATGTAATACCGCCATTTAGATGTATGAGAGTGAACCTGTGCTTGGGTATATCATAGAGATTCAACATAATGTTCTAGATAAGAAATAAGTGTGATTACATAAATACACATAAAGAAAATAAGTAAAAAGGAGCACCTTTACTTTACTTAGGGCTGATTTTTCCATCGCCAGATAACTTTTATTCGAGGAATAAAATGGACGTTTGACAGTTTTTGTATGAAAAACTGTCAAAATTTCAAAATTATTCCTCGAATAAAGTTACCAGATGATTGAAAAATCAGCCCTAAGTCAGATAAGCTTATAAAATCAAAGCAAGGTTAAGAAAACAACAACTGAAGTCTGGGAAATAATTTATATTTTATTTTTGTTAAAGCTTCAAAGCGAGATTGTGTAAAGAACTGTGGCGAACATTTCTTAGTAAGTACATCGTTTACTTTACATAACATATACTTTCAAAGTATTTCAACTCACATATCCGTTGCGTGGTAGTATCGGTGTTATAGGCTGTAGGGCATCAAACTGAAGGGTGTACGAATCACGCCTTTTGTTGGTGTAAGTATTCATCGGCAATCAACGTCTCGTCGCACGCACGACCGGTCGACTGTACACTCTGCCTGCGGCTGTAATAGGCGGCTCGCGTGCTAATCAAACAGCCGACGATCCGACACCTGTCGGTACACCCACACACTACTTTGTATATAGGGTAAACCCCGAGCTCACACTACCGTTCGTATTACGTCGATATTAAGAGAAACTCGGAGTTCCCAAACCTTTAATTTTGTTGATGGTTCGAAGGGTGTAAAGAATGAGCGCTATCGATACAGCTGTGAATTTTATAGTGTCAACGAAATAATAGAACTTAATCTATGAGTACACTGAAAGAAGTTAACAATATTACGGTAATCTGCTGGATGTGAGGAGCACAGGACCGGTTGATGTGAGGAGCACAGCACCGGTGGATGTGAGGAGCACAGGACCGGTTGATATGAGGAGCTCAGGACCAGTTGATGTGAGGAGCACAGCACCGGTTGATGTGAGGAGCACAGCACCGGTTGATGTGGCGACGCGGACGCTTGCTACTACACTAACACTGCTGCTGCTATACTTAAGGAGCTTACAGGAACTAAACGCAAAAAATGCGATTTTTAGAAACAATTAAAGTATATGATCGACTAATCAGAAAAATATATAATATTCTTCAGGATGTAAATATTATTCTACAAGCAACATGCTAAAAAACGGGTACGTATTTGAATATCGAAAATTAAAATATCGACTGTTAAAATATCGATGTTCAAAACATCGAAAATTTAAATATCGATTGTATCAAAATGTCGAAAATTGTTATACCTACGCTTAAAACGTCGAAGATTGAAATGCCGAGTGATTAAAATTTCGAATGATTCAAAATATCGAATGACATTATGCCTAAGTTCAAAATATCAACATTTAATACATCGAAGTTCATAATATCTACGTTACGTTACGTTTGGGTTTTTATTATGTAAAAATAATTAAAGTACCTACATTACATAAGGTTTTCCTTGTTTTTTTTTTTTTGTAACCCACCTAGTAACTGATTACCATCTAGCAAACAAGCATGCAGCAATCATGCAACATGCAAGCAAGCATGGCTTCTGTCACGGCTCCGGCGCTGCAGGGCTCCGGCAGTCCCACGCGAGCTTAACGTCGCAGATGGTCTAAACGCTCACCACCGCAGCTTCGGCTTGTTGGCCGGCTTCGCTGGCCAGCCTCAGCTGCGGCGGCGGGTGTTAAAACCACCTGCTCCTCAGCTCACGGGCTGCCTCGCCCCTCCGCGCCTACGCGATTCTAAATTACACTCTAGGGGTAGGGCAGACAAGACTACGTGGAGTCGGTTTTGCAGCGATACGTTTCTGTCACTAACTTTAGTAGCACAACCTGCACAACATATTGACTTTCAATAAAATATTTTAATTTAAATAATACCTTCACGATTGACCTAGGCTTGTACACTGGACACTGATTTTCATGGATAAAATAGGTCGAAATTGTTCCAAAACCGAATTGGGGCACCCCGAATTTACGTAGTCTTTTAGCTGTCACCCCTAGAGTGTATATAAAAATCCGGAGGCGCGAAGGGAGGGCAACCCCCGCCCGCTGTGTGTGTGTGTGTTCGGCTTGCTGGTCGCCTCCGGCGACCAGCAAGCCGAAGCTGCGGAGGTGCCTATCCTTTGTTACGCAAGGGCGAAGGGGTTGCACTTCCCGTAGCGCCGGAGATGTTGCAGAAGCAACCTTTTTCCACTCATACTACTTATATCAAAATTTGTTCGATATTTTAACTTGTACGTATTTTTAGGGAGAATTAATATTAATTTTCGATGTTCAAATAATATATGTACCCATCGATATTTAGGACGTTCGATAATCTGTATTTCGATATTTAGATCTTTCGATGTAACTTTTGTAGATATTTAGATTTTAGATATATTGGACGTAGGATATTTAACCATTCGATAATATAAACATACGATATTTTAATTTTCGGTTATATGATCGTTCGATATTTCCATTTTCGATGTTTCGAACATCGATGTTTTAACTGTCGGTATTTTAATCTTCGATATTCAAATACGTACCCTAAAAAACTTTACTAGATTTTTTGTAATTAAATAATTGCTTCTTAACGCTAGCAATAAATTACCAGCGTTATGTCATCGCGCTTCTCTTTCTTTTCTATGTAGTCCGACAATGACCGCGCTTTAGGCCCCTTAAATAAATAAAGATCACGAACTGACTTCGTAAATAGGGATCAGCCCTGTGAGTCTTTATTTGGCCAATAGATACCATAGTTTTTGCTGTTTTACAAGCACAGTTACTCGTAGATACCTGCACAGCGAGCGCCTAATATTACCCTACATTCGTGCCCAGGGTAGGCAAAATCATTAACACCAGATCGTGATGAACATTTGCCTCTACTCCCCAACATACGCGCTACGTTTACAGTATGTTATATTAGAACACGATGCCTCAACGGCAGGTAAATTGAAGGTAAACTATCGGCACTGTGCTACCGGCGAGGTGCTCACGGAGCTATGCAGCGTCGGATTATTCTGGGTGCTATGCCTGTGGCTAACCCACATCGGTCCGACACCCAATAGCACGTTAGGAACGTTGTGGCTCACTCATTGCGTTCCGTATTCACTCCGCGACACTATTTGGGGTCGGCGTCGAGGGTGAGGCACACGTGACACGATCATTACAAACTGAGCTTAGAAAAGATTGTCGTCTACGTACTATTAATTTATCATTGAGCTACAAGTCCTTCAGGAGTGAGTAAAATACCAAATTGAATGTTTGTTACTTTTTTTATTTCTTCTAGTCACTGCTTAGTAGTAGGTTTCAAGACATAGTAGAACATACCATTGTCATTTCAGTGTAATCCATAGATATCTTATTAAAGCGTTTCTAAGAAAGAGACAAAACATTCTAGTTTGATATCGTGCTAGCTGCTAACACAAATCTATGTGTTAATAATAAAATAAACAGTCAGAGCTGGGTAGCATCTGAATAAGCTTCTAGCTTCTCAATTGACTTCTGCTAATCTAAAGTCTGACCTAAAAAAGCGCCAACGAAACGTAATGTGTCATCATTTATCTTTTGGATGAGCTTTATCTGATATAAAGTCATAACTTAGTGTTTACTGTGTCGATATCTTATCTTTTATTTCAGAAGCTTGGCTGAATGTATGTAGCTCAATTTTACAATATTGATGATGGCTTTATTATCATAAAATAACAAAAAAATATCATCAAAAGTTAATTCAGTATGAATGAACAGGGGCAGAGAAAAAACCGGCCAAGTGCGTGTCGGGCCACGCACAGTGTAGGGTTCCGTAGTAGCCCGTTATCACAAATTCACAATGTAGTACGATTCTGTTGTTCTTTCTTCTGAATAATATATAAAAAAAAAAAAAATATTTTTCAATGAAAGTCTTTACCCGTTATAAACAAGCAACTACTTCATCTTAGTCACTTTATAGGATTAATGCTAAGGATTTTGTATTTAGTACCAAATTATCCAACACCCAAGTTCAACACCCAAGTTTCCTTTAAAGTTCATGAAATGCACTATTATCGTGAATTTTTCCAGATTTTTCAAGCCAGCAGTTTAGGTTTTAGAGGGAGGGGGACGCCCTACTGGAACAAAAATTTGCACTTTAAAGTTTAATATTTCGTAAATGGAGCATTAAATCGATCAATAATTTTAGTAACCCCCAAGTCATTTTAGAAGACCTATTCAACGATACCCCACACGATGGGGTAGACGACGAAAAAAATATTCATCCCCCTTCACATGTAGGAGAGCTACCCTAAAAAAAAATATTTTCCAAAATTTTATTTTATTTTATTGATATACGCACTCCTACAAAATTACAGCTTTCTAGTACTAACGGTCTCTTAACAAAACCTCGGACAGACAGACAGACGGACATGACGAAACTATAAGGGTTCCTTGTAGGAACTACGGAACCCTAAAAAGGTTGTTTTTACAGTCAATGTTCTAATAAAATTCTAATGTTTTATTTATTTTAAAATAAAATAAATAAATAAAAAATGTTCTAATTCTGGTGTTAGATGAAAAAAAAAGGTTGTTTTTACAGTTAATGTTCTAATTCATGTGTTAAATGAAAAAAAAAGGTTGTTTTTACAGTCAATGTTCTAATTATGGTGATAAATGAAAAAAAGGTTTTTTTTACAGTCAATGTTCTAATTATAGTGTTTAAAAAAAAAAGGTTGTTTTTCCCTGTATTCTCGTTGTCCCCGTAATCTGTGTCCCCGTTGCGGGGACAACGGAACGTTATAAAATTTCCTTACCATTGTCCCCCTTATGACATATGGGGCAACGGGGACAACGGACAATTAAGATTTGACGTTCACTGTATTCCTGTTGTCCCCGTAATCTGTGTCCCCGTCACGGGGACAACGGGACGTCATAAAATTTCTTTACCGTTGTCAAGTGCGAGTAAGACTCGAGCACCGAGGGTTCCGTACAAATTTGTAGGTATGTAAATAGTAACAGGATTTTTTGAAGAAGAACTTTACTTGTGCTACATGACATGGCTTCTTGCCAAATTTCATGATTCTAGGTCAACGGGAAGTACCCTAAACATTTTGATTCCCTTGAGAGTGTCGAAATATATGTTTTTTTGCGGCATAAACGGCCGTATCTTTTCTTAACGTTAACTTAGAAGTTTGATTTTTTCACAGCTTCAAGAGACCGCAGACTTGAGTAGGTATATGGTTTTAATTACAACTCGATACCTCCACGCGTACCCGAGATAAAGGTTCTTGACAGACAGACGGACAATAAAGTGATCGTATAAGGATTCCGTTTTTTCCTTTTTAGGTACGGAAAACAAACAAAAAAAAAAAAACAACTGTCTTCCAAAAAATACTACAAAGTGAAAAATAACATTAATTTTGAAAGTTTTTGGTATTTTCCCGCGCAAGCTTTCTCTACCAAATTACAATCGGTCCACAACTAATGAAAATATCGAGGAATACAGAGTGGCGATTAGGTTATCACATTAATTAAAACCACGTGTTCTACCATTGTCCGTGTAGTGACTTAAAGAATAGCACCACCCCATACTTCCCGTGGGTGTCGTAAAAGGCGACTAAGGGCCGTACCGGAGAATGGGCAGCAGCGTTCTCTGTGCATTCCACCACCATACCATACTGCGATCGCCAACCCGCCTGCCAAGCGTGGCGATTATGGCAAATCCCCCCCCCCCCAAAAATGACAAGCACAAAAAACACTTGGCCCCTAGTACCCGGCGGCCCGCCTACCCTTGGTTACGGTAGCGGCCAAGGCCACAGTGAGGCAAGGGGTGCTAAGAATCCCCGGAAGAGATCCGGCTACCACAATCACCGAAAACTGGACCTGGCAACATACAACATGCGTACACTCCGGACCGACGAGAAGATCACCGAACTCGAGGAAGAATTGAGCAAGATACGATGGAGTATAGTCGGGTTATCTGAAGTCCGAAGAGAGGGGGAGGACTCGATAATCCTCAAATCCGGAAACTTGCTCTATTTCCGGGAGGGCGACCAGCAGTCCCAAGGTGGTGTCGCGTTATCGTCCATAAGTCCCTTGTGAGCAACGTGGTGAAGATCGAGAGTGTGTCGACCAGGGTGGCGTACCTTATACTCAGAATATCCGAAAGGTATTCGCTGAAGGTCGTACAGGTTTACGCGCTGACCTCGTCACACCCCGACGATGAGGTAGAGACCATGTATGAGGATATTTCCAGAGCCATGCATGGGTCTAAAACTCACTTTACCGTTGTCATGGGGGACTTTAACGCGAAACTGGGTAAACGAAACGATGATGAGCTGCGAGTGGGGCAATTTGGAGTTGGACGCCGGAACCACCGGGGCCACCTACTGGCCAGTTTTATGGAGAAGGAAGGCCTCTTTATGATGAATTCCTTCTTCAGAAAACGTGAGCACAGTTAATTTGTGATTATTTTGGTAATAATAGCATAAAGTTTTTTTTTTTTTTTTTTTTTAATCTTTATTTAAAGAGCTTTGTCGTAGATCGACAATGTCGCTCTATACGTTCTCATTATATACATAAAACAAAAAAAAAACATCAAACAAAAACAAGGGAAAACAATCAAATGAGCTTGAGATTGCAACAATCAACGTCTCAACCTCAAGCCCAAATTGACCAGCTTGTACAGCGCCATAGCTGCCCTCGACATCGGAACAGCTAAGGCGCTGTTACATCCACCCACCGTCCGAATTTTAGGATATTTGTATAAAATTTCTATTCTAAGTGACTCGTTCCGGACACATTCCATCAAGATATGATAAAGGTCTTCAACTGTATTGCATTCTGTGCAGTTCGGTGACTCAATTTTACCCATTAAATGAGCAAATTTATTATGTGGAATGTGTCCGGAGCGTAGTCTCAACGCTGTGACCAAACTGAACCTATTCAAACTGTTGCCAATCCAGGGACAATACAAAGGCTGTGGTTGTATGGTCTTATACCATATACCCACCTCTCTCGATCTTTCATCGAAGTATTCTTTCCATGCTGAGAAGCATCTGTTTTTGACTAATACTACACACTCTGTGAAGAAAGGGAGAGATGGGGTTACGGCGCCGTCTATCGCAGCTTCTTTAGCTTGGGCGTCTGCTCTTTCATTCCCTTCAATTCCACAGTGAGAAGGTATCCACTGCAAGTAGACCGATTTTGACTGCGTTTGGAGTTCCATCATGAGTTGAATAATCGTATAGGCAATCGGGAATCCTCGACAACTCGAGGTACAGCGAGCCAAATGTTGCAAAGCGCTTTTTGAGTCAGTAAAAACTACAAACCTATCGAAATTTATAGTAAGTAAATGTGTTAAAGCCGCTTTAATAGCGATTAATTCAACATGCATGATAGAGAGACCAAAGCCAATCTTAATCCTATAATCTTGATTTAACTGTGGGTCGTAAAAGGCAGCTCCCGATCCATTAGTATCTTTGGAACCATCCGTGAAAATTTTATGGAAATTATGGAATTTTTCATTACACATGTTTTCAAAATTCTGTAATAATTCATTGGATTTATAATTTCTTTTGGCTTTATTAATTAGGTCCATATTAACAGCGATATATTGGGGCAAATTTATGTTACTAACCCACGTATCTAACGAGAACATTTCCAATTTTGAACTAATTATCATCCGGGTATTCTTTAAACTATTATGCGTTTCAATCAGTAAAGGACACCTTTTCCTTACCCATCGGCGATTAGAGAGACGTCGCGAGAGCTCCGACATCAAATCTATAGTCTTATCATCCTGTAAAGATTTGAATTTAAGCCACGATTTTCCACACAAATACTGTCTCCTGTTCTTAAGTGGCATTAGTGATAACTCACTTTCCATCACGTGGATAGGAGTTGTTCTGATGAATCCCCCAATGATGCGCATCGCTCTGTTCTGAATCCGGTCTAACTTGATAAGGTGTGAATTAGCAGCATCCCCATATAGAAAGGAAGCGTAATCGATTCGACTACGAATAATCGCTACATAAATTTTCCTCAAATGTTTAGGATGCACACCCCACCCCGAGCCTGCCAGCACTTGTAAAATCTTTAAATATTTTGAACATTTTTCACGTATTTCGTTCAAATGTTTTCCCCACCTTAGTGCGCGATCCAACCACAACCCTAAGTATTTCACACATTCGACTCTCTGCAAATTAACTCCATTCACCTTCAAACAAATTTCTTCACGGTATGGTCTTTTTTTAAATATGCAAACTTTGCTTTTAGAGGGGGAAAGATCAAGACCGAGATTTAATAACAGTGTACACATCGTATTAAGGGCCGTTTGTAACTGATAAACAGAATCGTTAATGTTTTTGTTTGACGTAAATAGAACGAAGTCGTCAGCATATTGCATTATGTACACATTTTCAATTAATTTGCAGATATTTATGGATGCTATATTGAATAAAAGAGGGGATAAAGGATCACCCTGTGCTAAGCCCCGCCCACAAGATCGAGTAATAATTTGGTTTTGTAAACGTATGCTAACATATCGTTCGCTTAAGAAATTCCAAATATATGAACAGAGTTTCTGGCCTATTTTATAATATTCCAATGTAGATAATAGCGATGATAAATCCACGTTATTATAGGCATTATCCACATCCAGGAAACAACCGACTGTAATATCATTCTTAGTAAAACTAGATTGAATTTGACTAATTAAAAATACTAGATTATCTATACACGATTTAGCTTTCCTAAAACCAAAAGTTTTGTCCGAAAATAACTGTTGTTTTTCATAAAACCACTCCAGTCTCTTACATAAAATATTATGGAAAATTTTGCAAACACAGGATAATAATGAAATAGGTCTTAAGGACGAAGGTAAATTTGGATCACGACCTGGTTTTGGTATGGGCACAACAGTAATATTACGCCACTGTAAGGGGACAAAGTTCGTTTTTAAAAAATTATTAAACAAAGCTAATAAATATAATTTACCTCTATGGGGTAGTTTTTTGATCATGGAGTAAGAAATTTCATCCGAACCTGTAGCCGTGTCTTTATTTTTAATACAGGTTTCCATCTCATGTAGGGATATTTCCATCTCCAAGACTGATTCGCATCGCTGAAACTGAGGTTCACTAGGTGTTACGAAATCGGGACATAAACTTCTTAAAAGGCAATTTCCTTTTTCTACACTAATATGGACATTCTGGGTTCTATTTTTACCTTTAATCCACTTCATTTTCTGCCACATCTCAGAAGAAGAAGTATTTTCGTCAACGGAGTCGCACACCCTATGCCAACCCTCACGTTCAGCCCCGCGTATGAGTCTCTGAGATTCTTTGATGGAGACAGAAAGTAAATCAAAATTATCTGGGGTCGGGTTGCGTCTAAACTGCGTTAGTCTTAGTCTACGAATTGCAACAGATCTTGACAAAGTAGCATTCCAATACGGTTTAGGAGTGAATTTACTTTCTGTCACTTGACAGAACTTAATATATGGAATACTGGAATCAGCTGCCTCATTGAGTATATTTATAAAGGAATCGTACGCGACTTGTGGATAATTACAGTTGTTAGGTAACAATATGTCTCTAAATTTATTTTCAAGCTTTTCTGAGTATAGTTTCCAGTTGGCTGCTTTGAAGTTTCGTTTTTTAATTTTAGTAATATCTATGTGTAATTTAGCAGAAATTTTTATCATAACGTGATCGCTTCCTAATGACTCATTCATTGTATGCCACTGGAAATCAAGCGCCAGATCGGTTGACACAAACGATATGTCGGGTGACGTCTCCCTTAAGGTACCCTGTACTAATTGAAAACGCGTAGTCGATCCGTCATTCAAGGATATAAATCCGTATTCTAAGCTAGACTGATATAACTGATTGCCCCTTGTATCAATTTTATAGGACCAATTTGTGTGGTGACCGTTGAAGTCCCCCAAAATCAATGTGTTTCTCACCGAAAATGAAAATATAGTATCCCAATCGCTTTGTTGAGTGCGAATATCACTGGGGCAATAAATACATAAAATATATTTAATTTTACCACAATTCCAAACTCTAATACAAACAATTTCTATGAGAGGGTTGATATCAATTTGGATACGTTCTGTTTTAATAGATTTATGAACTAATAGCATGGCTCCCCCTCCCTCAGACGTGCTATCCCTGTCCTGTCTAAATGCAGAATAATTGGAAATATTTAAATTAAACTCAGGGTCAAACCAGGTTTCAGTAATTGCCGCTATATGTATTTTCTCCTGGACCAGCAACTGTCTAAAAGAAGTCAATTTGTTCAACAGGCTACGTGAATTCCACTGCATAATATTAAAATTAAGTACATTATTATTATACCTATCCATTGAAAAGTTCAACAATATTCTTAAAGATTGATACGTCTGACAATAGTGAGTATATATAACTAACAATCCAACTTATAAATGTTTTACCAATGTTTTTAATTTTGTCAAACAGATTTGCCCTTTTCAAAAATAACATATCCTTTAGTTTTTGTATCAACATCTCAAATGAAGCTAATTTTTCCGAATTACAGTTAGCCTCTTGAACATTAGGCTCCTCGTCGGACGAACTATGCTCGACGCAACCGTTCTCGAATAAATCCCGATCACAGCTGCGTTCGTTTCTCTGCTTACGAGAACGTTGTTTTTTTGAATTGTTTGATACAACCTCAGCATATGATGTAAAGCGCGATGTACTGGACGATAACGGTTGAGAAACCGGTTCTGCATTTGCATTGGTCTCGATTGCGTCACAACTGTCCATATTGAGGGGCGTGGCGGGTGGTGCGGGCGGCAGCGGTGGGTGCGCGCTAGCGGGCGCAGGCGCTCCGGCTGAGTTACTGTGTTGACTCGAAGTAGTGGGGACGTACATTGAAGTAGCTTTGCGATAAGTAACATTAAATTCGGACATTAGTTCACGAATTCTTTTTTCTTTTAGATAGATCGGGCAAGACTTACTAAGCGCCATGTGTTTGTCGCCACAGTTTGCACATTTAAAAGATGTGATTTCGCAGTTTTCGTGTGAACCTCCGCATTTAGGGCATATAAATTTATTAGCTGGACACAGTTTTTTCAAGTGGCCGAATCTCCAACACTTAGCGCATTGGGTAACCGGAAACGTGTATGGATCTACTTTGATTCTTAAGTCACACAAATAAATAAATGCTGGTAGGTGCGACCCAATGACACCTATTCTGACAGACTCGCTCGGCACCCAGCCGTCGTCGTTGTCTGTGCTTCTTCGGTTGAGCCGTTTTAGTGAGAATATAGGAACGGAGCTATTTATATGTTTTAGCATCTCATCTTCCGTCAGATCGATGTCAATATCCTTAACAATTCCGTATGATATTCCCACTTCCCACGTTTTTTGACTATTCCAGCCGATATCTTTAAGCCCTTTACACGAAATAAATTTCTCAGCATGTGTCTCTGTTCTAAAATTAACCAATAATTTGTAAGGATTCGCGTATTTAATTTTCATCACCCCTTGGATATTAAATGATTTTAATAACTTTGCTAAGGCGAATTGTTTCGGAAACCTTTCTTTGCACACAACACTTATTTGTATGTCCTCCGTAGATAATCTCTTGGTCCTCCTATAGTTCACCTCCGTCCACTCCTCGTCGTCCTCTTCACTAGCCTCTTCCCTCCTTCGCTTGTTGCTGCGTTCCGATTCCCCGTCACTCTCTGCGTCACTAGTCACCAGCTGCATGCTGTCCACGCCATAGTCCAGCTGCCCAGGTGGTATGGACTCATCCCAACGACAATTGGGTTCCGCCATGTCATCCTCAGGCGGGCCCGCCTCCTCGGTCATCGCTAACTATCACCGTTACGACACGTTATAAAACGACCACGACACCAAACCACTTATCGGCTCGCGACGGAAAGAAACTTTCGCAAAAACAAAAACACGTGCGCTCCGTACGAGGATGCGATCGCGATTCCGAGCATAAAGTTAGTGTTGAAGTATTGTTGATACCATCGCCCCGTGCCATATTAGCAAGAGTGGTTTTTTTCCAGGTAAAATGCCTGCCCAAATATACAAGGTTATTGGACATTAACAACCTCTTAAGAGGTCATTGTACCCATCATTATGAACAACTTTTTTAATGTTTTACTTATAACCCTGTATATGCTGAATAAAGGTTTGGGCTAGGCAAGTAATTAAACGTTATCGATTCAAGTGATTTACCTAACTGTGTGATTGAATGACTGAATATCATTCAGGCCACTAGTTGAACGGCGCCGTTTAGTAAATACTGTGTGGCTAGGCTGTTTACTGAAAGGCTTTATTCACAGACGAATTGAGAACCTCCTCCTCTTGAAGTCTGTTAAAAAAAAGGAGGGTTGTAAAATTCCTTATGTATTATCACTACATTGGCTCAGTACCACACCAAGCGGCTCGAGCATGGCCACCTCACTTTTCTCCTTCTCCTGCTATTTTTAACGACATAAAAAACTAAATTGTTGACAACTTTAAATACAATATTCTAGCAGAATTTCTTAGGCTTAGGGGAAAATATAGGAAAAGTAGTATTATATTGTTATGCATGTGTATAGAAACAGCGATATCGGCGATTAGGAGACGTTCACCTTCACGATATTTATGTTATGCATGTGTATAGAAACAGTGATATCGGCGATTAGGAGACGTTCACCTTCACGATATTTATGTTATGCATGTGTATAGAAACAGTGATATCGGCGATTAGGAGACGTTCACCTTCACGATATTTATGTTATGCATGTGTATAGAAACAGTGATATCGGCGATTAGGAGACGTTTACCTTCGCCATATTTATGAATGACGGTGCGAGGGACTTCCGGGGAGGGACCATATCTGCCAGGCTATATTTTATAACGATAAAGGTCACGCTTGGATGTAAGTTCAGATGTTAGGTACGATAACGAAACCCAATAGACATTAAATTAGAACATTTCCATTCAAGGCCTCTAATGGTTTTTCTTAACTAGATAAAATTATAGTGAAAGCTACATAATCACTGATTCAAAGGAGCTTTTGATAGGTAGCTTGTTCACACTCCAATGACTACACAAGATAAAGCGGTCGACGCACTTACGAAGAAATTCATTTATTGCATACCAACAATATATGAATGAATCACGAAATCTCTACTATTTATATTATTTTCAGTTTGATACGAACTGTAAATTGTGATGTGGCGATGAATTTAAAGTACTGTAGTGAGTGTATTGAATGATTCACGAGCTCCGATAGCAGTGGGTGCCGTGAAGTATGAAGAGCGGCACGACGCGCGACGTCAGTACGGACGCCAGCACATCAAGTTACTACAATCTGTCAGATTTCTTTAATCGATTTTCGACTTTATTGCTAAAGCATAAGGTTCAAGGTTGATTGGGAAAATCTGACAGTTTCGGGTAGGTTGACCTGCTGGCGTCTGTACAATGTACCTACTTTATTAATATTGATACGAGGTTGAAACAAGACAGACTCTTCGGTGCAGATGGAAGCTTGGCGGCCGCTTCATTACTGCAAATAAGAATTTAATTTGGTTTGATTTAGCTCCGGCGTGAACGTGAGCCGTGGGTAGTTACAGACATCATTTATATAAATATAAGTATATTGGTTTGAAAATTATGATTGGTGAACTATGACGACATTATATAGGGTGACTGGTAATTAGTGACCGATACTTAAACACGTGATAACACGTGATTTTACTCGTCATTATGAACAACTTTTACTATGGGACCAAACCTGAAATCGTGAAAAAAAAATACAGCTGTTCTCTACATTTTGACGAGTTAGACGAACATAAATGTAGGGAACAGCTGATTATTTTTTTGCCATTTTAGTAATGCTCTATGTATTACTAGAATGTCTATAGGTAATTGTAAATGATGATAAAATGATAAATGATAAATGATTTTTATTTCTGTAAGTAGGTTTGTACAAACACTTTTACACGTCAATCATATTTTTTTTTAAACTAGATGAGGTCGGCGTTTCCTAACTGACTATTCTGAGAAGAAAGGCCGAAACAAACTCAGAAGTCACAGTCTCTTTTAAAGTCCAGACAAAATCTTGGTCGTGTGAAGACCATGTAGATTGGTGTCTGAAATGGTCTTTTGAGGAAAGAACCACACAGATTGAGCGGACCTGTCCAATCAGTGCACGCATTTGTCAAAAATCGTGCAGCTCAACTCAGAACTTGAGGAGCTCAACGATTCGACGAACAATACCAAAGACAGGACATTTGGGTAGGCCGCATAAACTACTCAAACTGCCAGATCATGATTAAAACTAAGAAGGAAAAAAGAAATGACCCACATAGTCCTCACATTCACAATAATTAAAATCATATAATACTTTATACAGTAAATGTACATGTCATTATTTAAGTAAATAGATACTTAAAAAAAAAAAAAAATATTAAAGTGTAAAATAGCAAAATAAAAACAACATTTTAGACCTATTGGAGCAGCTCAATCCCAAGCCTTTTTGTCCTCAATATGGTCTTTTACAGTATAGTAGGCTTTCTGACATAGTTTTCGCTTTATAAAAGATTTGATTTATTAAGGCTTAGTTCTTGAATGTGGCTAGGAAGTTTATTATAAAAACGTATACATTGGCATCTAAACGAGCCACCTATTTTTTTGAGCCTTGTTGTAGGAACAACAAATTTGTGTGTGTTCCTAAGTATTTATGTTATGGTTATCACTGTATTTTTTAAACAGATTAATATTTTTATGTGCATACAAAAGATTATCATAAATGTACTGAGAAGGCACAGTCATTATATTAATCTCTTTAAATTTGTCTCTGAGGGAGTGTCTGGGACGTAATTTATAAATGGAACGAATTGCCCTTTTTTGTAAAATAAAAATTGTCTGAATATCGGCGGCATTTCCCCACAACAGAATACCGTACGACATCACACTATGAAAATAACTAAAGTATACTAAACGGGCTGACTCCAAATCAGTTAAATCACGAATTTTCCTAACGGCGTATGCTGCAGAGCTAAGCTTTTTTGACAATTTATCTATATGGGGGCCCCATTGAAGCTTGGCATCCAACGTTATGCCTAGGAATACTGTGGTATCTTCAGGTTTCAACTCTTCATCCTTAATGAGAACACTAGTTTCTACTTGTCTAACGTGGGGTATGGTAAACTTAATACATTTCGTTTTTTTTCCGTTAAGAAGTAGGTTATTGACATTAAACCAGTTAACTACTTTTGCAAGGGCGTTATTTACATTGTCAGTAACCAGCTGCTGACGTTTGAGTTTAAATAAAAGTGAAGTGTCATCTGCAAACAACACTATATCATGTTCATCCCTTATGAGGTAAGGCAAGTCATTTATATAAAAAAATAAATAAAAATGGGCCGAGAATTGAGCCCTGGGGGACCCCCATTCTTACTACAGATCCGGGTGACCTTTTTCCGTTAACATCAACTCTCTGAATCCTATCACTTAAGTAAGAAGTAAGAAGATCCAGAGAGGCGTTCCGGATTCCGTAGTGGTGCAGTTTCTTGATTAATGTTTCATGAAGAACACAATCGAATGCCTTGGACAAATCGCAAAAGATGCCCAAAGCATCGCATTTGTCCTCCCATGCATTATAAATATGTCCTAAAAGTTCAACTCCTGCATCGGTAGTCGAACGACCCTATGTAAATCCGAACTGTTTGTTATGTAGTAATTTACAAGCCCGTGTGTTACTTTTCACACGTGGCAAGAACCGGTTTCCTATTCAGTTAATTACGTCGGTTACAGACAAACAAGTTAGATCCAAAACTAGACTATTTAGATTTACGTCGCAGTGAAGCTTTCCAGTGAACAGATACTTAATATTATACAGTACGAAGTATAATACCTTGGATGTTGGCTACCTCGATCGAACTATGAACGATCGCTGTAGGTGGGAACAGATAATATTATACAATACGAAGTTATAATAACCGTGGATGTTGGTTCCCTCGGTCGAACTGTGAACGATCGCTGTAGGTGGGAAAAACATTCAGAGGTCAATTTTGTTTGCCACAAAGTGTAAAAATGAGAACAGTTTTAGATTACGTAAATCCGAATCAACATAGACTGGAAGTCGACCTCGACCTATTTGGAAGAAACCTAGACAGATAAATATATTTTAAGTGTTTCTTTAGCCTTATGTACCGGTAGCTTTGTTTTTGCGATAAATGATATGGTGCAACTACGAACAAGTTAAAGAAAGCAGTCTCGCAGAACTAGAATGACGTAGATACCTAAAGATTTTCTTTGTAGAAATCAATATTATGTCGAAGCAATAAAACTGCATTGTTCCAAAATCTCTGATAAGTACTTCTGTTTTTGTTCCTCAGCCTGAAACTGCTCGGCTCTGCTCGGCGGTGTTAGTGCATAAACTTGGTGGAGAGCTGACGAGCTGGCAGCGAGGTTGCCGTAATATGCAGTAAATGTATGCGAAACATAAGCAAATCGCGCCGTTTGGCAACGCTGCACATTTCACGAGCGCGCAAGAAGGGGACGATAGCGACTGGCAACATATCGCCCTACAAGTCTTCGAAACAAAGTGTGAGTTTCTAAGAGAAGCAAGAGGAATGGTTCGAGCAATTAGAACAAAGGCTCGGCAAGCTTACAACTCATAAGGACTACTCACAATCGCTACTCTAGAACTACGGAAAAATTTTGTACAAACTGCAGATGCAGGATGGCGGTAAACACACTGTCAAAATATTTTTAGACTGTAGAAATATGGCGCCTTAGAATACATTATCTGTTCCTACCTTGGTATAAAGTCGCTGTTAGATAAGCCCACTTTACCGCACACCAACCAACTAGTTGTTTATCACTCAACAAACACTGTCTGTTGATATTACACAAGTGCGTTCAAATTAAATAGAATTAAGAAGTAGTCTAGGTCATTGATACGCCATTCGCTGGTAAGTTCTACCGATAGATTAACCGCTTGTGTCAACATAGCGCGCGTCTTATCGGACGCTCGCTGTTTGAATTTCGTTAGGACGACATAATAAAATTGTTGATATTGGATAAGGAGTTCCTTTCGTGTCAATATGGGCAGTTATCGATCAACGAGATTGCCGAAAAAACATGGGTTTCACCTCGTGTCAACCGTGGACTACAATCTACAAAAATAATATTGATGAGCTGAAAAAATATTAATCTCCGGTTGATGGTCGCGTATACTTAAAGAGCCTTCACAGTGACGATCCTCAAATACTTCCGATGCCATCGCCAGTGCGCAATCATCTCCAACAATATGGTCATGCAGCAAAAACATGCAGAGAGCTGAAATCTACGTGTGGTCACTGCGGTGAAGAAGGACACTCGATGTCAGAGTGCGGAAAGAAAGCTGACACACCGAAATGTGCAACTTGCTTACGCTTTAAAAAGCCCAATAACCACAAAACGGGAGAAGCTGAGTGCCCTGCTAGGAAAATAGCGGAATACAGGTACATCAACTCTATCGACTACGAGGGCGCCTAGAGCGTCATACTTAAGGCCAGACTTCCGGGTTTACTGGCTGCTGCTGATTCAACAAAACTCTGCACTGGCCTACAAACCTTCGATTTTGTTGATGTTTAAGCACATAAGTCGCCCGCTACAAAAATCGAATAAACACGAACGTGATTTAATTTTGTGCAACATTGACTTTAACCCACTTACCAATTTCTGCTGACGCAAAATCATATCATGTGTTTAGCTAAGTTTTAAAGTGCAAGAAACTATTTTACGCTTGACTCAATAATTCGTATACAAACCGACTTTTTGTTATTATTTTGTGTTATCTTTAAGGTAAATAGTATTTATGTAAACTAGGTATAAAATAATTAGTTAGTAAAATTTTCTCCTACAATCTCTCCTACAATTACTTTTAAGTATGCTCATGCCGCCTGTGATACAGGTTTATCCTAGTACAGGCATCGAACATTATTATACCTTTGTAAATATAATTTCTAAGACTTTATGTAATAATTTTACCAATTTTAATACTGAATAAACAATTATTATTATTATTATCTCCATTTACATGAAGCCCTCATGTGCCATTGCAACACTTGTATGCAGCTGACAATTTGTTTGGAGAAGGGAGCTACTTTTGTTAAATCCATCTACGCAATAATATTATTGTTTACAAAAAATCTTCTAAATACTCGTAAAAACTGTCAAAGATCTACAAATGACAGCCGGAACTACGTGCTTTCTGAGACACGGCGGGGTCTCGATAAGTAATGGTCACCCAGCTGTGATGCTGTTGCACAATTGCACAGAACTTGACAGTCATCGCTAATTTCAAGAGATCTGTACAGCTCATACCTCATACCAACGAAAGGGATTAGCCACGGGCCCCTCACGCGACTGACCCTCACTTTATTGTTAAAAAAAACCACAAAAAATTAAATTTGTTGAGTATAAAATACATCGCTTCCCTCGCTTTTGCATTCTACATTCTCTTAATATTCTTCTACTATTCTGCATAAGCTTACAAAGTAACCCCTTTTTTTCTGTATGAATAGTCAAAAGGAAAATGTAACGTATCCGAAATTGTGCAAAATTATTCGAGCTCGCGGACATAGTGATTTCAAAAGAAAATTAGGGAAGGCGCGTTTGTTAAAAGGTTGGGAACCAAGAGCATGAAGTGACTTTAATTACAACGCTATGGTTCACCTTTTCTTGCGCTTATGAATGATCCGCTTCGGTCTACAACTTGAACCAACAATGTATATCAGTGAATAGTGTCTAGTACGAGCCAAGTGTGCAGTAGCTGCGAAGAATACCGCAAAGGGGTTACTGCACATTATGTTCCTACATCACACCTACGTTACATATTAGTAAAATAGGTGTAGGACATAACTAACTCCATAGTAGTCTATGGAAAATTTGCAAAGAATATACACACTACTCGTACACTTCCTACGCATGCGCATGTAGGAAGCAAACGCGCACTTGAACAACGCTATAACATAAAGTTTAGCGGGGCATGATTGTGCTTACAGCATTATTAAGCTATCTATACGTTGTCAGGCAGTACTACTGTATATGACTACAGGTTTTTAATATTATTATTATATTATATTTATTTTACCGAAAGTCATAAATGCGATTTGTTTGTTTTCCGATTTTCATATGTTCGAAGAATCAAATGCTCGATGGGTTCTCGCGGTCCGAAAAACGACATTCCGATTTTCAATAGATACTTCGAAGAAACTGCTAAAATTAGGATTCTGATTCAATTAGTATAATTTTCAGTTACGTATATAAATTCAAAATCTTTAAGTACGTTTAATGTCATTTAAAAACTTCTACTTTGTTAATTTGTGTATTAATATTATTTTTTTACTCTCGTGTGGTGCCGGAATTAAAGAATAGCACCACCCTTTACTTCCCGTGCGTGTCGTAAAAGGCGACTAAGGGTCGTACCGCAGAATGGACAGCAGCGTTGTATATGCATTCCACCACCATACCATACTACGATCGCCAACCCGCCTGCCAAGCGTGGCGATTATGGCAAACCCCCCCCGCAAGAATGACAAGCACAAAAACACTTGGACCCTAGTACCCGGCGGCCCGCCTACCCTTGGCTACGGTAGCGGCCAATGCCACGGTGAGCCAAGGGGTGCTAAGAATCCCCGGAAGAGATCTGGCTACCACAATCAGCGAAAACTGGACCTGGCACCATATAACACGCGTACACTCCGGACCGACGAGAAGATCACCGAACTCGAGGAAGAATTGAGCAGGTTACGATGGAGTATAGTGGGGTTATCTGAAGTCCGAAGAGAGGGGGAGGACTCGATAATCCTCAAATCCGGAAACTTGCTCTATTTTCGGGAGGGCAACCAGCAGTCCCATGGTGGTGTCGGGTTTATCGTCCATAAGTCCCTTGTGAGCAACGTGGTGAAGATCGAGAGTGTGTCGACCAGGGTGGCGTACCTTATACTCAGAATATCCGAAAGGTATTCGCTGAAGGTCGTACAGGTTTACGACCCGACCTCGTCACGACCCGACGATGAGGTAGAGACCATATATGAGGATATTTCCAGAGCCATGCATGACTCTAAAACTAACTTTACCGTTGTCATGGGGGACTTTAACGCGAAACTGGGTAAACGAAACGATGATGAGCTGCGAGTGGGGCAATTTGGAGTTGGATGCCGGAAGCACGGGGCCACCTTCTGGCCAGTTTTATGGAGAAGGAAGGCCTCTTTATGATGAATTGCTTCTTCAGAAAACGTGAGCACAGAAAGTGGATCTGGCAGATTCCTGATGGTGCAACTAAAAATGAGATTGACTTCATTATGTCGACGACGAAGCAAGTATTCAATGATGTCTCTGTGATCAACGCGGTGAAAACCGGACGTGATCACCGCATGGTAAGAGGCACATTGAACTTAAACATCAAGCTGAAAAGATTCAGCTTCAGCTCCAACTTCAGAATCGTTTCGAATGCCTAGGGAGCTCCGTGGAGGATTATAACGATGGGTTCGTGGAAACTATCCATACGGTCGGGTCTAAGATCTTCAAGACCCTTTTAAAAATATGCCCGGATAATAAAATAAAAAATAACAAAAATAGTATAAAATTGTAAACTTGTGGCGATACACTGACGGGTTGGTAACGAATAAAAAAAAATAGGAATTAATACCTACAGGTTTTTGTACTATAAAATTATGTTTTAAAATTAGAAAGTTTATGTGTGTAGGGTATTTTAATAAGTGTATAATTATGTGGGTATGTGAAAACTTTTTTACAAAAAAAACTTTATAGTGTTTTTTGGAAGTCGGTTGTTTTTTTTGTAAAAAAGTTTTTATTTTTTACTTTTTACTGGGTCAGTTTGTAATTTATCTAAGTTACAATAGCCTAATGTCAACTGCAACTTAAAATTTAGTCCTGTTTAAAATGAGCACAAACACGACTCCGGTGCTGTAATTTCAAGGTTTGTACTTTTTCTGATGCTCCTGGCTTCAGCATCAGGTCTCTATGTACTTCGGTGTTCCTTATTAACAGTACGTTTATCCACACATCGAGCCCTTTTCAATGAGCCTAAACACGATATATCTGCTGTTAGTTGTCGAGGAGTTAGGTACTCTGCAGACTATCATGACTGCAGTATCAGGACATGACTTGATGATCATGAGACCAAATGTGGCAAATGCCCTATCAAACATCAAAACAATTTACTAAAACAGTCCTTGCCTGTTCGAGTAACTTCTTACTGTTAAGGAGTTGTACCTTCCATCATCAGCCCAGCTACCTGAGATGGTGACAACCATACGCAAATACACGAGATACTTCATAAAATATGCGAAAAACAATAAGTAAGCCTATAAAATTTGAGGGTTGCCCTCGATTTCTCAAAGATCCCATCATCAGATCCTAACTTGGTGACAGTGGAACCACCTCAGAACTATTTACTTTCGAACAAAAAAAGAATTTTGAAAATCCGTCGACAATTGGCGGAGTATTCGATGAACAAACATACAAAAAATGTACCTCCTCCTTTTTGTGAAGTCGGTAAAAATAGTTGCGGAATCGCAGTTTCATTCATCGCTTCCCGCTATTATATTTCATAAATATAACTGGCGACGAGGATGGGATTCTTCTTCTTCAGATGTTTACGTGTAGAGTTTAAATTGCAGCTACAACCGTAATCCCTGTGATCGCGTAACTCTAGTTAGACCGACGAAACCACGAATGTACTATTTATAAAACCTGCAGTATTCTGCGTTTTACAATTAGTTACCACATAAAAAAATATAGACCGTTAATAATATATCAAACCGAAAGAAATGTTGTTAGGATCAAACTAAACTAGTCTATTAAGATAAGAAACAAAATATATAAAATATCTGTCAGATATCCTGGATGTTTTGTCATTTGGCGAGTCTGTCTGAAGCTTCGGTATCTTGATCAAGTATTCTAATGATCTTAAAAGGTTGAATGCAGAAAGCTGCTTCCTCGAATCTGCTCTCTTCAAATTGACAGTCAACCAGGAACAGAATGGTAGTAGGAGGATAGGGTAGAGTAGGAAAAAACTCAGCTTATTAGATCATCAGGCGTATCCTGGCAACTAATCATCATCATCATTTCAGCCGAAAGACGTCCACTGCTGGACATAGGCCTCCCCCAAGCACTTCCCATTCGACCGGTTCTGTGCTTCTCGCATCCAACGGGTTCCTGCGACAAACTAATAACAACAACTAATACTTAGAATTTAAATATAATTTTCTCCAACAGGAGTTGCGTCTCGTAGGTTTTGAGGTAGGCTGTCCTCAGTTCAAATAGTTATATAACACACGCGCAATTTATAACATATCACACGGTCGCGGATTATATTTTAATCAACGTACAACTTAAGGGTATCAATTTCGCGGACTAAAAACAGAAAAATCAGTTTTTTTCAGCGCATATTTCTCAATATCCTTAAGTTATTCTGGTTTTTTTTAAATACACAAGTATTTATCACCTATCTATCTAGTAATTGTAGCCTTTGGGCGCGACTGAATGCATCGAGCGAGCGCATTGGTTTATAAGGCATTATTTAGATATTTTACTACAATTAAATTAGTAGTAGAAAATTTGAATTTCGCGGGCTACCTTAGCGCTTTCGCCTTAAATAAAAAAGGTTTACTAGTTTTTGCTTTTCAGTTTTTTCGCCGGTTTAATTTTTTTGTTAAAAAGTTTTTATTTTATAATTTTTTGTGGCTTCTAATTACTACATGCTTAATTTTTGATTACTTTTAAAATAGCTACCTACCTTACTTTAGCTATTAACTGTTATATAATACGGATTAGAGTAAAAACACTTGAAGGTATTGCTTTATCAGCGGGATTGTCCGAAAGGGTTACCGCTGGCCCGGAACATAAAGGGCTAAGGAAGGAACACGGGTGGGTTTTAGTCAGTAAGAGTCTGACGCTCCCTTCCGCTCCACCCAGAGCGGGAGGGGTCATTTGATGATTACAAATCCGCAAAAAAAAAAAAAAAAGGTATTGCTTTATCTGATTTAGAGCCAAATAAAGTGTTACACAAACCTCACGATGAACGAGCTTAAGCAGAAATGCAGAGACTGACAGATCTAAAGCTCATTCATCGTGAGTTTTTTTTTTTTATTTCATTGTAATACACAACTGAGATTAAAACCAGTGAGTGAATAATAAATTACCCCTATTTTCCCACCTAGTTATTAGGGTAGAATTTTTTTTATAAATTTATATGGGACCAACTTCGAGGTATACCTTAACCAATAAAAAAACTGGCCAAGTGCGAGTCGGACTCGCACACGAAGGGTTCAGAAATCAGAAATATTTTATTTGTGATACATAGGTAGGTACAGTGGTTGGACATGTTTTAGGTTAATGTGCGCTATGATCAGCCTATTAAAGGCATACAAAATTCAAAAAGAAATTAATTACAATTTTCACATGCCAACAAAGAGCTTACTCGTACTAAACTACAAATCAACCATATTATAATTGATTGTATTATTTGATTAAATTATTACTAATAGAGGAACAAAAGTCAAAATAATTTGTTAGGTAAATGTCAAAATAATTTGTTAGGTAAACGTCAAAATAATTTGTTAGGTAAATGTCAAAATAATTTGTTAGGTAAACGTCAAAATAATTTGTTAGGTAAATGTCAAAAATAATTCACATTTAAATATTTATATAAGATTTGTGATTACAACATGGTCAAAGAAGCAAATTACATTACATTACAAAAATTACATTAACATGTCAAAATTTATCTGATAAAAAATCCGATACACTATAATAACATTTTTGACACAGCAAACTTCTCAGTTTTGGTTTAAATAAGTTAATATGTAGATTTTTTAGCTCTTTTGGCAATTTATTAAATAGAACTGTTGCCATGTGAAAGACACTTTTATACATCAAGGCAGTATTCGTTTTTGGAACGCACAGACGACTTACGTCCCTTTGGGTCCGATTGAAAGCTGTAGATGCTAAAGTAAATAAATGAGGATTTTGTTTAACGAAGACCGCTACTTCAAATATGTATAGTGACGGTAATGGAAGGATACTATGCTCTTTAAAAAAAGGCACACAGCTCTCCGTTGATTTTAAACCAAACATAGCCCGAATGCATCGTTTCTGTGCCTTAAAAACGAGATCTTTGTAGGTGGAATTCCCCCAAAAAATTATTCCATATCTGAGAACAGATGCCACTAGGCCATGATACGCAATTAAAAGGGCACTGGAGTTTATTTTGCTTGCAAGTGTATGTAAGGCATAGGCAGATTTACTAACTAGTTTGCATAGTTGTTGAATGGTGAAAATTTCAACTGTCTAGCTACCGCGGTTCTTGAGATACAGCCTGGTGACAGACAGACGGCAAAAACGCCGAAAAAACACGTTTGTTGTATGGGAGCCCCCCTTAAATATTTATTTTATTTTGTTTTTAGTATTTGTTGTTATAGCGGCAACAGAAATACATCATCTGTGAAAATTTCAACTGTCTAGCTACCGCGGTTCTTGAGATACAGCCTGGTGACAGACAGACGGACGGACGGACGGACAGACGGACGGACAGCGAAGTCTTAGTAATAGGGTTCCGTTTTTACCCTTTGGGTACGGAACCCTAAAAAAGAATGATCAAAATCGGACTACTCTGTAAAAAGTTATGCGTGGTAATCAGTGAGTGAACAATCAATCATCCCCTGTTTTCCTACCCTTAGGGCTGGATTCTTTTTCCAAATTTCCAATAAAAAAATCATTATCAAAATCGGACTACTCTGTAAAAAGTTATGCGTGGTCATACATAAATATATATATATACGCGTCGACTTGAGAACCTCCTCCGTTTTTTCGTCGGTTAAAAATATTTTGAAATTCGTATTTGTGACTGACGGAATAAAGTTTTTCGTATATACTAGTATTATGTAGTGTACCCGTTTTTATCGCAATCAACTAATACATGTAATTTTTGTTAAACTTATTATATTGTAGGTACCTATGTAAAGTTTTCTATCTTTTTCATTTAGCATAATATAGGTAAGCGTTCATATACCTACTTAGTGTGAGCCTATTTTGTATTCTTTATAAATAACAGTGTAGGCACTTATGTAGGTACTGAGCATTCACATGGTTAGCCACAGAAAATTAATAACGTACCTGTGTGCTTCATGCACAACAGTCTCAAATCTCCAAGTCGTTATGTTCTGTGAGAAAAAGAACGCATACACATTAGCGCGTAATGCACTGACAAATGCATACGATCAGTGTCAACTCAGCATAAAAGTCAATCAGAAAACATCGACTGGAAATAGTATCTATGCTTTAATGACCGTCTCCATCGCAGGACCTTCAATTATTGTAGGTTTGATAAATGCACTCTGGTACATAGTGTAAAGTTGATATAACTCTGGAGTTGTATCTCTGTTATGTTCAGACAGCTGACTAGGTCACATGTTTACTAAAGTGGGTATACGCATCTTCACATGAGTAGGTACATCGTTCCAAAACGCAGGTGTAATGTGCCCGTGCGCCGGGAGCGTGTGGGGCGCCGACCCGACCGACGTCCGTGTCGGTCTAATTCGACGGCGCCGGCGCTTTGAACTGCAACAGCTGTTATGAATGACACCGCTGCTCGTAAACAACGGGCTTTATGACGTCACACACGCTTTGATCTTGACGGATCACTGCGCGGCGCGGCGCGGCACGACGCCGCCGACGTTGTATGGCCTTAAATCAATCGGTGACAATATCACGTGTTTTGTATAAAGCGTATTGTTTCAACGACAGTTGTAAATTAGACGTAGTTAAATAAAGGATTCAATCCCCACATAGTTATAGTTTTGAAATATTGTATTTCGTTTTTGATTCTCCACTTTAACTTTCTGGGGTCAGTGGGTCGTCTTAGGGGCGGATTCTTTCTGGGGTTGGTTTAATAAATTAAAGGTTAAACACATAATATTTTAATTTTATTAATCTCTAGTCCATCATGACATATTTTTCGAGATATTAGCAAAAATATGACATTGGATCCTTTTCGTAAAAATATTATTGATAAAGCCCTGGATAATAAACATATTTAGCCATAAGGATCCAACCTTTAATATAGAACATAAAAACTAAATAAATTAAGGAATTGTGACAGATATGTATGTTTTTATCTTTAATCTTCTATCACTACTATCATAATTACTAGCTTAGTTAGTAGTTATAGATCTTAGCTAGATCAAAAACTGAAATGAATATTTTTATTAAAAGGCTTAAAAGACACTTAAAAAACCGGGCAAGAGCGAGTTGGACTCGCGCACCGAGGGTTCCGTACCATCATGTTTTTAAATTTTCATCGGCGAACCCTATATTCATCAGAAAATTTTAACACTGCAGTGCGATGTAGAATATTGCAGATTTATGTCAGCGCCATCTCTTGACCGATAGTGCAACTAATATAACTTTTGTTGATGATTTCTGAAAAAGTGTGCTATTTAGAGACTTCGTTTTATTTTTCCTGTAATCTTTACATACACTTCTATCACATATAAACCTTTCAGTCCCTGTTGCAAAAAATATATGTCGGAGAAATCATTAGTACGGAAGCTGGCTTGACAACGAGGCGGAAGCGCTGTGACGGAACGCCACCAGCGCCACCTGGTGGCGCTAGACAGAGTCTAGCCTGAGTTCGTGGTGGGGTCGACGCTCAACGACACTCGACAGCTCGACGGAACGACGTGGAGCTCACTTGGACATTGGACATCGTACGAACAACATGTGCTCAGAAACTGTCCGCGTTCCGTATCTGGTTGTGTCGTGTACCTAAAGTGTGTAATTTGCAAGTGTGATTAAACTGTTCGTAAAATTATAATCTGATTTGAACTGCAAACCGATTTTCTATTGCGCATTATCCAACACATACCCACAAGTAGTTAAAATATGGCTGATAATAACGAGACACACTATACCTTCTCCGTCATATACATATAAGTATTTTTATTTCTTTCTTATTTGCAAAATAGTTGGGCAAACGTCATCAGAAACTGTTCCAAATTTCAAGTTGATAGCATTAGTAGTTCTTGAGATATCCAGCTTTGACAGACAGACAGACTTAGTCTCACCATAAGGGTTCCGTTTTTACCATTTTGGTACGGAACCCTTAAAAGAATAAACATGAGAAAATATCACATAATCCGTCTTCAAAATTAAGTAGAGACTATATTTTTTACTTATACTTAATCATCATTCTATCTTCAATGGAAAATGCAACCCCATCCCCATAAGCATCAACATTATCCATAATATTTGCATTTCCTTTGAGCGGTTTATAAAAGGATAAGCAATCTTTTGGTAGTAAATGAAACAATGATTTAAGGTCATCTAATTTAGCCTGCGGAATCTCTTCACCATTTGGCCATAACAAAGTTAAATCTTCTTTCTATAAAAAGATTTTCCATCAATTCTTTTTCTAAATGTAGCTCCTGCAACTCTTCACTTTCTGTTGTCTTCATAGATATAGAGTATGGTTTTTTTTTTCGCCCGGGTGTCACCATTGCCAGGATCGCCCAGATGACACGGTGGAGCACACGGTGGAGGTCTGCCCCGCTTGGGCGGAGCACCGCCGTGTCCTCGTAGAGGCGATCGGCAGCGGCGGCGACCTCTCGCGCCCGGCCCTGGTGCAAGCCATGGTCCGGGGCGAGAGGGAGTGGGAGGCAGTCACCTCCTTCTGCGAAGCAGTCATGCTAGCGAAGGAGGTGGCGGGACGGCTCAGGGAGAGAGCCTCCCGCCCCAGCCGCCGCGGGAGACGCTCCGGGCGTCGGGAGCCGCGCGACGACTCCCGGCCACCGTAGGCGCGGCCCTGCGGGCGGAGAGTAATGGGTAGCTCACCGTCCGATCAGGACCAGGCCCGTGCCGGACGGCGCGTACGTGTTCCACGCGCGCCTCAAAGAGATGTCAGCATCGAGGAGGGGCCCCATAGGGCCGAAGCCTGCCGGGTCAGCGGGATTGTCCGAAAGGGTTACCGCTGGCCCGGAACATAAAGGGCTAAGGAAGGAACACGGGTGGGTTTTAGTCAGAGAAAGAGTCTGACACTCCCTTCCGCTCCACCCAGGGCGGGAGGGGTCATTGATGATTTCCCATCCGCAAAAAAAAAAAAAAAGAGTATGGTTTTTCTTTTTCGATCCGTATTTCTTTTGTTTTTAGACAATTAAATTTATCTTATGTTACTAAAAAAAATTCTGTTAAGGGGGAAGCGCTAAGGTAGCCCGCGAAATTCAATTTTTTTTACGTTTTTTGCAATTTGCTGGTCAGTATTAAGTTTTACGTTGATTAAAATATGAATCGCGAATCATATTTTACCGTAAGAAATATGTATTTACAGAATTATAATCATTAGAATCAGTAATACAACTTGTTATGATAATATAGTCCTAAAATGTCAACATTTCATGAAATAGTCATTCAGTAGGATTACTTAGTCTTAGAGAGTTGTGTTGATGACTTTAATGATTTTATTTCTGTAAATACATATTTGTTACGGTCGCGAATCATATTTCAAAACAACGTACAACCCAGCAAATTGCAAAAGTACGTAAAAAAAAAAAATTGAATTTCGCGGGCTACCTTAGCGCTTTCGCTTTCGTGGGAGCTTATCACGGATTTCATCATTAAAACTATATTTCGGTTTTTTCCCCCACAGCAATCGCATCATAATACCAGGTGTTCTTTGTGACCCATTTTGTGTTTTATATAATTTATGAGGCTTTTTTTTGGGAGGGGCTTGTGACTGAGTAATAACAGCCGCACGGGTCGATCGATCAGGTTAAGCTATGCTTGCCGCGGTTAGTCTGTGGATGGGTTGTTGAAAACATTATGAAATATGTTTTTTAGTGTACCAATACTTGCTGGTTTTTTACTTTCCCCATATGCATTTTTATTCTGTTCTACTTATAATTCATATTTTTTTGGCACAGTCATCACTTTTTTCCATTTACGTGTTAATGATTCGCAATCACTACAATTTTCTTCGCTATCTGGCACGGAACCTGAATCAGTATGTGCACTGAAATCAGTTTCCTGTCCATTATCTATTAAATTTTGAACTAAATACTTCTCTGTTTCTTTTTCTACGTCTTTTGAATAATCTATTTTTGGCGAGGAAATTATGTCATAACTAAACGTTTACAATAGATCTAGAGTGTCTGCATACATAGGTCGAAGAGGAGACGATGTTTTTTTTCTACCTATCAAGATAAAATACATCAAACATTAATTTCTGACACGATTTACTATTTGACACTAAAATGGTAATAAAAAGAAGAGACTTATTTTCAGAAATAATTTCAGCGATGAATATTGTTTACCAATGGGGTTAAAGGCCGCGAGTATAACGGAGCCGCTGGTAATTCTACAAAAAAAAATCGTACAAAATAAAATGTTGGCAAACTATTGACATGGATTACAAAAATTTTACGAGTTACAAACTTACCGCTGCATAAAGCATCATTATCTTCAGCAACAGCATTAGTTATTGTTGTTATTGGAAGCACTGTTACGCAATCAACCTCTGCAAAACCCCCGATCAAAATTGTGGAGAAAATCCGGCGTCTCTCAATCTCTTAAGAAAGATCTTACTGAGTATAATGTAGGTATGTACAGGGAGTTCTGTAAGAAAAACTTTTTCTATCCTACTTACCGGGTCCTATAAACATACTGTAGCTTGTTCTTCTACACGCTATTCTTCGCAGGAAACCACACGGTCAAGTGGGTCATAAATTGTCAAGACATAAAATAGCCGCGGTCCCTAATGCTAGTGAATTAGACTTATTTCCTGTGACTTGGCTCCTAGCTCCGCCTTCCTCGAATGAACTAAATCGGTCACGATAATTATAGGAAAATATAAATATTGCGTGCCAACCGAGCGAGCGCCATGCGCCACCTCGTCCATATCCATACTGTTTGACTTGAGAATTAGCCACAAACGTCAACGGAACCAAAGCAGCGGGAATTATACACATATTATACTTCTGTTTAGTTTTGACACAAGTCAGACTGAACTGTCAATAAATCAGAGTGTCCGCAGGAAGACCAAACAAATAAGAAAGAAATGTGTTTATTGTGTAACGTGTTCATTAACTAAGTGGTCGTGTAGAGTTATGACGCGACGGGACAAAGGCTGCATGACAGTTATGAGTAACGTCGGGCAATCACGGAGGCAACCGCAAACAGACAGTAAGGATATAGAGCGCATGTGCATAGGAAGTACCTACATACATAAATAATTGTGCGAAGATATCACACGGTAAAGTTTTGAACCCATGCAGGTTTTGTACGCTTAGGTATGTTTCATTTGGTCTCTATAATGAATCTACTGAAACTTCTAGTGGGTAGCGTGACGTCTGGTGCCTTCGGCGGCGTTGCACTGATATCATCAGTAAACATAAGAAAACGATACATCAAACTGCAGAACAACTAGAAACTTAAAGGAAATTAAAAGAATATTAGTTTTAAGGAGCGGTTCGCGTGCGACACTCACCCGCCAGATCGTGCGCCGCATGCAATCTGTTCTCGTTGCAACAGTAATTTACTTTCCGACCGCAAATCGACACGTTTCGTATCTGTAACAAAGAAAACTTTATTAAACAAAGCATTACAACACGCATATTACGTAACATATTGGGCAAGTACCTACGTACTTACGTCTTCCATGCGAGTCGTTACTTATCTACATAAGTAACGACTCGCATGGAAGACGTAAGAACGTCCCGTTGCCGCGCTGTTAGCAGTCGCGTGTGTTTCATCCGAGTTGCGTGCAATGAAATAGCGCCTAGCGTTTGCGAAACGTTATTAAGAGCGTTTACGCCGTACGGCATTTCATACAAACTTTCAAGCTCTTGTTTTTCGAAATGAATGAACCGATTCTAATGAAACTTCATACGCATAAGCAGGACAAAGGTCTAAAAAGTTAGTAGAGAACATTTTCGAAAAATAGTGTTGCAGCCAAAATAAATCGATTTTAAATTTTCGATAGAAACAAAGATTTCCAGTTATCTGTTTTAAATAAGACATCGAAAATGTTCTTAAGTAACTTTTTAGACCTTTGTATCCTGCTGCGTATGAAGTTACATTAAAATCGGTTCATTCGTTTCGAAAAACAAGTGCTTGAAAGTTTGGTATTTATTTTTATTTATATAGATTTTGTTTTAGGAAAGCTTACAGACTAATAACATTATAGTAACAAAAATATAATAACTAAATTGCTAATGACAAGCCTCCACAGATAGATACAAAATGAAATGCCGTACAGCGTAAACGCTCTTAATATTAGCTAAATATGGAGCGCGGTGTGTACGTACTGTAAGTACAATTTATGGCGACAAACGGGCTAAGTTTCTAGACTAATTCCGAGCTTGGTAAAAACAAACCTTATTGAAATTTTATAACAACAGAATATAACTTTTAATCTGTTTTGTGGAACGCTTAAAAGTTTTGTGTTGGTAATCCGGTTGGTTGTGTGTTATTTGTGACACGGAGCGGTAACGGCTTAAGAGGACATGTCCCGACTGTCTGAGCGCTGCCTCCACCACACCGCACCACATCGCACTACACCGCACCACACCGCATCGCACGCGACTCCGGTGGACGGCGATCTAGTTACTATCGCTGGATATCTCAAGAGGACATGTCCCGACTGTCTGAGCGCTGCCTCCACCACACCGCACCACATCGCACTACACCGCACCACACCGCATCGCACGCGACTCCGGTGGACGGCGATCTAGTTACTATCGCTGGATATCTCAAGAGGACATGTCCCGACTGTATGAGCGCTGCCTCCACCACACCGCACCACATCGCACTACACCGCACCACACCGCATCGCACGCGACTCCGGTGGACGGTGATCTAGTTACTATCGCTGGATATCTCAAGAGGACATGTCCCGACTGTCTGAGCGCTGCCTCCACCACACCGCACCACATCGCACTACACCGCACCACACCGCATCGCACGCGACTCCGGTGGACGGTGATCTAGTTACGAGCTCCAGATTTTTGTCTGCGTGAAACATTGCTTTATCATAGCATCTTCTAAAAGTACTTACGGCTAAAGCTCAGCTTATGAAGGCGAGGACTGATTGATGAGGTACTTGTGCTCTTGCATCACAACACAGGTGATTACGTATGGCGCTGTCGTGCTGGGGTGTTCGGCGCGGGCTACGCAGAAGAGACGTAAGACGCGGATGGGACGCAGGCGCGGAGGTTTCTCGTATCTTCATGCAAAACGCGATCTGGCACAAAACGTGCAGAAAAGTCAAGACGCAAGCGCAAGTCACTTTTCCATCTGCATACTATTTTTCGCGTCTAGAGCTTAGTTGGCCCTGAAATAGCGAGGAGACTAACAAGAAATAGAGAAAATCCATACTTACTAATATTATAAATTCGAAAGTAACTCTGTCTGTCTGTATGTTACCTTTTCACGCCTAAAACACTAAACGGATTTCGACAAAATTTGGCAGAGAGATAGATTGCATCCCGGGGAAGGCAATAGGATAGTTTTTATCAACATACCTCGCGGGCGAAGCCGCGGGCGGTAACTAGTAATATATAATACTGATTGTCTCTGCATCACCCCAAGGTTGACTGGTAGAAAATGCCTATGGCATTAAGTCCGCCTCTGTACATTTATGTGCTTGAAGTATTAAACTATGCTTAAGTTGACAGACGGAAGAAATAGTGTTTTATAGTGATGATTGTATTTTTTGTTATGTATTTTCTGGTGTACAATAAACTACATAATTATAAATAAGTAAGACTAAAAATAGGATCTGCTGCTAAAGTATGTGTGGTACGCAGCCATGTGCAAGGTTTTTCTTTATAACAGTTGATAGGAAATTTGATTGAGTTATAAACGTGGTATTTTTAATTTTTAGAAAGCTAATATGATGTAAAATAGTTTTAGGTAATAAAAAAAGGAAGGTAAAGGGGCGTTTTATTGAGACAATTTTACAATTATTGTGTAAATTGATGAAAACAATACAAGATTTTTGTTATCGAAACATCTTAATGCTCAATTGAGGGCGGTTTTTCTTTTTTTGTTTATGAGGTCGCCCTACTATTTAGTTTATGAGTTCGCCCTATTATTTTGTTTATGAGGTCGCCCTATTATTTAGTTTATGAGTTCGCCCTATTATTTTGTTTATGAGGTCGCCCTACTATTTAGTTTATGAGTTCGCCCTATTATTTTGTTTATGAGGTCGCCCTACTATTTAGTTTATGAGTTCGCCCTATTATTTTGTTTATGAGGTCGCCCTATTATTTAGTTTATGAGTTCGCCCTATCATTTTGTTTATAAGGACGTCCTAATCTGTTTATCACACTAATATTATACAGGCGAAAGTTTGTGAGTGTGGGGGTGTGTGTGTGTGTGTTTGTTTATATGTTTGTTACTTCTTCACGCTCAAAGGGCAGGAACAATTTTGATAAAATGTAGGGACGTAGCTGACACCCTGGATTAACATATAGGCTACTTTTTATCCCGATATTCTCACGGGATCGATATTTACGCGGGTGAAACCGCGGGCCGCAGCTAGTTGTATATAATATCATTGGGTCGCCCTATTATTTTGTTTATGAGATCACCCTATTATTTCATATCATTACTGAGTTTGTTTCATCGAGATAGATCTTTTAGTTTAAAAGTTATATCGTTTTGTTTGCACGGGGTTAAAAAATACTACATTATTTAAAAAAACATCTACAAAATTCAGCACAGTTTCCCTCATTTCAATATGTGCACTTTGTGAAGACTCGCACTGTATTACTAGACAGTTTGACTAACTAAATCCTCTGGAAAATAGTTTTCCATTTTCATAATAGTCTGAAATGTTTTGCACAAACAGTAGTTCATATTCAGACTTAATAATAAAATCTTCACAGTTGTTCTCCGATATTCCCCGAAACTGCGCAAGTCTGGTCTCATTATAAGTTGGGGCACAATAAGCATGCTTACCCACTGTCACGTTTCGAAGACACGTCGCGTCCGAGAACAGTAATGTTCGCTCAAATAAAACTTGGTTCGGGCGCACGCCGCGCGCCCGCCAGCCCAGCGGGCGGTCACGACAAATAAAATGTAACAACAAGTATAATTGCTCGAAATAAAAGGTAATGTAAGTATTATTTTGTTCACTTTGTTTTCGAAGTATTTTGCCGAAAGCAGCTAACGTTTATTTGTGATAATCGTTGCGAAATACTGACAACAGTTTTGAAAATAAATAGGTACTGGGAAATTTTTGAATTAGTCAGATAATAATAAATTGTTAGCCCTTTAGCATTATGAATTACCTACAATTAAAACAAGGTACGGCTTTATTCCACAGTAGGAATGTTAGAAGCAAAAGCATACGTTTACGAATCATAACTTGAGTAGTAAACTACCGTCACATCCTGACTATTCCTGGCGCACAAATACTTCAAGTTGTAGACATAATATCCGGAGATATTCGCAGCTCGATTAGTTGCCAGCTGTCTAAGTAAAACTGTACCGTACATAGTACGGTTTATGTGAAATAAAATATTTTGAATTTGAATGGGATGATATAGGTACTGCATACGAGTCCTAGAGTTGGCATCATTTATATGGAGAAAATGTTAGCTCCGTAAATTTAATAGTTTAAAATTGTAGTAAGCCGATGTGTAGCACAGAACATCACACAACTTCAGTTTTATCTTTGTTTAATTGTCTTTTAGCTAAAAGTTATGTTTTTATTCTAATGCCAGATCAGTGAATAAGTAATGTTTATGCCATCAAAAACATAACTTGTAAAAAAAGCCAAGTCTCGCAACTCAGTTCTTCTACCTTAAAAAGTTGTGAGATCCATGAAATACCAAGTCGGTTAATTTATTCACTCCCTACTTAAGGAACCTTCTGTCTTAAGTTATTACATAATTAGCTAACCTAACAACATCTTGTAGTGACCATCAATATTAAAAATCTTTTATGTTTTAAATAAATAAATTGACTTGGCAATCGCACTGTGAGATACATTGTGTTTTCATGCGATGGCGATGGCCAAGTCAATTTATTTATTTAAAACATAAAAGATTTTTAATATTGATGGTCACTACAAGATGTTGTTAGGTTAGCTAATTATGTAATAACTTAAGACAGAAGGTTCCTTAAGTAGGGAGTGAATAAATTAACCGACTTGGTATTTCATGGATCTCACAACTTTTTAAGGTAGAAGAACTGAGTTGCGAGACTTGGCTTTTTTTACAAGTTATGTTTTTGATGGCATCTCACTTCTTTTTGTAGATAGTCCTACTTTTTTTCCTTTCCGGTACCTTTTTAACTTTTTATTTTTAACATCCGTTGACCATTTTACAAGTTAAGTACCTTTGAACATAATTATATCTAGGTACCTATCTACACCTATTATTTCATTATATTATATACTAGCTTCCGCCCGCTTCTTCGCTCTATAAAAAAACTACCGCAAGTCCTTCCCCGGGATGCAATCTATCTCTCTGCCAAATTTTATCGAAATCCGTTCAGTTGTTTAGGCGTGAAAAGGTAACATACAGACAGACAGACAGAGTTACTTTCGAATTTATAACATTAATATGGATAATTGTTATTTTCCTCGCTAGAGAGCTCCGATAAACGCGTGCGATCGCTGCTAATCTTAAAGTGCTAATAGGGCGAAGCGCGTCTTTGTTTTTTGACTATGGCATCTCGTAGTTGACCTTATTCTTCTTCTTAGCGTGTCGATAGCAATCTAAATGGACTTGGCCCAGAATTCGGCTACTTGTTTGGCGCCTTCACCAGCGTCCATCAGTTCCTGTAACGTGCAGCTGACAGGACACGCAAGACACGATATTAAGTGTCCCATCGTTCGTGGGACAGCACCACATTTACACTCCAAGGCGGAGTCGTCTATGAATCTCCGCCTGAACAGGTTTTCCTTGCTTCGGCCAACCTGGGTCCGGAGTCTGTTTAAAGACTTCCAGGTTACCCAAGGTAACTCATGTCCAGGTGGGAGGTCTTCAGCGGGTGGGACGAACGGTTTGGGTAAGGAAGCACTGTCTCGCCACAGCTTCAGTCTCTCTTGTGATGGTTCGCCAGTGAGTGGGACGACACACTTTAAAAAACTGTTTCGAATTTTCAGCCTTTGTGGCACAAGGATGTTGTCGTGTGTCGGAGACCATTTGGCTCTTTCGCTGGAGCTTGCCACCGCTCTGCAAAGCACTGGTGGCGCTATTCCTGCTAGTGGATACAGCATTTGTACCGGGGTTGGTTTTAGGCAGCCAGTGATGATCCGGCACGTTTCATTCAAAGCTGTATCCACCAGCTTTGCATGGGCAGAACGGCTCCACACGGGGCACGCGAATTCTCCCGCAGAAAAAGATAGCGCCAGTCCAGTAGTCCGCATAACTTCAGGCGAAGCACCCCATTTCGATGAGACCAGTCGACGAAGAAGACTGTTGCGAGTGTGCACCTTCTGCTTGATATTTTTGCAGTTTTTGCTGAATGTTAAAGACCTGTCCAGGGTAATACCAAGATATTTAGGGGAGTTGCTGAGCTCGAGGTACACCCCACCCCAAACGATGAGAGGTCGTGACTACTTAACCGTACTATCCTGTCGTTGCCATAGGTAAACTCACCAGCGCAACCGCTATGTCCCTACATTTTAAATCTGTAATATCTTCAAAAATATTCATTTAAATTACATGCTTCAAAGGGCCAAATTGATCTATAGTAAATGCACAATGTATTTAAGGTACTTAATTGGATATAGATTAATGCTGTATTGCTTAAAATCGCTTCGTAAACAAGCCACTATTTCTCGTAAAAAGTAAAGGATAAAAAATGGCTATTGTGGGTTATCCCTAACAGATAGACATATACCATTGCGGACTTTTTTGTAGACCTTTTTAAGGTGTGCAATACTGTAGTACATTATTTTGATCTATCTCGTAGGGTTCAGCTAGCTTTTGCAATATAAGCGCAAGAAAATCTGTTTATTTACGACATCACATTAAAAACCTCTAAAATTATCAGTGTTTCTCTACTATATTATGCATGTATTATACAAATAAAACTTCCTTTTGAATCATTCTATCTATTAAAAAAAACTGCATCATAATCCGTTGCGCAGTTTTAAAGATCTGAGCATCCATAGGGACAGACAGACAGCAGGAAGCGACTTTGTTCAGGTACACTGATTCATTAACTGCAAATGTAACTTTGTAATTCTATATATTTATATGGGATTACAAAGTTATTTATGCAGTTGGTGTATCTAGAAAACTGGAACGAAATTGCAAAATATTTTAGTTTTTCCTTGATTTATACACTAAACGCTAATTGTGTTCTAAATTTGAAGCTTCTATGTCTGCTAGAAGTGCCTTAGAGTTTTGATGATCGGTCAGTCAGTCAGTCAGTCAGTGAGTGACAAAATTAAGAAACTTTGACTAGTTATAATTCTTAAACTACTGGTTCAAATTGAATGAAATTTGAAATATACCGTGTTTATACAATACCTGCTTGATTACTGAAAATTCAGGTCTCTAGTTTTATCCACAACGAAGTTATAGGGGGTCGAAAATGGCTTGAACTGCTTCGAGAAAAGGATGGTACGGCCGTGCCGCTTTTTGCTCGACTTGGCGGGGGCACTGCCGTGCCCCCCGATAAGTACACATAAACGCGCAGGATTTCGTCAGCAAGTGGCAATATTTGCGCTTGTCGAATGTGATCGCGTTATATTGTGCAAACAAGTCCTTGTTTGTTTGACAAAACTATTGAGCATAAAAACAGTGTGCCCGGCGCATTAGAGTCATGCAAACACACAGACATACATACCAGCACGCACACAACATGTAAGCTTTTGACGCGGATCGTTTTTATGTAGGACTATTGACGTTAGGACAGCTACGCACTGCGGTGAAACAAGGAGACGGAGATTATTTTGGTTGCGTTTGATAGCTATGCACATCGAGCTTCTTCACCGATGAATGTATTTCCCCACCCGGAGGTTATTTCCACGCCAAGTTCACAAAACTTTACTGTGGTATTAATTCCTGTCCAGTATCAAATATTTAAGAAACAATTGTTAAAAACTTATGTACGAGTATATTCATAGCTGAAAGTTCTCGGTAACGTTATACAGGTTATACATAAGTTCAAAGGAGAAAAAAGCTGTTCTCAAAGTATGTGTGAAGTGAAAGAAAAGTATAAAGTTGAAAGAATTCTCGACAATGTGGAGGTACTGAAACCTTGTGCAGAGAGAATATTTTAGCATTCATTATGTGTACTTTATTCGCGTACCTCGTGTTCTAGATTGTCATGGGACTTTTCTTTTGGAATTTCAATGACTGATTTAATCTTTCTTTTTGAAGATGTTTCTTAACTAGAACAAAATGAATAGCAATGCAAAACAGAATTCCAGATATTGATATTAATTACAGAAGTAATTTTATGCCATTTTTGTTCGCGCTATGTTTTTTCCGCCCGCTCTGTTCGCCGCACACGCTTTTAGTGTGCGTAAGCCTTTACAATAACAATCTAAGCTAAATTCAGTATAATTTAAAATAAATAGCGGTTGATTTAGTGTGTATGTGTACAGTGTATATTTACAGGGTGCGTGCGGGCGGCGCGGCGGCGCGGCGGCCGGTGTGGACTGCGCCTATTTGTGGCCACGTGCACCTACTTGCAGATAGTTAGGGGCACTGCACATTGGCGATGACCGTGGAACTACTACAAAAAACTACCTTGATCGATAATTAAGGTTATTTAGCCAAATAAAACTTAAATAATTCCCAAAACGTAATTTAACTTGTTCTCATCAAAGGTATGATGTTACAAATGGGCTCTACTTCTGAAACCGTGTTGACCTCGCTGTGGGTCGATGACCGATTACACGCACGCTTGTGTTGCTACTTCATGAAACTCTCCGCGTCGATAAGTAACGTCGCGTCCCTGGCTGCGAGGCTTGGCACACGTCCTTCACGACTAAACACGCGCGGGGACTGACAGAGGTCTTAAGTGATCGTAATCTGACTTGATGATAAATCTTCAAAGATTGAACATACCGTAGCACTCCATCAAATATTGGGCGTGTTACGTGTTGGGCGACCCAATCAAGCTTATACACAGCGTCTGCGGAAAAACTGCTTTACTTTTTTTGTGTTTTTCGTCCAAAATTAAAAACGATTTTTATTAGTTACGGAGCACGAAAATCATCAAAATCAAAATATTTTATTTCACATAAGCCTACATGGGCACTTATGAAACGTCAGAAGCTAGGTGCACGGTTCCAATTGGTCGTTTCCTATGGAGAAGAACCGGCAAGAAACTCCACGGTTACTCTTTTTAAAAATAATTGGCTTTTACAATATTTTCAAATTACAGTAGGTATGGGAGGATAGCGTAGGCCTGTCAACAAGTATCAGGTACTTGATAAAATAAAAAATGGTCTACAGATCTAAAGTCTACAAGGCCTACAAAGTCCTCACATTTACAAAATAAGAATCTATCAAAAGGATAAATAAAAAATAAAAACCTAATAAAACCTAGTGATATGATTCCCATTACAACCACTAATAAAGAGATGGAAAAAAAAATTGAATTTTCTGTATATAATGTCAAGTAATAGATTATGTCAAAAAAGTAAATAAAGTAAAGTAAAGTAAATAAAAAATGAACATCGTAATTTGAGAGCAGTTAATAGACATTTAAATAGTTAAGCCGTTAATGAGTAGCCAGGGAAGCCACATGTGCAGAAGGAATTATTGCCAAACTACCTTGTCTTCAACATAGTCTTTAATCTTATAATATGCTTTTTTGATAAGGACACGTTTGATGAAGGTTTTGAATTTTCCATCGCTAAGTTCTGTAACCGACTTTGGCAACTTGTTATAAAAACGGACGCCGTTTACAAGAAATGACTTGCTAGTTTTAGTTAATCTAAATTTAGGTAACACAATTTCATTTTTACTACGTGTATTTATATTGTGGAAATCGCTTCTTATTTTGAAGAGTCCTAAGTTTTTGCGAACATACAAAATACTTTCTAAAATATAAAGAGAAGGCAGAGTTAGTATATCAATTTCTTTGAATTTGTTTCTAAGAGACTCGCGAGGACCCATTTGATAGATTGCGCGGATTGCCCTCTTTTGTAAAATGAAAATTGAATCTACGTCAGCTGCCGATCCCCACAGCAGAACACCATAAGACATAATGCTGTGGAAATAAGCAAAGTATACTAACCTAGCTGTGGCTATATCTGTCAACTGCCTTATTTTTCTTACTGCATATGCAGCTGATCTTAATCTACCTGAGAGAGCTCTAATGTGTGCGCCCCATTGTAATTTTGAATCTAAAGTAATTCCTAGAAATACAGTTTCCGTAACAGCGTCTAGTTTTTTGCCATCAAGTTCTAAATTCAGACCCACTTGAGGTACATTTGGTAATGAGAACTTAAGACATTTAGTTTTGTTCGCATTAAGTAAAAGATTATTAGCTGCAAACCATTTCGAAAGAACAGCCAGACTCTCGTTAACATGTAAGACATCCGTATCTTTTCTATCTATTTGAAAAATAAGGGAAGTGTCATCCGCGAATAAAATGATATCCGACAAGTTAGCCATCATGTAAGGAAGGTCATTAATATAAACTAGAAATAGGAAAGGGCCAAGAATTGAGCCTTGAGGCACGCCCATCTTAACTAAAGACCCCGATGACGTCGCCCCATTAACGTTTACTTTTTGCTGCTGCTTTGACAGATAGGAAAGAACAAGATCAGCAGCTTGTCCACGAATTCCGTAATGGTATAATTTACAGATCAGTGTATTATGGTCAACGCAGTCAAACGCTTTTGAGAGGTCACAGAAAACGCCAATTGCATCCTGGGACTTCTCCCAGGATTCCAAAATGTGACTGATGAGTTTTACTCCCGCGTCCGTCGTCGACCTACCTTTCGTGAAACTAAACTGGCGACTATGTAAAATCCCATTTGAATTATTATGTGACAACATCTGGTCCAGCATGATTTTTTCATAGATTTTGCTCATAGCTGGTAGCACAGATATAGGTCTATAATTAGAGGATCAAACTTACTACCCGATTTGAAAATTGGTACTACTTTACTATGTTTCATTAAGTCAGGAAACGTACCGCTGTCTAAACATTGATTAAATATGCCTGTTAGGGCAGGGGCAATTGTGTCAATAATATCTCCAAGAACCTTAACAGAAATCCCCCATAAGTCAATCAAAACAGAAAAGACAATCCCTCGGTAGGTTTCCGAAAATAATAAGTAATATAAATAGTGGCTGATGATAAGTGTTAAAGGATGCAAGTTTTTCTAATCGTATAGTAAATCTAAAAGACAATCTGCACACTTCACAGTGTGAAAGTATGCTAAAGCTCATTTTTCAGGTCTAGTAATATCTGGTTAGTACCTATTATAATTTTGATTATAATAACTCGCAGAAAGATCTTGGCGTACTTAGGCTTATTTAGTAAACATGTTCATTATTATGGGTGTATTTTTATTTGTCTCACCTTGTTCTTGACAGCATTATTGTATCTCATTATCAACATATCGACTTCTAAGAAAATTTATAGTTTTCCGATAGGGACAGCCTCCTCACGGCTTTGCTCGTGTGACGTCCGCCTGTTACGATAGGAGTTACGTTAAAGTAATTGATAACAAATAAAAAAACCGGGCAAGAGCGAGTCGGACTCGCGTACCGAGGGTTCCGTGCCATCATATGTTTTTATTCATCAGACAATTTTAACATTGCACGCTGCGGTGTAGAATATTTATTTATTAAAACTTTATGCACAAGTAAAAGAAATCATCATCATCATCATCATTTCAGCCAAAAGACGTCCACTGCTGGACATAGGCCTCCCCCAAGCACTTGCACTTCGACCGGTAAAAGAAATACTGTACAATACTTTTTTTTGTTTTACAATAAAAACCATACTAATATACATACAATCATTCTGATTTTTTGTCAGATTATTCTACAAGCAACATAATAAAGCACTAGTGTTTTATTTTTTTAGTCCAAACAATAGATTTTTTGTAAATGGATAATTGCTTTCATATTTTGCAATAAATTACCAGTGTTGTGTCATCGCGCTTCCCTTGATTTTCTATGCAGTCCGACAAAGACCGCGCCTTAACCATATTAGTTTTTGTAACCACCTTTTAAAATCCTTCATTTTGATATCCCACTCATGGTATTAGAAGAAAAAAAAATCGAACTCCACAATATGGCACTCCAAATCCGCCATTTTACTTTGTTTTTGATTTTAATGTAGTCAGTGACACTCGCGCTACTAAAACAAATCTAAAGACGTATAATTTATCTAAATCCGTTCATTCGTTTAGGAGCTACGAGGGAACAAAGAAACGGAGTTTTTTATTTATTTATAGATAATTAAAACGGTAAAACACCAATTACATTAATTAACATAGAGACAATAATTACGTTCACAATAATATAATTTAAAACTAACATGGAACAGTGGACTCCCGTGCATACCTACTTTCTCTCACAGAACTCAAGACATATAGGTACGCATAATTTTAATCCATTCATCCGCAAACACATCACATTCAGGGTTGGCAACCAGAAGAGCATTCAGCACCTTTAGAGTATGACATATTGGGGATTCGGCTCTGGCTACAGTTTTGGCTGGCAGTTGCGCAAACAGATTGTGCCGGTGGCTCTGACGGTGTCCGATGTATTTTTCGGACACAAATAGTCGGCAGAAAAGACCATGGAGTTCCGGACAGTCGATATGTCCCCGTAAGATCTTACAGGCTACAGTGAGTTGATCAAGGCCTCTTCTCACCTCCAATGAGTTGAAGCCCAACGTCCCTAAAAGATAATTGGTAGGGTACATGTACGGAACGAAATGGTATAACCTTTGGAAGGGGCATCTTAGGAAAGTTTTCTGTACCTTTTCCAGTATCAGTGTTTGAGTCGCGGAATAGGGGTGCCAAACACAGGCACTGGACTCGAGTTTGCTTCGAACCAGAGAGGCGTACAACAGCCTAATAATATTTGGATTAAATAAATAAATAAATGTTTTATTCAGTATTAACATTGGTAAAATTATTACATAAAGTCTTAAAAATGATTTACAAAGGTATAATAATGTTAGATGCCTGTACTAGGATAAACCTGTATCACAGGCGCGAGGCGGCATGAGCATACTTAATGATAATTGTAGGACTATAAAATTCTTAACAATATTTATGACGGCACGGTTGGCGCAGTGGTTAAGTGATTGACTGCTGCGCTGCGTGTCACGGGTTCGATTCCCGCACGGAACAAATATTGGTATGACCTACAAGTAGTTGTTCCGGGTCTGGCTGTTGTGTATGTGAATTTAAATGTTTGTAAACGCACCCACAATACAGGAGAAATTCCTAGTGTGGGGCAACGTTCAAAAAAAAAAAAAAAATTTAACATTAGAAGTCTTGAAATAATGACTAAAATTTTACTAATTAATTTTATACCTAGTTTACTTAAATACTATTTTATTTACCTTAAAGATTAAAATAACAAAAAAGTCTAATTGTATACGAATTTTTGAGTCAGCGTAAAAATAGTTTTTTGCACTTTAAAACGAACACATATGGTATGATTTTGCGTCAACAGAAATTGGTAAGTGGGTTAAAGTCAATGTTGCACAAAATTAAATCACGTTCGAGGCAGTGTGTTTACCTATTCAATTTTTGCTGCGGGCGACTTATGTGCTTAAACATCAACAGAATCGAGGGTATGTAGGTCAGTGCAGTGTTTTGTTGCGTCAGCAGCAGGCAGTAAACCCGGAAGTCTGGCCTTAAGTATGACGCTCTAGGCGCCCTCGTAGTCGATAGAGTTGATGTACCTGTATTCCGCTATTTTCCTAGCAGGACACTCAGCATCTCCCATCTTGTGGTTATTGGGCTTTTTAAAGCGTGAGCAAGTTGCACATTTCGGTGTATCAGATTTCTTTGCGCACTCTGACATCGAGTGTCCTTCTTCACCGCAGTGACCACACGTGGATTTTAGCTCTCTGCATGTTTTTGCTGCATGACCATATTGTTGGCATTTGTAGCATCGTGTGACCAAGGTGAAGTCCCTGACAGGGCATGACGTCCAATTTATAAAAAGCCTTGCTTGGGATAATAGGGCTTTACGTATATTAGCTGTAACTTCAATGACGTAGTTACAGGTCGACGCATCTTTCTTCCCAGATTTGTGGCTTAATTTAACTACGCTCAAAAAGGACTCCATAGGCATTGCTGAAAACTTATCGGCTACATTCTGTTCATAAATGCACCTGAAGACTTCGGTTTCTGCCAAAGTAGTCGGCACACCTACAACCACGATCCGAGGTTTGCGTTTGTTTGGTTCGTCGGCGGTAAGTCCGGATGTAGAGAGCTCGACTGCGTGCTTGAGTTTGTCAGCATCATGTTTCGTCTCTGTACTTATAATAACGCCTCCATTTTTGGTCTTTCGGACACCACGTACATGCAGCTTCATTTGATCAGGGCGAATGATTTTTTGCACGAGGTCTTTTGTTTCGTCACTTGACTTTAATTTATCGTTGGGATAAATAGCTACAGAGCTTAAATTGTTCGGTCGAATGAAATCATTTGCTGCTTTCTTCACCATATCGGCAAACGAAACATTTCCCGCAGAACCAGAGTCCTTAATCGTCTACTTGAGCTCCGAAATATGTTCCGTCAGGTTGCGCTTTTCCTGAAGGGCATCAACGGCGTTATAAGCTTGAATGACTTTCTGCTTCAGCGACTGGTATAGAACTGCCATTTGTGAGGTACCTGATCCTACTTTACGGCACAGGGCAGAAATTTTCAGTTTCTGCTCCGAGTTGAGTTTGCCATCCGCGGCAATAGAGCAAACTTCATTTAAGTGCTGTTCGATGGCTGACATCCATTTTTGAATCTCGGGCGTTGAAATAACATCAACCGTGACCGACTCAAGGGCTGGGTTCTGCGTCATCGTCTTCGACGGGGAGGCGGAGGGTTGCACTGGTCCTCTTGGATTACAGGGGCTGTTATCCATTTTATATTTTTACGAGTTCAATGATTCGTGTGAATTATACACTGAAACTACACACTAAGCAAAATTACAGTTGCATTACGTTGGTAATGCACTAAAGGAGGTCACTACTATTAAAATAGGTAATTATTAAATATTGCTAACGAGCACGTCTGTACACTGCGAATGACCGCGAAGTGATTCAAAAGTATTCTACATAGTAAGTATTCTAAGTAGTAGTACTTCGACGCCACACAGTTCTGACACGAACTCCGTTCATTAGTATTGAATTTCTGATTTTGATCATCTACTTTTGCTGTTGACTGTACTGTCTTTTTGCGTATGTCGATTTAACTGAGACTTCTGGTGCAACAAGATATTTTCTTCTTTTTTGTCGAGGCTGGGATCATAAGGGAGAGTTTTATGGAGTTTTAAAACAGCATGGAGGACATACAATTTCCTGACTCTGAGAAGACCGCTTAGCGAATAAAGGTTTTCAGTAGGGAATCTATACGGTTTGAAATGCATGACCTTCAAGAGAGATCTTTGTCCTCGCTCCAATTCTAGAAATTTAATTTTTGTAGCTCCGCCCCAAACTGGTATACAGTATACTAAAACTGACTGGGCTAGTGAAACATAAATTTGGTTTAAGAGAGTCTTGGAGGTAACATGTTTTGAAGATCCAAATGAGCTTTCTAGTCCGAGCCATGACCATTTCTGTGTGTAGTAGTGTACCTTTAAACGCATTAAAAAGCATATCTAGCAAGGAAGAGGGTAACTTGTTATAAAAGGTTATGCCATTATGAAGAAGACGGTGAAAGGGGGCTCGTAGTTCGTCCTTATTTCTAGTGTTAACATTGTGAATATCACTTTTTTTTAGTGAATAGGTGTATATCTTGCCTAGTCTATATAAGATGTTGGCTACCAGTTGGTCAGACTGGTTGTCAGACTTTTGGGCTTCTGACGACCCGTAACGACTGTCAAAGATCCACGAATGATTGCCGGGACCAATAGCTTTGCGAGGCACGGAGGGGTTTTGGTATGAAAAGATGGTCGCCCAACTGCGGCAAGCGTAGCATAAACTGATCGATCGACCCGTGCGGCTGTTATTACTTGGCCACGAGCCCCTCCACTGTTTAATAAGTATACATAATTACATAATATTACGACTAGACGAATATTAGCTGTATGAATTGTAGCTAATCTGTATGTTACCCCGTTGTTTACGTTCTTCTAGCCACAGTGGACTGTTACACGTGTTTCTGTTTACTCGGAAGTTGTAGATGTATAATACCTAGTGAGTATTTATTACACATTCCGGGTGAGCTATTCGTTCAACGTAACATCGTAGACAAAAAATGGGGTGTGGCTGTATCATGGACACACGGCTGTGTGTTGTACGTGAGTACGTTTACGTAACGGAGTTGATCCGCTGGGCCGCATTCATTCTTTTACATTCCCGGCAATGCTTGACTCGGTCATATGGTGTTTTATTGGTACCATTCGTTTGCTCTTGAGAAGCCCTTTCCAACCGTATACGATCTCTGTATTTGGATTTGGCACTATTTGTCACTTGTTTTGCATACAATCGATAGATTTTGACGAGAGCTGAGGATTTAAATTTAAACGAACGTCGTAGCTTTTCCGAGTCAAGTTATACTAAGTGGAAATCTCGATACGCACCAAAATGACCTCAAAATGGCGGCGCTTCCACCTCCACCTCACGCGATGCGTCACAGTCCTCACTTGGCGTAATAATTTTTTTGATCCTTTAGCTATCCAATGGCGTAATTTAATTTAGGATGAAGATGATAGATATGAAGCTACAACACCAAACTGACTTTGTTATCATTGGATTTTTTGACTTGCCTCCCACTACGGAAGCAATTTTAAAGAAGTATTCACGTCAAAAACCTTTTCCTTCATTAATCGACTTTCTATAGAATACCAACGTCCCCGAACATTGACTCCTCATACGAGGATGTCTAGCGATAAATAGATAAGTTTCAAACTGAAACATAAAGCAAAGTTTGTTCATCAATCTCGTCAATATTGCTTGAAGATTTTCCCGCTCGGTGCGTTCAGTTAATACAGTTTTTAGCGGCGCTCAATATCACTGGCATGTGTGTCAATGTCGTGGCAAGTATGGTAATATTCCCAAACTTTGCCAATAAACGGGAGCTCGCGGGGGTGAGGTGACGCGCGAGGGCGGGCCCCCTCCCCCGGGAGCGTGTGTTTGTCCACGGGCTTACTGCGGCATCGAAAGGACGCTGGAGACCTCGTGTCTCCTCTCTTGGAATAAAGACTGGCTTTCTTTGAGAACATATGTTAATTAAATCCGTACACATATTAGCTTCAGGGGAAATAAAATAAAAGCCTAGAAGCGAACTAGACAAATACGTGCTTGTAATGTATTTCTAGGCACCAAAAAGCTGCGTGTTATGAGCCTGTATGTTTCTCGTACCGGATCGTCAATGGAGTGTGCGCATTCTCTGGACAAGCGATCTTACCAGTTCCAACAAAAGTTTAAATATAAAAGTTACAGATCTCTCATCGGAATAAAACTGTTTCCGACTGCCACATATTCCTATTACGTACCATTTCAATATTTGGCGAATCAGCTAGCAGTGCGAGGGCAATATTTTATTGTTATGCTCATGTTCAAGTTTTTGCTATCATATTATCGAATTTAGTTCTGTTTAGAGTCATGGCGTGTCGAGATTTTGACACGTCGCGCTTCGGGGGATACAATAAGATACAATTTGGGTTTATGCCCACTATTACCACTTGTACGTACTACACTGATCATATCTATGTTGTCTGATATTCATAATACATTGTTATGCTTAAACATTTCGAATGAGTTGGGTGAGTAGTACGATGAATGGATGGTGTTAATGGCATCGTAGCTGTCACCGATATAAAACCAGAATCACGTTAGCACCGAGTAGCCTGCAATAGAGAATGGTGAAAGGTTCAAGTAAAAGCTTTTTGCCACAATAGGGCGACACATATTGAATGTTATAATACGGGTGACAAAAGAACTGTGGTTCAATAGTTACGGTAAAAGTAGCTAAGGCAATTTCTCGAGAGGTGATACAAAAGAATACTTTACGAAAAATATCAGTGTTACGAAGAAAAAAAAAACGAAATCCGTAAACGTAGCAGATATACGTATGTCGTCGTAAATAGATTCTAGTACTAATCGGCTAACTGTAACCAAATCTACAACTTACGCATAGGCTTCTAGGTGATGACTAAAATAATAAGAAACTTTCCAATGACAGCGTAACTCTTAGCACTAATGAACCAGGTGATAACATTCCTACCTTCAAGGATTTTCCCTCAAAAGAAAACCCATCCGTCAGAAATAAGGCATTAACAAAGCCAAACTGAAAAGCTTTTTCTGACTACGATTTGTGACAATGATAATATGCCCTGAATTATTACTAGTTATTTTTTTTATTTAAATGAAAATCGTTTACTTTTACCATGTTTGTAAATATGTGAACACCATGTATCTATCAGATAATTAATTTATATGTCATGGTTTCATTTTTAATTCTTTTACCTGTTGTGTTAAAGTTATTTTATTTTAGGTGCATCGTCTTCACTTAATATTATTTTCTTTTTATTTTTTTATTAAGAGGAACAGCAAACAGTTACATTATGAAAACTTAAAACTAGTATAACAATATTTGTATTTTGCTAATAATGTAACCCACAATACTGTCCACGGGTTATCATAATAATATAAAAAAAAAACAACTTTAATCGCTAGGCGTGAGAAAAAAAAAAAAAAAAAAGTTATAAACAATAAAAAAAAAAAAAGTTAAAAATAATAAAATAAAAGAAAGATGACAAATAAAAAGTGTACAACCAGGACAGATTTAAAGTGAAAATTTAAAGATTCTGTAAAATATGTATTATTTTTTTAAGAGATTTCAAGATAAGACCTTTGAATTTTCCTATTGGGCTATTGAAGATGTCAATATTTACAAAACTTTTATTGTACAAGTCAACCATGCGATTCTCGCCACAGTGTGCTTTTGGGTAACACGTGTGTTCGAATTTTTTTGCTGTTTTTCTGTGTTATTATGTTTATTGTGACTTGTTATTGTGGTTGTTTGTGTTTTGTCTAGTAGTTGCCTGCCATCAGGTTTGTTTACTGTTTGTTTTTTAACGATATTGGTCACGATTATCCATATTCAAGATGAATATGGATAAAAATAAACCCCCAGACCCTCCTGATGATATATCCACTACCCCCCCATCCGGATTTTCTTCATACAACCTAAGTCCCACCCCCAACCCATTAAGCCAGTTTGCAGATGTAGTCTTTAATCTGGACTCACAAATCCTTCCATCCCAGACTAACATTCGTAAACGCCCCGGTAATGAAGAGGATATACTTAATCGTCCTACCAAACAACCGCGAACCCATGTTGGCCGTCTTAGGTACTTAGTAACAGATAAAGGCCCTTTCATTGTCCATGTTTCCCGTCAGGAAACCCAAGCTAATTCTGGTACTACCTTACACCCGGTTACATTTGGGCGCTTTTTGGCAAATCAGAAAATATCAAATATTATTGCAGTCAAGCGAGTTGGTAGAAACCGTGTGTCAGTGGAGTTTGCATCCCCGCAGGATGCAAACGCTTTTATATCTAATAACATTCTAGCGACAAATTTGTATGATGCTGTTATTCCATCCTTTAATATAACCCGTATGGGTGTTGTAAGTGGAATTCCTACTGACTTCTCAGAAGAGGAAGTGCTATCATACTTAAAAGTACCAGTAGGCTGTGGTCCAATAATAAAAGTTAGGCGATTAAACAGAAAGTTGCACAAAGATGGTTTAACTGAATACAGGCCCACAGAAACTTGTGTCATTACGTTTGATGGCCAAGTTTTACCAAAACGAATTTTCTGTTTTTATACTGCTCTTGTTGTAGAACAGTATGTCTATCCCACTATTCAATGCCGCAAGTGTTGCCGATTTGGTCACGTAGAATCTCTTTGTCGTTCCAAACCCCGTTGCAGCAAGTGTGGCAATGATCACCCTGGTGATGGTTGCAGCATTGCTGAGAGCGAAGCTTTCTGCGTCTTGTGCTCTGGAGGTCACTTTGCAAATAGCAGGGCCTGTCCGGAGTACAGCAGGCAGAAAACTATTAAAACAATTATGGCTGAGAAAGTGATCTCATATTCTGAAGCAAGTAAAACTGTTCCCATTTCTACTCGTAGCTATGCAGACATTACTAAATCACAGACTCAATCATACAGAAAAACTGTGTTCCTAAAGCCAAAGACCCATGCTCCCCTTTCTCCCTCTTATGATAAAACAGCTCATCAGCAGCTCACTAGCACTCCTCAACCTTCTCAGCCTAATGGCTGTGCTCTCAATAGTCAACTAGCAGAATCTCCTGAAAACTTATCTTCAATAATTGAACTTCTTAGTAAACTCTTGGTAACTTTAATGTCTTCATCTAATAAAACTCAATTACCGTCCAACGTTGCTACTACACTTATCAACTCTCTTTCATCTTATAATAATGCCTCGGTGCGTGTTCCTTCAGTGGAATGTGAGGAGCGTGTTCCATAAGAAGCATGAGCTCACATTCCTATTGAACAAATACAAACCCTTAGCTTGTTCCCTCGCTGAGACTTGGCTAGTTCCGAGTCTTAGTTTCCGTTTACCTACTTTTAATGTTCTCAGATGTGACCGATCTGATGGCTATGGCGGGTCGGCTCTCTGCGTGAACAATCGTGTTCCACTTGCGGCTGTATCTTTGCCTTCTCTAGGTGATGATATTAGCATCGTGGCTGGTAGGGTAGAGGGTATAACCCTCCTATCTGTCTATATTGCTCACCCTCACCAAAGTTTCCTTCCAATCTTGAAGCGTACCTTGGAAAACATAGAAGGCCCTATACTTGTTATGGGGGACTTCAATTGCCATCACTTTAGGTGGGGTTCTGAACGTTGCGACTCTTTTGGGGAAGGTTTAGTTGAAATCTTGGATGACCTTAACCTGTGTATCCTAAACAATGGTTGCCCAACCCGTAGGTCTCTTCCTGGACAGCATAAGAGTTGTGTTGACCTCACATTTTGCACACTGGATATCGCAGGGTCGTGTCATTGGGAGTGTACCAGTTTGTCACATGGCAGTGACCACTATCCAATTATAATATCCCTGGCTGATAAAACATATTTAGAAAAGTCGAGCCCTCCACTCTTGAGGTATAATCTGTCTAATCCTGATTGGGCAAAGTATTCCACATTATTGGAGGACAAAATTGACTCACTACCAAATTTAGTTTCTGGTGATTTTGATTCCCTTAGTCCCCTCCATGTGTCAAACTGTTATAATAACCTCATTTCGGCCATAACAGCTAGCGCAGACTCGTGCTTTCCTGTCAAAAACTCAGCACGGGGGCGGATCCCTCCTCCACCATGGTGGGATCAGGAATGCACATCAGCCATAAGGGAAAGGGATGATGCTGAAAGGATGTATAATGGGGCGATGATTAGCGATAACTTAATAGCATTTAACAGGACCCTTGCTAAATCTAGAAGATTGCTTCGAAGGAAGAAACGCGCTGGTTGGGCTGACTTTTGTGGTTCTCTGTTCCCTTCCACTCCTTTATCAGTTGTATGGAAGAAGATCAACCGTTTTAGATCTGGATGTTCCCCTTCAATTTCTGCTCCCATCCCTCGAGAGACCGCTGAGCAGTTCTTTGATAAACTGGCTCCTCCGTATGTACCATCGGAAACAGAACATAGCCAGCCGTCTTTCATTCCTTCACAGGATCCTTTAGATGCACCATTTTCTATGCAGGAGCTTAACTCAGTTTTAAAACACGTTCATGACTCTGCCCCCGGTATAGACGGTATTGTCTATTCCTTTATGTCACACGCAGGTCATAGAGCAAAAAACTATTTTTTAAACATTTTAAATTTTTGTTACACTAATGGTTGGGTACCCGATCAGTGGAAAACTCAAATCATCATACCTATTTTGAAACCTGGCAAACACACTGATGACCCAAACAGCTTCAGACCAATCGCTTTGTCATCAGTCCTTGCAAAAATATTAGAACACCTAGTGAAGAATCGACTAGAGTATTTAGTAGAATCTAGAGACGTACTTCCTGGGTCTCAATTCGGTTTTAGAAAGGGACTCAGTACCATGGATAGTGTAGGGGTTTTGGTGTCAGATATACGCTCATCGTTTTCGAAAAATGAATCCGTGGTCGCTGCCTTTTTAGACATTTCCTCTGCATATGATAATGTCCTTCTTCCCATTCTCAGGCAAAAACTGCAACAGCTGAGTATACCGGACAGAATGGTACAGTGCATATGTAGTCTACTCATGTCTAGGTCTTTGGTTTTGAGAGTGCCGGGTGAAGAATTTGACGCCAGGATGTCATGGAAGGGTCTATCACAGGGCTCAGTTCTTAGTCCTTTACTGTACAACATATATACAGCTGACATCGGTTCATGTCTTAATAACAACTGTCAAATTCTTCAGTATGCTGACGACTTGGCTCTATATGTCAGAAATAACTCTATTAGCGACGCTGCAACATCTCTCTGCGTGTCCCTGGACTCTCTAAACCAATGGCTAAATTCCCACGGTCTGAGTTTGTCTGCCCCAAAAAGTGCCGTAGTTGTGTTTTCTCGCAGGAGGCTGATACCACAAGTTTCAGTGGGCATCCAAGGGCATTGTATACCGGTTTCTTCAAAAGTAACATTTTTAGGCGTTCTCTTAGATTCCAAATTGAGTGGGTTACATCATTTAAATTACTTAGTTAACAGATGCGAGAGAACTATTCCCATATTAAAGGCGCTTGCCGGTGTCTGGTGGGGTGCACATCCTTACTCCATGAAACTGGTATACAATGCCCTAATCCGGAGTGTTCTGGACTACGGATCTTTTCTTTTAATTCCCTGCAACAAAGGTGCTTTAGCAAGGTTGGACAGAATTCAGGCTAAGTGTCTACGGATCATATCGGGGTGTATGAAGTCCTCACCAATTAATGCATTGCAAGTAGAGTTCGCAGAACCACCGTTGGCCTTGAGAAGGCAGTATCTAGCGTCGAGATTTTGGGCTAGAGTAATTTCCAAATCCTCCCACCCTCTTGTCCAAAAAGTGGATGACCTGGATGCCGCATGCCGAAGTTCCAATTATTGGAACCATAAAGAAGTCCCTCTGATTTTAAATTCCTTCCGTTGTTATCAAAATTTAGATTCCCCCATTACTCAGCTTCCGAAACTCCCTATTTTCAGTTTTGATTATGAAGTTATATGTTTTAAACCAGATATTTTCTACAATATTGGCATTTCGAAAAAGTCACCTTCGGCGGACTCTATTTTCAATGCGGCGGTTGGTGAGCGATGGTGCAATTTCGAGAGATTTTTTACGGACGCCTCTAAATTATCAGATGCAAGTTGCACTGGTGCTGCGGTATACTACCAAAACTCTAAAATCGTTTTGAAATTCAGATGCCCCGTACAATCATCGGTGTTTACGGGTGAGTGTGTGGCCATTTTAGAAGCATGCTTATTCATAGAAGCCCATAGCATAAGTTTTGGTGTCATCTTTACAGACTCACTTAGTTGCTTGCAAGCTTTGGAGCAGAGTCCTTTCAAGAGTAAACTGCACAGTCCAATTATATTACAAATTAAGAAGTCTCTTTTTTCTTGTGCCAAGAATCACAAAACCGTTCACTTGGTTTGGATTCCAAGTCATTGTGGCATAAGAGGAAACGAGTACGTAGATGCTCTTGCTAAGGATGCTGTTACGTCCCAAGCCGTTGACCTTAAGCATTTTCAATGTCAGGGCTACGATCTGCTGAACCTTCCAAAAAAGAGCTTGCTATCCTCATGGCAGGTGCAGTGGCAAAACTCAAGCAAACGGAAAGGTGCTTTTTATCACGCAATTCAACCTAATATTACTCCCAAGCCTTGGTTTTACCCATATAAAAAGATTTCCAAAAAAGTAGTTTCTGTTATTTGCCGTCTCCGCATAGGTCATTGTTGTTCCCCGGTATTTCTTAACAAAATACGGGTCAGAGACATATCTCTCTGCGAATGTGGATTGGACGAAGGTACTTTGGAGCACATCTTTTTTAACTGCTCCAATAATAACCCAGCCCATGACTTGTATAGCCTTCTCCCTAAATTAAAGATCCCTGTCCCAACTAACTTTCCATCCCTACTAACATATTCTTCCCCAAAGCTTCTTGAAGCTTTGATGTTTTTTATCCGGGTCAATGACATTAAATTATGATGATTTCTGTGTTTTCATTTAAGTAGATATATATAATATTTAATAATATAACTAACAATATTTTTTGTTTGTTTCAGTGTATCTACTAATATTTGTCAACAAGTTTCACATTAAATTCAACTATTTACCATGGAAATAGTATTTGATGTAGAATTTTAATTTTATTTTTTATTATTTTGTCTCCCCCACGTTTTCTCAGAACACATTTGACATTGGCAGAATTGTCGACATCGGCACCATTGCCATAGAGAAAAATAGAATAGAAGTCAACCATGCGGCGGATGGGTGAGCGCAGGCCGGAGTTGGTTCGACAGGAGGGTATTGCAAACAGCGTACCTGCGCGCACCTGACGCCTGTGGAAGGTTCTAGGTATTGCGTAACAGATCATGTTATTAAGGTTTATGCAGTTGAATTTATTTCTAACAATTTTGTATAGCGTGATAGCTTCAAGGTATTTTCTACGACAATTCAATGATAAAAGTTTGTACTTGCTGAGTAACTGGGCATAAGGTAAGTAAGATTTATGGCACCTGTAGTGCATAGCACGTAGAAATTTGTATTGTACATTTTCAATAATTTCCGTGTATTTCTTATAAAATGGGTTCCATACCGAAACCGCATACTCTAGTTGTGATCGAACTTTATACAGGCATAAATAAGATGAGGTTCTTTTAAAGTTAAGGGTGGACCGCATAATAAATCCATACATCTGATAAGCTTTGTTTACAATTTTATCGATATGCAGGTCTAGACAGAGTTTTGAGTCAAATATAACACCCAGATCCCGAATAGAGTTCAATTTAGCAAGTGGTGTGTGACATAGGGTGTATTTAAATTTAATAACGTTCTTTTTTTTTATGAAAGTAATGTAATTACACTTAGGTAAACTTAACTTTAGCTTATTACCGGTACAGTATTCGGACAGTCGGTTCAGGTCTTGCTGGAAAAGAATACAATCAACAGTTTTCACTGATTTGTAGACCTTCAGATCGTCTGCATACAAAAGGAATTGAGTATACTGGAAACATTTCCCTATGTCGTTGATAAATATGTCAAATAACAAAGGCCCAAGGATAGAACCCTGTGGAACACCAGATGTTAACTTGGTAATGTTCGACCTGTACCCGTTGATTACGACACTCTGGCAGCGGTTAGTGATATACGACACGAACCAACGCAATAAGTTTCCTCTAATTCCATTGAAGGCGATTTTATTAAGCAGTAATTCGTGATCCACCCTGTCAAAGGCCTTGCAAAAATCTGTGTACACATTGTCTACTTGTTCATTAGAGTCAATGCTATTAAACAAGAAACTAGAGAAAGATAGAAGGTTTGTGGTAGTAGATCTATATTTGACAAAGCCGTGTTGTTCCTGTATAATGACATGGTGCAACAATGGATATATTTCGTCATGAACAAGTTTCTCAAAAACCTTTGACAAGGTGGAGAGAATGGAGATTGGACGGTAATTTTCAACATTATTTTTGGAACCATTCTTGTGTACAGGTGTGATATTAGCGTATTTCCACCGGCTGGGAAACACGCCCTCGGTAATACACTTATTATAGATAATACTCAACGGTTTATAAATGCAAGCTGCAGTGTTCCGAAGAAAAAGTTATTATTATATAATTAATGTATGTAAAATAATGTAAAACATTTTAAAAGAGTAACGGTGGAGTTTCTTGTCCATTCTTTTCCATACAAAAACTACCTTTTGGAATGGGCGCTATCAATTCTATTTTGTTGTAATTTTTGACTTTCAATAGTGCCTTTTATGTGCCTATTTGAAATAAATGCTTTGACTTTAACTTACCAAGGGGTATCGTATTACAAAATAACTGGGTTGTTGAGGTCAGATAGGCAGTCGCTCCGTGTAAAATACTGGTATTCAGCTGCATCCGGTTAAACTGGAAGCCGATCCCAACATAGTTGGGAAAAGGCTTGTCAGAAATAATTATTTAAGTTGAAAATATTAGCACCGCAGCAGTGTGTAGGTATATATAAATAAACTACTCAATATTCTCACAGACATACAGTATACTGTATGTCTGTGAACAGTCTGACCAAGGTATGCGTTACTCCAATTTGCAACCAGAGCTGATGCAATAAGAAATGTAACATTTTTGTCACTTTTAATTAAACAAATTTCGCTTTCAGATTCAATTTTCCTATTTAAATCAAATGGAATTATTCAGTAGTTGAATACGGAACGGAATTATGAATTCAATGTGCACCCGCCGTGAGACGATCCCGTATTTCCGTCCTAGTTAGAAACGAACTATTATTTTGGTGAAAATGATGATAAACTTAGTTAGCGGATATTTTGGAGAACAGTGTTTGTATGCCGAGCTTGCGAAGCTGCGGCTTGAAGAAAAACAGATGGTGTCAGCTGCTGGCGTCGAGAGAAACTTTACACTGATGAGAGAGATATTGCATGCCCGAAATTTTGCAATTTTGTTATTGTTCAGTAGTGTATTTATTAAAACGATACTAATTTCGGGAAGTAACGTGGCTAAGTGCGGCTGGAATATGGGATAAGTAGTTATACGGGTATTATGAACTTTGCAACTTCTGTTAGATAAGTTTTAGTAGTCCTGCGATACGAAGTGCTGTTGTCTTAGATATGAACTTACTGCTTAAGGATTACAAGTTCACTTAGAAGATGTACGAGTAGGTACAATTATGCCATAATTATTATTATCTAACATAATGCTATCATAGTGCAGACATGAATTGATTTGTATCATACTTTATAATTTTCATTATATAAGTTGAAGAGCGAACTGGGTTGATTAGAACGTAGATATATCTATTTAGAATAGATTAAATGTGTAATTCATCATTTTGTATGCCCTTAATTGGCTGAACACAGCGCACTTTAAACTATAAACTTGACTAACCATTGTACCTATGTAGTATTGTAGTACTTACAAAGAGCGCCACCCACGAAGACGCGCGCCACTCTTCTTCCTAATGCTTACAGTACAAGTGTGCAACATTCCGCTAGAGTTTTAGTTTGTCGATACACACTAATTATTATTAGTAGGTAATTAGTGTTTATCGAAAAAACTGAAACACTAGCGGAATTTATTAGCGATAATCACTAACGATTGGGAAGAAGAGTGGGGCGCGTCTTCGTGGATGGCACTATCTGTATCACAATTAAAAATATCTGATTTCGTGAGTTTCGTGTAGCCTAAACACTTACATAATAATATGTAGCCTAAACACTTACATAATAATGTGTAGCCTAAACATTTACATGATAATATTAATGTTGGTAATCCAGTTCACTGTGTTAAAGAAAACGATCGTGATAATATCCATAGACACGAACAGCCAAAGTGTTCAGCGACTAATAACAGAAGCGCTTAACGTTTAACTTGAGCACATTGCGACGGCTCATAGAGACATTTGACAGTTTCTACGTGAAAGAATTTTTAATTAAGTATAATATCTTAGCTCAAAATAATTCCAGAGTTGGTCGGTACTTTACGCTTCATCCACATAAAAATATATCCGTAGACTTTTTATCAGTTAAAAATTCTGAAGTGGCGGACGTTGAAGCGACACGTCCGAATGTCTTCAGTGCCAAGTAAGTGCTAACACTTTTAGAGTAAATAAAAAATGTTAGGGGCCCTTGTGGTTCTTTTATGAAGTTGAGTTACTGTGCAAAGTCACCGAACATTTTTTTTGTTGCTGTATTTGATCTGATGTTAAGGGTACTGTAGTAACAATCTGCACAAAACATTTAAGTCCACATTATCTTTCTCGTTATGTGTGGCAAGTTCACCGGTTTACTAGACTTACGATTAGACGTCCCATTTACTTCCCATGGGTGTTGTAACTTCGTAAGAGGCTACTAAGGCCAAATATATTGGGATCACCACGCCTTTCAAGCATGGTGTTATTATTAACCGTCTATGGGAGAGGTCAATATTCAGCAGTGGGCAGTTAGGAATTGATTTATAATCATGATGACACTTTTTATGTTCCATTACATTTTTAAATGGAATTTATATCAGTAATGTTATAGTATCTCGATACAAAAGCATCTGATGTCGACACACCGCTTTTTATGATCGAAAGTGTGATTCAATGGATTCAATCATCGTCAGCAAGAGACGGACGCGGGACGGAACTAACCGTAATCGTAACGTGACTCGTGAACGATCGACTAATTATTGTTCGATAAATTGCAACAGTCGAAGAGAAACCTGTTGCCACCTGCTCACGTTTATCGCCCACAGTTATACTTCCGCTGTTTATCGCCCACAGTTATACTTCCGCTGTTTATCGCCCACAGTTATACTTCCGATGTTTATCGCCCACAGTTATACTTCCGCTGTTTATCGCCCTCAGTTATACTTCCGCTGTTTGTCGCCCACAGTTATACTTCCGCTGTTTATCGCCCACAGTTATACTTCCGATGTTTATCGCCCACAGTTATACTTCCGCTGTTTATCGCCCTCAGTTATACTTCCGCTGTTTGTCGCCCACAGTTATACTTCCGCTGTTTATCGCCCACAGTTATACTTCCGCTGTTTATCGCCTACAGTTATACTTCCGCTTTTTATCGCCCACAGTTATACTTCCGCTGTTTATCGCCCTCAGTTATACTTCCGCTGTTTGTCGCCCACAGTTATACTTCCGCTGTTTATCGCCCACAGTTATACTTCCGCTGTTTATCGCCTACAGTTATACTTCCGCTGTTTATCGCCCACAGTTATACTTCCGCTGTTTATCGCCCACAGTTATACTTCCGCTGTTTATCGCCTACAGTTATACTTCCGCTGTTTATCGCCCACAGTTATACTTCCGCTGTTTATCGCCCACAGTTATACTTCCGCTGTTTATCGCCCACAGTTATACTTCCGCTGTTTATCGCCAACAGTTATATTTCCGCTGTTTATCGCCCACAGTTATACTTCCGCTGTTTATCGCCCACAGTTATACTTCCGCTGTTTATCGCCCACAGTTATACTTCCGCTGTTTATCGCCCACAGTTATACTTCCGCTGTTTATCGCCCACAGTTATACTTCCGCTGTTTTTATTAATTTCTTCATAAAAACTCTCTTTTTCTGACATATTTTTCCGCCAACGTATCTATCCAAAAGGAGAAAGGGAAATATTTTGAAACTAGCAGCGCCCCGCGGTTTCACCCGCATAAGTGTCGATCCCGTGGGAATGTCGGTATATAAACTATCATAAGTCCTTTCCCGGGACTAAAACTATCTCTTTACCAAATTTCATCTAAATCGGTTCAGCGGTTTAAGCGTGTAGAGGTAACAGACAGACACACTTTCGCATTTATAATATTATATTATGGATTCCATTCATTGCTGCCGCGGTACTGAAGTTTTCTTTTGCTACAAATCTTTTTATCATGAAATGGATAAATTGTTTATTGAACACATATAAACTTTTTGATTGAATTAACGGAGTTTTCGTGATTGTATGAGCTGCATATCGTACTAGATAAATGGCATAAAGAGCTTGGCGATTGTGCATCAGTGTTATACGACTCGTTTGATAGAGTCGACTCGTATTTGCAGCTACAAACGTAATGCGTGGCTACAGGTGAATATTGTAACACACTGAGATGATTGCAGGCTGCGCTCCACGGAACATATCAAACATGATTGTGTGTCTGACGTGCGCAGTTTGTGGAACAGATTGAGTAATGAAATTAGGGATATGCAAGCTACGTTTAATAGATAGCAAGCAAGCTTCGTAGCCTGATTCGTTGCTTGCTTAAATGTAAGTCGCATAGGTACAGACACACCTATGCAGCCATACATAAATACCTACAGATAATCCAATAACCACTGGAGTACTAATACTATTGTAACGGGATGTTAATAATGAATTCTCAAGTACGGCTGAAACTTCAATAACATTGCATACTGGTAAAACCTTTTTAATTACACAAATAACGATTAACTTAAACAAACAACATCATGATGAAGCGTTATGGATAATCCGTAAAAGTAAAAATAATATCCATCTTCAAAAAAATCTTCTAATATTCATCTTCTTTTTCTTCTTTGTGGGTCCCGGAACGCGACCCTTTTGTTTTTTTTTGTTCCTGGTTGGAAAATCCTCATGGATTTCCGGGCGGCGGGGTCTGTCAGACTCTTACTGACTAAAAACCACCCCGGTGTTCCATCTCACACCTACACGCCGGGGGTCGCGGGAACGTACGAATTACGATCCTTCCGCAACCCCCGACTGGTGCCGCCGGCCCGCCACTGCGGGCCTCGTCGGGCGCGTCCCTGTGGCTACCCAAAACAATTATATGTTGAGCAGAGCTGAATATAGCTAAAAATTCCCCCGCAGGTCATTAGTAATGTGTAAACAGTTCAGTTCAGGTTCACAGGTCCTTTGTCGTAAGCATTGTATAATTGCTCGCGTGTTTTTGCCGCAAGTATCCCGATGCGCGAACTTTTATTACACAATGCTTAATGCTTATTATAATTTATGAGCAGTAGGTTACGTTGCGGCGGCCATTAGGCTGCGTCACGCTGAGGGTGGAGGATGGAGGACGCGCTGCGACTCGTGAGATGCTTTTGTTGGTATTTGTGGTGTTAGACGGTCTCTGAAATTTTAAAATATTGTGTTGTGACATGCTTCATGCCGCAGAGAACGAGTGTCATGAACCTCACATGTCACAAGCGAAGCATACAATAACCGTCTACACAAAATTATGTATTGTTGGGAAAAATGATGTTTGAAAACTTCACAATAGTATGAAAAAACAATCGAAAGTCAATTTGAATGATTTTACTTACATGTTTTTTCAACATGAAAATATTTATTTTGTAAACAATGATCGAGTTTTTCATTTCGACAACGGAGCCGCAACGTTACCTACCGGTACACAAACAGGCGCGAATCGAGTGTTTGTTCATTATAAACTGGTACCGCCAAAATGTAAAAAGTTACAATTGAAAGCTATGGTATTGCCATACCTACGGGTTATTTCGTGTTTCACCCAGTTGGCAAAAAGTAGGTTGGATATAACTAACGGTTCATAAACGTTCAGGTTTGTTTCTGTACACGCACGGGGATGCACCCCTCCGAGCCACGGGCCACGAGCCCCGAGCCACGAGCCACGAGCCCCGAGCCACGCGACTGAGCGGACCATTCATGGAATGGGAGCGGAGGCTTTCTAAGGAAATAAAAATGGCATCTCACTTCTTTTTTTTTGTAGATAGTCCTACTTTTTTTCCTTTCCGGTACCTTTTTAACTTTTTATTTTTAACATCCGTTGACCATTTTACAAGTTAAGTACCTTTGAACGAGATGTCGTGCGGTGTCCCACAGGGATCGGTCGTGGGGCCGTTCCTGTGGGACATCGGCTACGACTGGGTGCTGCGGGCCGACCTCCCTGAGGGCGTCAGCGTGGTTTGCTACGCTGACGACACGCTGGTCCTGGCGCAGGGGAGGTCGCATCAGGCGGCGGCCGACGCGATGACACGCGGGGTTGCGATAGTCGTGGAGAGGATCCGGCAGTTGGGTCTCGAGGTGGCATTGCACAAGTCCGAGGCCATGTCGTTTCATGGGCCCCGGAACGCGCCACCATCGGGATCCCAACTAACGGTAGGAGGGGTTCACATCGGCGTCGAGACAACGATGAGGTACCTGGGTCTCGTCCTCGACAGCCGGTGGAACTTCGTCGAGCATTTCCGACGTTTGGCCCCCAAACTGGAACGGGCCGGGGCCGCCTTCAAGCGGCTCTTGCCCAACCTGAGGGGGCCAAACGCCTCCTGCCGGAGGCTTTACGCGGGGGTCGTGCGGTCCATGGCCCTATACGGGGCCCCGGTGTGGGCGCGTTCACTGCGGCGGCGAGCCGCCCACTACCTGAACGCGCCCCAGAAGGTGGTAGCCATAAGGCTTATCCGGGGCTACCGCACGATCTCTGGCGAGGCGGCAAGCCTCATTGCCGGACTGCCGCCATGGGATCTGGAGGCGATAGTCCTCGCGCGCGTCTATGAGTGGCGCGCGGAGGCACTAAGCCGGGGGGAAGTTCCGCTTCCGCGGCAAATCGCTGCGGAGCGGACTGAGCTCCGGCGCGATCTCATGGCGACATGGAAGGAACGACTGTCGCAACCCAGCGCAGGGCACGCCGCGACAGCGGCGATAAGACCCCTCTTTGAGGAGTGGCTAGGGAGGCGCCACGGCGCCCTCACCTACCGCCTGACGCAGGTCCTCACCGGACACGGAAGTTTCGGGAGGTTCCTGCACATCATCAGGCGGGAGGAAACGCCCGGGTGTCACCATTGCCAGGATCGCCCAGAGGACACGGTGGAGCACACGGTGGAGGTCTGCCCCGCTTGGGAGGAGCACCGCCGTGTCCTCGTAGAGGCGATCGGCAGCGGCGGCGACCTCTCACGCCCGGCCCTGGTGCAAGCCATGGTCCGGGGCGAGAGGGAGTGGGAGGCAGTCACCTCCTTCTGCGAAGCAGTCATGCTAGCGAAGGAGGTGGCGGGACGGCTCAGGGAGAGAGCCTCCCGTCCCAGCCGCCGCGGGAGACGCTCCGGGCGTCGGGAGCCGCGCGACGACTCCCGGCCACCGTAGGCGCGGGCCTGCGGGCGGAGAGTAATGGGTAGCTCACCGTCCGATCAGGACCAGGCCCGTGCCGGACGGCGCGTACGTGTTCCACGCGCGCCTCAAAGAGATGTCAGCATCGAGGAGGGGCCCCATAGGGCCGAAGCCTGCCGGGTCAGCGGGATTGTCCGAAAGGGTTACCGCTGGCCCGGAACATAAAGGGCTAAGGAAGGAACACGGGTGGGTTTTAGTCAGTAAGAGTCTGACACTCCTTTCCGCTCCACCCAGAGCGGGAGGGGTCATTTGATGATTTCCCATCCGCAAAAAAAAAAAAAAAAGTACCTTTGAACATAATTATATCTAGGTACCTATCTACATTCCATTATATTATATACTAGCTTCCGCCCGCTTCTTCGCTCGATAAAAAAACTACCGCAAGTCCTTCCCCGGGATGCAATCTATCTCTCTGCCAAATTTTATCGAAATCCGTTCAGTGGTTTAGGCGTGAAAAGGTAACATACAGACAGACAGACAGACAGAGTTACTTTCGAATTTAAAACATTAATATGGATAATTGTTATTTTCCTCGCTAGAGAGCTCCGATAAACGCGTGCGATCGCTGCTAATCTTAAAGTGCTAATAGGGCGAAGCACGCACGGGGATGCACCCCTTCGAGCCACGGGCCACGAGCCCCGAGCCACGAGCCACGAGCCCCGAGCCACGCGACTGAGCGGACCATTCATGGAATGGGAGCGGAGGCTTTCTAAGGAAATAAAAATAAACAATAGAAGATTATTATGTTGTACCCCATCTAAGTTATGTAACGCTGAGCCAATAATTTGACTAAAGCTTTGTATTTATAGACTTTGTTGTTATGGAACTGTATTCTGTGGTTGTGGTGAGGTTTTTTTTAGTTATTAAGTAGGTAACAAACGGTCTTTAGGTGCTACAAAATAAAAATAAAAGAACACAGACTTAATATCTTACTCAAACCCACGTCGGCATTTTTACTTCTTAGCTAATAGTTAACACTGCTAAGCTTGTGAATGTTGCATACAGTGAATGCAGCTAACTTCGCCAATTCCCAATAACCGTTCGTTAATGAACAAAAGCTATCCGTAAAGTATAATCGATACTCAATAACAATATTAGCGTGGACCAGATAATGGCGGGAATAATATCTGGGCTTGTCTCACCACCCGAGGGAATGCGCTAAAAGCAAAGTTAGTCCACGTGATGCCACCACATACGAACATTCAGAAGAAACATTTGGAACAGTTAGCAACGTAGCTGGCAGAGAATTAAAAGAACAGTCTCGAACAACCGTCGCAGCATATTCAGAATCATGTTTTACTCGTCTTGACAAAAGGAATTGAAAATAACAGTGAGTTGTTACTAAATAATAGCAAAATAGACAAATGAGGAAAGGTTCTTCGCCTGCACGGATCTCTACAGAAAAATGAGCAGCAAGTCTGCGTTGATCAAAGGTCTGGCTTCCAGTTGTTAGATTTTTGAGCAGTTGATTTTCTGACGTTTTTGTGTTGTGGCAATACCGCGGCATGAGCCGATCGGTTTCGATATACAGTGCAGAAACTTGCGAACTTTCTAATGGATTGTATCCTTTTTTCTTTCAGTGCTGACGATGCAAATAATGGACCGAAGTTCTGCTGTCGCTACTTATCTGCTTCCAAATTATGTTCGGTAATATTTAAAGAAACTTTTTTTTAGAATATAGATTCGGTTTGGGTTATGTAAGGTATAGAGCTAGACTGACCAGCAGAAGTTTCCAACTCCCCCGAAGGCTTCTAGTAAAGTTACATGAATAAGCTAGTTAAAGTGCGCATGCAACTTTCACGGACAAATTCCGAACATAACTTACATAGCGTATCCATATCTTACAATAATGTTCTCCGAAGACGTCGCGTAGGGATCACGTAGCGGTAACTCCTAATTTTGCCATCTGATAAAAATAATAAGGACATTGTAGTAGAGACCGTGAAACTCGGTTAATACGACAGTCACATACGAGAACAGTGTGTTACAAACAAGGAAATAATCGGGAAATAAAACACTCGCTATCTCACATACGTCTAATTACCTGACGAATGTGAAGGCGGTACACGACCACACGCTTCAAGTGTATAAACTCGAGAATTCTTGGAACATCTCTGTTAGTGGTCAGTGTCTGAAAACTCGGAGACAATTCAGGAATTTCAGACTTCTGGACGACGAAACTTAGTCCTTTGGGCAGAGCACAGTCGGGAAATAACGTCGTCTGAAACTTAATCCCTTGGGCAGAGCACAGTCGGGAAATAACGTCGTCTGAAACTTAATCCCTTGGGCAGAGCACAGTCGGGAAATAACGTCGTCTGAAACTTAATCCCTTGGGCAGAGCACAGTCGGGAAATAACGTCATCTGAACCTTAGTCCCTTGGACAGAGCACAGTCGGGAAATAACGTCGTCTGAAACTTAGTCCCTTGGGCAGAGCACAGTCGGGAAATAAAACATCTGAAACTTAGTCCCTTGGGCAGAGCACAGTCGGGAAATAACGTCATCTGAGAACCGTGGGATAGGAACTAAGTGAACATTTGGAGAAAATTGGTTCTATTGACGGGTTATGAAACTAGAGTACCTACTAATAGTAAATACTGTATAGAATGCGTCTGAAGTTCTTTACAAAGACGGACTCCTTTTTGTTACTCTGGTTGTCACGAAAAACTCTAAGAAGTAATTTTAGAAGCATTGCTCAGCTCAGTAGCAATGCTTCTAAAATGACTTCTGAGTTTCTCTCTGTAAGTACTTGTGTGGCCTTGTAAAGAGCAGACCTTCTGTCAAGTGTACGAGTGTGATCTAGTAATGGATCTGTAAGTGAAACACTTCGTGTTGTGTATAGACGCGGGCCGCTAGGACAGGCCGTATTGTTCGCTAACTTCATAGCTAAGAGACATGTTCCATTGATTTGTCGCGAACAGCGGGCTTAGCTCTGAATTGTATGACAGGCTCAGTTGTGGGACTTGTGTACGAGCCGGAGGAATATCTTGTTCTAAACCTTAATCGGTTTCTAGTGTACGCTTGAAATCAATTACCTCGTGTCAACTACAACCAATATATTATTATCCCTGTATATTGAGAAATAGTAGCGTAGGAAGTACGAGTACATTCGAATACATTTGAGGAACAATTTATAGCGCAATGGACACACAAACGCACTCATTTAGTGTTTTGTGTAACAGTGCAAATAGACAAAAGATGTTTAAGTCACACCTTGTGGTGAATTCTTTGAGGCAGGGCACTGCACGGCAAATGCAACCTTTCCAGAGTTTACACTATTCTGGATCCAGTATGCTAAACTATCAATGCAAAGATATGAATATTGAATCCACCGTTAACATTCACGAGTCTTTTCCTAGACCGCGTGTCGTCAAATATATTCGTGTAGCATGTCGCGCAGGTCTACAACGTTTCGCATTTGTTCGTCTAGCGAGTAATGTGAGAGATTGTTTTCGTGATCCGAATACTCCGCGATACATTGAACAATTATTAGATTGTATGCATTTATTAAATTATACAGATATAGGGTCTGTCGGTAATTTTGCGGACAGATTTATGAGATGTGATTTTCACGACTTCATTTCTAATCTATAAAAAAAAATGGTGTACCATTGTTACTGTTAAACTACATGTTACTGTCTGTTAATTATTGTTATTTGGTGTGTATTTGTTTAAGATTGTGTGGACCTGTAACCAGAGGGGCGTAATTTGATGAACGTTCACAGTCTGATCTGTCTCAATCTGTCAAAAACACCTCTGATTCCCCTACATTTTTAGGTTCCGTACCTCAAAAGGAAAAAACGGAACCCTTAAAGAATCACTTTGTTGTCCGTCTGTCGGTCTGTCTCTCAAGACCCTTTATCTCGGGAACGCGTGGAGGTATCGAGTTGAAATTAAAACCACATACTCAAGTCTGCAGTCCCTTGAAGCTAGGAAAAAATGAAATCAAACTAAGTTAACTTAAAAAAAAGATACGGCCGTTTATGCCGCAAAAAAGTATATTTCGATACTCTCAAGGGAATCAAAATTAATAGGATAATTCCCGTTGATCTAGAATAATGAAATTTGGCAAGAAGCAAGGTCATGTGGCTCAAGTAAAGGAACAAATCCGAAAACCGTGTAACTACATAAAAAAAAAACCGATAAAAACTATTTAAATAGGTAACTACTTTGTACGGAACCCTCGGTGCGCGAGTCCGACTCGCACTTGACCGGTTTTTGACATTGATTGTCGGTGAGATCAGATTGTGACTAGATTTTGGACGTTTTTAATTACGAGAATTGGCCTTCTGACTTCCATTTGATTAAAACTAAATGTTTTTTATATTAAAAAGAAACATAGAGACTGAAAGCAAAATAGGGAGAGACAGTTATTCTCGTACACTTAACATGTTCCGCAGCACACGTACAAATATTTTCATAACAAACCCTCGTTAGTAAAGAGCTTACATTTTACCAGCGCCCACCGCCGCTGCAGCGCTGCAGAGCGCTCAGCGCTTGACAATGAGAGCCACAGGTCTGTAATGTAATTGCTGTTTTTGCGACAGCTGCTGTAGGGGCATCACATTTGAAAGTGCCGTGATGTTGAAAAGAGTATGATGCTGATATTTACGAACAGTACTTACTAGTACATGACTAGTATGTTTTTCGTTGGTAAGAATTAGTGTGGTGAACATTTTAGGATTTTACTTCGGGATTTTGAATTCAAATATCTTACTCATAAATCAATCTTCTTCTATTACTGACAAATGCTTGCACTAATGTATGGTTCTTTCTCCAAAAGACCATCTCAGACACTAATCTACATGGTACATCGACCTCTTGTTTTTTTATGCTATTATTGGCACATCTACTTACAAAAATAAAAATTATTTATCACTTGCACATTATCCGGACAGTCTTTCTTTATTTTGCTACAGTATATCCAAACCACCTTATTTTACCAAAAAACTGCCTTCGTGTGCGAGTCGGACTAGCACACGAAGTTGTTGTATGGGAGCCCCCCTTAAATATTTATTTTATTTTAATTTTATTATTTATTATTAAAGTAAAAATACAACTGAGTATTTTGTGAATATTTCAAGTGCCTACCTGTTGCCATTATTGATATCGAGCAAAAAAGGGCAAAAAATCGCGTTTGTTGTATGGGAGCCCCCTTAAATATTGATTTTATTTGGTTTTTAGTATTTTGTTGTTATAGCGGCAACATAAATACATCATTTGTGAAAATTTCAACTATCTAGCTACCGCGGTTCTTGAGATACAGCCTGGTGACAGACAGACGGACGGACGGACAGACAGCGAAGTCTTAGTACTTAATAGGGTTCCGTTTTTACTCTTTGGGTACGGAACCCTAAAACTAAGTCTTCAACAATTATCAAGGTGAAATTCCATTACAATGAATGAATGTTGCTGATGACCGCGTGGGATGCCGTGTGGTGCTCGTAAACGTTCTGCAGTCATTTGTTAGCTGGGGGTGCGAGGTGCGGGGTGCGGGGTGCGGGGTGCGGGGTGCGGGGTGCGGGGCTGCTCAGACAGATGAGCTAAATTAGCGACCCGATATCGCCAACAACGTATGAGTAATTGATGACTCTGTAATACCGGGGTTTTAGCAATGGTGCTATGTACTTCTCAGCAGATAACGGTGGAAATGCCATGATGCAAAAGGGGACGAAAGATAAGTACTATAAAAATCAAAGAAATACAGTCGTTACAGGACTACTTGCTCGAAAGATGGATACTGTCGGTGCGGTATATTAAGGTACCTAATTCATAAACTAGCCTATTCGTGAAAGCAGCCGCTTTGCGTGGATGTGACGCATATTTTGCGTGGATGTGACGCATATTTTCCCCCAACTTGTTATGTTTGTGTGCTATATCTTTTTCTTTATGCGTCACGTTTAGTGAAAATAATTTCTTCTTTTTTTTTCTTTTTCTATTTCTTTTTTTTTCTTTCCTTTTTAAAATACACGTGCGGAGGTACTGGGAGGGAACTGTTCTACGTTTGGTGATGGTGAGCAATAGTGACAGTAATGGTTTCAAATTACATTATTAGATTTGATTGTTACCTAGTTGCTGCTATTCAAGACATACCAATAATACACAGGTATACCTTGATTTTCAATAGCTATTGTATTAACAAGTCAGCGCCGCCATGTTCGTGTATTATTGCAACTAATGGAGCGAGAGCCGTGTGCCTGGGCGCACAATACTGTGTAAACTATAATTGAATGCTTGTGTGCTCACTCGGTGCGTGAATACATCGCAGATTCGCAGCTGACTTCACTACCGACATGACCAGTGTAGCTGACGTCATGGCTACCTTGGACGGTATGCATGACCTACATTATGCATTATTGTGCGTTAGTAGGTACAGTAGGTAACCGGCGTTAATTGGTCCATCGAGTTTTAGATACTATTCGGCTTATTAGAGCGTCGCTCGTCTCCGTCACTCATAGTCGTGGGCCAGTCTCTTCCCAAAACTCGATAGTATCAGTAATTACGCAGATGTACCAGTTCTTGTGAGTAGGTACCCTATAAGGAAAATTCTTAAAAATCTAAAGATTTTCTTTCTTAAAAACCTCCTTTTGTTTCTCTACATCCAGATAAAAATGGAACATAGAATTACTTTGTTGTATGTACCAAGTGCCGCCACAGGGATGATAATTTGGGGCCTTGTTATTCCGGATAAAAACCAGGGACAGACCGCAAGGCTAAAAGTTAAATACATGGGATGGCTTAGCAAAAAATGAATGTTTGTAGGTAATAAGGATAATTCGTAATGCTGATTGTGGCACAACTTAGCACACAGCACGACTTCGGTGTTGCAAATGCTAGCTCTAAAAGCTACCAAACTTGAGTCCTTGCATCTCTCTTTCCATTTTTGTCACTTAGTTCTGAGGTAAGTTCTTCAGATGCGAGTTCAGCTCATCTTTCCGTTTTATCTTTTTCTGGGTGCACGCAATATTGCAGATCTGTCCCGCCAAGGATTGAGACCTCCCCGTTATTCTTCCAGGTATTCACTCGCCAATTCACCAACTCTTTCTCCTTCACATAACTTTAATAATTTAATGGCAGGAAAACTTCCATTTTCTCCGAGAGCTTGTCATCTATTCGGGAGATAGTAACCTACGCAAACCTTTCCTCGCTCTATTCACCATGGCCTGGAAATAGACTGTTGGCTTTGATTTATTTTTAAAGTGCCTACACGGATTCGGATAATAATATGACTTGTAGCGTTTTAAACGTGAGTGTAGCACGACATTTGTTGTAGCTTACGTAGATAGTTCTATGAATAATCCTAGTGATTCTAGTTTTTGCGAAAATCCGCTGGATGCAAGAAGCACAGGCCCGGTTGAGGGAAGATTATGTCCAGTAGTGAACGTCATTTGGCTGAAATCATGATCATGATTTCAAGTTTTCCGTATAGTAACAACACACCAACACCTACGCTGCTCAAGTGTTTACATTGAAGACAGTTTACATGCTACACTAAACAATCAACATGTACCTACTTGTAAATAAAAACTAATGTGTGCTTTGTAAAGCGGGTAGTGCTAGTTACTAAGTTAATAGCAAGTCCTGCGCTCCTGCGGCGGTGAGCTACTGACTAAGCGTTCTGTTATTATTAGTGAACGTTTCAACGAACATTTAACAATAACTTCATGTACATACTGAGATATTACGACTTTGTATATACTATGGTCCTAAAGCAGTTAAACATACTTTAGAAGCATCATTCGAAGAGCATAATTAGCACTGATAACAATAATTAAGGTCGTCCTCTTTAACTAAACATGACTACTTGTAATGTTTACTAAAGCGGTGAGCAGCCTCTAATATATTCCGTAGAAGACCCACATTACTTTTTACTACATTTTTAGGGATTATCAGGTAAAGTAATGCAGGTTTCTGTAGCCCTGCGGGAAGCTCTTATGTGACAAAGAAAGCGCGTAATAACAGTTTGCAACAAGAGCCGTAATTTCTTCCGCTTTAAATATATTTGCTCAGGAGTCAGGTGTAAGACGGAATAATAGCCAGGCTAGAATAGTCGCGGTGCCATCCAACTCCCTTTAATCTTACAAAATTTCATGTTGCACTAGCTACAAAACATACAGGCTGACTTTGAATTTATGGGCAAGCTTTCAGAGGGTAAAAACACTCATGAATTTACTTCTATTAACAGAACCGAGCAACTCTGAATGAGTACAAACATATAAAGAAGCAATACCTATGGCAGGCTGGACATCGACGCGCACCCTGCTTCCATGGGTTCAGGAGGTACATGATTGTGGATCCTCCTGCGTAAATTTTTTTTTTGATTACCGACGAAAAATTTCAACCTTTCAAACCATGAATTCAGTACATACTGATAACATACTGACTAATTCATGGTTACAGTTTGCGTCCCTGCCATCCTGGAAAAAACCTGCTGAAGTGTATGCCTTTCTACCGCTATTTCAGAGTTGGTCCCAATGTACGATTTGGTAATAGTGAGGAGTTGAGGACTCTCACCCCCGGCAGGCGGCAGTAATGCAGGTGTTTATATGTCAAATACAATTAACCTTTTCATTGTCAAGTACATCCTATCAGAAGATGTCTCCAAAAGGGACAAAAAAAACAACTGTAGAGGAGGTTTAGCTGCGTCTTCTAATACTGTGCCATGAATTTATTCACTAAAATGATGCCCACGATATTCCTTTTCGTTTGTAAAACCACTGCAGACCCACCGTGCACCCTGAATCCAGTCTCTTGCTCCTGAACTAATCGCAAACAACAAGCCCGGTGTTCTCTAGAAAAACATTGTCGACAGCAATCAGAAAATAGTTAAAAAGTGTTCTCCGTTAATTTAAATAAGTCAAATATTACAAGGAAAAAAAATTAAATTAAAAATTTAAAAAACCCCCGACAAAAATAAAATTAAGGAATCCCTACAAAAAGCATAAAATAAAAAAATAAATGGTCGGGGTTTTTTAAATTTTTAATTGAATTTTTTATTTCATGCTTTTTGTAGGGACTTCTTAATTTTTGTAAGTATTTCATTTCTTTTATTTTCTTCCGTTTTAAGATTCTGGTAATTTGGTGTTTTATCAGGTTTTTTATCCGTCCAAAAATATTGATTAATTTATAAGTAGTTGAAGAATAATTTTTAAGACTAAACAGATTTTTCCGTTTTATTATATTTTTCAAGTTTTCATTTCGTTAGGTAGTTAATATTCCTCATTCCCTTTCAATATAGTGTAAATTATTCTACTTGTCAAGCCCTTGCATTTGATACCTACCTACCTATATTGAAGGAGTTGTGAAAAAAAAAATGTAATTCGCCATTTTGTGGTGGCGGCCATCTTTGATTTGAAATTTTGAATAGTGTATAGTATTCTACTAGTCAAGCCCTTTCATTTGATACCCATATTGAGGTAGTTGAGAAAAAAAAATGTAATTCGCCACTTTGTTGTGGCGGCCATCTTGGATTTAAAATTTGTTATAGTGTATAGTATTCTACTATTGAAGCCCTTTCATTTGATACCCATATTGAGGGAATTGTGAAAAAATATGTTATCCGCCATTTTGTAGCGGATTGTAACTCCTTATCCAACCGGAAAACTGACTGGCAGGGGTTTCGTAGTTTCCTGGACGAAAACATTCAGTTAAACATATCCATGAAGACCCCAGAAGATATTGACAATGCTTGTGAGTACCTCACAAACCTGATCCAAGTATCAGCATGGAAAAACTCACCCTGCTTAACTCACCTCCCAACGATGTCACCGCAACCAGCAGATATTAAAGCAAACCTTGTAAACAAACGGCGGCTCCGAAGAATCTGGCATTAATCTCGCCATCCTGCAGATAGAACAGCCTTCAACCAGGCTGCGAAACAACTTAAGACGCTACTACAAGATTCAGCAAACTCTTCGTTCCGAAATGCTATACAAAGCTTGTCACCTCAGGGAAAGGGCGAAAAGTCGCTTTGGAAAGCTGCTAAAGATCGCAAAAACATCTCCATCCCATCAAATACTTAAATTCATGGGCACGAACGGATGCTGAGAAAGCAGAAGCATTTGCAACTCATCTGGAAAATGTATTCAAGGCGAATGATGGTGACGACGAATCTGATGTTGACGAAATACTTAGTCAGGATCTCCAGCTGTGCCTGCCTCTCAAACCCACATCCCCAAAGGAAATCGCGAGCGAGATTAGACGACTAAATCCCAACAAGGCCCCCGGATTTGATTTAATCACTTCCACAATACTAAAAATCTCCCTAGAAAATGTATAACATTTCTTGCCTCACTCTTTAATGCAACCCTAAGAACGTCATATTTTCCTCTAATCTGGAAAGTATCGGAAATCATTATGATTCACAAACCTGGAAAGCCTCCTCATGAAGCTTCATCATACCGTCCAATAAGCCTAACACCAGTTCTCTCTAAGTTGTGGGAAAAAATATTTTTAGTCCGCTTGAAAGAAATCATGGACCTCTGCGACGTTATTCCAAAGCACCAGTTCGGGTTTCGGAAACAGCACTCGACAATTGAGCAAATGCACCGGGTCCATCACGAGATTAGACGCTGCTTTGAAATGAAACTGTACTGCTCGGCGGCATTCCTAGACGTTCAGCAAGCGTTCGACAGAGTCTGGCACAAAGGGCTACTGTGCAAAGTGAAAGATAAACTTCCACATTCTCTTTACCTCATCATCAAGTCCTACCTCGAAGACAGGCTTTTTCAGGTGAAACAGAGGGATGTCAGATCTACGCTACGTAAAATTAAAGCCGGCGTTCCACAGGGTTCTGTACTCGGCCCTGTAATATATAATATATTCACCTCAGACTTACCGGTATCTGAAGACGTGACCGTAGCAACATACGCAGATGACGTAGCCTACCTCGCCAGTGATGAAGTCCCAGCACAGGCTAGTAATAAGCTCCAACACATACTAGACGAGACCCATACATGGATGAGAAAGTGGCGCATCCGGGCAAGTGCTCAAAAATCAAACCACATCACATTCACTTTAAGAAAGGAAAATTGCCCTCCTGTCAAACTTGGCAATGATGTTCTCCCACATACCGAGAATGTAAAATATCTAGGCTTCAACCTAGACAGAAGGCTCACCTGGATGTATCACATCAAGAAGAAACGGGATGAAATTAATCACAAGTTCCGAAACCTGCTCTGGCTTATGGGTAGAAACTCCGTCCTCTCCACTGATAACAAGCTTCTGATCTATAACTCCGTGTTGAAGCCCATCTGGACCTACGGAATCCCACTGTGGGGCTCTGCTAGTAAGAGCAACGTCATGTACATCCAACGTGTCCAAAACAACATTCTGCGTACCATTACAAGCGCCCCGTGGTTCTCCAGAAATGACGAGATCCACGAATATCTTGGCGTTCCCACTATTCAAACTGAAATTGAGAAACACAAAAGGAAATATGCCGATCGGTTCTCGGTTCATCCAAATACTCTGGCCTATGACCTCTTAAACCCTTCTGTAACGGCGAGAAGGCTGAAAAGGAAGGATGTGCTCTAATAAGGCAGTCGAGATACTGGTCTCTTCGCCTAAACGCCATAATCACTCAACTCATCCGCTTATAGTCTTGCGACTGATTGCAGATAAACCAGAAAAAAAAAAAAATCGTAGCGGCGGCCATCTTGGACCGATTTTCATCAAACATAGCTAAGAACACTCCCGACTAATACACCTTTCAAACAAAAAAAACGAAATCAAAATCGGTTCATCCGTTCGGGAGCTACGATGCCACAGACAGACACACACACACACACCCCCCCACACACACACACACACCCCCACACAGACACGTCAAACTTATAACACCCCGTCGTTTTTGCGTCGGGGGTTAAAAACAATATACTGACAGGAAACCGCGGTAGTATTAAGTAACCATGGCGATTTAATATTAAGACGTTAGGCGATATGGTCATTTTGCAACGTGGATATTCTGATAATGACCCGTACACAGACATACACACACACCGCTCTCTTGACTGTGGGGTGCAGGCTTACCACATCGTTACACGTACCTGTTGAACTTTAATTATGTTATTATTATTAATAATTTTGTTACGGTGCGGTGCTGACCTGTTATACTTATTGTTGGTGCAATATAATGTTTCGTAACAAGGAAGCGAGATACATTTTATGAGAGCTTGTGGGGTTTGAGTAAGTAGTCAGAGGTAACTCAACAAGTGAACCCCTTATTTGATTCAACTTGAGTGATGACCATGATAAGACATGATTGATATAATCATCTTATTTTTATTTCCAGGGAACGATATCCTTCACAATCTCAACCAGCCTTGAATATGTACAGATAGCAAAAATTTATTTTATAACTAGCAGCGCCCCGTGGTTTTACCCGCATAAGTGTCGAACCCGTAAGAATATCGGAATAAAAGCATCATATGTGTTATTGTGATGTATAAGCTAAGCAGACTACTTTAATGTTTCATCAAAATCCGTTCAATAGTTTTAACGTGAAAGAGTACCTAACAACAATCCGTTCAATAGTTTTAACGTGAAAGAGTACCTAACAACAATCCGTTCAATAGTTTTAACGTGAAAGAGTACCTAACAACAATCCGTTCAATAGTTTTAACGTGAAAGAGTACCTAACAACAATCCGTTCAATAGTTTTAACGTGAAAGAGTACCTAACAACAATCCGTTCAATAGTTTTAACGTGAAAGAGTACCTAACAACAATCCGTTCAATAGTTTTAACGTGAAAGAGTACCTAACAACAATCCGTTCAATAGTTTTAACGTGAAAGAGTACCTAACAAACATCCATCCACCCATCCTCACAAACTTTCGCGTTTATAATATTATTATTAAGTAGGAAGTAGGATAACACGCATTTTTCATAAAAAGTCACGAAGCATGAAGGACAATGGATTAAAAATATAGGTTAAATAAAAATATGATAATGTTAATGAAACGCGCGTGGCTCTTGCCCGCCGGCGCCGCAGCCGCGCCGCCCGCCCGCGCCGCCCGTGCCGCCGCCGCCGCGCCGCCCGTGCCGCCGCCGCCGCGCCGCCCGTGCCGCCGCCGCCGCGCCGCCGCGGCGTGCTGGAGGTTACCGCGCAATATGTTCAGCTTTCCTTTCATTACTCACTACCATGTATTCGTAACTGTAAACATTCATAAAACACGTTTAGTATTTAAATTAATTCTTTTGAAGCTACTCTAGACGTAAATATCACATTTATACGAATAATTAATTTCATTCGCTAATTAATTTAATTAAATGCTATTTAAAAGGTAACGTCTTGAAGGTCTTTCAACTTTAAGACTAAGAATAAGGGTTTGAGAAATAAACAAATTCGGCTAGGTAAGTACCTACCTACCTACTACTAAATAAAAGAAACAAGGTGAGCACACAAGTGCTCGAGATATTATTTGCTAACAAATAGTTTTCATGAAGTCATACGAAATTGTGTTTGTGTAATCTCAATTATTATTGGAAAAAAACGGGAGAGAAAACCTTCGATAGCTTTCTCGAAGTATACATAATAGTAGGGAGGCTCAAATGCAGTAAAATACGATATTATGTAATAGGTATAACCATCTGTATTAGTCTATATTCATACTAATCAATCATACAGCTGAAGATTTTGTTTGTTTGTATGTTTGAGCCACTAATGTCTAGAACTACCAGTCGGATTTGAAAAAATGTTTTTGCATGTGATAGCCCAATTCTTAGGAAGGTAGGCTAGTTAACTTAACGCTATGACCAAAAAGAGAAAACCGGGCAAGAGCGAGTCGGACTCGCGCACCGAGGGTTCCGTACCATCATGTTTTTAAATTTTCATCGGCGAGGCCTATAATCATCAGAGAATTTTTAACACTGTGCACTGCGTGGTGTAGAATATTGCAATTTTATGTCAGCGCCATCTCTTGACCGATAGTGGAACTAATGTAACTTTTGTTGATGATTTTTGAAAATGTGTGCTATTTAGAGACTTAGTTTTATTTTTCCTGTAATCTTTACATAAACTTCTATCACATAGAATAATTTCAGATTTTTCTCTGCAAACTTCGGAGATAAAGGGGGAACCGGCATGTCCTAGAACCAAAAACTCGAAGACATGTGACATCTGCCAATCCGCACTGGGCCCGCGTGGTGGATTACGGTCCATTCCCTTTCATCGAGAGGAGGCCTGTGTCCCAGCAGTGGGAACATTATAGGCTGATTATGTAAGGGGGGGAACGGTATTTTGTTTTTACATTTTTCATGAAAAGTCGAAAACTATGCGGCCTAAAAAAATATAAAAAAATGTTTGAGAATGTACAAACTGCGCTCTTTCATATGATATCCCACATGCCCTAGTAACCCCACTTCGATTTTTTCAAAACCCCCTTTCAGTCCCTGTTGCAAAAAATATACACATATTTTTATTTCTTTCTTATTTGCAAAATAGTTGGGCAAACTTCATCTAAAACTATTCCAAATTTCAAGTTGAAAGCATTAGTAGTTCTTGAGATATCCAGCTGTGACAGACAGACAGAATTAGTCTCACCATAAGGGTTCCGTTTTTACCATTTTGGTACGGAACCCTAAAAAGGCAGAAAGAACGCTAAGCGAACACGAAGTAATAGTGCGGTCGGGCGATGCGATGCGACGCGGTGGATCGGGGCAACAAGAAGTTTCATGCGGACGAAGTTGCGGGCAGAAGCAGTGGAATTTTTTAAACCAGGAGTGCAAACCCTAGGTTCTACCGGTAGTGTCGGTCGCGTCGGCAGCGCGGGGTTCTGTGCCGCTGCCGCACCGCGTGCCGTTTCCGTACCGCGTTCGTACCGCACCAGTCCCGCACCATTGTCGCACCGCGCGCACTTGACTCTTATCCTTTCATCTAATAATAAAACTGCAAGCTAAACAATCTCTGTGTTGATGGAAAATACGATATTTTTTTATTTTTAGCCTGTGTTGTACTTTTAACATTTTCAATGGAAAATAATATCGTATTATTTTTTCAAAGCGTTTCATTTGAGTAGGTCGCCACGGCCGCGGCACCTCTATTGGAAACTCAGAGTGGGTCAGAGTTTTATTCCGGAATTTCATTACCGTTTCAATCAACGTTAAATGAATATTTGGCAGAGCATTATTTACTTTAGTATCCCGTGTTCGCACTGTGACATTTATTGCGTAAAAGTACTTTGTTATCGCATTTATTTCGTTGAGAAATCTAGATATGTAACTACTGGTATCTACAAACTGGAAACTAACTTTATAGCTTGAAAACTTTACCCAACCTCGAGTGTACGAATGAACAACTTGGATTTTAAGAATTTTATTGGCACTATTTGCATCGCTATCAGAGATATTTTGTGTAGGTATCTATCATGTATGGTTGGTTGTTTCTTAACTCAATAATTATAAATATAAAGCATTTTTTTTTCTTCTGATTATCTTCGGTAGACTTTGGACTAGACACTATTACACGATATTAAGGGTCGTATTTAATATCTGATATCACAGTACCTGTAGTATAGTCTAGATCTATTCTGAACACACGACACGTGAGCGACCGTCCGTCTTTATTACATAGTCTGACGTAAAGCAGAGCTATCAGGCATGGCTAACTACGTATCAGTTAAAACAGTTAGGTAACCAGAGTGCGACAGTCTCGGCGCGACAATACTCGACTGAAGCAACTATGCGCGGCTGGAAGTTGGCTAATTACTTGAAGCTGCAATTTGGTGGCAAAGTGGCTTATCGCAGTCACTGCGTCCTTCTGTGCTCTGTGCCTCAGACACTGTCCTATGTCAGAAAATCCGATGCGATGTGACACCAGATAACAATGGAGGACACGAAACAAAAGATCGAAGGGACACTGATGGTACAGGTATTCCTGTAGAAATAGTTTATCATAATAATCATGTTATCCCTTCGCATCGTCGCGGGTACAGGGTATGTACCGATAACAATAGAATTTCTATTGTGTCTGCTAATTAGACATGCGATGGGTTAAAAATAGTACTCGAGTTGAACTGGCATACAGGTAAGCTTAGCTTACACTGGAAGCCGACGCCAACATAGTTGGGAAAATGCTCGGCAGATGATGATGAGCACATTTGGTAAGCAGTCCGTTACCGTGACTGTCTGAGACAATTTTCCGCCGACATTTTGCTCCAACTCCCTTACCTGCTCACTTACTGGGCCTCACGTCCCAGCACTCCCAGCGCACGCGCACGCTTGCACAGCAGGTAGCTGCTAATGACTATCAGCAGCCGAGCTACTTACCAGCCGCAACGAATGTCCGGCTCCGCCGCAACTTTTATAGTTCTGCTCCAGTTCTGAAGTGCCTCTAACCCGAAGGTTAATATCTGGAACCAGTAGTGTTGTGCGGTTGTAAGGTACTTAGTTAACTTTTACACAAAGCTAAATACAATGCTTAAATACTTTTGGCACTGTATTTTTCTATGCTAGTCAATCTTTTCTACTTATCAGCTTGGGAAAAAAGTATCGTATCGTGCAATGTCAAAAAAACCGGCCAAGTGCGTGTCGGACCACGCACAGCGTAGGATTCCGTAATAGCCCGTTATCACAATATAGTACGATTATGTTGTTCTTTATTCTGAATATAAGTAATGGTAAAGATATTAGGAGTTAATGGTTATAATAACAAAAATCGACTTTAGAATTATCATTTCTAAGACATGCGGGGATGTCGATCAGAAGTATGATGATCTTAGACGCTTAAAAACGGCTCCACAAATAATAATAATAACCCCACCGCCGTATCTCTACGTTGACATCGTGGTGGGGCTTGCGCGCTCCGAACTCTAGGCCTGTGCCGGAAGAGTTTACTTTGCCGGAACAGGTCTAATGTGAGGAGCCAGACCAAGAGGGATACAGAAACCCGCAGGGCAGCATGTGGCGAGCTGTTGGGCATTAGCGACCCCACGGACTCTCTCCCGGGAGAAGTCTTGTTCCTCACCTCTATTGGCCGGCTGGAGTGAACAATGACGAGGAACAGAGCTCCCACCTCATTCTTGCCTTTATTGGCCGGCTTGAATGGAGATTCGCAAGAGCAAACGTGCTCGGAGGAAGGAAGTATTCCAGTAAGATGCTGGTAGGGATCTTGACCGTACTTCCGGGATTGTCCTGATAGCCGTGGAATACCTCTCCACTCCTCATAAGCACCTCAGGACGTGTTGCCCCCTTGTCGCTACGTCACTATGTGCTAGCGGCCGTTTTCGGGGGCCCATTATTGAGTGTGCAAGTCACCCCCTGCTATTTTATCTCTGTATATATAAAGCATTGATCAGGCAGGGGTCATAGTTTTACCATAGTTCCTGGAAACCGGTCCACTTTAGCCACCCAAACCAATAGTCCAACTTTTTATTTTTTCCATATCCTGCAATAGTCCTACACCAACCGGGGGTTGTCCTTGGGTGTACTTGCATAGTGCATACAGGGATAATCGTCGGTTGGTGCCTCATTTCATTGAAAATCTCTAACGGGCCTCTGCGAGTTGGCTTCGGCCCCTCGTACGCCTTCCAAAGGACCGGGACCCCATGGTCCCGAGATATGTTAAAATATAAAAAATAATAATAATAATAATCTTTATTTTCTCTCTTCACAAAGGTTCACATAGTTATAAACAGAGATAAGAATTTAGCGTTTTGACAAAGATGCATAAAATATGATCCTTTGTGAGAGACTGGCGTCCATACTAGGATACCCTGTGTGACGGATCACCAGGCTCTCACCCCGAATTAAACCTAATGAACATTAACATTACAACCGGTAATTTTATAACTCTAGTAGACAAATTATGAAGGAAAAAAAAAGAAAACATGTACTTATAACTTTAAAAAATTAAACAAAAGAAAGAAAATAGAGCAATAAAAAAAAATAGGTATAGTGTAATGTGTGTGTAGTGTGCAGGTGAAGTGTGCGGAGATGTTGCGGATGTGATTACGAAGGAACCATGAGTAACTGCTCCGTGGCATCATAGTCCAATTTTTGTAACCAGGCTGAAAGGGTTTTTTTGCAACGATGTTTGGGTAGGGCGTAAATAGACAAAATTCCGTTAATTTTTAACTGACTTCAAAAAAAGGAGGAGGTTCTCAATTCGGTTGTATTTTTTTTTTATGTTTGTTACCTCAGTTCGCCGTCATTTATAAACCGATTTGGAAAATTCTTTTTTTATTTAAAAGGATATACTTCCAGATTGGTCCCATTTTTATCAAAATTCAGTTCTGATGATGGGATCCACGAGGAATTGAGGGAACTCCTCAAATATTATAGGGACACCTATAGCGATTTGGGTATTTTTTACAGTAACTTATGCATTTGCTCTCGGAAACCACCATTTGGTGAAGTGGAACTTATGAAGAAGACCACAGATGGCCAACGTAACTACTTAATAATAAGTATTTCACGGGTTGCGATTCGATTACTTCAATATGGTTGCTAAGCAATTTATGCTCGTCACAATGCGAATGGTGAAATGGAGCTGATGGTGGAATACTAGGAGAAGTCCTCAACAATTAACGTCCCTGCATCGGGAAAAGCAATATTTTGTTAAAGGCGTTGGGCAAGTTGACATTAGGCTATTGTAACTTAGACACATTATAAACAGACCTACTTAAAAGCGAGAAATAAAAACTTTTTAACAAAAAGTTAAAAAGTTTTGTTATACAAATAGTTTCCTAGATAATCGAAATGTCGACGGGAGAAAGCAGTATGGAACCGAGTTGTGGGACAAACTGCGTGTTTACGTCGCTTACCTTCAAATAGAGTAGGATTATAGGTAAGAAGAGAGTGTTTGCGCAAGATCGTATTTAAAATGAAAAGTTGACGTACAGTTAACAGTCCGGTTCGCTCATAAAGCTCTCTGGTGGGAAATAAGAAAGGCAGGAAATTGGTAACCTTTAGAACGGCCCTTTGTGCACGTTCGCTCCGGAGCATTGATGTTTTTGTCGCACCACCCCATACAGTTATGCAGTAAGAGATTAGCGATTGGCATAACGCAAAATAGACTGATCGCAATATAGGCCAGAGTCCGCAACATGACGAAGATTTTTAAATACAAATATTAGTTTACGGATTCTAGTGGAAAGAGTATCTATGTGCGAGTGAAAACTTAGTGTGCTATCTAGCATGACGCCCAAGTACTTTATTGAATCTGTTTTATGAAGGTGGGGACATAAGCAATGAGTATTATGAGACAACAAGCAGGAAGATGAATGAGCAGTGATTTTGAGATTATGGAGTGGATAAGTAGGTTTTTTTATGTAGAAAGAAATATACTTTGTCTTATCTACATTGAGAGCGAGTCTATTATTAGCTAGCCATGACAACACCAAGTTCAACCCCATCTGTGCACAACTGTAAACCTCAGGCCAGGTGTCGGCGTCAAACAAAAGCGCTGTGTCATCAGCAAAAGTTATGATTCTTCCGCTGGGCATCTTGAGCTCACAGAGGTCGTTGATGAACGTCAAAAATAAAGGGGGACCGAGGATACTGCCCTGTGGGACGCCGTGCACGACAGGTAGATCACTACTGGTCCACTCGTCCACTTTAACTCTTTGGAATCGGTTGGTGAGGTAGTCGGAAAAAAGCTTAAGTTGTGCATCCCTTACACCAATGCTCTCAAGTTTCCTCACCAACAGTGGGACGGAGACTGTGTCAAAGGACTTGGCAAGGTCCATAAAGATTACTATAACCTTTTTATTTTTGTCGAGTTTTTCAGAAACAAACTTAGTTAAACCGTGAATGGCGTCGCTGGTCAACAAACCAGATCGGAAACCGTATTGAGAAGGTGATAGCAGTGAGTTGTCTTCCAGGTAGTCAACCAAGCGCTTCTTCATGATCCTCTCCAATACCTTAGATAAGGCTGGCAGAATGGAAATTGGTCTATAGTTGTTGACACAGGCTCCGTCGCCACCTTTGAAGATGGGGCGGATCTCTGCTATTTTCCAGGCGTTTGGGAATTTGCCGGAGTCAATGGCAAGGTTGCAGATAAAAACGATTGGAGACACGAGGATGTGTCTGTATCTCTTCACAATGCCGGTAGAGATGTTGTCATAGCCAACAGCGCAATTAGATTTCAGACTATGAATAATACTTTCAATCTCTTCCAGCTCCGTGGGGAAAAAAACCATTGAGTGGGGATGAAGGTTGAGCGGTGGTGAAAAAATATTGTTACCGGAACTACAGCGATCAGCGATATTTTTGCCGATGTTAACAAAAAATTCATTGATGTCATTAGTGGAAGAAATAGGATCTAAGGTATTAATTAGCTGTCTGGCCTCGTTTTTAGATTTTTGTGTGTGAGTAATCGGGGGGCACGGCAGTGCCCCCGCCAAGTCGAGCAAAAAGCGGCACGGCCGTACCATCCTTTTCTCGAAGCAGTTCAAGCCATTTTCGACCCCCTATAACTTCGTTGTGGATAAAACTAGAGACCTGAATTTTCAGTAATCAAGCAGGTATTGTATAAACACGGTATATTTCAAATTTCATTCAATTTGAACCAGTAGTTTATTAAGAATTATAACTAGTCAAAGTTTCTTCATTTTGTCACTCACTGACTGACTGACTGACTGACCGATCATCAAAACTCTAAGGCACTTCTAGCAGACATAGAAGCTTCAAATTTAGAACACAATTAGCGTTTAGTGTACAAATCAAGGAAAAACTTAAATATTTTGCAATTTCGTTCCAGTTTTCTAGATACACCAACTGCATAAATAACTTTGTAATCCCATATAAATATATAGAATTACAAAGTTACATTTGCAGTTAATGAATCAGTGTACCTGAACAAAGTCGCTTCCTGCTGTCTGTCTGTCCCTATGGATGCTTAGATCTTTAAAACTGCGCAACGGATTATGATGCAGTTTTTTTTAATAGATAGAATGATTCAAAAGGAAGGTTTATTTGTATAATACATGCATAATATAGTAGAGAAACACTGATAATTTTAGAGGTTTCTAATGTGATGTCGTAAATAAACAGATTTTCTTGCGCTTATATTGCAAAAGCTAGCTGAACCCTACGAGATAGATCAAAATAATGTACTACAGTATTGCACACCTTAAAAAGGTCTACAAAAAAGTCCACGATGGTATATGTCTATTTGTTAGGGATAACCCACAATAACCATTTTTTATCCTTTACTTTTTACGAGAAATAGTGGCTTGTTTACGAAGCGATTTTAAGCAATACAGCATTAATATATATCCAATTAAGTACCTTAAGTACATTGTGCATTTACTATAGATCAATTTGGCCCTTTGAAGCATGTAATTTAAATTAATATTTTTGAAGATATTACAGATTTAAAATGTAGGGACATAGCGGTTGCGCTGGTGAGTTTACCTATGGCAACGACAGGATAGTACGGTTAAGTAGTCACGACCTCTCATCGTTTGGGGTGGGGTGTACCTCGAGCTCAGCAACTCCCCTAAATATCTTGGTATTACCCTGGACAGGTCTTTAACATTCAGCAAAAACTGCAAAAATATCAAGCAGAAGGTGCACACTCGCAACAGTCTTCTTCGTCGACTGGTCTCATCGAAATGGGGTGCTTCGCCTGAAGTTATGCGGACTACTGGACTGGCGCTATCTTTTTCTGCGGGAGAATTCGCGTGCCCCGTGTGGAGCCGTTCTGCCCATGCAAAGCTGGTGGATACAGCTTTGAATGAAACGTGCCGGATCATCACTGGCTGCCTAAAACCAACCCCGGTACAAATGCTGTATCCACTAGCAGGAATAGCGCCACCAGTGCTTTGCAGAGCGGTGGCAAGCTCCAGCGAAAGAGCCAAATGGTCTCCGACACACGACAACATCCTTGTGCCACAAAGGCTGAAAAGTCGAAACAGTTTTTTAAAGTGTGTCGTCCCACTCACTGGCGAGGCGAACCATCACAAGAGAGACTGAAGCTGTGGCGAGACAGTGCTTCCTTACCCAAACTGTTCGTCCCACCCGCTGAAGACCTCCCACCTGCTGAAGACCTCTCACCTAGACATGAGTTACCTTGGGTAACCTGGAAGTCTTTAAACAGACTCCGGACCCAGGTTGGCCGAAGCAAGGAAAACCTGTTCAGGCGGAGATTCATAGACGACTCCGCCTTGGAGTGTAAATGTGGTGCTGTCCCACGAACGATGGGACACTTAATATCGTGTCCTGCGTGTCCTGTCAGCTGCACGTTACAGGAACTGATGGACGCTGGTGATGGCGCCAAACAAGTAGCCGAATTCTGGGCCAAGTCCATTTAGATTGCTATCGACACGCTAAGAAGAAGAATAAGGTCAACTAAGAGAAGCCATAGTCAGAAAACAAAAACGCGCTTCGCCCTATTAGCACTTTAAGATTAGCAGCGATCGCACGCGTTTATCGGAGCTCTCTAGCGAGGAAAATAACAATTATCCATATTAATGTTTTAAATTCGAAAGTAACTCTGTCTGTCTGTCTGTATGTTACCTTTTCACGCCTAAACCACTGAACGGATTTCGATAAAATTTGGCAGAGAGATAGATTGCATCCCGGGGAAGGACTTGCGGTAGTTTTTTTATCGAGCGAAGAAGCGGGCGGAAGCTAGTATATAATATAATGGAATAATAGGTGTAGATAGGTACCTAGATATAATTATGTTCAAAGGTACTAAAAATTGACTTGGTCATCGCCATCGCATGAAAACACAATGTATCTCACAGTGCGATTGCCAAGTCAATTTATTTATTTAAAACATAGAAGATTTTTAATATTGATGGTCACTACAAGATGTTTTTAGGTTAGCTAATTATGTAATAACTTAAGACAGAAGGTTCCTTAAGTAGGGAGTGAATAAATTAACCGACTTGGTATTTCATGGATCTCACCACTTTTTACGGTAGAAGAACTGAGTTGCGAGACTTGGCTTTTTTTACAAGCTATGTTTTTGATGGCATGTCTTTTATTGCGTTCCATAATATTTTGTTATTGGTTTTAGCCGCAGTCTGAAGTGAAGTGAACAAAGGACGGTGGTAGCTAAAAAATGAGCTATAAAATCCGACTTCACATGGGTATTTAGAAAAAACGTTATCTATAAGAGAACCACCTCGTGTAGAAGCAAATGGATGTAAAAAAGAAACTTATGATAATTTATTACATAAGTAATTGTATATTTTTATTTCATATTTTGTTTTTCAATGCAAGTCTTTACCCGTTATAAACAAGCAACTACTTCAGCTTAGTCACATTAAAGGATTAATGCTAAGGATTTTGTATTTGGTACAAAATTATCCAACACCCAAGTTCAACGACTATTACTGCTAAACTAATAAAGTTATCTTAACCGCTGTAATTTTCATTTAAAGTTCATGAAATGCACTATCATCGTGAATTTTTCCAGATTTTTCAAGATAGCAGTTTAGCTTTTAGAGGGGGAGGACAAAAATTGGCACTTTAAAGTTTAATATTTCGTAAATGGAGCATTAAATAGAAAAATAATTTTAGCAACCCCCAAGTCATTTTAGAAGACCATTATTCAACGATACCCCACACGATGGGGTAGACGACGAAAAAAATATTCATCCCCACTTCACATGTAGGGGAGCTACCCTAAAATAAATATTTTCCAAAATGTTATTTTACCACTTTATCGGCGTAATTGATACACATACTCCTACAAAATTACAGCTTTCTAGTACTAACGGTCTCATAGCAAAACCTCGGACAGACAGACAGACAGACGGACATGACGAAACTATAAGGGTTCCTTGTCAGAACTACGGAACCCTAAAAAACAAGGTAAGAATTAATTTTACTTTATATTTTTATAGCTTGTATTAAATTAAAGTTTCTGGTGTTGCGCTAGTGGAATAAAGCTGCAAAGTTAACTAATCTGACATTTAGTAGGTAAATCCTGATTTACATAACCTAACTTAAACCTTAGTTGGCTTTTTAACGGCGACATGTAAATCTTGCAACAAATAACTCTGCAGCACCTGCACGAAGCGTCCTAAGCTCTGGCGACGTCATAAGTAACGCTGCACCGCTGCGCTGTGCTCGCGAGACGCATTGTCTAAACTATGCTGCAATCATTATATTAGCTACCTAGGTCAGGTGTAGCGACACACGGATTAGAAGGTTGTGAAGCTTAAATTATTAATAATAAAAAATTAAATTAAAAATTTAAAAAACCCCGACAAAAATAAAATAAGGAATCCCTACAAAAAGCATTAAATAAAAAAAAATCTTATGGAAGTCGGGGGACCGTTCTGTGGAACAGCTTCTATTCTGAGGTCCCCCGACTTCCATAAGATTTTTTTTTATTTAATGCTTTTTGTAGGGATTCCTTATATTATTTTTGTCGGGGGTTTTTAAAATTTTTAATTTAATTTTTTATTTCATGCTTTTTGTAGGGACTTCTTAATTTTTGTATTTAATTTTTTTTATTTTCTTCCGTTTTAAGATTCTGGTAATTTGGTGTTTAATCAGGTTTTTTATCCGTCAAAAAATATTGATTAATTTATAGTTGAAGAATAATTTTTAAGACTAAACAGATTTTTTTGTTTTATTATATTTTTCAAGTTTTTAGTTTTCAATTCGTTAGGTAGTTAATATTCCTCATTCCCTTTCAATATAGTGTACACTGTACATTATTCTACTTGTCAAGCCCTTGCATTTGATACCTATATTGAAGGAGTTGTGAAAAAAAAATGTAATTCGCCATTTTGTGGTAGCGGCCATCTTGGATTTGAAATTTTTAATAGTGTATAGTATTCTACTAGTCAAGCCCTTTCATTTGATATCCATATTGAGGGAGTTGAGAAAAAAAAAATGTAATTCGCCACTTTGTAGCGGCGGCCATCTTGGACCGATTTTCATCAAACGTAGCTAAGAACACTCCCGACTAATACACCTTTCAAACAAAAAAAACTAAATCAAAATCGGTTCATCCGTTCGGGAGCTACGATGCCACAGACAGACACACACACACACACCCCCACACACACAGACACGTCAAACTTATAACACCCCGTCGTTTTTGCGTCGGGGGTTAAAAACATGGAACAAAAAATTACCTACTGTTTCGATTGAACTCGAGCGTCGATTAATGGGGTTCGTTAGCTATAATATTGTTGAGACACTGTCAGTAACCTTGCTTCGTTTTGTGACACAATCTGAAAACATTCACATACTGCAGCATTCATAAATGCTGCATTAAAATTTGATGATAATCATCCTTCTTTGAAAATATATTCAACCACATTTTTTGAACTTTGCTTGTCCAGAAATTTTATCATCGATTTTTTGTAATTTGGAATTTTCTCGTGTCATAGAAAATCACACTAATATTATAAAGGCGAAAGTTTGTGAGTGTGTGTGTGGGGGTGTGTTTATATGTTTGTTACTTCTTCACGCTCAAACGGCTCTACCAATTTTTATGAAATTTTGTGTGGAGGTAGCTGACATCCTGGATTAACATATAGGCTAGGTACTTTTTATCCCGATATTCCCACGGGATCGATATTCCCACGGGATCGACATTTACGCGGGTAAAACCGCGGGGCGCAGCTAGTTTTTCTATAAAGCCATGTCACTTGAAGTAAATTTATGAGACACAACGGGTCATAAAGTTATTTTAGGACCTTACACCAAAATTGTAAGTACCTACTACCATTATTATGCTAATATTGTGAAATGTGGTGAATTATTTATCCCAGAACCAGAGTACATATTTCTTCTATCTGGGGCCACGGAAGTACCCGCCAAGACGAGCCAAGCGAAGCGCAAGGGCACTACCTACCGTTTCTCGAAGCGCAACGTCGTTTTTTTGAACTCTCATAATTTGGCTTTGGATTATACCAGATAAACAAAATTCTCGGGATATGATGTCAATAGTAGACTTATTAAACATATAAAGTTTTAATTGCATAGCTCTTATACTTTAGATGTTATTGACATCTAAAATACCCCGGATTTCGTCACTGACTGATTATCATCAAAACTCTTAGGTTACTTCCTGAAGTCCTAGAAAGCTGAAATTTGGTATGTAAGCTAGAGCTACACCAACAACAAAAAAATTCTAAAACTTGTAACTTTTACCTTTTCCCCCCGAACCCCAAACTAGGGGATGGAAGTCTGTATGAGACTTCCGCAAATTTTGATGCTAGAGGTCTGAAAATTGATATTGGGACTCCTTGATAAAAATAATAAAATACGTATTTCAGGATTTTTAGTAAATTACCCCTTTAAATTAGGGGATGGAAGTTCGTATGGGTTTTCCCATAGAAACTTAATGTCATGCAAGATATCTGAAAATTATACAAGTGGGTGCAAAGAGTCCACTTATTGAGGAAGGCTATAAGCTATATAACATCACGCTACGACCAATAGGAGCGGAGCATCAATGAAAAATGTTGCAAAAACGGGAAAAAAATATTCCTTTGAAAGCTTCCGTTGCGTACGCAACGCAACGGAAGCTATAAAGCGAAGCGAAGCGTTAAAGTTACGCAAACATCATGTGTGACGGAATTGTTCCCTATAAAATAGTTTAAAAAAAAAGTTCGCGACAGCAATGTCTTTCTTTTAGGTTGACTCACTATAATAACCTTTCTTTAGTAATCAAATTTGTTCTAAAATAATGCATTATTTGCGAAGGTGTTTTTATAACCATGATAATAATCCTTATCCAAATAAATACTTTATTCACCACAAGTATTTAATTTTGAACAAAATTGCCCTTGACATCATTTGATTTCAATGCATATCTTAGGAGATAATTATTATAGTTTTAAAATAACTCCGCAAGGTGACCGGTCATGACGCGGGAGAGACGCTGGCCGGCCAGTCCGGCCACCCGCCGCGCCGCGAAGCGCGCCGGTAGCTCTGCGAGGAGTGCGAGGTACCATGCCGCGCGGCTCAGTTGCGTGGTCGGCGTCACTACTTAATATTAATAGTAATAATACTTAATAGCTTAATTACTGGTCAACGGCTAAGTTTAAATAAAGCGCTCATTGATATTGGGTCATCTTGTCATCCACGTTCTCTTGGGGGCAGGCTTATTATTATTTATTTACTTCGAACACATGATTCATATTGTTGTTAGTAACACTTATAAAACTACGTTAGTAACATTCTAAACAAAACAAAACTAAAATGAAATATAAAAACACTAATTCATATACCTATAACTAGGTATAACTATGCCCCCTTCCCGCTGCACCCGACCCGCAGCTGTGCACACGGGTCCAGTACCCCAGGAACGGGCAATCTGGCTTATTCGATATCACCTTCAGTACGCTGTTGGTGCTCGCTCGAATCCTGCGCATCAGGGATGCTGTTCTTTTTCGCATAATAGCATGAAAGCCATCTGTCTCTGCTTCCGCAAACATCCCCGATGCGCTACAGAACCGCGGGAGCCCCAACAGCACCCTAAAGGCGTTATTGTACTGGACGCGAAGAACGTTGTAGGCCCTCTGCGTATGTTTAGGCTGCACGTGTAGAAAGACTGGCAAAACGCCTTGAACAGAGTAAGTTTCACTTCTCTAGTACATCGTGCAAAACCTACGGGCCAGCATATATTACATCGGACCGACAACGCTCTTCGCTCCCTTTCAATATCACTGTCATCATTCAAGTCCTCATTTACTTATGTAGCACTCGCTAGGGTGACTAATTTGCAAGGTGTTCACCTCAATATATTGACATTATTAGTAGTATTAAAGCACAACAGTCAGCTACAGACGAATATAATCGCCTAAGAGCCAAGTATCGCCCTGATCTATCGCTTATTATAAACAGTAAACCAACAAAGAAAAAGGTAAAGATAGAGAGTGGGCTAGGAAAAAAGGCACCTCTGATGTGCAAGAAATACACCCAAAAAAGAAAGAAAAAATTTACAAAATAATAAAATATTGTCTTAGGCAACTTACAAAAATAATTGAAATCCCACCAAAAACATTTTCATGTAAAAGGTTGCCAAGACGAGACCATATGGCTCGCACTGTCAAAAAGTTATCAGATCTCATGTAGAGCAAAGCTTCTAACTCTACATGCCCTAATTCTACAAGCCCTAACTTCACAAACTATACACCTTAGTCAAAATATGTGACGGCCGTTTCGCTACCGTCACATGGGTGGGAAATTTATTCACTGTTCATTACTTTTCTGTACAATCATTCTTGTAGTAACGAAACGGCCAAGCCTCATATTTTGACTAAGGTGTAGAGTTTGTGAAGTTAGGGCTTGCAGAATTAGGGCGTGTAGAGTTAGTAATTTAAGTTATTTCTGTGTTTTATAATTTTAAATAACCCGTCTTTCTTTTTTTATCAAGTTTTATTGTATGTGTGTTGTATTCAGTATTTTTTATGGTTTTTTTACATTTATGCTATTAACAATCAAAATTATACGTATTTATGTGGCAAAGAATTGTTTCCTTTCTTTTTTTTTCGCTACAATACCTACCAAACAATGTTATGGGGATAGTAAACCGCTCACTCCCTATTTTTAGATAACTCTATCAGAATCTGCAACCCCATAAGTAACATTCGTTCGTCCCGATGGTTACCGCGGGTGATATATGAGTATGACATAATAGCAGTTCAGTGGCTCGGGCTCCGGGGGAGGCGCGCCTAACATGTCACTCGCATTTGTTACACCGATATCACGCCGGTACCTGATCGACAACTGACGATAGATTGTAAACTAGTTGATGCCTTACATCCTGCATTTTGTCGCGAAATGCACACGCGCAAACGTCTGCTGCACGGGATCTTCCCGGTTTCTGTGAAGAATGTACGAATGTAAATAGGTAAGTGCTGCGTACGTGAACTTGAAACAGTCAGTTTGTCAGTCTTTTACCCAGATACCTAATTCTATTCAGTGACCTTCGTGGAATCATTTCCATTATGTTCATGGAGGTGTACCGTGTACCGATCAGAGAGAGTGTTTATGGTTTCATTTAGAATCGGTCGCAGCTACGCGCTACGTCGGAGCTCTTTGATCTGCTCTGTACACTACGAGTTTTGATTTATGCACGGTTTGTTTAAACGTGTCTGGTTTGTTTCTTAAAGTGGATTTGGAGATAAAATACTTATTATTTCATAATTCCGTAAGCAGCGAAAAAGTTGATTAAAATAAATTGTATTTTATTGATCTTGCTAAGGGGCTCGTGGCTAAAAGATTACAGCCGCGCGGGTCGATTACAGGTTCGTTCGTTGATGGGTGACCATCCATTACATATCGAGAGTGAAGACCTCTCTGTGCCACGGAAAGCACGTTAAGCCGTTGGTCCCGGCTGTCATTCGTAGATCTTTGGACGGTCGTTACGGGTAGTCAGAAAATCAGAAGTCTGACAACCAGTCTTACCAATTAAGGAGTATCGTGTTATGCAGTAACAGGCAGTCGCTCTATGTAAAATACTGGTATTAATGTGCATCCGGGTAGACTGGAAGCCGACAACAATATAAGTAGTTGAGTAGGTAAAGACTAGGCACATTGATTGATTTTTGCGCTCCTGCTGTAAAACGTTAATCCTTTTTGTCTTGTAATAGAATGGTCCAGGCAGGCGTAAATATATCAGTTTTATTTTTCTCAGGACTCAGAATAGATTTCTATCGTTTTCCTCCCAAGGACTAAAAAAAGTCTTTATATTAAACTGATCGCATTACTGACGTATGTCCATGTTACTAAACTATTAATATTTCAACAACCTCGTACATCAATGACATACTTAACTCATCGCTATAAAGTGTTCCGGGTGATCCGTCACTGTGTCGCCCGAGATGCGCCTCGTACTTAGCGTCGCGGGTGCAAGCAGTGGGTGGCGGAGGTAGGTCCTGTGCCAGGTGACTCCGCTCACAATATCAAGACGCGACTCTCCCGCGATTTTGTTGCTAATGCGCTATTTACGTAAATACAAGCTGCTTGCTAGAACAAAGGTCGGGATTTTATATTACGTTATAGTTTTTATCTCTCTCGTAATAGGTAATCGTTTAGTGTTCTGACATTATACTAAGATCAAGATTGTATTATACTACATATTTATACTAATGTATTCTAGGGGGAACTTTAGTTTGTTTCTCTATACCTACAGGTAAGAATCGGAATGTTTATCATCAAGGATTTCTAAAAACTTACAGTGCATTAGGAAGAAAGCCCAAGAAAATGCAGCAGTAGTCCGCCTTTGTACAGTATTTCTTTTATTTGTGCATAAAGTTTTAATAAATAGATAAATAAGTAAAATGCATTTTCAGGAAACCTCTGCTTACAAGTAAATTCTTGGAACATTGTCGTTGCTTGTCCTGCGCAACAGACACTCAATAGAATGTGAATGCCGCGGTGAGTCCTCGAGATGTAATCACTGGCGCCTGCGCCGCGCGTCACTGTGCACACCTCCGCACCTCCGCAATGGAATACATTAGCAAGGTGTCGCCTGACGCACGCAGGGAAGGTTTTAATGGACTGATAAAACGCTACTTGTTGTTTGGCTAAATTACCGCAAGGAAGAGTCAAAATAATTGTCCTACAATTCGGCTGGCACACTGCGCCATGGATGAAGTACCAATAGAATTTAACCCGATAAGAGAAAGGAAGAAAAAGGAATCTGCACAGTAGATACTGCAACTAAAAAGTCAGTTTCTACAAAAATAATGCTAGTAGGTAAGTATCTAAGGCTTTTGTTAATTAACAACAATGATCCAAAGTACATTCTAGACATAATTAAACATAACCAAACAGCCCATTAACAATCGTATCCAACAATACGTGAAGCTTCAAAAATTGAAAGTTGGTACAGTTCAATTATTTGTCGAGGTACATCTACAATGTGTTCTCAACGAAATAATTGAACGAGCGGTAACAATGTGCATCATTGTGAAGCCCAGCCCCCCCGCCTGCCGGCTCGAGTGCGTGCGGACTCCGGAGTACTCCGGACCTCTTGTCAATGGTGGACGAGTGTTGCGCCACAGAGCTGCTGAGCATCTATTGTGGAAGAATCGTTTGTTTGTTTCATTAATGGAATCCTCTTACTGTTCTTGTTTAACCGTGAAATTGATTTGTCGTTTTAAAGAACGTTGGATGAAGCTTTTTGCGAGGAAATGTTATAAACACTAACAACTGATAAAGTTAAAGTGAACGGTGAGCAGCGGGAAAATTGCTACACCACACATTGAAAGTAATTTGGGGCAGTGACGTTTAGATTGTACAGATAGAAAGTCCTTCATTGTAGTTGTCGTGTAGTTGTCTCACTTTGTGACAGACTACAGACTGGTCGAGTTCAACAAATACTGCTGCTACAGCAATCCAACGAAGAGCGTCAACCAAATAATCGACGTCGTGATAACAATGTAGGTACCGCATGTGTAACACATGCGGTACCTACATTTACACTGCCCCGTCCGGCTGTGTGCTGACGGTACCGAACACTCGAAACAAACTGCGTCCCGCGGAGCACTTGCAGTGAATAGTCGACTACAGAGTATTGTGAGGCGTTTAGATTGTTAGCTCATCGGGTAACGCGATGTGGCTTTGCCAAAACGTACCGATATAAATGGTCATTTTGTCTTTCAGTCTTTAAATTACTAGCTTTTGAAGCCCACGGCTTCGCCTGCGTGTTCGTTGAACATTATCTACCGAGATAAAACGTGTTCAATAACCTAACCATGTCATGGTCTACCTATGTGCCAACTGCCAAATTTCATAGAATTCCGTTCAGTAATTATGGCGTGAAAAGGTAACAGACAGAGAGAGTTACTTTCACATTTACGATATGACTAGCTTCTGCCTGCGGTGTTGCCCGCGTGGATGTCTGAAATTATCCCATGGGAACGTGCTACTGGGACAAAAAGTAGCCTGTCCTTCCTCAGATAGAATGTCATCTATCTCCTTGCTAAATTTTATCGAAATCCGTTTAGTTGTTTAGGCGTGAAAAGGTAACATACAGACAGAGTTACTTTTGAATTTATAACATTACTAATAGGACCCCGCGGTTTCACCCGCATAAGTGTCGATTCCGTGGGAATACCGGGATAAAAACTATTCTATGTCCTTCCCCGGGATGCAAATTATTTCTCTGCCAAATTTTATCGAAATCCGTTCAGTGGCTTAGGCGTGAAAAGGTAATATACAGACAGACAGACATACAGACAGAGTTACTTTCGAATTTATAATAATAAGTATGGATTTATTATATTATTGGTGTGAATAATATCCATGGATTAAACATTTTCATCCGTGTGGATCGCATCAATTCTTGCTCGGCTCCTTGGTTACTGTGTTGCTATCAAATTCTGATAATACTCCTAGCTTCTGATAATAAGCTAGTACGCTCAGGTCATGTTTACCTGTCTAGTGTTATGTTTGAGTGTAAAATAAACTAGAATTAAGTATTTCGTTAATTGCTTAAATTATATTTCCCAGTGTATCACGCTAGACTACGCTAAGCTAACCACTTTGCCACAAAATCAATACAGGACGGCACACAATGTTGGACAGTGTATCGAAATAAAAGATTATGGAAAATCTTTCAAAAAGGTGGGCTATGGCTAATTGCTTCTTGCAAAGGAGCTAGAATATGAGTGACAGTTTGAAGAGCCAAAACTGCTTCTCGCAAAGGAGCTAGAATACGAGTGACAGTTTGAAGAGCCAAAACTGCTTCTCGCAAAGGAGCTAGAATACGAGTGACAGTTTGAAGAGCCAAAACTGCTTCTCGCAAAGGAGCTAGACTACGAGTGACAGTTTCAAGAGCCAAAACTGCTTCTCGCAAAGGAGCTAGAATACGAGTGACAGTTTGAAGAACCAAAACTGCTTCTCGCAAAGGAGCTAGACTACGAGTGATAGTTTGCAGAGCCAAAACTGCTTCTCGCAAAGGAGCTAGAACACGAGTGACAGTTTGAAGTAACTTAAGTACAAATAACTTGTAAATATGTGAGCACCATGTATCTATCACTTATTTGATTTACCTGTCATTGTTTAATTTTTAATTCTTTTTACCTTTTGTGGTAGACTAATTTTATTATGGGTGCATCGTGTTCACATATAATTTTTATTATGTATACAAGACCTTGTAAAACATTTTTAAAAGAGTAACGGTGGAGTTTCTTGCCCATTCTTCTCCATACGAAAACTACCTTTTGGAATGGGTGACTAGAATCATTTCTATTTAGTTTTTTTTTTGACGTTCAAAAGTGCCTTTAATGTGCCTATTTGAAATAAATGATTTGACTTTGACTTTGAATTTGAAGAGCCAAAACTGCTTCTCGCAAAGGAGCTAGACTACGAGTGACAGTTTGCAGAGCCAAAACTGCTTCTCGCAAAAGATCTAGAATACGAGTGACAGTTTGAAGAGCCAAAACTGCTTCTCGCAAAGGAGCTAGAATACGAGTGACAGTTTGAAGAGCCAAAAATGCTTCTCGCAAAGGAGTTAGACTACGAGTGACAGTTTCAAGAGCCAAAACTGCTGGTGACAGTTCATGAGAATTAAAACTCTGATAAAGGTGTATGAAATATAATACGCGCAAGTGAAAACTCGAGTCAATAATATTTTTATTAGCTCCATAACAAATGAGTCTTCTATGCTATTTTTGCTGAGTGCCAGTACTCGTGAACAATGTTGTACATTGTTAGGGCGAGTCCACAAGCGCGAGTTTGCGGCGCCACTCGACGGCTCGCGTGCGCCCGGCGCGTATGTTCCCAGTCGCCCCCGCGGGGATTGCCACCGGAGGCAAATGGGAATAAAAATTCCCAGTCGCCACCGGCGGCGACTGGGAAGTCATTGCCCCCACTTCAGTTTCGCTGTACATTGCTTTCTCCATCGTAGAGAATAAAAGGATGAGACAACTTATCGTAAACCTGCCTCTAATCTTTTTATCTTTTTTTTTTTCTTTTATTCCGCCTCTGTACATTTATGTGCTTGAAGTATTAAATAAATAAATAATAATAATCTTTAAAAAAAGACTAAGTGCATTGAAATATTTTTTTATTTTGATTTCGATATCAATAAACTTGTGGAATAAAAGTCTGATTTTGACGTGACAACGTCTTAAATTAGGTTGCGGCTGGGAGTCACTTATGAAAAAGTGTAACGCTCGGTAACGTTACGATGAGTCACCGAACGAGAGAGAGAAAGACGTTGTCACGTAAAATCTTCGCCCGTAAAACCGACTTTACAGGCAACCATTTTTTTTATCTGTGATTTAATGGTGTAGGTACTTGAATATTTTTGTTATAATATTTTTATTATTTATTTTTATAATTGACCATAATATAAAAAAAAGTCATCTATGAATATTTACAGCCTTGTTTATAATACGTATTTACTAAGAAATGATTACTATGTATTACTTTCCTAATTTAATTACTGTCTTTAAGAGTCTGATTAATTATCTGTGATACAAAATACCAGTTTAAATGTTTAATTTTAACAAGTTTATTGATATCGAAATCAAAATAAAAAAATATTTCAATGCACTTAGTATTTTTTTTAAAGATTATTATTATTTATTTATTTAATACTTCAAGCACATAAATGTACAGAGGCGGACTAAAAGAAAAAAAAAGAAAAAAAAAAAGATAAAAAAAAGAAAAAAAAAGAAAGAAAAAAAGAAAAAAAAATGAAAAAAAAAAAGATAAAAAAAAAGAAAGAAAAAAAAGAAAAAGATTAGAGGCAGGTTTACGATAAGTTGTCTCATCCTTTTATTCTCTACGATGGAGAAAGCAATGTACAGCGAAACTGAAGTGGGGGCAATGACTTCCCAGTCGCCGCCGGTGGCGACTGGGAATTTTTATTCCCATTTGCCTCCGGTGGCAATCCCCGCGGGGGCGACTGGGAACATACGGCCCGGCGGACGCGGACCGCACTCAATGGAAATTGGAAAAATTTCTACTTTGTGATTGTATTGTAAAGTAGATAACGATGATTGTGTTACAAGTTGTAGATCCGAATTGTCAATGTATTAAAAAAAAAAAAAAAAAAAATACAGACCTATTTTCGGTGTTAAAAGAAAAGGCGAATAAGGAATCTTATCCAAAGGACATATTTTATACTGATTGCGAGTTGGTTCTCATAGGATAGTGATAGTGAGAATATCTATCTATACAAGGTGTTGATTTGCATCCTCGTCAAATTTCAGGAGGTTGTCATAAAAGACATTTTAGTACTGTAGTATGTAGCGGTATCTACAACGCCACATGCGAACAACGCGTCATACTACGTCACGCAAATCCTACATCGCGCAAGCAGAGTTTACCGCGCAATTAGCATAGATACAACGGCCCCGACATGAATCATTGGGCAGTTGCCCGCCAGACAACACCCGTCTGGTCGGAGGATCCTCCCTTTTCTATAGAATATGAGAGAACTTTACACCCTGTTTCTCATACCTCTATAAGTACTTTAGTATTTTAGTACTTAGTAAAGTAAAGTAAGTAGGCGTTTGTTTGTGTGTGAAAGCGCGGTTATAGGCTAGTAACAGACAGGCCACGTTTAAATACGGTTGGTTCACACTTACGGATTTCCGTAAATAAGAAAAAAAAAGAAAACCTACCCATTTTATTGTTGATTTGGGTCGAGAATCATTAGCATAATTACGTCCTTGAATTTGACTAGGATGCAAATCAACACCTTGTATAAATAAAACAAAGTCGGGTTAGTTACACGCATTTATAATTCAAGAACGGCTGGACCAATTTGTTTGTTAGTTTTAGCCTTGTTTTAGCAGAATAATCATGGGAAAAATTCACGAAAAAAATAATAGGTAATGAGGATAATTCATTTTCTCATACATTTGTATGGAACGGCTTATTGATTCTGACGCGGAACGAAGGTTGCCGGGTCAGCTAGAGTTAGTTCATAAAGTTTGATAATATTGATAATCTATTTTTTTTTTGAAACAGAAATGTGAAATGTATTTCGACAAAACCGATTCGGAAAGACCATTACGAATCGACGTTAACGCGACAGTTCCTTCCACGTTCTAGTTCCTCATCGAGTGTGGGTGGTATTCACGAGCAAATACTTATGTATCAAATTGAAACTCATTGTGCGATCAATGACACTCACGTAATCAGCTTCAACCTTCAGTAACTAAAGCTGTCCTTTTATCCTTTACCAAATTAGAAATAAATAATAAACCGTAATTTATACCCGATAGTTGCCTACATTCCGTACATCGTAGGAACAAATCGATTCGGTAATAAAGGACCGCTCGGAGTTAACGAAATGTTAGATTGGTATCGAACAAGAACGAGCGAGTGTATAGAACACGCCGCCGCCGGTGTGCACTCTACTTTGTACCAGTAGAAATACTACTGTTTGTAGATGTGTATCTACAAGCGCAGTAGCGTAGCACATAGTCCAACAATATTAGTATTTAGTTCGTACCAGACTAGAAAGTTTAATAATATGTTGAACACATGACTAGTTAAATGCAGTCCGTGAATGAACATAAACAAAGGAAAAGTTGATAGTTGATGCCATTCCTCCAGACTCCACATCAAGTAAATCATATTGAAAAGTTGTGTCATCTGATACAATAACCCCCGAATACTTACAAAACAGATAAAGCTTTACAAATACAATTCGGTTTCGCAATCACTTGTAACACAATACTGAGATCGCGAGAAACCATCTTTATTTAAAATTAGCAAAGTTTTGATAACCTCATCGAGTTTCAGGGTAGGACGCTCCACTCCTGTTTGTGGTAGGTTGGTACTTAAGTAGAAAAGTTAACAAATCCTTAATGGTCTTCTATAATTCAAACAAAATTGTACTAAGAGAGCTCTCTACGCGGCTATTATCAAGGAAAAAACGGCAATTGGCAGCCTTGTTTTCTCACAATTTCTTGGATAAGTTATGAAAATGGAGTCTAGTAAAGAGCAAAATGTTTTTATCGGCTTCTGTGATATGGGTATATGACGGTGCCACAGCGTAATAGTAATAAGTTTATTTATTTCTCTTCACAAATGTACTTACATTGGTAGTGCTTAAAACTAGCTTAAGGATACGTTTACAATTTGTGAGAGACTGGTGCTTGAAATAGGCATTACAAGCAACGCCTGTAGTACAAGTCACCAGGGCCCCACGACGCTTAATATTATGTATAAGCTTAAATAGGGTGCTTTTATGAGACTGGAGAGAATTAACATTAAGTATATGAAAGAGAAAAAGAAAAAAAATATACAAAAGAGATAAAAACAACGTAACTTAAATATTTTAACGATAACCGAAACTTTAAAGAGTGAAGGTGTTGTGTGCATGTGTAAATGAGTTAATTTGTGTAAGTGAAGCGTATGTAGTTTTATAAGATAATCAATGTAAGTAAGAAGTGTCAAGTTAAGGGAATCAATACTTTTTCAGTTGCTTCATAGTCCATACTTTTTAGCCATTTACTCACTGAAGCCCTACAACCACTTCTGGGCTTCTGGTAAATGGAAAGAGCGGTGTTTGCCTTGTTGTACATGAATGAACCAAGGAAGCAAAAGAATTTATGAGCAAAGCTGGTTTTAAATAAGGGGTTGTAGCATACCGTGCCCTTCCTGCGTTTTCCTTTAGATAAGTCCTTATTGTACTTCAACTGGGAATGTTTTTTTAATATTATATGTAATAAGAACGTCTGTCTGACAGTCAGGAGATCCCATTTTTTGTAAACCTGTGCAGTAGGAAATCGAAAAGGAAGTCCAGCGCCAACCTTGAGAATTGCCCGCTGCGCTCTTTCAACCTCCAAGATGTGAGTTTTTGCGGCCCCACCCCACGAGGTTACGCAATAGTTAATAAGAGATTGGCAAAGTGCATCGTATATCGCCTGAAATCGCGGGGGGAGGATCAGCTGTTCCCTACATTTTGACGAGTTATACGAACATAAATGTAGGGAGCAGCTGTTTTTTTTTTTCGCGGTTTCGGGTTTGGTCCCATGGTGGGGGTTGTTCGTGATGATGAGTGCAGTGACCTCTTGGGAGGTTGCTGGTGTTTTGCAAATAACCCTGTATATATATTTTTAATTATGACATCTTATTCTAATTCATTTTTACAATCTGCGACTACAGTGGCTCACACACTTGTTAAAGTTCAACTACTTTTGCATTTTTTTTTTAAATAACTTGTAAATATGTGAGCACCATGTATCTATCACTTATTTGATTTACCTGTCATTGCTTAATTTTTAATTCTTTTTACCTTTTGTGGTAGACTAATTTTATTATGGGTGCATCGTGTTCACATATAATTTTTATTATGTATACAAGACCTTGTAAAACATTTTTAAAAGAGTAACGGTGGAGTTTCTTGCCCATTCTTCTCCATACGAAAACTACCTTTTCGAATGGGCGACTAGAATCATTTCTATTTAGTTTTTTTTTTTTTTTTGACGTTCAAAAGTGCCTTTAATGTGCCTATTTGAAATAAATGATTTGACTTTGACTTTGACTTTGACTTTATACCATTTTGATTGTTTTGCGGTCAGCAGTGTGTCTGAGTGTCTTAAATATATAAATAACCTTGCGAAGTCTGGTAACTAGAATCTCTAAGTGGGATTTGAATGAAGGGGATTGGTCTATAATGACTCCTAAGTATTTTATAGAATCCGTTCTTTGGAGGGTCGGACAGTCGCAGCCAGTCAATACCGGATGGAGACATGTATGAGCAATGATAGATAGAGTTGAAGGAGGTAGAAGGTTTTTTCTAAGAGCAAATGTTATGTATTTTGTTTTAGCGGCATTCAGTGTAAGTACATTGTTCTTCAGCCATGTGCAAACCGTCTGGAATCCATCCTGCGCATTACGAAACACTTCGTCCCAACTATTTTCGTAGAACAAGAGTGCAGTGTCGTCAGCGAACGTTAATATTCTTCCGTTATGAAGTTGTAGCTGACAAAGGTCATTGATATAAACTAAAAACAGTGAGGGTCCAAGAATACTTCCTTGCGGAACACCATAGCTTATATTGACCTCATCACTGGTCCAGTTGTCTATCCTCACCCTCTGTGTACGGTTGTTTAGATAGTCTTCAAAAAGCAAGAGTGGAAGTCCTCTCACTCCAATCCTGTCTAGCTTCTTTAAAAGATGCGGGACACAGACCGTGTCAAAGGCCTTGGCCAGATCCAAAAATATGGTTAAGCATTTGCTTTTGGAGTCTAAATTGGAAACAATATCATTAGTAAGCTCATGCACCGCATCAGCAGTGGATTTTCCGCAACGAAAACCGAACTGCGACGCTGAAAGAAGGTTTTTTGCTTCCAGGAAGCTCATTAGGCGACTGTTTATTAGACGCTCTAAAATTTTAGACAAAGTTGGTAGTATTGAGATTGGCCTATAGTTATTTACACAGTCCCTGTCACCGCTCTTGAAGATAGGTTTAATTAGAGCAGTTTTAAAAACCCGAGGAAAAACGCCTGTTGAAAGGGCTAGGTTACAGATATACGTAATGGGAGGACTGAGTAATTGCTTGTAACGTTTGATGATTTTACCCGAGATTTCGTCAACTCCCACTGCACAATTCTCCCTCAGGTTTGAAATAAGCAACTCAACTTCATTTTCGTCCGTAGGGAGCAGGACGAGTGATTCTGCCGGATTTGTAAGTTTTTCTCCGTCTTGGTTAGAACAGCTGTCCCTGTTTTCGTTTGTAATGTTTTCAGCAAGTCTTTTCCCCACATTAGCAAAGAAGGTGTTAACCTCATTGATGCTCTTTTTAGGGTTCTCGCTCGATATAAGACTAGATGAGGAGTCAGGCAGGCTTGATCTGCCACAAATCGTTTTGATTATCCCCCAGAGTTTCTTTTAAAGTGTGGTGGGCCTATACAGCTAAGTAATGAGATGAGTGGCCGTTAGCAAATGGTGGATAGGTAACTTGTATTTGGACAGGTAATTATTATTATTATCTTAACTATATTAAAAAGCGGTATATGTGTATGCATTGTAGTCAACCATCGAAGCTCCGGCGCTCCTAGGTTTGGCTAGTCAAACCTCAGGTCTGACATGAAGTCTTAGTCAAAGTACAAACCAACACAGCAAGTTTCGGTCTTTGACTAACGAATATGTCTAATCCTTGAAGATACCAACTTTGACAAATGGACAGTCAAGCACCGATACTCAATACGTTTATATCAGGGCTTGACCAGTCAGCCCTCAATTAGGTACAGGAATGTATTAGTTTGTTAGACTTAGCTATAAAAAAAACTTAACTAAATAGTTAAGTTTTTTTTAAATATATTAAACCAAAATATCCAGTACTAAGAACTCTTAGTACCTACTGGATATTTTGGTTTAATATATTTTTAGCAGATTCTACCTTACAGATAATATTCTCATCTTTTCGTTTATTCTCAATATGAAATGAACACTTGACTTTATTCAATTTAAATTAGTAATTTTCTGCTTAGACTTCGCTTTTAAAGCTTCTAGGCACATTTTCAGCCACAACACGTTTTAGATGAAATTGCATGACTTTAGATAAAGTAGTATGAAACTACATTTATCTAGGCATTAAACACTCGTACAGTGGTTCATAACTTACTATTTTTTGTTCTGGTCGGAATATATTCAATGTCCATAATAAATCCGCTGTACCATCACTCGCGGTATCCGTCAACGACAATAAAATTAATCGCGCGTCGATTGACACGAACACTCACGAACGCGCGAACGCGGACTATTTTCTCCGAATTATTTAGTCACTTTTAATAAAAAATACTGCAAATCAGTCGGTCATAATTACATTATTACGTACTTCGTTTCATCCGTATTACAAATTGTTCCAGACGGATTGAATGCTTTCTACCCGAAGTAAACCTAACCTCGGGGTGCCCTTCGCTCGCTATTGCATCCTACGTCGCCTATTGCGTTCGTTTTATGATTGTTTACATTTGAATAAAAATATTTTCAATAATAGACATTATAAATTCATAGGTATTATAAAATTCGGACTTTTGAAAATCTGAATTTCGAAAATCGGAATAAAATATTTCGGAATATTTGGGTGTTCCGGACCTTGAGGTCACGGTCAATGCCTACGGTGCACTCCTTACATCACCGACCTTGACCTCAAGATCAGTAACAGGTCAATTTTCTCGGTACACTCCTTAGGGTCAAGGTCAATGATCCCGGCGTTTAATTTCCAAGGTACATTCACTATGGGTGAAGGTCAATGTCCACTGTACAAGGACCTTGAGTTCACAGTCAAGTGACCACCACCATCTTGAGAATCGCATCTTCTCCGGCGCTATGGGAAGCACAGCCTCTTAGACCTTGCGTAATAAGATGCAAGCAATGCTCGCCTCCGCAGCCTCGGCTTACCGGTCGCCTCCAGCAACCAGCCTCGGCCGCTACGACTCGCATGGTGCGTGCGCCGTATTACAGCGGGCGGAGGCTGCCCTCCCTGGGCGAGTCCGGCTCTAGAAAACCCTCTCGGGGCAAACATAAGTACCATGTGGAGTTGGGGTTGGCTAAATCGGTTCTGTGACAGTTTTTGTACCTAATCTATCATAATCGGGTTTCACTAAGCTTCACCATAAAATACATACATAGCTACATTTGGCGCAATTTTTCCGTTGAACCGTTGATCGTAGACAAAAATGTCTTATATTTAGGTTTCTGTACGTTAAAATTAAAAACTTACGTTATGCGAAAAATAAAAAAAACCAAAACACCTCTGTAAAAGGATCCCTTAGACATAATTTTTACGACAAACGGCTGATGATATTTCATGGAAATAGTCTTTCATTATTCAATGTTAGTGTTGTAGTATTTGTAGTACTGACATTCAATAGTGTTCCTGTTTATAACTGCAAGCACATTATCCAGTGATTTTATACTCCGCATTCTCTTAATAGTACACGAATTTTCTTCACAAAAGAGATATTAACGAATTAATAAATAGTTCCCTTCTATGAAACAAGATACAGTTGTAAGAATGATTAATATTGCTGTGTTAATATCATAACGTTTCATCTAAAACTTAATTACAAATAATGTAACATCGGATCTTGTTATATATTCTATAGAACTTTAGGGATCGCTATAAGTTCAAATAGAATACTCAGAATTTGCAAGCGTCCTTAGCAGCCCCTAGGGCGGTGAGAGAGGTGCGACGGCACCGGGCGCCGCGCGCCGTCATGGGTGAGGCGCTGAAATCAACCGAAATGCGAATACAGGTCACTTACTATAAAGCCGATCGTGCACCAGCACGCGCCAGCTAAACTACTTAGTTTAGCTGGCGGTAGACGATCGGCTTTATAAAACTGGCTCAACTATGCGAGCTAAACCAAACTAACTTTAGTTAATTTTGCTCGCATAGTTGAGCCACTTTTTCATACATGTGCGTCCGCCACAAAATATGCCAGCTAAGCTAACTAAAATAGCCCAGCTAAGTCAAACTAACTTAGTTCTGTAGGCCGATCCGACGCTACGCGAACTAAGCTAAGCTCCTCTCACTCCCTTACGTTACCCCTCTAGCGCCTTTGGCTAGTGTTGTTTTGTAGTGTGTGATCGTGCGCAGGCACCAGTCAGTGAAACACCTATTTGCAGCGTGGAGGTATTTATTGAATACGTCAAGCAATATCCTATATTGTATAATCCGAAGGCAAAAGAGTACCGTGATGCAAATAAAAAAGTAACGTTGTTTTAGCTTATTTTTCGGTGGACGAACAACTTTATTCCCAGTTTAGCTTAGCTTAGTTCAATGAGTTTAGTTCTTAATTAGTTTAGCTGGCGGTGGACGATCGGCTTAAAGCGCGGACGCGGTCTATTGACCGTTTTGGGCGCGCGATTATTGGTCACTCGATTTCAACAAGTGACCTGACAACCGAGGCTGAGCGGAATCTCACGAAGTCCGCTCAGCCTTGGTTGTAGCAGTGACGTATCCCGATATGCGTATTTGTGTGCGTGAACCTAGGTAGCGTTAGCAATAAAAAACCAAATGTGGATTTAATTATTTATTTTCATTTGAAGAACGAAAATAATTGTTTAAAATACCTATAGGTATTATTACAAAGAGAAAAATGTATAAGAAAACAATAAAGAAACAAAATAAATACAGAGTCGTTGTTGCTATCGTCGGAATCATCTTTTTAACCGACTTCAAAAAAGAAGGAGGTTCTCAATTCGACGGTATGCTTTTTTTTTTTTTTGTGTGTGTTTGTTACGCGATTACTCCGCCAATTGAGGACCGATTTTCAAAATTCTTTTTTTGTTCGAAAGGGTATATACTCAAACTCAAACTCAAAACTCTAATCATTTATTTCAATTAAAACTTGTACAGGCACTTTTGAATTGTCAAAATTAAATAGTCTGTCAGTTAGTCAGAAAGTTGAAGCTAGTTGCCCATTCCAAAGCGTAGATCTCTATGGAGAAGAACGGGCAAGAAACTCCATGGACACTCTTTTAAATGGATGGTATTTAAAAGTACTTCAATTTATTCCCATTTCATTTACCTAATTTTGCCTGTGTTCCACCAAATATACTGAATGTGCACCAAAATATGTTCATTAAAATATGTCATAACGAGCATCTATTTAACAACTGTTGCAAATTTGTAAAAATAGTAATACACCTAATTTTAAAAACAAGCATTTATTTTTTTAGTTTTACTTCAGATAATGCACTGCAAAATGTATTTGAATCAAACACCAATTAATGTCCAAATTCGGTTCTCGATAGCCTGCTAAAAATAATCTCTTTTTTCCATATTTTTTTTCTATATAATCTAGTCGTTTCTGTCACTCGCCGGCCGCTGCCGCGGCACCGCTCGCTTCGCTCGCTCGGCTCGTGCGTAGGAGGTCACAGTTTTAACCTAACCTAACCTAAGCATTTTTTTAAAATAATTAACCTCGTCTAACTAATTCGGTTCTCGATAGCCTGTTAAAAATAATCTCTTTTTCCATATTTTTTTTCTTTAAAATTTAGTCGTTTCTGGCACTCGCCGGCCGCTGCCGCGGCACCGCTCGCTTCGCTCGCTCGGCTCGTGCGTAGGAGGTCACAGTTTTAACCTAACCTAACCTAAGCATTTTTTTTTAAATAATTAACCTCGTAACTAATTCGATTCTCGATAATGTCCATTTCAAAAAAATTAAAATAGTAAGTTACAAATATTTTGTAATATTTGGTGCACGATCAGTATTTTTCGGGGAAGAATAAAATAGTTATTGTTACAATAGAATATTTGCAGCGCACTACAATAAAAAAGTGTTATATCTTGGTGTTAATTTGGAATTTGTTTGATGTAACATATTTTGTTGGCCGAGTAGTTTAATTATAGTAAAACAATTAAACGGGTTTAAGATCAATATTTTAGAAATGCATACATACGAGTAGATGTACCTTTAGATTTTTGGTGAACACAAAAATATTATCCCTTTTAAATCAAGATATTACAAAATCCTGGGTACATTATTCTTGTTGTTCTATATGTGAGAACAATGTAAAAAAGACAGAAATGAAGAAACAATTCAAGACATAAGATTAAAGATTAAATAAATACACTCGAGGTGGTCCCATTATAATCAAGTTGGAATCTGATGAGAGGATCCCATGGAAATCGAGGGAAACCCTCAAATTTTATAGGCAAAGCTATAGCGATTTGGGTATTTTTTAAAGTAACTTGAGCATTTGCTCTCGGAAATCATCATTTGGTAAAGTGGAGCTGATGATGAAGACCACAGATGGCCATCGGAACTACTCAATGACAAATATTTCACGGGTTGCGATTCGATTACTTTAATCGATTTATCCTGTCACAAGGCGTATGGTGAGTGGTTGTTGAGGAGTTCTCCTGGTTCTTACCAGGAGAACTCCTCAACAATTAACGTCCCTGCATCGGGAAAAGCAATATTTTGTAAAAGGTGATGAGCAGTTGACATTAGGCTATTGTAACTTAGATAACTTACAAACCGACCCACTAAAAAGTGAAAAATAAAAACTTTTTTACAAAAAAAACAACCGACTTCCAATAAACTATAAAGTGAAAAATAACTTTAATTTCGGAAGTCGGTGGCAAAAAACTAAAATACAAATCCAAAGACACCGACTTCCGAAATTAAAGTTATTTTTCACTTTATAGTTTTTTCGAAGTCGGTTGTTTTTTTTGTAAAAAAGTTTTTATATTATTTTATTTTGTTAACCTATACTGTACCACTGCTGGGCATAGGCCAAATCCTTCCAGGAACTCTGTTCCCGGGTAACCTCAACCCGCCCTCGCGGTACTCGTCTAGGTCATCTTGCATCTCTTTCTGGGCCGGCCTCGGCGGCGCCGTCCATCTTCAGACACCCATTGTGTGGATACTTCCACACTCACCCCACTCCCACCACTCCCACCACTTCCCAGCAGTAATCCTGCATGCGGCTGAAGTGACTCGCCGGATCCCATTTGAGGCTGGCAGCTTTCTTTCCTACGGGGGGCATACTGGATGTATGCCCGTTTTGGAACGCAGCGTGGTGTTCCGAATCCTGTGCTGACTTTTTACACGCAGAATGCTGCGTTCCATTGCTCTTTCGCTAAGGCTGAACTTTTGCGACCCGGTGAGCGACCAGAAGGCCAATTCTCGTAATTTAAAACTTTCAAAATCTAGTCGCAGTCTCATCTCGGCGACAAACAAAATTGTTAAAAATGTAGGGAAATTAGAGGTATTTTTGACAAATTGAGACTGTATTCAGACTGCGAACGATCTTAAAATTACAAGATCAATTCTTGTAATTTTTAGATCGTTCCCTACCTACCTTGAGTACATACGGTGCTCAGACCTGAACAAGTCTGAGCACCGTAGGTTAGGTAGATAGTGTGTTGAAAACATACCTAATATAACTAATTTAATAAAGCATAATATTATGATGTGAATTAATTCTTATGGGAATCATTTTAAATTGACATGTTTTTTTATATACCTACTCATATTATTTTAATTTGAAATGTATTTAATGTAATAATGATTTTGTTAATGTATGCTTGTATGAATATTTTGGACCTACGCTGACATTATTTTAATTTTATTTTTGTTATATTATGTTTTTATTTTTGATAATTTAATATTTGACAAGTTTGTATGTAACTCCTATATATTTCTATATGAATTAATTATGTAAACAATCAATTTAATTCAATTTATGTCAGCATTGTGAATGTTAATTAATGTTGTACCTGCCTAATAACTATTTGTTTTAGTTTATATTAATATTTGCACACCATGACAATGTGGTAAACATGTGAGCACAACTCCATGTATGTACTTATAACAACTTGCATGCGTTGTATTGTATGTACAAATAAATGTTTGAGCAAATAAAATAATCTGAATTTGATACGATAGACAAAATTATGAAGATACCTCTTAAAACTTTCTTTTTACAATAAAAACCATAGTAATATACATACAATAATTATGATTTTTTGTCAGATTATTCTACAAGCAATATACTAAAGCACAGTGTTTTAATTTTTTAATCCAGACAATAATTTTTTTGTAAATTTATAATTGCTTCATATTTTGCAATAAATTACCAGCGTTGTGTCATCACGCTTCTCTTTCTTTTCTATGCAGTCCGACAAAGCCCGCGCTTTAGGTCATGTAGTCGCTTTAATTCAAAATCTAGGTCCAAATATTTTAAATATTCTTCTTTAATTTTGACGTGACAACGTCTTAAATTAGGTTGCGGCTGGGAGTCACTTATGAAAAAGTGTAACGCTCGGTAACGTTACGATTGAAAGAAAAGTCACTTATACTGTGGTAAATCCTTTTAATTATCAACAATATACATTATGAACATGAACAATATTCAATAGAAGTACTCAGATGCACAGACAGTTTTACACTTAGTCACTTAGTCTTTTTAGTCTACTCTGCTCGATAGTCCAAAATATACTGCTCAGAAAAATAGTATTCGATTTACTTAACAGCTCTGTGTCCACGTTACAAAAGTGGGGCAAAGCGCGCGAATTTTAAGTCAATAGATGGACGTTTAATTTATATAAAATGGCAACTGTTTATTATATTAATCATTAATGCTTTGCATTTGGATTCAAGTTAATTACTACGTATTTAATCATAACATAATATTTAAATACAGTATCATGTTTTATCAAACTAAATTACCGTAACTAGTCAAGTTGCGTACTAATAAAATGTTAAATTCACATTGAAATATTGATTTATTTTGTAATTGCTTACATTCGTCCATCCTGACGTATGAGTCGCGCCCTCGCGAGGTAATATAAAAAAAAAAAAAAAAAAAAAAATAAGTGCAAACAACTTAGTATAGAAAACAAAATATACACAAAATACAAAAACTTGGCTTAAATAAAGTAATACATTTCTTTCACTACTAAATAAGTACTAAATAAATAAAAAAAATAATAATAACAATACTTTTTCCAATGATTTATGGTTTATCTAAATTAGGTTAAAAATTAAGTACCAACAATTTAATAATAGTGAAATTATTATTATTAAAAATCCATTTACAACCAATCTGTCAATAACAATCAACTAAGTACATTAACATTGTTTTCTAAAAATATAACCAAATTCAATTCCTTTCCGAAAATCTTAATTCACAATTTACACTTGTCCCATTACACTATTGGAACCATATTACCATATCACAATACTAGATATCATTCTATTATACTATAATACTATCATGTCGGTCGAATCTCGCCAACTAGTGATGTCTCACCGTATTGCCATACTGCCATACTGCCATACTGCCATACTACCATACTACCATACTACCATACTACCATACTGCCATACTACCATACTAGCCATAACATCAGATTCTAGCCTCTTAAAGGCGTTTATCTCTACTACCATACTATCTGATTAACTAAGCTATACTATTCGCAACTACTAATAACGAAACTGACTTCTATAAGAAATTCACTTAAACTCATTAAAGTGTTCAACATAACTAATTTATTACAATACTTCCACAATTTAGTGGTCTGTATCCATATCCGAATGATTTCCATCATCGTCTTCATTACTCTCGTCAACCGACTGGTACACCAGCCAAGGGTAAATTTTATCTACCGAAAAAATTCCTACATATTTTTGTTTACCCTTTTTTTTTGTAATAGGCGTGTCCTCTACTTCGTATCTGTCGTTCTGTAATACTTTGGTAATGCGGTAAGGGCCTAGACATTTTGGAACTAATTTCTTACTCTTCCCTTTCTGACCTACTTCTCTTTCTACCCTAACCAGCTGTCCTACATCAAACTGACGCGGGGGAATTCTAGCCTTATCAAAGATTTGCTTTTGCTTTTCCTGAGTACGTACTATTTGGCCTAGTGCTTCGTTTCTAATATCTTTTAGGTTACTGATATTAGTATCATCATTTTCCTGAACTGGTAAAGCCAGCCCACTTTCACTCAACCCTTTTAGCCGCAACCCAAATAACAATTGAGCTGGGGTTTTACCTACTGCTTTATTGGTGGTATTATTTAAACCCCATTGTACTTGTAGCAAATACTCATCCCATAGTCTTTCATCTTTTCCGAAGGTCATAGCCGTTAATGAATCTAATACTGTCCTATTATAACGCTCTACCTGACCGTTTGCGCGAGGAGTAGCGACCGCATTTAAAATATGTTTCACACTTTTTTCTGACAAAAACTGCCTAAACTTTGAGCTCGTGAAAGTAGTACCTCTGTCTGTTATTATTCGAGAAGGTACACCGAATAAACTAAAATATTCTTTAAAAACTGAAATAGTTGTGTGGGTTTTCGTATTTTTAACAGCCTTAAGGATAATAAATTTCGTGAACGCGTCAATAATAGCTAATATGTACTTATTCTTTCTTTTACTCTCATTGAACGGACCTAGGTGGTCCGCATGTATGGTGTGGAAAGGTTCAGATATCTTCGGTATTGGATGTAAAAACCCGGACCTCTTTCCAGCCGGTACCTTCCCATGAGCGCATTGAATACACGCTTGACAATACTTTTTAACAATTTTGTTTATTTTTGGGAACCAGTAAGTTGTTCTAATTTTGTCCAAAGTCTTTTCATAAGAAAAATGACCTATATCATCATGGCAAGCACGTAACACTTGCCATCTGACACCTTTTGGCACATACCATCTAAGTCCATCGTCCGTTATTTTGTAAACTACTCCACGTTTTAAAATAAAATTTTGTTTTGTATAATTAATTTTGTTTGAATCTCTATCATCTAAAACCCGTTTAATCCTTTGCGTCTCATCATCATTCATTTGAACCGTGGCTAACCAATCTACAGTAATATGGAAAACTTGTAAATCAATAGGATCGGTACTGGAAGTATTTTCTTGCCAAGGGTTTCTACTTAATGCATCTACGTGTGTCATAGAAGTTCCTGGTTTATAAATTATATTAAAATCAAATTCCTGAATCATACTCCACCAGCGAGCAACACGTGGAATCATATCCCTTTTAGTAAAAGTAGCACGTAAGGAGTTACAATCAGTAACAATAGTGAATTGTAACCCTATTAAGTAACATCGAAATTTAGTTAAACTATTTACAACCGCCAAGGTTTCCAATTCATATGATGAAAAGTGTTGCTCTTCTGGTGAGGTACGCCTACTAAAATAAGCTACCGGTTTCATAACTTGATCATCCTGTTTCTGTAAAAGCATACCACCTACACCGTGTTTACTGGCATCCGTATGCAACTCGGTAGCAGCACTAGGATTGTACAAGGTCAAGATTGGTCGAGATACTAACTTTGCTTTTAACTGATTAAATGCGGTCTCTTCTTCTTTGCCCCAAGTCCAAGAAACATTTTTTTTTAGTAATTGAGTCAATGGTCGAGCTATTATCGCAAAGTTTTTAATAAAGCGCCTAAAAAAACTTGCCAAGCCTAGGAATTGCCTAACATTATGGACATCTTTAGGGGTAGGAAATTTATCAACTGCGTCTATTTTACACTTCCCTGGTTTTATACCATTCCCCGAGACTTCAAAACCAAGAAATTCGATTTTTGAATGGAAAAAGTTGCATTTCGAGAGTTTCAGTGTAAGACCGGCATTTCTAATTTTATCAAATACCGATTCTAGTTTTTTAAGACCATCCTCAAACGAAACCGAAGGCACAAGGACGTCATCCATGTATACGACGACCGTGTCAAATCTTAAGTTATCAAGAACTTTATTGATAGTTCTTTGAAATACCGCTGGTGCATTTGTCAGACCAAAAGGCATCCTATTAAATTCGAATTGCCCTTCTGGTGTGACAAAAGCAGTTTTTTGTTTGTCGCTTTCAGCCAACTCTATTTGGTAATACCCTGACGCTAGATCTAAAGTTGTATATAGACTATACCCCGCTAACCTTTCCATCTGATCCTCTATCCTAGGCAAAGGGTAGTGTTGTTTTACAGTTTTCCTATTTAAAGCCCTGTAATCTATACAGAGACGCTTCTCGCCGTTTTTTTTTTTTACTAAAATAATCGGACTTGCAAACGGTGAACAAGATTCTCTTATGATACCACATTGTAGCAATTCATCGGTCATAACCCTAACCTCTTGTTTTTCTTTGTGAGACAACCTATAAGGTCTGTAAACTACAGGTTGGGGGTCCATTAGATCAATGTTCATCGTCTCTACATTAGTACAGCCTAACTCGGTCAATTTAGTAGCAAAACAAGTTCGGTAACGATTTACAACATCCAATAGTTGCAATTTCTGATCCTGGTTTAAGCTATCATCCAGAGAAAAGTCATTTAAATGAAATGGTTCCAAAGGACTTGCAACGTCAATCTTATTTATAGTAGGACAACTTATAATTTTTATTTGCAAAAATTGCCCTCTAGCTATCAGCTGGTCTTTTTTAAAAGTTATAGCGTTTGTGGAAATATTATCGACTAATAGTACACCTTTGCCATTTTCAATTGAGTAAACACCCTCTTCTATATTATGTTCTAAATTAGGGATGGACCTATAACTACCGTATACCAATATGGAACCTGTTATGTTTGGAGACGAGTCAACCTCTATATAGGAACATCCGGGTAGAATTGAACAAGACTCTTTTGAAAATAATTTAACCACGCCAATAGTTTCTGGGAATTCACGAGAGATTATTAATTCATAATCGGTTTTTAAGATTTTAACCCCTAATGCTTCGGTAAATGACTGACCAACCAACAATGGGTACTTCAAAAAGTGATCAGGTACGACAATAACATCTAATTCGACAATGACTCCCTGAATTTCCAAAACTACCGGACACCGACCTATCGCATGAACTACCGCTCCACCAAAACCCGTCATTGCCACTGAATAAGTTCTATCCCATTCACCTAATACACCTACAGCATCGGTGTTTCTGATAAGCGTACATTCGCTACCCGAATCTAAATAACCTACTTTTTTGTGTCCATTGATAAGAACCGTTTGTACATACTTATCATTGGTTTTAGGTTTGGTAATTGAGATTTCTAAGACAGATTTTGCGTCTTCCTTCTTTCGATAACATTCATTAGAATCGTGACCGATTATAGAACAATTTGTACATTTCTTTAATGGTTTTGTACATTTATTTATAACATGGCCTTCTTCCTTGCAATTAAAGCACCTGATTGTATTTGATTTATTATTAACAGGTGCTTTATCTTTAGTCGGAAATTTCTTGTTAGATCTTTGAGTATTATCATTTCTTTTGGCTATACTTTTTGCATTGCGTAAGTATGCCAAAAGTTTGTCAGGGTTATCAAATTGAGCTGCTTCCGCTCCTATCCTAATAGCCCTATCGTCTATGCCAAAAATCACGCACTCTACCGCTCTTTTGCCCTTAATTTCGCATCTATTAAGTAATGCCATTTTGTCATAAAAATAATCTTCTAAGGATTCCCCAAACTTCGCTCTTTTGTCCAACATATCCGAAAGCATTTGGCCATAATTTTCATCGGACGGAAAAGCTGCTTTGAGCTTTTCTTGCCACTCAACCCAACTATAATTGACGGTTGTAAGACCTTCGTACCACCGCTTTGCATTACCAGTAAGTTTAGGTATAGTATTATGTATGATTTGTCGGTCAGTCCAACTATATATGTTTGCTATTTCATTGACTTTGTGTATCCAATTATTTATGTTCTGATTTTTTGAAGAAGGGTCGAACTCAGGAACTACATTAAAATTACTTATTCTTTCACTACCCCTACTCGAGATTTTATCAAGAAGATTGGCAAATTTAGAAAACACATCAGTTGTAGGAAATGACTCACATGCACTGGTTCTTTTGCTCGGCGAACGGGTGTCTCGTCGACGACGTGGATCCCCGCTTCGCTGGTGATTTCGTGTGTAGCTCCTGCTGCATCTTGACCGTGATCTGCAATCTTGGCGGTGCCGCTTCTCCTGTGAACCAGGGATCACCCTGGTTCGGCTGCGACTCCGATGTGTTGCAATCCGTTCCGACGGCGGCGGCGTCTCGAGCCGTCGAATTCGGTGACCAGGGCTCCATACACGACTGCGCTTGCGGCTATGCCTGTAGCTCTGCCTGCGGCTGTGACTGCGGCTCTGCCTGTTGCACTGGCTGCGGCTCTGGTTCCTGCTCCGCTTGCGGCTTGACCCACGGTTCCGCCTGCGGCTCTGCCTATCCAACACTGGTGATGGGGTTCGCGGCGGTTGAACCAAACTTCCATCATGATCGTCATCCATTTGTAGACCTGGTCAATAAAAAATAATATACGGACACGGCTATCCTTTTAAACCAACTAAATGGCTATTTACATACTTTAAAAACAAAAGGGATTACAGCAAAACATGAATCATAAATCATGAAGGTACTTCTTGTTACAACCACCTAGTATAATTATGCGTATCTAATGTAACTTCGTAATGATTATATTTCAAACCACAACGACTCTTAATATCGTAAAAGCACAGACAATCGCAATAGAAATTAATCGAATATAAAATAGCTAACGATTCCCATAACAAAAGATTAATCAGGTATGGTAACTAACGTTCAAATATGCACAACATTAAGAGAAGATTCACACTACGTAATTTGAAAAAGTAACAGAATAATAGTTAAGAAAAATACACTTACGTGAAATATCCCACTTCTGAACTGAAAGAAAAGTCACTTATACTGTGGTAAATCCTTTTAATTATCAACAATATACATTATGAACATGAACAATATTCAATAGAAGTACTCAGATGCACAGACAGTTTTACACTTAGTCACTTAGTCTTTTTAGTCTACTCTGCTCGATAGTCCAAAATATACTGCTCAGAAAAATAGTATTCGATTTACTTAACAGCTCTGTGTCCACGTTACAAAAGTGGGGCAAAGCGCGCGAATTTTAAGTCAATAGATGGACGTTTAATTTATATAAAATGGCAACTGTTTATTATATTAATCATTAATGCTTTGCATTTGGATTCAAGTTAATTACTACGTATTTAATCATAACATAATATTTAAATACAGTATCATGTTTTATCAAACTAAATTACCGTAACTAGTCAAGTTGCGTACTAATAAAATGTTAAATTCACATTGAAATATTGATTTATTTTGTAATTGCTTACACGATGAGTCACCGAACGAGAGAGAGGCCCGCCGAATGCCTTGCGTCTCTCTCCCACTCAACCGAGAAAAAGACGTTGTCACGTAAAATCTTCGCCCGTAAAACCGACTTTACAGGCAACCATTTTTTTTTTTGACATTTTCACATGGTTTATGTGCATGTTTTGCTGCCAATGATAATACGTTCAAGCTTTCACTTATTAGCTTTCCAGTGCTAAAGAGATTTTGTTGAATATTCCTTAATGCAATATTAATACCCGTTGCACAAATTTTGTTGTGGTGTTACTGCGCTGCGCGCTGCGAAATATTTCTTATAAATGATTCAAATCACAGTTAGGCTCTGCATGTGACGCGATACATTAATATTCGTTTTTAAAAAATGATGAATGATAGATAGCTATCATGCTTTGACCCTGTAACAAATCTAATTTTTAATTGTTAATAAAATAACATAGAAAGAAAATGCCAAAAGCCTAGAATTCTAAAAAAGTAATAAAAAAAAACAAACATTTTATGTCTGTTTATGTATGTCATCTTATCTCATTATAAAAGTTTTCGCTTATTTTCTATGTTGTCGGTACTCGGTGAAAAACTCTGACGTGAAAACAATAAGCACTTTAAAAGAGTAACGGTGGAGTTTCTTGTCCATTCTTAGAATACCTATACGTGATCATTGTTATACACTATAAGAAAATAATTCCCGAAAGGTCCATATTGGAAAAAGCTGGTGCTAATTTACAAATCAGTTTGAAAGATGGGGATTTATGTGACCCGTCTGGTTGTGAATTGCTTGAGGAACTTATAATATATTCCAAATGTATGGACAGCACCGTATCTTGCTGACTATACCTGTAACTTGCTAAAGTGGAACGAAGTTTCAGTAAATTCAAACTTATTTACGTTCCACTGTGTGTCAGGAAAGACTGTCGGACCTTGGCATCTTGTCCATAGAAAATACAATTGTCCAAAAGCTAAATTATTCTGAATTCATTCAGAAATTTGCTAGCGAAAACCTAGACATAAATATAAGTTATCAAACTAAATGCCCTACCTGCTGATTGTTATTATTTCTCATCTTTACTATTTGTTACCTCAGCAAGGCAAGAGAGCAAGCACTGAAGCACAGTAGCATTGTCAAACGCGACGGAGCCCACACTGTGTGCACTACGCACACGGAATCGGCAACATTTTTTTTAACGCAAGCAGGATGCATGACTACTGCTATCACGTCACGCTCACCACCTACATATTTGTTACATGTTTTTTAACGCAAGCAGGATGCAGGACTACTTAACTGCTATCACGTCACGCTCACCACCTAAATATTTGTTACATATTTTTTAACGCAAGCAGGATGCAGGACTACTGCTATCACGTCACGCTCACCACCTACATATTTGTTACATATTTTTTAACGCAAGCAGGATGCAGGACTACTGCTATCACGTCACGCTCACCACCTACATATTTGTTACATATTTTTTAACGCAAGCAGGATGCAGGACTACTGCTATCACGTCACGCTCACCACCTACATATTTGTTACATATTTTTTAACGCAAGCAGGATGCAGGACTACTGCTATCACGTCACGCTTACCACCTACATATTTGTTACATATTTTTAAAAGTATCTTCTATGTACAATCCTATAATTTGTTTAGTCATACTTACGAATATAATAGACAAACTAAAGTTTCTGGCGTTATATTCCAGGCTGATAAAGATCGCAGTAAGTCCACACCACGGATATACGCGGACGAAGTCGCAGGCACAGCTAGTCTATGTAATATCCGATTAATCCGTGTAAGCAACTGCATAATATGGTATATTATAGGAACATGGTACAGACGCCAGCACATCAAGTTACTACAATCTGTCAGATTTCTTTAATAGATTTTCGACTTTATTGCTAAAGTATAAGGTTCAAGGTTGATTGGGAAAATCTGACAGTTTCGGGTAGGTTGACCTGCTGGCGTCTGTACAAAGAGGGGCGCCAGTTTAAGATTTTGCACCACCTAAAACATTCTAGGGCCGCCGCGCTCTTCTAACCTCTCGTTTACACCCTTAAAGGTAGGCAAGTATTTATAGGGTGCGATACTTGTTTTTGACAAGTCTTGATAATTATAGACTTGTCGAAAATAATATTATGTCGAGCATAAAACATGAAGCATACCTACATGTCATGTATTAACATTGTTTCAGACATGTGTTGTATTGTAACCATTTTGGATACCTACCTTTCTGGAAAGTTTTCTAGTACTTTTGTGTACAACTAGCATTTACGATTATCCACCTTAGATTATACCTTACTTTAATTGCATGGTACTGTGCTACCGATGTCTTTATCTAGGTACTATTAAGACGATTCATTCACTCAGAAAAACATAAAAACAGTGTTTTGCATTAAACAACAACCTACCTATTGCATAGAACAACCGACAGCTCATTCGTAAAGCCGTTCGATGTGAGCGCGATTAGCTGCGATTACGTGGGGAAGCGGACGCGGCGTGGCGGGGCGCCCGCGGCGAGCTGCCTCGATCGCATGCGGCCGTGCAAGTTCGCGCGATATCGCACGTCAATGTAAAATACTGCAGAAGGACCACGGAGTCTCGCCATCCTATTGCCATTATAGCATTTTTATTTCACAGACATGCTAAGAATGTGTGTGAAAGCGCAGGAGCTTACGTGACCGTCCGAAACCCGGGCGTAGTCGGAAGTGTGTGTGAATTTGTGAGTTATGTACTGACGCTACTCGTCTTCACGCACACATTTCAGCTGTGTGTTTGTACACTTGGTTACCACAAGTTAAGCGCCTCACTTCATGAGATAAAAATACTTTAACAGAGCACAAACTAAGGCCTTGGTCTCGAAGTCAGCGATTGCGGGGCGGCAGCGCGGCAACGCAGACCGGGACAGATCGCGCAGCACTACAGCAGCGTAGTGTTGTGTTATGAGAAATAAGTGTCTTTGTTCGCGAACGAAATGTCTAAACAGCGACGACAACATCTTTTTACCGACTTCAAAAAAAAGGAGGTTATCAATTCGATACGTATGTATGTAATATTATTGGAATTGCATTATATTCACATATGACAATCTACTAAGGCTTCCAAACAAATATACAAAATTTCATAGACGTATGTATGTATGTATGTATGTATGTATGTATGTATGTATGTATGTATGTATGTATGTATGTATGTATGTATGTATGTTTGTCCACGCATATCTCCGTAACTATTAATCGGATCGTGACCATTCTTTTTTTATTGGCTTACATTTACTTCAACTTAGGGAACAGTGCAAGTTTCATCAAAATCGATTAAGTAATTTTCAAGATATGGACTAAGACGTGAAAGTGTGACGGCCTGGCTTATTGATACGAGCTACGGGTGTAGTGTCAAAGCGAAAACATCTCAAAACCTTGGTCAAATTCTAGTGCAACAACTAAAAATTACCAAATAAAAAGTAATTTAAAAAAATTAAACCGACTTCAAAAAGAAATGAACTCAAAATTATGAAATAACTTTAATTTCGGAAGTCGGTGGCAAAAAACTAATACTATAAAATACAGATCCCAAGACACCGACTTCCGAAATTAAAGTTATTTCATAATTTTGAGTTCATTTCTTTTTGAAGTCGGTTTAATTTTTTTAAATTATTGATACAACATTTTGAAACGTAGGTCGTTAAAAACCAAAAAATAAAATGCAAAACTCTAGGTCACAGACGCGCGGGCACCGCTAGACTGGTGCGCACCGTGCGCATCGCTCGTACGCCGCTCCCTGCGCGCCGCTGCCTTTGAGGCCAGTTTCATATGAATCTATGTATTGAAATTGAAACGCGCCGCTCCTCGCGCCGCCGCCGCCGCCCGTTGACTTCGTGTCCGTAGCCTAAGATTCTACTGAAAATTTGAAGTGGAAAAACTCAATGTAGATTTGCACAACTAATACAAACCTATACCCATTCGTGCTGAATCATATCATTCTATTCGTTAATTTATACGTAAAAAGAGACAAAGCCTAATAAAGACGACATGATGAGCTGTAATTGTAAATTCAATCTTCAGCATTGCAGAAGCATAACATAACATTTTTTATTTATTTATCATCCTTACAATTATCATAACAGGCCTTACCCTAATGCGACAGTGTAGTTATCAACTTAAAAAATAACTTATCTAACCTTACATACCTAACAACAAATAATATAACTTTTTACCTTACATAACTAGCTACATTTAATAAAACTTACGAATTCACTCAAAGAACACGTATAATTTATAAATATCCAGTCTCTCATGGGCTTCATTCACCACATGGATTGTTCGGGTGAGGGGAGCTTTCGGCAGTAGATTGGTTCTGGCCACGGGCACGTTTAGCAGTTGCGGTCGTCGCGCGTCGCCGCCACCACACGTACCGGTCCGGCACACTAAGTTCCAGTTGACTCAGCACTCCGGGGGTTATGTGCTACGCCACGCAGTAGCTTCACTACATACGCAGCAAGACTGAACTCCCGGCGAACCCTGAGCTCATTATACCCCACCATACCCAGTACAAATAATGTGGGGTACATCAACGGGTAGAACGGATACACCCCATTCAGTTTAAAATACAAGTGCCTTGTAAACTCGTTCTGTACCTGATCCCACATGACACTGTGCTTCATGGAATAAACATTATTAAATATTATATAATTAACACCTGTAGGTATATAACCCAAGTATCATAAATAAACGATTTGATTTGATTTGGCTGTATTTGGCTTCATGTGGTGCCCAAATGACCACACTATGTTCAAGATGGCTTCTAACTCAAAACTCAAAGCATTTATTTCAATTATACCATTTACAGGCACTTTTGAATTGTCAAGAAGTCGGTCAGTCAGAAAATATGAAGCTAGTTGCCCATTCCAAAGCGTAAGTACCTATGGAGAAGAACGGGCAAGAAACTCCATGGACACTCTTTTTTTTTTTTTTTCAGAATCAGAATATTTATTTGTGAAACATAGGTATTTACATAAAGGTCATAAATTATATTTTTAACCGACTTCAAAAAAGGAGGAGGTTTCTCAATTCGACCGTATATATTTTTACAAAAATATTAGTCACATCATTAATGTTGAATTTATAATTATATGTGAAGAACGATGTAAAAAAAACGTAGGTACGCGTTAAAAGCGTCCAGAGATCAGCAAATAGTAAGAAAACAACAATCCAAAAATAAAATAATTAAAAATAAGCCGAGGCAGCTAAGTGGTGACCAGCCCCAACTGACGGCGCCCGTTCACGAACATGACGCATAGATCAGCACCATTCAGCTCAACCATTTTGAAGGGAGCTAAATGATTCAACACACAACCCACCGTCAGCGAGACATTTGTGTGACCATGACATACTAGCAGCCGCCAGGGCACATTCAAGTCAATGAAAGACATATTACCCAGTAAATAGAATATATAATAAATACATAGAACTCACATCTGAGCTATGCAATTATACAATACAAAGGAAATTGAGTTTATACAATGCAAAGATAGTCTTACAATCTTCAGCAGCTCCGACAGTATTTTCAAGTGTTAATCAATTAGTTGTGGTTATGGAGCAGGACCAGCATTTAGTCAGCAACTAGTGCGTCATACAACACCTTGAGCGTGGAGGCTCCACCACTCTATCTATGTCCTCCTGCAGGCGTTCACACTCCGACTTATCTTTAACCTCGAGCAGCAATAAATATAAGACATAGTCTGCAGACCTCCGGTAAGTCATTTATCATTATGATAAATTCGAGAGGCCCCAAATTGCTGTCTGAACTTTACTACACAAGGTCTGGAGTAAGCCATCCAGACCTTGTGTAGTAAAGTTCAGACTCACACCCATTGTAGTCTACATACTGTTGTCTATGTCTCATGTAGCTCACGAAGAACTGCACAGGTGTGGTGTATAGCCGATATCTGCAAGTTTTCTTAATAGGACATCATTATTGACTGTGTCAAATGCTTTTTTTTAATCAGAGTATGCCGCGTCCACCTGCACCCCAGCATCGACTGACGGTTCTCCCTTCGCCATGAAGTTGAGTAGATTAGTAGCAGTGCTGCGCTCCGGCCTGAATCCATGCTGAGCACCCAACAGCTGTGTGCTCAGGTGAGCCTACACACAGCGCTGGATGGCGGACATAACATAAGAACATAACATAACATAAGAAGAAATTAATGAGTCTGCGAACGATACGTCTCTTCTTCACTTTCTTCCCGACACAAGAAACATGATAACTTTAATTTTGTTCTCCACACCGCATGTAAGTGGGTCTTCTGCCCTGCCTGCGTGTTGCATCGCTGAGTACGCGCCTCCGCGCGGGTGGTGCGCGGCGCCGCGCCGCCCGTCGTGTTTTCGCTCCTGCCGTGGAGTACCGCTCGCGTATTCGCTTCCTGCTGTGGAGTAGTTTTTAACACACTTCCGCAGCAATACGAAACCTATTTACTGTTAATGTACGTGTTTTCATTCCGAAGTGGGGTACCGGGTTATTCTGTTATCGCAGGTGTAGGCAGGGAACGTTACATTCCATTAGATTTGGGGAACAAGTTTATTAAGGCGAAATATTTCCAAGCTTTGAGCTCGTGTTTAAAGATTGTCGTAGCATTCATAACGAGGCATAATATGGGCCTTTTGTGATGTCGGAAAGTTATCTTTACAAAAAAAACTTTTTATTAAACCTATAAAAGCTAGAAAAATCTTTTCATAAAACCTAGCTTTGTTTTTGCGTAAAGTACCTACAGTAGCTTTTATTATTGACGTGACAACGTCTTAAATTAGGTTGCGGCTGGGAGTCACTTATGAAAAAGTGTAACGCTCGGTAACGTTACGATGAGTCACCGAACGAGAGAGAGGCCCGCCGAATGCCTTGCGTCTCTCTCCCACTCAACTATCATTCAATTCCTTGTTCCTATTGTGCAATTTAATTATATTCATATCAATAAATATTCTACCGAGAAAAAGACGTTGTCACGTAAAATCTTCGCCCGTAAAACCGACTTTACAGGCAACCATTTTTTTCTCTCTCTAGTTTGGTTGCAGCAACTTCTATTAATATTTATTAATGTATATTTAGAGCTTACTAACACTCATCCTGTCCACATTCTTACCTCGTTATAGCGTAGTTGGTGACACAGTTAAGCCGGCACAAATATCCTGGCCACAGAATGGGCTAGAGCTATCTTTCTGTAAACATAGCCGTCGGCTATAACTAACGTTGGCTCCATAATTCTTGGAATGCATTCCGAGCTGAATGATTTAGATGTTGCTCTGTTTGGTTTTTGTTTGGTATTTCCGCTTTGAGGACACGCGTGTACTGCAGATTCCGGTCAAGCATTCTTATACTAGTAGTCATTCGCTGCACAGAGTACAACAGACAATCTGTAGACTTACTATGCATATTTTTGAACGAGATCGAAATATTTCTAAATTGGTAAGAACAGTCACAGACAAATGATTGCTAACAGTATTTCTTCAGAATCTTTTTACAAACACAAGGAGATCAATTAATGCCGTCAAACGAAGTATGTTGGAATCCTCTTACCGCCTATCTGCGCTCCTATTGAACTCGGTAGTTGTCCTCGCACGGGCACATATCACCGTGGCGCGGTGTGTCCCGCCTCAGTGATCAATGATCATTCTAATTGCTTGCCACAAGGTAACTTCGTTTAGTACTTTATATACAAAATTTTGCTCTTTGTATAAAGCCAAAGACTCTAGTCAATTTATTGATAAAAAGAACGAAGGTAAACTGTAGGTAATGTTTGTGTCTGGTCAATATGAGTACTGACTTAAATCTCGTATTATGTTATAATATAGCTAATAAAAAAAATCGGTCAACTGCGGGTCGGACTCCCACACACAAACGTACCACAAGGCAAAAACCGCCGAAAAAATCACGTTTGTTGTAAGGGAGCCCCCCCCATTTAAATATTTATTTTATTCTGTTTTTTTTTTAGTATTTGTTGTTATAGCGGCAACAGAAATACAACATCTGTGAAAATTTCAACTGTCTAGCTATCACGGTTTATAAGATACAGCCTGTTGACAGACAGACAGACAGACGGACAGTGGAGTCTTTGTAATAGGGTCCCGTTTTTACCCTTTGGGTACGGAACCCTAAAAATCGACCTAACAAAAAGTGCAAAAACTACTTACTTATAAAAAAATCAGACATTGAATTCCTAACCAATCAAGTTTTCTACACTTAACTTTATAGACTTATTCCACTCTCACTCGACAGCGTCACCCAAACGTCCTGACGATAGGGCACTTCCCGTTGACCTGGAATCATTCATGGAAGCACCTACCATTTAATCTCTTCACCACCCTTGGTTGACTGGTAATGCCTAAGGCATTAAGTCCGCCTTTGTACCTTTTTGTGCGAAAAGTTTAAATAAATAAATCATGAAATTTGCCAAGAAGTAAGATCTCACAGCACAAATAAAGGAATAAGTCCAAAAAATTGTTAATTTGTACAGACGCCAGCACATCAAGCTACTACAATCTGTCAAATTTCTTTAATAGATTTTCAACTTTATCGCTAAAGCATAAGGTTCAAAGTTGATTGGGATAATTTGACAGTTTCGGGTAGCTTTGATGTGCTGGCGTCTGTACTTTTGTCACATTTTTTTTTTGCAAAAATAATCTTATCTTTTTTTTTTTTTTTTTTTTCAATACAATCAATTGAATTTTTTTTTTTTTTTTTTTTTTTTTTTAAACGTTGCCCCACACTAGGAATTTCTCCTGTATTGTGGGTGCGTTTACAAACATTTAAACTCACATACACAAACAGCCAGACCCGGAACAACTACTTGTAGGTCATACAAATATTTGTTCCGTGCGGGAATCGAACCCGCGACACGCAGCGCAGCAGTCAATCGCTTAACCACTGCACTGTGGAGGAAGCAAGCTCGCTCACAACACATCACTTAAAAATATTTAACACCTTACTTAAAATATTTAAAAACTTAAGATGAGATGTCACAGTAATATAATATTTTTTTAAGGTAGATTTACATTTTTTATATGTACTAGTGACAATCTGTGACTGCACAGTTTTAGGAATTTTATTCATAGTATCAGGTAATATATATTTCCACGTCCTCATGCCATACACATTTACAGTTGTAGGTAGTTTATGTTGGCAAGTAATCAAGAGCACGTAACTGTTTTGGTCTATTGTTTAAAGTTAAGGAGCTAATATCATTAAATTTTTCCAAGATGATCGCAGACCTGAATTTATCAAAGACTGACATAACTTTACAATATTTGAATAATCCATACTCATCATCTTTATATTTAATTTTAATATACATTGGCACAATAGACTTGAGTATACTTAGTTGAAGTCTAAATATTTTATCTACATAAGTTTTGTAAGAACGTCCGTAACTAGTTAGCCCATAGCTTATGACTGAATCCGCCAGAGCGAGATACAGCAAGCGAAGCGTGTGGAAGGGAAGTTTATATTTGAGGACAGCCAACTTTGCGTTAATAGATCCAAGTTTGTTACTTACACTTTCTATGTGTGGTCCCCAATTGAAATGCTTGTCTAAAGTGAGGCCGAGATATGTGTGCTGGTCGACAGCCTCTAGCGTAGGACACGCACACATGCGTGCAGTGGGCCCGCGGTGCAGGCACTGGTGGTCATGCGCAGTTACCTTGGGTACATGTGTAATCTTCATATAAGGATGATGGATAATCTTAGTTTTACTAGAGTTAATAACCAGACCTGCATCGTGTACCCACTTACATAGGTCATCAAATAAACGTTGCATTTCAGTTTGAGCCTCAGTTATGTTTTTATGATGGGTTACTAAACACGCGTCATCAGCAAACTGGTATACAGAGTCTTTCGGGATAATATTACACATGTTATTAACGTATAATAAGTACTCAGTAGGTCCAATAATTGAACCTTGGGCCGTGCCCATTTTAGTAGGAATTTTGTCACTATGGCAGGTGCCTAAACGAACTACAGTATGACGATTTTTATGGTAATTTTTAAACCATTTCAATAAAGGACCCTGTATACCACTCTGTTCAAGTCTACTGAATAACATTTTATATCGCAGAGTATCAAATGCTTTGCTAAAGTCGATGAGAGCAATAAGCACCTGTTCGCGAGCGCCCAGATGCTTATTGACCTCATCAGAAAAAGCAGACAATAGCTGTGTAGTGTTCCGACCTTTTTGAAACCCAAACTGCTTATTATTTATGATATTATTGCTATTCAAGAAAGTATTAATTTCATTGCCTAAATACCTTTCCACTATTTTATCTATGCTAGGTAGAATAGTAATAGGCCTATAGTCACAGATTACTGAATAGTTACTACGTAACAGATACTTCACTCAGTAGAAAATTTCCAATACCTATTACGATAATTGCCTACTCCCTCGCGTCAACAACCACTGTATGCTAAAATGCGCCTAAATGCTCAAGCGTACAGCAGTGATTGCTTCGCACCGCGCGATTCCACAGTAATCGCAGGGCTGCCTCTTCGATAAAATTAAATTAACATAACTTTTTATCTATGTTATTGAGAACTGTGAATATGTTCTGACTTTTATGTGGCAGTTAAAAATTTTATCATTTATAAAATATTTAACCAACTTAAAAAAAAGGAGGTGATCAGACATACAGGCCAAACTGAGATGTTTGACTTGTATGGTTTGTAGGTATGTATGTTTGTGCGCGATAATCTCGCGTTTGGCTAAACCGATATCGATGCGGTTTTCAGAAAAGGATTTGTTACATTTAGGAGAACGTTTTAAAATAAGTATAATACTTCTTAGTTTATTGATGATCTTCGGAGATGTTCACTAGAAATGAAAAAAAAAAGCCTTAAAAAAAGAGAACCGACTTCAAATAAAGCACTAAGCCGTAAGAAATAATTTGTTTTTTTTTTATGTTAGTGCTAACAGCTGGTAATTACGAATCGAAAAAGCACCGACATCAAAGAAAAAATTATTTCTTACGGTTTAGTGTTTTGAAGTCGGTTCTCTTTTTTAAAGTTTGTTTTATTATATTTGTAAGTTTGTTTTGTTTTATATATTGGTGCTGACTGTGGAAGAAACCTAGATAAAACATAATTATAGACATCAGTGTGTAGGTAAAATAAAAAAATCTTTAAAGTTACACGTGTTTTTAATGTGTAAAATAAAAAAAATCTTTAAAGTTACACCCATCTACAGCACATAAGGCACCACACGGCATCGTACCTAATACGCGTACGAACGAACAGCACTATTAAAATTGAACGGCGTGCGCGCGCTTCGCTTGCGAAAACCGCACTGAATTTGATCCGCCGGCGGACCGAGACCGCTCGGCTGGGCGGTAGGCACTTATAGCGCGCAAGTACATGGAGTGACGGAGGCCTGCTATAGTTATTTATATCATTGTAGGGACCTTTCTTATGTATGGGTCTGATTATGCCAGTCTTTAATTCATCAGGATAGGATGACGTGGAAATACATAGGTTTATCAGATGAGTAATGACAGGTGTTATTTTGGAATTTATACACTGAAGGTCACTAACTCGAATGTTATCTATACCCGGGCTTTTTTTCTTATTTAAATGACTTATTATTTTAAAAATTATTTTGTCGTTGACTTTTTTAAATCTCATAGACACATTAGACACGTTTTGGGAGGAAGTGTCTTGCAGTAGAGGTACATCACATTTTTTACAAATTTTGTTGATGTTGTCTTCAAAACCACGAGCAAATTTGTTACTTAAAGAACATGTGTCTTCATTAAAATGCTTTTTAATTACGTCATCTACTGCATTACACATCCTGCCGCATAAATTGTTAATTATTTGCCAAATTTTTCTAGTATTTCTAAAATTGTCTGACACCTCTTTTCTAATTGAGTTATTTTTAATTTTAGATATATATTTATTTGTTTTATTTCTATACATATTATACAATAATCTATTTTTTACATTATTTTCGTCTTGTTTCCATATATCAAATAGCTCGAGTTTTTTGGTACACATATGTCGCATTCTATAATTAATCCAAGTACTAAAATGCCTTTTGCCTAAGTTAATTTTGGTTTGTATTTTAAATTTATCATATATTTCACTAAAATTAGTTGTAATAAATCTTAACACTTCAGTGGGGGTTTTTAAATCTAGCGCAGTCTTCCAATTTATCTTACACAACTCATTTCGCAACTTATCATTATCTAACTTAGTTATAATCTTAAAATGATTGCCTGTAGGCCGCGAATTGTGTACAAGTGTTAGACCCGTTATAAAATGGTCGGCTATTTTGTAGTTAATTACTGATGAGTACACCGCCTTACACTTTATTAGGCGTGCAAAAATATGATCAATACCTGACTTAGTTAACAAGTTACCTTTTGTTTCGACACGAGTGTGCTGGGTAATTCCACATTCGAAACCATTTTCACTCATATAATTTAAATATGCTGTCTGTACGGGTGTTATTTGCTGGAGATTAATGTTTATATCCCCCAAAAAAACATAGTTACATGTACGTGGATATAAACTAATGACACTTGAGAGTTCCTTTATAAAAGATGTTTTGTTCAACTCGGGCGGCCGATACACTGCACATACACATAGTTGTAATCCATAGTTAGTATTAATCTCACCGGATATGCACTCAAAGAAACTTGTAGTCGTAGGTATCCGCGTAAAACTAGGACTGTTATTCACAAACATAATTATACCGCCTCCTTTACGTAAACGTTGAAGTTGCGAGTACATGTTGTAGTCCGCAAGCTGAAAAAGATTTACGCAGCTATCTGACAAATTGACTTCTGTTATTATTATAATGTGTACGACGTGAGGGCTCGACGATATTAAGTACTCAAGATGGGCATAGTTTTTAAGCATTGAGCGAATGTTGACATGGAGAACATTTAGGCGATTGTGTTTAGTTTCAACACTCTTCATAAAAGATGACCATGTGTTGTGGTTTTTTTCTATAATCGTTGATTCATCCATGTAATCCTTATCAGTTGTACTTATTGGTATCTATATTTGCAGTTAGAGAATTGACCGTGACGTGCCATGACGTATTCCATTTAAGGAGAACATGTTTTTCAACCACAATGTTAAGTTTGTTTTTGGGATAAATTCATCCCAACTACCTACTGAACCCTTCATTGTGCGTGGTCCAACACGCACTTTTCCAGTTTTTTTAATCTTCAGTCAATATTTGTACATCAACTTCTGTATAAGTGCCCCATTCGACGTGCTCGCTATATCCGTTTCCGGATCTCTCGGTGGGTGGCATCGGTGCCGGATCCGCTCCGCGTTGCCGTCGCCCCGAGCCGGTGTCGCGACGGGTTACTACAAGCAATTTACATCATAATAGCAACCATCTCACGGATAATTACCGGATTACCGGCCTGACGGAACTACCAGCCATTTGTCAACTGATTTAGAAGATATTTTTAATTGTTTTAGGAAAATAGAGCCACTTTTCTTTTTAAATGGATACAATAAGAGGTTTCACAGTTTAAACTCTGAATCAGTAGTTTTAAATTAACTTTATTAAACTGCTTAGACCTAAAAACGTAAAGAATTTTCTTGAAAATTAATAAAGGATTATTTCATCGTACCTAAGTAATACGTATATTGCCAAACTGTAATGAAATCCAAGTAATTTGGTAGTTCTGAGAGGATCAGCTCCCAATAAACTGTTTTATCGGATAATCGTATAATCTCTATTAATAATAATCCCTTAACAACGCTGGGCGACAACCGGATTAAAGCACTTCGATCACGAAAGGATCACGGCTTTGAGGTAAAATAATGAAAGTGATTTACGTAACTTTTCTACAATACAGGGATTGTACTGCGTCATAGGGATTTGTATCTATGAGCAATAACATTTTAAGATTATGTTCACACCACTTGCTCGCCAACGTCAAATTATATGTCATGCAAACCTAACCTAAAGCAAGTCATTTAGGTTTAGTCCCATCTCGGCACCCATTAATTTATTTATCATGTTTAAGAAACATTCCCATCTCGGCACCCTGTCATTAATCATTGTTAGGTACACAGTCATCAAAAAATGGATACACAGTATCAGTATAGTGAGTAAATCAACTTGATATTAAGCGAAAATAAATATTTATCAAAAGTTACTGTTTATAAAATAAGTTTAATTTAGTACAAACAGACCTTTGAAAGACCCTAATTAGCAGTAACTTGGCAAATCTCAAAGCATGAGCATGGCGTTTTAAAATGAATGTTTTTAGTTCCTAATACATATTGTCATATTGTAAATAAATAAGTAAATATTGTTTTAAAAATCCTTTAGTACCTATTAAATGAGCAAACATTTTATATATGTACATACATATTGTGGTTTGCATTTAAAATTACCAAATTAAATTTTTCAAGTGTAACATCCCTATTTCCAAGAAAAAAGAGAAATACGTAAAGTCCCATGCCAAAATCAACCAAATTGTAGCAAATTATGAGAATGGTTCGATAAATTAAAAAGCTGCACTGAACAAATAAAGGCATTAAGGCAAGGCCGCCTTTGTACAGTTTTTTACTTGTGCATAAAGTTTTAATAAATAAATAAATAACAAATGTCTGCAATATTTGCCATAAGTATTTGTTTCCTGGACGACGACAAACAGTGTTTTTTTTTTTTTTGTAATGTCTATAATTATTACTATTAGGTATTGTAAGAGAATTATGTGCAATGTTGATTTATGTGATATAGAAGATTAAACAATATTGATGCCGATTCTGTTGTTCACAAACTAAACTAAATTTAAGTTCAGTGCATCTTTTTCTTTCTATTTCATTAAGAAAAGGACAGAAGATAAATTTTAGTATAGACCTATCAAATTAATCTCATTATAACATATCTTTTACTTTGTCCACTATACACTAGTATTTTAAATTAAACTTGTTTTAAGTATGTACAAATGGTAATTTGAAAAATATTAATTTTGATTTAATAAATAATCAAGTTGATTTACTTACTATACTGATACTCTGTTTCCATTTTTTTTATGTGTACCTAACAATGGTTTAGGAGAGGGTGCCGAGATGGGAATATTTCGTAGGCATGATAAATAAATTCATGGGTACCGAGATGGGACTAAACTGTCATTTAAGTCCTAGGCTCTAGCCGGGCATTAATATTGTACTGAATTTAATTATGACCCGCTGGTCATTAATTTGATTTGAATTTGGAACCACAATTGAGAAAATCGTATGGAAACATTAACAAAAAAAAACATTTTATCACATCTATTCAAAAATAGCTAGTGTATTCTTCGTAAACAGGGACTAAAACATCTCTTTAATCCCTAGGGAATAAAAATGATTTTAATTTGGAATGTGGATATTGTTAGTAAAAGTTCCAATCACCAAAAAAATCAATCAATCAAACATTTCATGAACAAGGCTGCATGATAAAGTAAAACGCGCGCGAGCCAAATAAAAAAAAAAGTTTGTGAAAAAATAAAAAACGCGCGAAAAGCATTCTGCCTTCGTTCGTAATTGTTTACTCAAAATTGTTTGTAAATAAATATACGTACTATTCTTATTCATAATTTGCACTTACTTATTTTTTCATAGAGGGTGATAAAAAGTAGAGAGTCCACCTCGGGAGCAACACTATTTTAAGCTCGTGTGACGTACTTTGAAAAACACTCACCTTCAAAATACTTGTTTGCTTCCTTGGCAAACAATCTACATTTTTTCTATTAATTTACAGGGGGCAATTGCGTAACTAATACATTATCAATCGGAATCAGTTTCATTTTGAAAGTTCAACAACATTCATTGCGTTATTTACGTGTTGAGCAGACACATTTTTCGAACTTATGAAACAATGGATTAGCAAATTGCTTCAAAATGATTCAGATTCCGATTGATAGTGTGTTATGCAATTAGGGTGCTGGGTCGATCAAAGAGTTCTTCACTTCATAGGTTTAAGTCGCCGTCGACGAACAAAATGATCGCGCGTGTATCCGTGTTAGAATGATCGCGCGTGTATCCGTGTTAGAATGATCGCGCGTGTATCCGTGTTAGAATGATCGCGCGTGTATCCGTGTTAGAATGTTGGATTTGGGCTGTCGCCCTATTGGCGATATTATATGTTGCGTTTTTGATGAAATTGCATCAGATTAGATTGAAAGAATCAATAAACCCGGCAGGCATTAAATTATTTTAGTGATGCTATCAACTGCATCAGACTGCTCAACTCATCAGGGGATCAGACCGGAATGAATGTTCAAAAGTGAGCTGGTTTTGAATCTTAGTTGCAGTCGAGTTTTGATTTTGTAATTTTTTTATATCCTCTTAGTGGATTATATTTTTACCCCAGTTATTTAACCGTTTCAACTACTAATTTGATAATCTAATTGGTTTTTATCACCTCGCAGTAGGTGTGAAAAGTAGAGTATTCTGCGGAGGTATAAAGGTATCTTCGTCTTGGGCGAGCTTGAATCCCTACTGCACTCAGGATTCGCTCAGGAGTTCCTTCGTTACGTTCAGGATTCAAAATAACGCCCGCGACAATAAGACACTGATTTATCCCCTTAGTGAATAATCTACTATTACGGGTATACTACACTAATACGAAAAACTTTATTCCGACAGACAAATACGAATTTTAAAATACCGATTTTCATAATTCCGAATGGTTCAAAATTCCTAATATAACAACTCCGATATAGCATTCATCCTATTTTTATAATTTCGAAATTTCAATATTCCTAACGTTTGTAATTACTATTCTCAAAATACCGAGTTTCAATAGATCGAATCAAAAAGTCCGAATTAATGATAATTCGAAACATCAAAAATACGAATTCCGATTAGTTAGAATTCCGAAATACAAACGCCTTAAACTGAATAGCAAGACAAATAAACACATATTTTTTATTTTGGTTTAAAGTAACCTAACCAAACCGAACCTCGGGGTGCCCTTCGCTTGCTCTTGCATCCTATGTCGACGGAGCCCAGCTTCGCGGGGCCCCTATATCTGGGTAAAGGGTTTAAAGTAACCTAACCAAACCGAACCTCGGGGTGCCTTCGCTCGCTCTTGCATCCTATGTCGACGGAGCCCCGCTTCGCGGGGCCCCTATTTCTGGGTAAAGGGTTTAAAGTAACCTAACCAAACCTAACCTCGGGGTGCCCTTCGCTCGCTCTTGCATCCTATGTCGACGGAGCCCCGCTTCGCGGGGCCCCTATTTCTGGGTATGGGTTTAAAGTAACCTAACTAAACCGAACCTCGGGGTGCCCTTCGCTCACTGTTGCATCCTATGTCGACGGAGCCCCGCTTCGCGGGGCCCCTATTTCTGGGTAAAGGGTTTAAAGTAACCTAAAACCGAACCTCGGGGTGCCCTTCGCTCGCTCTTGCATCCTACGTCGCCTATCAACCGACCGCAACCATGCAACCGATGTCACCCGAAGGGTTTATCCTATCGCGTGTAGGGAGAACTCGTTTGGCCTAGGCGAAACAAGTTCATCCTAAAATCGTTAAGATTATGAAGTTACATTAAACGTTACATAAAGATTTTGAATTTATATACGTAACTGAATATTATACTAATTGAATCAGAATCCTAATTTTAGCAGGTTATTCGGAAAATTAAAAATCGGAATGTCGTTTTTCGGACCGAGAACCCATCGAGCATTTGATTCTTCGAACATAATTAAGAAAGTCGGAAAAAAAATATGACTTTCGGTAAAATAGATTTCGTGATTTTTAAGAATAGACATTATAATTCTTAGGTATTATGAAATTCGGACTTTTCAAAATCGGAACTTCGAAATTCGGAATAAAATGTTTCGGAATATTTGGGTGTTCCCCTACTATTACATCATTCAACAAACTCTTTAGCCTGAAGAAGAGCAAAAGCACTGCAGTCTTAATTTGAATTAAAAAACTGTGTTATTTCCTCTTCTTTTTTATTTATGATTTTCTTCATAAATTTTACGGTTTTGGAACTAGAATCTACATACCAAAATAAATGATCCAACATGACTCAGTTTACTAACTAGTTTACATTTGCTCGCTCTCTATTCAAACAAACCTATCCAGTCGGCTTTGTTCGGCGTTCACTATTTATATCCATTTCCATGTAAATTAATATTGTGTTCCAATCCATAACATGGGAGTATTAATGAAAGCACTAACTCAATGGTATGTAACGTGTTCGAAAAATATTAATTTGTACCAACACGTTGTATTCACAGTCACACCGATATAAAGGTGCTCTAGTTATTAGTAGTTATTTTAAATCGGGCTATAATACACACATCAACACGGTCTAGGGATATTTTTAAAAAAGCGAATTACTATCAATGTGTTAATTATTTATATGACATGTATATATTTAAAAGATACGTTATTTAATATTCTACCATTTTTTAATAATGGTTAAGGTACTTAGATTAAAATTTCAGGATTTTATGGAAAAAAAATGAAGCATAGACGGAAATCGTATATGAATGAACTTTTAATTTGTGAGTAAAAACTGAAAAAAATAGAAAAATCATTTAATTTGTGTTTATAAACTTGAAGTTAGTAGTCTGAGAAAGCGCCCATGATGTTCATAACACATCGGCAACGATTCGGCATGCTCAGAACAAGGTTGTCAATGTCTTTCTGCGGAATATTGTCCCATGTCCTTCTGAGGTGCGCAAAAAGTTGATCTTCTGTAGCCAGATTTTCAGGAACTTCCTTCAGAGCTCTTCTTTGCAGCATATCCCACGCATGCTCAATGGGATTTAGATCTGGCGATTGAGCAGGCCAGTCTAAGGCCCTAACATTATGTGTATGTAACCAAGCTGCTACCGTTCTCGCCGTGTGTGCCCGGGCATTGTCGTGCATGAGCAGGAAATCTTGCCCCATTTGTGTTCTGTGGGGCAAGATTACGGGCCCCAGCACCTGTTGGACGTATCGTTCTGCCGTCATATTGCCCCACACCCAAACGAGATCCGTCCGTCCTCCAAGACGAATTCCTGCCCAAACCATAATTGTTCCTCCTTGGTATGGGTGAACTTCCTGAGGGTTCTGGAGACGGCTCCATCGTCCAGGAACTCGCCAAACACGCGTCCTTCGTGAATCTGGATGGAAGCCGAACCTGGATTCATCCGTGAACAGCACATTGGACCATTGCTCACGGCCCCAGTCCACGTGGTTCCGAACCCATTCTAATCGTCGTCCACGATTGCCTCTCCGTAAAGGTGGGACCCGGAGTGGTCTACGAGAGCGTAGATTGCTTTCATGCAGTCGCCTTCTTACAGTTTGGTCACTCACAAGCACTTGGTGTTCCACTCGCAGCCTTTGGACCAATTGAGTCGCCGTTGCATTTGGTTGTGCTCGCGCAGTAATTTGCAAAAATCGGTCTTGTCTGGGGGTAGTGATGCGACTTGGCCCCCGGTGCCTCTCCGCTACTTCACCTGTGGCACGATAGCGTGTCCACAATCTTGAAATTACATTTTGATGGGTCCCTATGGCCTCAGCAACATTACGCTGAACAGATCCAGCTTCCAGCATTCCCACAGCTCGTAACATCTCCGCCCTCGTCAAATGTCGGCGTTGCATGGCTACAATACCTCAATTTTAACTTTATCTTTCGTATAAAAATGAAAAAAAAACTGTAAGTAAACGTAATTCGTATTGTTTTCTAAATTTCGCACAAATGAAAATTCCCTCTCCTATACATCAAGACATTTTTTGCCACCGAAACAAAAGAATTTTCAAAAATTTAAATTTGGAATTAGTCTGAGATAAATTACAAACAAATCGGTGTATAAAAGATTCCAATGCGGCCAGTACTTTTTGAGTTATTTAATTGAGTATGAAATATCCCTAGACCGTGTTGATGTGTGTAGTTATTGCTACGATAGTAGTACGTTATTGATATGATAGTGGAAGTCTGTATTTGCTTTAGGCTCTATGTGAATAGAATCAATGTTAGCCAATATTTGAGTTTATTTATTGAAGGATGAGTAAATGAGTTTCTTATTGTAATATCTTTCAGACTGTTCGTACAGGATCCATATTCAACAGTCGACTGTTACACACTGTTGATAAATGGTAACTACGGCATTCCTATTTTTATTTGCTAGTTACCTCCCATTCCCGTTTGGATTATTTAACATCTGTCGAAAGAAAAGTAGTCTTTTGAAAGTCATAAACCAGACTAAATATGTCACACATGACAATCGTAAATGAAGTTATTTTTAGTCATGTTCTTGACACTGGTAAATCTAATCTCATTTATATTTCTCGACGGCTTTACCCTGATTTGAGTGACAGCTGGCTTCTTCAACATAATCAGTTCATTGTACACAACACAACAAGTATGTACAACAAAGCACAACTACGCCCTTCACGTTATGACACGATGATTAAAAATAGTTTCAAACAAACAGGGGCCTGTACACTTATTATGAAGACTCCTCGTAAGGCATTGTGAGCTGCAGTGCCTCATCATAAAGTTGAATATCGTTTGGGATGTTTTAGGAAACGATAGCAATTTAAACAGTGATATCACACACGTCGAATAGTGCAGTTTAATGAACAATCTTCTTCGTAATACAGTCTCGTTCATGTTTCTTCAAGGAGCTGCAAATTTCATTATAATGTTCATAATATTCTGTTCGGAGAATTATTATTTTTTTTACTTTGCAGTAAGTGCTTGTTCAGATGATGTTGTTGCCTCCTGTGTTGTTTGGTTTGGCCTTATTATCAACAATTTCGTTCTCCACTGAGTACACTAATATCTCTATAGTGTTGTCTTATGTTGGCAGTTCAAGGCCTGTTTATTTTCTAACCTAATTTTTGTAATGAGTTTCTACTGAACAATAAAAGCAAATATTTAATAATAATAGTGAATTACGTGTTGGTTTGCATTTTACCAAATTCATTTCACATTAATTCTTTAGGTACTATTGGTGTGTGATTTTGTAAAAAATAAGATATTTCGGTGTTGCTCATATCATTAAATTGTCTTTCTGGTGCTTTAAATAAATGCGGGTTCTCGTGTGAAGATTAACCAGCAGAAAATATATCTCACTGCACATTACATTAACCATTAATATTTACTGCTCTCGATTTAAACATACCTACTGATTCAAAAATAGCAATCCTCGCAACTTTATAAAGAGATTCATCATACTTAGAATAATATTCTTTTAATTTCCACCCCTAATTGAACGCGGAAGTAATTGTATACAGTGTCTGCGTACGTACGCAGACGCATACAGTAAATTTAACAATTTAATTTACCTATCGCCGGCGGGATCCCATTTCCATGAAATTAAGGTTCAGTGAACTGCAATAATTCGCCCTCACTCCGACCTCACCGTAATAGTTAGTTCAGCGAATAGTTTTCATAGCATTAGTTTTTATAATCTCATTGATACGTCATCAGCACTCGGTGCGTCGAGACGCGGCGACATCAAAAGCCATCTATTGTTTAAAGTAAAGTTACTTAATTGAAAAATTACTCTCTGATAGTTTACGTGTTAGAAATTGCGAAGAAGTTGAATGGTAGGAGCAAGTTTGTTTAGTAGTTATATTTATAGTTGTGACTTAATTTGGTGGAAGTTATTCATCAAAGTGAGTAGATAATAATAAATGATGTTCGAGCTCCACCTGCCGTCGTAGACGGACATCCATCATGCACATAGTTAGCCAGACAGAACTGACGCAACTGACTACATCGTGCTTTGTTAACGAAAGTTCCGTTTGTTTACTGTACGATGTACCTCTTGCGTAGCTGTGTTTTTATTAATATAAGTGATGTCATAACATTAATGGCTGTTACCTAAGTACCTAATCTATACATATAATAAATCTGTAGACGAGGCGTTTCTGTACATTGAAAATATAAAAAAAAAAAATAGTTGGGGTGTTATAGGATAACCAACAGATGCCATTTCATCAATTTTTTGAATTTTTGTCTGTTTGTCTGTTTGTCTGCTTGTCGGTTTGTCTGTTTGTCTGTTTGGATGTGACAAAATTTGATTTGAACACGTTCAACGTAAAAAGTACCAAACCAATATGGTTAATTTTTATACTCAAATATAGTGCAGAACTCGGAGTAGTGTTTAGTTTTGGTTTCATCGCAATCGCTTCACTGTATCAAAAGATATAATCAATTTAATGTATTCTACAACAACTTTCATTACGTAAGTTGGATACACGTAATGACATCTATTGGCGCTTTATAGTACTAACGAAAACATAATTATTGTGTTTATAACATTATTATGTGAATAATCACGTCATGCAGGCTTACCTATAAGATGACTATCACAGTCACTTCTGCCTGTGTTATTTTAAAAAGTAATGATAATGATTACATAATATAATGTTAACCGCTTTCGATTGTTGATTGATTAGTGGCGCTAAAAGAATTTCAAATAAAAAGTGAGGATAATGTAAGATAATATTATGTGATGTAGTGTTCTGAGTGATAAAGATTGCAATGATAAATGATTTTATTTTTGTAAGTAGGTTTGTACAAACACTTTTACACGTCAATCATGTTTTTATTTTTTAAACTAGATGAAGTCGGCGTTTCCTATCTGACTACTCTGAAAAGGCCGAAACAAACACACACACGGGCAACTTTATGTAGGAGCTCTTTCGAGGGGCAAGCAACCTTTCAAACATTGTTAACAGAGAAGCATTTTCTTAGTGACATAAGGTTTTAAGATCATAATTATCATACTTTCATAGTTTTTTGCCTTTTTTCTCGATTTTTTTTAAATTTCTTTACCATGATAACGCTTCAACGCACACCTCAAGACGGGCTGTTGATTTAGTGAGTATAGGTTCGGCAGGTGCACACCCTTTTTTTTTGTTTCCGGGGTGGAAAATCTTCATGGATGTCCGCCGCCCTGGGACGGGCGGCGAGGTCTGTCAGGCTCTTACTGACTAAAAATCACCCCAGTGTTCCATCTCACACCTACGCCGGCGGTTGCGGGACCGTACGATCCTTCCGCAACCCCCGACTGGTGACGTCAAAGAGGGGCGCGCGTGGAACACTACACGCCGCCAGCTCAAGTCTTGATGTGTTGGCGGTGACAGACGTCCCCGAATTCGTCGCCCCTGGACCCGTTTAGGGGGGCTGGAAGAGGGCGTTGTACGCCCTCCGCCGACGCCCGATGCGCCTACTGCGGGCCGGGTGAGTGGATGAAATCTCCCTCTCCCTTTCCACAGCCTCCTTCTGCGAGACGACCGTTTCGCAGAAGGAAACCACCGCGTCCCAGGACTCTTACGCTGCCGTCGACTCGACTACGGCCGGCAGCGATACGTCAAGGTGCACACCCAATACAAGTAGCACTGCCATGTCGTAAAAAGGTATTGTAAATTATGTCTTCGAGACAATAACGAAATTTTTAGCCATTGTCTTGGTTACAACCATATCGACCCTTTTTTTTTCGGATGGGAAATCATCAAATGACCCCTCCCGCTCTGGGTGGAGCGGAAGGGAGTGTCAGACTCTTACTGACTAAAACCCAGCTACCCATTACTCTCCGCCCGCAGGCCCGCGCCTACGGTGGCCGGGAGTCATCACGCGGCTCCCGACGCCCGGAGCGTCTCCCACGGTGGCTGGGACGGGAGGCTCTCTCCCTGAGCCATCCCGCCACCTCCTTTGCTAGCATGACTGCTTCGCAGAAGGAGGTGACTGCCTCCCTCCCTCTCGCCCCGGACCATGGCTTGCACCAGGGCCGGACGCGAGAGGTCGCCGCCGCTGCCGATCGCCTCTGCGAGGACACGGCGGTGCTCCGCACAAGCGGGGCAGACCTCCACCGTGTGCTCCACCGTGTCCTCTGGGCGATCCTAGCAATGGTGACACCCGGGCGTTTCCTCCCGCCTGATGATGTGCAGGAACCTCCCGAAACTTCCGTGTCCGGTGAGGACCTGCGTGCGTCAGGCGGTAGGCACTCCTTAAAGAGGGGTCTTATCGCCGCTATCGCGGCGTGCCCTGCGCTGGGTAACGACAGTCGCTCTTTCCATGCCGCCATGAGATCGCGCCGGAGATCTGTCCGCTTCGCACTGATTTGCTGCGGAAGCGGATCTTCAATTCAATTCAATTCATTTATTGCATCAAATATGGTAGGTACATTAAGTTCTTATAAAAAAATATTAAGTAACACACATTTGGCCAATATTTAGCATGCAATAGTACAACTTCCCCCCGGCGTAGTGCCTCCGCGCGCCACTCATACAGGCGCGCGAGGACTATCGCCTCCAGATCCCATGCCGGCCCCGGCCCGTTCCAGTTTGGGGGCCAAACGTCGGAAATGCACCATATCGACCCTCAAGGTATCTTATGGCTATCCACCAAGAGAGAGTTAGCAAATGTGGGCACAGGTTTAAAGAATAAGTTAAGAAAGACTTCAAACTACTTTTCAGATAAACTTCAGTAGGTACGATTTAAGAGTAACACCAATGATGTATTCTTCTTTTTATCTTCTAGATATCTCGACGCTATGATAAAGTCTTAATATTGGTATGTAAGATATCTACAATACCAAGTTAAGAATTTATCGCAGAGCGGCAGAGAAGACAAGACTTATAAAAACTAACTTCAAACTTCACCTACTAATCTCAGATTTACTTTAGATAAAATGGTGGTATGATTTTACGATTTATTCCGGTCTAACTTAGTATTCTAAAACAAATGCAAAATAAAATGGACATAATGTGGCTATTTGGTCAGACAATCAGCCTCGAGCAGACGCTTTCATTTTTATTTATCCTCAAAAATCAAAGTGACTCTTCGTCGCATTGTCATTATGAACCCTGAAGACGCAGTGACTGCTGTGCAGTCGAAAGGGCTATGGTTGAGAACCCCAGGCAAGGGAAGCGTTACCAGACAAGATCGGAAGATTTTTCCTTTTACACCTTTCCTAAGCCACACATTATTGTGTTCCGACATCCACGCGAACGAAGTCGCGGGCACAGCTAGTAAGTAATAAATTTATTCAGAATTAAAATGAAATGTATTGTATTGGCACGTCGCGTCGCTCGTATGGCAAGGCTCTGGACAAGTTAAAAGCCAGCCCTTTGTTACCTCGATAGATCTTTATAAAATTAAGAAAATACGAAAGAATCAAAAAATTCTTTTTTATTTTAGTATCACGCTTTTTAAGTCTCCCTAAATTCGATTATTAATAACTGTCAAGACTCGCTCCTCGAGTAAAGTGTTCCATATTACAACTCAATCAAGCAAAACCGAAATCCTTCCTCACTTTTGGCCCTCGCCGTGTACGCAACGAGTCTGATTGAATTACGTCATGATTTGCTAATACCGCGCCGTGATTGATCGCCGATAATTAATTGGGCTCCGTCGGGGAACCGGCCGGAGTGGGGAGCCCTAAGGAGTATTAGTGCTGGTAGTGCTGCTAATAGGTTCGACCTGGTAAAAAGGTTAACTTTTGACTCAATCGGAATTACTAAGATTATATAAACGTAAATCGCCTTTGATGTCTAAAAATTCAATTTGATATTGTTGAGACTGGCTCTGTCGTTAAACTCTTCAGCTCAATTACATTTAATCTACAAATTGTCCACGTTTGAAATCTAATATGGTTCTGAAATACGCCTGGTGGACAATCTGTGTCCGGTGACCCGTGCCGATACAGTTCCATGTGGTAATACATGCCATATTTGGTTCCATTACATCGTCTGAAAGTCCCAGACTGTCTCGGCGACCGCGACCCTTCTGGTTTGTGTATTATTTTTCTATTAAACTTAGTGTTTGTTGAACATTGGCACGTAGACGTAGGTCGCCACAGTTGGCCTATTGTTTCCAACTGCTCCATATTTGCGGGACGTTCTGAAATTCCAACAGATTTAGAAATGAAAGGAAAACTTGTAACAGCTGCTTATCTTGCCGTTCAATTCCAAAGAGGGTCTTAACATAAAGAGAAAAAAGACAGAAGGTCTACATGTGAGCAATTCTGTGAAGTACAATGTTAGTCAAAAAACTCTGGAAACCTTTCACAATCTTTAACCGCAATCAGAAAAGCATGTTTACTTTCATCACATTGATGATGATGACAGTTTACGTGTGAAAACCGTATCCTATATATAATAATATATATCCCCGCTTATAAGATTGGATATTCTGCTCATTCATATTTGCTTCTCCTAAATTCGGGTCGGAATGGTTCTCAAAAACTTGGGCACTATCTCAATCTTTAAACCAAAGACGTGTTTGGTTGAAGAACTAGTCATAGTCACTCGAGGCTCTGCTTATATAGAGAAGGGAGAGTGCTCGCTTGAGCGATAGACACATCGGGAAGAGGGTTTTATGTCTCGTCCCAAACGATTTGTAAGTCCAAAATGATCTATAAGATCCTTAAAATCTCCTTGATGTATCTCTATGTTGAAATCAAATATCTTGCCCATCTCGCCCAAGGGCGATTTTGAAGTTTGTGATAGATTTAAAGAAGATGTAGTTAACTCAATAAAGTTAAATGGCTTAACAATGTTTGTTAAAACTGCACAGCAGCCTGACTTTACAGACGGGAATAAGCTACATTTGCATTCGTCTCTGTTGTATCGGATATATCTATATATCCGAATCTGCCTAAAGGTAAACTGGGAATGTCAACACGCCCGAGAAAAGGTATGGATGATTGTGACAAATGGACGGAAAATAAACAAATCGTGTCTTTGTCAAAAATAAACGTCACGCACACGTCTGTACTGTACCAGCTCGGCTGAGTACATAATATAGAGCACAGAATCTTATACATTATTAATAATTTGAAACAGCCATTACCACCCTGCAGTGCCTATCTGAACAATACTGGTGACCGCTGACAGGTTAGTATTAGTTGTGGTCGAGTAGTAGCGGTCTGCGCGGGACGGCGTGTGTATCACGGATCCTTGATTAATTGAACGTAATGCTACTAACCGACAGGGGCGCACGTTGCGGCGGCTCATCGAACCTTATTATCGACATTCAATTACCTTTTGCGTGATCCAATCAGCTGATTCAATCACGTGATTTAATTAGGCAGTCGAATCCATGGCGGAATTCGGGCGAAGATCGAATTATAAGTACCTGCTAGAACTTAAATTACTTTTGTAGAAGTTTTGAGGTCAACGAAACCGTGAACTGGCTTTTAACAGGAATATAGATAATAAGTAAGTATTATGATTAGATTACGAAGGATATTTCTGACAAGTACTGAGTAACCAAGTCGGTCAGGTTTCACAAGAGGGTTGTGTTAGGTAATGTTACTCTTTGATTCCTGAATGAACTTGAGTATTTGAATAACCTGTGTATAGGGAGGGTATTTTTGGATATAGCGCTCCAGTTTCTAATCCACTCAGGAGATTAAAACCATATCTATGTATGTCGGTGCTTCTACCAGTAATTTTATTCGTTGCCGAGTTAGGAGAGCTATAAAAATAGTCTAAGTGGCTCAGAGGCAGGGGCGATGCTGCCAGCCTTCTGGGACCTTGACCTGAAGAAACGGGGTGTTGCCATCACCAACTATTTTCTAATAATGTTTGTTTTTTTTGTTGTTTTTTTGTTTCTGTATGGCAATTAGTATTTATAATAAATTACATAATGTTTTTAAAACTCTTAACATCAAGACATTTAAAAATAAATTATTTTACTTTCTATTGCTTATGTGTTACTGCTCAACAAATGAGTTCATAAATGAAAAATTTGATTCTAAAGGAGAATGGCAGAAGTTCATAGAACGCTGGCATTAAACTTTTTTAGTTTCTACAAAAATAAAGGTGGCATGGTTTAAAAGGGAATATTATGAGCTTTTGTTAAAAAAAAACAATGGGGTTAAAGAGAAATCTTCATTTTTGTAAAAGTGAGGTTAAGTGCATTAATTTTAGGTTATTATACCTCTATTACTATTTTAACGCATAAATTTAATGTTTATTGTATGCATAACATATGGCTAATTATGCTTTGTAATGACTTGAAAAATGATAACTACTTGTTGAAGTTTGTTTAATTCAAAGATTTACTCACTGATCATAGACTTAATGGCAGTCTAAGTGTACTCTGGTAAAAGTAGGAAACGTCGAGGTCCAAGTCTCGCAACGGTTGTTCAGAAAGGTAGAAGTCTTTGAAATCCAAAAGCAAGCCAGGTCGATGTAAAAATCCACGTAAAACTTTGGGAGCACAAAACATTCACACCAGCACAAAACAGTAGCGAGCATACCCTGCATTAGTAGACAGAGTAATCTATAGACTCATGGTATCCGTGTCACCGAAAGGGACAAAAAATTCCGGAAATCTTCATCATACTATCATTTTTATAGCTTATTACGCTGCACCATATCATTTTCACAGTTGCGCAAATGTACTAATATTGAATTATGCACGAAAAAGATCTTATTTTCCATTTAATCGCGGTGCAGTTTTTATTATTTCTTTCATAAACGTCAAAGTTGTTGTGCACATTGATGTGCTTAGCCGACACGCTGTAAGGGACAGAAATATTCTTACTCTGTCTCTTTTCATTGCTAGTGACTTTAATATATTTATCTTTTTCTTGTGCGAATGAAAAAGAAGATATGCAGCAGTCTATAGTTTACTCTGTCTACGCCTGCATTATATTGTAGTCTGTGGTAGCGAGCGAGTGAATGTGACTTATTGTTTACTCTGTCTACGCCTGCATTATATTGTAGTCTGTGGTAACGAGCGAGCGAACTTCTATATATTACGTCCATAAGCGAATGTGACTTATTGTTTACTCTGTCTACGCCTGCACTATATTGTAGTCTGTGTTAGCGAGCGAGCGAATGTGACTTATTGTCGGAATAAAATAAATAACACATGACGTGCAATATCATCTTCTAAAGAGTCATGTTTATGGGTTTTAGTAGGTGTTCATGTTTAGGGTAAGGAGGTTAAAATAACCTCTTTTTTTTTAAGTCTTTAAAAAAATAAAAAGGCTTATATCCGGCAAGTTACTCATATTTATCGAGATTTTATCCCCATTGTCAATCTGCAGTACATAAAAATAAGCGTTTTTTTTTTAATAACTTTGAATTCTGTACCTTTTCAAAATTAGTAATGCCAAAAAATGCCATCTCCTTTCTGCTTCAGGAAGTCGATGCGCTCTGTGAGACAGGATATGTATTCTCGAGGGCTGATTCCAGTCCCCGAGAATGCCTGCCTCACAAAGCGCATCACTCGTGGTCGTGTATTGCGCTCCCTGAAGCAGTATAGTTTGCTGATGAGTACCCTGGTCCCATCGATACGACGCTCGATCTTGTGCTGCCAGGTTGGTATGGCTGGTTTCGGTCGAGTAGCTCCGTCACAACTTGGAAACTTGACGTTAGCTAAACGACATGCCGCCACAGCAGCACAATACAGGTTCGAGTGTGTATCAACGAGATCCTCGCTGCTCTCGAAAAAATTCTTGAGTTGCGAGTCCAAGGCACACACCAGCGCCCTATTTTTTTTGTGCACCGTGGTAGTCGGTGTCTAAATTCGGTTGGTTGGAATGAATCTATACTCGAGAAACGCTTCCTCCCGGGCGCTCCTCAGACGAACGTTGCACTGGGTACTTACTGTGTCAACCCTATCATCTTCTTCTTCAACATGATCGGACAGCGACGGGATGGCCTCAATAGTTGACACTTATGCCGCGGTTTGTACCAGAGTCAAGACGATTTAGTTGCTCAGTAGGTACCTCTGAGCGCAGCCTATCAAGTGCGATATCGTCCATCGTCGATTTCTAAAAAAGTGTAGGTACTATTTAGAGACTTCGTTTTTATTTTTCCTGTAATCTTTACATAAACTTCTATCACACAGAATAATTTCAGATTTTTCTCTTTGCAAACTTCGGAGATAAGGGGGAACTGTATTTTTTACATTTTTCATCAAAAGTCGAAAACTATGCGTACTAAAAAAAAGAAAAAATGATTGAGAATGGGCAAACTGCGCTCTTTCATATGATAGGGGTATCATATGAAAGAGCGCAGTTTGCCCATTCTCAATCAGTTTTTGTGTGTGGGGACATGCACTTACAATTTTTCAGACCCCCTTTCAGTCCCTGTTACAAAAAATATACATATATTTTTATTTCTTTCTTATTTAGAAAATAGTTGGGCAAACGTCATCTAAAACTATTCTAAATTTCAAGTTTATAGCATTAGTAGTTCTTGAGATATCTAGCTGTGACAGACAGACTTAGTAAGGGCTCCGTTTTTACCATTATGGTACAGAACCCTAAAAACACATATACAGAGCAAATGTTAATACATAATAATATATTAAGAGGAAATGCGGTCGGAGAGACTTTTGAAATAGCCTAAGTATAAAGTATAAAGTCATAATTTGAGGTTTTGTTTTCGCCTATTTCCTCCTCCAATATTGGATTAACGTGCTTTCCGAGGCACGGAGGGGTATCGGAATGTAAAAGCGTAGCTTAACCTGATCGATCGACCTGTGCGGCTGTTATTATTTAGCCACGGACCCCTCTCGGTACAAAATACCTATAACAAACATTAGGAAACAAAGACATAAGCCTTCTTCTGGCACAGTCGAGTAATAACACGATCGATTAATACAAACCAAAAGTCATTCAGACGCAAACAATTACTTTTAAGTAAAAAAGCTTTCCACCAACAAATGCTTAAGCCGAGAAACACTGGTATTGAAAATGTCCAAATCATGTTCACTAGTTAGTTTATTAAAACTTCTGCTCGCAGATTCAGAATTAGATACGAATTCTGCCTGTACGCGGACTTGGAATGAGGGACATGCCAACAAGCTAGGTTTGCAAATTATTTTGCAGTGTTTAACTAATCATATACTGCCTAACAGCTCAGGGCAATCTATAGTACCATTTGCGATTTTAAATAAATATGCCATATCAGCAATGCGTCTGCTCTCATGCAGTGGTAAGATATGAAACCTCTTGCATCGCGCTACATAATTGGGAGTATATTTCCTAGTTTTGTACTGCAAGAAACGTAGAAACCGCTTTTGAATTCCCTCAGTTCTGTCTATATAAATATTATAACTAGGATTCCACACTTGTGAGGCGTACTCCAAATGGCTGCGGACAAAAGCACAATAAAGGATTTTATACGTTTTAACGTTTCCAGCTGATAATCTCAGTATAATTAATCTAAAGTTAAGTTTTCGATGTGTGCATCAGAACACTCCTATCGTGTTTATATACTCAAACGTGCTTGCATGTGGTTTGCGTGTGTAGTACTAACAATACATTTATAGAAATTCAGTTCGAGTTTATTAAAGAGACAATAATTTTGAAGTCTATCAAGTCCCGCTGTCAACTGAATGACGGCACGGTTGGCGCAATGGCTAAGCGATTGACTGCTGCGCTGCGTGTCGCGGGTTTGATTCCCGCACGGAACAAATATTTGTATGACCTACAAGTAGATGTTCCGGGTCTGGCTGTTTGTGTACGTGAATTTAAATGTTTGTAAACGCACCCACAAAACAAAAATAAAATAATAAATAGCTAGGATTATTCACCAGCAACTTGCTTTGCAATATAAACTTGTAGATTCTGAGGTACCGTACTACAAGTATGTGCCCGACCCAGTTCTTGAAAATGACCATGTCACATTGTACTGGGATCGGTCTATCATTACTGACAGGACTATTGTTGCCAATAAGCCTGATATAGTGGTGATAGACCGATTAGCGCGCTGCACAATGATTGTCGATGTTACCATTCCACATGACGGGAACCTCGTGAAAGCTGAGAAAGAGAAACAAATTAAATATCTCGACTTAGCACACGAGGTTGTTGACATGTGGAATGTGAGCTCGGCTGTCATTGTGCCGATTGTCGTATCAGCCAATGGACTGATGGCTCTGATCAACATCTATCGAGGCTCTCGTTAGGCGGTTGGATCAAGGGCCTGATTCAGAAGGCAGTACTCCTCGATACGGCTCGCATTGTGAGGAGGTTCCTGTCTCTGGAGCCCTAACCACCGGTAGCTTGGACCCTGCTCCCGTCACCGGTGGGCTACTATTTTTTATATTTTTAAATGTTTTTATATTTTTTATATTCTAATATTTAAAAATATAATTGAAGTGTTATCCAATGTAATATAGGAAATAACAGTTACAGACCTGTATCCATTCAGTACAGTAACTGTTTGACAGCGATTCTCAATATATGATTTAAACTATCTGAATAAATCGCCTCTGCAGATACCCACTGCAAGCAGCTTACGCAAAAGGACACCGTGGTCTAATACGGTCAAATGCCTTGCTATACCCACCAGTGTAGACCACATTCACTTGAGAGGGTTCCGACATGGTGGAGGACAAATAGTCGGAACAGATATGCAAATTTGACACAATACATGTACCTGTTTTTTATTAGAAAGCCGTGTTGACAGTCATTAATGAACGTTACTAACTAACATAAAAGGTAACTTCTTCAATTTGAGTTTCTGTGAAGTATTTTATTTTCAAGAAAAACATCTTCTTCATCTTGAACATAAAATTCTTCTCCATATAAAATAAATTCAAACTCACATTATCTCCCATAACGACGTACATTCAAATACGAATATCTGCGAAAAATCCGAAGCGTCCAATAAATTGGAGAGGTGCTCCAATCACAAAAGTTAAATTGACGTCGCAACGACAATACCAATAAAAACATCCGAGCTGATCCGATCACAATACAATCATACGATTGATAGTCGTTCGGTAACATGAAGATAGAGACACGATCAGTGGCAAGAAAGACACACTTTTGGACTAAATAGCCTGTAAGAGTGGCGCTACTAGTGTGTTCCCCTGGGTCATCCGCGCTACCTTTCTCACTGGCAAATATTATAAGTACGGCCTGTACTTGAAACTTCAGAAGAATTGAAGTTTAAATATAAAAGTGGACCGGGTTTCATGTTGGAACTTATTTAAGTATATTGTAACAACTATATGAACACATGAATGCAATAAAGAGTTTGAGTTTGAGTTTGGATTCAAGACTTAAGTACGTATAGCACGCAAGCTCATCACACAGGATCAGAAAGTATGGACCACTTCTAAACAAATTTTAGGTCAACAGTGACGACATTCGTAGTCCCGTTTTATTACGAATGCTCTTACTAATTTTTATTTCAACATTTTCGTCCATACAAATCTTGGAGAGCAATCAAAATCGCAAATAAGTACGTTCTTATTATACATCCCAAGTGATTCACGAAATACGACATAATAAAGACAGAAAACAGAGAGAATTAATGTGTATCGCGTTAAGCTGTCCATTGAGATGTTACTCGCTATTACTTAGGTTGCTACACACATACAGACAGACAATGCTTGGAATCTGGCAGCGAAACATTTCTGGGCTGAGTGTATTAGCTAACAAACTGAAGTAGGACTTATTGAGATGCCTTTCAGTTCCGTGAAAGGATTCCCTTTTAAAATACTTTTAAAGATCCTAAACTAACTGAGCTGTCTTTGACGTATTTGGTTTTGAGAATGCCACTCATTGGAATTAACGTGAGGATGGAAGATAAGACCTTGTCTTGCAGCGCGACACAAGACGGTTTTTCGACATGTGACTTACACTCCCGACATTTTGTCGTCAAGTGACTTACACTCGCGACATTTTGTCGTCAAGGGTCGGACACTCGCGACAATTTATCGTCAAGCATCAGACACTCGCGACGTCATGAACATTAAGGTAAAAGTTGGATTACAACCACAATATAACCTGTAATCTGTCTGACCCATAGCTGGTGCTGGTGCTGCTGCTTTATTTTATTTTTTTCTATTTTCTATAGACGTTTCTGACATTTTTATAATTTTTTGACAGTTTTTTTTACGTGAATACGTCTTTAAAATTGCTTTCATAGTGGGAGGCAAGTCAAAAAACCAATGATAACAAAATCGGGGGATATAGTTTGGTGTTGCAGCTTCACGTAGGTCTATCATCTCCATCCTACATTTAATTACACCATTGGAGGATCATAGAATCAATTACGCCAAGTGAGAACTGTGACGCATCGCGCGTGGTGGCTCGGAAGCGCCGCCATTTTGAGGTCATTTTGCTGCGTATCGAGATTTCCACTTAGTATAACTTTTGATTAGGAAAAGCTACGACGTTCGTTTAAGTTTCAATCGTCAGCTCTCGTCAAAATCTATCGATTGTCTACAAAATATTAGTACATACATCTTTTATGGGGTACTGTGTTAAATGCTACAACAAAATACCTTGTGACATATTGCAATTAAATGAAAGAAAATTTAAAACTCATATTAAAAGTACACTTTGTAAACAAGGATATTACAAATTAGAGGATTATATCCAAGATAAGAATGTTTGGAAACATGCTGGTCCTGCTCCATAGGACAATCTAAAAGTCTAGACAAAATCAAACTTGTTCCTAATTTAATTTATATATATGTATTTTTTTTTTAAATTATGACATCTTATTCTAATTCATTTTTACAATCTGCGACTACAGTGGCTCACACACTTGTTAAAGTTCAACTACTTTTGCATTTTTTTCTTTAAATAACTTTTAAATATGTGAGCACCATGTATCTATCACTTATTTGATTTACCTGTCATTGCTTAATTTTTAATTCTTTTTACCTTTTGTGGTAGACTAATTTTATTATGGGTGCATCGTGTTCACATATAATTTTTATTATGTATACAAGACCTTGTAAAACATTTTTAAAAGAGTAACGGTGGAGTTTCTTGCCCATTCTTCTCCATACGAAAACTACCTTTTGGAATGGGCGACTAGAATCATTTCTATTTAGTTTTTTTTTGACGTTTAAAAGTGCCTTTAATGTGCCTATTTGAAATAAATGATTTGACTTTGACTTTGACTTTGTAAAATAGTGACAGTGAATATAATGTGTTAAAATAAAACGAAAAATAATATCAAAAATATATAATGTCGGCCTATACGCGTCAAAAAGCCAAATCATAATACAGAGAGCAATCGAATAGTAACAATAAAACACCATTTATGACCGAGTCAAGCAGTGCCGGGAATGTAAAAGAGTGAATGCGGCCGAGTGGATCAATCCCGTTACGTAAACGTATTCACGTACAACACACGGCCATGTCCATGACACAGCCACACACAATAAAAAAAAAAAAGTTTTTGAATATTTAAAAATTTATCAGTGTTATTTTGGGTTTTTATCTGTTTAGAATTTAATATAGTTTATAAATGTAATTTAAAATAAATGTTTGTTGGAGTCATTCATCTGACTACTTATTCGGAACGATCGTGAAATTATAACCTGATTTGAACTGCAAACGGTTTTTCTATTGCGCAATAACCAACACTACCCATAGTACGCCCACAGTAATTAAAATATGGCTGATAATAACGAAACACACATACATTTACCTTCGCCGTCATGTATATGAGTGTAAAACTATGGACTAGAATTAAGTCGGTAATAAATAATTATTATTATAAAAATACATTCCTAATTTTATTACTGCTTCAAGTCATAAGTACCTATTACACTCATGAAAAAAGAAAATTTTCCTGTTAGTATAATTTTACCGACATAGCCCGAAGAATTGCCAAACTTAAGTGACAGTGGGCAGGGCACATTGCTCGCAGAACAGATGACCGGTGGGGCCGAAAAGTTCTAGAGTGGCGACCGTGTACCGGAAGACGTAGCGTTGGAAGGCCTCCCGCAAGGTGGTCCGACGACCTTGTGAAGGCCGCAGGAACCCGTTGGATGCGAGAAGCACAGAACCGGTCGAAGTGGAGGTGTTTGGGGGAGGCCTATGTCCAGCAGTGGACGTCTTTCGGCTGAAATGATGAATGATGATGAGTATAATTTTTATCTCTTACAAAGGACACGTGAAAAAATGCGGGGCAGTGTGTCGATTCGAGTTTATTTAAATAAAAGATTGGAAGTTTAGGCGGGCCCGTCTTGGTTATATCTTCTAAATGCATTTTGTTTCCACAAGATGCTGCAGGAAGCTAAGATATTGTCTTTTAGGAAATAAATACGTGAAATGAGATTTTGTAAGGGTTTCTGTACATGGATTTGAAATGTTATTTTCGGGATTTTAAAATGAGTGGTTGATGTGTTTTAAAGTTTTGTTTCATAACGTTATGGATATGTTATTTCAATATACATGTATTTTTTAACAATATTTCAACACTAGCTTTTTATTGAAAAACCTATCAACAGCTTACTGAAATTCTCACATGCAAGATTCGAAGCATTTTTCCGATAGTGTTGACAACAAATTAAGGGGTCCGTATCTTTACCGGGTCTCTAAAGACCTTTAACTGAAAAAACAGCACCTAATGGGATATTACAAGACTCGCCACCGTTTTAAGATGAAAGCAAAAAATAGTCTTTAGATTTAAACGAATTGGAAAGAATTTATAAAAGGGTTTAAATTTTAGTTTACTTTAGGATTTTGATTGAAGTAGTTACTGGGAATCGAAGAAGGTTTAAAAGATTTATGTAAATTTACGATTTTTTTAAGCCAGATTCATACTCTTAGTACCTACATAAAATCATATTTTGTTATTTATTTTACTAGTTTATTTATATTTTATACGTCTGCTATAATTTTAATTACCTCATTATGCTTCGCTAATGAGACACAATTGATTTTATATTGTATTGTAACACAGAGGGTACAGTCAACAGCAAAAGTAGGTGATCAAAGTCAGAAATTCAATACCAATGAACGGAGTTCGCGTATTCTAAGTAGTAGTACTTCGACGCCACACAGTTCTGACGCGAACTCCGTTCATTAGTATTGAATTTCTAATTTTGATCATCTACTTTTGCTGTTGACTGTACGCGCGGAGCTTGACCGGGTCACTAACTCAGTACTCGCAGTTCTGTTTTGATAAAAGCTTTCGTGGTTTTCATGAAAAATACGTTTGCCGATGTTTATTAATTTAAAATAATACTGGAACATACATCGGTGGCCCAAAGTTAATAACGTTCAGTTATTAACTCACCTGTCATGGGTACTACTCACAATTACGAGGGTATATAGACTCGTTATTCTGAGCCTACAATTATTACGATTACCAATCCTCAGTTTTACATTCAAAGCCGGCACAACTATGACCAATTACCAACTTATCTCATACAGTTGACAACAACCTTAAATTTAGAAAGATACGGTCGATTTTTGTGTGATTGGGTGGTTGGTAGTGGTAAGTGTAACTATTTGTTTTTGCAGGGCCGGCCACGAACAAAGGTCCGTGCTAATGAACAGCCGGCCGACGCCCGAGCGCTATTTACGACGCCCTCAATGCCGGCCCCATTCACTGTTTTCTACAACCTAAGTGTTGCTTTTAAAGAGGCTGCATTCTCTTCCATTTATCAAAGCCAGTGTCGAAGGGTTCAGGAAAATTTGCTGGGTTTAGCACTTTTTGTGTAATGTTGGGCACGAGTACATACAATGTTGCCTTGACACTTTGTGTAATGTTGGGCACGAGTACATACAATGTTGCCTTGACACTTTGTGTAATGTTGGGCACGAGTACATACAATGTTGCCTTGACACTTTGTGTAATGTTGGGCACGAGTACATACAATGTTGCCTTGACACTTTGTGTAATGTTGGGCACGAGTACATACAATGTTGCCTTGACACTTTGTGTAATGTTGGGCACGAGTACATACAATGTTGCCTTGACACTTTGGCGTACTATTAGTATGGTCTGTTCCAAACGTACCTGATGAAAGTGTAAAGAAACCTTGTTCAGATTATTATTTGTATTCAATCACTATCCAAAGGGAATTTGTACTACATTATTACAATTATCGTTTGAATAAAATTAAGAAAAACTCAGTACAGATATTCTATTTCACGAAATCCGTTTGACTATGTTTGTAATTGTGCGTGCACATTCACATTATTTTTGTGTGCGTAAGCTCAAAGAGAAAGACATTTATTCGTCGGATATGGTAGGTACAAAGTTGATTGGTATATAAATGGATAAGTTTAACACATCCGCCGCTAATAGCGGCGCGGTATACGAATATTTACAAGGTGAACCTAATGTACACGTGGGTAGGTTTCCGCCGACAAAAAAAAAAAAGGTACAAACCTAACTTGTATACTACAAACAATACAACACACTTACTATGGACACTTTATAGGTACTCTAATAATAATATACAATATCAAATGAAAACTCAACAATAACAGCATTTCTATCCAACTAAATAAATCTATCTCAACGTAAATAAGACAATGTGACACATGTAAAAATTATTTTGGAGAAGCCAATTTTTCAGATTTTTTTTGTAAAAATTAAATGGTAGCTCTCATAGCTCTTTTTAACCGACTTCAAAAAGGAGGAGGTTCTCAATTCGTCGGAACCTTTTTTTTTTTTTATTTTTTTTTTTTATGGAATATTATGTTTATATATTTTAATGGACTTAATAAGGTAGCTGTTTCTGTAGTGGAAAGTACTATTACACGCTCTCGTATGGAAGCGCCCCAGTTATTGCTCGCAAGCAATTTTTTTATGAAAGCTCTTTGTATGTGAGAAGAGTTACCCCATAGGAGTAAGCCGTACCTCAATACGTTTTTGCTACGTAGCCGTGATAAGGCGTTGAGTGCAACTTCTTCATTCGCTGTTTTGCGTAGTTCTCTAAGTGCTTAAATAAATCTGTTTATTTTTTTACATAGATTTTCAATGTGTATTCCAATTACAATTTTCATTTAGTGTTAGAGCTAATAATTTTGTAGTATTTTTTTTAACCGACTTCAAAAAGGAGGAGGTTCTCAATTAGTCGGAACCTTTTTTTTTTTTTTTTTTTTTTTTTATGTATGTTCCCCGATTACTCGGAGACGGCTCGACCGATTTCAAAAATTTTTTTTTTGTTTGAAAGGGTATACTTTCCAGGTGGTCCCATTGTCATCAGGTCAGGATCTGATGATGGGATCCTGGAGAAATCGAAGGAACTCTTCAAGTATTATAGGCACACCTATAGCGATTTGGGTATTTTTTGTAGTAACTCGTGCATTTGCTCTCGGAAAGCATCATTTGGTGAAGTGGAACTAATGATGAAGACCACAGATGGCCACCGGAACTACTCAATAATAAGTATTTCCCGGTTTGCGATTCGATTACTTACTTTAATATGGTTGCTAAGCAAGTTATGCTCGTCACAATGCGAATGGTGAAATGGAGCTGATGGTGGAATACCAGGAGAACTCCTCAACAATTAACGTCTCTGCATCGGGAAAAGCAATATTTTGTAAAAGGCGATGAGCAAGTTGACATTAGGCTATTGTAACTTAGATACATTATAAACAGACACACTAAAAAGCGAGAAATAAAAACTTTTTAACAAAAAAAAAACCGACTTCCAAAAAAAACACTACAAAGTGAAAAATAACTTTTATTTCGGAAGTCGGTGGCAAAAAACTAAAATACAGATCCAAAGACACCGACTTCCGAAATAAAAGTTATTTTTCACTTTGTAGTGTTTTTTTTGGAAGTCGGTTTTTTTTTTGTTAAAATTTTTTTTTATTTATAATGTAATTATGTTTGGTGGATTTTGTTTGTGGTTTGCAAATTGAATGAATTTTGTTTTAGATAAGTTGTTTTCGTTTAGCCAATTAATTATGTCGTTAATGGTTTCATTTACTTCTTGTTGATGTAATGTTTTGTTATTTTCCGGTATTATTACTGACATGTCATCTGCAAATAATACGCACTTATGATTTTTTATATTTGGCAAGTCGTTAATGTATGTCAGGAAGAGAAGAGGCCCAAGGATGCTTCCTTGGGGCAATCCGGACCCATTGTGTCTAAATTAAGATTTATATACCATTGCGACAAGATTATCGTCAATACAGGATACTTCAACACACTGTTGTCTATTGCTGAGATAACTTTTCAGCCATTCTAACGCTGGACCTCTGATGCCGTAGCGCTCACATTTATGCTCAGTCTGTAGTGCTCAGTCAGTCGTGATCGTGACTGAGACACAGAACACATACATATACTCCTAGCGGAGGACTGCGATGCGGTCCGGGTCACTAGTGCTTGTGTATTGTGTTCACGTCAGATTTTTACACCGAGTACGTCAACATAGAAACCATAGATAGAAACTAAGCGACGTTCTGAGGTAAGATGATTAACTATGTCAACAGACAATTTTAAATTTTAGTGTTTTTTGTATTACTTTTTTGGCGTTTTAGTTTTAAAGTGCGGTTTTGTCTGTACAAAATAAACAACTATTTTTTCTATCTTTAACAATTAAAATGATATGTTACAGGGTCGAACCATGACAGCTAGCTTTCATCATTTTTAAGAACAGTATGTCCGTAGGAAAGAATTCTGCCAGGCTCAAATGGGATTGGGCGGGTCACATCAGCCGCATGCACGATGACCGCTAGGTAAAAGTCTTCACACAATGGGCGCCTGAAGATGGACGGCGTGGCCGAGGCCGGCCCAGAAAGAGATGGCAAGATGACTGGACGCGTACCGCGAGGGCTGGTTCGAGGTGGCGCGAGAAAAGAGTTCCTGGAAGGATTTGGGGGGCCTCCCCCTGCCCAGAAGTAGGACTGTATTATAGGTTAAAAAGGTATAAGACGATTCCGACAACTGCTGTCGTCAGAGACTCTGAATTTAATTATTTTGTGTTTTTATTGCCCTACTCCCATATTTTTCTCTATAAAATATATTTTAAACAATTATTTTCGTTCTTCAAATAATAATAAAAATTAAATCCACGTAAGACTTTTATTGCGAACGCTACCTATGATGTTCACGCACATAAGTACACATATCGGGAAACGTCACTACTACAACCGAGGCTGAGCCCACTTTGTGAGATAGAATAGCAGCCCGGAGTGTGGATTTGTGCCCGGTTGACGGCAATAGGCTCACCCCCTATTACATGGGACTCAACATAACTGGCGAAATGTGGGTGTAGGTACTATATGTGCACCTCTGCCTAACCCTATATGTATGCGTGGTGTTATGTGTAAAATTATGAATTGAAATATCATTCAGGAAAAATTAACCTCTATTGTGTGTCAAATGGATAACATGTTTGGGGTTATTTAAAGGGGTTTGAAGATCCCTGGCATACCTACCTGTCTGACATTTTGATTTTTTTTTCAAAATGGCGGTCTCGCATGGTTCCTATATACATTGGTAGCTGACATACGGCAAACAGAAAATATAAATAAGATCAAACCCCGTAAAGTGCCACGTTTCCGAGATATTAACGTTCAACGTTGATCACGTAACATTCATATTTTTAGGGTTTCCTAGCCAAATGGCAAAATTGGAACCCTTGTGGATTCGTCATGTAAGTCTGGCTGTCTGTCTGTCTGTCCGTCCGTCTGTCAAAGCCACATTTTTCGGAAACTATAAGAACTATACTGTTGAAACTTGGTAAGTAGATGTATTCTGTGAACCGCAATAAGATTTTCACAAATATATAGAAAAAAACAATAAATTATGGGGGTTCCCCATACTTAGAACTGATAGATAGATAGGTCTTAAAAAATGATATTGAGGTTTCCACTATAATTTTATTCTAAACTAAACAGTTTGCGCGAGAGACACTTCCAAATTGGTAAAGTGTTCCCCCCCCCCTGTAACTTCTAAAATAAGAGAATGATAAAGCAAAAAAAAAAATATATGATGTACATTATCATGTAAACTTCCAACCGAAAATTGGTTTGAACGAGATTTAGTAAGTAGCTCGCCGGTGAAAATTTAAAAACATATGATGGTACGGAACCATCGTACATCGGTGCGCGAGTCCGACTCGCTCTTGCCCGGTTTTTTTTATAACTTGCCTACTTACATAATGTGGCATACACACACGTTGTTTCACATGTTTGAAATACTCACTCTGAAAGTTTTAAGTAATCAATCATCGACATAACTCTCTAATAAAACAATAATTAAAGAGCGTTGGTAGGAGTTATGCCGTTCTGATCCCCTCCCCCCCCCCCAGGTACCCTCTTTAATTATTGTTTTATTCGAGAGTTGCGGAGACTAGGTGGGTGTTTATTTCATGGAAAACAAAATGGAATATATTATCACCGACAGGGCTGTACAGTTTTAGTCATATATATCACAGGATCCATCATAGGATTGACAGACACGAGGGAACGGTGAGTGGAATGTTTTCGCGTTGACATTTCTACGTCTCAATCATTCATGACACCTTTTGTGCACACGCGGTGAACCTTTAACATTTACAATAACAGAGATATAAACAAACTAGATTGGTATCTAGACCCATCGATAGAAATGTAGTGACATTTCTAGCCAAGGATAATAACAAGTTTTGGCTTTGTTATAAACAGGTTCATAATTATAATATGTAGGTATTATTCCGATTATTTGTAAGTTTCTCATGTTCCTTCAATATGTTAGTAATAACTATTCTAGTAGCAGTCCACAACTACGTAAATATTATAACGAGGGGTTTCAAACCTTTTGGTGGCCTTCACCTGCCTTCGAATTAAACTAGCTAATATCAAAGGTTTGGCTTGTTCCAATTCTAACTATAAATAAATACTGGCTCCGTTGTGGGTACTCAATCATTTTCTATATTTATTGTGTAGGTGAACGCGGTTTTTCTTTAACCATGATAGTAATATTTTTTCCGAAAAAATAGAACGAATTGATGTTTTATGGCATTAGTAAGATAGATGTTTTATATGGTAGGTATAGGTTTACAGGTTTTTCCAGAAAGTCTCGTTCTACCTAATGCACTTCGGGACTACCATCTTCACAGTATGGTAAGTGTCCAAATGACCACATAGTTGTTGTAGGCCGCCCGTCAGTAGTAACATCATCATCATTTCACCCGAAAGACGTCCACCGCTGGACATAGGTGCAGCCCAGCAGGTGATGCCCACTAATTAGAGTTGATACGTTCAAATATCTTGGACATTTATTAACCTCTGACCTGGAAGACGATGCAGATATTGAAAGGGAACGTAGGGCGCTGTCTGTTCGTGCGAATATGATAGCCCGCAGATTTGCTCGGTGTTCGAGGGGCGTCAAAATAGCCCTATTTAGGGCATTTTGTACGTCATTCTATACTGGCAGTCTGTGGATAGGTTACACGCAGAAACAGTACAGTGCTCTACGTGTCCAGTACAATAACGCGTTCAGGGTGCTCTTGGGGCTGCCCCGCTTCTGTAGTGCGTCGGGAATGTTTGCCGAGGCGCGTGTGGATTGTTTCCACACAATCATGCGCAAGCGGAGCACATCCCTGGTGCGTAGGGTGCGGGCCAGTCCCAACAGTATCCTGAGTGCTTTTGCCGAACGTTTCGACTGTCAGTACGTGAACCACTGCTGCATGGTTCACGTGCTGACTAGTGTTAAGATATTGTTTTGATTTTATTGATCTATAATAATTAATTCACTTTCAAATATTAATATTGTCAATTTAAATGTAATTCGTAATGTATAATTTTCAATTGGAATTTTTATTTTATTTTATTTTTATTAAAGTATTTAATTTTAATTTAAGTGATTCTATATTATTTTATTATTTTTATTATAGGTCAATCAATTTATAAATGATTACTAATACTATTTTGTAAGCTCGTATTGTACCTACTAACAAATATGGATGTAATTAATCTGATAAATAAATTATTATTATTATTATTATTATTATAGGCCTCCCCCAAGCGCCTCCACTTCGACAGGTTTTGCGCTTTTCGCATTCAACGAATTCCTACGGCCTTCACAAGGTCGTCGGTCCACCCAGTGGGAGGCCTTCCAACACTAAATCTTACGGTACGCGGTCGCCACTCCAGAACCTTTCGGTTCTATCGGCCATCTGTTCTGCGAGTAATGTGCCCTTCCCACCGCCACTTAAGTTTGGCAATTCTTCGGGCTATGTCGGTTACCTTGGTTCTCCTGTTCAGTTCAGATTCGATCCCGCAGGGCAACTCCAAGCATAGCCCTCTCTATTGCTCTTTGGGTGACTTTCAGCCTCCTAATAAGGCTCATTGTGAGCGTCCACGTTTCAGTGTCATAAGTCAAAGACTTACGTCTTGAGACACTGCGGTATGTGGGACGAGAAGATATTGCGTAGGTTCCCGAACGCTGCCTAGCCGAGTCGGATTCGACGATTGACCTCTTGCTCGAAGTTGGACCTGCCTAACTGGACAGTTTGTCCTAGGTAAATATATTATGTCACATCACGTCTTCAATTACGCATATTGATCTTTTCTTTGCTTTTATTTTGGTTTTTATACTTATATTATGTACTAGCTGACCCGGCAAACGTTGTTTTGCCATATAAATTATTTCTAGCTGCCCGGTGCTATTTCGTTCACGTGGTGTCCTACCCCTTACCCTACCCAACTCCTGCCGTACTCCAACCCTACTCCTACCCTACTCCTACACTACTTCTACCCTACTTCTACCCTACTCCTAACCTGCTCCTACCCTACTCCTAACCTGCTCCTACCCTACTCCTTCCTACCCTACTCCCACCCTGCTCCTAACCTACTCCTACACTACTCCTACAAGTAAAAAAAATGGTTGCCTGTAAAGTCGGTTTTACGGGCGAAGATTTTACGTGACAACGTCTTTTTCTCGGTAGAATATTTATTGATATGAATATAATTAAATTGCACAATAGGAACAAGGAATTAAATGAAAATAAGAACGTAACGTTACCGAGCGTTACACTTTTTCATAAGTGACTCCCAGCCGCAACCTAATTTAAGACGTTGTCACGTCAAAAAAAGACAAAAAGTATCATATACCCGTCTCCTGGCTCTAAGCTACCTCCCCACCAATTTTCAGTCAAATCGGTTCAGCCGTTCTTGAGTTATAAATAGTGTAACTAACACGACTTTCTTTTATTTATTTAAATAGATATATATCATAAAACCAAAACTATTGCACAAATTAGTCACTCGGTAACACGATGCATATGCCTTTTCCCAACTATGTTGGGGTCGGCTTCCAGTCTAACCGGATGCAGCTGTATACCAGTATTTTACATGGAGCGACTGCTTATCTGACCTCCACAACCCAGTTACTGGGTAATACGATACCCCTTGGTAAGACTGGTTGTCAGGCTTTCGGGCTCCTGACCACCCGCAACGACTGTCAAAGATCCACGAATGACAGCCGGGACCAACGTTTAACGTGCTTTCCGAGGCACGGAGGGGTCTCGGTATGTAAAGATGGTTATTATTTAGCCACGGGCCCCTCACGATACATATATAATATATATATATTAATATTTATTTTATTGATTGTTATTAAGTCATTTTATTTTATTTTTGATTTCTGAATGATTTTAATTCCTATTTTCATAATCAAGAGCGTTTGTAATAACTTTCAAGCCCTTATTTTTCGAAATGAATAAACCGATTTTAATGAAACTTCATACGCATAAGCAGGATACAAAGGCCTAAAAAGTTAGTACAGAACATTTTCGAAATGTCTTATTTAAAAAAAGATAACTGGAAATCTCTGTTTCTATGGAAAATTTAAAATCGGTCTAATTTGGCTGTAACACAATTTTTCAAAGATTTTCTCTACTAACTTTATAGACCTTTGTATTCTGCATGCTTATGAAGTTTCATTAAAATCGGTAACGCAGTGTTTCAGGCAACTATGACAGTGTAATAAGTATCTAGATATAGCATTTTAGATTTTCCTGCAGACAGTGTGATATAGTTTAAAATTTGAAAAGTGATAAACATTTTTAAACCGCGACTGTACGGAGTACCGTACATAATGTTTCTCCGCTTATGCATGTTGCCTGAAACACTGCGCGTTGATCAAATATGCTGTAAGTCCCGCATCACATACATATTGGCACTCGTTACGTGTGCTCGTTACGTAGTGAGAGTGCCCAAGGTGAGGAGGTGCACAAATTAAGAGAATTCACAAAGTGAGAGAATGCACAAAGTGAGAGAATGCACAAAGCCTTCTACACACTGCAGCCAAACGTCTTTGCGACTCACGTGTACACAACGCCGAGGTTCACTAGTCAATAATCTTTGAATTTCCTTGAACGAGCAAATATTTCAAGATTTGGTTACTGAACCTGCGTTTAGTTTACAATAGCTGCTATTACGACTTGTAAGATATATGTATGTCTAATTCAAGTAGATGCATGTCACTTTGTACCTGCGTACAGTACCTGCACAGGGTGGCAGGATACCGACGCGCAACATGTTATCATGGATTCAGTACATGTACTACAGCTGATTTTTAAGAATCATGTCATGGCATGATTCTGAAAAATCTGCTGTTCAATACATATTGACAGCGTGTGTATGGCAGTTTTCTATAAAACAGCTGATTTTTATTTAGATAACCGATGAAAAATTTCTAGGCTATGGGGCTCTAGAATCATTTGTGCTGAATTCATGGTTATAGTTTGCGCGTCGTCCCTGCCACCCTGTTTGGTGTTATCGACCTTAAAGATATAAAGCTTTTCAATGAACACTGTTCATAGGTGTAGCCTGTAGATCAGTTTAATCAGAAACGTTTTTAAGCACTTTTACATCCCACACACCACAAATCGTAGTTGAAACTGATACTACAATTTCGGTTTAGCTTCCCTAGCTGCGTGTGTGACCTACACAAGTAAAATATGAGTGACACGCACAACACACAATTTATCCGGAGGCCGCACAAAAAATCCAATTTAGATTTGCAAAACTGGCTTGTAGGAACGGTGAGGTTACCCGAGCAACAAAATTTCTCAATTCTAGGCAATATAAATTGGCCGTTTATGCCGTCATGCATGACAACATCAAACCGTTAGCTGCGATGAAATAACTGCAGCAATTGTTACTATGAGATATAGCCTCATATTCATCGGTATGGAGCAACGTATAGTGTGCCTACGATCAACACGGGCAACTAAAATCACGCAAGACCTGATTTTTTGAAATAAAATCTGGAGTTAGTGATAATTAGCTCATTGTTGCCGAAAATTCAGAGATAATCAATATTGCTAAAATTTGCACAATGAAGTTGTCATAAAGAATAAAGATGCTAATGAAGTAGATTGCTCTGATACAACGGGTACTGTCGGCATTCATTTCTGAAAAATTGCTCCTGTAAGCGCCGCTTTACGTTGAGTACCGTCACGCTTCTCGTTTGAATCAGCGCAGCAGCTCGGCAGGCGACCGGCAGCGTGGCGCGATGGCGGCGCGGTGAACGAGGCCGATCCGGGCGGCCGACGGGGTTAATTGAAGATGTAACGGGCCCGCGCCATGAATAATTCACAGGAGCGAGCTCTGGCGGATCGCCAGCCGCGTTTAAGGGTTGAGAGCGATCGTAGCGTGACTAGCGTGGCGGAATGTTAAGGTAATGTGGGGCAGGTTGGGCTCGATATGGGTTGTTAAGGGATTGGTACTGTAGTGGAGCGAATGTCGAGGATTTGTAAGAACTGTGAGGATGACTTGACAGCAGCAGGAGATGATGATAACGTAAGGTGATGTGCCCAGATAATGAATGCTAACATAACGCTAAGATAATTTAGATAGAGATTGATCTTGTTTGTATATTTTTAATTATTTTGAATTTCCCAATCTGCATAAAATACATGTAATATTATAATGATTTCATTATCAAATACATAACTTGCGAGCTCCGGAATCACTTCAAAGAAAACATAAAAAGCATTTAAATTGATAGTGTTATAGTATGCATTAGAAATATGATTCATATTTTCCATATTATGAGCGCAAAATAACTAGCGCTTGATGTCCTAATACACGGGACATAGAAAAGCAAATATTTTTCAGGCAAACAGTGCTCGTCTTTTTGTTTCCGTCGCAACGCTTCGTAATAAGATCTGTAAAATTCACACTGCATTTTTCATTGAGCTAACTGAAGGTGAGGGGGTGTGTGTGTGTGTGTGTGTGAGAGAGTGAGGACTAGTTTCTGTATGTGTATATGTTTGTAGCAAACAGCGATATTGTGTTAGTGACGTGATACTGTTGTAATAAGGTTAAAAGGATTTATACGATACGTGAATATTCTGATGTTTTTGGTGCTCATTTTAGAATGAAGCACCTCATTAGTTTTAATAATATCTAAAGGCTTGTAAAATTATAGGCAGGTAGGTATTATGTACTTACAGTCGACAGTGAAGATTCTGAAATCAGTGCACTGAAAGAAATTCAAAAGTCACGATTGAACTTCGTTCCGTCTTGTAATAGGCTATTTGACAATGTAAAAAATAAGGTCATAATTATTGACACTCGTATAGATTATCGCTTTTAAAATCGATTTGCATTAATTTTACTACAAAACAATGTATTATTTATTAAAAAAATCCCGAAAAAACTTCATCTTTTTAAATCTGGCGCCACGTAATCGAAAACGGTCTGGATTGGCTGAACTTATGATGACGTCATGATATAGTCAATTTCTGTCTATCGTTGACAGAATAGATGACTTTTGTCTAGTATCTCGACCGTTTCAACGTTTGTTTACGTGTATTTTGACGTCACGACGCCATATTGTTAAAGATAGCGTTTTGGCCGCTTATTTAAGGGTAGTTCTTCGAAATTTGATTCTTTGACTGATCCATATGGCCAAAATTTAATTTCACTTTCAGCTCTGTAACACATGTTCATATGAAAATAGGTATACTAAATAACATAATTATATTTGAATGAGGGACTCGTTTTTATAAAGTAGTTTTCAAGATATTAATTTTGTGCCCAGATGAATCAGAATGTGTTACATATTAATCAGAAACAGAAATAAAAAGTAATAAATACATCGTTAGTTATGAATGTAAATTCTAAACAATAATTATTAATTCTTAAATAGGACTAAGACATATCAAAAGTATCATATTTAGAACAAGATTATACTCCTGTAATTTTTTATTATTCAAAAGGTTATAGCTAAGTAAATAATAATAAATAAGATTAAAACTACTGACTTGTACACGGTCAAAAATTGGACAAGGAGAATTACGCAACAAAAGCGCTCCTATCGTGCTGGAGAGGGGAAAAACTAATTTATTTTATTATTCATATGAGGTTTTGACCATACGAATCAGGCACAGATGAATCAGGATTTTGCCTACAATCATGCATAACTCATCGTACATACAGACTTCATTATTTTCATTTTTCTACACGAATCTATAACCCAAAAGCATCACACGAAACACAGATTGAAGTTTTAAAACAATAAAATAAATTTTATAAAGTAGGCATTGTAATCAGGATGCCACCTGAACCAAACACAGATGAATCAGGTATTTTCCTTCGTAACACCGGATCTAAGCCAACCAGCCGCACGTCCACCTTCTAGGTCGTCCGTTGCACGACTGGCTTCCCCCCGCGCTGGAAGCCAGACTCTCATTATTATTACCCGACCAAGTACGGTCAAGTGCAGCTTACGCCACATTAATCAGTATTATACGCCGGACACTTCTTTTTTACTTATTTATAAACAGACTAACGTAGTTATAACTAATACACATTTTTTTTGTAAGAGGACAATTCATTTCCTTTCGATATAATTATAATTTATATTGATGTATCAAAGGGAAAATGCGACATCGACCATTTTGTTCCGGAAAATGGCAAACGGACGCGCTATATGAATCAGAAGAACGACCTTCAAATATTTTTATTTTGTACCTAGACAGCAATTATTAAAAAAAAATCATTTGTCCTAGTAAGGGATAAAGCTAAACTGTACAAAAAAAAATATTACATGCCGTTTTTTTAGTTGGTTACAGAAATATACCCACAGACATCGAAAATTTTGTCCCTGAAGAATTACCCTTAAACAGTACATTTTTATTTACTATTTTCTAAAAGAAATACATTATGCAATTTGAAGTAATAGGTTTTTGTGGGCTCGTTAGACACCATTAAATAATCTGAGATGTTTATCAGAAACTAGTCAAATAGCCTATTATAGCTTTGAAATAGATTTAAATAGACTTAATGGATAGTGAAGGTTTACCTGACTGAAGACCTCATTTCATTTTAAGATCTGTGCTTCAAATTGAAGTGCCGGTGTGCAGCCGCTCAACTGCAGGATCAGACTGATTGAGACGTCGCGGTAATCCGTACAAAAGAGACGGTGTAGTACTGTGATTTTATTGATCTCCACTTTGACTCTCTTGCTAAACAGAAAGCCATCCTGTATCCTTTATCGAGCAACCCCTAATCCTAGTCAATTATTATGAATGTTTAAATTTTACCACTGTTATAAATGTATCCATTTTATTTTTTATATTTACAAACTTTATCTATTTCTATCAATCAATTTTAATTTTTGTCGATACTTTTATTCCTACTTTCATTTATGTTAATTTCATCAATTGCCGTTGTTAATAATTTTTATGAATTTACCTAATGTTATTACTTAATTTATGAATGTTTTTAATTTTTACTTAATTTCCATTTTAATAAAGTCTACAGATTTATTATATGTATAGATTATTTAATTTAAGGTAATGTTAATATTTTGTAAATTGATTTTAATTTAATTTTGTGTAATGTCAGTGTTTATGTGCCAATTGATTTTAATTTAATGTATATGGATTATTGTTATCTGAAATAAATGAATTAATAATAATAATAGTGTCAATTCCGAGCAAAAACAAACATACTTCACCTAAGTTTTCACGGTGAGATTTTTAGTACATTGTATAAACCATATAAATGTAAAAAACAATAAACCTTCTGCATCTAGTTCCGAAGTGTTAGAACAGTGTTGCCAACTTGTTAGAATGACTCAACTTGCTCTGTCTAGTTTGCAACTCCGATAATTGGATTAATAGTCCTCCTTATAGATTTGGGGCTGCAATGAGTCGTTGAAACCGTATTAGTGAAGGGGCAAGAGTAAGACGCTGCGTAGTTTTCTGAATAGAATCGAAGACAATGTCCTTTAACGTGGGATTTTCAAATCATGGGCAGCATTTTGTGTGATAGAAAACAGGTAAAGTAGGTATTTATCGCAAGCATTTTAGCGTTGTCTCTGGGATGGCAAAGCATCTTTGATGCCTCTGGGATTGCAGATGTCATCTTATCCAATGACATGAAAAAACTATTGTCAAGTGTGATTATATTACTAGGTAGTATTGGGTTACATCCCTATGATTGGCCATCATGATGACTATGAATTGCGTTGTCGTAGACAGACAATTGCCTCTCATATACAACAGAACATCCGCCTCATTACAACCAGCCATCAATCAAAAACAAAATACTAGGAATTTCACTCCTAAAAAATTTAAATGAGCCGTTTCCTCTTGATTCCATGAGCAACCCATGAACTACTGTCAGAGGTCAATCAGTGACCCCGGTGTGACCTAGTGCCGCGTGTTCTGACGCTCAAACATGCATTAATATTAATTCGTGCCATAACTGGCAAGTCGCACTACCGTTAACATGCCGGATGTAAGGGAGGAGGGGGGAACAGGCGTAGGGCCACAAGTGCTCTTGTTTTGGTACTTCAGTTCTATGAACAAGGAAGAGTAGGTAAAGACCTACTCTCCTAGCGTGTATGCTGCAGTTAATGATTCTTATATTGCAGCATCTAAAATAAAGTAGGAATGGAATCCATGGATTTTTATCGTACATTTTCTTGTGATTCTTAAATGGAAGCTCACTTTTAGAAGATTTTTAGTGAAACGAGGAGCAACATCAGACCGAGCCAAATATGGCGGGATGAACTTGCCTCCTAAGTCATACCGAAAAGACTATCCCCACTAGTAGATAACTAAAGTGTGTAGTGAAGTCCTCCCTTTTCCCTGCAGTGGAAAAATCATGCTTGATCAATAGATAGACGAGCTGCATTAAACTGACTACAAAATATATTAGGACTTACTACAGCCGTTTACAACTCTATCGGGAAACACAATGTTGAGCTGTAGGCGTTTTCGATCCGACACATAGTTAGGCCAGCATGCTAATTTCATGTAGTTGTAGTTGAATACTTCAGGGAGGCAGATTTAGGCCCGTAACGTCCAATTGTCCGATCTAGTCCATTTTAACACGTGCCCCGTATGTTAGTGTTATGTGCACGTTTGTAACTCTTACGGGCTGCACGTAGCACACCGGGGTATCACTCCTGCTTCGACATATTTATGTGCACTGGACGCAATCAGGGTGAGTTTACAATTCAGGTGAGATGTTGCACCTTGTCAGATAATGTTGCAGACCCCTGAGTGTTGAACACAATATGTTCTGGTGCGTGTATGGACGGACATTATAATGTTCGGTGGTGAATCGTGAAAAGACAAACTTCGTGTTTATTTATTTTTCAATTGTATAATAAAGATGGGAGTACAGTCACGAGCAATAATATGTCAACACTTGGCAACTTTCAATTGCAATTATTCCAAGAAATAAAGAATGCATCGTTGAAATACGACACTTTATATAAACCTATGGGTTCGAAAATACTATGTTCGTAATAATATCAAATTTCATTCAAAAATAAAGGAGAAAATCGCCTTTGAATAAAGCCAAGTGTATACATACTTATGCTCGTCACTGTACGTTCTTTTATTGTGTATTATTAATATCTTGGTTCATTTCACGAGAAACATGTTAATAACAGGGAAAAAAACAATACTACAAATCAGAAAATTAAACGAACCGAATAAAAAAAAAATGTTGTTACAAGAATACCCCCGGAACCTTTAACCCTGTGAATGTTCAAGGCGTGTATTGTTGTGTAGTCCCGGGCTCCCGGGCAGGCGGGCGATGGTTGCGCGAATCAATCGGTCAATGTTTGCACGACAGTCTCCGATTGTCCGTCTACGGATTGCAATCCCGCTGTTTATAAGTTTATTCCCTCTAGCCCGAATAAAAATACCTTTCTATTTGTAAGGCGTTTTTAGAATCGCCACCATGTAGTATTGTATTTCGGGAAAGCTCAATATAATTCGCTATAACGTTAACGTTATTCTAAAAAACCGATTATCGAATTATTTTTTATTGGTTTGTTGAAAAAAACAAAATCTAGAAAGAAAAAGAAAAGAAAGAAAAACTGTTTATTCTGCACAAACAAAACGCACATTGCATATAAAAAGAAAAAATAAAATAATAAACAAAAAAATTAAAAGATAAATATACCTACACACACGACGTAATCAAATGCCTCGTACTCAAGCTTAAAAAACAAAAAAAAATTTACAATTTTGCTTGATGTCAGGGCCAGGGACCAAAGACAACACACATTATTACAAATCTGAAGAGCTCTTTAAATAAATCTTATCAGTTTACCAATAAAAACAGCAATTTTAATTTATTAATGTAATGTCACATTATCCAGCCTATTTCAGAACATCCAGCGTTGTCTCCCCAGAAATAATTAAAAAGGAACGAAGAAAAACATTATCTATTTCCAATATTTTTCATAACAAAAAACACACAAAACGTCAAGAAAGTGACAGGTAGGTGTACCTCGCTGCCTCCCTATTATGCCCGACAAAGGCGCCTACACAAAGAGCGCAAATTGCCCACTCAAATTATACGCACTCGTTTAGCTAGCGATTTGGCACGTGCCGTACTAGCCGGCGATTCTTCACATTGTCCGCAATATGAACATCATTGCGGCTCGGTAATGGCGCGGCTTCACTGTATTGATTTTGAATTAATATGGCTATTGTGTGAACTGTGTTGATTTTTGTGAAAACAGATTACGGCAAAAATGTCTCTGCACGGAGATGGTTATTTTTAAGGCAGATCGAGTGCTCTGCACCTTCTTTTGTTTTGCAATGGAACTTTACTACCTATTTGAGGAGACCCATGTTTCTTCATTACACCCCATTAAAATAGTAGGTACTCTAATGAACATAAGAATTTATCAATGACTCGCACATTATAACCGTGAAAGAAACAAAGTAAGGATATCAATTAAAAAACAATTAAACAAATGAGGTGTCTGAACCCCAATAAAACAGAAATGGGTTTACAATAAGTAAGTAATTACCTTAAAAGGGTGAATGTACCTATATACCCGGTCAGTCGTGGAGTAATGTGATGTATTGCAAAAGTAAGGCTATTGTAATACCCAGAGGTGCCGTACCATAAAATGTAGTTACGATTGTGGGGCAATGTAGAAAACTCGGCAATTCGGCATCAAACTATTGTTGATCTAACTTTTGTCCCTCTATAAAATAACGACATAACCCAGTTTGGCAATCGTGTAATAAAAATAACTGAACCATTTCTGGAATTACGGTTCCCAAATTAATAGTCCAATTTGGGAAAAACATGAAAATATGTCATTGATTTAAACTTACGATATGAGCACAAACTACCGATCCGATATCGTTACGGCTAGACAGAATCCGGAATGAATGTGGTTGAGTTCAAATTGAGTTTTTGAACACAAATACGAGTTTTATGAAATTAAATCAGTAGGTATACACATACCGACAATAAAATATAATATTTTTTGTCAAAGCTAAGTTTAATTAATTTAAGAAATGAAGGAATAATTTTAATTACATGTATGTGAAAAAGTGTCATTATAAAAATTAAATATGTTAATAGTTACAAAAAAAAGGAGCTACGTCTGCCAACAAACTGCTTTGCAGTTTGGCGGAGGTAAATATATTATGTAAAAAATTGTTTCTGTGAATAAACACTTTTTCACTTTCTCACTTCACTTTTTCACATATTTTCATTAATCCTATGCGCGCCCACGTCATCACATTGCTGATTGATTAAACGTCGCGTTCTCTTTGTATTCACATTGAATCCCTACTTCAGTATCTAACATCTCATCACCCACTGCGAAATGTAAATTAATCGGGGTGTGTGTGTGTGTGTGTTAGCGCCTAAACACCGCAAGCCTCAAGGATGCAATAAGGCAGTTACGTCACCGTCTAAGTGGGGCATTAGAGTGGCGACACGTCGTTAATATGCAGCTCCCGGGCACTCCCGGGCGAGGGCCTGGGTGAGGGGGGGCCGGGGGGACAGTGACGCTGGGATAATGCGAACAGGTGGGTAATAGCACTAATGTCAGAACACCAGCTACTAATGTAGTGCCATTCTGTTAAAGAGAGCGGTGATACGATCCTGATGAAGAGATTAACTTAGAATCAGAAATGAACTAGTACCTACATAATTCAAGTTAAAAGTTTTTCTGTAATAGACAAAATTGTCAACGTTTTATATGCTTGAGTACGAGACTTTTGACAACGTTGTATGTGTATATTTTATGTCTTTTTGAGGGTTCCGTACCTCAAAAGGAAAAACGGAACCCTTATAGGATCACTTTGTTGTCCGTATGTCTGTCTGTCTATCAAGACCCTTTATCTAGGGAACTCGTGGAGGTATCGAGTTGAAATTAAAACTATATACCAACTCAGGTCTACAGACTTTTGAAACTATGAAAAAATTAAACTTCTAAGATAAATCATATTTATAATATACCTAATACATATTTCAGGATTTTTAGTAAAGAACCCCCAAAAAAATAAATAATTTATTTCATAAGCAACTTTCAAAAAGATGTGAAATCCCACCAAAAACATTTTCATGTAAAATGTTGCCAAGACGAGACCACATATGGCTCGCACTGCCAAAAAGTTATCAGATCTCATGTAGAGCCAAGCTTCTAACTCTACACACCCTAACTTCATAAACTCTACACCTTAGTCAAAATATGTGGCTTGGCCGTTTCGGTACCATCACATATCGTAAGGTGAAAAAAACTTTTTTACAAAAAAAAAAAAACCGACTTCCAAAAAACACTTTAAAGTGAAAAATAGCTATGGAAGTCGGTGTCTTTGGATTTGTATTTTAGTTTTTTGCCACCGACTTCCGAAATTAAAGTTATTTTTCACTTTAAAGTGTTTTTTGGAAGTCGGTTTTTTTTTGTAAAAAAGTTTTTATTTTTCACTTTTTTGTGGGTTAGTTTGTAATTTATTTAAGTTACAATAGCCTAATGTCAACTGCTTATCACCTTTTACAAAATATTGCTTTTTCCCGATGCAGAGACGTTAATTGTTGAGGAGTTCTCCTAGTAAGAACCAGGAGAACTGGAGCTGACTGAGAAGTCACCATTAGCTCCACTTCACCATACGCATTGTAACGAGCATAAATTGCTTAGCAACCATATTAAAGTAATCGAATCGCAACCCGTGAAATATTTGTTTGTCATTGAGTAGTTCCGATGGCCAACTGTGGTCTTCATCATCAGCTCCACTTTACCAAATGATGATTTCCGAGAGCAAATGGTCAAGTTACTTTACACAAGGTAGCTACTGTAAACTGTTGAGGAGTTCCCTTAACTGTTCTTCGTCTTCATCATCAGACCCCTAATGACAGTCACAACCCATGTAGGTGTAAAGTTCACATCAATACAAATTAATCAAGCCCAAACACAAAGTAACTGCTGTAAATCGTTGAGGAGTCCCCTCGACTGTCTTTCGGCTCCATCATCAGATCGACTCCAGGCCTTCATTAAATTGTAGTGCTTTAAAATACTTAATGAAAAAATTAACAAACGCACTAGTCGCTCCTACGATTTTCGAATGTTCCCCTCGATTTCACTGGGATGCTATCATCAGATCCTGGTTTCCTTATCATGGGACCGGACCACCCTTGGCATATCTCCTTTCCATGAAAATAGAATAATCAAAATCGGTTCATAAACGACGAAGTTATCCGCGAACACACATAAAAAAAAAAAATCATATACTTATACGGTCGAATTGAGAAACCTCCATATTTATTTACAGAATTATAGTAATTAGAATCATTAATATACATCATTAAGTTAGATTTGTTCCCTAAGAACTTTTCCATAAGAGTTTTGTTCTTATGGAACAAATCAATTAGCGTGAGCGCGATAACGATGTCCCGTGACGATAGATGACGTCATGACATGGCGCCTTCTTGCGATAATGCCGACCTTTTTTTTTGAGGATAGGAAATCATCAAATGACCCCTCCCGCTCTGGGTGGAGCGAAAGGAAGTGTGTGTTTGTGGGAGTCTTACTGACTAAAACCCACCCGTATTCCTTCCTTAGCCCTTTATGTTCCGGGCCAGCGGTAACCCTTTCGGACAATCCTGCTGACCCGGCAGGCTTCGGCCCTAACGGGCCCCTTCAATTGAAGCTGACATCTCTTTGAGGCACGCGTGGAACACGTACACGCCGTCCGACACGGGCCTGGTCCTGATCGGACGGTGAGCTACCCACTACCACTACACTACTCTCTGTGCGCAGGCCCGCACCTCCCGTTCCAGCCATCCCGCCACCTCCTTCGCTAGCAAGACTGCTTCGCAGAAGGAGCTGACTGCCTCCCACTCCCTCTCGCTCCGGATCATGGCTTGAACCAGGGCAGGACGCGAGAGGTCGCCGCCGATGCCGATCACCTCTACGAGGGTACGGCGGACCTCCACCGTATGCTTCACCGTGTCCACTGGGCGATCCTCGCAATGGTGACACCCGAGCGTTTCCTCCAGCCCGATGATGTGCAGGAACCTCCCAAAACATCTGTGTCCGGTGATGACCTGCGTCAGGCGGTAGGTGAGGGCGCAGTGAATCTTCTCTAGCCACTTCTCAAAGAGGCCACTCTCTCTTATCGCCACTATCATGGTGTGCCCTGTGGCGGGTTGCATTGCACCGGAGGTCCGTCCGCTCCGCCGCCGCGCCGCGATTTGCCGCGGAAGCGGAGTTTCCCCCGGCGTAGTGCCTCCGCGCGCCACTCATACAGGCGTGCGAGGACTATCGCCTCCAGATCCCATGGCATGGCATGGCAAGGGGCTTGCCGCCTCGCCCGAAATCGTGCGGTACCCACGGATCAGCCTTACGGCTACCACCTTTTGGGGCGCGTTCAAATAGTGGGCGGCTCGCCGCGGCAGTGAATGCGCCCACACCGAGGCCCCGTATAGGGCCATATAACGCCGACCTTGCCTTATAATGTTTTTACATTGAGTAAGCACTGCGAGCGCGTTCACGAGCGTTCCGAATTGTTGACAGCTCTCAGCTGTCATAATCGCAATATCTAAATCGGAACGCATGTTGATGTGAGTGCTGTGAGCGAATATAGCTAATTCGGAATGCGGCCTAAGAGCCACTTTACGAGCAAGTGTGTTGAAAAGTATGTCGTGGGTATGCCTGATAGTTGAAACTAATTTATTGTTTGATCATACTTGCTCGGTTTAAGCGCCATTACAGCGCGAAATGTTATTAGCACGACATGGCTAACAAAATCCTTGACCAAGTCCAGTATCAAAATTACCCACATATTGATACTTAGCCTGTCGCATTTAATAACTGAGCTCATAATGAACAAGTAATTGCTCTCTAAATTGGGCTATAAACAGTGATGTCGTCCGCACAGGAGACCCAGAAGGTCCATTTTATACGTTGTTCTGGAATAGGAGTGGAAATAAAGTAACACAAGCCGAAGATAACAGACGGAATTCTTCGGACATATTCCAATGCTATGAAATAAATAGCCTTGTTGTGATAATATTATTAAAAAAAAAATTGTACAAGCTGCCAGCTAGTAATATTCAGCGCTGTTCTTGACTGCGACTGAATAGTAGGAATATTCTCTGTCAGTAGCAGTTGATGTCCGCGATTCGTTCGATATAATCTCTTGTGCGCGAATGAACATTGTATGGAGTGAAGCTTCGGTGTCATCTCTGTAATATCGTTCACCCGATGAACGGTGGTCATTACGCGTAATAACCGAGGAGTTGCGGAACTTGCGATACCGGCCGGCTCTCGTATGGCCTGCTCAAAGTTTTCTCTCCATACAAACATACGTATAGTTTCCGTGGAAAATTGATAAAGCACCTGATAGGTTGATATTTGATGCCAAACATTAACAACTTACTGCAAATCTATTAGAAGACTCGTTTATTGATACTAATTCTGACAGAAATTACATTAGTATAATGAAAGAAAGAAAATACATTTATTTAGCACATAATAAAAGGCACCCAACTTAATTGTGTAAAAAAAGAAACAAAAAGAAAGTGTAAAGTGCGTACGAGAGTATTCAAATAGAGTTTTAAGCAGCATACCGCTGATTATAAAAGACCATTAATTCAGACACCATCTACATGGTCCTCAAAGATTATGTCGGGGTTTTTATGTACACATTGACATTGATGAATTTTATATAAACAATGACATGAATATTTACTTTGTAAAGTATTTTTTGTTTTTAATCGATGAAAAAACGGAGAAGGTTTTCAAGTCGACGCGTATATTTTTTTATTTAATTATTGTGAATGTGAGGACTTGTGGGTAATTTCTTTTTTCTGTTTTCATTCTTGGTTAGTTTAAATTATGTTTGTTTTAGTAATTTACGGTTTGAGTAAATTGCGCGGCCTACCCAAATGTCCTTTCTTTGGTATTGTTGGTCGAATCGTTGAGCTCCTCAAGTTCAGTTGAGCTGCACGATTTTTGACAAATGCGTGCACTGACTGGACAGGTCTGCTTAATCTGTGTTCTTTCCTCAAAAGACCATTTTAGACAATCTACATGGTCTTCACACGATCTGACCAATATTTTGTCTGGACTTTAAAAGAGACTGTGACCTCTGAGTTTGTTTCGGCCTTTCTTCTCAGAATAGAAAACGCCAGATAGGGAACGCCGACCTCATCTAGTTTAAAAAATTATGACTGAAGTGTAAAAGTGTTTATTTATCATAACGAATAATAATTATAAAAGCTGTTACTAGTACTGGACAACTGGACGGCTCAAAAAGTCACAAAACAATATCCGCACGGTGACGTCAGGTGACGGTTCAGGGGATCAGAATAAATCTAAAATAGCGTCTCATCCTGACTATAACAGTAGCCGGTCCATTTGTCAAAGCAGCGGTTAAAATCTGGGCCGCGCCGCGAGCGCATGACGAATGGTAGCCTGCGACTAATTAATGTGCTAATAATCTTCGGAGACAAGCTCGGAAATATTCCCTCATCAATCTACATTATGGTCTAGTTCGCGTGACTGAATTAGATATGAGGGATTTTTCTTTGTAAGTGAATAAGTGAAGCGGTTTTCTTTGAAGCAGGCAATTGATTGTTTGATGGACGCAAGCAGTTAATAATAAATGGGAGTAACGAGGGTTTATAGTAGGAAGTCAAACTAATAATTTTTTGAATTAAATGTCAGGAACAAACATTAAGTACTTTTACTACAACAGGGTTACTGACGTGCCTATAAATATTGCCTGCACGAAACGTAATTCCCTTGTCATTTAATTTCCGAGGTGTCTATCCATTGCAGTCAGTTCAGAGTTTATAGAAAACCCGTCCACAACGGAGTGTGCCATAATAGGAAGCCACTTGCGATGCTTTATCGTTTCTAGCTAATTCGGGAAAACAATCTAATTGAACATTAATTTCAAAGGAACACGTTTCGTACCAAATTGCCTTTAACTAAAAGGAAACATCGAATTTCATATCAAATTCAATCCGAAAACGTCCGTACGTTTGTGGTTGAAGACGTTTTAATATATTTGGGACCTGCAGAATTCGAACTAGCTTAAAATCGGATGAAGGAGTATTATATGCCCCCAAACTGGAACGGGCCGGGGCCGCCTTCAACCGGCTCTTGCCCAACCTGAGGGGGTCGCGCGGAGGCACTACGCCGGGGGGAAGATCCGCTTCCGCGGCACATCGCTGCGGAGCGGACGGATCTCCGGCGCAATCTCATGGCGACATGGAAAGAGCTCGCAACCCAGCGCAGGGCACGCCGCGATAGCGGCGATAATACCCATCTTTGAGGAGTGGCTAGAGAGGCGCCACGGCGCCCTCACCTACCGCCTGACGCAGGTCCTCACCGGACACGGAAGTTTCGGGAGGTTAAACGCCCGGGTCACCATTGCCAGGATCGCCCAGAGGACACGGTGGAGCACACGGTGGAGGTCTGGCCTGTTTGGGCGGAGCACCGTGTCCTCGTAGAGGCGATCGGCAGCGGCGGCGACCTCTTGCGTCCGGCCCTTGTGCAAGCCATGATCCGGGGCGAGAGGGAGTGGGAGGCAGACACCTCCTTCTGCGAAGCAGTCATACTAGCGAAGGAGGTGGCGGTACGGATGAGGGAGAGAGCCTCCCATCTGAGCCGCCGCGGGAGACGCTCCGGGCGTCGGGAGTCACGGGAAGACTCCCGGCCACCGTAGGCGCGGGCCTGCGGGCGGAGAGAAATGGGTAACTCACCGTCCGATCAGGACCAGACCCGTGCCGGACGGCGCGTACGTGTTCCACGCGCGCCTCAAAGAGATGGCAGCATCGAGGAGGGGCCCCTTAGAGCCGAAGCCTGCCGGGTCAGCGGGATTGTCCGAAAGGGTTACCGCTGGCCCGGAACATAAAGGGCTAAGGAAGGAGCACGGCTGGGTTTTAGTCAGTAAGAGTTTGACACTCCCTTCAGCTCCACCCACAGCGGAAGGGGCCATTTGATGATTTTCGACCCGAAAAAAAAAAAAAAGAGAAGTATTATATTGTAAGTTTAGAGGCCCCACCTGAGACATATCACTAGCAGTAGGCAAAAGTTGACTTATTAATTTCGTCAGCGTTTAATAATATATTGTGCTGTAATGCTGCTGGTTTCATCAATTTTTTTGGTTTATTGTTGCTACTGGATTAATGCTATTCAATGTTGGCTTGTAAGACATCCTTGATTTTGAACCCACAAACTACATAGCCCTATTTTGAACTACAAACGCAATATTGGTACTAAAGACACAATACAATGTATTCAAACTCACTACCCTAGCGTAACTACGATTTATCCCAAGACAATTTATTATCCTCTAAAACAGTTGAGTTCGAAAGGTATGACGAATCGCATCCCATCTCCCCATCTTGCAATAATTAATGCCACTGCGGTCTGAAAGTTGAAACATTGGCTCATTTATCAGCTCTGAGACTTCATAATTGCCTATGAAGTTCCCTACATCGGCCTTGAAATGGTATTAGTGGTGTGGAAACTGTTACAAGTTTTCCGTTTAAAATTAATGGTTGAAAAGTTTAGAGCAACAGTATGTTTCATGTAATTAAATATTTCTTAGTATGTAGTCCGTTCGCATGTTTAATACATATCCTAGTTATACAGGGAAACCTATTATTAGCCATACAATACTGTAATGCAGGTATACTTGTTACATACGATTTGTATCGATGTTGGTTGCCTAAATAAAATAAAATAGTAATCACTTCGAAATACTTTAACTGTGACGCAAACAATCATTTTGTAACTTAGTAACAGTAATTTATGAGAGAGCCACCCAAAATGAAAACAAAAAGCGTCTTGGACATTCAAGTGTTTACGATGCAATCCATGGATTTGGAAACAAAGCAAAGAATCCTGTATCAGCTTCAAGGCGCATTAACCAAGGTCCTGTTGACAAGGAGCTCAGATCGGTTCTAATCTTAGTTTAACTCGTTAATCAAGGGTTACGATATGGCAATTAAACAGTCAGCCACAGCAGCCTCTGATTAATCGGCGCTAAATATCCGTGGATCAGACCAGCTGTTGCACCGATGCAGCTTATTTACGAACTTCCTTCATTCATCAAAGCAGTTCGAGTTTAGTTACTTACTTGAAATTCAACGTCATTAACGGGGGTATGTTCTTGTTTAAATACAAGCGCGTTTGTTTTAACAGGCTGATGTTGATGATATCCAACATAACATAACCGTTCGGGGTTAGGCAGAGGTGTACCTATAGTAGGTACACCCACATAAAATAGGTACACCCACATTTCGGCAGTTATGTTTAATCCCTATCTAATAGTGGGAGAACCTATTGCCATCAGTCGGGCCCGAATCCATACTTCGTGCTGAGAAATTCCAGATAAACCCAATAACACTTTGCCCGACCGACTTTAATGGAACCCAGGCCCTCATGCTCAGCAGTAGCACTTGCGACCACTACACCAACGAGACCAACGAGGCAGTTATAATAACATCCGTCTCAGCAGTAGCACTTGCGACCACTACACCAACGAGGCAGTTATAATAACATCCGTCTCAGCAGTAGCACTTGCGACCACTACACCAACGAGGCAGTTATAATAACATCCGTCTCAGCATAATAATTGGACATAATCTAAAAAAATAAGCTTGCTTAACTTTTAATTTTATTTTATTTTATTCACTATTGCAATATCAACTATCGTTGCTCCATGTTTCTAAACGTCATGGTCCATCGTTCCGCACCTTTATTATATTATGTGGCCTTGCCTTTATTAATTCTTCATCCATCAGTAGGTATTAAATATTCTGTCTTCTGTCCGTCCTCCATCTATCTTCCATACATGTGGCCGAAATAATCCGTTTTTAAATATCCACGAACACAAATGACCAAATCTTTTGATTACTCCAATCATTTAGTGCTATTCTACCTTATTCCTATAAGTCTGGTTGTACAATGTACATTGAGCATGACATTAACTAGCGCTTTGTTGTCACATCAGTGTCATGGCGCAGATGTCTGGAGCACAAAAGGGACAAGTGTCACACGGCTTCTTTTGTTTCTGGAGACACTCGGATCTGGACCTGACACAACAACGCTTATAAAAGATAAGCAAGTATTGCGTAGCCGTTCAACACAACAGTAATTCAGCGTGCGTATCTGCTAGTGCGTAATTTTAATATGAATTTGTTTCACATTTTATTCATATTGAACCCAAAAGTGTGACATTTAAATTTGAAAAGTTTTGGGTCTAACCCTGAAATTGGAACTATCAAAATCATCCTTGGGTATTCCTAAAAGGAATTTCTCTGTACTGTGAGTTATGTTTTGTGCCCGGTTTATGGCAATTGGCTTACTGTACTGGAACACAAACGTGACAAATGTTAAGACCTGGCTTTCCTTATATGAAAGAACATCATCAGAACAAGAAATGTGACCTCCATAAAGTTTACCATACCTACAGCCTTAGTTTCAAGCTATTAACCACTCAAGCTGGAGTGTGGCTGGCGTGTGGTCGTAACGTGGCTCGTGTGAGCTAATTCCAGCTTAATGTGTGAAGTAAATACACGTCTGAGGCAGCCCTGACTCCAGACGACCGAGCGCCGCCTCTGCACGGGATGGAAGGGATGGCGCGCTTTGTGGGCTAATGCAGTGAGTTAAGGCGAAAACGGAAATAGAAAAACATGTAAAAGTTATCTGTTCAATATGTTCAGATGTCATTCACGCCTTTTATATAAGGATGGGAAAAAAGTATGTGTATTGTACGCAATTTTTCTTTCTGTGCTACTACGATTGATATGATTCGGACTATTACGAATATTAAAAACAACAATTTTCCAAATTGGTCCAGCCGTTCTGAAGTTATGCGCTTACCAAGGAACAGCATTTCAGTTTTAGATTAAGAAGATTATGCTTTTAATGGTACTTTCTATCATTCATTACATTGACATGTTACAAACATTCATATGTCGGAGTCATTCGTTTGACAGATTGGGACGCCATCGCCATCTGGTGGCGTTCGACAGAGTCTAGCCAGAGTTCGTGGGAGTCGAGGATAGCGAGCAGCGAGGTGGAGCGACTCTCTTGATCATTGGACATCGTACTGACAACATGTGCTCAGAAACTGTCTCGCGTTCCGTATCTAGTTGTGTCGTGTACCTACAGTGTGTGATTCGCTAGTGTGATTAACTTGTTCGTAAAATTATAATTTGATTTGAACTGTAAACGGTTTTCTATTGCGCAATAACCAACACTACCCATAGTACGCCCACAGTAATTAAAATATGGCTGATGATAACGAGACCGACGTACCTTCTCCGACACATACATATCTTTTCATCCTGGATCGCAGACGAAGTCGCAGGCTACCCTGTACCTAATAAATGAGTACGATTTTTTTTCAAGTCCTTGATATGTTGTCATTTGACGTTATAACTACTGATAAAACATCTACCATCTTATAGGTATGACTTATTTTTATGATATAGAAAACGCAATGAGTTTACGTTTAACGCTCATCCTTACACCTTTAGTTATCTTCTTAGTTTTGGTACATAATTTGGTTTGTCATTATACTCGTATTTCTTAAAACTTTAAATCAAATCATCAATCAAATAAAAAATCATTTATTCAAATTAGGCTGAGAGTCAGCACTTTTCGAATGTTAAAACTACATAAGACAGTCCCCCAAAACGCCCGCCCTTCATAATAAGGAAACAATAAAACTTTATCCTATTCTTACTTTAAACTATAATAATATAATATTATAAACGCGAAAGTTTGTGAGGATGGATGGATGTTTGTTACCTACTCTTTCACGCAAAGATTGATAAACGGATTTGGAAGAAGTTTGGCACACAGATATATTCCCACGGGATCGAAACTTATGCGGGAGAAACCGCGGGGCGCTGCTTGTAACTTATAAAACAATAGAAAAAATCCTGAAAATATTTATAAGCTGAGTTTTAGTTAAGTTGGTTGGTTGGCACCTCAGTAGTGTGTATGTTCCTAGTTATAATGGTAGCGTTGGTAACTATGTAGTTACGTGACTATGATGCATGATAATGTTCTTCATTTGGGATCCCCCGCGTCCGATCCACAAAGCCAGGCGTAATGTAATCTGCGCCACACCTGTCCAGCCAGTCCTCTGGGACGCCTTATATTGTACATAGATACGATGGGGTACACTGAGACAATATATCACTGTTAATAGTTGGAGATACATGGAATCATACAAGCTAGTAACCATATCATGTGAAACAGTTTTACGATTTTGGTGAATAATACCGAGAATTAATAAATTATAGAGACAGAATTGTACTTGTTTCGAAAACAGAATATTATCGTATATATTATGTAGAAGCTTGTAGTACCTACTAGTTGTATACACACAACATTGGCGTATTTCTTAGTAACAATGAGGGCTGGAGGGTAATCCATTATTCACGCAATTTGCTTTGAGTGTTAATATGCAGTGGCATTAATAGTTCCTGTCAACATTGATGAGGTATTCTGGGACTGCGCGCTAAATGTATAATAGAATCTGCTTAGTATAATTCAGTCTTCTCAGTGAATGGCATTGAGATGCAATCAGTCTACAGATATCATACAAATAATCTGTTACTCCGAGTGTAAGCCGATGTCAAAGCTGCGACGTTGAGCCAGAGTTTGGACTGGATACAGGATGTGGTGAATATGTAGCGGGTAAGTCTGCAGCTAACTGAAGCATCGGCTCTCTAAACTTTGCAGACGTGCATAATTCCAGATCGATTTAGTCAGGGCGAAGGCGACACTTACAACTAAGTTTGTCTTAAAATTCAACAACTAAATGTAGTTTTCCAGTTTCATTTATTAGCAGTTATTTTATTAATTCGGAATATTTTATAAACGCCAGTGAATGGTTGACTAAGAATAATTTTAGACGAATCAATTTTCAGTACTTCCTGTCCAACAATCACGACTCAACGAATAATTCCTATGATTGCTTTAAATCAAAATCTGATATATTTTTCATGTAACAAAGAGAATAAATTACATTTTTACAAAGGAAATGAAAGGCTAAAAAAGAATACAAAACCGCACCGTTCTAGATTGTGCTGCTCTGTGCCATTCCGTAAAACAACAATTCTGTGTGCGAGCACAGATATTCGTTTATCCAACATGCCTGTTTTATACCTTTGTTATAACTGACGCTTTTCACAGACGTCGTGTCGTTTCAGTTTGTCCTGGTCTTGTGAACGTGAGACCTGACAATAAATGATACTAAACGGTAATCGATTATTGCAGTAGGTAATACTGAAGATCTACCTCTGCCGACCTTCTGTGTTAGCCACTTAGTCTACTGTCAACAGAGGCGGGGAATTGAGGGGTTTGTAATAATGTATATGAAATAAGTAGGTTTACTTGTTTTCCTATTTGAGTAGTTGAACTTCAAAGTCGAACTTTTCAGTGTGTCATAATTTTCAGCATGTTGCAGAAGATAGGTAACATGTGACAGAATCTCGACACTTGCTGAATTTACTAACTGTAGGTACTTAGTTTATTTTTATTTTTGTATTACGTTTAAAATACCAATCAAAATCTCAATCCCACTGCACGCCACGATAGCGGCGATAAGACCCCTCTTTGAGGAGCGGCTAGAGAGGCGCTACGGCGCCCTCACCTACCGCCTGACACAGGTCCTCACCGGACACGGATGTTTCGGGAGGTTCCTGCACATAATCAGGCGGGAGGAAACGCCTGGGTGTCACCATTGCCAGGATCGCCCAGAGGACACGGTGAAGCACACGGTGGAGGTCTGCCCCGCTTGGGCAGAGCACCGCCGCCGTGTCCTCGTAAAGGCGATCGGCAGCGGCGGCGACCTCTCGCGTCCAGCCCTGGTGCAAGCCATGGTCCGGGGCGAGAGGGAGTGGGAGGCAGTCACCTCCTTCTGCGAAGCAGTTATGCTAGCGAAGGAGGTGGCGGGACGGATGAGGGAGAGAGCCTCCCGTCGGCAAACCGAAGGTGAGTTATGTACTCGCCATTGATGTTAATGCCAGCCCCTTTCTAGTCAAACTCAAAACTCAAACTCAAAGCATATAATGAAATATTATTTCAATTAAACCATTTACAGGCACTTTTGAATTGTCAAGAAGTCGGTCAGTCAGAAAATATGAAGCTAGTTGCCCATTCCAAAGAGTAGGTACCTATGGAGAAGAACGGGCAAGAAACTCCATGGACACTCTTTTAAATTATATTTTTACAAAAATATTAGTTACATCATTAATGTTGAATTTAAAATTATATGTGAGAACGATGTAAAAAAAAAGACGTACACGTTAAAAGCGTCCAGAGTACAGCAAATAGCAAGAAAACAACAATCCAAAAATAAAAATAAGCCGAGGCAGCTAAGAGATGACCAGCCCCAACTGATGGCGCCCGTTCACGAACATGACGCATAGATCAGCACCATTCAGCTCAACCATTTTGAAGGGAGCTAAATGATCCAACATACACGCCACCGTCAGCGAGACATTTGTGTGAGCATGACATACTAAGTCCAGAACCTTAAAGACGTCCTCTGATCAAGAGGGATAGGTTTCGAGGTCTGATCCTGGAGTCGGACTGACATAGTGGCGTTTTCGTACAGACACTTCTGCACTTCGATGTACCGATAGTCGATCTGGCACCGTTGAAGAGACTGCAGTACAGCCCATTTCTCGATCGAATCAAAGGCTTTCTCGTAGTCCACAAACGCTAAGCAGAGAGGCAGGTTATACTCTTCGGTCTTCTGTATAACCTGTCGCAGCGTAATATAAATGAATACATGAATGATAAACTATGACTGGAATTGCAATAAATTTTAAATATTTAATTGAGATTACTTCTACATTTACCTATTACATTCACGCATATAAAATAAACAATAAATATTGTCTAATTAGATCATTTATTATTCATGTTCGAAATGCTATTATTTAATTTTAATGTTTAATTAATTAGTTATCCTTGTTACATAAGTTGCTCTTACAGGGTCCATAACTGTATCTTAGCTTTAAGCCTATTTGTAACACCTTTATTCACATTATGGTATGCAAATAAATGAAATTGAATGTTTTTATGAGATCAACTCCAAAACGAAGTATTTCCTTATTTCTATGAATCCGCGCTATTAGTTATTCTGTGCCAGTACTAAGAAACGCATTTTGATTTAAATTCGGCAGCGATTCATTTCCATTAGAAGTGTGGTAGTTAGCTGTTTCTGCGAAGTAATTACACTTTCTAGAGCGCCGCGTGTTCGGGCTCTCGGTCGATCGGCTTCCTTATTATTTTAGTGAGGTAGTTTGAGTTCGAAGGAAAGTTTGATTATTTTTCGGTATTTAACCTCTCGAATGTCTTATGTTACACAGTCCGACATAAGCAATTGTCTTTCTATTGTGTCTCTAATTACGACAATCAAAGAGTTAATCAACATTTGCATGTACGCTCAATGTTTTGAGTAGCTTCTATGTCTGAGTAGTGGTTAATAGGGAAAGTTAAATTTATTTAGTTAGTTGGAAAACATTGGTACCTACTTTAATTAAGACTACCAGGAATCGTGACTTATTAAACTCATCATCTGCCTACCTTTTCCCAACTATGTTAGGGTCGGCTTCCAATTTAACCAGATGCACCTGAACACCTGTATTTACATGGATTGACTGCCTAACTGACCTTCACAACCCAAGACTGGTTGTTGTAACAACCGTCAATATTTCCCTGTTATTAATCCATTTGACGCAGCCGTTATCATTTCACGCTAGCTTTAATTTTACTGCCAAATAAACATTTTTCATTCTTTCTTTTCAAAAGTGTTGGTCTGCAATGCACTTCATAACTCTCCCGTGTTCTCTTGAGTCAGCGGGAACGCCGGGAACTATGAATAATATTGTGGTCTCCTCCACCATACTTACATTCTAATAGAGCCGACATTTTCTCATCAGCTCGTCCGGCACGTCCCGCGCCGCTCCGTGCCGCTCCGGGCCGGCGCGGCACGGCTGCGGCTCCTCCACTTTATTACACTGTCACAATGTATTAAATCTCGCGTCTCTAACAAATTTATGACGACACCAGCTCATAATGTTAGCAAATTAAACGGGTTTCTTACTAGTTGTTGCAAGACGTGAGGACTTTGTTCTTATTCAGACGTAACTTATGTAATGGGTCTTTTATTAGCATTCAAGTTGGTTTAATACTTAATTACCCATTAAAATATGACCTTTCAGAGAGTCTCGCGTCGAATACACATAGCGACGTACGGAGACGGATTATCCTATGTCACAAGTCACTACCATTTTAAAGAAATAATTCTGTTTTCAATATTTAAACGGTTTTAAAAAACAACTCTTAAAAAAATACACAACAACACAGTACAGTAGGTACTTCAATTAAGTACTATTTTGCTAATTTAACGTTAATGTCCATTGGTAAGGTGTTAACTCTTGCTTCTTAGTTTTATTGCACAACAAGGTCATTCGATTTCTTTCTATTTCACTTTAAGCATAGTTTATGTGTGTGAGAGTAGGTTCATTTGTTTTCCTGCACGAATTAAACTTAGCTGTGGCCGGTGCCAATGCAGGATGCATTGCGGTGCTTGAAGCCACGGACACTAGCAATTTATTGGATGGAAGGAACACAACCGGAATTTACATATATTATTTACATGAGCTTTTTCTCAATTTCACTACGATCTTAGAAAAATAGGTGAAGATAGAATTCACAAATTAAAATGTTTAATAACTACTTGCTAACGCATACCTATTGTTTTCGATATCCTGTTTGACAGCAACATGCTTATGGCTTATCTGGATAATTATTATTATTTTCAACTCGTGCCGATGTGAGTTTGATTGCCACGTATTTTCAGAGAGCTAATCCCGGTATTTGAACGCGTTATCCAAATATAATTGTTAATTAATTTCAACGAACATATCGCTACCGAAATAAAAATTATGTAGAATTTGCTTCAGTATTTTTTCCTTTGATTCTGTTCAACGGTATTTGAGACAAAATTTCTTTTGTCTTTTTTTCAAGGGTCACACCCGTGTAGTGGATAAAAGTTGCTTGATAGTTTTGGATTTTTTATTTAGACATTTCTCATTTCACAGCGCCTAACTTTTTTCGGGAATTTGCGACCTGACTGCATCAAGTTATTAAAATTCTACGTCCGTCGGTATACGGCCTTAGCGTGTTTACCGACACGCGACTAATGCCGCTATTTCAAAGGAATTTAGCCAATAAAGCTTTTCAGTGGAGCACGCACTCTATAAATTTAACCCTTTTGTTCGTTTTCAAATTATCTTTAGAATATGAGTTACTGTGAGCTACGTTTTTGATATATTGCGCGTTGATACCAATCGCCCGTATTTGGGAGATATTGTATGAGTAGGTACAGCCGAACAAGTTATTTGGTATAGTTGCAGCTACCTTGCAATAGTCTGCTTCCAAGCGTGTCGATGGCAATCTCAATAGAGTCAGCTCAGAATTTGGCTACGAGTTTGGCACCTTTAATAGCATCTATTAGTTCTTGAAACGAACAGGATACGCTGGACATGATAAATGGGGCATACTGAAAGTTTCTGGATCTGGCCACTTACAACAAAATAATGAAAAAACAATTAAGGAATTTGGAAATGGAATTCTTTGGGAACATGTTATTTTTTAATTTGCGAGACTGTCACTTGTTTTTTCACTGTGACGTCCTTTCCAAAATTGTGTGTCGCTATCAAAATGAATTTAAGTTTTGAATATTTTCGTTCAATGATTTTTTATGATTTTCGTTGTGGCTTAAGTCAACAAGAGAGTTGCCAGAGACTTCAATTGGCATTTGGTGATGAAGCACCATGTCGCAGCTCTGTGTATTCGTGGTTTGGAGAATTTAGACGTGGACGTGATCATCTCCGTGACGAGGTACGTGAAGGTCGGCCGGCGACTGCGGTTACAGACTCTAATATTGCCACCGTACGACAACTTATTGAAACTGACAAAAAAAATACTTGCCAGCAAATTCGTGCTTTGTTAGGCATTGGAATGAGCCAAGTGCAAAACATTTTACATGTGCATCTGAAGGTTCGGAAGCTTTGCACTCGATGGATATCGCATGACTTAACGGAGGACCAGAAACGTCTGCGTGTCCAGTGGTGCCGTAAAATTATAAAAAAGATTAACGGAGGACAGTCATTGGCTGTCTATAATATTGTGACAGGTGACGAAATCTGGGTGTACTGCTTTGAACCCGAAAGAAAAAGCCAGTCGGCAGAGTGGGTCTTTCCTTTTGAAGATTTGCCGACGAAAGTTAAGAAAAGTCGAAGCACTGGTACAAAAATGGTTGCTTCTTTTTTCAGAAAATCAGGACATTACAGTATCGCTTGAAGATCAAAGCACAGTGACTGCAGATTGGTACGTCAACACTTGCTTGCCCAGAGTCTTAGAAAAAGTTCGCGAAAAGCGTCCTTGAAGCAATGTCCTCCTTCACCACGATAACGCATCTTCACAGTCCGCTAAGGTATAAGAAGCCTATTTGAAGGCTTTAAATGTGGAATCGATGATGCATCCACCTTACAGCCCGGACCCCGCAACCTGCGACTTCTTTTTGTTTCCAAAAATTATAGACAAACTTAGAGTCACACGTTTTACGAGCTCTGAATCGGCGCAGAATACGTTCCATAAAGCTATTGAAGAGGTCCCTAAGGAAGACTGGTCCAACTGCTTTGTACAGTGGTTTCAGCAAAAATGCATTAGTTGAGAGGGAATATATTTTGAAAAACAATAAATGTATCGTAAGTCTTATATCTAGTCTTATTTATCAGAATCCAGGAACTTTCAGTACGCCCTAAGTATTAAGTGCCTCATTATTTGTGGAACAGCACTACATTTACACTCCAGTGCGGAGTCATCTGTGAATCTTGCAATAGTTGCAACTACTTTTCAACCAAATCAAATTATTTATTTAATTGCAAACACGACTGTGAATTGTGAGTGTACTGAGTAGTCAGTTATATTACATCCAACTCTTAAGTATGTCATAAGATTAACAAGTTAATACGCACACAACAAACATTTTAATTGGAAGTGGCCACGGATATCTATGGCAATGGCAGTGGAAAGATGAATATTTTTACATGTATACCAAATAGCTCGTTCGACTGTAGGTGCGTACCTATGTACCATGTATGTGATAGGGGCTCGTAAGAGGTGTGTTGGCTTTGTTAGAAGTTGTACCGACAGTATTGTTTGTGATACACAGGGGAGCTGGCAGGGCCTGTGTTGTGTTGTGAAAATAAAATCGGACCTATCTGTTCCTGTCATAAAAACATTAAAACTGTGACCCAGATAATAATTTATTTATATTTAATTCCTGGTATTGCTTGTCACGTTCACTATTCCGAAAAATAAATAGCATCAAAATAATATCTTTGTCGTTTTTAGATGAAAAGCATCATATTTTTAATTAGCGAGCCGTCATAACTCGACACTTAATCTAATCAACATCGTTTGGAATAGAATTCAATCTACGGAACTTGAAGTTCCATAAGTGACAGTTTAATCAACGTTACGACTTTATAGAGTGTGTATGAAACGTTTATGCAGATATTTTAACCAAAATAACCTAATTTAAATGGATATTCGCGAAGGTTACAATTATAACAGGTATTCATTAGTAATTTCGATTTGATTTAATTTTAGGTACCTTAATCTAAAGGTCATAAGTAAATAATCTCGTGGTCGTAAGAATAGTTATCTCGCGGTCGTCTATCATGGGAATTCCTGAAACTTTCTCTCACCAAACTATACACCTAAGGTCTATTCAAAATTATGTTGGCAATTGATGTTATTTCAAGTTAAATAAATATCAACTTTATTTCAATGGCAATTAGGTTGATTTCAGGGTGAATAACACTATTGAAAAAGTTATAAAAATATTTGATGTTGTAGTATAAACTGAACTTTATATTGTAGGAATTAAAGTTATTTTTCCATTCATTCATATTTGTTAAATTTTTGGCATTTAAATGGCGAACGCAGATTACCTAATCTATTCCTGGACAGCTCCTGAAAGTCAAGCAACAACACTGCTTCTCAGGCATCTATAATAGTCTTCTTGGATTTTTGTGGCATGTAAAACATCTAATGGCGCGCCTTGTGGGTAAGACCGACTCGTACGGGGTGTTGGCAAACGGCATGGCACTCTTATGCCGCCATAATCCCTTTCTGCTATTTTCACATCTGTGTCACGTGATGGCCACATTGTTTGCCGTAAGCCGTCATCTTTTTTTGGCGGTGACCAGACACGCTACTAAATTGAATGGAAAAGGGTCGAATCGGAATTACTTTAGAATGTTCGTTAAAAACACTGCGTATACACAAAGGCAGGTAATGTTTGGTCGTAAACAGACGCGCTACCCTCCGGGAGGTGATAATCAACTAAAACCTATTACGACACAAACTAATAAAGGGATTATCTGAAGTCGCGGGGGTATTTACCCGAATGCGGCGGTATTACCCGCGCTAAGTGAGTGCTATAACGTTGCTTGTGATGGAGGACAAGCAGGCTTAGATGGTGATACTAAGATTCGATTGTTTCGAGTTTCGGCTATTGTTTGTGGTTAATCTGTGAGAAACCTGTCTTCCGTTTGTTTCTTGGTCCGAACGTTATTTTATGAGATAGATAAGGCCGTTTAAGTTAAATAACAACGTCGACGTCTCAATTAAAACTGCACTAGTTAAAATACAGTTGACGATCAGCTTTTTGTTGAAGACTTTGGAAAATCAGCAGTAGATAGTTTTTACCCAGACAAAGTAAAATGATATCAACACTATCAATACAACATCAGGAATACTGTTCCTGATGTTGTGTAAATTGGTCAAAACAACATACAATCGAACGAGAACATAATTATAAATTGACTTACAACTAGCCCAAGTGCACTAAATAGATCGCACAAAATACTCAGCGCCGAATCAACTTCAAATAACACACATTACAGAACATAAGTAAATAAATTGATTCAGTCCTGATCATATTAGAAGCATTGTTTACCTCATGAATTGTAGGTATACAAAACCTTTTGTACGCGCTCATTAGGACCGAAGGAACAAATTATTACTTTTTCACTTCTCATGCTCTAAAAGTTTGTCTTTATAGTGCGTAGGCGACATAAAATCGTTTTTTATTCTCTAGTGTATATAAAGTTTTTTTGTCTAAGACTAAGATAATCAGGCCCAACAGCCACACGCACAATAAAACGTCGCAGATTAAGGTCATTATTTTATTTAATTTGCTTTAATTTTTATCACTTCCGTGTTTTCTATCGTTAATTTAATAAAACCGGATAAAATTGTTGTCATTTATTATTAAAACGCAAAGAAACGTTTTTATGACTTGGCAGTATGAAGTACCCAAGTCGCCTGACACGTCATGTTGAAAATAAAGAAGAAAACTTTTAAAAAGTTTCGTGGCGGGAATTAGATATTCTCTTCTTCAATTTTGCAACATTTTAGAACAGTGAAAATACTGTTACATACTTTATGCCTGTTTAATTTTCTCGCAATCGAAGTGAAAAGCAGACTATATAACTCTGACATATACGAGCCATTTCACTCCTCGACTTAACTATCCATCATATAGTCTCGGGGTAAAATGGCTTCTTTTGTGCACTAGTTGTACAATCTGCTATTGCTTGCGCAGACAACGGCTATAAACCAAAATTATTTGTATTTTCACGTCCCAATAATGTTGTTTCGTACTACAACTACTAATCCAATCTACTCGCTTGTTTACAAACAACAGTGGTCCTAACGGCTCCGCGTCCATTGCTCGTCGGTGACCACCGAACTGTTTCCACGTACTAATTGCGCAGACAACGGAGGTAATAATTGGGTATTTATTTAATCAATACTGTCCGGGCGTGTTTACATCCTAGGCGTGGCGGACGTTATCGTATATTGTTAACCTGCTGATCTAGAAATGGAAGCAAACTAATAGACACAAACTACTAGCTCAGGCCAATTTGTGGAAGAATGAAAAAAACGCAGTTCATATTTCACTTATATTACTAGTACAATGTGCTATTAAGGCTTTTAGATCTGTCACATTATAGTTGACTTTAAATGGTGGCTATACGCCCTTATGAAAGATAATGTTACGGGCATTCAGTGACTTTGCGTTAACGTTTCAAACTGCCTTAATATAATTATACATATTATTATGGTAGTGTGGGTCTCCCGAGTTCGCCACCCTATACTAAACAATGCAGCGGATTTCGTGTGGTAGACAAGATAATAAAAAGTAACACTCGTGAACCCTAACTTGACAATAACAGTACACCTTCGTTATTTTTCGGAAACGTTCGTGTCCCGACGAAAACAACCATGCGCTAGAGTCGCGAATCGCGATTACCACGCTGTGCTACACAAACAGCCCTCAATTTATTGTTTGTATTAGGGATGGAACGAACTGGGTCAGTACGGGACCGCTTATTGTTATGGGACGCCGAAAGTAGTGTGTTGCTGTTAAGTACTTAAACCGTTTGCTGTTCTGTACTTGTCAATTTACTTTTCCATTAAGAGCCTATACTACCTCAAATGGCTTAGCATGATCCTCCGTTATGTCGAAAATTCTGCAGCATTAATTTTGAAATAAATATATGCTAAAGTTGAGGATTAATGTAAGGTCTTATGTTAGACGAAAACACGATTCCATAAAATTTTCTCGATAGAAAAAAATTCCAAAGTTACCTCCAAACCGAACAATAAACCGCTGGTATGCAAAAAATACTTCAAATTAGATCATGAAACTTTGCATACTAACTGAACTAACTATAAAGCAGGTCTTATGTTAGTTAGTTTTTTTGAATTACCTTTATTTTCACCGTAAAAAGCAAATACCTAAACTATTGGCGCTGCCTCCCGCCCAGCACCGCACTCTGTCTCGCTTTCACACAGTCCGCGAGCAGTATCGTGCGAGCGAGATAAAGAGTGAATTTTAGCTGAGGTAGTATAGGCTCTTAAGTCTTGGGAATAACGTTGGTATAGTGTAATCGTCTGTTGTCTGTCTGTGAGTATTTGAACAATTTTTACATAAACGTAGGTATGTTTGTACATTCTTGAGTACCTACTGTTGTTTTTCTTTTTATGTTAAAAGCAATACTCCCTAACGGGTACGTTTTCTTTTGCAACCGGTCGCTCGCGTCCTTTGCAATGAGTTTTGCTACGTGTACACTGTCATATCCAATCGTATACCACTCATTTACGGGGTTTCGCATGACCTTCATTAACAAAATAACAACAACCAAAGCTTCCTTATTCCGAGAGGGCTCACGGATCCCACTCCCCAGCCGGTGCTGAATAGTTGAAGACAACAGCTCCCAAGAACGTGATGCGAGTGAAAAAATCATCGTTAAGAATGGAAACTTTACATTTTTTATCACGGAAATGTAGGGCGTAGGGTTGAAGAATCCGCTTTATAAACGTTTTATATTTTACTTTTCTTATAAAATTGTAAGAAAAGTAAAAAATAAAACGTTTACTTGACAGACTTACATAAAATATGATAATTTTGAACTTTAATGGAAGTATAAATCCACTTCATAAATAATACCTATTCTCTGAAATACCTAGGAAAATTGCTACAAAAATATTTTTGTATTTTTTGTAAAATAATTTATGAAACTTTCCGATGTTAAATATTTCATATATTTGAGTAATTTGTACCAAGATGTTTTTAATATTATTATACTAGTATAAACCTTAGCAACACCAATTTACGTGTTAAATTATGTTGTACCGCAAATTCCTCGATCCGAAATGTAGCATCTATTTCAAATTGAAGGTGAACCCAGGCCGGCTATTGGCGAGCAATATCGATAATAATAGGTACCTGTCCAAAATAATTAGTTGAGAGGATGCCTACCTCAACGTCTGTACATTCCTAAGATACCAAGAGATACAAACTAGATCGGTATTTATTAGAGATACCACAAAACCCTTATTTCGAAACTATTTATTAGGAGGTAATGTTGTTTTCAACCAAGTTTGTGATAGGAAAAGAGAAAAAGAATTTGACGAAAAATCGTGAACGGGAAAGTGTAGTGGAACTGGGACTGGAAGTAATGGGCTAGCGAGACCATCACTTTGGGGACCCACAGGACACCTCTCAAACTCATCAATTGTTCGTTTGCGAGGGTTCTCTTACAAAGGGATACGTTTCCGCCCGTAAACGGATTCCGTCTCCTCGCAAAAACAAGTGAACCCTGAACCGCTAATAGTCCTCAAGTATGAAATAACTTTCTGAATTGATACGGAGATATTAGTGAAGTTATTTTATTCACTAAATATTGATAAGATCTCCGATTCTCTGAATTACGGTCTGTAAGTTGTGCCCAGACGCTGAATTCAACAGAACAATGTAGTCTATCTCAAATAGTGTAAAATGCAACATTATTATAATAAGTTCTTTTTTAACAGCAGCCCTATAAGCAGGTTAAATAATAGAGCATGGCGTGAAGAGGCAACAGAAGGATAGCGCGATGTTTTATAAACAAGTCGGTCACCGCGCGTCGGAGCCAGCAGACGATTGCAAGGGCGATGGTGGATGCTCGGCATATATATTTTATGAGCATTCGCGCTCTTCAAGAAGAATAGAGAATAGAGAATAGGTATCTTTTTTGGATTTTTTGACCATGAACCTGAACTAGATAATAAATCACGACGCGTAGTAATCTGGGTCCCTAATAGAATTTTCTAGGTTTCCTACCTTTTATCGTAGGCGCTGATTACAAAAGGTGCTCAATTTGCTGAAAGAAGATTGATTTTGTTTTTGCTTCCACATTAGCACCTAAAAACCTAATAGGAGTGCTCTCACAACCTGTGCCTGTGTATCAGCTGCTGTCAAATGGAGTAGGATAGTTTCGCTTCCCGCTAACTACTACGCAGCTTTATCGCTTACCCTACATACCGATGGAGCCTAATGATACCACTCCTTAGGCGTGCTAGCCTTGTGGGCCACTCGCGCCTGTTATAGCGTAGGAGCTAGCTTCTATCTGAGGGAATAAATAGGTACATTAGCAATGTGAGTTTGACGAGCCAATCACTGGTCATAAATAAGAAAGACTACTACTCTACCTTCTATTATTTATACCTTCGCAGTAATTATGAGTTACGATTCTTAGTACCAGGCTCACAGAAAAGGCGAGAAGCCTAAACAAAACAGAGAGTGTCAGGTTCTTATAAGAGCTCACTTCAGAAAGTAGGTTACGAGAGCTGACTTGTACCTACTTCTACACAATTATGGCTTCGAATTGCAAATACAAGCTAACTCCAGTTTCTACACTTTAATGTTACAGTATTATAAACCGGCGGGAATACTGAATTCCTATGCATATAGAACGGGAATAAAAGGGGTTACGAATAAAACCAAGTGGTCTACAAAAACGAAACGTAGTGTTTTGTGCGTCGTTTTTAGCGGAAAGTGCGCGTTTTTACCGGCAACTGCGTGTTTTTATCCGTGATAGTGGAATGGTGCCACGTTTGTAAATTGCACTTTATTAGAAATGATAGGTTGTGTTTTGTTGCGGGTGCTCTCTGCTGCGAGTTTCAATGCGGGAGGTTTACAAAAATCACAACGAGTTTTCAGATCCGATACGAAATGTTACTATGTTTTAAAGTAACGTAGGATACATTTTATTACATAAAAGAATAACTTAGTGAATATTTCTTAAGATAAGCAGTATCGTGTTCCTGAACGTTATCTAAAGCCTTGACCTTCTCAACTTATTGCTTAGTTCTGCGCTGCTCCATCTGAAGCAGCGCAGAACTAAGCAATACCTAACTAAAACGAAAGAGTTACAGACTAACTAGTCGGTAACTCAATTTAAACAGTATTCCTAATTATGTTAATTATTGGACTACTAAATACTTAAACCTAGCCCCCAGTTGCATCTTATACTATTATATATACATATAACTATCAGTTGTGTCAAAATAAGCCAGACATATCAGTTCCAAACACGATAAAAACACAGGAATAATAAAATTTCACTGACTGACTGTTGTATCCGAATCTCAGTGAACCGGAAAAAGGCAAAAAAAGTAAAAACCACGTTTGCAATTTTTGCGAATGAAAAATTGCGATACGACGCGGGGCGTACGATACGATACGCCTCGCCCGCGCAGCTGAGTTATTGAGCTTTCATCTAAATTATTATAGCTGCGTACTGTCGCTGGAGACATAATAGATGATGCATAGGATGGGGAGGCTAGGCTGAACTCACACAATGTTAATCAACTTGCACGTGTTTATGTGTTTATAATGTTATGTTTTCGGTTGAGGTTTTTCTCTGTTTCTCTGTTTTTTTTTTGTTGCCAGTGTGACCAGATGTGGCTGAATTTATAGTTGTCTTATTATATTATTACAAACTGTCCCTAGTATCCTCCATCAGGTTAAACGCAGTGTCGATAGTAAACGCAGTACTTAATTAGTTTTGTCTCAATAGAGGATAACCTATTAATAACCGTTTACAGTTTTGTGTACTGCTTCTAGACTAACTTAACGCAATGTATACATAAAAGCAGACGTGTATTTAGGTACCTGCCTAGAAAGCACAGTAGCCTAAAATTCCGGCAACTTTAATGTCTGTGTGTTTGCAAGTACAGCGGCTGTTAGCATCTAGTTGGTCCTTACACGCTCTTTGATGCAGTCATTCCATTGTGTCCTTGTCCCGAGATACCATGTGACTATTTCTGTGGAAAATTCGCTGTTCCTACTACAGCATACCTATTAGCAGAAAAACATTCACATTATTCAAACAAACAAGTATTCTATAGTTGTGCGAGAACTAATAGTAATAGTAATTTCGAGTGAACCCAAAATAAAACATCTATTTAAAGGCATAATAAAAATACCAACGTTTATAGCCACAACGTGACTAACACTAAAATGATAAAAATATCGCAAACAAGTCACTCACTCCCTCAGAAACTGCTGAACAAATGGTGCGTTAATGCCTTATTACACGGTGACACGGGTTCACGGCACGCGACCGGCGCGGGACGGGGACGTGACCGTGACGACGCTAGGACGGGGTCGACTCGACGACCATTATTAAATTTTCCATACGTAAATCTAGTGTGACAGAAAGACGCCGCTTTTGTGTGCGCAGAATATTAAACATTCTAGACTTTAACTTTAGACTCGCACAATGAAGGAGCATTTTATAAAGGTTTTATCTTTGTTGTTGAGCGCACAATTTGTGAAGGCAGGTAAACCGCTTCTAACTTTCGCGTTACCCTTTTACGCGTCGCAGTTTATCAAATTATACGTTTTTTATTAGCAAGCAGGGCTGCAGGGGTACAATAATGCCGACCTTTGCGTACTCGTCAGGTAAACGTAATTTTTTGCTGTCCAACCTGCTCTCAGAGTTTGTTCCGTGAAAATTTAAATTTGGTCCTTCACTCCGTGCACCGTTACTTTAAATTAATTGTAAACTTTATTTCGTTAACTCTTAACATTTAACGTGACGAGGAGTTACAGAAAATGTTTGTGTTTGAACCGTTTAATATTCTGCGCAAGTCATAAAAGTCAACAAATGGAAGTAGATTATTACAGTAACGTTTTAACTACATATTTGTTAGAAAATGTATTAGTTCGTGCTGCGTACCTTTTGGATATTAGTTAAGTATGTATTTTATGTGAGCACTTGATGGAGTTTATTGTGCTACAGAACAGTCGTGGTTATCCATTTAATAATTATTTTCTAGAAAACGCCTGGAATAACTATTGGTCGATGAATCATCTCATGAAAGGACCTTTCCCGCTTTCACTAAAACGAAAGCTCATGGACATGCGCATTCTTCCCACCCTCATCTACTGAGCTCAAACATGGGCTCTAACCAAGCGTCATAAGCGTCCGTATTTGGAGCCTGCTAACGGGCTATGGAACGAAGTATACTAAGTGTCAAACTCACAGACCGCATTAAGAACTCTATACTTCGTTCCAAAACACACTAGCGGACGAAGGCCGCACAGCTGCTGGACTAAAGTGGAACTGGACTGGCCATATTTGTTGTATATCGGAGCAGCAATACGCAAAAGCCACCACTCAATGGATACCAAATGTTGGAAACGACTCGGCAGGCCCAGAAAGAGATGGTGGGATGAGCTGGACTCCTTCTAAACGGATTGGCACACAATCGCAGTAGGCCGGGAAAGTAGAAAGAGGGAAGGGAGGCCTCTGCCCTGCAGTGGGACAATACAGGTTTATAATAATACTAAAATAAAGTTATTGACTCTGTTTCCTTTCAAGTGAATCATGGATCATTAAGGACTAATATAGTCTGCCTACTGTCTAGCATACTTTAGGTATTGTTTGCACACGGTCGCAGCAGTTCGGTAATAAAATACAACTTTACTGTTGTTGGTATAAAATAGGACTGAATTTATAAATGTGTCAAGTTTTGTTAACTTAAAAACATCCATTCAACAACGAACTATACACTAAAAATAAATACAAAAATCTGTCCTGAGCAAAAGATAATTTGAATTTCGCCATTTTAATAAGAACTGGGACCCACGTTACACGGACGGCGCGGCTGCGGTGTTACCTGAGTAATTTAATTAGCTCGTACACAACGCTGCCCCGACATAGTTTCATAGTTCCGAATACTTCGTTATTGTCTGGTCATTATAACAATAAGTTGCTCGCGAGTGTTTGAGGAGAGGGAAGACACTCATACAATAATTATGATTATGATTATTGAAGGTACAGTCGGGGAGATGTACCTATTGCTTAGCAAATTGACTGTCAACTTAAAGTAACGACATTCATCGTCAGTCATATGTAATACGGCGAATTGGCGTAGTATGTCATTCTGAAAACCATTAGTTTGCGTTATTGTGCAACCGGCATGTCCTAGAACCTTAACTTCGAAGACATGTGACATCTGCAGCCCGACTGAGCATGCGTGGTGGATTACGGCCCACTCCCTCTCACAGAGAGAAGGCCTGTCTCCCAGCAGTGGGAACATTATTGTGCATTCATAAGTCTTGTACAAGAATAAATATGAGTCATTAGTAGTACCTAATATTGTCAGATTTTTATATTTTTAATATTGGTAAATAAGTGTTTTAATTCTATTATTTAAATCCCTAACACAAAACCACATAACTTCCTACGAATCTGAATCTGGACTACTAAGTTATGTATCTACAGATAAATATTAAAGCGAAATCCCGACAATAAAGGAAGTGAAACACTCAAAGAGCGGCGACGGTGGGACAAACGGAGGACAACCGGGAACAAGCGGGGACAACCGGGGGACAATCGGGGATAATCCGGGAAATCTTTGAAGTACGCCGCGTTTTGTTCCTTTGTTTATGGCTTGTGGAAAATTAAAGAGGTGTATTGTGGCCATGGCTTTGAAAGTATATCAATGTTAATGACGTAATTTTACAACCACAATTGACTGGGGAGTAGGCCTACTTAATCGACATCGCGGCAGGCGCAGACGGAGGTGGCGGGGTGAGCTGGCGACTCCTTCAGTAATGAATGGTCCACGGCAGCTCTGGACAGAGAGAGTAGGAAGGTCTTTGCTCAGCCGTGCGACAATAATGGACAATAATAGGCCTAGTAGTGTAACGTTGTTATGTAATAAGAACACCGGAAGGACCCATGGGGGTAGGCAGAAACTACAGAAGGCATTTTAGTAATAAATACGAAATGTTTAATTGAATGTGCTTCTGTTTTTCTCGTATTTGGCATGATTCTATAGAATAAGTGAGAGGAAAAAATATTGGGAACCCGAGCATATATTTAGGTTGACGTGATACTCCACTAAACACTTGCCAAAAATACGTTCTACAGCAATAAAACACGCTTTAACGTGATTAATATAAGTAAACCTATAAACGTAACTGTAGTAGACATCAATACCGATGGTTACGGCTCCTAACGAGTAGAGCGAACTTAGTTGTTTTCCCAATAAATTGTACTAAATTTGACACGAAACAGACGTTTATGAACGAACAACAACTTTTATTTCCCAATACACGTAACGATTGTCGCTATAATATCATAAAATCTGCCGACGTGCACGGAAAGGATTCAATGTTACGTAAAAATAGACCGTACTTCTCAGACCTAAGTTTCAGAATCACGTGTGTTTCTTTGTAGGTTGACGTTTTGCAGGCCGGTCGCTGCGACAAGGTGTAGGCGTTTCACAGTGAAATGGCGCTCAAATATAACCGTCTCTTCGACGATTTGATGACATGAATAGCTCCCGATGCGTACAAAGAGGCGATGCTTTACGCTTATTAGGTTGTTTCGTGGTCGCTTTGAGAGCGAATTGCGGACAGTTAACGGAACTTACCGTAAATGGCTCTATTATTGGGCAAATAAGTTGGTTGGTAACTTCTATCGGTTGTGGTGGTGCTATAACAATGAGGACTGTGCCAACTTATTTTTCTGTGTTTACTCGCTACTTAGAACAACATGCTGAGGAAACGAAGGCGGATCAAACATGATATTTTGACTGTTTCTGTGGGTAAGGATTAACGAAAACCTCTTGCAAATGTGTGTAAATTATGGTAGGTATCGTTTTGTTATGTTTTGGACCTTTTTCAATGTTTAATAGGCTCAATGAAAAAGGCGAAACTAGTCTGGTCACAGCCACCTAGCTGGTGGTACTGCAAGCTTACTTCCGAAGTATTTTCCTTAACATGCTGATGTTTTATTGGTTTCATCATAAATCACCGGGTTCCGTGAATGTCTTCTGTTATGTATAGGCGATTTTATTAATGGCCTTACATTATTTAGAAATACCTTTTGTTATCTGTATTAGTGGATTTTTCTTGATTTATTCCGGTCTGATCCCCTAAAGCCCCCCTTCCCCCCTCGATCCCCTGCTAGTTCGTCATCTGTTTAAATCTCTGTCTTATCCACTTTATCTAGGTTATCTCCTAGCGGTCTCTGATAATTATTTTCGTTTGTAGTCTGTTTTCTGTATCAACCTTTTTTTTCTATTAAAGTTCAGTTTTGTTAAACTATGCGTGTAAAATTAATATTAATATCGCGAGAAAATTAAAATTCTTACAAAATATTCAGATTGTAGAACAGCCATATAACTCAATAGGTCAGTGCCTTCTGACGACTCAATAGGTCAGTGCCTTCTGACAACTCAATAGGTCAGTGCCTTCTGACAACTCAATAGGTCAGTGCCTTCTGACAACTCAATAGGTCAGTGCCTTCTGACGACTCAATAGGTCAGTGCCTTCTGACGACTCAATAAGTCAGTGCCTTCTGACGACTCAATAGGTCAGTGCCTTCTGACAACTCAATAGGTCAGTGCCTTCTGACGACTCAATAGGTCAGTGCCTTCTGACAACTCAATAGGTCAGTGCCTTCTGACAACTCAATAGGTCAGTGCCTTCTGACGACTCAATAGGTCAGTGCCTTCTGACAAGTCAATAGGTCAGTGCCTTCTGACAACTCAATAGGTCAGTGCCTTCTGACGACTCAATAGGTCAGTGCCTTCTGACGACTCAATAGGTCAGTGCCTTCTGACAAGTCAATAGGTCAGTGCCTTCTGACGACTCAATAGGTCAGTGCCTTCTGACAACTCAATAGGTCAGTGCCTTCTGACAACTGGCTCATATCCGTTTTTATGTGCTTTTCTCCATTAACGATTTTGTAAATCGCAATGAACAAACGATCATTACTTGCTGACATCCGACTTACTAAGGGCACGACAACCCTGACTCACACGCGCAGTTTTATAACCCGCTTATATGAAGCGTTACAAGCCATCGACAATTATATTATCAGATTGGCAAAATTTCGCCTTACCTTCATTAAATAATTAATTACCACGTTCACTCGTTAAATACTACACTTCATTAAATAATTAATTACCTCGCTTACGAGGTTTATGTTAACTTATCATTACTTACTAGTGGGCAAAATCCTGCTTTTATAAGTTTTCAACAACGATCTGTAGTTTCTTAGATCTTGAAGGTGATTCAATCATTGTTCTCTTATTTCTTACAATTCTATTTACTAGTATTATCTATCAGAAGCAGCTTTAATTTAAAAAAATACACACCACCAATCAACTGTATTTATTATTTTAAATAAACAAAACTTATTAAGCAAAACCTAACAACTTGATAAAATATGAGCACTTAATATTTTACTAATCGCTTGGCACCGAGAAAACACAATAATGAGGTGGAGAGACGTCTGTCGTCGTCGGCTGTCGATCACAAGTGAGCGAGCGTTCTCCGCCGTCTGCTGCAGTTGCTGAGGACCAACCCCACTCTTCATGTCTTGGCCACGCCCCTCGTTCCCTCCAACTTTAGTCTTTAATTTATAAGCATATTAAGCTCATTAACAGCTAATAGGACAAAACTCAGTGGGCCAAACGAAACATAAATCAAAATAACAACAAAAAAAAACTGCCACTCCGGGAGTGCCGACAGAATTGTCCTAAAAACAAAACACGCGCTTGCTTACGGTAACAGTGGCGCGAGTTCAATAGCTGGGGTTTTTTCCCGTCTCAAAAAATGCCCAACGCGCGTAAAGAAGTTTTTCCCATATATACCCGCGGAACGACATGACGCTTCCAACGATATTTCATTTGACAAAATACGAGTAGTTTAGAAGTTATGAGGAATAGGAATAATGAACATATAAATTATACTATAAAAATGCCTTTTAAAATCATAACCCTCCTTTGGCTCTGCCGCAGTCAGGTAAAAAAACAATGCATTATTAGTCACATAGCACAAATTCAGCAGCAAACACAGTGACGATACATTACAAAGTAAATAATTCAATTACGTTCAAATTTCAGTGAGTTCAACGAATCGTTAATTGATACGGCTGCAAATAAATTATTTATTTGCTCATATAATTACAGGAGGCAAATAAGTAATGCAAACAAACTGTTCGGGACAAATACACATACCTACATGCTACTCGCGTGATGTTTGATGTGTGTCTGTCAATACGGGAGGTAATAGCGCCCGTGATGTGAACTGGGACATAATAATACATCCTCTATCATGGACCAATATAGCAGACTGTTTTTGTCGGAAAAGGATGAGGGTCGATTAAATACCTACTATCGTGTCGATCGATTATTATGTTAAGAACTTCATAATCTATTAAATGTTACTCTTTTACAATAACTTATTGTAGCCAAAACCAAAAAGTAAATAGAAAAAAGCCGTCCGTATGAAACTACCAATTCTACAGAAAAACGTGGCGACAAGACCACTCGCAAGGCACATAAAACTGGAAACAGCGCGTAACGTTGTTCAACGTATTTGCTTTTATAACCAGAGCCCATCGCCTCGGTGCGGAGCCGAGCAAACAGACCTCCGAGTATCGTTTGCAATAACAACGCTCATCTCCGATGTGTTTCAGTTGAAAATGATTTTGTTTACCAATACGAGGAATAATAGGCATTATGAAATAGGGAAGTACCAACATAGAATAATAATAGGCATTATGAAATAGGGAAGTACCAACATAGAATAATCATTCAAAGTTTATTTGAAAAGAGTTGTTTTTATTTCAGAATTTTATTTAACATTTTAATCAACCACAACCTAACATCGCGCCTGTATTCCACGTAGGGATAGGCAGAAGTGGTACCTATAGTATACCTACATTTTGCCGTTGTTATCATTACACCAATTTACGTGTAAGGAAAGGGTGACAGTGATAATCGAGGGCTTACTTAAATAATAACAGCCGCGCGGCTCGATCGAAGGTGCAGCTAAGCTGGCCGCGGTCGATTCGTGAACTATATATTCAATACATATCGAGATCCTCAGTGCCTCGGGATGCACTTCTTACCAAGGGTTACCCAGTAACTGGGTTGTGGGGTCAGATAGGCAGTCGCTCCATGTAAAATACTGGTATTCAACTGCATCTAGTTAGACGGGAAGCCGACCCCAACATAGTTGGGAAAAGGCAGGCAGATTGTGATAGTGATCATGATAATTCATTAGGGTGATAGTGATAATTATGAAAAACGATTCACTTAACTTTCATATTATACTTTAAATAGCTTATTTATTTCCGACAAATCCATACTAATAACATTATAAATTCGAAAGTAACTCTGTCTGTCTGTATATTACCTTTTCAAGCCTAAACCACTGAACGGATTTCGATAAAATTTGGCAAAAAGATAGATTGCATCCCGGGGAAGGATATAGGATAGTTTTTATCAACATACTTCGCGGGCGAAGCTGCGGGCGAAGCCGCGGGCGGAAGCTAGTAGCTCATATTATAATATGTACGAGCAGTGAATATCGTTTACCTGTACATTAGATTATTATCTCCGTGATTGAATGACAAGGAGGAGGGAGGAGGGATCTGTTGAACCGAGAAAAATAAGATGAATGTCGGCGGCGAGGCTTTGAATAAATTGAAGAGGAAATACTCTTACAAATAGGTTGGCTCATTGCGTTATTATGTGATGCTGATGAAATGACCTGAGGGTCCCCTCCTAATTGAAATAAAGGTATATTCGCTATATCTAGATTTCGAAGGTCTGAATATCCGTCTGTCACGGTCTTTCAATATTATTGGGTCGTTGGAAATGAAAGAGATATTTTAATGAAATATTTTTTTCTATAAAAATTGGTCAAAGATTATGCTGTTAAAATGCTGTTTTTAGTTAAACCTAAAAAAACACTGGCTTGTTACACATGTGTCAAACACTGACTTGTTACACGTGTGTGAGACACTGGCTTGTTACACGTGTGTGAAACAGTGGCATGTTACACGTGTGTGAAGCAGTGGCTTGTTACACGTGTGTGAAACAAGCAACATAACATATTTGTAGTTTTTTGTTGGTCTTTTTCCTTTTGGAATATTATAGAAATACATAAGACAAGTTTTTTTCAGTGGCAGTGTTGTAAGGGCTTACAATAGCCAGAGTTTTTAGTTTTAGCTCGAAGTGATTTCTATTTGACGTTCAAAAACTAAAACTTGGTCCTAGAAGCTGACACTTTTTTTTTTTTGTGGATGGGAAATCATCAAATGACCCCTCCCGCTCTGGGTGGAGCGGAAGGGAGTGTTAGACTCTTACTGACACTGTTTATATTTTTTTGTCATATCAGGTCCTTCTATTATGACTGAAAAATAATATAAGCAGTGTTAGATAGATAAATGTCTTAGCCATTTTATTCCTGACAATGCTATTCCTGACACGGTTTTAGCAAACAAAAACATTTAAATACAATATGTTTTGAACGTTTATCGAATGATCGAGTTAGGAACAAAAGTTTGACGGCCTAACCACGTATAGCATGCGAGGCGAGTAGGTCAGCAAGTTATGACAGTGCACTGGAGCAAGTTTGAAAGGTCAGTGGGTTGGTGGATAGTGCATAAATAGTTATATAGTCACCTTGAGGTATCTTGTTAGGTATCGCGTTATAAACTTTGTGTAATAGGATGGATTTATTATTGCAAATTAAAATAATAGTACCTCAGCAAATAATATCGTATCATAGATATCGTAGTCATGGCTGAGACTATGGAGGACCTCAGTACAATGCTCGATGACCTCAGTAGATCCTCTGAAAGAGTGGGTCTTAAAATGAACATGGACAAAACGAAAGTCGTGTCAAATGCCCATGTAACACCGACTCTCATGAAGATCGGAGACGCTACACTTCTTCTTTCTTCTTCTTTTAAAAAAAAAAACGTTGCCTCACACTAAGAATTTCTCCTGTATTGTGGGTGCGTTTACAAACATTTAAATTCACGTACACAAACAGCCAGACCCGGAACATCTACTTGTAGGTCATACAAATATTTGTTCCGTGCGGGAATCGAATCCGCGACACGCCGTGGTAAACGACCCGCACTTCGGCTGCAAGACAGACCGTGGTGTCCGAGGCTGTTGACATCTTCACCACAGTGACAGCGATGAGGAGAACAGCAAGGAGTGCCTAGTCGCAGGGAAGCAGCGAGGCGTAGTAGGATGGACTAGTCATAGTCTAATTGTACCTAATCAGATAATTGTTTACTACCTTACTTATCCTTCTAGTCATCTAAAATGTAAACTTCTGCCTGCTAGATTTAAAAGCCACTCTTTCCAAAAGTCTCATAAAACAAAATGAAATAAAGCGTCATAAAGTAAATCCCACGAACTGAGATTGTATGGCCAATGTATTATTCATTGCAGCTCATCATAAAGAAATAGCCCAATAAAATATCTTGTAAGACACTACACTTTCACAATATTTTTAAATTCAATTCTTATATCAATTTATCGGGTGTCGAGTGCGGTCCCACTGGATAGTTGCATCAGGATCGCCATCATATGCGACTTCTACAATGCTTATTCCATTGTAACAAGGATCATTTTCGCTCGTGATGGGTCTAGCGTAAGTGTGCTGAGTGGGCTATGCAGTTACTTGTCAGTTGATATCTCTATATCGCTGAAGTACAGCCCCCGTGGGGCGCCGGGAAAATGGGACATTACATACCTCTCATTTATCAGTTAGTGAGTAACCGACGAGCTTGTGGATGTACGGGGCTATTATAGACCGATCTATCTATTATCACGTATGTTTGTATGTGTGAAAGAGATATTGTATGTTAGCGTCCAGAACCTGGGAAATTGTTGAAAAGGTAGGTATTGAATTATATTTATTTCGAATAATATTGTGGTTGTATTAGTAAATATTATATTAAAATACCTTTAAATTTTAGATAAGAGATACTTTACTCAGACAATATCCCAGTGGAAATTGAAGACAAAAGAAATAGAAACATAGTTTTAAGAGCCAAAACTTAGGTACATCGATGATCATCTTACAAAAGATCCACAAATAATATTTTAGAACAGATTAATTAAATGCTAAATTGTCTTATGAAGTTAGTGATAATAATCTGCGGAACTCCCTAACATTGCTTGTAATTTTGTGATAAAAACTATAATATAAGTAAAGTACCTAGCCTAGTACATGGGCAGTACATATGCGTGGCATGCATACTTTAGTCCCTCAGAAGAGTTAAGAAAAAGAAATGAGGATGAGTGATTTATCGTAAATTTCTGAACCTTGTAAGCACAGTAGATACTTTAAAACGTTAATGACGGGTGGTTTAAAGGAATTATAATTTCTTTTTGATTGAGCAAATTAAAAAAAAATAGTTTTATCCTACAGTAAGACCCGCCCTTACCAACTAAACATTAATTTGGTTTTGAAACGTATTATTAAAAAATAATACTATGCGTAATACTATACTTTAAGTATTATTACTAAAGAGGGATCAACAGTCATTATACCATTGTAGTGAACCGTTAGCGACCGAATTGTGCCCCGCTGAGGAAGCGGCATTGTGCTCCGTCATAGTTTTTATTGTACGAATGTTTTTAATTAAATTCATTAATACTGCTATGATCCTGACTAATGAAATGTCTAAATATAAAAGAATCTTGGTAAAATAAACAAAGCCGAAATATGTATGCCGTTGTTTTTAAAAATAGAGCTCCTTTGTCTGCTTTTTTCGAGTTATTCCGGTCGACAATGGTATTTTTTTGCCTTTTGTTAATTAAACAAACGATGCACTGATCATATAACAATGTTATGTTTTTAGTCCTTACGTACCTTATTTGATAACGTTCCAAAGGAATTACAACGCACACAACTGTATGCACTTCAGAGATTGCCTTTCTTAACAACCTAAACAGAAACGTAGCAATCGCTAACAAAATATAAAAGCAAGTCTAAACATTATTCCGCAGCTATTGACTGCATTCAATTCTGAAGCACTTCAGAAAGATCCAGAAGTCAGCCTTAAACATTTCTCAGCCCCTTTGTATGGCGCGTATATTGGCAGTCGCAGTCTGCGACCCCAGCGTCCTCTATTTCCGCGCCTGCAAAGATTCTCTAAAACGCCATTTATGTTGAATAGAGCGGCGACTCACGCGTGTCGAACGAACAGCTCCGTTGTGCGCGCGACTAATATTTTACTATTATTGTACGATGCAATCCCCTCTACGAATTCGAGCAGGATTTCCTCGTGATTTTTAATGGCACCACTATTTTCAGAATGTATGTAAACGCTCCATTTTTAAAGTCAAAATGTAACTAAAGTTTCGAGTGCAAAATTGAAGCAATTTTCTTTAGACGCTTCCGTCGCTTGTAAGTTTAGCGTACCTAATATCTGCTTCATATTTCTCGCTTTTGGAAGCGTGTCTTCAGAAATTCTTAGCGCTTGTTTTTGCGGGTATGATTAATATGAGGGATTAAGGAGCGGCTTCTATCTGCCGTCCGCTGCGAAAGATGTATGAGTCGGGTAATAACGTATGGGTAAAATATAAGTACCTACTTACGTCCTTAGTAGTGAATCGGTAATAGGTACTTTTAAGAAAAAAAAACATAGAATACATTTAAACATTTTTTGTACTGTTTGTTGCTGATCTCAATAAACTACTACCTACCATATATCATCTATCCATATACAAAGCCCATGATGGCAAATTCACCTACGGTGTTTAATTTTGCCAATTAGCGATAGACTATTAATTACTCAACTGTGGCCAAATTGCTCACAAAAACAAGCAAAATGCTTATAATTTATTCAGAAGTGTGATTGCCTAAATGTGTTTGGCGTATAGCATTAACATGAATGTTTTAGTCATTCACAAATGGTTCTTTAGCAGAAATTAAGCAATTTATATTCAAAGTTTAGTTCGTTTTTAAATGAAATGCGCAAACAATAAATTGTGTGTGGATTTTTTACATGAATGCTTATTTTGGGTACCTACCTACTTTTATATTTTTGTTTTTGTTTAGACCTAGGAAGGCCGAAGAAAAGATGGATGGATTGTGTTAGGAATGATATGAAAGAGAAGGGAGTGAATGATATGATGTTATGATGCACCTAGCTTCTGACGTTTCATAAGTGCCCATGTAGGCTTATGTGAAATAAAATATTTTGATTTTGATTTTGATAGCGTGACGGTTGACAGGGGAGAATGGAAGAAGAAAACGTGTTGCGCCGACCCCAAGTAACATGGGATAAGGGCAGGAAGATGATGATGATGAAGTTTAGACCTCAGTATCTGATGCCAAACGCCTGTTAGTTTTAATACTCGTATAGTGAACTTGTGCTATTATTACTGTGAATTAATTTTATCCTTACAGCTAATGACTATTATTATGAACAAAAACGAATCTTCAAATACTCAATAGAGTGTTGACTGTCGTGGAGCAGTAGTTAAGGGTAATTCTTCAGGGACAAAATTTTCGATGTCTGTGGGTATATTTCTGTAACCAACTAAAAAAACGGCATGTAATATTTTTTTTTGTACAGTTTAGCTTTATCCCTTACTAGGACAAATGATTTTTTTTTAATAATTGCTGTCTAGGTACAAAATAAAAATATTTGAAGGTCGTTCTTCTGATTCATATAGCGCGTCCGTTTGCCATTTTCCGGAACAAAATGGTCGATGTCGCATTTTCCCTTTGATACATCAATATAAATTATAATTATATCGAAAGGAAATGAATTGTCCTCTTACAAAAAAAATGTGTATTAGTTATAACTACGTTAGTCTGTTTATAAATAAGTAAAAAAGAAGTGTCCGGCGTATAATACTGATTAATGTGGCGTAAGCTGCACTTGACCGTACTTGGTCGGGTAATAATAATGAGAGTCTGGCTTCCAGCGCGGGGGGAAGCCAGTCGTGCAACGGACGACCTAGAAGGTGGATGTGCGGCTGGTTGGCTTAGATCCGGTGTTACGAAGGAAAATACCTGATTCATCTGTGTTTGGTTCAGGTGGCATCCTGATTACAATGCCTACTTTATAAAATTTATTTTATTGTTTTAAAACTTCAATCTGTGTTTCGTGTGATGCTTTTGGGTTATAGATTCGTGAAGAAAAATGAAAATAATGAAGTCTGTATGTACGATGAGTTATGCATGATTGTAGGCAAAATCCTGATTCATCTGTGCCTGATTCGTATGGTCAAAACCCCATATGAATAATAAAATAAATTAGTTTTTCCCCTCTCCAGCACGATAGGAGCGCTTTTGTTGCGTAATTCTCACTGTCCAATTTTTGACCGTGTACAAGTCAGTAGTTTTAATCTTATTTATTATTATTTACTTAGCTATAACCTTTTGAATAATAAAAAATGACAGGAGTATAATCTTGTTCTAAATATGATACTTTTGATATGTCTTAGTCCTATTTAAGAATTAATAATTATTGTTTAGAATTTACATTCATAACTAACGATGTATTTATTACTTTTTATTTCTGTTTCTGATTAATATGTAACACATTCTGATTCATCTGGGCACAAAATTAATATCTTGAAAACTACTTTATAAAAACGAGTCCCTCATTCAAATATATGTTATTTAGTATACCTATTTTCATATGAACATGTGTTACAAAGCTGAAAGTGAAATTAAATTTTGGCCATATGGATCAGTCAAAGAATCAAATTTCGAAGAACTACCCTTAACTATTTCTCTAAAAATTACAATTTAAATTGTATCACCGCTAAAATCTGTATTCGTGAGACAATTCCTCTCTCAGTGCCTACTGTTTATTTCATTGCTAAACTAGAACCTTTTCCGGACATTGCCCGTGCTTATCCCGCAACCGTTCTGTGAAGGCGCGGGCGGCGCGGTGTCGCGAAGGCATCGAGTTGGCGGCACAAGTAAACTTAGTCGCAGCGATCGGCAAGCAATCAGCTTATTCCGCAAAACTTGAACACAGAAGGTCCACTCAAAACCATGCGGCTTTTTTCACCAAATGAATATTATTTACCTGTTGTGTGAATGAATGAAAATATTAATTTGTAAAACATAAGTTTGTTAATTAATTGGTTTCGTTAGTTGAACAGTATTTTTTTAAAACCATAAATTAACATTCAGATTGGTGGTCAATCAATATATTGTCTGTCACGCATCAAGCAAAAGAAAAACCGGATCATTCCATGATAGTGGGGTTGGTTTACTGCACTATTTTCTTCTATGAGAGAAGTGCCGCCAAGCCACAACGTCTTCAGCACTTGATTAAAATGTTCCCAACACTTCTTTTTATAATACTTTTACAGGTTTTTTGTGTGAAATCGACTCATTTTATGCGCTTTTTCAGTATGCCGCGGATGCAGTCGCGTTTTATGATCTGCATGGAAATGGAAATAAATCTTTATTATTGGGTTCTTGGATAGGTTAAGAGTTCCCATTTTCTTGAATCTATGCTAATATTATAAAGCTGCAGAGTTTGTTTGTTTGTTTGTTTGTTTGTTTGAACGCACTAATCTCTGGAACTACTGGTCCGATTTGAATGATTCTTTTAGTGTTGGGTAGTCCATTTATCGAGGAAGGCTATAGGCTATATAACATCACGCTACGACCCTTAGGAGCCGCGCAGCGTGTGACACCGCGGGGAACAGCTAGGTTTTACATATTATTATTTAAGTGCGCTAATATAGTTATGCACAATTTTGCATATTCTGATAATTCGAGCAACAATCATAATAATTTACCAAATAAAGAATTTGAAGCGATGAAAGATTATGATTTATGACCCTACTAGCTGCGCCCCGCGGTTTCACCCGCGTAAATGTCGATCCCGTGGGAATATCGGGATTAAAAGTAGCCTATATGTTAATGCAGGGTGTCGGCTACCTCCTATCCAAATTTTATCTAAATTGGTCCAGCCGTTTGAGCGTGAAGAAGTAACAAACATATAAACACACACACCCCCACACACACACACTCACAAACTTTCGCCTTTATAATATTAGTGTAGGGAACTAGTGTAATTGAAACGACTGGAGCCGATCGGTTACCATTTATTACTGCACTTCTTATGCTAATACAATATGTTTTATAAATGTAATGTAATGTTTTGTAAATTATTGCGAGCATCTTGGTGTGCAACTTGTAATTTATGCTTTAGATCTAAAGGATAACTTTCTGGATTATATAATGGCTCTATAAACTGACTGACTCTACATGGTATTACACTAGCTCTACCGAATACAAGTTCGAAAGGTGTGTACTTGGTTTCTGTGTGAACAGTATTATTGTAACTATAGCACCAAAATGGTAGCCACTGACTCCACATTTCTTTTTTACCATCACACTGTATTCGCAAAAAAGCACCAAGATTTTTATGTGAATTTTCAAGTGCACCAATAGTTTGATGGTGATATGCAGTAGATGTCAATTTGTTTATTCCTAGAAGTTTGCATACCTGATCCATGATTGAAGACACGAATTCTGTGCCACGGTCAGTCGCAATGGCATTTGGTACTCCAAATCTTAATATAAAATTATCAACTAATGATTTCGCCACACTTACCGTTTCCTTGTTTTTTAGAGGATATGCCTCTACAAACTTTGTTAGCTCACACTGGAGGGTCAAAATGTAACAATTTCCGTCTATATCCCTTTCTAAAGGACCTACGATGTCGAGAAATATCTTTTCAAAAGAATGTGAAGCTGTTGTAGTTATCTCCATGGGCGCCTTGACATACCTACAATGCTTCATTTTCTGACACTTAATGCATTTACTTACAAATTCTTTTATATCTTTGTCTATACCTGGCCAGTAAAATTTTCTCTTTATGTTGTTCGTCATCCTACGTATACCTGCATGACCTGCGGTGGGTAGTTGATGAAAGTCATGTAAAATATAGTGTTTTTCTTCCTCGTCATCTATTCTTTTAACTCCTCTAAATACATATATTCGTGGACCGGTCCAATCCTTTTTGTCTTTAATTTCTTTTAATAAATCTTTGATAAAACTTTCATATTCTTTGTTCTTTACTATGCATAGTTCTTTAATATTTATATTCTTACAAAATTCTCCTAACTTAGTCACAAATTCGTCTCGCGTAAATTGTGCCCTAAAGTTATGATTAATAAATAATGTTTTTCTACGACGACTGTAAATAAAACATTCGTTCTCCACATCTACGTCGTTTTGTCTTTTTAATATACTTAGTTCATCATTTCCTATAAAAGTCATTTCAATGGAATCACTTGGTACTCTTAGTACCTCAACTACTTGTGGTTGATCAGGCCACGTGTCGTCGGGTCTACTAAGAATTGGCGTGTCATGTCCTTTTTTATCTAATTCTAAACGCATTTTTTGCGCTCTAGTCATTACTAACATAATTTCTTCATTCATTTGTTTTAGGTTATCTGATGTTATTATTATTCTAGATAACGCGTCTGCGACACTATTGTCTTTTCCTTTTACATACAATATTTTAAAATCGTATTCTTCCAGTGCTAATCTAAATTTAGTTAGCCTACTGGATGGATCTTTCATTGAGAATAAATATATTAATGGTCTGTGGTCTGTCATAATTGTGAATGTTTTTCCGTAAACGTAAGGCCTGAAGTACTTAACAGCCCATACAATGGCTACTAACTCTTTCTGTATAGTTGGATAGTTTAGTTCAGCTTTATTGAGGGGTCTGCTAGCATAAGCTACTGGTTTCATATTTTTATTGCATAAAACCGCTCCAACAGCTGTGCCTGATGCGTCAGTTTGTATGATGAATTCATTTTCTTTAGTAAAATCGGGAAATTCTAAAACTGGTGGAGTTGTTAGAGCATGTTTTAATGTGTCGAATGCGTTTTGACATTCGATATCCCATTTAAATGGTTCATATTTTCTGGTTAATTTATTTAACGGGTAGGTTATTTCTGCAAAATTTTTAATGAACTTCCTGTAATAGTTACAAAATGCCACAAATCTTTTTACTTCGTCTGTATTAGTTGGTGTGGGATATTTTTGTACTATCTTTATTTTTGCTGGATCGGGTAAAACTCCATTTTGTGTTACTAGATGGCCTAAATAAAGAATTTCCTTTTGCAAAAAGTTACATTTTTCTGGATTCAACTTCAAATTAACTTTTCTCAGTCTCTCTAAAACGGATATTAAGTTCTTGTTATGCATTTCTAAATTTCGTCCAAAAACGACTAAATCGTCTAAATAAATAAAACATCTGTCAAATGTTAATCCAGACATGGCTACTGACATTACTCTGCTGAAAGCACTTGGACTTGTCTTGAGTCCCATCGGTAATCTTTTCATTTGGTATTGTCCAGTGTTGGTAGTAAACGCAGTATATTCTCTACTGTTTTTATCTAAAGCTACTTGGTAATAACCCTGATTTAGGTCTAAATGTGAGAAATAAACTGATCCAGAGAGAGAATCCAAAATTTCGGTGATATTTGGTAAAGGAAATTTGTCATCTAAAATGCAATCATTAAGTCTACGATAGTCAACTACTAAACGCCATTTTTTATCACTACCACTTTTCTTTGGAACCAATAAAATAGGGCTTGACCACTCACTTCTTGCTTCCTCGATTATGTCGTTGTCAATCATGCTTTGTATTTGTTTATTTACTTCATTTTTTAAGGAATGGGGCAGTCGGTACTGCTTAACGTAAACAGGACTAGTATTTGGCTTTAAAGTTATTGATTGTTCATAAACGTTTGTTTTGGTTAATTTGTCACCCGGTAAAAAGAATATGTCTGAATACTTAGCACATATTTCCTGTATTGATATTCGTTCCTCTGTGTTAAGATTATTTAAATTTAAAATATCTAATAATATTTTTGCCCGCTTTAAACTGTTACTCTGTAATTTAAAATCGCATACATCATAATCTTGCATTGAATAAATCTCTGGCTGAAACATTGGTAATGTCACGTCATGCTCATTAGTGTTTAATATTTTTACTGGTAATCTATTATTTTTAATTTTCCCTATACATCCCGCTAGGAAAATGTTTTCCATCAATTGCTTGCTATAGATAACACAATCGTCATCAGAGTTGTTATTTAAAAGTAAATAATGTATTGATTCACTTCTGGCTGGAATGTGTAACACTTCGTTCGAATAATCTATTGTGTCACGTAGCAATAAAGAATATTCCATTCCATATTTAGACAAGGTGATGATATTCGTCTCCAAATTAATATTGGTTGTGTAATGACATAGAAAATCTAAACCTAAAATTCCATCTGCCTTTAATGGGATGTTATCGAAAACATGCAGCTTGACTTGGAAGTCGACACATTGGTGCTCATCACGATGAGTCAGACTAAGGTTAATGAATCCGTTTGCCTGTGTTTGACCACCAATACCATTTATAATGGTATCATCTCTAATTATAGTAATGTTATGTGGCAACGCGACTCTCTTTATTATGGATATGGACGCTCCTGTATCTATTAACCAAAAGTACTTTCTATTGCCAAAATATAAGGTTAAATATTTTGCTTTGCCTGCCAACATCAAAATATTATGTTTATGATCGAAAAAACTGCATTTCCTCTGATTTTGACTTTGCGGATTCGTTGTTATCGTTGCTATTGCTATTCAATTGCTCCGTATAAAACACGCGACGACTATTTCCACTACTATGAGTTTCGTACCTCGATCGATTCTCGTGGGGTACTTGGCTGCCTCGTCCTCGATTTGAGTTGAATGAACCTCGATGTTCACCACGAGAGCGATAAAATGATCTGCCACGTGATTGATCAAAATTTCTCCTGACATTATTTGCGTTCTGGTGATAATATCCTCGCTGTCCACGTGCTCGACGACTATAGGAATGCCCTCTGCGTGAATTATTATAAGCATGCGACTCACCTCTACCACGACGTGAAAAATGCATGACATTTTCCGTTCCCGAAGTTGATGCCGTGGTCAACTCCTCATCCTTCGCCGCCTGGATTGCATCCTTCAAGGTGTCGTAATTACGTGCTGCAATTATTGTACTGAGCCGAGAATCACTTAACCCATCTGCGAACCGTTTAATTGCCAGTTTTTCGTTAATTGGTTTTAAAATAACATAATTCTGGGAATTACCATCTGCCTGCGAAATTGTTAGATTGGTGAAAAGTTTTTCTATTTCGGTACCGTATTGGTCGATAGTACGCCAACCTTGTGTTGCGTTTTGTAACCGCGATTGGATGGCAGTAAATGACTTTTTAGGTAACAGGGTGTTTCGTAAATCTTTGACAAGATCGCCTGCAGATGTATAACTATTGGACATTCGTAGCTTGGCATTTTCTGACAGTCTACTCTTCAGAACAAATGTTATAAGCAACTTCTTTCCTGCTTCTGACAGCATATCTGCATACATTTCTATGGAGTCAATGATACTTTTGATGTTATTTTCCTTATTGTTCATTACAGGAATCAAGTTACACGCAGTCTTTAAATCGAACTCCATGATTTCAGTATTTGAGCTCGTGTCACAAAAATCGTTTTCACTACTACTATCTTCAGTACATAAATCTCGAATTTTTAAGTAACATGTTTTTATTTCATCCCTTATTAAAGTTAACCGTGCTAAAGCTTCCGATTTTATTCCTTCCTTAGTACTCAATAGCTCAATTAATTTTGTACTCTTATCAAATATGGTTTCTGTTTCTGATAATTTATTTTTTATAACATTACCCTTGAACCGCGATTTACCTTTCTTAATAAGATATTTTCTTATTAATGTAAGCTCATCTAAACATTTAAGTAACTCATCTTCCATTCCCTTTACTTATTAATATTTAAAATACATACCACATTCTCATGGTGAGTTACGATCGTAGGGGATACAGGCGTAACTTGATACACTTAAACGACGATTCATTGTAAACATAGATATTGAGAAGGTGAATCTAAATCACTTTTTCCTATTTAGCACTTAAAATTAACTTTATAGTCATTAAACTGTAAAATCCATAGTTAAGTGAAGATTACTTTCCGTCACTTTTCTGTTTTTTGTCACTAATTACCACTATCGCACATTTATGCACTTTTTATATATTTAATCGCACAAATCACTCACGAAATTACCACTAGCTTTCCTTGTTCTGCTGCCTGCTATTTCATCGGGACATGAACCTCTCGTTCATCTTCACGGTTGCCTCTGGTACGGTTGAATGATCGCCGGAAGTTGTTTTGTACAATCTGGTCCGTGATCCACGAATGGTGACACTTCTTGTACTGCTTGTATACAAAATAAATTGCGCCGAGACCCAAAAGTGTACAAATTATCAGCAACACAATACTGATATTCGACATGTGCATCTTCATCTCTTCGACATGGCCACTATTTGAACCTGCAGCATTCTGGTTTAAGAAAACCGTCTCCTTTTCCACGTTAGATCGACACATACTGGTAGTGGTGTCCACTAATTTAATCCGATTATGTAACGATGATTATTTACTGCATCTTATTTTACGGGTTATGATTTTTATTTTATTAATTTTGTTTGGAGCCGTAACACTATAGTACTAACGCGCCACGCGCCCCAAATGGCAAGGTCGCCATGTAGGGAACTAGTGTAATTGAAACGACTGGAGCCGATCGGTTACCATTTATTACTGCACTTCTTATGCTAATACAATATGTTTTATAACATAGATCTTACTTACTAAATACGTACACATTACATACCTACACCTCATTAGTGTGATTGAATAGATTTCTATTCAATTAGGTAGATACCTACCTATCATAATGTTCAGTAAGTTGAGAAGTGGGGTAGATACCTATATAATATGGTCCATGCGTTTAACGTAGTAGCAATAAAGGATAACTTGATTGACCTAAATGGTAGTACGCAAACTTCAATTAACTATGGACCTAATTACCTACCTATCAGTCGGTCGTCCAGTGTCGAGTATTGAAATCCACTAATTCACTAATTAACAGTGTACAATTATTTACAAGGACTTCATCGTTTCAGCGGAAAGACGTCCACTGCTGGACATAGGCCTCCCCCAAGCACCTCCACTTCGACCGGTTTTGTGCTTTTCGCATCCAAAGGGTTCCTGCGGCCTTCACAATTAAGGTCGTCGGACCACCTTGTGGGAGGCCTCCCAACGCTACGTCTTCCGGTACGCGGTCGCCACTCCAGAACCTTTCAGCCCCATCGGCCATCAGTTCTGCGAGCAATGTGGGCTGCCCACTGCCACTCAAGTTTGGCAATTCTTCGGGCTTTGTCAGTAACCTGGGTTCTCCTGCGGATCTCCTCATTCCTGATTCGATTACGCAGGGAAACTCAAAGCATAGCCCTCTCCATTGCCATTTGGACAAGGAATTATGTCCTGTTTATAATTGTAGACTATTAATTAGTTTATGATAAGCGTTCATTTGTAACACACAGTTCTACGGAAATAATATACGGTTGCATTATACATTAATACTGCTAATTAACTGGCACATACAACAGCATTAGCACATGAATGACTTAAGACCGGCAAACTTAGGCCGCATTAGCCGAGCCGCAGCAAAAGTACTAATTACTCCCCCCCACTCCCCCCACTCCCTCCCACAGACACACAGTACATAAACTGCACTAACTCACTTGCTTATAACGATGCTAACAATTTAGTTCACGTGAGCTCCTACAGAATGATATTACAAAGGAAAGTTAGTTTTATGCACATTATTTTCTTTCAGGCGTTGAAAATGCTCTCTTCAACTTGTCAATAATGTCCATGGATCATAATTACTCATTTTAGGATAGTCATTCTCGTGTACCTACAGAACTTCACAAAAGTATTCGTGAAAACTTTTAGCGGGTGGTCTTTGTTCGCTAAGAAATGTAAATATATGGAAAACGTTTGGCCTATAATTTTTGTAATAAAATTATAATACAATTATTGAAACAATCATGGAAACATTTGTGGCAAAAGTAGATTTATAGTTCGGACTGCCTCGCTGGTGTAGTGGTGGCGCGCGCTACCGCCGAGTGTGAGGTCCCGGTTGGGATTTCCGGGTCGGGCAAAGTGTTATTGGGTTTTTCCATTTGTAATTGCTCAGTAACAGCCCGGAGGCCGGATTTATGCTCGGTTAATGATAAAAGGCCCGCCCCCTGTTATATGGAACATAGACATAACTGGCGAACGTGGGTGTGCTACAGATACACCTCTGCGCAACCCTTCGGGGACACAAGGCGTGGTGTTATGGTATGTAGATTTATATTTAGGTAACTAGTTTAGGGATCCCAAGCCCTTCAGTTGTGTATCTTTGTGTTAGTAACATTGTATTGGCGTTATAGCTGTTATTTACGAAATTTTGAATAAATAAATAAAATAAATAATACACATCAATCAATCAATCAACTCAGCCTATCGCAGTCCACTGCTGGACATAGGCCTCCCCCAGACTGCACCACAGCACCCGGTAATAATAAACATAAACACCACATAAACATAAACATTTTTCGTTGAATCACTGGGTAAATACGAACCACTCACTTCCCCATATAAACTGTATCTGCAAATGTCATGCCCTTGGGTTGACCTTCCTCGGTTCTTGATCCCCCAGTGTCGTGCAACACATCTGCTACTTTATTATTTGTACATTTTTCGACAAAATAATGTGTACCACATATCGTCTGCAACAGGTATTCTTAAGTGAAACCCTTTTCCCTTTGTTAGAAGTGAAACCAAGTAAAACTCGGACAATATCAGTACATTATGTACGGTAACTAAGAAATAACTTAGAAAGGGCTTTCAATTCACTTTGAAAAGCTTTTGCCTTGTTATGTTTTCATGTTTTGAATATAAAGCCTATTATATTTTTTAAGAGGGTAAGGTATTATTTTAAGTTGAAGAAGTTCTATGTACATTTTAGTATTAACTTTCTTAGAACGTTTATGGCAGAAACTACAGAACGCCACCTGCTAGTATAATAAACTCCTTTTTCGAAATATCCTAAAATCAGTAAGTATCCTATAGAGATGCCAAGAATAGTTGAAATACATAAAAACAAAAGTTACTTAGCAGACAACCTTGCAAGTTGCGACGATTGACGTGAAGTTTTATTTATATTATTGGTAGACTCGCATTGATAGGTAGATCCAGGCTGGATGACCGCTCTATAATAATGTTGATATCAAATAATACCTACATTGTTTGGAAGTGTGGGTAGTGTACAAAGACCTTTTGATCTGTTTGTTTTGAGCTGGATCGGGCCGAGTCGTTATAGCCGGGCACAAAAATAGCCGACTCCAGTGTGACCTGTTTATTTTTATCTCCACACACCCTAACAGTGACGTCATACGCTTTTACTTTGCAAAAGTACCTGGAAAACATAAAAATAAAGAGTACATATGTGTTTCATTAGTAAAGTTTAGAGGATTTTCGTGGAAATACTCACAAATAATAGTGTTTTTGAGCTCAGCGTATTCCTACACGGCTTTGGTTTAAGCGTAATCTGCTTAATTGGTTTTCCTATACTCAGTTTATTATTCATCTATAAATTAAATTAAATATTCATTTATTTCATTTCTACATTAGGTACTAGCTTTTTCAATATTTTTATTCCAGAATATTAGGTATAGGTTTACCGTATTCTAACCTAACGTTGAGATGTGCAGCGTTGGCAAGTGCGTTGTTAGTTACATAACTGCTACCTGGCAACATTTTTAAAATTCCAAATGAGGGATTTTTGTTTCCAATCATTATCTACCTTTTTTATAGAAAATATTGTTTATTAGCTTCCTTTAAAAGTCCAATTTTAGTACTTTGTAAAAAAAACTATACAAAAATAAAATGATACTTAATATTATTGAAACATAAAAATGGAATATTATTTAAACATGTTATTCTAGTGTTACCAACAGTGACTGATCCAAACAAGCGGTGTGGCCACAAAATGAGCGACATGATGCAGGTTTATTTACACGTGCGACCGCATGCATAGTTAGTGGATGTTATAAATCTGCTGGAGGCTTGCGGATGCGTGACCACCACTTGCTGTGGTTTCAATGGAAGAACATAATTGTTGTGGATTGGGTCTGAATTCAGAATTGTGTTATTAGTACAAGGTTGGGTTTTAAAGGTACTAGATGATGAACAAAACCAAACCATAGGTTCCTTATTCTTTCCTATTATCACCATTGAATTCCATCGTAACATTAATTATCTAATGCGCCATGTTAATATGTCAGTATGTCAAAACGTCAAACCCATAGATATCCGTGGTCAAACCTATAGCTTTGTGATAGCAGCGCGCGCAGATTATTACCGGATATTGACCGGCGGCGCGTGAGGCGTTGCCCGGAATGTTATCATTTATCAAATTGTGTTGACAAAGATCATAGAAATATATGCTCAATGCTATTTACTATTAGCTAAACATAAAATAAAAAAGCCTGAACCTTTCGACAAAATGTTTGTTCCTACTTTTAGCATAGGTAATTAGTGAACAGACAGCTGTTAATAACCTGCCAACAATAGTGTCGAGGCTATTATTAATTAACATAACTGTAGTAAGACGAGAGGGAACACAACGATGTGTCCGTACGTCACGAGGTGTCGTTAAAGTGACGTCAGCAACGTCATGACGTCATCGATGATAGTCAGCGAGACGTGTGAGGCAATCTGTTATCGCTATCCGGTGGAATTGTGTTGGAAGAGAAGTGAGTTACTAGCGAGCGGAGAGTTGTAGGAACAAATATCCTATATGTGTTGGAATAAAACAAATAGCAGTCACATCAATAAAATAATATAGAATAGAATAAAATACTCTTTATTAAAAAAAACTCTCTCTACTCACTCTCTACTCTTTATTAAATATCTACAAAATCAAACTATGACATAAACTTTTACAATAAATAACGAAATTTTTTAATTTAGAATCTAATTTTAGGAAGCAAAGTTTAGGAAACAAAGAAGTTTACGGACACATCGGCATTAGGTTCAAGGTTGGTTGGGAAAATTTGATAGTTTCGGGTAGCTTGATGTGCTGGCGTCTGTACACATGAAACATTAAAGTGTTCTGTGATATCTGTGCTTGCAACGGGTTTCATACTCATATTCTGTGACATCTGTGCTCGCAACGGGTTTCATACTCATATTCTGTGATATCTGTGCTCGCAACGGGTTTCATACTCATATTCTGTGATATCTGTGCTCGCAACGGGTTTCATACTCATATTCTGTGATATCTGTGCTCGCAACGGGTTTCATACTCATATTCTGTGATATCTGTGCTCGCAACGGGTTTCATACTCATATTCTCCGGAGTTCACATACAGCTTCTATTTTCCATTTAATTTAAACCTTCAAATTCATAACTAACAAAATTGAATTCCAAATGTAGTTCTCGGAATTCTACTTAGAACACACACAACCACACGCTTATATTATATACAATATACATGTATAAACAGGTATACACGTTACATTTGCGTATATGTATCAGATTGTATATCCCGATAGTGGAGGGCAGGCTCATTTACATAATAGAGGCATACAAGGCGAATTGCTGCCGTCCTCAGCCAAAAGGCTGTATGTTACTTTGATGTAGCGATGAGGAAATCGCAGTTTTATGCTTTAGGTTGCCGTAATATAAAACTATGTCATGCATATTTTATACAGAGAGTTTTACCTGGCCTTAGATGGTTTTAGTTTATTCCTAAAACTAATTTATTTGATACGTGACCCAAGTTTCGAAATACAACGCGGTGTCAGATGAAAACCAAAAAACGACTCATGATTATATATTATTTATATACATTATAATTTATTATTAAAAAAATTGGTCTTAATATTATCAACATTTTAAAACTTGAAGTGAGACTTTTTAACTTCAGCCTATAGTACGCTCGCCTTTGGCCCGGTTTGTGGTTTCGTAGCATTGTAGCGCTACACTGCTACGCCGTAGCACACGTAGGGTGATAATGCGCTCCTCATTAAGGCAACTGCATCTTGTGGTTAAATGTGCTTAAAATGGGTTTGATAAAATAATGAGAACGTGTTAATGAGAAACTTAAGCTTAATGTACATAAAAGAATAAATTAAATTCACTCGTATTAAGCCATTTCATAGCCTAGCTTTCAGCTCTACTCAAACACTGGGTTAATATCTGACCAACTGAATATGTTAAAGCTTGACCGGTTATAAATCAGACTTTGGTTTAAGAACGTTTTGACGTATGTCAAACATCGTCATATAGGTCCTACTACGGTTTGAGAAGCTTTTTGTGGAGCAGGGTTGTCGCTAAAAATAAAGAATATTTGAAAGAATCAAAAATATATTTTCCAATTAATTTTTCCGATACAAAACAATAAAACTATTCCATTCGCCAGGTGGCCACTGTCCCATACGATTCACATAAAAATGTATTTCTTGAAGTAAAACAGCAGTAAAAGAGAAAGATGGATCCCAATGAGCTATCAATTTTATATTAGATCGACAAAGATGGCTGGTCAAATAGCACGCGTTCGTTTTATTGAAGACCATCAAATATAATAGCTATGAAGCACAAGGAGAATATTTGCTCGGAATGGTTTGCAATACGCCGGAATGAATTACTGCTAAGATTCAGAGCATCGCAATTTGTGTCGGTAGAAAACAGCTTATTGGATTGTGTGTAATTGGAATAAAATGCAAATAAATATAGTGAGTAACTATAATAAAAGTAGCAGTATCCGCAGGTACGTGCGGGTGTATTCTGAGGATTGCCAAAATATTCTTATTCAACAGTAGACATTTAATTTCTAGTTTCAAGAGGGACCTAATTTTGTTCCACTATATTATGTACTAGCTGCGCCCCGCGGTTTCACCCGCATAAGTTTCAATCCCGTAAGAATATCGGAATAAAAATATATGTTAATTCAGGGGTCAGCTACCTCCATACAAAATTTCATCAAAATTGGTCCAGCCGTTTGAGCGTGAAGAAGTAACAAACATATAAACACACATACACACACGCACACACTCACAAACTTTCGCCTTTATAATATTAGTGTGATAGCAATGATCGATGACGGCTTGATAGATATTAGATTTTATGAAATCTTCCAAATTCCACCGTAGGGACGGTCCACAGAAACGTGTGTTTAATCCTTTGAAGAGGCGAACATCTTTCACACGCGCGTTCGGATCTGTTGAGCGTGTCCGACATGAAAGCAAGTATGTTAAAGTGGCGGAACGTAATGAGTTTCAGCTCAACTCGGAACTTGTCCTGAATAGCTGACATTTTGATAGAGATGGATTAGAAATTCGTCGGGAGGTTTCATGTTTATGAAAGAGTCAAAGGAAAATTAAAAAGCCCGGTTGACAGATAGTTTATTGCTTTCTGAGATACGATTGAGTCCGTAAAGCGATTACCGTTTTATTTGCTATCTACAGCTAGAAAAGATTTCTATCATCTCTGCACACATTTTTTGTAATGATTTTCTGCAGGAATTTCCTTTTGATATTATCTAAAAAATTTGTTTATCAATTCAGACAGAGTTACTTAATGTCTAGCAGAATTTTAGCAATTTCTATTAAGCATTTATATCAAATAAAAAAGTATAAAGTTGAGAAGAAGTTTACTTTGTAAAACTTTAAACTATATATATTTTATGACGACAACAGTATGTAATGAATCCCTTTATTTAGTTAATTTTATTTTACCCCCTGACAACTTAAATAATATTTTTTTTTTTTTTTTTGTTTATTATTTTAAATGAAAATCATTTACTTTTACCATGTTTGTAAATGTGTGAGCACCATGTATCTATCAGATAATTAATTAATTTATATATCATGGTTTCATTTTTAATTCTTTTACCTATTGTGGTATAGTAATTTTTATTGTAGGTGCATCGTCTTCACATATTATTATTATATAATGAATGTATGCAAAATATTGTAAAACTTTTTAAAAGAGTAACGGTGGAGTTTCTTGCCCGTTCTTCTCCATACGAAAACTACCCTTTCGAATGGGCGACTAGAATCAATTCTATTTTATTTATCGTAATTTTTGACGTTCAAAAGTGCCTTTAATGTGCCTATTTGAAATAAATGCTTTGACTTTGACTTTGACTTTGACTTTACCTTGATGTCGTATTTATAACGTGGGTGATACACCAATCCCTTAGAGAAATACAGGCGTGACGTATGTTTTAATGGTTTTGTAACATACTATTTTTACATTGATTCGGATCCATTCAGAGTTCTGATAAGACATTGTTCCCATAGAAGAGCATAACTTCCTACGTGATGAGGCTGCAAACAATGAACCCACCAAACCGTTCATGTAACCTTACCTCCTCACTACGTGCGAGTATATTGAACAGTTTGTACGTAACTTGCTGCCATTTCCAGCGGGATTGTGTTCCGAGACTAAGTGCGTTCGATGGGCGTATCGGGTGACTTAAGAGCTCATATGAATAGTGTGAATGAAGGAGGCTTGTTTACCTTACTATGAATAGAGCTCAATTTATAAATATGGTATAAAGGTATGAGGAACAGGGTGTGAAGTTCACTCATCCTCCATAGAGAAGGAAGGATCCTCCGACCAGATGGGTGTTGTTTCTGGCGGGCAACTGCCCGATGATTCATGTCGGGCCGTTGTATCTATGCTATGCGCGGTAATCTCTGCTTGCGAGATGCAGGATTTTGCGTGACGTTAGTATGACGCGTTGTCCCCATGTGGCGTTGTAGATACTCCTACAATGGTGTATGATCTGGAAAGGTTGAGATGTATTTTCATCCATTAAGCTAGTGGGCGATTGAGCTCCAGATTAGACTATAAATGGCCAACATTATGATTCATTTGGTCACATGTTTTTCGGTTTATTTAAGTATCACTAACAGCAACGTTTCCTGCACAAATGCGTGGCTTCACATCCATTATAAGACGATACACTTTCCAAAAACAAAATACTTGTTACTATTAAGTAATAGTATACCTAATCATATTATCAAAAAGTAATTACAGCACCAAAAATAAAAAATATTAATACACAAAGTAAGACATACTCATTTTATTATTCCAAGCTATATAAAGTCGTGTTACCGTGCCGTAGCGACGTAGTGATCATATCCAGTCTGTGATACTGTAATGAGTACGTTAATTAGCAGAATGTCGTCGTAATTAATTACACACTCGTCACCGAGTATCGAGATTATGAGTCGCAAGTGTGTTCTACGCTTATTTCATTTTATTAACGTAATTACGCTCTACATTTTCATTTCATTTATTTTGCTTTTCAGCTATAAAACGTGAATCTCTGTTTATGCTCATTAAATAGATCGTCTTTTTAGGATCTTAATATTAATGATAAGTTGTGCTAATTATGTATAAGGGCTAATCACTATGGGGCTAATTGTATCTTCGCTTGCCAGCCAAAGCGCCCAACCAACATTATATACCTACGCTTCCACGTTACCTAAGCTAAATATATATTATGTAGTATTACAGTGACGTCAGTCTTCAACGCTGGTCACTCCTGGTAGTAGGTAATAAGTGTTACAATATACATATTAGAGAAACTAGATAGCTTTCCTAATACGTATATTGAAACACTTGTATATTGTAGTGCTTTACAGATATAAAGCGCAGTGTACCATTGCTATACTTGCTGCTTTCACTCTTAAGCTAGCGGTAGTGGTAGTAAGTAGATTGTGGGTAGTTTCTGTAGTAGTAGGTACAATCGGGGAACTTGTAACCTAAATTGTCTGTAAAAATCACAACTGTCATTCTTTGTCATTCGTATGATATGACTATATTATTATAATAAATATATAATATAAAAGCTTCTTTATTTCATGCAAACAATACAATGCAGTGAATTTATAAAGTTACCACTATGCCAATATTACATGCATTAGGATAAGGAACATAATTGACTACCGGCTCGAGCCGCAACGCTCGGGTCGTGGGGTCCGAGGGCGCGTCTCCTTTTTAAGGTTTCTCGTCGACTGGTCGACACTTCACGTGACAGGCCTGGGTCATTCTATTTCCGAAGAATTAGCATAGCTATTCAACGTGGCAATGCTGCCAGTCTTCTGGGCACGATTCCGGATGACAGCGATGTGGACGAGTACTTCAAGGCTTAAGTGTCCTTTTGTTTTTATTTGTATAGTTAGTTAATTATTTAATTTAGTAAGTACCTAGTGTAAACAGTTGTGTTAAATATTGTAAAAGTAATTTAAGTAAGCCAACAAACGAACTAACAAGGCAAGTTAAATAAAAATGTATAATATCGTATAAACGATACTCTATCAATTATACAAATACAATTTCTCTATTTATGATTTCATTTCATTTCATTACAATTATACGTACCGTTAACGTTTTAATACAATTCAATTTTATCAAGTAAATAAATACATTCCAAATACATTAATGACTTCTAGTACGTATGTTATGTTTTAGCCATTAAAAATCTTATTTTAATAATCAATCAATAATTTCATAAAAATAAACGTGTTAATAAATTATTTAAAGAAATTATTTAAAATTTCTGAATATAAAATATAACAATTTAAATTAGGTTGCATAAACCCCTCTATGGGTATAGGCTGGGACCTGAGGATGCTGCAGAACTCCAAGCAATGTTGGTAGAGCTTCACGCAGTAAGTGAAAAGATTGGCTTCGAAATGAACCTCTCTAAAACAAATATAATGTCCAACCATCTAAAAATACCTTCATCACTCAACGACTGTCCGGTGGAGTACGTGGAAGATTATTTATCCTGGGCAAACTTATACCATTTAGCAAGAACCACAACATTAAACAAATATACAGGCAAATTGCGACAACGTGGAAAAGTCAATAAAAAAATCATGAAGGCAAACATCCGCATGCAATTGAAAACGAAAATTATGGTTTCCTGCCTACAACTCTGCCTCACGTACGGTTGACAAACATTAATTTTCGACTCTGTAGCCATGAGAAAACTTATCTCTTGTCAAAGAGTGCTAGAAAGAAGTACGCTTATAATAAGACTACTGGACAAAATTGGACATTCTGCTATAACAATTAGACTAAGGTATTGACGCTGTCTCCTTCACTCAAAGCCTAAAGTGGAAATGGGCTGAACATGTTTCCATATACGCTGACGGTAGGTGGCAAATGCCTCAGCAAATAGAGACGAATGGAATGCTCTGGATGAAATGCCTAATAACACTTTGTGTAGAATCAGTTAACTTGATTGTTGATTAAACTATGTCAATAATTATGAGGTCATTGACTTAGTTTCATTAACAATCAAGTTCACTGATTCTACACAAAATCTACACAAAACTACCTATTTCAAGCATACCTGCTTAACAAGTTATCTGGCTGACGTCACATAAATCATTCATAGTGCGCAGTGGGCTCCCGTGGTCTTATGGAAATAATAAAAAAGCTGAACTACGGAGCCGATCGTGACGAGGGTGCAAGTGCGCCGGTGTTTCACACGGCAGGGTCGTTGCCCAGCTGAATTTGTTATACATAACTTGGAAGTTTCGGCAAGGTACCGAATGTATGTCGCATTGAATTGGCGTTTTTGCAGAAACTTTATGACACTAAACGCTAATGGAAAATCTTATTAAAAAATACATTGAAGGTTTGTCTGCGTTTAGAATAAGACTCCTGTCTATAACACAACGCTTATTATAAACAGTGTAGACACCTAGCGGCTAGATACTTTTTCATCGATCCTAGTTTATAATTTCGTTCTTTCTAGTCCCGCAGTTTGGGTGCAAAAAGTAACACACCAGTAGGTACATACAAATAAATTCATATGTTGTACTTACAAATTTCCCAAAACGAGCCGAAAGGTACCTGTAAAACCCAACATTTATTTAAAAGCACATTCTTTGAACCACACAAGGATTAGCGGCCATCGGCTCACAGCACTAATGGCTATTAAAAAACGTAGGCGACCGCTCGCGACACCGCAATACGAACAAAACACTGTTGACATTCAGGCGAGCGAAAAAAGCGGAGACAAAGCCTCGCAGAGAGCGGAGCGCACGGAGCGACGGACAAGCTTTGAGGCTTACAATTACACGTTTTACGAATGACACACGAAGCGACGTTTTAGACAAAATATGTTGAGAAAGGCCGGTTTTCATTTTGTGGCCGTGGGTGGTAATGTGGGCTTTTAATGTATGCCTTTTGCGACCTGTTCGAATTTATGTAATGAATAGAGGTTCTCGGCTGAAAATAACTTTTATACGATAGCTGTCTGTGGCGAAAACGAATTATTAATAGTTTTCGCTTACAGGACAATTAGAAACCTTTTATAGATATCGAAAATAACATTTTGAGTTACAAGATAACATTTCTAATACCTCGAAATGTTCCGAAACCGATGCCTTTAGAAATTAATTCTAATAACAAGCTGCCTATTTAACTTTGAAGCAAAATTAGTTTCGTGTTTCGTGAATAATAAGAACAACATGAGACTCAAAGGTTTACGTTACGTTCACCACAAGGTGATTATTTTTTCTAAAAGAGAATCAAGGAAAAAGGAATGAGTGGTAAGAATTCACTCACAAAACGTTCTTAGGAACGCTAAGCGCACGAGACTAAGAATAATATTCCACGAAGTGTTTTTGTAAGGGATACGAGTAAGTGTCATGACGACGAAGCTGTTTTTGTAAGAAATTGAATATTATTTAGAAGCCCTTTTGGGTGAGATTGATGGTTCGTCCTCTACGAATATGTTACATATTTCTCCTTAAGCGTCGCTTGCAGGAAGGTTTTCCCTGAGTCAGTTAACTTGTTAAAAATACAAGCTGTAGCCTTGCAGCCAGTAGCTTAGAGTAAGATGCATCTATGAAAACATAATAGGACAACCAAACTAGAGGATTTATAGGGTACGTCTTACGAGTAGGTTACCATACTTATGCAGTTGTTTCATCAAAAGTGTAGTGATGTGGTTGTTTCATGAATTTGTAGGTTATTTGTTCCTGACACAACCACTAATTTATTATTTCATCTGTGATTTTAATCCTTTAAATAAACAGCAAACCAGACAGAAAAAGTAACTTCAGAAAATAAAACGAGTCTCAAAGCCAAGGTTCAAATAGAATCCACTGACACGATAACCTAATTTCATCCAATAAAAAACTTTGTATGTCACTTATCTACAAAAAATTGCCGGGAAGTAATTTGCCTGTCAGTAGAGTACCCGCAGCGTGTTATACAATAAAGCGTGCGGTAGAATGGAGTCGGATGGACACGGCACACGGCGCGCATTGGAGCGCAAACATTGCGTAACTGACCATAAAAAGATTCGCGCTCGGAGTGAGCGCACACGCACGATAGTGTGCAGATATGTCACGTGATACGTTTAGTTGAGCTTCAGTGGAACGTGGGATACGAACGTAATGGAGCTGGTCTAATATTATGATTCTTTGATGTGAAGATTTAAAAGGTTTACTCTTCGACATTGTAGAGTTAACTAAATAGGTACTTGTGTATTAATTAATTCCGAGGTCTAGCTAGACTAAAGATCTATTGGTTTAAAATACCTGATCTTTAGCATTATGCATTTTTGACTCTTGCTGCCGTTTCTGCTCGGCACCCCCGAGCCCGGGCCCGGCCTGTCTATAATACTATGCTTTGTTTGACAGACCATCCAGTCTGCTTAGAACTCTTCGACCAATATGAAATAGACATGTTTATAACACAAGCTTCATGACAGCCAACAGCCAATGCATCACAGTATTAGGTGCTATCGCATCTAATTTAATAGAACATGCTCATAAAGAGACTTTATGTGATGGACGATGCCACCGAGGTCGCGTGCTATAGGTATATACAATGTATGCTGGTCACTTTATGTGATGGACGATGCCACCGAGGTCGCGTGCTATAGGCATATACAATGTATGCTGGTCACTTTATGTGATGGACGATGCCACCGAGGTCGCGTGCTATAGGCATATACAATGTATGCTGGTCACTTTATGTGATGGACGATGCCACCGAGGTCGCGTGCTATAGGCATATACAATGTATGCTGGTCACTTTATGTGATGGACGATGCCACCGAGGTCGCGTGCTATAGGCATATACAATGTATGCTGGTCACTTTATGTGATGGACGATGCCACCGAGGTCGCGTGCTATAGGCATATACAATGTATGCTGGTCACTTTATGTGATGGACGATGCCACCGAGGTCGCGTGCTATAGGCATATACAATGTATGCTGGTCACTTTATGTGATGGACGATGCCACCGAGGTCGCGTGCTATAGGCATATACAATGTATGCTGGTCACTTTATGTGATGGACGATGCCACCGAGGTCGCGTGCTATAGGCATATACAATGTATGCTGGTCACTTTATGTGATGGACGATGCCACCGAGGTCGCGTGCTATAGGTATATACAATGTATGCTGGTCACTTTATGTGATGGACGATGCCACCGAGGTCGCGTGCTATAGGCATATACAATGTATGCTGGTCACTTTATGTGATGGACGATGCCACCGAGGTCGCGTGCTATAGGCATATACAATGTATGCTGGTCACTTTATGTGATGGACGATGCCACCGAGGTCGCGTGCTATAGGTATATACAATGTATGCTGGTCACTTTAACACACTATCCATTTATTTTCTAACGACGTCATTCGGTGGTATAAGCTTTTACTTGATAAATTGCACCTAAATAAGAATTAGATTGAAGTGTTTTCTTTAACGTCGCCACATTGGTATGATAAATGATAAATTATTTATTTTCTGTAAGTCGGTTTGTACAAAACTTTTACACGTCAATCATATTTTTCTGTAGGTAGGTATTTATCCTTTTTTGTGACGTTTACATCACACATCACGTTTATTATTTCACATTATAGGCACAAATACCCGACCTAGCTTACTTTTGTAGACAATAATTCAAGACATTAAGTTATTTCCATATATTTTTAATATACTACTGTTTTTTCCCTGACAAAATAAAATAAAAATCAAATACCTAGTTTTTACGAGCAGAAACCGATTTCTCGACACTTCGCGTCGTCAAATTACCTCATAGTATAAATACAGTAAGTTATAGAGAATGCCGGCTAGATCTAAACAAAACTTATTCACTTTGCCATCGCATTAGTTGTGCCAAATAATCCTCGGTATATTAATTAAAATAAACATATATAGCACAAAACATTGTCCTTGTCCCAGTTCTCCATTCCACACGAGATTCCCTTAATGATTGTAAATAAGGTTGTATGTAAATTCTCTACTTATGTAAATACATATAATATGTACGCTAATCGCTCGCTCGGCTCTTGGATAAGTAATGACAGCCGTCGATCAGGTTAAGCTACGCTTGTCGGAGTCGGTCTGTGGATGGGTGACCATATTTACATACCGAGACCGCTCCGTTGTTGGTCTCGGCTGTCTTTCTTGGATCTTTGACAGTCGTCACGAGTCGTCAGAAGCCCGAAAGTCTGACAACTAGTCTTACCAAGGGGTAGGTATCGTGTTACCCAGTAACTGGATTGTGGAGGTCAGATAGGCAGTCGCTCCACGTAAAACACTGGTATTTTGCTGCATCCGGTTAGACAGGAAGCCGACCCCAACATATGTAGTTGGGAAAAGGGTAGTCAGACTGACTGATGTGCGCAACTCAAACACAAATATAGTTGTCAAACAATAATTTGTTTACATTTGCCTCGCGCCAGAACACAGTACCCGACTACATTATAAACTCCCCTATCGTGTATTCATCACGTTTATGTGTCAGAGACCCATCACATAAAACATTGTCTTGTTAAATATGCAATATGATGACACCAGGACTATAGAATCGCTAGACAAGTTTTCAGTCGGTTTAATCAATCGCGTTTTGTATTTATTGGTACAGAGAGATTGGTCGTTGAACGACCTCGTCCTAGAAGTCAGGAAAGCCCACCGGCTTGATCTTAGGTAAGTGACTTAGTTTCCGTAAAGCCAGCTCTATAGAAATGGTAACATCGTTGCTCAAACCCGGCTATAGAATTATTTAGAATAGATGATAGCACGTCGTTCTTATATGACTTTATGTGAAGTTAACGTGCGGCATACAACGTCGTGTATATTGGACTTGTTTACGTAAACTAAACTAAAATTTGTACGACGAGATACGGCAAAAGTGTCGGTTCCTTTTAGTGAATGTTCCATAACATTCGCTTAATAGAGCTGTTCCCATTCTGTTTACATACGTAGACTTAGTAATTTAACTTTTCACCGAAATGAAATGTCCGGTTAGCAATGACCGGTGTGTTTTATCGCCGCCGGCCACCGTCCGGGCCGACCACCGTCCGGGCCAGTCGGACACCCGGGCAACCGGACAAGTGACTGCGTCCCAGCAGATAAAACGTTAAAACCACATACCGAGTTCCCTGTCACAACAAATAAAAGACCTTTGATGCCAAGTGTATATTACGACTTATTTCGCTAATTAATTACGAAAATTGTGAATTTTTACGAGAGTCTTCATGGGCGGTGGTACTTAAATGAACGTTACACTTCAGTCAGCCACGAAGTCACCTTACTGCTAATATTTTATCCATGACAATCTATCCTAATATAATGGTCTATTCTTTTTTGCGTCATGTTTACTGCAAATAAACGTATTTTATATATTTCTTTCCTCTCCGTGTCGATACGAGAGAAGACAAAAGGCGAAAAAAATAAGAAAATAAAGAAAGAAAACCTTGTTTCTGGCAAATAAATTAGTTTGACTTTTTTTTTCATTAGCCTTTATGTAATGTGTCCTCCTGCTGGGTAAAGGCCTCCCCTGTTTCCTTCTAAACCCTTCCCTTGTCTTTTCCCTGTCTTGAGCGATCTCTAGCTATGTTTAATCTTTGACTACGACAATTTAAAAATATCCGAACTAAAAATTCGGCACTAGACATTTTACCTAGCAGGTACCGATTATTGTTAACGATTCTGAACCCACGCGTGCGTTAGTTTTGGATCACTGGTTTAATAAACTTAATTATTAAGTTTATTAATCCAGTGTTCTACGAATGATAACCTGTTATTGTATTAAACGGATGGTTTGTTAAGCCACGTGCATGTATGATTTTGTTTACTTGTAATTAATTAAACATTTCATCTTATGGGTAAGATGAAATGTTTAATTAATTACAAGTAAGCCACTTTTATAATAATAATATTAATCAACAAATACTAAAAAAATATACCGCATTAAGAACTCTATACTTCGTTTCCAAAACACAAATAGCGGACGCTGGCCGCACAGCTGCTGGACTAAAGTGGAACTGGGCTGGCCATATCTGTCGTATGTCGATGGATCATCCACTCAGTGGATCCCCAATGGATCCCCAATGGCAGAAAACGACTGCGCGGCAGGCCCAGAAAGATATGGCGGAATGAGCTGGACTCCTTCTGAAAGGATTGACCCACAATCGCAGTAGACCGGGAAAAGTGGAAAGAGGGAAGGAAGGCCTCTGCCCTGCATAATCAAAGTAAAATCATTTATTTCAAAAGTACATTAAAGGCACTTTTGAATGTCAACAATTGCAACTAAAAAAGAATTGATTCCAGTCGCCCATTCCAAAAGGTAGTTTTCGTATTGAGAAGAGTGGGCAAGAAACTCCACCTTTACTTTTTTTAAATGTTTTATAAGGTCTTGTATACATAATATAATTATATGTGAAGACGATGCACCTAGAATATAATTAGTTTACCACAAAAGGTAAAAAGAATTAAAAATGAAGCAATGACAGGTAAATCAATTATGTGATAGATACATGGTGCTCACATATTTACAAATTATTTACAAATATTGTAAAAGTAGATGATTTTCCTAGAATTTTAACAAGTGTGTGAGTTACTGTAGTCACAGAATCAACTGCTGCAGTGAGACAACACAGGCTTATATAATAATAAAAATTAAAAATACTAAAAATATATTAGTACTAAAGATGTTTTCTACATCATCGTTTCTTTCAATACTGTTAGCAAAATCAAAGACACACAAATCATCTTTAAAGTAAAAAAAAAACTACTTCTCTCATCTATAGGTATCTATACTATCTATACTATATAATAATAGAGGTTTTTTAAAGTTTCTTTGTTTTTGTTTGTTTGAACGCGCTCATCTCTGGAACTTCCAGTCAGATTAGAAAAAATCTCTATGAATTTGATAGCCCAATTCATGAAAAAGGTTATAATTATTAAACATCACGCTTGGGCTCTATGAAGGTGAGCAAAAAGAATGAAAGTCAGAAAGAACGCATTGCGAAAGCGAAGTACAAGCGCAGGAGGGCGATGCGATGCGACGAGGTGGCTCGGGGGAACAAGAAATTTCACACGGACAAAGTCGCGGGCAGGAGCTACTACATAATATAAATTAAAGTCGCTTTTCGTGTCTGTTTGTGTGACCGCGTTGTTCTTGTAAACTGCGCGACGGATTGTGATGCGGTTATTATCATAATCATTTAGATAATGTATTCCGAAAACTTAATATGTGTATAAAACAACAATATTAAACTGACATATAACAAAGAAATCGGGCTGTATTCTCAAGTCTTAACACCCGTGCGAAGCGCACCCGTACTTCATAAATTGACTATAATATTTGCTGAAGATCTTACTCATGTTCCCAGATCGTCTCCGCTCAGAACCGATACAAACTCGTCAGGTCTCAGCGGAAAGTGAATGTTATATCAGAGGTGCCGCCCTTATGTGCTCTCGATAAACCTATTTAAACATTTACGTACAAAAGAGGCTGGCTAATGGGCTGAGGCAGGGATGACATACTTTTAGTTGAGTGGATTATTTATTTTGAAGTTTTAAAAAGATTCAAAATTTTAAGTAGCAAATATAAACTCTATATTATTATCATACTAATAATGAATAACTGCCTCACTAGGTACTTGTACTCTGCTCTGCAACAATTTTGTGAAATCAGATGGATTTTCACTCGAAACAATGAATACGATATTTGATTTTGAACCTTAAATTATTATCTATAAAGTCTTCTTCTCTTTCGTGTCGCTGGCACCACTGTATTTCAGATCTTATTGGCCCAAAACTTCGCCACTTCCACGGCGTCGTCGGTGACAGCGCAATGGTCACTTTAACAGCATGTTTTACGGCAAAAAGGGCAGGAAATGAGGTGAGGCATAGTTTGCGACATAGCTCCACATCAACAACCTACTGCAGTTCCGTCGAACTCCACCCTGTTAAAGTGGGGCTCACTTTAACAGGTTGGAGTTCCATCTTCCCATATGTGTCCTGAGACGGTTCAGGGACTTTCAAATGAACCACGAAAGGTTACACCCTACCTAATAGTAAAATGTAGTGATTTTCTGTAATCACCTAAAAGTACTGTAGGTACGTCTGCCTAAAATAAAATAATGTATTAACTAAGCAACTTGAAAAATATCTTCCTAAACGAATTATGGCGAGTAAAGCGTTAACTGACAGCCCTGCCTACCCCAGGGGAGTGAAGAAGGGAACGTAATTTATTCGCGGCTCGCACGACAGTCGTAGGTACTCGTATGTAGTTATCGTAATAAAAGATGTAAACCGAATTATATTACTTACTGCCTGTATGTTGGCAGAATACAATCTGATGAACGTACCGCTGGAAAATGTAAGGTCGTGTAAACTTCTTCTCTACACAGTCAATTTAGGTAGTCTTTTAAATACCTAGCTTGAATCTTGATTCTAGCTAGGTATTTAAAAGACTTTTTGAGGCAATCTAGAACAAAGGCACCGCCCCGACAAATACTAAACTAGAGCAGTGGCCGCTCAGTGGTGATGGCCCCGCATTATCAGTTGTAGGTCGTGGGTTTGAGCCCAGGCAGGTGCTTCACTTTGTGTAAATAATTTCATCACCACTGCTAGATCATCATCATCATGTCCTAGAACCAAAAATTCGAAGACATGTGAGTTCCACCAACCCTCACTGGCCCCGTGATTACGGCCCACTCCCTCTCAACGAGAGGAAGCCTGTGTCCCAGCAGTGGGAATGTTATAGGCTGATTATGATGAAACTTTATAGTAAATAGCTGTACCTGCACTACGCCGTAGCACACTCTGAGCTACGCCGTAGCACACTATGCTACTGGCGTGTGGTTGGTAGAATCATTATGGTCATTGCTAATAGAAGAACTACTTCTTATGTGTGTAAAAGTCTACTAAAGGGCCCAAAAAGGCCATTTTGGAGAATCATAAAAGGATAACATTATGAATTATAATATGGCGAAGACAGTCCGTGTTTTTATTTTTTTCGTTGCACTACGTAGGTACAATCAAAGAGATCGGGATTGGATTTGGATTGGATTGATTGGTATTATAGCACAGACAAAAAAAAATAACTGAAAAATGTTTGGCGACTTCCAGCCTCCCGAACAAGTTGGATTCCGTAAAGGCTTTAGCACCGTAGACCGCATACATACGCTGTGACGGGTTATACAGAAGACCGAAAAGTATAACCTGCCTCTCTGTTTAGCGTTTGTGGACTACGAGAAAGCTTTTGATTCGATCGAGACATGGGCTGTACTGCAGTCTCTTCAGTGGTGCCAGATTGATTATCGGTACATCGAGGTGCTGAAGTGTCTATACGCAAACGCCACTATGTCAGTCCGACTTCTGGATCATACCTCGAAACCTATCCTTCTTCTTCCTATCTTGATTTTTTCCTATCTTTCTTTTTCTTTAGCGAGGTGTGAGACGTTCTCTCTCTCCGAAACTGTTCACCGCTGCACTGGAGGATGTCTTCAAGGTTTTGAACTGGAAAGGGGCTGGCATCAACATCAATGGCGAGTACATAACTCACCTTCGGTTTGCCGACGATATCGTAGTCATGGCTGAGACTATGGAGGACCTCAGTATAATGCAAGATGACCTCAGTAGAGCCTCCGAAAGCGTGGGTCTTGAAATGAACATGGACAAAACGAAGGTCATGTCAAATGCCCATGTAACATCCACTCTCATGAAGATTGGAAAAGCTTCACTCGAAGTCGTGGACGAGTATGTTTACCTAGGACAAACTGTCCAGTTAGGTAGGTCTAACTTCGAGAAAGAGGTCAATCGTCGAATCCGACTCGGCTCGCGTTCGAGAAGCTACGCAATAATATCTCAGTGTCTCAAAACGAAAGTCTTTGACCAGCAGGGCTAACATGCGCAAGTCGACATAGCTCATAAACGAGATGACAAAATTTGTCGTTCTCGATTCGTTTGTCACTTTTCCTAACATGCGCACCACCCTCGAGAAGATATCTCGTCGTGACTTCGCCTTCTCGACGCGAGATAACCGATGTTGCTATTGCATGAAATCATACCATAATATAATTTAGTAACGCCGGTTTCATTCATGTCATTCGGTCTATTATTGGTGGGAATTGCGTGAACGCTGCCATATTTGTGAACGCGACGATACAATTGTCTCTTTGACATTTTGGTCAATTCAAAATTGGTTTTTGTTTGTTGTGGTACTTGTGGTTCGCGCCAAATATTTTCAAAACAATTTGAAATTGTGGAATTGTTACAAAGAAGATGGCTTTGGCATCAAAGAAATTGTAAGTATTAGATCAAAATCCCGTCACAGATGCATATTAGTTTATTAGCACCTCTATATTCAATGTTGTATAGATTGACTTACAAAACAAACCGTGTGAAGAATAGATTTTTCTACGAGTTATAAGATTATGTATTCATAATATCATGTTACATTAATAATCTCGATGAAATGTACTAACTGTAATGTACAACATAAACACACTATGCCATACATAAATCAACATTGAATGTTGACTATTCATCAAGTACCTACAACATTCTGTCATTGCTGTGAAACATTATTCGTAATACCAACGAAAGTTAACTTGTCATGTGTTTACTGTACAATAATATCATATCATATCATCATTTAATGCATTCATGTACTTAGTTTACAAGTTGTTACAAATAAATAGGTTTCATAAATAATAAATAGGCTTTGTAATTCGCCAGAGGGACTGGAACTCGTTATCCCGTAAGTCGAATGGGTTGCAGACATCGCGAATGACCTTCCTCTGTATTTTTCTAGCTTCCCTCTCCGCATACACAGTTAATAGATAATTATAGTACGGCACCGCCATTATACTTAAATTGTATAAGTTCACAGACAGAATTCTGTTACCCCTTTTCAGTTTTTTCTGTTTGTCGCGGTTTCTCGTCTACGAAAACCATCGACGAGAAACTTGTCATAGGAAAATGTCAAAATTCGACAACATTTAGCGCGCATGTTAGAGCCTGACGACAAAAACAGGTTTGACAGAACGACATGACTTCTATGTCAGAACGACACGACCTAAAAGTGTCGCCATGTTAGCTCCCATCGACAAACAGACATATGTCGTCTCAGCACGAGATAATGCGTCGACAAAATTTTGTCGACTTGCGCATGTTAGCCCTGCAGGGCGTGTTGCCAGTGATGATATATGGCACTGAAACGTGGTCGCTCACAATGGGCCTTATTAGAAGGCTAAAAGTCAACCAAAGGGCAACGGAGAGGGCTATCCTTGGAGTTTCCCTCTGCGTGATCGAATCAGAAATGAGATCTGCAGGAGAACCAAGGTAACCGATATAGCCCGAAGAATTGCCAAACTTATATATAAGTGGCAGTCGGCAAGGCACATTGCTCGCAGAACAGATGGCCGATGGGGCCGAAAGGTTCTGGAGTGGCGGCCGCGTACCGGAAGATGTAGCGTTGGAAGGCCTCCCACAAGGTGGATCGACGGTCTTGTGAAGGCCGCAGGAACCCGTTAGATGCGAGTAGCATAGAACCGGTCGAATTGGAGGTACTTGGGGGAGGCCTATGTCAAGCAGTGGACGTCTTTCGGCTGAAATGATGATGATGATGATGAATTATAACCTCAAAATCCGAAAGTGTTTTGGATTTTTTACAATTCTCAGAAGTGTCCGTGATTTTAATTTAGTTTCAATCGATTATATACATTATTTAGAACACAGAAAGTATATTATTCACATCCTTGCCGGTACTTAGGAAAACGATGTATGGACTCCGAACAATGTCCTTTGGCGCACAGGTAAAACATAGACCTGGATAAGGACATAACATACTTTTTATCCCGATTTTACATTCTCGTGGGATATCTCCGGAGCTCCACGCGAGTGAAGTCGCGGCAAAAACCTAGTTTCATATAAATTCAGTCCCATTTTTTAAGTTTGTATTAGTTTTAAACCTGGTGAATACTGACTATGCGAACATTGTGTAACAGGCATTACAAATGATGAAAACATCTGTAGGTTTCTACAGCACGATTTTTTTTTTTTGTGGATGGGAAATCATCAAATGACCCCTCCCGCTCTGGGTGGAGCGGAAGGGAGTGTCAGACTCTTACTGACTGAAACCCACCCGTGTTCCTTCCTTAGCCCTTTATGTTCCGGGCCAGCGGTAACCCTTTCGGACAATCCCGCTGGCTTCGGCCTTATGGGGCCCCACCTCGATGCTGACATCTCTTTGAGGCGCGCGTGGAACGATTGGTTTAACGATCGAATTTATTCTGTCTTGTAAAAGTTACAGCACTCGACATCTGGCGGAGGTACGCGTGTGTTCAAGAAGTTTGAAGTAAAATGCGATTATTTGAATTACACTACCTCATTGGCCTAGTTGTCGCGATTGCTGAGCGTGAGGTCATGGGTTCTATTCGGGGTCGAGCAAAGTCTTATAGTGTTGTACCGTCAGGAAGTAGCAGCCCGGAATCTAGATTTTTGCCCGGTTGATGGCAATAGGCTCACCCCCTATTACATGGGTGGGTGTACTATATGTGCATCTCTGCTTAACCTCTCGGAGAAAACAGGCGTAATGCTTGTTGTTCGTCTATTGTGTCGATACAACTTACTTACGTCTATTGTGTCGATACAACTTACTTACGTCTATTGTGTCGATACAACTTACTTACCTCTATTGTGTCGATACAACTTACTTACGATTATAGAAAATAATGAAATTCAAAGAAAAAATATATTCATTCTGCACAAATAAGACGCACATTATAAAATACATTTATACTAATACAAAGTAGCCAAAAGTCTCGTATTCGCAAAAAAAAAGCAAATGAAAAGAGAATAAAATGTTAAAAGTTTTACAATATTGCTTCCTTTATTTCAAAATTACCTCCATATCAACGCCAAAAATCACAAACACACACACACACATACATCTATTTACCTTCCCACGCAATCTACCCATCCTACCTGTAAACACACATAATCCACAGTTAGTAAATAATTACCGCGAGTAGATTGCAGCGAACTGTTGACGGCGGCGGCGCGTGTCCGCAAATACGGGCGCGCACACTCGCTGATTGATGATCTGATCAGTCTGATCACACAGCTACAGGCGCGAACGATTGCGCGCGGATGGGCGCTGATAACTGTGCTGTGCTCTGTGGCTGAGATGTTGCGATTGCGCGCGGATGGCCGCTGATAACTGTGCTGTGCTCTGTGGCTGAGATGTTGCGATTGCGCGCGGATGGCCGCTGATAACTGTGCTGTGCTCTGTGGCTGAGATGTTGCGATTGCGCGCGGATGGCCGCTGATAACTGTGCTGTGCTCTGTGGCTGAGATGTTGCGATTGCGCGCGGATGGCCGCTGATAACTGTGCTGTGCTCTGTGGCTGAGATGTTGCGACTGCGCGCGGATGGCCGCTGATAACTGTGCTGTGCTCTGTGGCTGAGATGTTGCGATTCATTTTGTTTTGTTTGTTTATTTTTCTGAGGGGCAACACCAATATTTTTTTAAACTTGTGCTTTTTGAATCTCAGAGTCAATCTGTGATTATTACATCCAATTTATCTACATTCATTTGACAAGTAATCGACACTTTGCTAACTTTTATTAACTGCCTGACTTCATAGATTACCAAAGTATGATGAAGAAAAAATAAGTAAAAATAATAAACTACAAGCCAGTGTTATGTAGTGTAGGTGTATTATTTGGAAGGCTTAGTAATATTACAGTACCTAATAAATAAACTAGTAGGTTTATTTTTATTATTTTATTATATTAACCAAAACAGTATGATACATGTGTGCTATGTTGTACACACTCGGCTTCCTTATCGCACACGTGTTTTATTCGACGTTTTTCAACACAGTTGTTAGGAAAAAACAGACTTGTATTGTTTTTAACTTTTATGGAAAATGGCGCGATGGTTTTGTTTTTCCGCGCGCCACACTCGAAATGCGCGCGCAGGTAGCAGGCGCAGGAGCTTAAATAAAAAATATAATAAACACAAAATAATGTTTAGACTGTTCGTAGTGTTGTCGTATGTCAAATTGTAGTTTAGTTAGTATGTAATTAGAAAGATTTTTTAAATATATTTTTTATTAATGTTCATAAAGTATATCGCTGAGTTTAAATCACTATATACTTAAAAAAACCACAGAAGAATTTGATGGCTTATATATGGCTAGTGAGTTCGGAAATATTTATATTATAATATCTAATATTGGTACTACAAAGAAACAAATTGAGACGGTAAGTTTGTAAGTTTTACATTCAAGGAATATTTTAAGTCTTATCTTATTCTCTAATATAACAATAGCACAAATAAAGATAGTAGTAAGTGTATAAAACTAAAGTACATACTCATAGTTTGTAATTTGCAGAATATCCTTTTTATTAAACATTTTGCTTTTTTTGAGGTTACAGAGGTATTTACCTGTTATGTCCATAGGAAGTTCATTTATTATTTTTGGTAGTATGTAAGTGTATATTCCCATACCATAATTATGTATTGTTACATCTAGGCAAGGTAAAGGTTTTTATGTTAGGTAAATGACGTGTCCTCCTATTTAAATTATTTATATTGATATATTCATCTTTTAGTATTGAAAGTCCGATCATGTTTTGTGTTGGCATTATGTTGCAATAATGAAATAGTTCAGAGTAATCATTTTGGTATTTTGTTTTAATTTTAAGTGGTACGATATTTTTGAGGTTTCGTTGTTGTAGTTTGTAAATTTTATCGTAATTAGTTTTATATGTTCTCCCATAGCTACTGAGACCAAACCCATTATGGAGTCAGCTAGGGCTAGGTATAGCAGTCTTAAAGTTTTATTATGGCATTTTATGTTTAAGTACGATTATACGACCCAGGGTAGATGTTAGTCTATCATATAGATAGTTAATGTGTGGTATAGATAGTTAATGGGTGGTGTGATTAAATTTGCAGTCGACTAAGAGAACAATGCATTTATGTTTCGTGACGAACTCTAATATTTCACAGCTACAACTATCGGTACATATTGCGTGTAGGCAGGAATGGTTATGCGCCTTGATGGATGGTGTGTAAGTGGCTTGATTATGTGAAGAATGTATGTGCATGGCTTTGGTTTTGTCGGCATTTATGACGAGGCCAACATCGTGCGACCACTTACATAGTAAGTCAAAGTTAATTTGAAGAAGACGCTCGGCCACTAAATTACGCAGACACTGAGGAACTATTGCAATACACAAAATGATACTCACATGCTCACACCCACACACGCACGCATATACACACATGCACACACAGACCCATGCACGCACTAACACACCCCCCCCCACACATACACAACCACACAGACCCATACACGCGCTAACACACCCCCAGTCACACACACACACACGCACACACCCTCTCACATACTCTTTATATCTAATGTACTAAAAATATTGTATACTGCTGTGGAAGAGCGGAGTCTCCTAACATAGGCATTACTTGCTTAACAGTAGGCTCCAATCACCAACTAATGTAAAAGTTTTTGGAGCCTACCTCTATAGTATTGCACATATCGTTGACATAGAGTAGGTATTCAGTAGGCCCGATTATTGACCCCTGTATCGTGCCTTTTATTGTTAATTTCATGTCGCTATACGAGTTTCCTAGCTTGACAGTCGTATATGGTATGCTATGGTAGCTCATAAATCACTTAAGTAGAAGACCCCATAAACCACTGCATTCTAGTTTCTAGGAAAGTGTATTATAATTAAGTGTGTCGAAAGCTTTGCTAAAATCAATAAAAATCAATCAAAATAAAAAAAGTACTATTGGCATAGAGAAATATATATATTGCTTCAGTGAGAATTCGCAATAATAAAACGCCAGTCAGGGTCTTTTCCATTTGGTTCCGGGAGAGACCACGGACAATTTGAGGTATATAGGTACATTTTAGTTCATTTTGGGAACAAGGACAATTCAATTAAAAAAAAAAGTGAAATATGGTCCGCGGATTCCTTTTGGCATGAAGTCTCTTTGATGAGATTAAAAAAAGCGCACATCTCCGACTAGAAAATAGTTATCTGTGGCGTTACCGCACAAGTGCGGTAACATAAAGTAAAAAGCACGCGTGTTTATGTGCATACACTGCATTATGGACCTCAAAGCATAAGAGCCAGTTTACGAGCAAGTGTGTTGAAAAAGATATTTCCCTGCAATTAAAAGTAAATATTGCCATTGAACCCTTCGGAAGAAACCATTAGCATGACCACATACCAAACCATTACCTACACGTGTATAAAGTTATCAGAATAGTGCGGAAGAGCTTTTCACTTAATTAAAACTAAATTCTGTCTAATTATAGTAACACCCACAAAACATTGCTAAAAACGTCCGTAATAATATCTCTTCAATAATTATTCTTGTTGGTAGAAAGTACAGCGAGCCATCAATTAGTGGAATTTATTGCCGTCTCCGGACGTTTCTTTATTTATCCGTCGTTTGTCAACGTCTACAGACGGCTGTAATTGCTAATGCTACTTCATTCGTTCTGCAATGAAAGCGATTGTTTCTGATAGCGAATGTATTACGGTTTCGTTTTCAGTAAGACTCTGTTTATCGTTACCGATTGGGGTTTAAGCATTGTAGAGCAGAAGTTTAAGATAGCTTGACTGTAATAGAATAATTTGTAACTACACACATCTAAATACATCTATTATTCTATTATGAAAATTATATACAACTATTTTATGCCCGATGCTTCATCATGGTCTATCCTTGTGCCAAATTTCCAAATCCTTTGTGCTGTTAAAACATAACAGACAGACAGATCGACAGAATTACATTATAATGTTAGTATAGATTTTCAGAGAGTTTTCACCTTGCAACAGCGAGTGTCGACGTAATTACCGCGAGTCCCAGTTGAACAGCCGGTATGCGGGTTTGCCACTCAAAATGAAAAAAAAACACACACTTTGTTTTTCTTCCATTTCTGAACAAGAATAGAAAATATGTGCCTACCAATATTTTCTACGTACTCATCAAACATGGCGGGATGCCGGTCCAATATTATTTTTATCAATATTTTCGTTCCAACTTCCTGCAAACTATACGCGAAGAATATTTTTTGAGCTCTCTGGCATGGTAGGGAAACGTAGCAAAAAATTATAGTTTTGCAAAAACTTCTACAGAACCAATATTGAGGTTAGATGAGAATTAGCTTGAACTACATTGTATGTGTACAATCACTTACTTATATCCTTACACTACAGTTTATTTTTTCAATGAAAACTAACTATTCTAAACTTTAAAAAAATAAAGGACTCAAATTTAATGGTCAGAATGATTATAGTTTCCGCCACGGGTTATTAGTTTTTAATGAACGGTGATTACAAAATATTTTACGCTTATAAACGCGAATAAACGTGAACTGGCTAAAAGGTCATAGCACACATATCAACTCGGAAAGGGATGGTCAACTCGACCCATTCAGTATTCTTTGTATGAAACTCCCTACTGCAACGCACACTAATCGGTATCGTAAAGTAAACGTCATCGTTCCCGAGCTTACAATCTCTTCGTCCACCCGTTGCCCCTCTCACCCCTCCCGCGGCCTGCCTGCAACACCATCAACCAGCGCAGCGGTCAGCGAGCCGTAAGCGCGGCGTCGCCGTCGCCTAGCCGTAGCCGAGTTGACGTATCGGAGCTTCTGATCCGCTTTGGTTACGTGCTTACGTTAGGTTGACGGCTAGGCGAAAGGCGATACGGTGATGATCCTTTTCCGAGTCAATATGTGTGCTATGACTTTCCGTTTTAATGTAAATGTCAAATGGTCTGTGGACTTTATTAGTGAAATTATTTCGTTTCCGCTTTGTTCCAAAAATATAAAATTGGGATTTAATACAGAGCTTTAAGATAAATGAACCGTGGTTATTATAAGTTTTATTATTATTATTATTTATTATTGATCAAGTAACATAGACTCTAACTACGGTTAGCTCGGCAAAAAAGAAAATACTGTTCCTATAACGCTATGATTATGTTTGTAGAGTTAGCAACAAAAGTCGATCAATACTTAAATTTTAAATCTAAGGTAGGTACCGAATCTTTGAGCAAATTATTTAATTAAAATCTGTACAGTAAAATTTTAAGAAAATGTACTCCTAGCTGTGATGTAAATAGCTAAAAAGAGGTTTGTCAAGAAATTTAGTGTAAATTTTGGTGATATTGATAATAATTATGTAAAAGTGATGACAAGACAAAAAAGGCAGTGAATCCGAAGGGATTTTATAACGTGTTCATTTGACAGTTTCTTATAGTCCATGCATCTCAACCCCAAGCTATTAAATATCCCGGTTCTGTTACAGAAAAAACATATTCTTCCTCAATTTATCTTGATACGTACGACAACGATAAAAGACAGGGTCTCAAAATGCGGCTTTATTACTGATGTATTGACCACAAAAACGTGCGCTCACCCCGATAACCCGCCATGATGCATCGGCGGCGCGGCGACAGTTATTGCTGCCATTGATTATATTTCAAGATGGCGGACATGTTTCACTGCGACATCAGCGCCGTTGTGTGATACATTGATACAATGATGTGATAAAAATGTATTAAGTCGTTTAATACCTATTCAATAATGGTGATCTAACACACATTTTTTTTAATAATCTTTGCGACATTTTTATTTATTTAAAGTTGACTAATTGTAATTTTAATCATGGCATATTCATTTGCCTTGCGTAGGTATCAAAATAATACACTTATCTAAATAAAGAAAAATAATTATTTTCCAAAGCTAAATACTGATTGTTAATATTTCGCCCGATTTAATAACAAAGAGATTGGTGTTGGTTATTGTCCGCATCACCCGTTGTTAGTCAAAAGCCGCACTCATTAAATTTAATTCTCATAATGGCCGGCGATTGTGAGTTGATCACTAGACCAGTCCACAACATTTGTTTTAAAAGCAAGATTAATATACATCGTAGCACTGGTATTAGTCTACACGAGCGAAAGAGACAGAAATATTTTTGCGATAGAGTGAAAGGGTTGAAGTTATACAAAGGAATTGTCTCGCATTATTTCATAAGAACGGACAACACAATATAACTTTTTATGTGTCCCTGTCTCCGCAGTTTTAATTTAGTGACGTAATAAGTTAGTGTCAGCTAGAAAATAATGTTGTTCATACATGTATTACTTGCAGTTTTATTCTTTGAAAATTAAAAGTTTTCATATTAAAATGTTAACAAAATGTTTCCAAGTTTTTGCTATTAATACAAGTTTAATATCAAAGTACAAAAACAAATGAAAGACGGATAACGGGATGAATGAACGGACAAATGAAAGTCACTAGTTAACATGACGAGATAATAAGGATTTTAGTGGGCAACCCTAAACAACATAATATATGTTTGTGAGAACTCTATGTGGTAGTAATCCCAACAAAAATCATAATAATTATAGTTTCAACCGAAAGATGTCCACTGCTGGACATATGCCTCCACCAAGCACCGCCACTTCGACCGGTTCTGTGCTTGTCGCATCAGCGGGGTCGTCCTATTTCAGTTATAGTTTTTCATCCAACGTTCTATGGGTCGACTTAGCTTACACTGAGGGGTTGGCAGCCATGACTACTGTGCTCCGCAGGAGGTCTGCGATGGGGATTTGATCACTAGGTGTTACCGAGCCGGGTGTGCACAATGCCTGTTGTAATGACTTCGCCGTCACTACTACTCCCTTGGGGATAGCGGGCGAGTGGTAATCTTATAGCGGGACTGTGACGTATTGGTTCGAGGATTGTTTGTAGTGGTATAGGATTTATAACTTTTAAAAAACTTATAGTGTTTGATTGCCAAAATATTTATAAAAGAACCGCTGCCTACACAATAACGAAGAACAAACGAGTTCTTTGAAAAACTGGTAAGTCAAAAAGTTTGCCTTGGCGAAACCATAACTTAAGTTAACTTTACATTTTTTGTATTCCACAAAAACAGTGTATTTCTGTACCTACATGAACAGCCGTAGACTTTTATCATACTATCACGTTCAGTTTCAGTTTCACGCCATTACCATGTCGTTCTGCTTTAATCTTGTATACATAATGAGCACACAATGCACGCATGCATAATACCTCTTTGATTTAATGTTATCCTCTGAAAAACGCATTTACAAAGTGACAAAGCCTATGAAAATCTTTAACAAAAAGTTGATGACAATCGTTATTACCGCGCTGCAAACAGAAATATTTAATCGAGCGGTCATAAAGGAATACAAGCGGCTCTCTGTATGTTCTGCGACCATAAAAATAACAGCTTTTGCTAAAGTACACACCATTCCATTTAAAACGGCCGATTCGTATCACAGTTAAATTTAAAGCGCTTGAAACTATCGCTGGATTGCTGAATATTGCTGATTTTAGTGCCTTTTTTATTAAAGTTTGATAGTGTGATGCAGCGAAAATGGTGATTTTGTCCATTATAGTAATTACCTGACCCGAGTTTAAAACGATTATATTTATTTGCTGAATCTCGTAAAATTAAAAATATCAACTTTTGAACCGTTTAAGCTGGGGGCGATTTCATTATTTTTTAAGAAACGAGGTGTAGTGGTATAAAACTGAAAATTCTTACGACTGTACAATGTAATCGGATATGTATCGATTTTCAGTCAAAACGTTTTAATTACCATCTAAAATCCTTCAGCAGCACTCGTTAAACTATTATTATTAAACAAAACCATTTTCATTGAAAAGACTGTGTCTCCGTCGTGTAAGGAACTAACTGGCGCGGGCGCAAGGTTCACATTGCGCTGCAGTGCGGTGCAGAGCGACGCGCTCTGCAAATATTTGAGCAGCCACCACTGCGCAGAGGAAGGCGAGGAATGTTGCAAGATGGCCACCGACCGCGGCCGGGAAGGAAAATTAACTCTTTAACTTAGAACTGGATTAGTTTCTTGTGCGCAAGTGGTTTGAACGTGGAAAAAATACAGATGTCTGTGAATTTACCCGAAAAATGGTCCATTAACTTGCAATTGGATAGAGCTGTCATTTGTGAATAATTAACTGATTTGGTTCTTTCTTTTCGCTGTAATTGTTACTTAAGCTATGATTTTGTTTTAATATTCAACAATAATAACATAATTATTTTGAGGTTTATTCTTACGATTATGTAGTATTTAAGCATTTACAGCGCGATTTTGTTCAACGTCCTTCGTCTGTATTACGTCACGACCTTCTCAATGAAACGGTTCATACGAAGTATTTGGTAAATACAACATCTCACTGAAAGTTACGAGTATGTTAAGGAGAAAGTTTCGATCGTGATACGAAGCTTGTTGGTATATTAAAGATTTAATTAAACTATTTAATCACACGTAGGGTTTTGTAAGATTAGACGCGGGTTTTGAACTTTTCTTACAGAAATTATGGTACGTAATTTAAGAAAGATTTCTTTGAGTGACCAAAATTTCTTCCACGTTATTATTTACTCTTCTTTCTACTTCGTCTTCGTTGTTTGTTTTATTAAATGATACCTGTTTCCCTAGGTAGATGTAGCTTTCGTATTCTATTGTATTTTCTTTTACATTAATTGGCTTTTTATTGCTGTTTGTCATTATTTTGGTTTTAGTAGCACTACTTAATAAACATGAAGAAAATTATTATATATACCTACATACTGCCCTGCCTGCTGTACGGTTGCCAATCTTGGTTATTCACGACAAGAGCCAAACAAAGGATTGAAACAACACAAAGAGCCATGGAGAGAAGTATACTGAACATAAGGAAAATACAAAAAATCAGAAGCGAAGTCACAAGATAAAAAACCAAGGTAACCGATGCCCTCACGCAAGCCCTAAAACTGAAATGGCAATGGGCTGGCCACGTATCACGATGCAAAGACGGTAATTTTTTGTAATTTTTAGGGTTCCGTACCAAAATGGTAAAAAAACGGAACCCTTATAATCATAATCATTTATTTGCACTAGGTATTGGTACAGCGTTGGTCTTAAATTTTAAGTAAGTTTCCTAATACATAGTCAGACATTTGACATGCAAAATTATGGTGAGACTAAGTCTGTCTGTCTGTCACAGCTGGATATCTCAAGAACTACTAATGCTATCAATTTGAAATTTGGAACAATTTTAGATGACGTTTGCCCAACTATTTTGCAAATAAGAAAAAAACTTTTTGTGCAACAGGGTCTGAAAAATTCGAAGTGGGGCTACTGGGGCATGTGGGGTATCATATGAAAGAGCGCAGTTTGCAGATTCTCAAACACTTTTTCTTTTTTTTTAGGCCGCATAGTTTTCGACATTTGATGAAAAAAAAAAAATATTATGTTCCCCCCCTTATCACCGAAGTTTGCAAAGAGAAAAATCTGAAATTATTCTGTGTGATAGAAGTTTATGTAAAGATTACAGGAAAAATAAAACGAAGTCTCCATATAGCACACTTTATCAGAAATCATCAACAATAGTTACATTAGTTCCACTATCGGTCAAGAGATGGCGCTAACATAAAACTGCAATATTCTACACCGCAGTGCACAGGATTAAAATTCTCTGATGAATATAGGCCTCGCCGATGAAAATTTAAAAACATATGATGGTACGGAACCCTCGGTGCGCGAGTCCGACTCGCTCTTGCCCGGTTTTTTAATTACCAATCTAAGATATTGCTGACGCGTCAAATATTTTACACACTTGTAATTATTATCATAAAAACACAACAGTGTAGATAAAAGTAATTTCTCATTCTACAATATACCAGAACATAATGTTCAAAGCGACTAACCTATTCTATCTCTCCATGCTATTTACATAATAATCAAAGGAGCTGCCCTGACACCGTCCAACCCGGAATTATGTTAAACCAGTGTGACAGTAGTTTGCAGATGTCTTCAAATGTGAGTTATTTGTTAAGTAAACTGCGTTCCGAGATATCTTAGCTGGCTGTGGCCTGATTTGTGTTGCACATGTGGACTTTACAACTGTGGCCACGAGAGCGAGTGGACGCTCGAAGAATACTTAGTTTATTCGTTCTGCTTGAAGACAGTTCGTTACTCGCCCAACTTCGGTAGGCTAGAGTCGGACTGAGTTAGTGTTCGCACTGGTAGTTAGGATTGGAATTGTATTCGAGTTCAACGCCCGAGTAAGTTGGGTTTGATAAATTTGGTTGTCGAATGTTTAAATTGATTTTTCTGTTACATTTTGCATAGTGTTCTCTATCTGTTGTCTTCGAATATTACCTAAGATCTAGACTTAATTTGTAACTCTAAACACTATGTAGGCATCATTCGAGTCTAGTATATATGACTGAATACTTGAATCAGCCTGCGTACAGGCTGATTCAAGGCCGTAACTACTAGCTTTTACTTATTTGGTCTAGACGGTCTGTAAGCTAATAAAGAGTGTAGTTATATGTCCATGTTTTAATTATGTTGATCCATTTTGTTTTGTGTTGCAAAATAAAGTATTTAGTCAATTAATTAGTTAGTCCAAGACCCACTATCTCTCAAAGTCAAAGTGAACTAACACAAAATTCCTGAAGTTTCACAGTTTCACTATTCCAAAACATCTAGTCTATTAACAAACAAACACCACTAAATCCCCATACAAAACTCAATTTAAACTTAAACCATGAGCAACTGCGTCAACAATTAATTTAGTGAACGCGCTTATCGGCTCGACTAAGTGACATTTTAATTTGTGTAATTTAGTCGCTCCTCGGCTTCGGTAAACAAAGCTAAGTTCCGCGCCCACGGTTTTTGTTCGCGCGTGTTTTGCGCGCAAGATAAACGCGTCAAGTTTACCGCATGCCGCCGGCCAAGTTACGAGAGATCGTATCTGTGTTGCCATGGAAATTTATAAAAACTTGGCCGCATGGACACTGCCGAAAATGTGGGAGTTAATACTTTTTGGTTGGTTACTTGTTTATTGTTTTCTTTTAGATCTTTCTCTAGCGTTCCACAAAAAATAAGACTATAACTAGTCAGCATAGTATATATTTTTTCATTCAACTTCAGGATATGTTTGATATAATAGATCTCAGTAGAAATACCCTGAAGTTTGTTTAAGACCCAAAACTCTCCACACTCCCTTCCACTCCACCCAGAGCAGGAGGGGTCATTATATGATTTGCCATCCTCAAAAAAAAAGACCTATACTTACAAAGTGAAGCAAACTCTCCGTTTCATTCACAAACTTTATTCCGAACATACATTGCCACCTAACCGCGGGATAAACTCTTATATCCCAAGTTCGCAACTTGTTTTCCTACCTGTAAGTATGTGCTGCAAGTTTTAGTTTATGTGCGGGCAACGAGGCGTGTTATTTATTTAGCTACAGTACACGTAATGCGAGGCCTGCTCTGAGATAGGACCTTATGTCGCGCTCGTGAACAACCGTCAGCCGCTCGCTTTTTGTTTATACTCACTAATTTTCTTGTGGTTAGTTTCTCGAATAGACCATCAGCGAACAGAGATCAAATTTTCGAATCGTAAAGCACGCAAGTACACTGTATAATATTTGTCTTTGGAGATTTTAAATCACATTGTCATTAGTTCGAGAATATCACAAGTCGAGTCTCGTATAGTAAGCGTCTGGTAATCGCATTAAATTTTTTGTTACTCGCGCTTGAGTGTAAACGCATTAGTGCGATAATCGTTTGGCGAGTCTCGCTTCTCGCATAACATTCTCGCCCCTCAATAGTAGCCAAACTCTTCTCATGTAAATGGCGCTTCAGGATTCCGAAGCAACATTCCTAGAAAGTTGGAGTTTCGATTTAGGACAAACTACGTTTATTTTGTCTTCAACTTTATCGTAAAATCGAGCTTAGGTTCTTTAAAAGTTTATTTATACATCTGCGGTGTCTAACTTATTTCTCTAAGTAAAGCCTCATGTTTTTATGAGCTTTCTGCGGAAGCTAGAATTTAATTTCAGCAAGTGAAGAAGTTATTTTATACGTCGGTATAACCCGTGTATGCTAAGAAGGCAGTGGGTGAGACTGGTTTATGGCCGGAGATGTGCCAGGCAGAGGCGGGTGGGAATGAATGAGGAATGAAAGTAGCTATACTTAGGTACTTGTGGTGTACTTAGGTTTATTAAAAGTGATTGAATTGGAGTGACTAAAATAAATAGATAAAACCAAATGACTGTATCTTTATTTTATTGTCAGATTTTACGGATAGTAGAGGGGCGAAATAGATCCGAAATACAATACTAAAATAAACCACATACGAAGCAGAGGTGTGGCCATGATTTAATAGAGCATTCCAAGAAGCCACTTCACCTATTTATAAAAGTAAACTGTCTTATTTCCCCTTTCACTAAAGAATATAAGCTGTAGACACACTTCATAAATCAATGTCACGTAATAAACGTCACGATAAATATATATTTGTCGCCCGTCAAACGGTAGGAATCACGAGGAAATGCGTGAAAACCCCATACTGTACAAAAAATATAGCCAACCAAAAACATACCCTAAACATAATGTATAGAGTGCTATATCCAGTGTAGGCAGTGGGGGTTATTGAATATCGAATAAGTTCGGATCAGTGATTGATATCACTTTTCATGCCACATATATAGTAATATCGACCTATACAATATACGAACTAGTAAACATAAATAAAAAGGGGATTGAGGTCTTAAGCCAAGCGCGGACGTCGAGTGGATCTATGGTGAGATGTATGGGCAAACTGATAGGCGATATTTGTCTGAGGATAAGAGACACCATCCGTATTCCTTAATAACAATAACTATGAACTAGTTAGTCACTAGTGGATTAACCTTACCAGATTATTACTAGCACTAGGAAGTGGTTGTGGGCGGCTGTTCTGGGGGACCGTCGTAGGTCATTTTTGACGTTCAATAAGTTTAGTGCTTATTGTCAGCCTATTTGGAATAAATGACTTTAAATTTTAATTATGTTCCTTTATCTGATCTCAGCATTAAAAAAAAAACCTAATTAATGTCAATAACTATTAATATCTAAAAGTTGTGAATTGTTTCCTAATTTTAAAGCTATTTGCTGTGGCCTATAGGGTCCGTAATTATAACTTAGCTTTAAGTAGGTAATTTTGACATCTTGTTAAAATTATGGAGCGCAAATATGAAACAGACATTCATGTATATTTCACTTGGTATGCCTGAAAAACAGGGACGCTAAAGCACACGAATATAAATACTGCTATAAAAATTAAATCAATTTTGTAATTCGACACCAATCAGAAACTCCATTGCGAACTATCTTGGCTGCACAATCAGGGATCAATCGAGAATTGCATCCGTCGGATACCGCAGCCGCTGCGACCAGCAGCGACGTCTTGGCGACACAACTAGTGCCTCCAGCCAGAAGCTATTTGAACCTTAAGTTGTACATCTTAGAGGCGAGACGGACTGCAGATGTAGTTGGTCTCGGGTAATGTGGACGTAATTGTGTGTCAGAGCCACACATATCCATTACTGATCCACGTAAACTCCACGGATTAGTTTTTGATATAGACACGATAATAAATTGAGGCCAGTATCGTTAGATGATACTCTTCACAATGTTATTGAAGGTTCACGAGATATAACAATTGCTATTGGAAATGAAAAAAAATATAAGTACGTCTTGTCAGATTTTGTAAGGGTATGATTTTCCTTTATTATTTGGAGAATTGTTCTGCTTTATATAAAATATTACTTTTAAATGGTGATACTAAAATGTTTTTATCAAGAAAGATTTTTTCTTTTATAAAACCTTGTTAACTTTTGATTGGACCTAGATTAGACCTGAGGGAATGATCGGATAGTTAGAAGCGAATCGTCTAAGTACTTCGGATTTGTGCTGCGCTGGTCTGAAGATATCGACCACGGCACTGGACTCGATGTCTAAGCCCGTATAAGCAATATGCGAAAAATGACCGGAGTTACACCTACACCCGCAATGCCCTTGTCAGATTCAGAAACATGGTCTAAAAGTACATTATCCGACTAGTATTCCTATGTCATGATAAGAAGTGACTCGGTGCCAAAACACAGTGACGAACAATTCAATAAGTTGGGCATTAAAAGCATAAAAGGCCCGCAGAGTATTTTCAAAAGAAAGGTTAGAGGTCCAAAATGATTCGATAAACCGTACCCTGTCGTACCCGCATAAACAATCTCCATTGCCAAGTACGTACCTACACAAGCTAAAAGAGTGTGCCAACATCACATAAAGTACTTGGGCGTGTCATTGCGTTGACAAGGAATCTCAATCACGTGTTGAACCCGACCCTTCAACCCTTCGCCTGAAACCTAGTGATAAATTATTCAGGCCTATAGGTCTCAGATCTAAGTTCCTAGGTACCTTTTTGACCTCACGAGGTCTGGTCCTCGCCGTAAATTAAATATGCCACGCCATTACTCAATTTTGCCAGAAACTGGGACTTAGAGAGCCAGAAGGCCCCCTTATTAAACTTTTTACGAGTCAAGTTGGCTCGAACATTAAATATATTGGTTTCGCTTGGCCGGAAGAACGCCTCCTGTTATGAAACGCTGTCTATATGAAGAGTAGTGCGAAACGTTAGGCCTTAGCTCTTTTGGAACAAATATTGAGTCTTTTCATACTGATACCTAATGAGAAAAGTAAATGAGGGCTTGTGGTTTAGTAATAACAGCCGCACGGGTCGATCGATCATGCCGCGGTTGGTCCTTGGATGGGTCTGTCTTTACTTATTAAAACCCGTCGGCGGCGGCGCCTCGAAAAGCTCGTTAAGTCGTTGGTCCCGGCTGTCATTCGAGGATATTAGGCAGTCGTTACGGGTGGTCAGAAGAATCGTATAACCCAATAACTGGGTTGTGGAGGTCAGATAGGCAGTCGCCTCATGTAAAATACTGGTGTTCAGTTAGATTGAAAGCCGACCCCAACATAGTTGGGAAAATGCAGGCAGTTGATGATGATGATGATGATGACGATAAAAGTAAATGTTTATTTGCACTGTCAGTGGAACGTAGTGTAGATATATACACCGAACAAATATTAATAAGAATGATCTAAAGTTCTTTAAATATATAATGCTATATTTGGTGTGTCATCCTTCAAAACGTATCTATTTCTGGTATTAAAATCTTTGCATAAATCTCATGTTAAGCTTCCCCATTATGAAATTTGCATAATTTTCTGTGATGCCTTCATTATCAGAGTATATGTATATATAACCTAACCACGATGTCGTCGTGTCGAGCTGGAATGTTGACAATAACTTACTCCAATTTCGTAACTAGTAATAAGCCAAGCGAAGAAAGGAAACGTTGCAGCCTACGATTGTTATAAATAAAACAATATTATTGGTTGTAAAAGTGTACAAAACAAAGTGGGGGTTGGTAACAAAGCCTGGCATCCATTGGTCTGTCACAAGCAGACAGCGAGGTTGTTACTGTTGTCCCAGGGATGCCAAACGACTTTGTTTTTCACAAACGTTTTTTGTAGAGCAGCTAGTTTTTTATTCCATTGGGATTGACTTATTTTTTTAGTTTATACATAGTGTACGTTTTTGAATGCGAGAGATATCAATCGAGTTGTTTGTGTGAGTGATTCCCAAACCAAAGGGACTGCGGAAAGCGATATGTTATTACTTGTGTCATGCGGTTATGATATCTCTCTTTTATAGTTTCAGTACATACTTTGACATGGTTGTAAATTGTTTAGTAACGGAGAGTAGGATTTATTTATTTGTAAACATTGTTTAAAGTTAAGAGACGTTTAAACGTAAAAAAATACCAAACGCCTGGCCAATCGGATCATTGCTGAACTTGACTTTAAATATAACGCGTCGTCATTGCTGAACTTTACTTTAAATATAACGCGTCGTCATTTTCGTTCCAGCAATGTTCATAAATGAACCCCTGTGAGATTCAGATTCCAGAGTTAGCATTTTTTTACATAATAATTAACAGTTTCCTTAGCTGCCTATCTTCTTTCACCTAAAGACCTTGTCGAGGCATTTCGCTTCTGCCTTTTCCTTGGATAGCCCCTCAGTCACCGCAGGGGTCTCGGCTACGAGTAATATTTCCGCGAGATGGAATAATCAGTGAGAGACGTCTTCGTGGCCTACTGCACACTGTGTCATTGTCTTGAGGACGTCAGCTACAATAATTCTTGCACAGTCGGGAAAATAAATTGTTGATCAAATTGACATACTACGTCAATATTTGCTGTTATAGTCATATCATGAAACTGTCAACTTGATAAGTCTGACAACCAGTCTTACCAAGGGGTATCGTATTACCCAGTAACTGGGTTGTGGAGGTCAGATAGACAGTCGCTTCATGGAAAATACTGGTATTCAGCTGCACCCGGTTAGACTGGAAGCCGACCCCAACATAGTTGGGAAAAGGCTAGGCAGATGATGATGATGAGTCATTTCATAAAACTGTCAAAGAATGACACTTGTGATTTAAATATACGGACAATTTAAGTTGGTAGTTATTTTGCAACACAATTAATTTCCATGAATTTACCTTTGCTTTTGTGCGTAACATTATGAATCTCTCCTGTTACTATACAGGTGACTATTGTAAGCCTCATGTGGGTACCTAAATCTTCTTCTTGTTGCGGATACTTCCATACAGATGTGATTTGGGGCGATGCCTATTACCAAAGTGTTCAATTAGGTGTTGCAGCCAGTTGCAAAATACAGTAACACAGAGATAAGCACAGAAAGTACATTAAGGATTGAAGACATGCACGGATCGGTAAGTAATAGTTCACAAGCGTAGAAGCCGAAGGTGAAAGTACAGTCAGAAACAAAAGTCGATCAACACTTCAGTTTCCAAAATCTATTAGCAGTATTTTCGACTTTTATTGCTGACCGTAATAATGTACACATGGAAATACTATCTAAGTATATTAATAGGTATAATTGTTATACAAGGCGTGATGGAATGACTGTACTCATCATTATGAACAAACTTTTACTAAGATCAAGGCTAAAATCTCAAAAAAAAACAGAACTTTTAACGTGTTATGCGAACCTTACTGTGTTTAATAAAATAAACCAACTTATGTATAAACTACTTACTTTAATATACTATAACATTTCTCACAAAAATCCACCCACGAATTCAATAAGCGTGTTGCTTTAAAATAAGTTTGTTGGCACGTAGAATACCAACAGCCCGCAAGCACGCTCATCTCTCATACATGTTACATGGACAAACGGCTTAACTCGCACATCTCAGCCACTACATACCCTCCCAACAATGAGTATCACCAACGCTGGTCTAACTTTGCAACGCCTCGGGCGAACTCCACAAAGGTGCAATACCCACCCGCAAACGTGTGCATAACATCTTAACTTTTTACTATAACCCATTCGAAAATCAAGCTTGATGGTTCTATACAAGGTTGCAATTTCTCTGGCGAGGTATTAAAAGTGAAATGTTCTAGAATGTTTCCAAAAGGTTTTGAAAGCGCGGTCTCCTGGCAGGCGTGTATACTCTGGCTCACTGCGGCTGATGTAAGAATGACCTCAATAGCCAACGGATTCGCTTCTTGTTCTGCACTTTGCATTAAAGTGCATTAACACCTGATTCATGACGTCACACTAATTAGTTATTCTATGCATGTGTCATGAATGTTATGATGGACGAGGTGGCGGAGAATTTTAGTGCACTATAACTGTAAATATTAGTGCACTAACTGCAAACATTAGTGGTTGGATGCATAATAGTTATGTTCACGTTTGGCTAGCTGTTCTGCTTCGATAATTTTTAATTATTCAGGCTTGTTGTTTAGTCCTTAGTGAGTTTCGCTGTTTAGAATGTTTACGATTAATTTACGTTAATTAAGTCTGGTTTCGATCAGATGCATTCTAAAAAAGTTTAAGGTACAAAGTGCAACATATGCAGAAATTAAAAATTACATTTCATTATTGTATTCACTAAAAACTTACAAAAATTAAAAGTGTACGTAAGTCTACGTTACCTCAATTTAGGGTTTGAGATAAATTATTGATACTTGATAATAGCCGTGACACATACCGAATGACATAAACCTCATAAGTAGGTAGGCCGAAAGCCCGTAAAGAGCTCACAGCACTTATGCATCTATGAGCTCCTTACGAGCTTTCGGTGCCGGGAAGAGTAAATTAAACAACGGTTTTTCATATAACTTCGATAAATAATTATTCCTAGAAAACGGACGCGCGGAGGAAGCATGCTAGCACCAAATAGGCTATATTTACATCAACTACGCCCGTTCTCGATAAAATAGGGTTACCGTAGTATCCAATTTTATCCCTCTGAAACAAATATTAAGTTAACTTATACCTATAAAAATAATTACCTAACGCCTGAAATAAATGTTGAAAATATGAGGTATATATTGTCTCTTGAAAGAGTAAGCTTAAGTAAAGACGAAGGACTCGCGATAATCTTAGGCTACCCGGCGCCTCTTACATCTGTGAGTTTTTTACGAGCTTTCGGTACCGGGATGAGTAAATAAAATAACGGTTTGTCATATTACTTCGATAATTATTCCTAGAAAACTGTTTTACGTTTTAATACATTTTTATATGCGCTCACAATGGGCCTTATTAGAAGGCTAAAAGTCACCCAAAAGGCAATGGAGAGGGCTATGCTTGGAGTTTCCTTGCGTGATCGAATCAGAAATGAGGAGATCCGCAGGAGAACCAAGGTAACCGACACAGCCCGAAGAATTGCCAAACTTAAGTGGCAGTGGACAGGGCACATTGCTCGCAGAATAGATGGCCGATGGGGTCGAAAGGTTCTGGAGTGACGACCGCGTACCGGAAGACGTAGCGTTGGAAAGCCTCCCACAAGGTGGACCGACGACCTTGTGAAGGCCGCAGGAACCCGTTGGATGCGAGAAGCACAGAACCGGTCGAAGTGGAGGTGCTTGGAGGAGGCCTATGTCCAGCAGTGGACGTCTTTCGGCTGAAATGATGATGATGATGATGATTTTAATTGTGTATGTTTAAAATACTTAATGTATGTAGGTGGTTTGAATTAGGATGATATCCTAATCGTCACATTGTACATAATATATTGCTGTTTATGAGAAAAGATGAAAATAAAAAATATAACTTGAAATCTCACTCCATACTGTAAGTTTTATCTGCTATACTTTTTTTAAATTAACGTTTGTCTCGTTTTACTTGCTAATAACTTTTTAACGGACTCGCGGAGGTTGCATTTAAGTGCCAAATAGGCTATAATCTCTACAGTACACAGTTATAAAAAACTCGCTACAGTTCGACCCTGAATGTATTCCCGGTTCATGCCGATTGACAAACAAACAGATCCGCGCTGATTGATCAGTGAACAAATACTATGACAAATATATTGGTGCCTCGCAGGCGGTGACGGGAATTTATTGTGTTTTAGCGAACGTCAATAATGCGCTGCCTTTTTTTTGCTTTTTTGTAGACGCGAAAGTAGAGTATTCTATTTTTTTTTTATTTATACTTATTTAGTTAGTATATTTTAAACAGCTTTCCCTGTTTAAAATATTTCAAAAGTAAACTTTATTAAATTGAAGACATTAACTTAGGTAACAGGAAAAAGCATATTTTGTAGCTTAAGAAATCAAACTTAATGTTATCATGTTTACAAAATCTTCTAAAGTAAGTAATGTACTTCACAAATATTATATTCATACTAACCTCAAAGAAATTGACCGTATTTTGACATCAAGCTCAGCTCAGTAAATAAGTATAGCAGGTAAGTATTACGTGAAGTATGCAGGCATAAGATCACTGGCCCATTTCCCCCGGCGCGGTTTACGACTCCCCGGGAACATGACTACGTGATAAACTGAGATTAGCATGCGATTGATGCAATTTATATTCATAGATTTAACAAATCAGGACTTCAACTACTGAGTTTGATTCAGGAGTAAGGAGAAAACAAAGTATATTTCATGCAAAACAAGTTGTTAAAGGGGATGAAGGCAAAAAGGATAAGTTTGTTTTGCTAGTAAATTTTCCGGAAACTAATAATGAACGCCTTCATTGTTCGATGTTTTGTTGTCCGATACATCTTTCTTGAAATATTTAAACGAGAAGAAAAGCGTTTTGCCAGCGTGGAACCTATTTCAATGTTCATTACTTAAATAGAGCTCCCCTATAGAGTCAACTAATACCAACTGATTTTATTGAGAATTAGCTGTATCTAAATGTTATTTCCTGACAAGTAGGTAAGGTATCGTTGTGAATTAAATCTATCATCCGCAACTTCTTCAACGGCGCTTAGCCAGAAGAGTTTCGCATTGTATAACCATTTTGGCCACCTTATCCACTGCGACCCCACGGCACACGGTGCAACCCAACGCCACGCTATGTATAGATGCGTGGCTAGTAAACAGATGAACTCTCCGTGCACTGTCTACGCAGCAGTGGGCTTGCGCCTTTGTTTATTGTTTATTGTTAATTAAAACGGTAACACGAATTACATTAATTAACATAAAAAAAAATTCAACAGGTATAGTAGATATAAAATATCAACTACTAACATATAATAGAGGATACCCTAGCATACTTCTTCTCACAAAACATCAGACATACCCGCATAATTCTACTCCATTCATCGGCAAACAGATCACATTCAGGTTTGGTGGCCAGGAGGGCATTAAGCATCCTTAGAGTACGACACACAGGGGACTCTGCTCTGGCGACAGTTTTAGATGACGGCGGTGCAAACAGATTGTGTCGACGGCTTTGGCGATGTCCGATGTATTTGTCGGGAACAAATAGCCGACAGAAAAGATCGTGGAGCTCAGGAATGTCGATGCGTCCTCTGAGAGTTTTGCAGGCTACTGTGAGCTGTTGAAAGCCACGTCTAACCTCCAACGAGTTGAAGCCCAATAGTCCTAGGAGGTAATTAGTAGGGTACATGAAAGGGAAGAAGTGAAACGCCTTTTTATGTAGAAATCTCAAGAAAGTTTTTTGTACCTTTTCCAACGTTAACGTTTGATTCGCTGTGTAGGGATGCCAGATACAGGCACCAGCCTCAAGTTTACTACGAACCAAAGTGGTGTACAGAAGCTTGATTACATTTGGGTTGTGAAAATCACGGGCATTTCTCAAAACAAAACCCAGGCGCCTAAAAGATTCCTTGGCAAGAGAGGAGATGTGATCTCTAAATGTCAGACCAGTGCCAGGTCCTTTATTTTAGTGACACGAGCTATTAATTCACCACCCAATCTGTAGTTATAGTGGAGTGGTTGAAGTTTTCGACCATACGTCATGACGTAACACTTAGTGGAATTAAAAAAGAGTTTATTCACCATGCTCCACTCATATAAGGCATCAATGTCCCTTTGTAGGAGTATGCAATCAGCGACCGTATCGATTCGAACCAATAGTTTTAAGTCATCAGCGTAGAGCAAGCATTTTGCAAACTTGACCTTATTTATAAGATCATTGATCATGATAAGGAAAAGCAATGGACCAAGCACGGATCCCTGACTCACACTTGAGCGAGTATTATAAGGTTCGGACTCAAAGCAAACATGCCTAACAAATTGCCTGCGGCCTCGCAGATAGTCCGCGAAGAAGTTCAGGAACTCTGACGAGAAATGATGCCTACAATTTCATCAAGAGCACGTCATTGTCAACCCTGTCGAACGCTTTACAGAAATCAAAATAGAGGACATCCACTTGCCCCGCACTGTCCAAAACCCTAGAAATGTAATCGACATGAGTCATCAGATTCGAATTGATAGAGCGGCCCTGGTGAAAACCGTGCTGGGCATCAGATAGAAATGCATTCATATGTCTGTAGATGTACGTGTGGAGTATGTGCTCGAAAACCTTTGCTAGGGTTGGTAGGACCGCAATGAATGCCTTTGCCAATTTTAGCGTAAGATGATAAGTGACGGGTACTTTGATTGCGTAACAAGAACTCCGGTAATTAATTGGCTGCCTATTGAAGAAGTCTGTTTAATTACTTTCATCGTTGATGGAAGGAATGTTTATGGTTTCTGACATTCTGTAAAATGAAGACTCAATAAATGGATTTTTTGCTGTGCAATATCATTTTCTGATCGTAACATAATCTATATCGTAAAATATTAAGTTAGAGTTAAATTGCTTCTTAGTGCCTATTAGTAGAAATTGCAATTTTAGTTCATAATAATAAAGAAAAAAAAAATCTGATCATCATGTTTGTGTATAGTTAACAGAGCTAGTTCACTTGTGTGTGTTGTTCGCACTTTTGCCAGTTTGGTTTATCAATTCATATAAGTTTATTCCATATATTAAACCAGTATGTAGTAACACATTACACCATTGTGCATTGTAATCAGAGAGGTGACCACTACGAATTAGAGCGCGTTTCCCGCTCGCTAGCCGTCTCCAAGCTTTTGGGTAGGATTGTTGTGATAAAGGTATTTGTAAATTGTACTGTTTAACAAGTTTTATAAACCCGTCTGTACTTTCATTTACGCTACTGTTATCACAACTTCTTCTTCTCCAGTTATAAACTGCTTTAAAATGATGTCGTTCCTCTTAATACGAGTACTTCCATTTCTGCTAATACAAATTCTAAAATACAATATTAAAATACGAAGCTGCCTTACCTTGTATTCCAAGGTAATGTTCTAAGGAGAGGTTGAGGTAGCTGTCTCCTAAAGTATTCTAATATTACTGTCAGTCGCACCTGCCGCTGGAGCTGTTCTATAAAGAAACCTGAACATCTTATTTAATTATGGAATGCTAGACCAGGTGCTGCCCGACAGTTCGTTTGTCAAGCAAATGCTTTTGCCCTTTAATAACTCCTTTTCTAGCAGTAATGATAATCTTCACTGCCAAATGTGTTTGTAGACCCTATGTACAAGGAAACGTGGTAAGTGCTATGCATAGATAGTTCCTCCAGCAATGCCGAACGACCTTCCTAGCACCTTCTATATGCGGCGTCTCTTCGCAGACCATGGCCCACCTTCCTTCTTGTGCCGCATGCCCTGTTACCTGTATACATAATATGCGGCATCTCCCCGTAGACCATGGCCTATCTTTCTTCTTGCGCCGCATATCCTGTCACCTGTATACATAATATGCGGCGTCTCCCCGCAGATCATGGCCCACCTTCCTTCTTGTGCCGCATGCCCTGTTACCTGTATACATAATATGCGGCGTCTCCCCGCAGATCATGGCCTATCTTTCTTCTTGCGCCGCATGTCCTGTCACCTGTATAGGCTGTATACATACTATGCGGCGTCTCCCCGCAGACCATGGCCCACCTTTCTTCTTCTTCTTGCCCTGTCACCTGTATGTTGGAGCTGCTGAAGACTTTAAGACTATCTTCGCATTGTATAAACTCAATCTCTTTTGTATATAATTGCATAGCACAGGTGTGTCATGCGCATTTAGCTTGGATCATTTAGCTCCCTTCAAAATCCGTGCGTCATGATCGTGAACGGGTGCCGTCTGTTGGAACTTACACCTCTTCCAGCTGCATCGGCTTATTATAATTATAATTATTTTATTATTGGATTTATTCTATTTGCTGTACTCACGAATTTAACGTGTATGTCTTTTTTACATCGTTCTCACATATAAAGAAATTCAACAATAATGGTGTAACTAATATTTTTGTAACAATATAATTTAAAAGTCCATATCGTTCTTCTCCTCAGGTACCTACTATGGCATGGGCAACTAGCTTCGTAATACTGACTGACATCTCAATGTCCTGTTGACAATCCAAAAGTGCCTGTAAATGGTTAATTTGAAATAAATGCTTTGAGTTTGAGTTTAAGCTGTTTCAGGAAAAAAACGCAACAAATTACAAACAGTATAACAGAATATCACACGTAATTTTCCGTGCACGTGCACAAATCTAGCAATAAGTCATAATCTACGGAATCACTGAACATTACATCTCTAGTTGTTATTCACGTCAGGAGGCGGGCATTAGAGCCGTAGGCTCGGCCGAGTTGGAAACCTTTCGGGCGAACTCGGATCAACTTCGGAAAAGTTCGTTGGTGCTCGGACTTAGTCTAGCTATTTGCATGCTATTTTGTCATGCTGGTCTAGGGATCCATTTGTTTAGGGTGTCTTTGGCTTGAAGCCAGTTCAGCGTAAAAGTGTAAACAATGCAATCTGATCATTAGCTGTTGGGCTTTATGACAGTATTACACAAACATAATGTGATCTGATTTCTGGGGATTGATTTCTGTAAACACTCGGTTACCTTTAGAAAGAAGTTCCAAGTTTAGTGGGATTGCCTTATAATCTGGTTTTACTGTAATATCAGTGTCATAAATTAGTCAGATATGTGTCATTATAATACTAATGATAATCACAGTAATATTTTAAAGAAGAAAGTTTGTGAGTGTGTGTATGTGTGGGGGTGTATTTATAGAGGTAGCTGACACCCTGGATTAACATATAGGCTACTTTTTATCCCGATATTCCCACAGGATCGAAACTTATGCGGGTGAAACCGCAAGGCGCAGCTAGTTAATAATTCTAAACCTTAACTTTACCTACAACCTAATTTTATTTTGTCAATATATTTATATTTGATTTGTCAAAGACAAATCGGATCATTTATTATGCTCATTACCTTTGATTTTCGGTTTTCAGTGGAGGACCGGAATTGATTCAAGGACCTTATAATAAGGGTTGACCCGACTTCTAGGTTATCGAACAATCCAACTAATTTTGCTGACAAATAAGACCGAAAATCTCCACTACATTAGGTTCATTTTGTTCGGTTCCTAAAATGAGAATTTTACTTACTTTCAAATTATTTTTATGTTGGTAATAGCCGATCTTTAACTTGACCCACCCATACCGTAGATGGAGAATTAAAACTCAAAGCATTTACTTCAATTAAACCATTGACAGGCAGTCGATCAGTTTCATAAACATAGGAACTGAAAATAAATTTTACGATTCTTGTCATTTGTCAATCACGTTTTTACATTAAGTATATCTATTACATTATCTATCATTTCGTGTAAGTTATTGAATATCTGCCCTTTTAGTTAAACATCACGTCTAATCAAATAACGTTAAGATTTTCCAAATAAATAGGTATCTACAATCATTATTTTGAGAAATCTTGCTACCTCTTCAGATGTTATTTCCACTTCAGCTAATGCTCGGAATCTATTCACTCGAGTGCTTACGTCATAACCGGGTTATATACTTAGTCCACTCAGCGTTATCTTCCGACCCACTATAATTTACTTCAGTTATTAATAACTGAAATTAACTAATTTCGCCATACTTTGTTATAACAAAGTATGGCGAAGTTGGCCTCTTAAATATTTAACCTACCTGACGCCGCCTGAAGGTACTATTTGGAACCGAGCTGCCAACTGCAACTGCCGACAGCACGTGCAGCGGCTCATGCATCGCTCGTGTCTGGCTGGCAGTCGCTGCACGTGCTCTCGGCAGTCGCTGCACGTGCTGTTGGCAGTTGCAGTTGGCAGCTCGGTTCCAAATATTACCTTTATACCTTTAACCCGTCGCGCGTCTAATTAGCAGTCAATGGAAATTTTACACATGGTGTACACTCGACGTGCGTAGAGAAAGACAATTTTTTGTTAGGTTGAATTGCAAAACAAAAGCCAATTCTGCAATTACTCATCAAGCTCTTTATTTGAAGATAGGTATATATGATATATAGATACGTAGGTAGGTATGCATAAGGGGTCTTGAAACATACTTTCCAACTGATAGGATATCTCTTCCAACGAGATTGATATCACAAAATTGAATAATAATTAAGATAGTAGCAATTACAATAATTCCGTGAAATTAAATCATGTTCATTTCTGTAAGTAGATCTTTTGAGGCATGTCTTGGCTATCGGTGTTGTAATATTGTTGTTGCAGGCTTACAAGAAGTTATTCAACCAGCGCCTGTGTGACGTGATGCGGGTGTACCCTGTAGGATAGCCTGCGTCGCAGCCGATGCCGCGGTACGTCAAGGACACCAGCCCCACCTACAGGGGGAAAACAAAGAACACAAGCTAATTAATTATATTCACATTTCATCGTCATTTTCCTACGCCTATCTCAACATAGGGTGAGTGCAGCACGTCTTTTTCCTCGACATAATTATTTGTATTCGCCATCATTTCAGAAGTAACTTCAGCCATTTTCATCTTCCACACAATCTATTGATCAAAATCAAAATCATTCTTCAGATCTATTCTTTAGTGCTTGTTTATTGTGACCTTTTCTTCATATCACATGACATGTACTACCATGATAAGCAGCTACTTTACAGCTTTTCTGACACAGCCGCTACTTTTAAACATTCAATTATAAAAATATTATTAAGCATAGTCATTTCTTATCTTACCCAATATCGTCCCACCACAAATGCCTCTTAAAATTCAAATCTCTGCTGTTACAGTTGTCATTCATCGCTTTTGTAGTCCAGCATTTGAATCCATACAAGACAGCAGATCTTATCATTGTTTTAAAGATTTTTACGTCATAGTAATTCGAAACGAATCGCTCCTCGTACCTTTATTTAAAATCGGAAAACCAAATAACATTTTACCCTTTCACCTTCCGGAGATAGAACCCAGGATTCCACTCTCAGCGGTCGGTTTTGCCACCACAATACCAATGAGGCAGATAATAATACGATTAAAGTCAAAATCAGTAAGAAAGATTACCAGCATGTCTTGCCCAGAGCTATATCGGCTCAGGACCAAAGGGCCGCCATAGTCTCCTGCACAAGCGCCTTTACTTTTATCTCCGCTGGTGCACATGAACTGTCCAAACTCCTTTACATAGGATCCATAATAAGGGTCGCAGTCAGCGTTACTCATGACTGTGACGTAAACATCGCGAAGGCTCGAACTCATGTTATATGGACCACCTGAAGGTGAAAAAAGTTATAAAATTTTAAACTCTCCCCTATAGGCAAGGAGATCAGTTTATCATGAACAGCCAGCCTGAGACCTACGCTTTGAGCTCCGATGAACGAATAATATGACCACATTGAGTTAGCGAAAGTGCTGGGAAGTTTGTTGCGCCACTTCTTCTTCCCAACTAAAGCAGTAGGAAGTGGTGAAGGGCGAGCGTGCCGGGGGACTATCTTACGTTATTTCGACGTTCAAAAATGACTGAATTTCAGCCTAGTTTGAATAAATTACTTTTGATTTTGATTTTATATTACATTTCTGGAGTTTCTGATTAAGATGAGTGTAAATGTTAGCTACAATTAATATGAGTGTAAATGTTAGCTACAATTAAAAATTATAACTTACCCGGAGATGTCTTTCCCAAACCTATTATTTGGGCCAAGTAGCCGTCAAGTGATTCCGAAAAGAAAAACGATGGCAACGGGATTGGTCTTATGTAATCTGAAACTGATGAAATCACGGATATGACGAAATCAATTACTATGGCTGAAACCTCGCGTCGTAAAATTTTGCATGAATAAATAGAATACCTAAAACTTACTATTTGGTTTAACAGAAGGTATTCGTGCAACCGCCACGTCGTTAACCAGCCAGTCAGGGTTGTATTGCGGATGCAAAATGGTCCAGATTGCATAATTTCGTAGTCCTCCATAATTCAATCTATTTGAACCTAAAACAACCTAAAAATAAAGACAATAAAATATTTAAGATATATGTATATTATCTTCCAAAAAATCCAACCTAGACAACCTCATTGGTCTGGTGGTTACAAGTGCGACTGTTCCTGGGTTCGATTCCGATTCGAGTTTTAAATTTTCAATTCTTAGTTTCAGCCTTGATTATGGATTAGTGCCCGATTGTCACATGCTACCTATAAAACTATCAAAGTGTGGGTGTACGTCTGTCCGTCTGGTCGCCTGACCTTCCTTGTGCAATTAACATCAGCACACTAATACCTACAAGGAACTAAGCAGTCAATCATGACAATGTACATTATAATAACGGCTATTTTGGTCAACTTGTCAGCAAAGTGAACCTATCGATTTCGCAGCCACGGCTCGTAAGTTCACGACGTCTATGCAAACGAAATCGCGGGCAGAAGTTAGTATGAAATACAAACTCATTTTTCCGACCGATAAAATCAATATTGTACATGCGTGAACAGTCACTTCAACCGTGCTGTGTGTTGTTGATTAGTATTTTGTCAAAGTCTTAAAAACTAATTTAGAAATTCAATAATTTGAATTAATTTTACCTGCCATGTTACTGACCGAAAAGTATTTGCTAATTACTATTGAAACCGTCCAAAGCTCCTCTGGGATACCTAAGTTCAGTGTTTACTGTGGCTACGCACACGCGTACATTGTAGTGGCAGTAGACACTTGCATGAAGCACGTGAAAATTGCAATGGCATGCAGGCTCTTACCTCCATTGTTCTGCCCATGGACTCACCGTCGTACCAGCACTGTCCAATAGTCACAACATTGACATTGCTTATAAGAGCCCCCCCACACACTGATACCTCTCCCGACTTGAGCGTGATTAGCAGCCCCGCCTGGCGAACAAAGACGGATCATGTCAAAAAGTAGGTAAGCATGTGCAGTGACCGACTGTTTGTCTGTGATATGTGTTATAATAGACGACAAAGAACGCAAGCTCGAGCCTTGTCAATCTTATTGAATATGTGAAAAATTGCATCACGTAACATTCATATTTATTGATGACAAAAAAATATACTCACAAAATATGGATGTTCTCCTTGATAAGAACCGATACCGCCAGCGATTCTCATGGAGCTTTCCTGTAGCCTGATCTTCGTAGCCGTGGGGATCCCCACACGCTTGTGGTATCTCTCCGCGGCTGTCAGCTTCAGAATACAGACTAACAGCAACACAGCCTTCATAGTGACAGAGAAGGATGGGGAGTGGTGACGGAACGACGACAGAACCGTCTTTATATTGTTGATGTGAATACGAAAAAGTCTTCAGATAAGTTTGAGTAGGTACCACTTGAGAATAGAAACTTTACTACACAAGCACACACAAGCACACACATGCACACTTTGTATTAGCCTCATTTATTTCCAGCTTAAACACAATTTTCCCACTTATATATAACACAAAGTCGCTTTCGTGTCTGTCTGTTTGTCTTTTTTTAGGGTTCCGTACCCAAAGGGTAAAAACGGAACCCTATTACTAAGACTTCGCTGTCTGTCCGTCCGTCCGTCCGTCTGTCTGTCACCAGGCTGTATCCCAAGAACCGCGGTAGCTAGACAGTTGAAATTTTCACAAATTATGTATTTTTGTTGCCGCTATTAAGGGGGGCTCCCACGGATATCGAGGGGCTCCCATACAACAAACGCGATTATTTTTTTGCCCTTTTTTGCTCGATATCAATAATGGCAACAGGTAGGCACTTGAAATATTCACGAAATACTCAGTTGTATTTTTACTTTAATAATAAATAATAAAATTAAAATAAAATAAATATTTAAGGGGGGCTCCCATACAACAAACGTGTTTTTTTCGGCGTTTATGCCTTGTGGTACGGAACCCTTCGTGTGCGAGTCCGACTCGCACTGGGCTAGTTTTTTTTAAACTAGATGAATTCGGCGATTCCTATCTGACTATTCTAAGAAGAAAGGCCGAAACAAACTCCAATTTTAGAGTCTCTTTTAAAGTCCAGACATAATCGTGGTCAGATCATGGGAAGACCATGTAGATTGGTGTCTGAATTAATACAAAAAATATACTTATTTCGTGTGTTCTTAGATGAAGAATGTATTGAATAATTCGTTTTTTAAAAATAAAATGTCTAGGTACACTGCATAAGCAGTATTGTTAGATAAGTTAGGATAATAAATTATCAAATAGTGGTTTAATATAATTTAAATTGTCAGTTTTAAGTAGTAGTAGCATGCAGTGTGTTCTTATTGTTAAAGAAATAATGTATTACCTAGGTATGGACAGAATAACATGTATACTTGATTACTTAAAACTTATCGCAATATTAATTATCGTAGTAGAAAGATGACAATTCTTGCTTGTTTCCTTAATTGTTTTGTTGCATAATAAGCCTATAATATTCCACACACACAAACACAGTGCCAGGACACAGTGCCACAGCCACAGTCCTCTCTGTGAGCGGAAGTGAGCCATCATCTACCACGCGGGCCCTGTGTGGGTTGGTGGATGTATGGTATCTTCGAATTTTTGGTTGTAGGACATGCCGGTTCTTAGAGCAGTGGTGATGAAATAATTTACACAAAGTAAAGCGCCTGTCTGCGTTCAAAACTACGACTTACTCGTGAGTCGCAGCTGTTACCTCTGGGCCACTCCTATCACTCGTCTATTCACCTCACTTGAAACATTAACCGTATCCTGGTATCTGGTTAGCAACGCAGATAACTGTTAAACATTAACCGTATCCTGGTGTCTGGTTAGCAACGCAGATAACTGTTAAACATTAACCGTATCCTGGTGTCTGTTTAGCAAAGCAGATAACTGTTAAACATTAACCGTATCCTGGTATCCGGTTAGCAACGCAGATAACTGTTAAACATTAACCGTATCCTGGTGTCTGGTTAGCAACGCAGATAACTGTTAAACATTAACCGTATCCTGTCGTCTGGTTAGCAACGCAGATAACTGTTAAACATTAACCGTATCCTGGTGTCTGGTTAGCAACGCAGATAACTGTTAAATATTAACCGTACCCTCCTGGTGTCTGGTTAGCAACGCAGATAACTGTTAAACATTAACCGTATCCTGGTATCTGGTTAGCAACGCAGATAACTGTTAAACAATAACCGTATCCTGGTATCTGGTTAGCAACGCAGATAACTGTTAAACATTAACTGTATCCTGGTATCTGGTTAGCAACGCAGATAACTGTTAAACATTAACCGTATCCTGGTGTCTGGTTAGCAACGCAGATAACTGTTAAACATTAACCGTATCCTGGTATCTGGTTAGCAACGCAGATATCTGTTAAACATTAACCGTATCCTGGTGTCTGGTTAGCAACGCAGATAACTGTTAAACATTAACCGTATCCTGGTGTCTGGTTAGCAACGCAGATAACTGTTAAACATTAACCGTATCCTGGTATCTGGTTAGCAACGCAGATAACTGTTAAACATTAACCGTATCCTGGTGTCTGGTTAGCAACGCAGATAACTGTTAAACATTAACCATATCCTGATATCTAGTTAGCAACGCAGATAACTGTTAAACATTAACCATATCCTGGTATCTGGTTAGTAACGCAGATAACTGTTAAAAATTAACCGTATCCTGATATCTACTTAGCAACGCAGATAACTGTTGGTAAAACTGCCCCTTTTTTTTTTTGCGTATGGGAAATCATCAAATGACCCCTCCCGCTCTGGGTGGAGCGGAAGGGAGTGTCAGACTCTTACTGACTAAAACCCACCCGTGTTCCTTCCTTAGCCCTTTATGTTCCGGGCCAGCGGTAACCCTTTCGGTCAATCCCGCTGACCCGGTAGGCTTCGGCCCTATGGGGCCCCTCCTCGATGCTGACATCTCTTTGAGGCGCGCGTGGAACACGTACGCCCGGAGCGTCTCCCGCGGCGGCTGGGACGGGAGGCTCTCTCCCTGAGCCGTCCCGCCACCTCCTTCGCTAGCTATGCATGCTTATGGCATGTGGCACATCATTAGCAAGAGGATAGACTGAAGAATTAATGAGGGAGTTGGAAGATCCCGGTCGCAAAAGCGACCGGGATCTTCCAACTCACAGTTTTTTTTTTGTAGCCATATAAACAGCTGTAACATCTACAGCTTTAAACTGCCCCTTTACTGCATCATTAGGTGCTGCTCGTTGTCGACAGTTTGATATGAAGGCGATAAGGTTTATGGCTTTGGATATTGAATTAAATTTCGATAGATCGTAAAAGGTTTTAATGGGAAGATAGTTAAAGCGGTGTTATAATTTTTACGAGTCGAGAGTTGTGAATTGTTTTGATAAAACTAGACGAGTGTTTTTGACTATGCTAATTCTCAACTAACTTTTTTAAAACTGCATTTCTTTCTTTCTTTCTTTTCTTTCTTTTATTTTTTTTTATTTGTCATCATCATCTGCCTAGTCTTTTCTCAACTGCATTAAGTATGTTATACATTACAAGATCTTATTCGTATGTACAGTCAAGGAATAAAAACCTTAAGCACCTTGAGGTTCATAATGTACTTGCACCCCATTAATGACAATGACATTTCGAAAAGGTGATATGTATCCGCTTGGGAATGTTTTTGAAAATTGCTTAACATTTTCGCTCCGTGATCGTACAGCTACCTGAATAACTTAATTTATATAATGTGTGTGTTTTTCTTTTATTTAAACTTATGCATATTTAAATATTTATAAGGTTTCCTCCCGTATCTATGGACTGGTGAGAATTTTTGTGTAGCTATTAGCTTCCCTCACTTTTTGACATTTACGAGTATATAATGTTCATTGGGGAGTGTAGGAGTGTTTTATTACCACATTAGCGCTTCAACTTTAACAATCACGTTGTTTTTGTTGTTGGGTAGCCGCGCGAATTGGCAACCAACTTAATAAGTAATGTAAAAACTTTATAATTACTACATAGTTCGGGAACATTTGGTATTCAGCTGCATCCGGTTAGACTGGAAGCCGACCCCAACATAGTTGGGAAAAGGCAGGCAGATGATGAGTTCGGGAACATTTGACCTTTTGGATTGGTAAATTCTAGAAAGCTTTGGCTGAACATTCACACAATTTGAACATTCCAAAGAAACCCTTTCATACATCTTCAACACTCCTCGCCAGACACATTTTATAATTTGTGTGTTGAACATTCTTGTAGATCTGCTGATATTAATCAGCGTAGTTTTAGAACCCCTACATGGTTTAAAAACACTATCAAGAAACAACATGGCCTCTTTAGAAAATAGTATTTATTATATTATTATTATCTGCTCTTTGTCAAAAAGTTAAATTTTAGGGCATAATCTCTGTAGGTATACTCAAATGATGACGTGTTGTCTTTACTGTAATTATGTTGTTTTTTAAAGTCTTATAAGAAAATACCTTTCGTAGACGAGACACATTTATTTTTAGTAGATAGATGCTATCTTTCTTCATCCCTCATAAATGCTTGTGTGACATTGTACGAAAATACAATCATTATACTAATGATCGGCGAAGGTTTTTTCTAAGTTCCTTTCATGTACCTACCTATTACGAAAAAATAAGAAAAGAAATAAGAATTACGTAGGAACATGTCAATAACAAATTACTTCAGGCTTCGTAAACATCTGACGGGATATTGACGTGTTGTTATTTGAGGCTGGTTAAATTGTTTCTAATTCGGTAAAGGTCAACTGACGACCTTCGTCTTGTCATTACTTTTTTTTTTTTCAAAATTATGATGCGTAATTTTTTTGTTTTATGGTATTCATAAAACAATAATTATCTTTAAAACAATGTCTTAGTTTGTGTGCCAACTTTACTTACAACCCAATTTTTTCACCACAAACCGTTCAGCAGCTCAATAATGCTGACACGAGAAAATGAAGCACCTACGTCGAGAAATGCATCACATGTTGCTACACTTAACGGGAAATTCCATGTTTAATTAATTTTACAATTTTCCTTCTGCAATAATACTCACGCATACGATAAGATAAACAACAAAACGCGCTATTATTGTATTCCTAGAATAATAAAATTGCATTGGAGTGTTACAGGGTGTACTAATCGTCACTACACGAATGACAACGCACGGTCACTCCAACAATCCACTAAACAATTCAACCTTTCAAAAGGACGCAACATTGTGGCCGGTACAGTCGACCACGTAATAACTTAATAATGAACCGAAATGAAGTAATCGCGATGTGGTGGACCGCACTGCACGCGGATGTACTTCCGATGATTGTACCTATAGGTTAATATTAAATTTTATTAAAATGGCCCCTTGCGGATTGTAAATTCGAAAATGTGATCTGTAGGTACCAGTTGTCAGCGCTCGGGCCGAAGTTATGTAGGTAATTCCTTCAGTAGTATATGAGCTCGATCGATGATTGTCAATGGAGCAAGAAGAAAAATATTTGGATCTTATGAATTATGTATAAGAAATAGTGTTTTGGTTTGAAAATTAACTAAATACTGGACGTCATCCCCAGTTTCACATAAAAATTAAAGCCCCTCAACACAGGTAGGTATTCAATTAATTCCATTATACGGCACTAGCGTTCGTTAACACCAGCGATGCTCAATGGGTCGGACGGGCCCCCGCGCGTCCCGCACGATCCCGCACGCCTCGTTAACGACAACCTTTCATCTGATTAACTGCTAGCCTTTTAAATACCTCTCTGTTTCCCAGTTTTATTGGCCGGATTCCGAGCGCGACGTGTCACGTCATGTGAGAGATGCAATGAAACAGCTTTATTGCATCCCTATTCCCAGCTCTGAATAATTATTCCAATAAAAATCAATGTAAATGAATGATTTTCGCTCCAAATTGAGGTTTTTGTTTCAGTAATGCGTGGCCATTGTGGAAATATATGGCTGTTAGTGGCTAATTGGATTGACTGTCATTACTAAATTAAAACATTCAAAACAATTCTGTTAATGCCTTTCGACCGGTTTTATCACTGAAAATACATCGAACACAATATATATAGGCGCCTAGTAAAGCCAAACGAAACTAAATGGTGTACATAAAACAAACTGGCTTATTTTAATACGAGCAAATGTATTTCCAAGAATTTATTGCTTTGAAATACAGAAACAATTTTAGAAATGAAAAAGTGATGTTTATTCGCCGAGGTATCTTTTATACCCATTACTTTATTAAGGGTTATATCGCATTTTTATGATCGACCATTTTTTTATATAAAAAAGCGTAGACATAAGAAAGTGTATCGTAACGAGGTGCAATAAAATTGTCTGTCTCTGAAACTTGTAATTTCAGCAAAAAGAGATGTTAAACATTTAGCGAACGAGCGACTTTCGCAAGAACAGAAGAGGGGATTTTTGCTACTAATGTCGCTATTATCACGCACGATCTAATGAACATATAAAACAACTTATAAACTTGAATGACACAAGCTATCGTGTAACCTAAACTCAACAACATAGAGTTTAATATACCTTGACAACATGATTCGTTTATTGAATTTCTTGCGCCCACTGCGTCCGTTCACGTAGTTCGTTTTCACAGTTTGTGAGATGTTTCCACGGCTATTTATCTAATATACCTTTATACTTGTGGATGCGATCTAATTAGGTCGTGAACACAAGTCATTACAATCGACAGAGATACTTTTAGGGACTGATTTTGATTTGATAAAGCACCTTTACTTACTCGATATAAAAACGCATGTTTGTCTTAATAAAAACAATAGGACAGCAAACTATCTACTTCAATTTGAGTATTTTAAGTCCCAGAAGTTGTTTCTCAAATCATAAGTTTTAATTTAGAAACATTCGATATTTTTTCCAAATTAAAACTTATGACTAGACTTCAAGCTTATGAAAGAAACTACTAATAAAATAACTAGAAGAGCAACAGTTAAAAACATTAATTAAAACACAACTCCTAGGCACGGTATCCTTAAGTTTACTCCCGAAAACAAAAGCGTACTTAATCGTAGTACCTTCGGAATTACAACTAATGAGAGATTGGATCAGGAATAAAACAAAATTAGTCACGTACTGTATACATTTTATGTCAGTTGTCATAGAACAAGGATGTATGGAAGCGAAACACATGATCCGAATGCATTATAAATATCTACAGTTCGGGGAAAAAGATACGTTCAACTCATTGTCCATATTTGTGACGGACCAGAAACTGTGACCGCGATAATTACATGTGAAACTTTTGTCACACAGTGATCTATCTCAGGGCCTGCGTCCACATTTAGCATGACTAGTACCAGACATTTGCTCGTACAAAGATCCACGCTGGTGACACTCCAAAAAACAAAACTCCGGAGTTTTGTCCGTTGGAATGTCACAGCTGGACCCAACGTGGGTTATAGCTGCGTGATAAAGAGCGGCAGCTGATTATTTACAATGTCAATTACATAAGTTTCGTTTCTACAGTGTTATTTTTATTCTATGCAGTTGTCGTTGTGACGTCGGCACACGCCACCCCTATCAATCTGAGATCGTATCGTTTTGATTGCTGTTCAAACTAATAGCGCTTTTCAAACTACTGTTTGTTGCTGTATTATATCGTACAAGTGTTGTTTTGTGCTGGAATTTTGTTATGAATTAGTCTCTGTATTGCATCAAATTCGCTTTTTCAGCTTTGGGTAAAAACATTAGTTTACTCATAGATAAATAAATACTATGAAATGTCCGATAGCAGTCCACACGAAGCCCAGTTTGTCTTGATAACAGATTCCTGATCATTCATTTTTATGAAGGTAGTCCAATTCGTCTCTCTTCATAATTGACAATAGAAAACACCATTGAGTTTATGTAGGTATACAGAAAAACATCATCCTTATGATTTGTTGTAGAATTACAAAAATAGAGATGAATAGGTATAATACCTATTCATCTCTATTTTTGTAATTCTAATAATTCTAATTGTTATTATATGTGCCGCGTGGAACTCGGAATAAGATAAGTTACTTTACTAGTGGGTGTTGTAGAAATGCTGTTCACTCGTATTTCTAAAGATTTGGTTTCCTAAGAAAGCGGTGAACATTCACACAACAACGGCTATCCAAATACAGGGCGTTTTTTTCCACCTGGTGAGACTGACAGATTTTCATAACGCCGTAGTACATAAGTAATATGACGAAATCAAAGCTTAAGAGGCCTTGACACCAATAATACCGCTAATAAACGTAGGGTGGACTTTGTGAATAATACTAAAGGCCGTACTTACATTCAACACACTTACCTACTACCTGTGTGCACAAATGCACGTATTTGTTAGACTTTTTTTAACAAAGCTGTTCTAAGAGCGTTAGAAAGAAAAGCGACTCGTATATTGAAAAAGATACACTGATACTTAGGAATAACTGATAAATTAACAGCGAACGACTGAATATTTAATTGTTTTATAAACTTTTTTTGACTGTTCAGAAGTCCCATAACTTATAATTTAATAATGTTACATGGGTCTTTACACAATTTTCTATCATTCGAACCCAAATGACAAAATACCTACCTGACAAACAAATCTCATTAATCATTTCAGGCACCTATAATAACACTTAAAGTAATGACAAAAAGGTCCCTTTACCACAGAATATGCCTATACTCCAAATAGTACCCACACACGGCGCCAATCGAATTCAAATTCAGTTAATTTTTTAAAACCCTCATCAGCCTTTAATAGGGATGAGAACATCCTTGAAAAGTGCGTTGGATAAGGAATTGTAGGAATGTAGGCTAAGTAAGTAATGGATTATATTGATGACATTATGTGGAGAGGGATTTGGAAGACTAGGTCGGATCTGGTCGGGGGTATATTCGGGTCGCTTCGGGTAGGGCTTTCAGGATTTTTCTAAATTGTTTAGGGAAATTCTGAGCCTTACCTATTTGAAAAGGCTTTGAACGTTGTGTTTATTATTAAAGTGCTCTATTGATTTAGGGATTGGCTGTTTATGATCTTTGAATTCAGTAAGATATCTATAATTTTGAATGTAGATAGGGAAGTCTTTTAAATTGTTGCCTAAGCATGGTCATATCTCATGAAAAGCCCTTTAAAGATTCTATTAAACAACAAACACCAAGCTGAAGGAAATGTCTACTAATCACAACAAACTACTTCAAATTTTCTCAAGTTAACCAACATTATTAAAAACAAAGTCAAGTACCAAATCATGCCAGAAACTGGAAAACCCAAAAAATACGTGTTTATAAAATTCAAACCGTTGGATGAGGGATGTCCGTCCGTCACATCCATTCGCAATAAATCGTATTCCGTCGCATCCGTCACCGTGCCGGATCGTTTCGTGACGGACCGTGTCGCCGGCGAGTGTCAATTATTTATGTGAAAAAACGTGGAGCTAATTGTGTTATGGACACACACTCATGTTACTGCTGACAACTTCATATAAATGAACATGTTTTTTTCGCTCCGAATATTGTAACTCAATAGCTGATGGAATGAGAAAAAAATTGCGCATGATGGCTCATAGAATTCATTCCAATCCATATTGTCTATCATTTATTACATTTTCTGTTAAGCCAGGATTTGTAAAATACTCCATGAAACGCGATACACAAACAATGACTTTACAATGTATTGACAATGGAAATCTCGTATTAATATTCAGTTATTTCAATTGAACACAAAACCAAATTACATTATTTTAATCTGGAGGAAAGCCACCGTTGACACAAAAATGTGTGTGACGTTAAAAGCGTTTTATTAAAATGCAAATTAAAATAACGTAAATATACGTCTAACTATTATTTATATCCGTTGCTTGGCGTTACAGCGGCGGTTATACAGATAAAGAGATTTCTGATTTTAAATGTCCCTAGCATAATTTAAATCAAGTGTCACAATCACAAACTGCAGCAACTTGGCATACTCGGTCACTGCGTGAAGCGCTCATCATTCAAAAATGCTATGATATATTTGACATGGGGCGATGTTCTATGGGCGGCTCTCCACGTGTTAATGTAGCAGAGAACTTATTATATTAATTATAATTGTAGAGACACGAGTTGTTTTAGGATCCGGACAACATACCTACAATGGGTTGTACTTTTTTCTACTCATGGATGGCCCGTCGTCCACGATGCTACTCAAAAGTACAGCCCGATTCAAACTTTATGGCGGCTCTGAAGTGCGCTACATGTTACGCAGCACCCCCGCTGATACGTGATTTTGTTACCGCACAGCGACTCGTCTTATACTCCAACCACCATAAAGTTTGAATCGGGATATACCTAACCAGTTACAAACTCGAATCACCGATGACACCGAATTCACAGCACTAGTGTTTCAATAGCGGCCCGTACACGATGCCACCAAACCCAAACGAATTAATCAGCATCGTGGATGATGGGCCTAAGAATCAGGAAATTGGCATTTTATCCTTGCGCTAATAAGTAAATTGTTACCCGCAATGAAAAAAAAACCTTTGAAAACCTCCAATGAGTATAGTGTTTTGTTTTGGGTAATTCCAAAATCATTTAGTTCCCTAAGTAGTTCAGGACTTATCCGTTGCTGATAATGACACATAGAAAATGATAAGACAAATGGAAAACGAATCGTCAGTTTTGTTTTCCGTACGATTCTACAGAAAAGCTCTTCTACTGAATTACATTCATGAAATATGGAAACAAGCAATTATACCATGCCAAAACTATTAATATTCATTAATAGTTTTGTCATGGAATAATTGCTTGTTAATTCACATAGAAATTACCTACTTATTTAACAAGTTGTCACACAGTCTATTCAAATAAAAGATCCGCTCAGTAGTCCCCACGTGACCTGGACCCGGAACATAATAACAGATTTTGGTCTAAATTACTAGATGAAAGCTTCACTATTCAGCGACAATAAGGCCTCCACGACTTGTGCTAACCAACATAATTCTACCACCTAGTCAACACAAAACAACCCTTAAGGCTCCATTCATAAAGTTGGAGCGGGCTGAACGTGTTACTTGGCGGGTCATTAGTTCCAGGATAGTGATATTTCGCCGGCCATGCATCACGCTGATATATGATATAATGAGGATAGGAATTTAGTGTCATAAAAGAGCTTACTCGGACATTATTACACAGAAATTCGAGTCGAGTTTTGTTCCGAGCTATAATATTATACCTATGTTCATACTTCTAACAAAGAATAATTTAAATGTTTTGGTTTTACAGAATTTCATCGCATTTTAAGCATGTTCTTTGAGTTGGAACGAAAATTCATTATTTAATGTTATTATTTCATACCTACTCTTATGAACTTGTAAGTGTACAAAATCAATGTGTTTTTTGGAATTGGTTCATAAAACTCGTGCTACTTCAAAAGAATGTGTGAATATTTTAAAAACTGAATTTCACTTTTGCTCACTCATGAATTTTCCTTACTTCTTGAACTTGCAATATCGCCTGACGTCACAGTCAGCAAAACGTGTAGAATCTTAAATTGGCGTGCGGTTCCGGCCGCGCGCAGTGTTAGGTCAACCGTGTTCCCGCGGGTGACTTAAAAGGAGTATGTGATTCTATCAAGTTGGCTATTAACAATAGCTGCATTCAGTTCGATGTCAATAGATATTAAACTCGTGGCACTAACATTACATGAGCAGTAGTTTGTGGTTTCACATCAATGCAAACGACCGTGACACTGGGAAAGCTCAATACAAGAAGACTCAAATTCCTCAGCACATATTAGTGAATATCCCATGCACATTAGAGGTGACATAAAGCCGGCCAACATTACCATTCACGCGGCGCCTTGCGCCTGCGCGTTGTGAATGCGAGGAGTTTTTAATAAAGAGCTAGCAGACGATATGCATGCCATGCGAGCTTGTGTAGACGCGGGCCATTTATAAAGATAAATGGTGCTGCAAATAATAAAATGGAATGAGTTAATCTATACGGACAAGGAACTAGAAATATGTCTGGAAACATAGGCCATTAATATAAGATTTGAAAAGATTCGAACTACAAAAGTTCTTTCACTCGACATCGTTATTGGTAAGATCCCAATTTAACTAGGCATAACGGTTTTTCGGTGAAAATAAATTATTAAAACTAAAAATCACTTTTACGGGTAGTTTTGTTTAATGCCTATGCCTACATGTCCTTTTAAATAGCATGGTTATTACGTGGGAAGGTAAGTAGAAACGGTAAATCTGCAATAAGTGGATAGAAGTATCGATTAAGATTTCGGTTCTTTTCATGTTTGAATTTATAATAAACTAGCTTCTGCCCGCGACTTCGTCCGCGTGAAATTTCACCCTCCCCTCATTCACCCTCTTAGGGGTGGAATTTCGAAAAACCCTTTCTTAGTGGATACCTACTCTTCACAAAGAACACACCCTCCAAGTTTCATGTCTCTAGGACCAGCGGTTTGGGCTGTGTGTTGATATATCAACAATCAGTCAGTCAGTCAGTATATAGATAGAAGATAGAAGAAGAAGAAGATAGATAGCTGCGCCCCGCGGTTTCACCCGCATAAGTGTCGATCCCGTGGGAATATCGGGATAAAAAGTAGCCTATATGTTAATTCAGGGTGTTTGCTACCTCCACCTGAAATCGGGAAAAAAAAATCAGCTGTTCCCTACATTTTGACGAGTTATACGAACATAAATGTAGGGAACAGCTGTTTTTTTTTCCCAATTTCTGGTTTGGTCTTATAGTAATCATAATGATGAGTACAATGACCTCTTAAGAGGTTAATGTTTTACCAATAACCCTGTATATTGATAACGATAATGTCTTGGAGGACGCAAATTGACAATGTGTGTGAGAAACTTAGTAAGTTTTTCTATGCTCTTTTTTTATTTATTTGGTTCACCAACAATTGTATACACTATTTTAAGCAATTTAAACAAAAGCAACAAATCGGAGTAAAGTTTAACAATCACCTATAGGTAAACTCTGCATGCACACAAATAGTTGTCGTAACTAACAAAAATAGAAATAAAAGACAATGTGAATGTGTAGGTATGTGTGTGTGTGTTGTGTGTGTGTATGTATGTATGTGTAAATTGCACTGATTATAACTAATTAAAATTAGTTAAGTAAAGTTGCAAACATAACCGCACTCTTAGCAGCTTATCATGGACACGTTGCCTCCACCCTGCGATATGGCCGGATATTTTGGGGCAATGCAATGGTACTAAAGTTCAGCAAGTAGGTACTTATAGCACAGAAAAAATGCATCCGGGCTTTATACTAAATAAAACGAACGGATTCATGCAAGCCACATTTCCAGAACTTGAAAATATTGACTGTATGTACAAACTTATAAACAAACAAATTTTACCTCTTTATAATATTAGTATAGATATAGATGTAGGTATCACAATAGTAATGCTACGAGAACACCACCATCGTTAATTTAAAAACGAGTTTATTTAGTTCTGTATTGTCGCGACCGTCTCATACCATGTCCTATTGTAACGGTTTGCTCAAACTTGCAAGTACACAACTAATGAAACACGAGTATCTAAGCAAAGGAATAAGAGGGGAACTCCATTCGTTAATAATAGTCGGTAAACGTATGATTCCCCTGGAGGCGTGTTATGTAGCCAATTGTTCCGGCAAGAGCTACCACCGCAGAGCCACAGAATAGATCGGTACAGAAGACCGGCTTCATACAACGAAAACAGGGGCACACACACACAGACGCGTACGTATGACGTCGACGATCTCGAACATATACCGATCGCGAAGGACTGCACAGGTGTGCTTGCACTCGCTGTATGTGGACGCATGTCTATGTATGCGTGTATTTTCGCTTGTTGTATGAAGCCGGCCTTCTCTGCCTACGTAATGTGAGAGAGTACCTACAGTACAACGGTAGGTAAGGAGCTTACTATACATCACTATGAGTGACACTCGATTATCTCTGGTAGCCTCGGGGGAAATTATCCTCATTATACTTTAATTGTTAAGTATTACTGCATATATTTGCAGGAATAGTTCAATTTCATATGTAACGGATTGTGCATTGACACTTTACCTAATATTTTAGTCATTCTATACTAAGTTCATCCTATACTAGTTAATATGTATAGGTAGTAGTCATTTATTGATAGGGCTGGTCTATAAACTTGGTAGCATTGTAAGTGCTCTATTAGCCTTTAGCTGTATATTAATTGTATCAGTTTTAATGAGAGCTACCCACCTTTTCTTGGGTTTCCCAATATAGTGTGAAAAAAAAACCACTAGAATCTGACGAATTTACTTATTATTCGCTGACAAAAAGTCGCATAACAGAAGACCAGCTTATATATTAGCCTTTCCTTATTGAGATAGCAAGCCTTTTTAACCGACTTCAAAAAAGGAGGAAATTTATCAATTCGACCGTATATTTTTAATGTTATTTTTGATTTTGTAGCCACAAAACATGAAAAACATTAATCTAAGCTCACGTAAAGCCATAAAACTAGAAACTACAATATTGACCAACGGACCTGTGGTGAGGAGTCTTGTCCTATATAATGTCCCTCAAATATTGGCGCAAGAACCCTTGGCTCAAACATTATTCTTTCATTGAGCCAATGTTTGTTCACTTTCCTCGCTAAACAAACTAGCCAAAGTTTTTCAATGTCCCCTACGAAATCTGGTGACATATTATGAAGCGTGAAATTGTTGGTAATATATGAACAGGTTCTGGGAAAAGGTAAACGTTAGTATTAAATGGTCTGTTTGATATTTTATGTATGTTTGGTCCTTTAATACATTTGTAGCAGAGGTTACTCTGAAGACGAAGACGTATTTTGATTTATTTGAAAGTTCTTTATCGATTTTAAACGATGAAACTTTTGAAAAGAAAAGTGTAACGAGATTTTTCACAAAAATCTGAATAAGAACATTCAAATATTTTAAAAACAACGTCGTTATAGAACGAACAGCGGAAAAGATAAAAGTCAAAGAATTCACGTCTGTCCGTGGTTTTAAATAACGTCACGTCTGACAAGGGGCTATCGAATGTCGGCGCGCGACTGACGTAACGTACGCGCTCGGGCCGAGTCTTCGCACCCCTTTGATCTCACTTCCTGGGGAAATGTAGAACAAATTCAATAACGTTTGGCAATTTGATTCCGATTCAATTAAAAGTTAATTATGTTAGGAAATTAGATTAAAATTTGAAATTTAAATCAGACTAACCCATTTTGAATGCTGTACAATTCGTGCCCTGTTGTATTTATAACTTTGCTATGTAGATTTATGACATGCTCATTAGGATCCTCTGTTTGACGAGTTTTCGACTTTTTCAGTTTCACACCCAACTCGCATTTTCCAATTTCAGATCCACTTTATACTTTAATACAGCACGCAACCTGCCAAACAAGGTCGTGGCACGTGGGTCGTGGCTCGTGGGCGTCCTTTGTGCCGTCAATAAATTGGTAAAGCCTTATGTTTGGCGACGATCAATCACGGAGGCATTAACACGAACCCGGATTGCCTTTTATTTCATCGATGACCTGTAGAAATTTCAAAATATTGAGCCAACCTATCCATTGGAATTTGAACTCTTTGATTTGAGGTTTAAGTTTGAAATTGAGTTAGAGTTTTGGTATATTTTCAAAGCTTACTGTATCAGAATTCAGAAGTTTGAACGTACGACGCGAAGTTTGTGCCCAAAAGAGATAAACTGCTATTGGGTCCGGGAAATGTTCCACTGCGGTTGAAACACATATTATTATGAGCAACAAGTTACTTGTACTTAATTAGAAAGTTTACCAGAGTTGTATATAACATATTGGATCAATATGTGTCTGTGGAATGAAACACGAGCATACGTACTCATCCGTAATTGGTCATACATACGTAATAGGTCCTTGGCTGCGCGCCAAAGACCGGACACATCGTTTTGACCTAACTTCGATCGATCAAAGAACAGCCCTTTCGAGTTCGTTTGAATATTCCGAACATTTTAATACAAGCTTCTTTTATTACCGACTTCAAAAAAAAAGGAGGTTATCAATTCGACACGTATGTATGTAATATTATTGGAACTGCATTATATTCACATATGACGATCTATTAGGGCTTCCAAACAAATATACAAAACTTTATATATGTATGTATGTATGTTTGTCCAAGCATTTCTCCGCAACTATTAATCGGATCGTGACCATTTTTTTATTGGCTTATATTTGCTTCAACTTAGGGAGAAAATCCAGTAATTTTCAAGATATGGACTAATATGGCTGGCTTATTGATACGAGCTACAGGTGTAGTGTCAAAGGGAAAACATCTCAAAACCTTGGCCTTGGTCAAATTCTAGTGCAATATTTACAACTAAACCTACCCCTAACTAAACCTACTTATTACAAACAAATATTTCAGTTCTTCCGAAATTAAAGTTATTTCATAATTTTAAGTCAATTTCTTTTTGAAGTCGATTCAATTTCTTATTAAATTACTTTTGTCCTGGAATATTAGAATATTGTCTGCATACCTCGCAGTTGATGTGCACTGTGCAGAAGGGAGTGCACAGTGCACAAGGGGGTAGTGTGCTGTTTCACAGGGAGGTAGTGTCCTGTTACGTAAGAAACCTTTTTCGTACCTATCTATTTAAAAAAACATGGATTGTCTATTGTTTTTGACTTGTAAAGGTTAGCTGATGGAGAAAATGCAGGTTTAGTGGTAATATTTATAAATTAGAATTTAGACAAAATACTAAACAAAAATGGAGAATAATAAAACTCCAAACCTAGGCTATCTTGTCACGTTTGCAATTTCCAACAATACAAGATAAAAACAAAGTAAATTCGTAACATTTTCAGTTCTCAAAATACGTAGAAACAATAAAAGTCGGTAGGTACACGATCATTACACGAACACTAAGTATTAGATCCCAAACTGCTGACCTGTCGTTAAACCGGAGCTGAGCGACGCTCGTTAAAACTTGACTGGTGACCTACACTCCAAGACTACAACGAAACAAGACTTCAACGATATTACCAAATATTGCGCTTGACATTTTTTTTTAAGTTTTAAAAGTTCTTAATCCTTTTTACAAGCTTTATATTAGCTTGCTTCGTTCGTATGTTTACCAGGCTATGCAGATCGTGATAGACTATATTGGAAAATGTGATACTCAAAGGGTTAAAACGGGACCCTATTACTAAGGCTCCACCGTCCGTCTGTCCGTCTATCACCAGGCTGTATCTCATGAACCGTAATAGCTAGGAAGTTGAAATTTTCACTGATGATGTATTTCTGTAGCTGTAAAAACAGAATAAAATAAATATTTAAGAGGGGCTCCCATACAACAAACGTGTTTTTTTCGGCGTTTTTGCTTTGTGGTACGGAACCCTTCGTGTCCGAGTCTGACTCGCACTTGACCAGTTTTTTTATTACTTTTGTCGGAAGAATGCTGCAGGATGCTAGTGGTACAGTCAGCCTCCAAAAATGTATACATCATGCACAAACATCTCAAACTGTAGTTTGTGTATCATAATACTGTATCAATATGAGGCAGACATCACGTAACGTAACACCACGCCTGTGATCCCCGAAGGGTTAGGCAGAGGTGTATATATAGATAGTAGGTACACCCACATTTTGCTAGTTATGTTTAAGCCTATTGCCATCAACCCGTTTGATGCCAATAGGCTTGCCCCTTATGACACAGGGTAGCCCCGAATTTTTCATGAGCAGTCTGGAGCCTAGTACAAACCAGGCTCCAGACTGCTGATGAAAAATTCCTGATAGACAAACCCAATAACATTTTGCCTGACTTGGAATTCGAACACAGGAAAGCATGCTCAGCAGTAGCACTTGTGACCACTAGGATAACGAGGCACATAAGGTCAGGAGAGGTCACGACAAGGTAGGTACCTCAGGTCTGTGCTCAGGTGCTGTACGAAACGGTTTGAATATACTGAATAGGAAAAATATAGGTTATTTTTTTTTCTTACTTAAATCTGGTTAAAAATGGCAGCATAATATATTAAAGACAAAAATTCTACACTAATTTATAAACGAAACATTACAAAGAAAAAACTATGTTTTTTAGGGCTGGACTGTTTACAACGTTTAAATTATAAAACTCAAACTTTCCTAGAAAATACTTTTATTCTGTTAGAAGAAAGTATTGCGGTTTAATAAAAATAATATAATCATGAACGTTGTATTTAAACTTCCATTTTATTTTGCAGTAATATTCTACATGTGAAGTTAAAAACGGCTTTAATTTGGGTTTTATTTCATGGGTCGTATTTTCTCCGGAGTTGAGCACTGGCAAACCTTTTTAACTTCCTAAAATACAGTCGCTTTTAAAGTTATACACCATTTCAGTAAAAGTGTGTAGCTTAAATTAAAAACATACATAGTCCCGTTTTAAAACAAAAACACAGCGTAAACCTTATGACTTTGTCTTCGGAAGATAATTCTACCTAAAAACGAAAATTTACCATAATTATTATGCATACACTGGCCTGATACCTCAAACAAAGTATCACACTTATAAAATTGGAATATTTTTTTTAAGTACACAAGTTAAACTTTCGAAATAAAAAGGACTAGAAAAAGAGTTTAATTTTGAAATTTCTTTTTTTTGTTTCTGTTTTTGTTTTAAATTTTTTTCTTGATCGGTGAGTATTGTTACAAAAGCTAAGTTAGATAACAGCACATAAATTTTATTTATCATGCCTCTTTCACCTGAAGAATGTGCAAGGATCATGACTTTTCTCGAACTAGGCATCAGTATGCGTCGTACTGCAGGAATGGTGGGTGTGACGTTACGAACGGTCCAGAAGATGAAGCGAAGGTACGAAGAAGAGAATGGAAACCGTCTGAGGGGACTTTGTAATGGCAGACCCAGGTGTACTAGTGCCCGAGAAGACCGTTATATTGTCAAAGTCAAAGTCAAAACGTTTATTGCGAACAAAGTGTACAATGTTGGTGTTATGTTATGTTAGTACTTATGACTTAGCAACCTTTTACAAGCATTGCAATTTTCATTCGCCTACCCTTATCATGCATTACATTACACACTATTATTACTTAATTATTTTCTTTTAAATTATTACATTTAAATTGAGAAATTATAGTTATGTCAAAATTAAATGTTATGTTTGTAAATAAAAGGTAAATGTTGTTTCCACTGTGTTGAGATATCGCCACCTTAATGCAGTTGAAGTTCAGCAACAGCTTTTTCAGACCCGAAGGGACTACATTAGTGACAGTACAGTGAGAAGAAGACTTGCTGAAGCCAATCTAAAATCCCGAAGACCAGCGAGTGGCCCCAAACTCGAGAGAGAGCTTCGAGTAGCGAGACTGCGATACGCCCGTGAACACATTCGGTGGGATGAAGATGAGTGGTCAAGAATTTTGTTCACAGATGAGTCTCGATTCTCACTTTACACTTCTGATGGAAGGCGAAGTGTCTACAGGCGGCTTGGTGAGCGATACCTTCGATACTGCTTCTCAGAAATAGTCCAGTACGGTGGAGGCAGTGTACATGTATGGGCTGGCATATCTTCAGAAGGTCGCACAGAGTTAGTGGCCATAGAAAATAGAACATTGACTGGGGAAAGATATGCCCAAAAGATTCTCAACGAGTATGCAGGGTCGTATTTAGCAAATATGGGTGATGGATCTATGCTGATGCATGATAATGCCCGGCCACACAAGGCTGAGATCGTGCAAGAGTATATTCAGGAGGTTGGTATCAGCGTGATGACTTGGCCATCAAGAAGTCCTGATCTCAACCCGATTGAGCGCGCCTGGGATGAACTAGGGAGGCTAGTTAGAAGCCGCAGACCACCGCCTACCACCCTCAGGGCAATAAAACAGGCCCTGATTGAAGAATGGAAATATATTCCCCAACATCGGCTCCGAAACCTCATGCTCAGTATGCCAAACCAGCTCGAAGCTGTAGTCAGAGCCCGAGGAGGCAAAACCAGTTATTAAAAATTAAATAACACGTAAAACATACTTAAAAAATGTTAATTGAGTTTTTTGACACTAAGCTAGCAATCTCTATTTTTTTTTAGGTTAAAAATGTTACTAAAGTACAGTTTACTAGTTACAATGAAAGCTGATAAAATTTGCTATAAAACGTTTTATTTAAAAAAATTGGAATTTTATAAGTGTAGTACTTAGTGTTGCAGGCCAGTGGAGTTGACTTCACCTTCCTCATTACCACTATAATTGAGTGAAGCAGTTTCTGCAACCACAGACATCGATCGAGCAAAAGCAACCAATCTCTGAAGTACTTTAAAATTCAGACTACTGAAGTTAAATAACGGACTTCACAAGAAAAATGTGATGAAAAACGCTCCAGAGAACTTGTTCTACATACATAAATCTCGCAATATCTCATACATTTTTAACTGTGCCAGTTTAATGCTTCTCTTCATCACAGCCTCTGAATCTTTAACGCAGACAGATAATTTAATTCCTCGTTGTTGCAAATTATTAAAGGTAACGCCTGAAAAGATTGTGGCGTTGCTTGTGTTGTGTGGATTATTGTCTTAATCCGGATGTTCAGTCCCTGTACCTACTGTGGATAACGCTGAATTTCGAGGGCTGTTTCTGTTCGCAGTTCAAAAGGCAGACATAGACGAGCATGTTTTATTTTGGTCGTTTTATGAAATCCCTGAGCTAATTGGTAATTTGGAACGCAGCGCGCAGGTTTTAAAACGTGGACACTCGCGGTATGGTTGGTCCATCAGTTCAAACGTAGACACTCGCGGTATGGCTGATCCATCAGTTCAAACGTAGACACTCGCGGTATGGCTGGTCCATCAGTTCAAACGTAGACACTCGCGGTATGGCTGATCCATCAGTTCAAACGTAGACACTCGCGGTATGGCTGATCCATCAGTTCAAACGTAGACACTCGCGGTATGGCTGGTCCATCAGTTCAAACGTAGACACTCGCGGTATGGCTGGTCCATCAGTTCAAACGTAGACACTCGCGGTATGGCTGGTCCATCAGTTCAAACGTAGACACTCGCGGTATGGCTGATCCATCAGTTCAAACGTAGACACTCGCGGTATGGCTGGTCCATCAGTTCAAACGTAGACACTCGCGGTATGGCTGATCCATCAGTTCAAACGTAGACACTCGCGGTATGGCTGGTCCATCAGTTCAAACGTAGACACTCGCGGTATGGCTGATCCATCAGTTCAAACGTAGACACTCGCGGTATGGCTGGTCCATCAGTTCAAACGTAGACACTCGCGGTATGGCTGATCCATCAGTTCAAACGTAGACACTCGCGGTATGGCTGGTCCATCAGTTCAAACGTAGACACTCGCGGTATGGCTGGTCCATCAGTTCAAACGTAGACACTCGCGGTATGGCTGATCCATCAGTTCAAACGTAGACACTCGCGGTATGGCTGGTCCATCAGTTCAAACGTAGACACTCGCGGTGTGGCTGGTCCATCAGTTCAAACGTAGACACTCGCGGTATGGCTGATCCATCAGTTCAAACGTAGACACTCGCGGTATGGCTGATCCATCAGTTCAAACGTAGACACTCGCGGTATGGCTGGTCCATCAGTTCAAACGTAGACACTCGCGGTATGGCTGATCCATCAGTTCAAACGTAGACACTCGCGGTATGGCTGGTCCATCAGTTCAAACGTAGACACTCGCGGTATGGCTGATCCATCAGTTCAAACGTAGACACTCGCGGTATGGCTGATCCATCAGTTCAAACGTAGACACTCGCGGTATGGCTGGTCCATCAGTTCAAACGTAGACACTCGCGGTATGGCTGGTCCATCAGTTCAAACGTAGACACTCGCGGTATGGCTGATCCATCAGTTCAAACGTAGACACTCGCGGTATGGCTGGTCCATCAGTTCAAACGTAGACACTCGCGGTGTGGCTGGTCCATCAGTTCAAACGTAGACACTCGCGGTATGGCTGATCCATCAGTTCAAACGTAGACACTCGCGGTATGGCTGATCCATCAGTTCAAACGTAGACACTCGCGGTATGGCTGGTCCATCAGTTCAAACGTAGACACTCGCGGTATGGCTGATCCATCAGTTCAAACGTAGACACTCGCGGTATGGCTGGTCCATCAGTTCAAACGTAGACACTCGCGGTATGGCTGGTCCATCAGTTCAAACGTAGACACTCGCGGTATGGCTGATCCATCAGTTCAAACGTAGACACTCGCGGTATGGCTGGTCCATCAGTTCAAACGTAGACACTCGCGGTGTGGCTGGTCCATCAGTTCAAACGTAGACACTCGCGGTATGGCTGATCCATCAGTTCAAACGTAGACACTCGCGGTATGGCTGATCCATCAGTTCAAACGTAGACACTCGCGGTATGGCTGGTCCATCAGTTCAAACGTAGACACTCGCGGTATGGCTGATCCATCAGTTCAAACGTAGACACTCGCGGTATGGCTGGTCCATCAGTTCAAACGTAGACACTCGCGGTATGGCTGATCCATCAGTTCAAACGTAGACACTCGCGGTATGGCTGATCCATCAGTTCAAACGTAGACACTCGCGGTATGGCTGGTCCATCAGTTCAAACGTAGACACTCGCGGTATGGCTGGTCCATCAGTTCAAACGTAGACACTCGCGGTATGGCTGATCCATCAGTTCAAACGTAGACACTCGCGGTATGGCTGGTCCATCAGTTCAAACGTAGACACTCGCGGTGTGGCTGGTCCATCAGTTCAAACGTAGACACTCGCGGTATGGCTGATCCATCAGTTCAAACGTAGACACTCGCGGTATGGCTGATCCATCAGTTCAAACGTAGACACTCGCGGTATGGCTGGTCCATCAGTTCAAACGTAGACACTCGCGGTATGGCTGATCCATCAGTTCAAACGTAGACACTCGCGGTATGGCTGGTCCATCAGTTCAAACGTAGACACTCGCGGTATGGCTGATCCATCAGTTCAAACGTAGACACTCGCGGTATGGCTGATCCATCAGTTCAAACGTAGACACTCGCGGTATGGCTGGTCCATCAGTTCAAACGTAGACACTCGCGGTATGGCTGATCCATCAGTTCAAACGTAGACACTCGCGGTATGGCTGGTCCATCAGTTCAAACGTAGACACTCGCGGTATGGCTGGTCCATCATTTCAAACGTAGACACTCGCGGTATGGCTGGTCCATCAGTTCAAACGTAGACACTCGCGGTATGGCTGATCCATCAGTTCAAACGTAGACACTCGCGGTATGGCTGGTCCATCAGTTCAAACGTAGACACTCGCGGTATGGCTGGTCCATCAGTTCAAACGTAGACACTCGCGGTATGGCTGATCCATCAGTTCAAACGTAGACACTCGCGGTATGGCTGGTCCATCAGTTCAAATGTAGACACTCGTGGTATGGCTGATCCATCAGTTCAAACGTAGACACTCGCGGTATGGCTGGTCCATCAATTCAAAAGTGGACACTCGCGATATGGCTGGTCCATTAATTCAAACGTGGACATTCGCGGTATGGTTGGTTCATCAGTTCAAGGTCGCTCAGCGAGCTATGGAACGGGCTATACTCGGAGTCTCTCTGAGAGATCGGATCCGGAAGGAGGGTATCCGACAGAGAAACAGTTTTTAACTTAGCTTACAGAATAAGCGTGCAGAATTGACAATGGTCCAGCCATAATAACCGTAGAACCAATGACCTTTGAGGTAGACGCGTTCTTAAGTGGAGACCTCGAAACAGCTAATTCATCATTGCAGCATTACCTAGATATGCTGAGTGATGGCCGGTTTGCCCGGATTTGACGTAGGTATATTTTTTTTAGTTTTTGTAAATTTATTTAGTCTATGTAATTTTATTACCTGTATGTGTCGTGTCCAGCGCAAATAAACATATAGTTTTCTTTGTTTTCTTTCATAGATCACGAGCACGGCAAGGTTCGATTAATGATTGAAGATATTTAAGACGTATTGCAGACGGTAACCTTTGTTCAGACTTGAAAGTCAACACATCTTTTTTTCCGACGTTTGCAGTTTATTTTCATACCCTCCTTTTTGTGAGATAGGTACTTGGAAAACTTTAACAGGGAGAAGGCGGGTTCGCCCAGTCAGGTGGCAACTGGTCATCATATTATTCGTTCTCAGACCCTCCGTGCAAAAACTTGGCCATTAAGGTCAGAACATAGGCAGGAAGAGCAATAACAAATACAACTCTTAATCCATTTTAAGAAGGTCTATTTTCTTTTGCACAGATAATCTCCGTAAAGCAATCATCTTTTAATTTGTTCTGTAAGTTGTTAGAAACTGTACAATGGATGAATCGAATTTATTCGAAGAGTTTCAATTAAAAACAGATAAGGGTACGGAAAACTTCTGAAGCTGAACCAGAGTAACTCCTTTTAAGTCAGCTTCGGACAATGTGTAATGATGACAGCCGAATGATATTCAGTACATAAATTCAATATTTCCGTGCGTATCATTTCCTTTGTGCGCGATGGCGATCATTTTTACCGACTTCATTATTTCACCTGTTTTCCTAATCTTTCATTCCTTTGATGCAGCAGAAGCTTTCCGTTTCCTTTTTCATATTTTTCCTCAAACAATTTTTATTAAAGATCGAAGATTTTCCTTATCAGATTTGGGATACACCTGTGAAGATACGTCTGTGTGTATGTATCGTATGATACATACACACAGACACAGACGTATCTTGTTATAGAACCTTCCTTTCTAGCAACAATATGATTTAAATATTGCAATAGTGCACAAGTAAAAGCATTCCGCCCGACTTTACGAGCACAGTGACCCACTTTCCTTTTCCGCGAGAACAAACAGCTGATAGACTATTTTTTCCTGCCGAAAATCAACAAGAATACAAACAAATACGTGTAATGTTAGACCATAGTGTCTTTATTGTCACAAGCACTTGATACTTTATCGTCAAGTTAGTAGGAAGTAATAAAACGAAGTTGCTCCTTAGCCCAGTTTAGTGTCGTCTTCAATAATCCTCACAAATAAACAACTTGAAGACAAACTTTTCGGACCCAAAATTTCTTCTAGAATATTTAATGTGTTTACTACGTGGGACCGGTGGGACACAGGTAATGTGTTTACTACGTGGGACCGGTGGGACACAGGTTATGTGTTTACTACGTGGGACCGGTGGGACACAGGTAATGTGTTTACTACGTCCGACCGGTGGGACATAGGTAATGTCCTGTGTTTACTACGTGGGACCGGTGGGACACAGGTAATGTGTTTACTACGTCCGACCGGTGGGACATAGGTAATGTCCTGTGTTTACTACGTGGGACCGGTGGGACACCGGTAATGTGTTTACTACGTGGGACCGGTGGGACACAGGTTATGTGTTTACTACGTGGGACCGGTGGGACACAGGTAATGTGTTTACTACGTCCGACCGGTGGGACATAGGTAATGTCCTGTGTTTACTACGTGGGACCGGTGGGACACAGGTAATGTGTTTACTACGTCCGACCGGTGGGACATAGGTAATGTCCTGTGTTTACTACGTGGGACCGGTGGGACACCGGTAATGTGTTTACTACGTCGGACCGGTGGGACATAGGTAATGTCCTGTGTTTACTACGTGGGACCGGTGGGACACCGGTAATGTGTTTACTACGTCCGACCGGTGGGACATAGGTAATGTCCTGTGTTTACTACGTGAGACCGGTGGGACACAGGTAATGTGTTAACTACGTGGGACCGGTGGGACACAGGTAATGTGTTAACTACGTCGGACCGGTGGGACATAGGTAATATCCTGTGTTTACTACGTGGGACCGGTGGGACACAGGTAATGTGTTAACTACGTGGGACCGGTGGGACACAGGTAATGTCCTGTGTTTACTACGTGGGACCGGTGGGACACAGGTAATGTGTTAACTACGTGGGACCGGTGGGACACAGGTTATGTCCTGTGTTTACTACGTGGGACCAGTGGGCACAAGTAATGTCCTGTGTTTACTACTTGGGACCGGTGGGACACATGTAATGTCCTGTGTTTACGACGTGGGACCGGTGGGACACAGGTAATGTCCTGTGTTTTTCGTCTCGTTCGTAGTTGTTGCTGTGTTTAATTCGTAAAGAGAAAAAACTCTGTGTGTTCGTTCCTACGACTAATATGTTTTCCTTAACCCCCACTTACCTGCGTCATTTACTCGCAGTTTATCAGATCCATCCTGGAGATTATTTGGAATTGCGGCTTTGTTCTTAAAAAACAACACACAAAAAGGACTAAAAGGACTTCATAGTAACTTTTAGTTTCTGAGAATAAAACAACACACAAATCTAACCGTATCAACATCGCCACTAGAAATAGTATTTGTCAAGCAAGTTTGCAACAAAGGCTAAGCGTCACCAACTTGCGTCATCGCTCTGTTAAGAACAACCTTTGCTCTAAATAGATAAGTACAGAAGGCCGGCTCCATACAATGAGCGAACGCACGCAAACGTAAACACGCGTCCAAGTACTGCGAGTGTAATCGCACTCGCGACTGGCATTTATTTCAGAACTCGTACGGGCTTAGTAGGCGTTTCAGCCGCTGAGTTTCGTCCGATCCAGTCGAAACAGGAATTTCATTTTAATTAATATTTTTGAGTGGGGTTTCGGACGAATCCTTTTTTAGAGGCAAAATAACGTCAGAAACATAATTAAATAATACCTATTTTACTTTGTGGCCATGGGTAAAAGATTAACTAAAAATAAAATAAACATTAATGAGTGATCTCTCACGGGTTAGTTTGTTTTCGACTTTTGGCATGTTGCACGCACATTGACACACAAATACAACAAAACAAAAGGTATTATAACAAAGTATTGCTGTCTCTTTCTAACACGTGATTGGTTAAAAAGGTTAAACGTAACAAAATAACTTTCTTGTAATTTGCAATGTGTACGTGTGTACATTAGTGTGTTTTTAGTTAGTCGTAGTTAGTCACTGCTTTTTGACGCTATTGTTCATTATTTTCGGTATTTTACTATAGCGATTGTTAGGTAATTGATATACAAGACTGATTATAATAATTTACATTTATTAATCTTGTTGTACACGTTTTAATTGATATTATGACTGATTATTGTGATTTAACATGGTTTACTGTTGATTGTTGTAATTGTATATTTAACGTTATCTTTTCCAACAATTCCCTGACTTTTACTTAAATAATGTAACCCTACCTAAGGTTTTTCATTGTGACTGTACAAAATTTGCTTAAAAGTATAGTTCGAAACATCACTCAAAAATATGAATAATAATGAAATTCCTGGTTGGACCGGATCGGACGAAACGAAGCGGCCGAAACGCCTTCGTACGAACGCGTCTATGTGTGCCTGCGCCTGTTTTCGCTCGTTCTATGGAGCCGGCCTTCTGTACCTATCTATTCAATGGCACTGTATCGCTTAACATCCGAACTAGTGCCGAGCTTCGTGCGAACAGTTCCAGCTAACTAATTAATAGGGCATGTCTGCCCTATTAATTAGTTAGCTAGTATCACAACTTCCAAACATAAGTCACAGTTGTTTAGTATTGAAGTATATGATGCGGACATAGAGGTATGTAGGAAAGTCACGAATTGTTATGAATTGTGGACGTAAAAAGTAACTTTTGGTGGGTTATAATAACAATATTTTATAGTAAGTAGCTTTGTTTGTGTTCGTTACGACTTCAAAACTATACAAAAAATTACAAACAACATAATTTTGAATTCTTATCATTTCAGACGTTTGTTTAATTGTTGCCTGTTTGCAGAAAAAAAACCAGAACTACATTAAAAACTAACGCACAATGTCTAACTAATTACCAGCACCGCAAACTTTTCCGCTCTATTATTACAATAACTCACAAGCAAGTTTTCATTCGACAGTACATTTAATGTAGTAGAAGTCAGGAGCGGCGCTCAAAGCCGTAGTAGTTGTACAACGATGCATTTATGCAAATGGCGGCCGCAAATCTGATGAGCCGCGCTTACACCGACGGGTAATCGCTTTCGACGCCACTGTACGGAAAATTTGCAATTTCATTAAATAAGCTGAAAAGTCTTTAAATGTTTGGCTTGTTCGAGAGTTGTGAGTTGACGGGGGAGAGGATTATGGTTGTTCGAAATAAGCTAGTGGCCCTGCCACTATAATATGTAATATTGGTGCAGAATTTTGTATCCAAGTGCTTCTAAGCGGATTTGCATAGGATTATCAGAAATAAAGTAGAACAGAAGTAGTTCGATTGTTTCTGATAATCCTATGCAACTCTAGTCTAAGTCTGATGTTAATCCTTTTGTCCGTATGACTTCAACAATACTGTATCTATTTAACAGGCATAGTTTTGATTCGAATTCGAATCTACCCAGATAGTCGTTAATATCTAATGTTGATTACAAAAAGAGTCTACTTTATGGCTGAGCTCCATCATTGAAAAATTGATTTGCAATATCTATTCATCCAGTTGGCATAGTTCACCTGAATCTGCGAAATCTTTCAACCTCTAGTTGAATACTAAACTAAGAGTAGATGTATTGAATGGAATATAAATAAGAAATGGTTTTCCAATACCTGTATTATTTGGGAGTTGGATTATTTAAATGGTGTATTTGATAAATTATGTTCTGCTCTAAAAGGCTTTCTGAAATAGATTGTATCCGTTCTAGTTATCTACTGTTGCGCTTCCGGCTTACTAAAGTTGTGTTATTTGTATTGTTGTAGTTTCTAAATTAGTAAAAATAATAAACACAATGATGGTTTTGATTAGGAATAGACTAACCTAATTAAGTACTAATTCTATTCTTTCGGTTTTGTAATTTCTCCAATTTAAGTTGGCAGAAACGTTAGATTACAACAATAAAGACAAAGCTTATCATACGTAGGTTGGTTAATATTTGGTGACCCTTTCGTTCCCGAATATACCTTTATTCCTTTGGAAATACACTGACAGGATAAATACTTGTGTTCAAACAATATGTAAAGCGATACTTTTATCTGAACATTGGATCGCTCGCATTTGAAGTTGATGAAACATTTTACAACCAGCTATTTGATTCTGTGTTCTGATATCTTGTTTGAAATGTTTGATATAAATACAAAACATAAAGAGCTTCGTCCTTAGAACAGAGAACAGAAAACGTAAAAGTGCAGGAAATCGGATTGCGGTCACTTGCGGTTGGTCTCGGAAATAACCAGGGAGTGATACCGACGGGCGCGGTGCGGAATAAATTGTGTTTACTTTGTATTTTACGATGTTGTTATTGATTTATATGTCTAGATAATAATGTTTGTACCGGCAAATGATTGTTTAGCAAATTGACTAGGTTGAATAAATCAAATTAAGTCCGTACCTACCTATATTCAAAAACCAACAGGCAATTTTTATCCTATACCGTGTAGAATGGCTGTAAAACTGCAATTGACGTCTGCTTAACTCGAATTATATCGTCCTGAATGTACATAGGTAAGTTACATTTAGATAGCAAAATACGACGTGTGTGTATGCTTCTATCGATTAATAGACGCTATAGTCATGTTCAATACTTGACTCAGTTCACAAAAAGTAAACAAACTCACACACTGATGAATACGGAAGTGACGTCTCGTTAAAGTGTGACATAACTTGTATCATATCTTAATAAGGTACTAGCTCTGTTCATAAACTGTGCGAGTAGTTAAGTTTTACGTCGAGCCGTAAGCAACAGTGTTGCTAGTACGTTACTGTTACTGCTTCTATAAAAACGAACTGCAAGTCAGTTCACTGCCACTAACATTATATTTAATGCGTGTCTGTGTGGTCCAGACTGCGAGCAGACCATCACGTCATTTCCCCTGGGTGCTGTAAAACAAGGAATTATTATCTGGACATGATTAGTGACTGGAATTGTCGTGACGACAGTAATGTCTCCACTGTAACGTAACATCAACCCTGCTTTCCCAGAAGGAATAGGCAGACACCCACATTTTGCCAATTATTTTGAAGTTCTGCGTACAAGTGGGCACTTATTGCCAATAATCCAGATACTGGGCTAAGAAATTACCGAATAAAAAACCAAATACAGACTTTTATCTACCTGCGCAAACTGAATGGAATAAAATTGTTAAAGGAATAGAAGAATTATAGTATGTTCCAAAGTATCTGATAAAAGTGTAAACAAACTTAAACTCGTACGCAATCGCTCACTAAAGTGAACTAGTAACACATGCATCTGTATTTAGAAGATTTTAACTTAAGTAGTATCCACCAGGTTTTCCAAGAATAATTGTTTGAATAACGTTATTACGCATTGTAATTGAAAAATCATCGTCCTGAACTGAGGTTACAAAATTAACCTAATGAAAAACATTTTTAATTTGATTTAAAATAACAATTGCGGGTTTAAGTAGGTACTCAAATGATCAAATCAAAGCACTCAATGTGTAAGTAACGCTACAAATTCCCATCCACAGATAAGTTTTCTGATCCAATTGGTAACATTTTTATCAGATACTTTTTAACAGACTATAAACATTATAACTTTCCACAATTTAAGTTATACATCTAGTGGTAGTGATGTGTCAAACTGCCTGGAGCACACGACTAGTGAGGTAATACAACGTCAGAGATACGTCACACGCAGACACACGGTACGCCACTCGGTTACGGGTGTGTTGTCGTACACGGAGTGACGGGAGTGACAAATATAATGCTTAACAATAACAGAGGCAACATCCATCACATCTTATTGAGCGAAAACATGGTGATAGTCGGAGTGTAACAAGCAAGTTAATAGTAGCTTACTGAACAAAGATGACGTCAAATATCTACAACCGTATTAATAGGTACTGATTTAAAAAACTACAGCGTTTCTAATCATTCGGTAACAATAATACAATTAAAGTTAATTTCACTTTGTAGTGTTTTTTTTGGAAGTCGGTTATTAAAAAAAAAAAAAAAAGTTTTTTACAACATAACAAAGTTTGGGCATAGGTTTACCCATAGTAAGCCCACATTTCGCCAGTTATGTTTACGTCCTAGCTAGGATGTAATAGAGCATAAAATCCCAGACAGAAAAACCCAATAACCTATTGCCCGACCCTGGGATTCGAACCCGGGACTTCATGCTCAGCAGTAGCGTAGGCGAGACACTAGACCAACAAACGAACGAACAATGTTTTTTTTGTTGCTGTATTACTCAAACTCAAACAAAATATTAAAGACCAGCCAGCCAGACCGCCAGCCTCGTAAAATCACCCCACTTCCCTTAAATTAAAAATATTTTGCAGCATCATTAGGGTATCGAACACAAAACCATTGTCAGGACCCCAAGCGAGAAATAAAGGGAACTCAAGCTAAAAAAGTAAAATAATATTTTTAGCTTAGTCACCGTTGAGAGGGGTTTCTAGTAGAAATTTTATTAAAGAGCTTAGAATAATTCCATTAAAAGAGATCTCACAATAGAAATATCACGGTCGGTGGGTGCAACATCAAAAATAATTGCGTCACAGTTTAAGTACCGCACCGAATCATTTAAGGAAAATGAAGAGGAAGAGAGCAAAGAAAGCCAAAAGCTATTAATATGGGAAGATGTTAGAATGTCTGGGGAATTGTGCAGATAAACTGTGGGAGTGCAGGGGTGGGCAGCCACGCGTGCCTCAGAGACAATTAAAAATAAATTAAAAGTAACACAAATCTCCGAGACCTTCCCGACTCTCTAGAATAAATTGCTATAACATTGAAGAGGCTTATTTGCATAAACATTGGTGTTTTTCTTTCCAATTATGAGAAGTAAAGCGGTTGACTTAGAATGTTTGTGACTTATGACTAAAAATAAACGATTTATTTTTAGTTTTAAAGAAGTTTTTTATTTCAAAAAGATTTTATTACCTACGACTTAGGTACAAGCATTTCAGCTCAATCAGAAGCCGGGAAGTGGGTCAAATTTTACATACAGGATTTGATTATAGGCGGTCACCGGAACAGCTAAATAAAAACTTGTGATAAAACTTTTTTACAAAAAAAAAAAAACAGACTTTCAACAAAAAAATCTAGGTAAAAAGTGAAAAATAACTTTGATTTCGGAAATCGGTGTCATCGGTTCCGCATTTTCGTTTTTTAGAGCCGTCTTTCGAAATTAAAGTTATTTTTCACTATGTAGGTAGAGTCGGTTGTTTTTTTTTTGTAAAGAAGTTTTTATTTTTCACTTTTTAGTTGTACCTACCTCACACCAATTCATATAACACTACTTAAAACATCATCAATATAAATTAAGTGGAAAAAATTCATATTATTGCAGCTAATTTAAAAACTACCCAAGCAAAGTTCTATGTATGTATTTATATGGTACACCACAGTCTACCTACAGTATTTGTCTGTCCTTCCCCTTTTTAATCCTTTCAAAGGTTGTCTTTAAAAGATCGCTCTTAGCGATAAAACCGCCCATTGTGTCACCCTTTTTACAGTTTCTATATTTATGTCTGTAATTTATATGGTGTACATAATAAAGAGTATTCTATTCTATTCTGTCTCCGAAACTCATCATCAGATCTTGACGAAATTTTAATGGGACCATTTCGAAATAAACTTCTTTCGAACAAAAAAAACAGCTGTTCCCTACATTTTGACGAGTTATACGAACATAAATGTAGGGAACAGCTGATTTTTTTCGCGATTTCAGGTTTGGTCCCATATTTACTATGACACATAATGATGAGTACAATGACCTCTTAAGAGGTTGTTAATGTTTTCCAATAACCCTGTATATATGACGGAGTTATGCCCGAACAAACATAAAAAAACATCCGAATTGAAAACCTCCTCCTTTTTAGAAGTCGGTTAAAAATAGTTACCTTGTAAGCAGAACCGACATTACAAAACCAACCCACAGATGCGATATCTATTACTTTTAAGTTTCAATCATTATCATAATACCCTGCCTTGCAATTATAATTGTTGCGACTCTAAGGACCAGTTCATTCTCTCTTGTTGTACCCACTTAACAGTAGCCCGCCCCCAAGGATCGTCACTATTAATAGCCACATTCGTCGTCTCCGATTCAATAAAACGTTAGCTTCATGCTCGGTCATGGACTTACCGAGTTCAAGGCAAGAATGTAACACGTCGACCTTCACACACGCTCGCGCCTTTCTGATGCTATCACACTGACTGTGATAGATCGAGCTTCACAAGCCCTCGTCATCCATTCAATCTGAATACTGATGAGGCACATAATACACGCGATTGATCAATGGTAATGCAATTACATATCAGTACCAATTTTGAATAAATTTCTTTGAGAGAGGAAAAGTTGAAACGGTTGGTTAAAAATTCTTATGTTATGTATAAATATAAATGTGCATTTAAATATTTTTTTAAGCAACATGAACCCATATCCACACTTCCTTACTTTAATATAATATTATAAATCTGAAAGTAATTCTTCCTGTCTGTCTCTTTGTTTATTACTTTTCAGGATTTAGATGAAATTGGGCCGACTGGCGGATACCATGATCGGGATTAGTTTGGTACATAGGATACTACCGGTAGTACGTTCCCGTGGTATAATATCCAATCTCTACGCGGGCCAAGCCGCAGGCAAAAGCTAGCGTAGCTGACTGCAAATAAACACATTGAAAATGAGCTCAGCTACGAAACGTTGCTGTAGGTACCTTCATTAACAAGATGATTTAGAAGCCTTGGGACACCAAAATTAAATAATTATTTCACTGCAGCATTGAGTGGACTAAATAAAATTTTAATGAAATCGACGAACTGATAATTTAATTGTCCGCAACTCTGAAAGATCGTCATCGGAAGGATTCTGTTTAATATTTAATGTACACAGCGTTCTTGGAACGTATTAATATTTCCTGATTCAGAATTAACGGAGGCTTTTGTAAAATTATGTCAAAAATTTACATGTTCGTGTTGTTGAATTAACTAAATGAAATAATACTTCGTACTCACAGACCGGGATGTTTTGAATTTCATCGTGAGTAATGTTCGCTTGATAATCTTAAATCGAAAATGATAGTAGATTGTACAACTAGTGCATAAAAGAAGCCATTTTACCCAGCGGCGGAAATTTTAGAGCATGAGAAGTGAAAAATAAATTTTTGCTACCAGTTATTTCGCGTTTGTCCGTGACCGCAAGTGCTGAAAAGTGCTTAAAACATGTTAAAATGCTAAAGGTTAAATACAACTGCAAAAACACAGTAAATTCTTGTTTATTTATTTATTTACCACTTCAAGCTCTTAAATGTACAGAGGCGGACTTAATGCCATAGGCATTTTCTACCAGTCAACCTTTAGGTGATGCAGAGACAAACAGTAGTAGGCGATCACGAAAACTGAATAATAAATATTTCATTTCATCATATATTTATTAATATATATATATATTTTTTTTGTTTCATTGATTGTATAAAATAGAACTTTTACTTCATGAAAAAGTAACTAGATTCTGGTATTTATGATAAAATCTGACATTATTATCGTTATATTCGTACGTTTGTTCAATCATATATCAACACGAAAGTCTTTCAAAATGATCTCTCTTGTACATATCTTAAATCATTTCTGTACAGAATAACAAAACAATCATAGGCGTTTTGACCAAATAAAAATATGAAACATTCATACGTAACACAGCTCGTGTGCATACATACGGCTCTCAACTCATCGGTTAGAGGCTTCGAGTTAATTCTACAGGCCTTCAGTAAAACCAGTTAAATCGAAGCAAAAATCCTGCGTGTTAGACAGAGCATTAAATTGGGATTTACAGCTCTCTCTAGCCTTTTATCAGATTAATTCGTATATTTTGTTAAATGTCTACGAGGATTTGCCGACACTTAGCACTGAAACCACGAATGCGAATGTTAATCGTAGATGACAATTTATATTAATGTAGTTTTTGTAAAATATTTTTATTCTTGTATAATTTTGATCGGATCGTTTTACAACTCTAATATTATTTAGATCACTATTTTCATATTCAATTCTGACTTTTGGACACTTATATTTTACTAACCATTTTATTCTAACACTTGGTCTTAAAAAACTCAATTTCAGTTCATCCAATTCACATCAATGTTATACTTTAAATCTTCAATTTTATTTTTAGCTTCAGCGCTTACAATATCTAAAATTTTTAATTCAACATCGAATACATTACATTACGAACATTAACATAAAAGATCGCTTAAAACTTGGGATCCTCCTAAAATGGATCCTGAAACTCCTACGCAGTCTGCTTTTCGTAGGTTATTTGAAGTACGTGACATCAGTAATCTGCCATTATGGAGAAAGTTTTGGGTTTCCGAGGAAATATGAATTATTAAAGTGAAATGAAATGAAGCGAGCACTCGCAGGCGGTTTAGAGAAAAAGCTGTAAGGGGCCTTTTTTCCTAAAATATATCAATAGTAGCGTATATTGATGCTGTAAGCTACAGGTTTTAACTTCGTGAACATTTTATTTTGATTGAATTACGATTTTGAAAAGGTCGTATTATATATAGAGGACCACTAATGTTACTATTGTAGTAATCCGCTGATGTTACAATAATACCAGAACGCCTAACACTTTACTTTTAAATATTTAATCAACACTCCCAATCTCCGATGATGATCTAGAAAACAGTCGCTCTTGCCTTTACTCCAAAACCACCATACATTTCCGACAAACGGGTAGCATTCCCCAAAATCCCTCAAGACAATTCACCCTGCAATAAAACATCGTTTAATGTAGGATAAGCACACGAGGAAAACGCCGAAGCACAAAATTTTGGCAAACAAACGTATGTGGAAAACGCCATACTTCGAATACTTTTTATTCTTTCTCCTTTTTGGAGCTCTTCAATTACCTTTAGGTAAGTATACCTATGAAAAATTACAGTGCAACGAACGAGTTCGGAAAGTTGTCGTCTTTCGGTACATTATAATGAATGTTGTTATCCTCCTTGAACAATGTGGTTGGATCCTGTAATGTGCAGGTTCGGGGAAGACATTTGTTTTACAAGTTGATTTTGTTTTGTTTCAATATAGTAATTACGTTGGCTTTGATTTCGTTAGACTAAAAGTGATTTGAATGAAGGGGTCTATTAATTTCGCGAGTATGACTGAAAATGAAGGTAAAATAAAGTTCATTTTAAAATATAAATAAACTTTATTAATTTTACGAAGAATCAATTTATGTTACTGTCATTTTAAGCAAGAATTTGAAATAAATTTTAGCGATCTATCTCGTTAGTCAATTTGATTTGATTGAATTTGGGTGAAATTGTATGAAGCGGGTAGTCCCGACAGCATTCCGTAGATACGTATAACTTGAGGAGTAAAAGAAAATGAAAATATAATCAATTTGAGGAGTTTCCGGCTGATAACATACGAGAAGTAGGCAAATAAGGATTCCTTATTTCACATTTGATTAAAAGACAACTGAGGAACAAGGCCACTGATTTTTTCGTTTGAAATTGATCAACAATATTAGGTATAATTCTTTACACAATATACTTGACGGAGAAGGTATGTGTGTCTCGTTATTATCAGCCATATTATAATTACTGTGGGCATACTGTGGGAAGTGTTGGTTATTGCGCAATAGAAAAACCGTTTGCAGTTCAAATGAGATTATAATTTCACGAACAAATTAATCACACCAGCGAATCACACACTGTAGGTACACGACACAAGATGCGGGACAGTTTCTGAGCACATGTTGTCCGTACGATGTACAATGTCCAAGAGCTCCACATCGTTCTGTCGTGCTGTCGTCGACCCCCCACGAACTCAGGCTAGACTTTGCCAAGCGCCACCAAATGGCGCTAGCGTTCCGAATAGTTAAACTAATGACCAGATGCGACATACTCAAATTAAATCAATGGATAATAATGGATATGTTCGACAGATGATCTTAATTATTCTCAAACGTATACATTATACTACAAAAAAATTGCATCAACATAATCAAAAGGAAATCCGTTCCTCCCAAACCAGTAGGAAAGTGGGTCTCACGGCGGATGTAAATGGCAAACATTGTCGTTACCCCACCGTATCCGCATGTTACCCCGCCATATCGGCGCGTTACCCCACCGTACTCTCATATTGTATCGTCTTTGATTTGACGCACCGCTGATGTAATACAGAATGCCAAATATTTGAACGATAACATCGATATTATCTCAGCATGGGTAAATAATTTCAGTAATACGTGGGAGATTCGACAATGTGAAGCAATACCATTTAATTATGGATAAACTATCAACAAAGACTTTCAAGATTACCAAGTAGCGAGAAAATAAATATTGAAAATAATAACCAGGAAAACGCTGGAACGCTTGGAATCCTGTAAATAAAAATATAAAAAAACGGTTGCAATAATTAAAAAATAGCTTATTTTTGATCTGTCGGATAAATAAAGAAAAGGAAAAAGTTATCACTGTACCATAACCATAATCAGCCTATAATGTTCCCACCGCTGGGACACAGGCCTCCTCTCGGTGAGAGGGAGTGGGCCGTAATCCACCACGCGGGCCCAGTGCGGGTTGGTAGATGTCACATGTCTTCGAATTTTTTGGTTCTAGGACATGCCGGTTTCCTCACGATATTTTCCTTCACCGTTTTGAGAGCAGTGGTGATGAAATAATTTACACAAAGTAAAGCGCCTGTCTGGGTTCGAACCTACGACCTACAACTCGTAAGTCGCGGCCGTTACCACTTGGCCACCACTGCTCTCTGGCCACCACTGCTCTCTGAAAGTTATATATCTTACTAAATCGGACGAGTTTATAAACTCACAAAAAGGAAGGCCTTTATAGACGAAAATAATGTCTGCTTCCCTTACTAACTAACCCTATCATGTGACTCATTATTTTAAAACCTGACATAAACATGTTATAAAAGGCTCAGTTTACAAGACCCAGAGCGGGCTCAAAAAGTAAGTGGCCATGTTGTGCCGTAACGAGAATAATAAATAGCATATTTGACAATACACACTTAGGCTGAAATTGCTAAGGCCTCATTTTTGGCCGTGATTTATGTCCAGGCCGGGAAGGCCTCCCATCCAGATTTATCGCCGCTCTACGAACACTTTATTTCTCCGCATTATAACCAACCATCGTATAACCAACAGTCTGTTTTGTACAAATTATTATCATACATTACAATTTCTTGTGACTTCTGGCATGACTATAAATTTATTCTTACATAAGTCTACCTGTTGCTGGAATCAGAGCAGGTTAAAAAGTTCAAAAAATCCTCTTAAATACGATTCAAAATGTTTTATACCAGGAAATAACATTTTATCTAGTGCGACATCAAGATGAGAGACAGAACATATCTTTCCATCTTGTTAGTTTGAGCAATTTACGGACAATTATAATATATTGTCCGTAAATTGCTCAAACCAACAACATAATAATCAATTATTGTCCGTTAGCCTCGGAAAAATTCAAAAATGGCGTGTGCGCGCCGTAAAAAAAAAAAAAAAAGTCTTTACAAGGCATTAGCTAGTAAGCGATAAAAATAGAACGAAAAGTCCATTCAATTTATTACAATTTCAATCTAAAAATAATTTCTCTTTCTTTCCTCAATTTTAAGGTATTATAATAATTACCTACATTGTTTTCAATTCATCATCGGAGATTATCTTTATCCTCGAAGATTCGGTAGCAACGTAGCCGGAAGCAATCACGGCGTTTGTGTTCACTACATTATATTGAGAGGAATAATGTATTGCAATTTTCTTACAACATTGTCTCTATTTATCCAGACAGGTCAGGGCAGGTTGATTCTTAGACATTGTTTACAAGCTTCTTTTATCTATGTACCTACAATTCTGTGAATATTTTGTAATTACCTACTAAAATTAATTTGTGATTCGTTATGAGATTTGTTATTCTTACGTTTAAGTTGGTAATTTCATTATACATTACAACCTATGACGTGGCAATATCTCAGCGCTCTGTTTTATTTTCAGGATTCCTAAATGCGCTTTCATTCGTATCTCTGTCCTTTTAATTCTCACTCCATCAAATTCCACATTTAAACTTCCTGAAAAACCGCCGTAAAATGTCTGTCTATCAAAGTGAAAGATAAAGCGGTTCACAAGTTTGGACAGTTTAACGAGCACATTGGATTGCTAAGCTCAGATGATGAGCCGCGTTATACGGCTCCGTCAACCAAACATCTTCACTGTAAGTTAGACGAGACTAATGCCCGTTTTCACTAACATAAGCCGACACTTAGAAATTCAACTAAGGGCTTTTATTTAAGTATTCCCTAAATAAAATCGCGGATAGTAGATCGTCTTTGCAGTAGGATTTTTAGCCTTCAGCGCTAAGCCGTACGTTGGCATCTGCATGGCCATAGGGCACTTTTATTATAATTATGATTCAGGCAATCGGCCCTCTCAACTGGTCTTATAATATCTAAAATTTATAGTAAACGTCCAACTAATTCTTTGATTTGAAAGCACTAAATAAATTACGAAGTTTACATAAACGGAAAATTAAATTATCTTCTACAATCCAATTATTCATTAATTTTCAAAAACAATGGAAGTTTAGAAAACTACATTCTAAAAATTAGTTTTAATTTGAATTAGGTAGTTGAATAAAATGAAATTGGTAAAATTATTCATGATGGAATTAATATTAATAATCAACCAACGATTCAAGAAAAAAGAAATAGAAATTTTGTAAGAAACAAATAATGTATCCATAGTTTCAATCACAAAAATTCTTGTTCTTAAAATTATCCCTTTCATACTTGTGTAGGATCCGAAGAACCTTTTTCTGGTGCTTATTACCAAGTTGCCAGGTGAGTTAGGTTAGGACCAGATAAAGGTAGGCAACCTAACGGTTACATGCTTTATACTTTCCATGGAATCTCTAACTCGTTTCGTAAACAAGACTGTGAAATAAAAAAAAAATACAGTATTTAGGTATTTTTTATCAATTATAGCCATATTAGCCATGAACATATTTAATTAGGCAACCCATTTGCAATGTATTTGTAAACAAATTCAAACAACTCAGCCTAACGCAATCCACTGCTGGATTGCGTTAGGCTGAGGCCTGCGCCACAACACCCTCTCCTCCGCCTTCCGCATCCAGTCTGCCCCAGCCATATTCTGAAGGTCGTCGGTCCATCTAGCTCCACTCCAGGACTCGTCTGCTCTTCCGGCCATCGGTCCTTCGACCACATATTCAACATAATATTATTTGGTAAAAAATAATTTTCATCCGGTAAGCAGATCCTCCACGACATTAGAAATCTTATTTTTCTTCTTCCTACTTTGTAACTCCGCTTAGTTCATTCTCTATTTCTTCTACAGTTTTGCCCTTAGTTTCAGGCAGTACTAGCAGGGTCACCGCAGCCCCAATCACGTTAATAATGACAAAAACGATGAAGCCGACATAAGCTCCAAAGTTGCTGGTGAGAGCACTGAAGGCTATAAGTTGTACGAAAGTCATGAACCACGCCAACATCACCAAATATCCCATCAATTTTGCTCGAATCTGAAAGAAAACAAGATTGTCCAGTTACACGAAGCTTAACCGCACCATGTACCGCACCATGTTTATACTCGCTGAAATTTTAATGGTTGTTTTCCGCGGCAGAACAATTTGCCCTCAATAGTACTATCGATATTTTTTTGAGATATATAATACATAGTGTTTTTTTATTTAAAGAAAATTTGACTAACTATATACACTGTTGAATTTTCAACTAAGTATAGGCGCTAAGCAGTGCGTTGAAAATCCAGTGCACGAAAAAAAACCGCTGTTACACTAGATACTAAATTAAATGACTAACTAACTTACTATACAAATAAATACAAAAACAAAGGACACTTCACTTAGGCGTCGAAATACTCTTCCGCATCGCTGTCATCCGGAAAGTGCCCAGAAGACTGGCAGCATTGCCACGTTGAATGGCAATATTAATTCTTTGGCCAAAGAACGACCCAGCCCTCTAGTCACGTGAAGTGTCGACCAGCCGGCGAAAAAATTCCTTAAAAAGAAGACGCACACTCAGGCTCCACTCAGGCTCTCACTCAGGCTCACTCAGACCCCAAACGGCTTAAAGCTGTAGTTGCCCATAAAGTTGCAGTATTTGCGCCGCTTGAGGAACTGAGCAGCCGCAGCAGCGGCGCCAGCACAGCCCGCCATGCCAGGAACATTAGATGGCGCAAGGGTATCGATACACGTTGAGTCCAACACCAGAAGCCTACCAACCTTCCAAGGCAACAACGTCACTGGTCTCTTCCAATCACCACGTACCAAGCCGTTTGGTTCTAACACCGCTAGTACGCCGGCGGTGACAAGGGCTCGACGAATAATATCGTTGATGCTGGCGTGCCCGGTTACTATTCGCGGAGCCGCAACAGATTTCTTTTTTCTATTTCTGGTTCAGGTAAAAGTATTTATAACCGTCCTAAGTCCGTAAAACTGTGGAAGTAATATTGGAGTAACTTTTAGGTAATTATTGTGTTTCGTTAACTTACCAGTTTTTATTAATTATTCAATTACATACCAAGACCTCTCCCTGCCTCGGAAAGCACGTTAAGCCGTTGGTCCCGGCTGTCATTCGTGGATCTATGACAGTCATTACGGGTCGTTAGAAGCCCGAAAGTCTGACAACCAGTCTTACCAAGGGGTTTCGTATTACCCAGTAACTGGGTTGTGGGGGTCAGATAGGCAGTCGCTCTATGTAAAATACTGGTACTCAGCTGCATCCGGTTAGACTGGAAGCCGACCTCAACATAGTTGGGATAAGGCTAGGCAGATGATGATGATGATTTTGTTTCTTTAACTCAGGAGCAGGTCAGGGGATCAGCTATAACATCATGGTCAAAGACTGCGCGCTTCTGGCGCCAGCTTCACGCAGTCAGCCGCTCGCGCTGTGTTACTGATTCGAGGTCGCTTTCAAGTTTTGTTTTTCACAATTGTAAATCTGTCATTTTTGTATTATAATATTGTTTTTATAATTCGATTGTTCTACGAAGACAAAATGCGGGAATAAAACCATTAAAATTTCAGCTTGTACACTACGCAAACTGCAGGATCAATAGTAGAACTAATGCTTACCTGGAAATTGAATATTTCAGACATCAAAACGAATGGTATGGGGGAGACGCCTCCACCATAGAAACATATTGCTAGCATCATCATGGTCACGTTGATCCAGCCGGAAATGGCCCACCCGTACTGCTTCAGCAGAGTTGAGATCACTAGGCAAGCAAAGACAATGGCAGTGGCTCCAAAGGCTGTTCCCAGGATCGGCTGTGTATTACAAAACAACGTTTAGTTTAAAAATTTAAGTCTGTATAGAATAGCAGCCATTTTATAACTTGTTTCGCCACTTCCAATTTATCTGACTGATTATTTCATACAAGTTCTGTTGTATATTTTATTTATCTGATCTCTCTTGGACTGAGAAATAGGCACAAAAATGCACTCTGTCAAGACTGTAGTATTTTAGTGCTCTGTAGTATTTTCTTCCGCGTACTTTGATATAATTTTGCTTACCTTCCTTCCCAGTTTGTCTATACTAGCCATAGTGATCAATGAGCCCACTGTCATGCATATAGGAATGCTGAGGGCCTGCAGATCCGGACTAATCTTGACTCCCGAGTCGGACAGCAGAGTTGCTGCATAATTTAGTATAGCGAAGCTTCCGTTTGTGGCGTGTGTAAAGACTACCAAGATCATGATGAGGAAAGCCTTCCGCCATGCTTTTGTTTTAACTGTGAAGTTGAAAAACTTTGTTTAGATTCGTGGATTAATTTAATTGTGTATTGTATTAATAATATATGGGCAACTAGCTTCAACTTTCTGACTAACTGACAGACTATTTAATTTTGACAATTCAAAAGTGCCTGTACAAGGTTTAATTGAAATAAATGATTTGAGTTTGAGTTTGATATAAAATGTATATCAATAATACCTATGAGAAAACAAGGGTTTTATACTCACAAACAGTAACGATGGAAATATTGGGAATGGATTTAAAATATTCATCATCTCTCTTGATCACAGCAACTTCTTGTTGAATATCTTTGTCATCGACATCCAAACCTCTCAATAACGCTAGAGTTGCTGCCGCTTCCTACAATTTAGAGAATTCACAATATGCACAACTTATATAGCCTGTAAACAATAAAAGAGAAAACAAGCTTAGAAAATGTGCAATTTCCAATACTACTAAATCATTATTTTGTAATGCTCCTGGTTAAGAGGCCTGTTACAAAAATGCGCGTAGATGCATGATTTCCTCGTTGAATTGAATACTTTTCATTGGTTGGTATAAATAGCAATTAATTGGTAAAGATAGTTCGTTTTCTCTTCTTTAATAATAATAAAGCGATTTTTTTATTATTTATCTATTTATTTAGCAACAATCGTTCTCCTGATGCATGTTTAGGTAAAAACTCATGGAGAGCTGATTTGAGAACTCTAATTTTTAGATTTTGATGAATATAATCCATAAAAAAAATTTTTTTCATATCGTAGATATCTTAAACTTTTATAATAATAGAATTTATTTGTGTTGTAATTATGCCTTAATTATATAAAGAAAAAACGACTGGACCTAATTCAATTTTGTACGAGAAACAAGAATATCTCCTAACTTCTACATCATTTTCACGTACCTAGTATTTACACAAAATAGTATCCAACAATTTCTTAAACAATATTAATAAAAAAAAAAATATGCTACCTTGATTTTTTAATAAATAAAATAAAAGTACTCTATATTTCACTGCACCGGCGATGCGCGCTCGCCCTGGCCCTGGAGGCCTTAATTTATTGTGGCATCCACAGGCAAGCCCGGTTAAGCAGACTACAACCTGATAGGTTGAACTGCGAGATGCCATTTATAAGCAAAAAAAAAAAGATGCGCCCTCAGTACCAAAATGTAAGAGGGCTCTTAAATAGGCAATAAAATGAATATAAACTTACATTTGTCTTTCCCATCTTTACTAAGAAAGATGGCGACTCAGGAGCTTTAAAGAAGATTCCAAAAGTCAAGATTGGGAGTCCAACAACGACCCATAGCACCGAGTGATAATCCAAGAATCCTCCTAACGTATACATAAGAAGTATTCCGGTACTTTGAGCCAACGCACCCATAGATGTTAGGGTACCCCTTATGCTGTCCTGGGCGATCTCTTTGACATACATCGGAACGACGTGAAAGCAGCCACCGCCGCCAATGCCACAGAATACTCTGGCTACGATGAGGCTTGTTGTACTAGCAGGTAGCATTGTAACTATCCAAGACATCTGAAAGATTGAAACATTTACAATTATTAAGTAAATTAAGTTTTAGGATGCATGAATTATTTGTTATATTCGGTAACAAAGAATTACATTAAAAGAGATGAAATAGAGTAAACGAGCTAACAAAGCGGAATGGGAGAAGAAATAATATAATACCGACCCAACAACCCGACCAAGTGACAAACAAGGGCACGTCAAAGTAAAACGAAGATTAGGACTTACCGCTTGGAATATAGTCATCACCATAATACTAATTTTCCTTCCATATCTATCTACGATTTGCAGGAACATGAGAACTCCAAGTACACCCGCCAGTGATGGAGCACTGGCTATCCACGATATTTCACTGTCAGTTAGTGGTCTCCCAGTGGGAGATTCTTCCGACTGCAGTACTTTTGTCATGGGTGACATCCAGCCGCATTGGAGACCGTACGTGAGAATTGACATGTTGCCTGAAGAAAATACATAATCTTGAATTTCTATTTTACACGAGCCTGTACACATCGAATCAGGAGAAAATAAATACTTAGCAATAATACACAAAGTCACGCAAAATCTTTGCCTTTGCTGAATGACTTTGAAATCCATATTGCCTTGAAGTACTCACTTAAAAACAATAAACTTACATAAAATTGTGACCGCCCATTGCACTTTTGTGTGTCCTTTAGACTCTAAGATTCCACTGAAAGTCATTTTAACTATTTTAATTGCAAACTATGAATTTAAGTAGTTGAAAAGTGCGTGTTTATGAGCAAAGTCAGAAATGCTACATACTCGAGTACGACTCGCACGGAACTAAATGAGAATGGTACAGAAAATTTTTCGAAAATGCTTTTATTAGAAACAGAAGTTTACCGTTAGCTCAGCTGGGTATCACCCATATTTAGATTAAATGTTTGTTTTAGATTTCAAATCAAACACTTTCGTAGACTGCGTGATATAATTTGCTTAGGAAGATAATTTTTCATGTTATATGTTGTTGATTTTATTTTAAAAGCTGTCACACTTGCCGATGGTCTAGATTTTGCAAAAAACCGGCCAAGTGCGTGTCGGGCCACGCACAGTGTAGGGTTCCGTAGTAGCCCCTTATCACAATATAGTACGATTCTGTTGTATATAAGTAATGGTAAAGATATCAGGAGTTAATTGTTATAATAATAAACATCGACTTTAAATTTGAAAAAATAAATATGACAAGCTTGTCCAGAGTAAAACAAAACTTTAACACATAACGCAACCACGGAGGCCGTACCTTGCAAAAAATCTTAACACCATGATTTACAAAAGTGACGTCACGGCACAACGCCATCTGTTATCGAATAACGATACTAAACTAATGACAAAATATTGATTTTCGAAGAAAATTATTTAAACAGATTAGACATTAACTAATAATAACCACTTTCTTCCTGCTAAAGCCAAAAAATAAGAGTACGATTGCTGCCAAGTTATTATTTCAATTCACAAAATTGTAATTCCATCTAGCGGTAGTATTGTGAAACTTATGATAATTTATTATGGTTTTTTTATTTTATATTTTGTTTTTAATGCAAGTCTTTACCCGTCATAAACAAGTAACTACTTTGTCTTAGTCACTATATAGGATTAATGCTAAGGATTTTGTATTTGGTACAAAATTATCCAACACCCAAGTTCAACGACTATTACTGCTAAACTAATAAAGTTATCTTAATTCCTATAGTTTTCCTTTAAAGTTCATGAAATGCACTATCACCTTGAATTTTTCCAGATTTTTCAAGCCCGCAGTTTAGCTTTTAGAGGGGGGGGGGACGCCCTACTGGAACAAAATTTTTAATTTTAAAGTTTCATATTTCGTAAATGGAGCATTAAATCGAAAAATATCTTTAGCAACCTTTAAGTCATTTTAGAAGACCTATTCAACGATACCCCACACGATGGGGTAGACGACAAAAAAAAAATTCATTCCCACTTCACATGAAGGGGAGCTACCCTAAAAAAAAATATTTTCCAAAATTTAATTTTACGAATTTGTCGGCGTAATTTATATACACACTACTGCAAAATTACAGCTTTCTAGTACTTACGGTCTCTTAGCAAAACCTCGGACAGACAGACGGACATGACGAAACTATAAGGGTTCCTTGTAGGTACTACGGAACCCTAAAAAGAAACAAAATCAATGGCTGTTGTTTACATTTGCATAATAGATGATTTTATTACCTTTTCTTGTTCGTGCTTGGCTAATAATTGTGGAATATCATGTAATGAACTGTTACCATTTCACCTTTTCTAAACTATGTATGTGTTAAGTATTACGACGCCATTTTAAATATCGTCTTTAAAAACCAGCAAGCTTCTTAAGATCTACGTCACAGTTTAGTGCAATCTGTCAAATGGATTTTGCAATTGGGTTTGCCGTAAACAGATACTTATATTTAGGCCACTTATGTTTTTTTTCCACCCAAATATGTTTAGGTGGCTATAATCTACAAGCATTGATCGGAAATCGCAGATTGTTGTTGATAAGAAAGAAATCTCGTTTACCCGCCTTACAGATATGGCTTAGTAACATGCTTTTCATTTCGACAAATTACCACTTATGCTGAGTTTGACGAACTCCATACTGAGATAACGTTCGACATTGTTGATTCACATTTATTACTGTATTACGTAGGTAGGGAGATATTTAAGACTTTTAAGAGGTTTGATTTTTACTCTTAATAGTGACGGTGCTAAAGTAATATGTGACATAAATGTCACGTACTATTTTAGCACATCGTGGAATTGCATAAAATTCACACAGATCTGACTGAGCAGTGTGATATTGATAGGTTGAGGTCTATATTAAAAAAATTCGAAACAAATTTTGCCTGCGGTAATTCTAGGTCGACTGTTAGTACAGGAAAGATGATTTCGAGCCCTGCTCTACTTGTTAAGAAGAAAGACGGGTCCGACCGTCTTTGTGTAGATTATAGGGAGCTTAACTCCAATAATGTGCGTGATATTTTTCCTTTGCCACTAATATCAGAACAGATTGATGCCATCGGTCAGGCATCTTATTTTTTTAATTTAGACATGTCCTCAGGGTTCCACCAAATTTTAAGGGCATCTCAGAATGACATCAAAAAGACCGCGTTTATTACCCCGGATGGCGTATGGGAATACTTGAAAATGCCCTTTGGACTGTAATGCACCTTCCGTTTACCAACGGGCCATCAATAAAGCGCTACAAGTGCTAAAAGACAAGATAGAGCTCGTGTATATGGATTATGTCCTTGTATTTTCGAAAACGAAGGAGGAGGCGTTGCAGAGTCTAGAGCAGGTATTTTCCGCCTTATCAGAAACCGGTTTCACTTTTAATTAGAAAAAGTGCACCTTTCTGAAGTGCTCAGTCGAGTACTTGGGCTACGTTATCAGTGATAATAGTATCAAACCTAGCCCTAAAAAGATAGAGACTTTAGCCAACATCCCTTTACCGAGTTGTGTTAAGGAGCTGCGGCAATTTAACGGTCACGCTGGGTACTTTAGAAAGTTCGTGACTAAATCCTCTATCATGGCACCCTTATATAAAAAGGATGCCAAATGGGTATGGACTGCTGAACATACAAAGGCTCATGTGACTGTTATAAGATATCTGACTTCTGCACCCGTATTGACTATATTCTATCCCAGCAAACCAATCGAACTACACACGGATGCGAGTTTGATTGGGTAAGGGGCAATTTTATTTTTAATTTTATTTCAAAAATGCGACAATCGGCTGAAGGTCGTCGGTTATTTCAACCAAAGAACAACCAATGTCGAAAGTAGATACCACAGCTGAAAACTCTGGCGGTATTTAATGCGCTAAAACACTTTAGGCACCATCTGCTCGGCAGATAATTCAAGGTCGTTACAGACTGTAACGGCTTGAAGACATCACGTCATTGTATTATTACCAGAACTAAAGGTGTATGCAAAATTTCAGCTCAATCGGATACCAAAAATTAATGGTCGAAAATTGGTTTGCAAATTTTGACGGACAACTAACATCATACATTTACTCGTACTTACATACGAACTGTGGAAGCTTAATAACTTGCTTGTAAAAAAAAAACAACAAGTTTACAAAGATAATTTATAATTATTTATCTGAAACTTTTATTTTTATTAAACCTATACTGTCCTGGCTGGGCAAAGGTATCCCCATATTTTCCAAAACTTAAATTTTGAAAATCCTTCTACATTCTAAACTATTCCCTTTCATACCAAATAATAAAATATTGTCATAAATAATGCTTTACGGGAAAACATCTTCCACGATATTAGAAATCTTATTTTTCTACGTCCTTATCCATATCTCCTGTTAGTTCCCTCTCTATTTCTTCTATAGTTTTGCCCTTAGTTTCAGGCAGTACTAGCAGGGTCACCGCAGCCCCAATCACGTTGATAATGACAAACACGAAGAAGCCGACGTGAACCCCAAAGTTGCTGGTGAGAGCACTGAAGGCGATGAGTTGTATGAAAGCCATGAACGACGCCAACATCACCAAATATCCCATCAATTTTGCTCGAATCTGGAAGAAAACAAGATTGTCCAGTTACACGAAGCTAAACCGCACCATGTTTAATACTTGCTGAAATTTTAATGGTTGTTTTTCCGCGGCAGAACAATTTGCCCTCAATAGTACTATCGATTTCTTTTTTTCGAGATATGTATTAAATAGTGTATTTTTTATTTAGAGAAGATTTAACTAACTATTTACACTAGATAGGTACTAAATTAAATGACTAACTAACTATAGAAATACATAAATACAAAAAAAAAGAACACTTAGGCGTCGAAGTACTCGTCAGCATCGCTGTCATCCGGAAACGTGCCCAGAAGACTGGTAGCATTGCCACGTTGAATGGCAATGCTAATTATTTGGCCAAAGAACGACCAAGCCCTCTGGTCACGTCAAATGTCGACCAGCCGGCGAGAAATTTCCTTAAAAAGGAGACGCGAACTCGGGCCCCATGACCCGAGCGTTTCGACCCCAAACTGCTCAAAGCTGTAGTTGCCCATAAGATTACATTATTTGCGCCGCTTGAGCCGCTTCATATTTTCTGACTGTCTGACTTCTTGACGATTCAAAAGTGCCTGTAAATGGTTTAATTGAAATAAATGCTTTGAGTTTGAGTTTGATTATGATTGTGTTTCGTTAACTCAGGAGCAGGTCAGGGGGTCAGCTATCCTCCTGGAAGCCTCGATCGTGCAGGCCTGGGTGTCATCACCGGACAGGCCTGCCGATATTGACGATGAGTGTTGTGTGATGAATGTTGTTTCATGGGCCCCGGAACGCGCCACCATCGGGATCCCAACTAACGGTAGGAGGGCTTCACATCGGCGTCGAGACAACGATGAAATACCTGGGTCTGGTCCTCGGCAGCCGGTGGAACTTCGACGAGCATTTCCGACGTTTAGCCCCCAAACTGAAACGGTCCGGGGCCGCCTTCAAGCGGCTCTTTCCCAACCTGAGGGGGCCAAACGCCTCCTGCCGGAGGCTTTACGTGGGGGTCGTGCGGTCCATGGACCTATACGGGGCCCTGGTGTGGGCGCGTTCACTGCGGCACTACTTGAACGCGCCCCAGAAGGTGGTAGCCATAAGGCTTATCCGGGGCTACCGCACGATCTCGGGCGAGGCGGCAAGCCTACTTGTCGGACTGCCGCCATGGGATCTCGAGGCGATAGTCCTCGCGCGCCTGTATGAGTGGCGCGCGGAGGCACTACGCCGGGGGGAAACTCCGCTTCCGCGGCAAATCGCGGCGGAGCGGACGGACCTCCGTCGCGATCTCATGGCGGCATCGAAAGAGTGACTGTCGCAACCCAGCACAGGGCACGCCAGGATAGTGGCGATAAGAACCCTCTTTGAGAAGTGGCTAGAGAGGCGTTATGGCGCCCTCACCTACCGCCTGACGCAGGTCCTCACCGGACACGGATATTTCGGGAGGTTCCTGCACATCATCAGGCGGGAGGAAACGCCCGGGTGTCAGCATTGCCAGGATCGACCAGAGGACATGGTGGAGCACACGGTTGAGGTCTGCCCCGCTTGGGTGGAGCACCGCCGTGTCCTCGTAGAGCCGATCGGCAGTGGTAGCGACCTCTTGCGTCCGGCCCTGGTGCAAGCCATGGTCCGGAGCGACAGTGAGTGGGAGGCAGTCACCTCCTTCTGCGAAGCAGTCATGCTAGCGAAGGAGGTGGCAGGATGGATGAGAGAGACGCTCCGGGCGTCGGGAGCCATGGGACGACTCCCGGCCACCGTAGGCGCGGGCCTGCGGACGGAGAGTAATGGGTAGCTCACCGTCCGATCAGGACCAGGCCCGTGCTGGACGGCGCGTACGTGTTCCACGCGCGCCTCATAGAGATGTCAGCATCAAGGAAAGGGCCCTTTAGGGCTGAAGCCTGCCGGGTCAGTGGGATTGTCCGAAAGGGTTACCGCAGGCCCGGAACATAAAAGGCTAAGGAAGAAACGCGGGTGGGTTTCAGTCAGTTAGAGTCTGACACTGCCTTCCGCATTTATTTTCCATTTGATATAAATGTCACCAAAAAAAAAAAGGGGGATCAGCTATAACACCGGGGTCAAAGACCGCGCTACTGGCGCCAGCCTCACGCAGTCAGCCACTCGCACTGGAAGTCGCTCTCGAGTTTTGTTATTCACAATTGTAAATCTGCCATTTTTTATTCTGTTTTTGTTTTTATTCATCGATTGTTTACCAAGACAAAATCATTAAGCTGCGGGAATAAAACCATTAATTCAGCGTGTACACTACGCACTCTGCAGGATCAATAGTAGAACTAATGCTTACCTGGAAATTGAATATTTCAGACATCAAAACGAATGGTATGGGGGAGACGCCTCCTCCATAGCAGCATATTGCTAGCATCATCATGGTCACGTTGATCCAGCCAGAAATGGCCCACCCGTACTGCTTCAGCAGAGTTGAGGTCACTAGACAAGCAAAAACGATGGCAGTGACTCCAAAGGCTGTTCCCAGGATCGGCTGTGTATTACAAAACAACGTTTAGTTTTAAAATTTAAGGCCGTAGAGAATAGAACACATTTTGTGACTTATTTCGCCGCTTCCGGATAAGATCCGGCCCAATTTATCTGACTGATTATTTCATACAAGTTCTGTTCCATATTTTATTTATCTGATCTCTCTTGGACTGAGAAATAGGCACAAATATGCACTCTGTCAAGACTATAGTATTTTCTTCCGCATACTTTGATATAATTTTTGCTTACCTTCCTTCCCAGCTTGTCTATACTAGCCATAGTGATCAACGAGCCTACTATCATGCATATAGGAATGCTGAGGGCCTGCACATCCGGACTGATCTTGACTCCCGAGTCGGACAGCAGAGTTGCTGCATAATTTAGTATAGCGAAGCTTCCGTTTGTGGCGTGTGTAAAGACTACCAAGATCATGATGAGGAAAGCCTTCCGCCATGCTTTTGTTTTGACTGTGAAGTTGAAAAACTTTGTTTAGATTCGTGAATTAATTTATTTGTGTTTGTATTAATAATATGTAAAATGTATATCAAATATATCTATGAAAAAAAACAGGGTTTTATACTCACAAACAGTAACGATGGAAATATTGGGAATGGATTTAAAATATTCATCATCTCTCTTGATCACAGCAACTTCTTGTTGAATATCTTTGTCATCGACATCCAAACCTCTCAATAACGCTAGAGTTGCTGCCGCTTCCTACAATTTAGAGAATACTCACAATATGCACAACTTATTTAACCTGTAAACAATAAAAGAGAAAACAAGCTTATAGAATGTGCAATTTCCAATACTACTAAATCATTATTTTTTAATGCTCCTGGTTACTTGGTCTGTAACAAAAATGCGCGTAGATGCATGATTTCCTCGTCGAATTGAATACTTTTCGTTGGTTGATATAAATAACAATTAAATGGTAAAGATAGTTCGTATCTCTTCTATAATAATAATAAAGCGACTTTTATTATTATTATTATATCTATTTATTTAGCAATAATCGTTCTCCTGATGCATGTTTAGGCAAAAACTCATGGAGAGCTGAGAGAGATTAGAGATTTCTAATTTCAGATTCTGATGAATATAATCCATAAAAACCATTTTTCTCATATCATTAATATCATAAACTTTTATAATAATAAATACATGTTTGTTATATGCCTTACAAAAAAGAAAAAACGACTGGATCTAATTCAATTTTGTACTAGTAACAAGAATATCTCCGAAGTTCTACATCATTTTCACGTAGTATTTACACCAAAATAGTCTTATTGGAGACTATTGCATGTTGACATATTGCTGAAATAATATCAATAAAAAAAAAAAAAAGATTTGATTTTTTAATAATTAATATTAAAGTACTATGTTATTATATTTCACTGCGCCGGCGATGCGCTCGCCCTGGCTGGAGACGATCCCGGTCCAGAAGACTTGTCGTCTGCTGAGTCCTCATAAGTTGAACTGCGAGATGCCATTTATAAGCAAAAAATAAAAAGATGCGCCCTCAGTACCAAAATGTAAGAGGGCTCTTATATATGCAATGAAATTAAAATAAACTTACATTTTTCTTTCCCATCTTTACTAAGAAAGATGGCGACTCAGGAGCTTTAAAGAAGATTCCAAAAGTCACAATTGGGAGTCCAACAACGACCCATAGCACCGAGTGATAATCCAAGAATCCTCCCAAAGCGTACATAAGAAGGATTCCAGTACTTTGAGCCAACGCACCCATAGATGTTAGGGTACCCCTTATGCTGTCCTGGGAGATCTCTTTGACATACATCGGAACGACGTGGAAGCAGCCACCGCCGGCAATGCCACAGAATACTCTGGCTACGATGAGGCTTGTTGTACTAGCAGGTAGCATTGTAACTATCCAAGACATCTGAAACATTGAAACATTTACATTTAGTTTTAGGATGCATGAATTATTTTTGTTAGATTCGGTAACATTAAAAGGGATGAAATAGAGTAAACGAGCTAACAAGGCAGAATGGGAGAGAAAATTATATAATACCGACCCAACAACCCGACCAAGTGACAAACATGGGCACGTCAAAGTAAAACGAAGATAAGAACTTACCGCTTGGAATATATTCATCACCATAATACAAATTTTCCTCCCATATCTATCTACGATTTGCAGGAACATGAGAACTCCAAGTACACCCGCCAATGATAGTGCACTGGCTATCCAGGATATTTCACTGTCAGTCAGTGGTCTCCCAGTGGGAGATTCTTCCGACTGCAGTACTTTTGTCATAGGTGACATCCAGCCGCATTGAAGACCAAACGTGAGAATTGACATGTTGCCTGAAGAAAATACACAATCTTGAATTTCTATTTTACACGAGCCTGTACACATCGAATCAGGAGAAAATAAATAATTAGCAATAATACACAAAGTCACACAAAATCTTTGCCTTTGCTGAATGACTTTAAAATCCATATTGCCCTGAAGTACTCACTTAAAAACAATAAACTTACATAAAATTGTGAGCGCCCATTGCACTTTTGTGTGTCCTTTAGACTCTGAGATTCCACTGAAAGTTTTTTTAGTTATTTTGTTGTTGTGTTTTTTTAGTTATTTTAACTATTTTAATTGAAAACTATGGATATAAAGTAGTTGAAAAGTGCGTATTTATGAGCAGTCAGAAATGCTACATATCGAGTACGACTCGCACGGAACTAAATGAGAATGCTATCGATAATTTTTCGAAAATGCTTTTATTAGAAACAGAAGTTTACCTTTATTCTAGCTGGGTATCACACATAATTAGATTAAATGTTTGTTTTAGATTTCAAATCAAACACTTTCGTAAACTGCGTGATTTAATTTGCTTGGGAGATAATTTTTCACGTTGCACGTTGTTGATTTTATTTTTAAATCTGTCACACTTGCTGATGGTCTAGTCTAGATTATGCAAAAAAAAGAAGTAAATATCGTGTTTTCTGCTGGATTGTCGAAAAATTCAGCTTGACAGCTGCAATTGCGTATTAACATAAAGCTGTAGTCGCATCGTATTAAGAAATACGTTACCTCAACTAGATGTTTTATTTCTAATTGCGCAATTTTTGTATCAAATACTAAGGTGATAAATTAATAGATAATCATGCTGGGAATAACTGCAATGTAAGCATATACTGAATATCGTTGCGTACCTGATTGCATAAAATTTTTGGCTTTGTTATTTAAGGTCAACTTGTGATTCTAAATTACAACAAGCTTGTTGTATCAATAATTGTTCACTGCAAATCCTAGGTTCCCCGATTTCAGAAGACCTTTTTCTCTTTTCATCGACGAAAAAATCAAAAACTTCAACGAAATTTCGAACAGACTCTCCAAAATGATGTAGTTGTTTTAGCCCACATTTAATATATTATCTACGTTCTTCCCTTTTATAGAAGTAGCCACATCTGTTTGACAAAATAGACCAAAATATTCGAACACATTAACATCTATTTTAAATGTGGCCTTGGACGACCGAGCGTGGCTTCAAGCCATCTACCCATCCATTTTGGTGGCCTCGGCGTCCGCAAAGTTTCCAGTATTAGTTAGTCCTCTGTCCACAGCGTTGAAAGACAGCGGCTTGCCCAGATTCCTAGAGACGCGTGGGATGAGCCGCTCTGCAGGTTGGTACGAAATAATCTTATCAATACGTCCACCAATACTGCTGAGCGAGCCCCCCTGCTGTGGGTAAGTGGGAGTGGGACCTTTGGCTTCAAGCACTGCCGTCACCCAACAAAGGCACTATACTATCCTCTGCTCCGCATCGCTGCGAGTGCGGTGAAGCTGTTCACGGACACCATGGCCTATTCTGCAGTAAGAGCGCAAGCCAGATAGCACAGCACGCCAGGAATGATGACATCATCCGTCGTGCTCTTATCACCAGGCTGCTAGCTGTTTTAGAACCCAACTGCTTGGCACGTGACGATAGGAAGAGACCAGACGGAATGACCATAATGCCTTCAAAATTAGGCAGGTCCTTGGTGTGGGATGCAACATGTGTTGACACCCTTGCGAAATCGAATCTTCCTAATAAGGCGAGCTGCCCTGGGGCAGCTGCTGCAGGTGCGGAAAACCTCAAACGGCAAACATATTCTAATCTTATTAGTATCGTATTGTTGGAGCCGTTTGGGGCTGAAACACTAGGGCCATGGGGTCCGATTGCCCACTTGGTTTTTTAAGACATCGCGATCGCTAAACGATTAGTTGACTCTTCACGGGACCATCTGGTCACGTGTCCAAAAAATAGGCCAGCGCCAAAAATTAATTATTAAAAATACAAAATAATTAATCAATTAATTATTTTGTATTTTTACCATCTTTAGAAGCCATGTTTTTAAGCATATAAATATTATTCTATTCTATTCTTAATATGTAAGCTAACATACTTACGTACATGTATATAAAAAGGGCATCAATAAATCTTTCGCATCGCTGTTAACAGGAAAAGTGCCCAAAAGGCTGGCAGCATTGCCACGTTGGATATCTATGATGGCAATGCTGATTCTTTGGCCAAATAATAGGCCATCCGTCTGGTTACGTGAAGAGTCTACCAACCGCTTGGCGATGTCTCAAAATACTAAATGGGCACTCGGGCCCCATAGCCCTAGAGTTTCAACCCCAAACGGCTCAAACATATAAGTTCCAAAGAGATTGGAGTATTTGCGCCTTTTGAGGTTTTCCGCACCTGCAGCAGCCGCCCTAGCACAGCTCACCGTGCTTGGAAGATGGGATGGCGCAAGGGAGTCGACACACGTTGCATCCCACACCAAAGGCCAACCAACCTTCCAAGGCATTATGGTCATTCTGTTTGGTCTCTTCCCATCGTCGCGTGCCAAGCACGACGGATGATGTCATTGAGGCTGGCATGCCGTGCTATCCGGCCTGCGCTTTTACTGCAAGATATCCGAGGCAGTCGACACCTCCACCGCATTGGCAGCGATGCGGTGCCACGCAAGGGGCACCTAGACGCAGACAAGTAGCGAGCCGGAAGGTGGAGTCACCCAGCAAAGTGCCCATGTTAGGTGACGGTAGCGCCTGAAGTCAGAGGCCCGACTCTCACTCACCCACAGCCAGTAGGTGGGCACGCTCAGCAGTATTGGTGGACGTATTAAGTAAGTAATAAGATAGGTATGTTAACTAAAATTAACCAAATATTGATTCCACGTAGCTGCCACAATCTTAAAATAAAAAAGAAAGAAACAAAATCAATGGCTGTTGTTTACATTTGCTTAGTAGATGATTTTATTACCTTATCTTGTTTGTGCTTGGCCAATAATTGTAGAATATCACGTAATGAACTGTTACCATTTCACCTTTGGAAACTATGTATGAGTTATGTCTTACGACGCAATTTTAAATATCGTCTTTAAAAACCAGCAAGCTTCTTAAGATCTACGTCACAGTTTAGTGCAATCTGTCAAATGGATTTTACAATTGGGTTTGCCGTAAACAGATACCTATATTTAGGCCACTTATGTTTTTTTTTCACCCAAATATGTTTAGGTGGCTATAATCTACAAGCATTGATCGGGAATCGCAGATTGTTGCTGATAAGAAACAAATCTCGTTTACCCGCCTCACAGGTATGGCTTAGTAACACGCTTTTCATTTCGGAAAATTACCACTTATGCTGAGTTTGACGAACTCCATACTGAGATGACGTTCGTCATTGTTGATTCACATTTATTACCGCATGACGTAGGTAGGGAGATATAAATAAATAAATAAAAAAGCCTTTATTTCCCATTACCCTTAAAATAACGTAATAAATGTACATAATTAAGTTTTGTTTCTTTGTTAGTAGTTTTACTTATAATCTATGTTAGTATGTTCTTTGGGATATGGGCCCCTCCACGGGTGAAGGCCTCCTCCAGTTTCTTCCATTGGTCCCTGTCATTTGCAATATTCTGCCAATCTTTTCCTGCTGTATCTATTATGTCGTAAGCCCACCTTCTCTTCGGTCTGCCTACTCTTCTGTTACCATCTGGCCCTTTCCACTTTGTAGTTTTCGCTGTCCACCTACCGTCTTTGCATCGTGATACGTGGCCAGCCCATTGCCATTTCAGTTTTAGGGCTTGCGTGAGGGCATCGGTTACCTTGGTTTTTTGTCTTATGACTTCTGATTTTTTGTATTTTCCTTATGTTCAGTATACTTCTCTCCATGGCTCTTTGTGTTGTTTCAATCCTTTGTTTGGCTCTTGTCGTGAATACCCAAGATTGGCAACCTTACAGCAGGCAGGGCAGTATGCAGGTATCTATAATAATTTTCTTCATGTTTATATAGCCTCCTTTAAAGATTTCTTTGAGTGACCAAAATTTCTTCCACGTTATATTTACTCTTCTTTCTACTTCGTCTTCGTTGTTTGTTTTTATTAAATGATACTTGTTTGCCTAGGTAGATGTAGCTGTCGACATATTCTATTGTGTTTTCTTTAACATTAATTGGCTTTTTATTGCTGTTTGTCATTATTTTGGTTTTAGTAGCATTCATTTCTAGTCCTACTTTTGAGCTTGCTTGGTCTAGTGAGAAAACATTTCTTGTAGTTCCTTTGATGTCTCTGATAGTATGACTATGTCATCCGCAAATCTTAGATGGTTTAAATAGAGATTGTTTATTTTTATACCTTTTGTTTTTCAGTCTATCTTTTTAAATATGTTTTCTAAAACGGCAATAAATAGTTTAGGTGACAAGGGGTCACCTTGTCTGACTCCTCTTTCAATATTTATTGCTTCACCTCTTGATTCTAATCTGACATTACTGGTACTGTTATTATATTTATATTTTATGATGTTTATATACTTTGGGTTGATGTTCAGGGTGTTTAGTGACTCCCACTGTCGAACGCTTTGCTATAGTCAATAAAACCTAGATATAGAGGCTTATTAAATTCTTCATACTTTTCAATAACTTGTTCTAGTGCCTGTATGTAGTCTAGTGTGCTGAAGCTAGAGCGGATACCTGCTTGTTCTATTGGTTGTACGTTATCAATGTCTTGAGTTATGCGTTTTAGAAGTGTTGATGAGAAAACTTTATATACGTTTGCTAGTAAGCTGATTGGTCTGTAATTGTTAATGTCGAGTAGATTACCTTTTTTATGTAACAGTATTATATCTGATGTACACCATTGAATTGGCACAATTTCCGTTTCTAGAATCAGGTTGAATAATTCTGTAAGAGGGCCCAGTAAAATTGGTGCGCCTAGTTTCAAGGCTTCGTTAGTTATCCCATCGGGACCTGGGCTTTTATCTGATTTTAATTGTTTCAACTGTAAATATATTTCATTTTCGTCTATAGGTATTATTATTTGTGTGTTATTAGCTTGATTTAATTCTTTAGCTTTTTCCACGTTTTCCTCTTTGCTTTTATATAGTTCTTGGTAAAAAGTGGTTGCCTGGTGTATAATATTTTGTCTCGTATTGGTTTCTTTATATTTACCTTCCAATTTTTGTATCCATGTTTTACGTAAATTCAACTCTTTAAATGCTCTTTTTGTGCTTCTGAATTTGTTCAAGTTTTCCGTTATTACTCTTTGTCTGTGCTTACTATAATCTCTTTTGATCGCTTTGCTGGTTTCTTTGTATAATCTGCTTAGTTCTTTCTTTGTGTTTGTATCCTTGTTCTTTTTTATTGCTAGTTCACTTCGTTTATTTATTAATGCTATTGTTTCTTCACTGAGTATTTTATGTTGTTTCGTAGGGCTATTTCCATTGATTTGGCTGTATGTTATTACTTTTTCCAGTTCATCATAGTAAGATTGTACGCTTGTGATTCCTTGTAGATTGTTTTCGATATACAATTTGAGTCTATTTTTGTATTGTTTTATTTCGTCGTCAGTCTTGGGGGTTTTTGGTAGTGGTTTCAAGTTTTTCCTGCTCTTTTTCGCTTGGTTTACGATTAATGTTGTTCTTACTAGCCTGTGATCCGTTCGGAATTTTACATTATTGAGAACTTCTTATTTATGGATTTGTTTTGGGATGTTTGTCATGATGTAGTCGATTTCGTTTTTGACGCTTTCGTCGGGTGACTTCCAAGTCCATCTTCTACTGAGTCTTTTTTTAAAGTAGGTATTGATTATAGCCAATTTATATTCAAATGCATAATTTAATAGCCGTTCTCCTCTTTTATTTCTTTGGCCTAGGCCATAATTTAATGTGATAAGTTTTTCCTCTTCTCTGGGTTGCCCTATTTTCGCATTAAAGTCTCCTAATACGAGGACTTTCTCACCTGCCGCTGTATGAGCTCTTTTTAGGTCATAGTAGAATTTTTCGATATCAGCTTCACTGGATCTTTCTGTCAGTGCGTAAGCCTGAATTATAGAAATGTTTAATTTTTCAAAGTTCATTTGTAGTAATGCTACTCTCTCAGAGATCCCTGTAAACTTGGTGATATTATGTTTCCATGCCTTTCTTATAAGAAACCCGACCCCGTATAGGCCTTTGGTTTCTCCGATGTAGCAGAAAATGTAGTTTGAATATTCTTCCATATGACAACCCATTCTTCTAATTTCGGAAAGACCTAGTATGTCACAATTTATACTCTCTAGCGCGTTAGTAAGTTCTAGGTATCGTTGATGCCAGGGACTTGACATTATAGGTTCCAACTTGTATATAGCACTTAGAATCTTGGTTTCGTTTGGTGGTTTTGCGGTTTTACTGGAGGGTTTTGGTCGTATTCTTCCACGGTGACCAGCCGGCTTGGAAGATTTGTTTCGTGTATTGCTGCAGGTGCTTTTTCTGTGTTTTTGTAGATTTTTAGGAGGGGCTGGGGTGCTTGTTGCTATGCGTTCGTGGTGTTGTCTTTTATGTCTGTGTTGTTATTGTTGTTTTTACTTACCAGGAAATTTAAATTTCCCGGTTTTACTATACTTTCGGACAGATTTGAAGATCTATGTTTTGTGTGGGTAGCTAGAGTTTTATTCTTTTTGTTTTTATTTGCCTGGGGTCTCTGTTCAGCATAACTGTTTATGACCATTTCTGGCGAACTTGACAGGTTTCTTTTCTTGTTGTTACTATTTGCAGGCGTATCCTTTAATATGACAAGCTTGTCGTATTTAATTATAGCTTTGTTTCCCTTCTCTCTTTCAGCTCTTACTTGCTCTTGTAGCTCTTTCCGTATTTGTAGTACTGACGGGGGGTAGTCCTCCTTTATGTAATATGGTGTATCCTTCAAAGTTCCTTTGTGTTTGAGAATCCCAATCTTCCTACCAAGTGTTGCCAGGGTAACAACTACTGGTCGTGGTTTATCGGACTTTTTTCCTATTCTTCTAATGGCTTCTAGGTCTCTATAATCTATTTCGATTGGAATGTATTTTATGTATAAAATCAATTATTTTGTTTTCTAAATTGGAGTAGGAATTTTCGCCTTCTTCCAACCCAAAAAATACTAGATTACGTTGTCTTGCCTGTTTTTCCAAATAGTATATTCTTTGTTGTTGTGTTATTATTATATTAGTTGTGTTAAGGAGCTGCGGCAATTTAACGGTCACGCTGGGTACCTACTTTAGAAAGTTCGTGCCTAAATCCTCTATCATGGCGCCCTTAATAAAAAGGATGCCAAATGGTTATGGACTGCTGAACATACAAAGGCTCATGTGACTGTTATAAGATATTTGACTTCTGCACCCGTGTTGACTATATTCGATCCCAGCAAACCAATCGAACTACACACGGATGCGAGTTTGATTGGGTAAGGGGCCATTTTATTTAAAAAAGACGACAATCGGCTGAAGGTCGTCGGTTATTTCAGACAAAAAACAAACGATGTCGAAAGTAGATACCACAGCTGAAAACTCTGGCGGTATTTAATGCGCTAAAACACTTTAGGCACCATCTGCTCGGCAGATAATTCAAGGTCGTTACAGACTGTAACGGCTTGAAGACATCACGTCATAAGCGTGAACTTTTACCTCGCGTTCACAGATGGTGGGCGTTCATGCAAACTTTCAAATTTGATATAGTATCGAAAGGGCGAAAGAATCCAAAACATTGACTACCTAAGTCATAACCCCACTAACTGCAGGGAGGTAAATGACGAATGTCGACAGGCCGAACAAAAGTTAGACACTCATATTAAGGTAATTATTGAATCAATCGTCATACATCTACAAAGACAATTTACTCTACAGAAACTTTCAAGTCAATGGTAAAACGTTTAGTCGAATTATGATACCCAAAAAATTTTAGTTGGCCAATAATTCAGAGATTTCATGACGAATTAAAACACCTAGGCTGGTATAAAACTTTTTTGAGTTCGTCCGTTAAGGCATATGTTGACGATTGCTTGCCATGTAAAATAAATATGAACCCTTATGGCAAAAAGCAATCGGCTTTACATCCTATTGACAAAATTGCAGAGCCGTTCCACACTCTTCACATCAACAGGAGTAGCAAACTGACTGGTGGAAGGATTTCCAAAGAATATGTGATTGTTATTATAGACGCGTTTATCAAGTTTTGTTACTTAACTGCGGTTAAAAACTTAACTTCACGATTCGCCTGTGATGCTCTTCGTCGTTTACATTCGGAACGCCCAAGCGAATTATCTCCGATCAAGGCACTTCGTTCACAGGGCAAGACTTTCAAAACCTTTTTAGGGAGTGGTCTATTGAATTTCATGAAATTGCCTGTGGCATTTGCCGTGCCAACGGACAGGTAGAACGGATAATATCCGTACTGATTAATTGTTACACAGTGGCTGTGGCAGTGGCAGTGATATTCACAATGAACAGGATTTGATAGAAACAAGACAAGCGGCTATGTTAAGGATGGACGAGCAAGCAACGAAAGATAAAGTACGCTATGACGTTAATAAAGCCGCGATTCGTCCTTCTGTAGAAGGTAATCTAGTGTTAGTTCAAAAAAATCCCCGCATAATTAACAAATTAAGCGAAAAGTTCAGTGGTCATTGCGAAATCACGAAAGTTTGTCCAAACGAACGTTACGTGGTTGAGCCATTATCTGGGGGACGGCTGGACGGCCGGATGGGGCCAATATCTGTGTCATGAACGATTACGTAAATTTCCAACTAGCCTACCGGAATTGTCTAAATGTCTTGATCCTATAGAATAAATAGAATCCAAAGATGATTAATTTAATTTTAACAAATTGTTAGGTACTGTCACCGCTCTGTGGCGTGTTAATTAGTAACGAACTAATGAACTGCCAATTAGTGCTAGATTGTTCGCAGAATCTTAAGTTTTTTTGAAATTAAGAACTGATAGGTTTGTTGTTTTGTTGAACATGAACTTGGATAAATAAACTTGCTGATTGTTAAAATGTGTTTTTGATACGCTGGAAGCCGTAACGTTTTGTCAGAGGGATGGACTGAAAGTTTGATCACTTTGTCCTGTTGAACTGTTGAAAGTTGCTACGCTTTGCGGTTTAGTCATTGAGCTGAATCATGTATTGACCCATGAATATTGCTGAAAGCTTCAACGCATTATTGCTTTTGAGTTCTATGGCTTCATGAAAAGGTTGAAAGTTTTTTTAAAACACTTTTTAGGGTTCCGTAGTCAAATGGCAAAAACGGAACCCTTATGGATTCGTCATGTCTGTCTGTCTGTCCGTCCGTATGTCACAGCCACTTTTTTCCGAAACTATAAAGAACTATACTGTTGAAACTTGGTATTCAGTGAACCGCATTAAGATTTTCACAAAAAAAAAAATAGAAAAAAAACAATAAATTTTGGGGGTTCCCCATACTTAGAACTGAAATTAAAAAAAAAAAAAATCATCAAACCCATACGTGTGGGGTATCTCTGGATAGGCCTTCAAAAATGATATTGAGGTTTCTAATATCATTTTTTTTTTTAAACTGAACAGTTTGCGCGAGAGACACTTCCAAAGTGGTACAATGTGTGTGTCCCCCCCTGTAACTTCTAAAATAGGAGAATGATAAAACTAAAAAAAATATATGATGTACATACATGTAAACTTTCACCGAAAATTGGTTTGAACGAGATCCAGTAAGTAGCTCGCCGGTGAAAATTTAAAACCATATGATGGTGCGGAACCCTCGGTGCGCGAGTCCGACTCGCTCTTGCCCGGTTATTTTCTATAATAGTGCCTCGTAGCCCCGCTCCCGTCCCCGCTGCTCCTCCCCGCACCGCTGCCCAACCGATGCGACCATCTGACCCGTTGGTCACTGTGAGCACCCCCACTGCTCCCCCCGCAGAACCCGTGCCTATAAAGAAAACGGGCCGGGCTGATGATGACGGCTTCGTGACGGTGCTAAGGAGGAAGCGCCGACAGAGTAGCTGTAAGAACCGCTGCGGCAAGGCTCCTACGGAGCCCAACGATAAACTGCGTGCTGCGAAGCCGAATACTCCGGTGTATATTTCCCGCCTCCACTACACCACTGACGCGGAAGACATCGTGACGTACGTGCGCCAAAGGTTGAAGTACGCGCCGAGGGTGCAGCTGCTGGAGTCGCATCGCAACGTCAACTTTAAGGCGTTTGTGGTGCGCATACCAACATGTTTCCTGCACCTGGTGATGGAAGAAAGCTTTTGGCCGCAGGGTTTGGTATTCCGCCGCTTTCGCGGACAAGTGCCACCGGAACGCACAAAGACTTAGTGCAACTATAGTGATACTAACATAATTATTAAGTTTTATTTACTAACAAAATTGTTACTATATTATTATGTATGTTAGGTTAAGGTATGTATCTATGGGTCTTTGTTACCTGAAAATAAATGATTTATTATTTATTATTATTATTATTTAAAGCGAGAGCGCGTTGACTAGCATAATGGCCGTGTTAGAGATAAAGATGAACAAGAATTTACGACAATTACAAAATCATACAAACGTATTACGAAACCTAACTTAGTTGTTTGTTTTATTTTCAGGACATCTAACTGAGCTTTCATTCACATCCCTGGATTTTAATTCTCATTCCATCAAATTCCATATTTAAACTTCTTAAAAAACTGTTGTAAAATGTCCGTCTACAAAGTGAAAGATAAAGGGGTTCACAAGTTTGGACAGTTTAACGAGCTCATTGGACTGCTGAGCTCAGATGATGAGCCGCGTTATACCAAACAACTTAACTATGAGTTATACGAGACTAATGACTTAAGAAAGTGGCCAATACATAAAGCTTATGCCCGTTTTCACTAAACCGACACTTAAATCATTGCCAAAATAAGACCGTGCTGTTGAATTTTCAGCTTTTGGCGCTGAGCCGTGCGTTGAAACATCAACAGCGCGCTTTCATCTCGGTATTGGCTTTCGGTGTTACCTGGTGTTAGTGAAAACTGGCATAAGTTTTGTATATCGCCAACTTTCATTATGATATGATGCAGGCAATCAGGCCGTCTCAACTGGTCTTTTGACATCTAAGATCAAACATCTCTAATTCTTTGATTTGAAAGCACTTAAGAAATTATGAAGTTTACATAAACGGATAATTCAATTAACAATCCTTAAAATCAATCATTTTTAATGGCAATCAAAGTTTAGAAAGCCACATTTTAAAACTTGGCTTTAATTTCAATGAGGTATAATTATTGATGATGGATATAATTTAATTAAACAAAGCAACAAATTAAAAATAATACAACAGAAGTTTACAAACATAATATATAATTTATCCGAAACTTTTATTTTTATTAAACCTATAATGTCCTGACTGGGCAAAGCTATCCCCATATTTTCCAAAACTTAAATTACAAAAATCCTTCTACACTTTAAACTATTCCCTTTTATACCAAATAATAATTGTCATAAATAATGCTTTACGGGAAAACATCTTCCACGATATTAGAAATCTTATTTTTCTACGTCCTTATCCATATCTCCTGTTAGTTCCCTCTCTATTTCTTCTACAGTTTTGCCCTTTGTTTCAGGCAGTACTAGCAGGGTCACCGCAGCCCCAATCACGTTGATAATGACAAACACGAAGAAGCCGACGTGAACCCCAAAGTTGCTGGTGAGAGCACTGAAGGCGATGAGTTGTATGAAAGCCATGAACCAAGCCAACATCACCAAATATCCTATCAATTTTGCTCGAATCTGGAAGAAAAAAAGACTTAAGGTACAAGAACATAAACTAAACAATTACCTAAGCAACATTGGGTAATCTGACCGACACTATTAGTGTAAGTGTGGTGCTCCGGATCAAACTATAACATAGGTAGTTGCTGAAGAAGGTACCCTGAATATCTGTATACACATAATATATATATCTGTATATATATCTGTATCTGTGAACACATTTGAGGAACTTATAAATGCCACAGCTGATACTGCGATGAACATGTGGCCATCTACAGTGTTTAAGTAATAATAAGATAATATCATCACTCGACAAAAAGAAGAATAATCATTTATCCCGAGGTTTAGTTAGAAAATAATAGCAAAAAAATCCAAAAATTGATTGTGCTAAAATTATTTTTTTAGCACAATCTAAAGGATACATTTATAACAAGACTATAATAGGAAAACTGCTGGATCATTATAATCGAATTACCTGGAAATTGAATATTTCAGGCATCAAAACGAATGGTATGGGGGAGATGCCTCCACCATAGCAGCATACTGTTACCATCATCATGGTCACGTTGATCCAGCCAGGAGTGGCCCATCCGTACTGCTTCAGCATAGTTGAGGTCGCCAGGCAAGTAAAAGCAATGGCTGTAGCCCCAAATGCTGTTCCCAAGATAGGCTGTTGGGTGGCAAAAGAACGATAAATTAAAAAATTGGAGGTCGTGTAGAGGAGAAGACAATTTATGACTTGATTTGGCACCTCAGGAAATGATTCGGAAAATTTAACTAAATGATTGTTTCATACAAGTTCCGTTTAATTTTTAGGGTTCCGTACCAAAATGATAAAAGGAACCCTTATGGTGCCACTCAGTCTGTCTGTCCGTCTGTCACAGCTGGATATCTCAAGACCTACTAATGCTATGAACTTGATATTTGAAATAGATTTAGCTGACGTTTGCCCAACTATTTTGCAAATAAGAATGATTTTTTTTTTCGCAACAAGTAAAGAAAGAGGGTTTTCAAAATTGGAAGTGGGGTTTCTAGGGCTTGTGGGGTATCATTATAAAAGAACGCTGTTTGCACATTCTCAAACATTTTTTCTTTTTTTTTAGGCCCATACTTTTCTGATTATCATGAAAAATTAAAAAAAAATACCGTTACCAAGGGGGGAACGGTGCGGGGCAGGATGGTGGAGGACTGTGCTCTAGAAACAGGCCTGGTCGTCCTAAATCGGAGTTCTGTTTCCATGTTTGTGGTGTGGTGGACATCTCATTTGCCAGCCCCGCTCTGTCACAACGTGTCATTGACTGGCACGTCATAGAGGAGGTGGAGACCTATTCCGATCATCGGTATATCCGGTTCGACGTCTCCGCCCAGACCTCTAGCGCGTTGGTCCAACAGGCCCTGAGTGGTCCGCGGAGGGCGCTGAAGCAGCTGAACCAGAAGCTCCTCCTGGAAGCCTTGATCGTGCAGGCCTGAGTGTCATCACTGGACAGGCGTGCCGATATTGACGATGAGGCGGAGTGGTTCCGGGAGGTCATGTCCAAGATCTGCGACGTAGCAATGCCACGTGTCCGGCCAGGACGCGCCCGACGTCAGGTGTACTGGTCTCAGGAGGTGGAGCCGCTACGCAAGGCCTGCGCACCTGTACACCAGCCTATTTGAAATATATGATTTGACTTTGCACCGGCGGAAGCCACGGAGGCGGAGCTGTACGAGGGGTACAGAGCGGCGAAGACCGCCCTCCAACAGGCTGTCTAGCGGGCCAAGGATACGACCCGCGAGGAGATGGTAGAGACTCTGAACAGAGATCCTTCCCTTAGAAAATGGTGCTCAATAATCTCCGCACCTGGGCCCCCCCGCTAACGCAGAGTCTCCGCCCCCAGCTGGTGGAGGAGATGGTGAGCCCATGGCTCCGCCACTTGCGGTGCTCGAAGCGGACCACGCAGACGAAGACGACATCCTTGAAGTGACCGGGGTAGATCTGAGAGCCCTCACGACGGGGGCGGCTGCATTGCAATAGCCGAGGTGTATTTGACGGACAGGGCCGTCATGTACCCCGGTCGCGACGGGGAGTGGAACCGGCGAGAGATGTCGTGCGGTGTCCCGTAGGGATCGGTTCTGGGGCCGCTCCTGTGGGCCATCGGTTACGACTGGGTGGCGCGGGCCGACCTCCGTAATTGGCATCAGTGTGGTTTGCTACGCTGACGGCACGCCAGTCCTGGCGCAGAGGAAGACGCATCAGGCGGCGGCCGACGCGATGGCACGTGGGGTTGCGATAGTCGTAGAGATGATCCGGCCGGCAGTTGCGTCTCGAGATTACACAAGTTCGAGTCCATGTCGTTTCATGGGCCCCGGAACACGCCGCCATCATCGGGATCCCAACTAACGGTAGGAGGGGTTCACATCGGCGTCGAGACAACGATGAAATACCTGGGTCTCTTCCTCGACAGCCGGTGAAACTTCGTCGAGCACTTCCGACGTTTGGCCTCCAAACTGGAACGGACCGGGGCCGCCTTCAAGCGGCTCTTGCCCAACCTATCCGAGGCTTTACGTGGGGGTCGTGCGGGCCCTATATGGGGACTCGGTGTGGGCACGTTAACTGCGGCGGCGAGCCGCCTACTACTTGAATGCGCCCCAGAAGGTGGTAACCGTAAGGATTATCCGGGGTTACCGCACGATCTCGGGCGAGGCGGCAAGCCTCCTTGCCGGACTGCCGCCATGGGATCTAGAGGCGACAGTTTTCGCGCGTCTGTATGAGTGGCGCGCGGAGGCACTACGCCCCCGGAGGGAAACTCCGCTTCCGCGGCAAGTCGCGGCGGAGCGGACGGACCTCCGGCGCGATCTCATAGCGGCATGGAAAGAGCGACTGTCGCAACCCAGCGCAGGGCACGCCACGATAGTGGCGATAAGACCCCTCTTTGGGGAGTAGCTAGAGAGGCATCACGGCGCCCTCACCTACTGCCTGACGCAGGTCCTTACCGGACACGGATGTTTCAGGATGTTCCTGCACATCATCAGGCGGGAAAAAACGCCCGGGTGTCACCATTGCCAGGATTGCCCAGAGGACACGGTGAAGCATATGGTGGAGGCCCCGCTTGGGCAGAGCACCGTCGTGTCCTCGTAGAGGCGATCGGCAGCAGCAGCGACCTCTCGCGTCCGGCCCTGGTGCAAGCCATGGTCCGGAGCGAGAGGGAGTGGGAGGCAGTCACCTCCTTCGGGATGGATGAGGGAGAGAGCCTCCCGTCTCAGCCGCCACGGAAGACGCTTCGAGCGTCAGGAGCCACGTGACACTCCCGGCCACCGTAGGCGCGGGCCTGCGGACGGAGAGTAATGGGTAGCTCACCATCCGATCAGGACCATGCCCGTGCCGGACGGCGCGTACGTGTTCCACGTGCGCCTCAAAGAGATGTCAGCATCATGTGAAGGGGCCCGTTAGGGCCGAAGCCTGCCGGGTCAGCGGGATTGTCCGCAACCGCTGCCCCGGAACATATAGGGCTATGGAAGGAACACGGGTGGGTTTTAGTCAGTAAGAGTCTGACACTCCCTTCCGTTCCACCCAGAGCGGGAGGGGTCATTTGATGATTTCCCATCCGCAAAAAAAAAAGGGGGAACAGTATTTTTTTTTTACATTTTTTATCTCCGAAGTTTGCATAAAGGAAAATCTGAAATTATTATATGTGATAGAAGTTTATGTAAATATTACAGGAAAACTAAAGCAATGTCTCTAAATAGCACACTTTTTCGGAAATCATAAACAAAAAGCTTTTAATTTACTAATCTTTGTGGAGACTGAAAAATATGCATAAATATGCACTCTTTCAAGACTGCCTATAGTATTTTCTTTCGTGTAGTTAGATAAGATTTTTGCTCACCTTCCTTCCCAGTTTGTCTATACAGGCCATAGTGACTAACGAGCCCACTGTCATGCATATAGGAATGCTGAGGGCCTGCAGATCCGGACTGCTCTTTATTCCCGAGTCAGACAGCAGTGTTGTAGCATAATTTATTATAGAGAAGCCTCCGTTTGTGGCTTGGGTGAACATCACCAAGATCATGATGAGGAACGCCTTCCGCCATGCTTTTGTTTTGACTGTGAAGTTGAAAAACTTTGTTTAGATTCGTAGTTCGATTTTTCGTAATCACCTCCACGTAAGTTTTTGTTTAAGAATTTTGCTTTACAAAATAAATCTAGGTACATCAACAATAACTATTAAAAAAATTATGGGTTTAATACTCACAAACCGTTACGATGGAAATATTGGGTATTGATTTAAAATATTCGTCATCTTTCTTGATCACAGAAATTTCTTGTTGAATGTCTTTGTCATCGACATCCAATCCTCTCAATAATGCTAGAATTGCTGCCGCTTCCTACAATTTAGAGAGTACCTACTTACAATACGCACAACATTATGTAACCTGTAAAAAAATAATAGGGAAAAACAGGTTTTGACAATTTTAACCAATAATTTTCTAAATGTAGTAAAATATTAAATGATTAGTGGGTAAAGACTATAGTATTATATAGTTTGAATATAAACTTACATTTGTTTTTCCCATTTTTACTAGGAAAGATGGCGACTCAGGAGCTTTAAAGAAGATTCCAAAAGTCAAGATTGGGAGTCCAACAACGACCCATAGCACCGAGTGATAATCCAAGAATCCTCCCAACGTATACATAAGAAGGATTCCAGTACTTTGAGACAACGCAAAAATGGAACATAAAGTACCCCTGATGCTGTCGTGGGAGATCTCTTTGACATACATCGGAACGACGTGGAAGCAGCCACCGCCGGCAATGCCAGAGAATACTCTGGCTACGATGAGACTTGTTGTACTAGCAGGTAGCATTGTAACTATCCAAGACATCTGAAACATTGTACCATTTAGCAAACAAAATTAACGAAGTTTTGGGATGCAAGAATTATTGTAATATTCTACAACGAAGAATTAAATTAAAAGGAACGATATGAATGACATAGAACAAATGGACTGACAAGGCAGATTGGGAGAGAAAAACAAATTGTACCGACCCAAAGTAACAAGAGACAAGCAGAAGAAAAGACAAGGGCTGGCAGGATATAGACTTACCGCTTGGATGATAGTGACCACCATAATACTAATTTTCCTCCCATATCTATCTACGATTTGTAAGAAGATGAGGACCCCAAGTACACCCGCCAGTGATGGTGCACTGGCTATCCAGGATATTTCACTGTCAGTCAGTGGTCTCCCAGTGGGAGATTCTTCCGACTGCAGTACGTTTGTCATGGGTGACATCCAGCCGCATTGGAGACCGTACGTGAGAATTGACATGTTGCCTGAAGAAAAAACACAATCTTGAAATCTAGTTTTACAGTGATCTGTGCGGCGGACATCAAAGAATCAAAACCTTTACGAATCTTGACGACCAACTGAATCAAATATTTTAAAATTAAAAACCAGTAGATTCATCATTGTCTATTATCATTATCCTGAAATGTTCCCTTTGCCTAAAAATTTACATATTATTGTGCCAATGCGCATTCTTCTTTTTCGTTTAACTTCAGAACACCAAACTTACATAAAATTGTAACCGCCCATTGCACTCTTGTGTGGCCTTTAGACTCTGAGATTCCATTGTAAGTCATTTTTAATGACTATTTTAATTACAAACTATGAAGTATTAGTATAATTATTTGAAAAGTGCGTATTTATGAGCAAAGTCAGAATTGCTACATGCTCACGTACGACTCACACGGAACTAAATGAGAACTGTACAGATAATTTTGCGTAATTTAATATGGTATACGTTGTTGATTTTATTCGTAAAGCAGACACACTTGTTGATATTCAAGATTTTACATTGATATTGTTTTCTGTAGGGTTGTCGAAAGTTTCAGCTTCACGGCAGCAATTGCGTATTAGCAGAACTCGCACTTGCATCGTTTTAAGAAATGCATTACCTCAACCAGATGTTTTATTTTAAATTGCGCAGTCTTCGTGTCAAATACTAAAGTAATAAATGAATAATCATATTGGAAAAAAACCGCAATATCTACTCTAAAAATCCAAACATTTTATGCACTTACCATACCTACCTGCTTGCATAGAGTTTTTGGCTTTGCTATCTGAGGTCAACTTAAATTGTGATTTAGTTTATGCCAAGCTTGTTGTATGGTTTGGTTGGCAATTATCAAAAACTTATTCAAATTGATTTGTGTACGGAAAAATTTAATCTAGTAGTGATTTATTGTTTCAATATATTAGATTTTTCCGTACACAAATCAATTTGAATTAGCTTTCAATAATTGCCAACCATGACAACAAAATAGAAATTTTAAACTAAACTTAACCAAGTATTGATTTAACGTAGCTGACATAATCTTCTATACATATAATAAATCTGTAGACGAGGAAAAAAAATAAAATAAAAAAAAAAAAAATAGTTGGGCTGTTATAGGATAACCAACAGATGCCATTTCTTCAATTTTTGGATTTTTTGTCTGTTTGTCTGTTTGGATGTGACAGATTTTGAACAGGCTCAACGTAAAAAGTACCAAACCAATATGGTTCATATTTATACTCAAATATAGTGTAGAACTCCGAGCAGTGATTAGTCTTTGTTTCATCGCAATCGCTTCAGTCTATCAAAAGATATAATCAATGTAAAGCATTCTATAACAATTTTTATTGCAATAAGTGGAAACATGTAACGACATCTATTGGCGCGATATAGTACTAACGAAATCATAATGTGATCTTTAAAACATTATTATGTGTTTAATCACGTCGTAAAGGCTTGCCTTTATGACGAAATAATTCTGATCCTTATGTCTGTGTTATTTAAAAAAATAAATAATGATAATGTTTAAATAAATAATATAAAGATATATAATAAAATCGTATATAATAAAATCGTAGGAAAGGCAAAACTGTACATAGAATATATAAAAAAAAATATTTGGGGCGTGATCTACAATCGATATCGAAGCCAAAAATATAGTTTTTAGAATTTTTGTCTGTTTGTCTGTATATATGTCCGGGCTAAACTCAAAAAGTACTGCATGGATTTACTTCAAATTTTGCATGAATATTACTAAGAGGTCGGGTCAACATATAGGCTACATATTATCACGCTATCACCTACGAGGAGGAGCTGTGAATCTTTATTTTTCTTACGCATTCTGTGACAGCGTGTAATCTAACGACGCATATTTAAATGTTGTTTTTGAGTAAGTCATGCTATTATCTAGCTTTACACTATAAAAACTTTTACGCCATTTAAGTAACTTGGGCAGAGAAACATAGTTTAATGAATGTTAGTAGTATAAGACAATTTTGAAGCAGCGCCATCTATGAGATTTCATAAAAATCAAATCAAGTTACATGTCAACACTTTTTGGAAATTAATAGTTTAAATTTGATCATGTTGGCGAGGTTAGTAGTTAGTTATTCTTAAAATTCATAGATGGTAATGTGCATTTTCTTCATAAAAGTTGTATCGTATAGTTCGTTTTGACAAATTCAAGTTCCAACAAAACCCTCAAAATCTTGAGCAGAGTTGAGGAAGACAATTTAAAAAAAATGCGGTGTTAAGTATTACAAAAAAGTTATGTTCATTGATGATGATCATTTCTTCATCAATTTCATGTTGTTAGTACAAAATAAACATTGACTGTTAATACTTTTGTTCGGTATTTATCTGTGTGATTATTGCTTGGTAATTAATATATTTTCATGTCGTATAGGTACCTAATTATAAACTTAAATTATACCGTGCATCCGAATAACGGCGAATGCGATTTTCTGCGGTTGTTACTTCACACTGTCCGAGGCAACGTCTTTCGCCTTTCTGAGGACATTTGATGGCGTGGAGTTTCCCACTTACCGCGCAACCTGCGTAGCACGTCACCTTCTCGACGGTGACCAAAATTGGGCTGACACCCTCGCGGAGGCGAGCGTCAGTGACAGTCCCAGCCGCATGCGTCATCTGTTTGCCGTCATCTTGGTGTTTTGTAAGAAAGAAAGAAAGAAAGAAATCATTTATTTGCCAAAAATGTAGGTATACATATAATATGGTTATTTTGTGGAGAGTCCCAGTACATTTTACCTTACGGCATGCAAATATTGTTTAAGATACACGATCCGAATAAAAAGAGAAAAAAAAACAATACAATAAACACCTTCAAATTTACATAAAGCAAAATTATTATTTACCACAAATCACTATTAAAATTAATTACTGTCCTTACTTAATACAAAGATGTCAAAAATATAGAGTTGTCAATAACCCAGAGATGTCAATACTTAAGAATACCTATAAGATAATTATGTCAAAAATAAAGTCAATAATAGAGAACGGTAACCTTCGGAATTACAGATTAAAATGTCAACAAAATTAATTAATAAATAAGGTATTTTTACTGAAAGTTTTGTCCTCTAAAAAATCTTTGATTGTGTAGTAGCACTTATCCAGTAACAGTTTTGTTAACTGCTTTTTAAACATATTGGTGGGTAGTTCTTTGAGATTTTCAGGTATTTTGTTATAGAGAAGAGGACCCATGAACAAAATGTTTTTTTTGGATAAGGCTGTTTTATGACAACCTGTGTAAAGTTGGTTTTTATATTGGGTCCTTATGGGCCTTGAGTGTTGTCTTGTATCAACCATAGACGTAAACAGGTGTTTGTTCGTTCTTACGAATAAGGCCACTTCTAGTATGTACAAACATGGAAATGTAAGAATTCCTAGGGATTTGAATAAAGGTTGACAGCTTTCTGTACTTTTGAGACCTGTCATTGCTCTAAGGCAGCGTTTTTGGGCCTTAAATATGTTTTCTCTTTCGCTGCAGTTACCCCAGAATATGACCCCGAATCTCAATAGTGAAGCAACTAAACCATGATATGCTGTTACTAGTGTACTTGTATTTACCTTCTTTGAAAGGTTATATAGTAGATAGGCCGTCTTACTTAATTTTTGGCACACATTTTCAGCTTGTGGTTTCCATGTTAGATTGCTGTCAATAAGTACTCCTAAAAATTTTGCCACCGAGGTTGTGTCTACGTTTTGGTCTTTATATTTAGTCATAATATTATCTGGCTGTAGACGCTGGTAATAATGCATGATTTTAGTTTTTTGTAAATTAATAACAAGATTATTTTTATTTAGCCAATCTATCATTGTTTTAAGTGTGCTGTTTATATCTTTGTCGTATTTCGTTTTATCTACGCATTCAATTATGGCTGTGCTGTCGTCCGCAAATAATGCCATTGGATGATGGATATGGCTAGGTAGGTCGTTGATATAAAGTAAGAATAATAAAGGTCCAACGACACTACCTTGCGGAACCCCAAATTTTGTTATTCTGCAAGTAGAAAGATATTTAACTTCGCGTTTTGTTTTAGTACATATTCTTGATATTTCTGTGTATTGTTTACGATCCGTAAGATATGACTTTATTAAATTTAATACATTGCCTCTAATACCGTAGTCATAAAGTTTAGTCAAAAGAGTATCATGTTTTACATAATCGAATGCTTTGGTCATGTCTGTGAATATTGTACAAACAGGGTTCTTCTTATCCACATTTTTCATAATCACTTTTATAAGATCAAATATTGCCATGTTTATATTTTTGTTTTTGCGGAAGCCTTTTTGCTCATCACATAGTATGTTATTTTTAGTTATAAATTTGTAAATGGATTCATATATTATGTTTTCAAATATTTTAGAAAATACTGATATTAACGCTACAGGTCTATAGTTCGACATGTCTGTCTTATTGTTTTTTTTGTGTATTGGTTTTATAATAACGGTCTTTAGTTTATCGGGGAATATGCCTGAGCTTATACATGCATTTATTATATGACATAATGGCTTTGCTATGACATCAGAAACAAATTTTACAACAGCGGTAGAAACGCCGTCGTATCCAACACTTTTTTTATTTTTTAACTTTTTCACTACACGTATAATATCTTGAGGCACTACCGGGGCCATGAACAATGAATTTGGACTTTTTTTAACGTTATATGTAATTCCCGGCTCATTACTAGACGAGAGTCGCGAACCCGGTAGCTTTGTGGGAGAAGTATCGCCATCATCTGTCTGAAGATTTTCTACGAGCTTTGAGGCGTGCTACTGGAGACGAAGTCGGAGACGGCGAAATGACCACCATACGAAATGACCATGTCGCTTTGTTGTCTTCAGAGCAAAAACAAATTTATGACACCGTCCTTGAAAGCGTTTGGCAAAACCAGGGTAAAATGTTTTTCTTGGATGCTCCTGGTGGAACAGGAAAAACATTTGTTACCACTGGCATACTTGCAGAGGTCAGGAGGCAAGGCAAAATTGCTATTGCTGTACCGTCGTCGGGAATCGCTGCCACACTGCTTCCGGGACTGCAAGACAGCACATGCCATGTTTAAAATTCCCATCGATTTAGAGAGCGCCGAAACGCCTGTTTGTGGTGTGTCACGTAACAGCGATAAGGGACACGTGCTCAAGGATTGCTCTCTGATCGTATGGGATGAGTGTACGATGGCCGAGGATCGAGGGCTGACGAGGTGAATGCTTCGTTGAAACGATCTTCGTTGTGGTCATGAGTTCGTACGCTGCGCTTGACCATTAATATGAGAGCTCGGCTCGGCGGCAATGCACGCGCTCAAGAATTCTCCGATGTCCTTCTAAGTCTTGGCGAAGGCACTCTACCAGAAGAGAGAGGTAGACAGGTGGTGCTTCCAGAGTCTCTCGGTAGAGTGGTTTCCAGCTTAGAAGAACTCATTCGCTGTGTGTACGGGGACATTCAGTCGTATACCGCACCAACAGAATTCTTGGGTGTGTGAGCGGGCCATTTTGACGCCCAAAACTTATCAGGCTACAGCAATTAACGAATGCATTCTCTCGGAAATTGAGGGGAATGAAGTGGTCTACACCTCGATAAACACTGTTGTCAAGCAAGATGACGCCACACATTATCCCGTGGAATTTCTGAACTCCCTGTCAGCAAGTGGACTTCCAGCGCATACCATCAAGCTGAAGCGGTGTCCCGGTTATGCTTCTTCGGAACCTATCTCCTCCGAAGTTGTGTAACGGGACCCGCCTTAAAGTCATCTCGCTCCACAGACACACCATTGAGGCGGAAATTCTTACGGGTTGTGGCGTCGGCGAGGCAGTATTTATACCACGCATTCCCCTCATACCTCATAACTTCCCGTTCCAGTTCAAGCGCGTACAGCTCCCCGTGAGTGTTTGCTTCGCGATGACCATCAATAAGTCGCAGGGGCAGACACTGAGGGCAGTGGGTGTCGACGTCAGGACGAGTTGCTTCTCACACGGGCAACTGTACGTCATCGCTTGCTCCCGCGTCATCACACATTTTGGCTCCTGGCAGCATAACTACCAACGTAGTTTATAGGGAAGTGTTGTAAGGTATATATGATACCTTTGAACGTATTTTTACTCTTTTGTGTCCTGGAATGTATTCCTGCATTATTTTCTCTATTTCCTTCAGTCACCTCTTATGACTGAACTCAGCAGGATTCCCATATAACTCTCTTCACTTGCTTCGCTTGCAAAAAAAAACTTATATTTTAATGCTATTTTAAAAGTTATTTACTTTATAATGCTATAGCGACACTGGCATCTTAGGTATTTTTGGTGCTGTAGAGCCTTCACGCAGACGACGTCGCGGGCAGCAGCTAGTATTTAAATAAACGGAACAAAATCAGAATGGCTGTTGTTTACATTTGCTTAATAGATGATTTCATTACCTTATCTTGCCCTTATCTTGTTTGTGCTTGGCCAATAATTGTTGGATATCACGCTATGAACTGTTACCATTTCAACTTTCGGATACTACGTATTAGGTCCTACGATGCCAACGTCTTTGAAAAGGCTAACAAGCTACTTCGGAACATCGTCACAGTTCAGTATAATCTGTGGAATTGTGTTTGCAACTGGACGTGCCGCAAGCACTTATATTTGAGAGAAAATTATGTTTTTTTGTTTAAGCATTTAATTGATCATAAATACATACTCGAAATTACTAACAAGTTACTTAGATCGATCGGCTGAACTAAATAAAGTAGCAATGGTTATTTTGATTAAAACGAAAAGCATACTAAACGTAAGAGTAGATTGCTGAGTAGTCCATCGTTAGATAGTTACGAAAACAAATGGTCGGAGAACAGGCGAGGATTCGATCCAATTGCAAGAAATTAAATGTTCGCTAAGTGCTCCTGCCAAGAGCTTTCTTGTACAGGAGTGGATTACTATTGATCGTCACTTTACATCTGTTTTACTTACTACAAGTTCAGTGTTCAATTGTTCCGGAGAATCTAGACGGGTTTACAATCAATTACTTGCAATACGAGTATTTAACGATGCCAGCAAAATACTGGTTATCGGTAAAGTTAGGTATTTAGTTGTAAACGTTAATGAAAAGAGAAAATAAGAAATGTTGTAAATACTGAAAACAAATTAAAACTTATAGAAAAGAATGCTCAATAAAAAGAGCTTATATTGAGGTTATCATAATTAAGACTGATTTTGCTGCGCAAAGTAATGAAGCTAATACATAATGTATTTTAATCCAATAAACTAAAATAAATAGTGATTCTCATAAGATTCATGACGATATAAATTCAATAGAAAGCTAATCAAAATATTCATTAAGAGAACCTACATACTTGTTAATTACACTAACACACTAATATTATAAAGACGAAAGTTTGTGAGTGGGGGTGTGTTTATATGTTTGTTACTTCTTCACGCTCAAACGGCTGGACCAATTTTGATAAAATTTTGTATGAAGATAGATGACACCCTGGATTAACATATAGGCTACTTTTTATCCCGATATTCCCACGGGATCGAGACTTATGCGCGTAAAACCGCGCGGCGCAGCTAGTGTTTAATAAATAAAATAGTAAGGTAGTTTTTTAATAGTCATTAAGGAAATGTTTAAATTAGAATATTCTAAAGAAGAGTTTCTTTGTTGAGTTTAAAATAATTATAGATACTTTCATTTTTATCAATTTGTAAACAATCCTTGCCTTAAGAGTTTTTCTCGATTTGTTGTGTTTCTGAATGAGTTTCATTATCGACGAGATTGGTGTTACACAAAATTCTAAGAAATAGGTTATGATTGAATTTTTGGGATTGTCACTTTTTACTTATAGGTATATCAAATAATACTTTTACCATTATTTTTCTTTTTCACAGAACCGTAATCCCTACGTTTGTACGTATTAGACAAGTAATGTAGACATTTATAATGGTTTCAGGTATCTGAGATTGTATATAAATATAGTCTGCTACTTTATTTTATGAACAACATGTTTGTAGTTGGAACACTTCCAACGATGTCATCTAAAAAAGGTGCCCATAAATTACTTTCTATTTACTTGTTGATATTTTTTATTATGTTTGTTTAGTTGTCATGTTGTTTCTTTTACCTTTATTTTTTTGTAAATATGTAGTAGGAAATTCGACACCTACTTGAGTGGTAAACGCCTGTCAGTCATTAAAAGTCTCGGTGTTAGCATACAAGTCTATTATTGGGATACGTTTGTTTCATATGTGTTTAAATGTTCCAGTTGAAGGTAAATGACAAAATAACATTTAGTGAGATCGTGAATCTTTAAAGCCGGTTGTAGTTTCTATTAATTAACCTAGCACCTGAGTCTACTGCTAGGATATATCCTGTTGTTTTTTTTTATGCGAACCAGGTTATTCATACTTTGAATTCACATTAGTTACATTTAAAACTAGCTTTAAGTACCTACTTACCTATTTAATTTGTTTTACAATCTCTAATTTGAATTTTATCAGTAATGTTGTACTTAATTCATATCAATGTCGAAATTATCTTTTAACCGGTTGAATGCAGTAATTACAACGCCATTGTATCTCGCGTGGATCCACGTTATGTTATGGCCATACGAACGGTTAGTGTAACTTGCATCTTCTAAGTACAAACATAACATCAATGGTATCCATTGCATTTTATTTTAATGTCATGGAATATCAATGTATTGTCTGTCAACTGTAAGGCATTAGGAGAGGGCAACAGGTCCTAATCATTTGTCAATGAGTCCCTACAGGGCATTGTTCTCTGATTGTATGCAATTTGGTATGATAATAATCTTACACACTTGATATTGATTATCAGTCATCCATATATTATAGTTCTGTTCAACAAAGCCTTAATTTATTATTTGAGTTCATTTCTAAACCAAGGATTCAGTACAAACGTATGCATAACAAAGATTCTCTTAGCATGTCTGGTTTGTCCTACAATCTGACTATCTTATGAACTTCCTTGACAACTACGATAATACTTGATAACCTTAGAAAGAGATAATTTCAATTATTTGCCTTCTGTTCTCAGTGATTTATTTTTGATTCCACTATTCAACGTTTGTATTAAAATTTTACAGTTCTGAAGTCTTGTGGTGACGCACATCTGCATTATTTATATAATTTATTGAACTATGCCCACGTGACATACCAACTGCTTTGTCAATATACTTTCCACCATTGTCACGCATCAGTTACGTAATTATTTCTAAAGATACTTATTGTACCTATTTGCTGTATTATGATTATATTGCTGTATTACCTATTCTGGGGATTGTAATGTCTTAATAATTATTTACTCACTGCCAAAAGAATAATAGGAATCTGAATATTTTGGAAACTAATGTATAGCTAGGGTAGAAGTAGGCAATGATTGGAGAAATTAAATTAGTTATTCTCTGGAATTCCAAGATAAAAAGGAATATAACTAGTATTTAATTAATTCTCAAGAGGATAATGAAAAAGAATTCTACTGTTTAGTTAAAAGCTAAGTAATTCATTATCAGAAAAGGATATAATCATTACTACTGAATAGAAATTAAAAGAGGTACCTACCTATCAGAGTCCACTATCAATTGTTAAAGGTAAAGTTATAATTAATTAGGTAGCCATTAACACCATAGTTTTTACTTCTTGTTTAAATACTAGTTTCCCAATATTTTTTCCCAGGTATGCATTCAGAAATCACCTTCGAGATTAATAAAAAATAACTTCATCATCCAACGCCGTCCGCGCAAGCTCTGCGCGCATATGCGTCGTTGCGCCGCCACCAATATCCTGGTTTCCCCGATTTCCCTCATAATTTCCGGAGCTCCGGAGTTGCATATTGCAGACGTGGGCCGGATATCATGAGCTCGTGACGTCACGTCCACAGGAGCCACTTTTCATGTAAACTGTTTGGAGTAGCTCTTGATAGGTCAAGGGTGAACCTCAAGAGTTGAGGAAGGGATATAAAGGTTGGTCAATTAAGAAGTGATTTTATTTTTCCTTATTTACGGTGTGGAAGGTTTGTTGAAAAAGTAACAATTAAAAGAAATTATATTACTTTATCGGATGATGAAAACTTACGTTAAAAGGTTTTTATCGGGTTTCGCGTAGTGATTTTCATGTAACATCACTACAATAAATGATAAATGATTTATTTTCTGTAAGTAGGTTTGTACAAACACTATTACACGTCAATCATATATTTTTTTTAAACTGAAACAAACTCAGAAGTCACAATATAGAATAATTACAGTAGAATAACAACTAACGCGTCAAAATACGGAATAAATTAAAAAAATATCAGTTGTGTTTCTCCTGCAATATGATATCTAATATTGAGTTCCCCGAAGCAGGAAGTTCCGAAATTGACTAAATTAAGAAGGATTAAGTTCCCTGCGCTCGGGCGTCTCCCGCTGTAACTGCATTGCGACAATATTCCGAGCTATCGGAACGACAATGACTTATCCAATTTGTTATAAAGTTTTAATGAATTTATTGCTGAATTTTCAAATGTATTGTCGTGATTAAAAAATAGGATTAATCAAAATCAAAATATTTTATTTCACATAAGCCTACATGGGCACTTATGAAACGTCAGAAGCTAGGTGCACGGTTCCAATTGGTCGTTTCCTATGGAGAAGAACCGGCAAGAAACTCCACGGTTACTCTTTTTAAAAATAATTGGCTTTTACAATATTTTCAAATTACAGTAGGTATGGGAGGATAGCGTAGGCCTGTCAACAAGTATCAGGTACTTGATAAAATAAAAAATGGTCTACAGATCTAGAATAACATAAGAAGCTTGTATAAATCTTATATTCTTATAATCTGATATTATGTCTCTTAGGTTCACTTGAAGACGACTTTAAAACATCGTTTTGCTTCTGTCATTAGAGAGAAAATTCAAGAGTCAAAGTTAAACTCATGTAATCATCTGTGGTGCAAGTCGGTCTTAATGTGTGTTTTAGGTATTATGTGAGTTAGTTCGCTATTTGAAGCCTTTCTTCCACTTCAACTTCAATCTCAATAACACTTCTAGAATCAACAAATATTGACTGTATCGCATAAAGTGCCCCCGCTGTCAAAGGTACCATACACAAAAAAAAAAACTTTAAATCCTTTTACGACCTCCACCCAAAAACCTTTATAAATCCTTTTAAAACCTTTAATCTTTACTTATATCTACAAAAAAAAAAAAAACAAATTAAGTACATAAATTTTAAATAAATGACAAGTTTGTAATCCAAGCTACTTGGCCCACTTCCCCTAGATTCATAATAGTACTGAAACGCCTATATTCCCGAAGGTGTTTATTATACCCACATTGCTTTTTAATAATATTAACTAAATATCTATTCCTAACTCAGCTCTTAGTGTATTTTATTCTCTCTATTCATTAAGGAATACAAATGACTATTCCTATACATCGTAATTACACTTCATATAATTGTTTGAAGCAAGAGTATTAAGTGCAATTTAATCGCTTTTGAATAAATTGGCTACTTTATAAGTGTTTGTTTTGAAATTCTGAAGAAATATCAATTAAAACTTTATACTTTTAGCTTGCTAATTAATATTCACTTTGAAGTGGTAAGGTATTATCTATTAAAAGTTATGCAAAATTGATTTTGAGGACAAGGTAGAAGTTGAATTCCGAGGAAAAAAGTAACAAAAATAATCGAAACACAATAGCTATAGGTTCAACCCTGTCTGGCTACATACACAACAAAACATCCTCCAATGTGTTTCCCCACAGTGTTGTATGCAGTGTGTTTCCCTATTCATTGGTAGAGGCACAGAGTGACAAAGGTTCCCAATACCGTACCATAACTTCGGTATCGCGCGTACAATCGCGGCCAGTCCGCATTGTTATCAAATAACAATCTGATTGATTTTATTAACGCTTTGCACGGAACTGTACGCGTATCGTATATCGCGCTAATCAGTGCTTTATTCTGAAACAATGTTGGACACGATATTAATTTATATTTGAGTGTGGGTCAATTGTGGGCTTTGGAAATTATTGTAATATTATTTCTGTAAATAAGGTAGGTGCTGCATTGTTTTGAGCGAGGACATTTACTTCTGAATCCAGAATATGAAGACCACCACCCATCATCATCGTCATTCCTGCTCTCAAGAAAATATTCGCCTTAGAAAGCTATCTAGTCAATAATATTTCTAGAAAACCCGTATCCCCAAGTGCCTCCTGCACGCGTCATTAAACACCAATCAAACAATTGCAGACGATTAAGTCAATACACCAGTGACATTATTAGTTACGAGTAGATATTAAATGCTTTCAGTGATCAAGACAAACTGTATTTTTTATATTCAAGACTATGATTGTAAAGGAAAACGTTATCCTACTCGGGTGGGTAATAGTACTTGTACTATTTATTCTGTGTATTCGTAATAGTACTATCTTCTAGTTCCTAAATTGTTCCTAAGCTGATTATTATTACGACTTCAATGGTCAGCCATGTTATTAAACACTGTTTATTTGTGACGCCCCATTCCAAATATAGAGTTACTTTGAAGAATGAATTTATTTTGAGTTTCATAACTCAGAAATGTAATAAGAAAAAATATTGAAAGAGATAATGACTTAGAAAAAAAATGAAGTTTTTACCATATTTTTAATTTCTCTGTTTACCTTAAGAGCCTATACTACCTCAGCTAAAGTTCACTCTTTATCTCGCTCGCACGATACTGCTCGCGGACTGTGTGAAAGCGAGACAGAGTGCGGTGCTGGGCGGGAGGCAGCGCCAATAGTTTAGGTATTTGCTTTTTACGGTGAAAATAAAGGTATTTCAAAAAAACTAACTAACATAAGACCTGCTTTATAGTTAGTTCAGTTAGTATGCAAAGTTTCATGATCTAATTTGAAGTATTTTTTGAATACCAGCGGTTTATTGTTCGGTTTGGAGGTAACTTTGGATTTTTTTTCTATCGAGAAAATTTTATGTAATCGTGTTTTCGTCTAACATAAGACCTTACATTAATCCTCAACTTAAGCATATATTTATTTCAAAATTAATGCTGCAGAATTTTCGACATAACGGAGGATCATGTTAAGCCATTTGAGGTAGTATAGGCTCAATGATTTTGTCGTTTACAAAACAAATAAAATATTGTTTCACTCCTCATGCTCTAAAATTTCGTCTTTATGTTGTGCGTAGGCGACATAAACTCGATTTATATGCGCTAGTCTTCGATCAATAATAGTTTTTTTTTTCTAAGACTTAGATTTACTTAGAAACAATACAAAGTGATAAATAACTTTAATTTCGGAAGGCGGTGTCGTTGGTTCCGCACTTTCGTTCCGCACTTTTTAGTTGAACCTACCCCACACAAATTCAATTAATACTCGTGCATTGAAGAATTGAAGACACCGACTAGAAGAATCGTCAAAATTCACATAAAAATGCCGGAGATGCAGTATATTTAATTATATAACTTCGTACATAAGAATAATTACCTTATGTACTATTTATACTAAAACCTTCCTGATAGTATGTAGATCACATTAATGAAAGAATAATCAAAATTGCTTCATTAGTTTTTGAGAAAATAGCGGACATACAAACATATATACATACAAGTCTTTTTTGAAGTCGGTTAAAAAAGGACAATGCCAGCAAGCAACTTCTAAATACAATTTAGGTTTAAGCAACAAGTTGTTACCCCAAGTTCTGCACTTCAAGTAAGTATTACAGTAGGTATCCTATTTCACTTGCATATTGACACTTTTTGCTCGACGACAAGTAACCGGCAGGATATCTGACGGGATAGCTGTTTGCTCGCAAACTTCGGAGAGAAAAATTGAGATTTGAACAATCCATGTTCAGGATTTATGTCTTGAACATTGTGCAAATAAATGATGTTTGCTTTATTCACAGGCTTTCTGCTGACCATCGAGTATCGACAAGATTTAATTCCGTTCATACGTGTATAATGAAAATGCAAGACCTTGAAAATATTCCAATTGCATGGAAGTTTTTCAAGGTTGCACTTTCATTCGTACATTAAAATGGTTAGTCTTTTTGTCATGGAAAAAAATAATATTTCATGAAATGATTAATAAATCATTTCATGAAATATCTTTCGTCACTTTCACTGCTATATTTCTGCCCTCGCTTCCACTAGTCCACGGCCTCAATAACACAGTATCTAAACAACAGCTCAGTAATGTCTACGGCACTCCCGACTGGAATCCTTCGCGGTAACAACCCCTGCCGGGATGGACACTTCAGCGGCCTATAAACGTAAACCATGGTATTCAAACTCTTATGGCATAGTTTTCTGTCAGCAAATATTTAAAAATGTTCCCCAAAATGAGTGAGAGAATGCGAAGCATCATAAAAATAAAGTGATGTTCAAGTCTATAAAGATCACAAGACCGTAAAGCTCCAGACGGAGGCGTAAAATAAAAATAGTGGTAGGAAAGCTCTGTTGACAGCCCGATGCACTTAAATAAAAATAACGCAAATGGAAAGGCACGGGGAAGTCTATTTTCATCCTGAAATAATATTAAGATTCTTCAGTCTCACAATAGAATTGACGAAGCTTAAGGATTTGTGAATTGAGACGATTGAACAAGACACGAATTGGATAGGAAATTCTCAAAACTGATGCGAATGTAAAGAGAAAGTATAAAGAGTATTAGCGACGATACACTTTATTTTTAATTATATTACCAACAGAACGAGCCGTGATACCAAAATAAATTGTGTGGGGATTATTTACCAAATTCCATTACACATAAGGGAATTAATTCCGTGTTTATTCCACCGAATTCAGCGTACAAAAAAGAGATTATACGAATTCTCATAGAAATCGGGTTAATGGGAAAAAGTAGGAATAATTGAAGTAAACACAGACGGAGGCAAGATGAAATGCGACACTTAATCCTTTTACATCTTCAGAATAAGATTTCCCCTTATAAACGTCTTTAGAGAATAAAACAGCTTTGCTTTTGATTGAATTTTAGAGGAGGGAATTGTTTTCAAGGCAGTGTGTCAATCTTGGAGTATGAATTAGATAACCTAAGTCTAAAGCACTATGATTAAAGCAAAATTGAAATAAACAAATTCAAGCAGCTCTGTATTCATATTAAATTGTAAAGCTGTCACCAATTAGTATGATAACAGCAATAGGCATTTAAAATTCAGTATCAGTACATGCACACGTTAAATGTATCGCATAATAGTTGTATAAATTACTAACAAAATACCTCGGGGTGGATGTAAGTTGCGGGCAACTTTTACTGTACCTACTGAATCAGTTATACACATATCTGAAGTCCTGCCTCAATAAGCAGTTTGTTCTGTCTGTACCACTGATGTACGGTGCTGAGACGTGGACGCTGGCAAGGCGCAGCGATGGCAGGTGAGGTAAGGCAGTGACCGAGTGGCGTCCAAGGACTGGAAGACGAAGTGTCGGTCATCCGGCGGCGAGATGGGCGGATGATATTGTTGCCATCACGGGTAGAACCTTGATGAGGCTGGCACAGGGGCGTGGAGATTGGCACATGAAAAGAGAGGCCTAAGCTCAGCCGTGGGTGAAGTCGGGCTGTGGATGATGAAGATGACTGAATCAGTGTTACGTTAGAATCTGCTTATCAGTATTAATACTCCAAGGCAAACAAGTCTAGGAGCGACTTTGTAAAGAGCTAAGGGAGTCAGTTTTATCAGTTCGTCGGCGTCAAATGATCGTCCTTGTGACGTCACTCATCTTGTATTTTGGAGACACTCTCAGACTATATTAGATTTGTGAATGTTATGATGTTTGTTATGATATTCACTTTTGCTTTATTATGTAAGTAGAGAGTAAGTATGGTAGGGTTGTAGTAATGCTGCGTAATTCTATCAATGATAGTGACAGTCTATTATGTTACCATTTATGGTACACTGACAGGTAATTTCATTGCGACTAGACCCACCTTTAAATCATCACTCTCTTGCCCTTATTCCAATTTGTTTGTGGCTCGCCTGCCATGTCTTAGTCTTTTTTACGCCTCATGTGAGCCGTCATCTTCTCTCTGAACATCATCATGTTTCACACAACTTCTCCACCAAGTTTTAGCTTTTCTTTCGTCTTCTTCTACTTTAGCCATCCACATTCATATTACGTCTATTTTTATGTGTTGAAACATAATTCTTACAACACATGTTACCGCACACCACGTACTTCCTATCACATGTAACGGAAGCCAGAAACCCCACACTTTCACCACAAAAGGACCAACTAAATCACTCCCACCTGATTCTTCAGGAACTCATATAAAAACCGGGTTTACCGTCGGACGTGATAAAACGTTAATTGCGTCTATTGTAGGAGGTAGCTCGTAAAAATTTGTGGAGCCCTTTGTACGGGCTCCGTTCAGAACCGTTTGATGTGGAATCCTGTTGATACAAGTGACGGGTTCTGTATGAGTTCCTGTTTGGTTGAAAGGATTGTCTACTGGGAACAGATGCATCGGGTAGGATGTTGTTATTGTTTGTTTGTGTTTATGGTCTGAATTTTGTATTTTTGTTCTTTACATGTATTTTTTTTCAGTTTTCTCTATTGAATCCTTAATGCTTTGTTTTTCTATTTTCCATTACTTACTCAATTCTTGTTTCATAGAAACTTATATAACCTTTTATTTTTTTTTCAGTTTTCTCTATTGAATCCTTAATGCTTTGTTTTTTTCTATTTTCCATTACTTACTCAATTCTTGTTTCATAGAAACTTATATAACCTTTTGTATAAAAGGTTTCATTTAAATTAAAAACTTCTTTGAAGAAAAAAAATTAGTTTATTAACATCGTAGCAGACATTGGCGCCGATTCCCTTGTTCACAAACTAAACTAAATTTAAGTTCAGCGCATCTTTTTCTTTCTATTTCATTAAGAAAAGGACAGAAGATAAAATATTAGTTTAGTCCTGTCAAATTAGTCAACGCCTGACGTAAATTGACGTCATTTTAGTAGCCAATTTTTTAATCACGTCTAAACTTGTCTAATTACTAATTTGACAGGAATAAACTAGTCTCTTTGAAGGATAAAATCAGGAATGAAATTACCCGGAAAAGAACCGGAGTTACCGACATAGCTTGCAGAGTAAGCAAACTGAAGTGGCAGTGGGCTAGTCATGTCTGTCGAAGGACCGATGACCGGTGGAGCAGACGAGTCCTGGAGTGGAGACCGCGTATCGGCAAGCGTAGTGTGGGACGCCCCCCAGCTAGATGGACGGACGACCTAAAGAAGGTGGCTGGGGTAGACTGGATGCGGAAGGCGGAGGACAGGGTGCTGTGGCGCAGTCTGGGAGAGGCCTATGTCCAGCAGTGGACTGCGATAGGCTGAGCTGATTGATTGAAACTAGTACTTATCTTCTGTCCTTTTCTTAATGAAATAGAAAGAAAAACATGCACTGAACTTAAATTTAGTTTAGTTTGTGAACAAGGGAAACGGCGTCATTATAATGAATCCTTTTCAACAAAAATTACTAACTTTATTTAGAAAACCTTTAGGCTAACCTTTTTAACAATCGAGAGATAGACTGACTTTATTTTCAACAAAAGCACTATACATGTACCATACTTTCATAACACTTTTTGCCACCCTTTACCACCATTCCTGAAGGCCGCGACCAGACCGGGCAACCCCAACACTCACACAATCAAACTCCACCAAACAGATACGAACACCGCTCAAACGCGACCCTCCTCACCAGACAACTCGACATTAAATTATTTAGACAGGTACCTCCACAAAGACCCTCAAATATACATACAAAAGGTCAGAGCAACAAAGAGGCGATTGTGCCCGCTGATTACGTCACGACATGGCCTAACAATGGCCGTCAAAAGAGTGCTCGATAGGGAACCAGATAGAAATGAAATGAATTGAAGAGAGGTCCATGAAAAGGTCCGGTGAAGTGGATTGTGATAATTAACACCTATGTACTTTTTATTGGGGATACTAAAACCTTGTTTTTTTATCTTTATTGTAGGTTTTGGGCTTTATTGTATTGTGGCAGCGACGAAGGCTGTCCAAGTCAGGTCGTTTCTTTCTGGTGTCGTAAAAGCTAACTCCATCAAAGCTGATGTCACCTTACTGTTGCGGCCTTCTTGTTGGCAGAGTTCTGATGGTTGAAATAACGTTTTTAAGAAAAATTTTATAAACGTATCAAGTTGTATACATTTTTGCCAGTATGCTAGGCCTGGCTAACGCCTCGCGTTGTATAATATGGCAAAAATTGAAGTTACTTAGATGCTTGAATTTTCTTCATATAAAAAGGATAGGTAGGTTTCATGTTCACTATGTAGTAGAATTATTATTGATTAAATATAACCTGCCAACCGTTACAAAACATTTCGGTTTTGTTGTAAAACGTTACAAAGGAAACTAATTTAATGGACCCTCGATAAGTTTTCCGTGTTCATAGTTCATCATAATTACGTCGAGAGTCGGGACCGCACGAAATGTCAAGAAACCTAAATTATGCTAATGAATTGATTCGAAGATTGCTTTAATTGAATAATAGGCTTTCGTGTTTTATGAAAATTTTGCCCTTAACAATTTTTAACAGAAAGCTGGAGAAAATTAAAGTTTTTTACTCTTTGTGGTTAACACAGGTACTTGCTACATTCGAAAATTATTGACTTTATGGTGTTATCAGTAACTATTAATATCACACACAACATCACGCCTGTGATCCCTGAAGAGTAAAGCTTTTTTTGACCGTGTATATGTCACAGCCAACTGGTTTAATTAGCCGTTTAGTTAACCGCCTAGCCTTTTAACTAAACGGTTCAACTAACGGCCTGAATGATATTCAATTATGATTTAGGTTGGAAGTCTGTAACCAATCACGTGCGAGCCGAATTGGTCGCAGTAACTAAGCCAGAGCACCCCGACCAAATGGGTTAGGTTTGGTTAGAACTGTGATTTCTGCTTAAGCCGCAGAGGGCGATGGATGTCAGAGTCATCCCATGTTATATGGGGCAAGCCTCTGCTGCTGTTACAGGGAAATTCCTGATCGAAAAACCCAATAACACTTCGTCCGACTTGACTTATCTAACCCAGGGCCTGATGACTAACAATATCAGCAACTTTCAATCTCCTCTCCAACTCAGTTGCAACTTTTGAGCCCTTCTAATACCATTTAAGTGAATAACGAGGTGATTAAGTAACCACGACAAGTGTATTACGTAGCAACTACATGACGGGGTTATTCAATAAGCAGCGTGATGACACTCAGGGGATGTGGCCCTGGTACAGTTCACATGAACTGTCGCTTACGAAACTGTTGTAACTACGTTTATAAGTTTTTATTGGTAACCGTTACTTCACTAAACATACTCAAATGTTAACTGTAAATAGTTACGGTACCTAATTATAGCAAGTGGCAGATGTATTAGTTAAGTTACTAAGTAAATAGTTGTTACACTGTAAATAATATTAAATTATTTTTAATATTTTACTGACCAAAGTCAAAAAGTCGAAGTCAAATCATTTATTTCAAATAGGCACAAAGCAGTTTTGAACGTCAAAATTTACAAAAAAATAGAATTGATTCTAGTTAATGCAGCCAACGATGGATGAGTGACTCTGTCACACGCGCGGTGAGAGGTAGCCATCAATAAAGTGCCAGGAGCGATGGCAACTCATATATTTCAACGGGGTATCAATAGGATAGGAGCTGACCTATGGCTACTCTCAAAATGTATTATTTTTCTAAATTGAATATCGGTGTTTCTACTGAATTTGATCATTTGTCTTTTTGGAAGAGGAAAAGAAATGTGGGTTAAATAATGCTATATTTATAACGACCCCCACATGACACCAGCCCGACGATTTCTATTTTTATCAAATGTATGCAATTTATATATTTTATTATAAACCAGTATGCAAGTTATATATTTCTACCTAGAATGAACTACCATCTGGTAGTCATCCAATAGATACCTATGAGTTTGGTCTTATATCATTAAGTCTTTCGTCATTCGGTGTACCTAACATAACCCGCACTGACCACCGCTACCTACAGAACCACTAGAACCCCACCCAACCAACCCAACCGCACTTAAAGAACCACGTTTTAGTTCTTTATAAGAAAAAATCTAATAATCTTAAACTACATCCCATTAGACACCTCAAACATTCTCACTGCACGTTTTCACTCTTCCACAAAGGCCTACTTTCACACTTCCCGTCCATTACAGAGCAATAATGATAGCCTTGCAGACTGCAGCCCTACATGAATAATACCCCATAAAGCCTTACAGAGCCTAGAGCCGTATTTGCACTGTCTCCCCAGTCTAGACGACTCACGAGGCTCTTCACTTTACCAAGAGCCTGATATTAATTTCGCGCTAGAGCTGCAAAAGGGAAATTATTTTCCCCTCGTATGAAAGTTTAGAGTTTATAGCAAAATGTTGGCCGTGTGTCTTTGAGGCGTGTTAGTGAGCTTGTAAAGAACAAAGTTCTGTTTGTGGTTAACATATCAAAACTGTTGCGTGCATATAGCTGTTGTATGAACTTAAATATGCAAACATTATCGCATGAAGAAGTTACTGCACACTATGAAGTTTAAAATCGTATAATCTCTCACTTTTTCGTATCGTTGTATGTTATACCTATAAAAATTCTCACGTTAATATTAACATACGTATTCCTATTTTATAGTAAAGCAAATAATCACTACAGATATTTATTTAGTAATCCAAGACGTTATTGCATCATCCACATTCATTTTGGTAACCAAAAAATAAACCACTACCTACCTCGCTGACTCATTGAATTTCCTCTGTGTCACCAAATTGCCCAATATTTGTACACTTACATACATAGATAAGTGCAACTTCATTTGATTTTATAAATAATTAATGATATCAGAGTACAACAAATATTTAAGAGGTGAAACAAACAAACGAAAAAATGGTAAGATTTATGATAAAGCAAGTCAGTATTTGTACAAACATTATGTAATATTAAACAACATGAATATAATGTTTGACGTGACATGAAAGACATTTGCGTATCTCGCCCAAGAATTTAAAATTATGACTGATAAGGAATGGGAAGGACGTATTTGATGTTCATATCATATACTTACATAAAATATTTGCTTTATCCTTTATCTGTTTCGTATACAAAGTTTTGAACAATGGGCCTGAATTTGTTTTGTTTTCATTTGAGTTTTAGCAAAATTCACAACATTTGCTGATAAGGTAACTTTTATCTCAGAATGTGAGAGTTCAGCACTTTTTTTAATAACGGTAAGTACGTATCATAAAACCTGGCTAAACCGTATCAGAACTTACACTTACAAGTAAAGATGACTTTAAACACACACTTAAAAGCGGCCTTATACTATATACTTGATAGTTACATATCAACTTACCAGCCAATGGCGCCGATTCTGTTATTCACAAACTAAATTAAATGTATGTTCATGCATCTTTTACTTTCTATTTCATTAAGAAAATGACAGAAGATCAATATTAGTTTAGTCCCGTTAAATTAAGAAACTCCATAGACAATTTAGACGAGATTAAAAAATTGGCTATTAAAAATACGTCAATTTACGTCAGGCGCTGACTAATTTGACAGGACTAAACTAATATTTATCTTCTGTTCTTTTCTTAATGAAATCGAAAGAAAAAAATGCCTGAACTTAAATTTAGTTTAGTTTGTGAACAACAGAAATGGTGCCATTGACTTTTTTATTATTTTCCATGTTACTACTTTTTTTCATATCAAGTTATTGATATCAGTGTTCGAACTCGTCCACTTCACCGGTAGTGAGCGATCCATAACATCCACTCCTACATTTTTTAACAACTCTCGATCCTCTATCTCGATGTCGAGATTGAATCGAAACTCAAATAATAAAACTTTATATTGATGGCTGAGTAGTTGGACCTTTAGAGGTCTAACAAAGGTCCAGGTCTGGCAAAGGTTTGAATTCTTGAAAACTTTTCTTTGTCGAAACTTTCATAATATTGAGTCGGTTCTTTGAGATGCTTTTGGATTCAGATTGGATGGTTTTTGATCTTTGAATTTGTTAAGCTTTTATATCAAACATAGCCAGTAGAGTTCATAGTCAAGTTTTTGTTGCAAAAGTATGAAATGAAAAAATGTTTCGTCCCTACTCATTGCAAGCAAAGCTTGTAGCAACATACGTGGTTAATTAAAACAAATGTGATTGAAAAAATATATATTTGTAGGAACATTAATATGATACCTTTCCTATAAAAGAAATAGTTTACGACAGTTTTTTTTTCATTGACTGTACCAACAGTGTATCTAAAATTCAAAACTACAAATGGAATTATTTTCCGAGAACCCAGCACTCTTGCTAACCCAAATACGCTTTAGCACTAAAATTTCCGAAAAACAAATCTCTCCGAAATTCCTGGGATTCTGGATCAGCTCCGAAGTAAAGCAACGATCTGCTGTCCAAACACGGCTCACATAAGGATAGTTCCAAATTCAAACAGGTCGGGATGTGTGCCGAAGTTAGCCCAAGCTGAGAGTAAACCTCGTGGAGCACCTTGCTGCTAAACGGGTTTCGGGAACTAAAAACTCAATTTGTGTTGCAGGTGTAGCAAGCTGGGAATGTATTTGTTTGTATTTGAACTTTGTTTGTGTAGTTTATTTAATTCACACTGAAGGCAATAAAATCTTTCTAATATGACCGCCACATTCAACAGTCAACGGAAAAATTGTTGTTACACGTTCAGCAGACTAAGTGCTGATTTAAAAATTCTTTACAGTTAATCTTTCATAATTTTTATTTTGTAAGACGTTGTGGCCTCTGAGTTTGCTTGTTCTCAGAGTAGTCAGATAAGACACACCGACCTCATCTAGTTTTAAAACATTATTGACGTGTAAAAGTGTTTGCAAAAACCTACTTATGGCATAAAATAATTTATCTTTACGGAAGTTTCATTTGAATACGCCTAGGGAACATTTAGGTACAGATGTCTTACTCTTACATAATACATCAATTTGTGATCTTAACCAACTAGAATATACCAGTCTACACAGTACAGTCTATACTCTCAACATTAGTTACCAAAGCTTTGAAGCAATTAAACCAAGGTCTTAGTATTCAACGTAAAGTACTACACGCGTAATACTGCAGGTAAGCCTTTAAGCGTTACTCAGCTAAATAGCTAAAGCTATTACTGAACTGCTTCGTAAGCCATTTTGATTGTTCTAGAAAAATATAGTTTTTTATTAAAGATCAGATAAATCTCTCGGGAAATAATAGTCGGTAAGCTGGGTTGGAAGATATCGTCGACCGTAGGTTCAATTAAGGTAAGGGACAAAATACCCAAAATGAGTTGAGTATACAGTTTTGTTCAGAATTTTGCGCTCTTTCGAATGGTGTATAAGAAAAAATTCTAGCTTAAAAAAAATGTCCCTTACCCTACTGATTTTTGGATTCGAATTTCGAATCAGCCCCATAATAACAATGTATCTGAAAAACTATGCAATATAGCAACTTGAAATGGTGTAATTACCGCCGCCAATCCACTTCAAATAAGGTAAGGGTCTTCCCAATCAACGAATTATTCTTCACACATTTTTTCAACAAGACCTTTACACTATTTTTTCATTGGATTGGATCCAACGTAGAGATCAATTTAATGTAAGGGACATTACTAACAAAATACGTTGGTGTAAGGGACGTCTATTTTCTTAAATAGCTAACTTATTTAAATAAATGTTACACAGGTAGATAGAGCACTAAAATACAAGATTATGTGTGAAATTAGATCCGAAAAAGGTTAATAACAAAAAAAGTTATAGGCGATTTAGTCCGAAAAAAAACTTTGTCGGCCTCTCCTGAAAAATCGTATTATGTCCCTTACCTCAATTGAACCTACGGTCGACGATATAGCGGTCGTAGGCCACCCACTGTTGAGTACAATCCTCCAAAGGCTATCCTTTGGAGGATTACACTCAACAGTGAGTCGATTAGGACTTAGGATTATGACGGATGATTGTATGTATAGTCCTAATAGGTTCCTTATTTTTAGAAGCCTATTTAGTAGACATATATAAAAATAAGTTTCATGTCTCTATCAGATCCTATAAGCTTAGTGGAGGATTGTGATAGGCCGGTTTGATGATAAACGTGTAACCACAAAGCAGAGACCAAAATTGATTGAATTACCATCTTTTCGTCTTTAGTCCTACTGTTGATTCATCAGTCGTGCTCTTGTCACCGCCTGGGTGCCAGCTGTTTTAGAACCCAATGGCTTGGTGCGCGACGATGGGAAGAGACCACACGGAATGACCATAATGCCTTGGAAGGTTGGTAGGGCTTTGGTGTGGGATGCAACGTGTGTCGACACACTTACGCCATCCCATCTTCCAAGCACGGTGAGCTGTGCTGGGGTGGCTGCTGCAGGTGCGGAAAACGTTAAACGGCGCAAATACTTCAATCTCTTTGGAACGTATATGTTAGAGCCGATTGGGGTTGAAACATGGGGCCCGAGTGCCCACTTAGTATTTCGAGACATCGCCAAGCGGTTGGTCGACTCGTCACGTGACCAGAGGGCTGGCCTATTTTTTGGCCAAAGAATCAGCATTGCCATACAACGTGGCAATGCTGCCAGTCTTTTGGGCACGTTTCCTGTTGACAGCTGCGATGCGGATGAATTTTTTGATGCCCTTTGATTATTTCCTCTCCTTTTCATATACTTGTACATTATATTATTATACATTTATTTTAACATATCTCGGGACCATGGGGTCCCGGTCCTTTGGAAGGCGTACGAGGGGCCGAAGCCAACTCGCAGAGGCTCGTTAGAGATTTTCAATGAAATGAGGCACCAACAGACGATTATCCCTGTATGCACTATGCAAGTGCACCCAAGGATAACCCCCGGTTGGTGTAGGACTATTGCAGGATATGGAAAAATAAAAAGTTGGACTATTGGTTTGGGTGGCTAAAGTGGACCGGTTTCCAGGAACTATGGTAAAACTATGACCCCTGCCTGATCAATGCTTTATATATACACAGATAAAATAGCAGGGGGTGACTTGCACACTCAATAATGCTTATTATACATTATTATTATGATACTATTAGATTTAAAATTATAATTACTCTTGTATTAGACTTTTTTCTTGTATTAGACATTTCATATAAGCACCTCGTTTAGTAACTAGTTTAATATTCATCCTACTTGAGTTTCCCGAAGTTTAAGTCCACGTGCCATCTCAAACTCTTCAGTTCGTCTAAGTTTATACGGAAATATGTATAATACGACTCAATTTAATCTTAAAGTTCAAAGCATCTATTTCAAAGTATTCCTTAATTTTAGCCTACAAAAGAGCTCTTCCAAAAATAGCTGATGCCTAATCATATTGTGGGAAAATATAATCAATCATACAAATTGCTTGGAGCGTCACCCTGTTAATGGGTTCCATTAAAAATCTTCGGATTATCACGACGACACCTGCGAGTAATGGGGGTAACGAAATCCAGAGTTTGGGGGTAAATTAGTGAATAAACTGGTACTTGGATTAAGATTTAGCCCTTCAGGCAATATTTTACAAATCGTCAATCAGCCCAGACTTATAAACACTGCTTATATTTTGGTAGAGAGAGAAGGAATACTTCTTTCACCAATAAAAACTTAACAACATCGCGCATTTTTTACCCGAAGGGTTGTGCAGAGGTGTACCGTTGGTACTTAGTGTATCTACACCCACTATCACCCGCTCTGCTGCCAGTTAAATCACGAATAAAGTGGTGATTGCAGTTAGTAAGGTTAGGTTAGTTGCTACCTATAATCTTGACATAATGCCTTATTGAATGGGTGAGCAGATACTTTAAGTCATGAAGGAATCGTTCAGTTCTTGCAAACAGTTACCCCATACGGATATTAGTATTCTGTAAAGGCGTATAGATGCTTTATCCGGCGGAGCGCCAATTCTTCACGTAAGCGTTGTTTTTATTACTCATATTTATGTTTGTCGTAAAACAAATAAGATATATTTCAGACTACGCTTCGGAACATAAATGGGTATTTATAAAACACTTCTAGCCTTCTCGCATCGCCAGGGGAGTTCTGTTAGGATTTGTTAATCGGAATGAATGCTTGTTTGAAATGGGAAATGCCTCTTTTCGTTTCCGGAACAATACATTTGGGCTTCTGCATCGACGTGGCTTTCAGAGTTTTAGTTACCTACACTGAACTTACCTAATTATAGATTTTTTTGAAATAGGACCTCTGTGACAGTTGTGACCCAACACCCGATTAGAATAGTATATACTTTAAAGAGTCTTCGAAAAAGATGTAGCCTCATAAACCCAAGAAAGTTATATCAACATTAAGTTCCCATTCGTCACCCAGTTTGTCAACCGATCTCCCACACACATGTGCCTAACACACACACACACACCAACCTAATCTTTTTTCAATACCAATAAAAATAAATAAATACAACGAAAATAACCACCGCACATCCGAAAATCCATTTTGTTCCAGAAAATATGACACAAATACATTGGGTAGCATTGGGTAGTATCTACTCGTACTTAATACCCATCCACACGAACCATCGGGATTACAATTTTGTCCCCGTTCCTTCATGATAAAAATAAATAAGGCCAATGTATGGAGCGGGCGGGAATTTCATAATGGGGTTATCATTCCATTTTTATTGTATCTGTAATGGAATAGCGTAATCTTAATTGAAATCTGACGCAAGGAATGGGATGTTGACGAGGCGGCGGCTAGCGGCTGGACCAGACCAGATGTACGAGGCGGTGAGAGAGTGCTTGTCTTACGTTTTTATTAAGCAGTCTTGGTCATGAGTAGGTATGATAGAAGACCTAGTTTTGTCTGAACGGATGTCTAACTCTTTTACGGAAGGAGAAGGTAACCCCGGCCAAGTAGAACATTTAAACGATACTAATAATTATTGAAATGATCTACCTACTAAGCTAGTTGATTGAGCCAACAAAGAAGGGAACAAAAAAGGGAACGAAATTTATTTTTCTGTAAGCATTGTTATAGGTTTTGCACAGGACCAAGTGTTGTGGTCCCCGTTTGGCAAAGCCTACTAAAAGGCAAATAAATCAATATAGACTGAGCTTAAAACACAAAGTAAACATCTAAACCTTTCATTCGTCCTTTACCTCACCGTGCCAGTCAACCGCAACCGGCCTATTATTGAACGTAATATGCCGTTTACGCAGTCTACTCGTAATGTTGTTACAGCAATAGGCGTTAATGGAGGAAAATTGCTAGTAATATTTTGCGATGGCAACCTGTCGGTATGAGGGCCTAATTACTGACATTAGTTCATGTGTTATTGTTACGCTTAGGCGAATCACACACTACAACGCGCCACGCGACGGGCGCAGATAATGCTCGATTTTTTTACATACAAATTCAAGAAAAAATCGTTTTCTCGCATCCTGTCGCGTGGCGCGTTGTGCGTTCCACCTTAGCCTCAAAATACGGTGACGTAAATAACCTTTATTGGATTATTTTGTAAACAAACTATGCCACTCCCATGCCATTCATAGTTTGATAAGTGAGAATATCAAGAGTAAATACCATGAGTAGCATTGTCTTTTAATCAGCCAAATAAGAACAAATTATAATAAATAATCAAGAAAAAATATTAATATTGCTGAATAAAACTACCATTTTCGACAACATTTTAATTTCGTATTTAAAAAAAAAATACTTCGGACAGTTCTTTGTTCAAATGATAAAAAATTACTTACTTTGTTACATGAAACATAAACTTGTAGAATCTTAACTTTCTACCTACTGCGACTAAATCCGTATTCAAATCATGAACAAGTAATCAGTAGCAAGCATGCGACTACCGTCAGATCCGTGCCATTAGACGCGGAACCGGACGAGCGACACCGGACGGAGAACGGCATATTTTAGTGGTACCGGAATCACCGTGCACAATTGAGTACCCTTGCAGTTTTGACTGCACGAAATATAAATGGGGTATGAACTAAATGGGTATTATGCACGAAACAGTGAATTAATTGACTGCGATTATTTATACGATGTTGAATAATAATAGGCTTGTTATAAATGCATAAACAAATGTAGAAGGAAAACTTGCCAATTTCAGCTTTTTGTTCTAGTAAATTGAGTTTGCTAACTTGCCCATTTATTCGGTAAACAATTGGCATGATTCATTATCTGTGGCGTGAATAAACTGGAATTGAATCATACACCGGTTAACCTTCTTTCCGTTCTCGATCGAAAGAAGACTAAAAAGTTCCCTAAACCAGTATGTAATGTTTTGTTGAGACTGGCACACGGAAGGTTGAGGAGGGTAAATGCCACTTAATGAGGAGCTGACCTTTTTACCTGGTTGCTCTTCTAACTCATTATTTTAGGGATGTGAGGACAAGCTAAGGATAAATAAAGAAACATTCTTTAAAGAGTTCCACTCCGATAACGAATGGGTTCGGAATTCATTTTGTGCGGAATGTTTTTGTTATTTAGCGAAGGGACTGTGAAGGGAAAATACTTTTGTAACTAATGTTCTCAATTCCATAAAATCAATACATGTTCTGCGTTAATTTAAACATTAAAAGTCCACTCACATATGTACTGAGTGGTTCAAAAAATAACATAACCTCACAAATGTATTGAGCGGTTCTATACATAACATAACCTCACATATGTATTGAGTGGTTCTATACATAACATAACCTCACATATGTATTGAGTGGTTCTATACATAACATAACCTCACATATGTATTGAGTGGTTCTATACATAACATAACCTCACATATGTATTGAGCGGTTCTATACATAACACAACCTCACATATGTATTGAGTGGTTCTATACATAACACAACCTCACATATGTATTGAGCGGTTCTATACATAACACAACCTCACATATGTATTGAGCGGTTCTATACATAACATAACCTCACATATTTATTGAGTGGTTCTATACATAACATAACCTCACATATGTATTGAGCGGTTCTATACATAACATAACCTCACATATGTATTGAGCGGTTCTATACATAACACGGCACGGTTGGCGCAGTGGATAAGCGATTGACTGCTGCGCTGCGTGTCGCGGGTTCGATTCCCGCACGGAACAAATATTTGTATGACCTACAAGTAGATGTTCCGGGTCTGGCTGTTTGTGTACGTGAATTTAAATGTTTGTAAACGCACCCTCAATACAGGAGAAATTCCTAGTGTGGGGCAACGTTTTTTTTTTATAAAAAAACAAAAACAAATAAATAAAATAAACATAACCTCACATATGTATTGAGCGGTTCTATACATAACATGACCTCAAATATGTATTGAGTGGTTCTATACATAACATAACCTTACGCCTGGATTCCCCGAAGGGTTCGGCAGAGGTGTGCCTAGGTATATCCATATTTCACCTGTTTCCAACATAAAAATCTATATCTAATCTCAGAAACTATATTCATGGTCTTCATATGATCCAACCAAGATACTTAACATCGACTTTAAAAGAGACTGTGACCTTTGAGTTTGTTTTGGTGTTTATTCTTGAGTAGTCGGATGGGAAAACCTAAGTCGTCTAATTTTTAGGGTTCCGTACCCAAAGGGTAAAAACGGAACCCTATTACTAAGACTTCGCTGTCCGTCCGTCCGTCTGTCTGTCACCAGGCTGTATCTCAAGAACCGCGGTAGCTAGACAGTTGAAATTTTCACAAATTATGTATTTCTGTTGCCGCTATAACTACACTACAGGGTACTACAGGGTACTGTTGGGGCTGCCATGGCGTTGTAGTGCGTCAGGGATGTTTGCTGAGGCGCGGGTGGACGGCTTTGCTGCTATCATGAGGAAAAGATGCGCCTCCCTAATCGCTTGCGTTCGTGGCAGTACCAACACTATACTGGGTGTATTTACTGATCGGTGGGAGTCCCCCATGCTGCAAAGGTGGGTGCGGCTTCATGCCGTAATTTAATTGTGTTGTCGATACTAACATTAGTTTTAAGTACCATTGTTACTAAAAAAAATTTGGACCTGGTCTGAATTAAATGTTTATTATTATTATTATAACAACAAATACTAAAAACAAAATAAAATAAATATTTAAGGGGGGCTCCCATACAACAAACGCGATTTTTTTTGCCCTTTTTTTGCTCGATATCAATAATGGCAACAGGTAGGCACTTGAAATATTCACAAAGTACCTACTCAGTTGTATTTTTACTTTAATAATAAATAATAAAATTGAAATAAAATAAATATTTAAGGGGGACTCCCATACAACAAACGTGTTTTTTTCAGCATTTTTGCCTTGTGGTACGGAACCCTTCGTGTGCGAGTCCGACTCGCACTTGGCCAGTTTTTTACAATATTATTAACTTGGTATAAGTGTTTTTGTAGAGATGGGCTTGTGGCTAAGTATTAATAGCCGTACGAGTCGATCGATCAGGATAAGCTCCGCTTGCCGCGGTTAGTCCGTGGATGGGTGACCATCTTCACATACCAAGATCCCTCCATGCCTCGGAAAGCACGTTAAGCCGTTGGTCCCGGCTGTCATTGGTGGATCTTTGACAGTCCTTACGGGTCGTCAGTAGCCCGAAAGTCGACAACCAGTCTTACTAAGGGGTATCGTATTACCCAGTAACTGGGTTGTGGAGGTTAGATACGCAGTTGCTCCATGTAAAATACTGGTATTCAGTTGCATCCGGTTAGACTGGAAGCCCAACCCCAACAAGTTACCTATAGAAACACTTCCTGCCTTTTCCCAAAGCTATTTACTGAAACAAATATCATTAAATGATTTATCATTTAAAAGCTCTGCTTCATAGTTCCCTTTCCAGGGCATGACAGTGGAAGTAAAAGACGAAGAATATTCAAAACGGCATAGACTTCCAAAGAGATCGCTATAATTTTTAACAAACACTGCCAGGCAACCAGGAAACAAATCCTTTCTTCAAAGTAACTCCTGTAATTCAACAAGGAATTCTTTACACACAAGAGTAGTAAAAGTTAGGGTTCATTTGCGACACTCGCATAATACGCAGATTACGGCTGCTGAGTGCTGACGGGACCCGGCGCGCGTTTTCATTAGGACGCGACTTTCGGAGGATTACCGAACAGTGCATTGTTCGCCGCACAAAGACAGCTCCAAGATGGCACACAGTGAATACGTAAGCAGTAAGTCAGGTTTTTTTTTAGTTTGTCAGTTTGGAGAGATTTTAAAGGAATTTTTTTAGAGGAAATTGTGCATGCCGTAAAGTGAAATTTGTCGGTAGGTACTATAACTATAAAAAATCCATCTTATCTGTGTACCTACATTATAAGCAAATAAATGATTTCTATTTCAATAGCCTAAATAAAATATTTCATTCCAGGTACACACAGCAAATCTATTCGGCTTTTATCGGGGGCAAAACATTATTTTCGTTTTGTAATCATAATTTTCCTAAAGCATTCACTATCTAATCGAATTGCTAACGATTCAATCCCGTTCATAGATGAGTAATTTACAACGTTTGAGACATGAGGGTTCTACTCATCTAGAAGTTTGGGAATATGTTAAATATTATTTGCATTACTTAAATCATTGTATTAACCACACGGAGTTTTTTATTTGCTAACATATAGCCCATGCCAAATTGAACCTTAAGCCAACTTTTGTAAGAAACATAATAGTCGAAACGAGCTGGCTCATTCAATAATGATACAAGCGATATGGAACAATAGACGCTCGCATTCCAACGCCTAGTTTATTTAATAAAATATTTCAATTTATTTTATTTAATTACCTTTTTATTTTTTTGCTTGAGTAATTTTATTTGACACAAAATTGATAAGACAAAAAAATAAAAACCTGTAAAACAATATACCTCTGGGTTTAAACTTACGACAGTTTAGCGTTTGCTATTCGTACCCGAGCGAACGACTCATTAATTTACGCGCACAGTGACAATAACCCGTGTGTGTGAAATGCAAACTGAATAGATTTGCTGTGTGTACATTCTACCATTTGCCATGCAAAACTTGACTACTTAAATTAAGTAAGTTCCGATAGTCTAAGGTTTGGATGTTGAATTTACTACAAAATAGTAGGTACAGAGGAATGACTTACAGGTGCACTCATTTCAAAACTTTACGGACAATATTGTTTTTTTTTTTAAATAATCCACATTTTTTAGGAATATCTAGAAGCGTAAAGACCAGATACCAAATAATATATTTCTAGAAAAACAATTACAGCGACAGGTAAAGATTTAATGATGATCTTTTTTTAAATTATATAATTAATAAAAGCAACAATAAAAGTATGTAATGTGCACACGCTCTCTAACTCTATAAGCCAGGGTTCAGAGTAATTTAACAACAGGAATTCTCCACCCCAGGATTTGCTACCTGTTTGGGTATCCCGAACAAATCCCAAGTATTTGGTAATGAAGTAAGTACCTACATAGTTAAGTGTTATTTGTATAGATTAGCAATGTAAACAGGTAAAACATGGCGAAGTTCAAACCAGATTTGGTCTAAAATACCTAGTTTGTGAGTGATATTTGCTTTTACGACGTGAAAAATGTTCATTATTTGCAATCAATATTCAAGAAGAATACCTACCTACCGTGCAATGTAGATCATTCAAGATGAATAAAATACACGAACAACTTCAAACTCAAGCTGAGGGCTTTGATGATATTATTTACAAACCATGGCAATGGTTAATATTGTGAGATCTTAACACAACGTTGAGTGTCGCGACAAGGCGCTTAGCGGGGTGATTTACATGTAAATATCTAAGTAGCTGGTTGTACTTTTCCATCGCTGTAAAAGAGCTTTAACGTCGCGTCGATTATTAAAAATAAACGTTACTGCAGAATGAGAGAATTAGGCTAGCTAGCTATAATATAGGTATCTTATCCATACTATAATTATAAATTCGAAAGTAACTCTGTCTGTATGTTACCTTTTCACGCCTAAACCAGCAGAGAGATAGATTGCATCCCGGGGAAGGACATAGGATAGTTTTTATCCCGATATTCCCACGGGATCGACACTTATGCGGGTGAAACCGCGGGGAGCAGCTAGTATAATATAAATCTGCATTCATAAGGACCATATTAAAATTTCAAAGACGACATGCAATAAACTTACTATGTAGCACTAGACTGTGGTATGCGCTTACAGCTAGTTGCAATTACATCTTGTCTCGGTTGCCTGCCCCTCTGAATCAGCTCGAGTTAAAACTTTAATTTTATGACTCGATCGTTAAGAAGGTTCGAGTTCACGCTGTTACGACCTTCGCCACTAATTGAAATTACTTTGTTTGTGTGTAGTTAGTTACCTCGATGTAGGTGGGAATGTACCAGATAGGTTTGTGGTGTTTTAGTTTGTGTTTTGAAGTGTTCTGTATTGTATACCTACCTATTGTTTTTTAGGAAGATTCTCTTCATTTAAAACCACGATTAGGACTACAAGTATACAAATAAATATGTTAGAACATAAACTACCGAAAAGCTTATGTCAATCCTGTTAAAAGTAGAAATACGAAACGCTTTGAAAGCGATTTTCACATGTCATGCCCTCTGGGCATGGTTTGAAAAGTTGGCAAACAGAAATATCTGTCGCATGTCTGCATAAAAAGCGATTACCACAGGCAGCAAGTGAGTATAGACTCACTCATAATAACCTAATACTCTCTCGACCGATTTCGGTCACGGTGGCCAGTCTCAATGGAAATTAGCCAAGTACGCAGGAAATATTATAGTGCACAAGTGTGTGCGTAAACATAGGTGCACTCTCTGTTTCTTTACTCTCATAGTCCGATGGGACGGCAATCCGACACGACCGAGGGAGAGATCAGGCGCAGGACCAACGGCTTTACGTGCTTTCCGAGGCATTAACCTTTCGGGGGCACTTCCAAACTCCGGACTCATAATCAGCTTCATCATTACAGCCGAAAGACGTCCACTGCTGGACATAGGCCTTCCCCCAAGCACCTCCACTTCGATCGGTTCTACGCTTCTCGCATCCAACGGATTCCTGCGGCCGTCACAAGGTCGTCGGACCACTCCGGACTGTTACTAAGAAATTCCTAATGGAAAACCCAATAACATTTTATCCGACCCGGGAATCGAACCCAGGACCCCACGCTCAACAGTCGCACTTGCAACCACGAGACCAACGGGGCACTCGACTCACTCATACTCATAGGAGTAACACAAATCTTCAAAGGATCAATTGGCCTTATAATTCTGTAAATACATATTTGTTAAAGTCGCGAATCATATTTTAATTAACGTACACCCAGACACTGAGCTGCAAATTGCAAAAATCGTAAGAAAATTTGAATTTCGCGGGCTACCTTAGCGCTTTCCCCTTAAATCCTTGAATTTGGTAAACACAGTCTGAAAATACTCTTTGATAATATAAAACGCAATGCCTTCATCAAGTGTTCTATTCTATAGCATTTTCCCGATCGCTGAACTAATGAGCGCGTATTATTCACGTCCATTGTGGTCCGAGGCGGCAATGAGGACATTATCGACGCTCGCTCCGCTACGTATTATGGAAATCAACGATTTTATTCGATGCTAATATTTCAACATCGAGCGTGCACGATGAACGATGTATATTGTATGATTAAGATCAATTAGTAGATGATGATGTCAATAGAGCAGTAATGTTTGTTTTACATCGAGAATGGTAATCATAGGACAAACCATAATCAATGATAGCGTCAAGCTTTGTGCGGATAGTAACCGCGATTTTGCAATGATTATAAAATAAAGTAAAAGTGGTTTCCATACCACTCCTCCAGTAGGCTGCAATACCAAGAATAGGCTTATTTAGGAACTAGCCTTTTTCCGCGGCTTTACCCTCGTTGATGTTGGAAAATATCCCACGAAACGTACTACCGGGATTAAAAGTACCTTAGTGTTAATCCAGGTTATAATCTGTCAGTGTCCCGAATATTATTCAAATTCGTTTAAGCGTTTTTGCACCAATCCGGAACATACCTACATCCAGACAAACGGACAAAAACGATAAAACACTATAAGTCGTTTCGGCATCAGACTCTTTTCCACACCTCATAGATATTAGTTTTTTCAAAAAATATATAGATGTCCTGTTCGTCTTCTTCTACCAATGTTATCGTAGTTCTATTGTTACCTTTTGTTTCAAAAAGTCACACAGAAAGGAAAGTAAAATAAAACCTTGTGATAACTTTCTCTAGCACTGTGTACTTTGGGTTTGTTCTAATGTTGTACTTACAAGTTTGTTTCTTACTCAAACTTTATTCTCTGGGTGTAAAATTTGGGTCAAACGAAGAAATATTTATTTTTAGTTTTGTTAGATTACTTACACAGAACTTTGTGGACATTTCTTAAGCGTAAGGTCATGAATTCAATACTTTGGTCTACAATAACATATTGCTAACACGAGGATAGCACGAGTGGTGATCAATATTCGTTCCTTCTATGAATGAGAAGACCTCTTGCCTTCGTCGTGTAACGGTCTGTTACAGGCTGATAATATTATTACTGTGACTACGACTAGACCGTTCTCTTAATTACGTATTAAAAATACAATATCATTAATATTATAATTATAATGAGTCTATATCGTTATAATTAGTACCTACTTACGACGAAAGTAAATATTATCTTTTCAAATGAAAAGCGGCAAAAATATCCAGCTCAACGAACATTGGTATACCTTCACTGAGAAAGAAATTAATATAATTTTTATTATTCCCGAAATTCGAAAAAGACGTAAAGTAATTCGTTTACTTTAGGAACATTGAGATCAGTTTCATATTTGTGAGTATGACGCCAAGAAGTTTCAGACCTCTCGAAATGTTGTTCCAAACCAAAAGATTAATTAGTGAACAATACTTTGTTAATAGGACGAGCACTTACACAGTTATAGCTTTGTTAAACCAATATTGCTACTTTATTACCTGATGAAGATTTAAAGCCTATTCGTATTGGGTGAAAATTTATTAACAAACTTGACTTTAATTAATCCTTCGCAATATTGTTAAAACTTAAGTAACTTAGTTGTGATTAAACCGCAACGCTAGAAGAGGTAAACTTTAGTATTATTTTGTCAGATCTTACTGTCTATTAAAAATACGACATTACAAGTGGCCACACACAGTTATTTGGTGTATAACACCAAATAGCTCTTCGCTAACAGATACGTACGGCCTTAATTTATAAGTTCCTACGATTTACAAGTACTTTATACCAGTTCTAGTTTCTTAAGTTCTTACATAAGATTACACTGAGTCTTCTGATACTTTGTCTTCTTGATTTTATGAATATAATGCATGCCACAGATAGCGGATGTTTAGTTAAACGAAGAGTGTTATTTGTGTAATTTTGTAACCAAATCCATGTCTATTCCAGCAGCTGCCCGAGGACCAAGTCTGCTAACGCAATTGTGTCAGGATGGCCAATCATCGACACCATAATAGTTGAATTTGACAATCTTGGTTATAAATTATACGTGTATAATAGGCGTCATTATGATTTTCCGGTGGCGTGCCACTGACACTCCATTGAAAATAATGCGCGGTAAGTAGTCTCGTACAAACAAATACTGGCTTATTTTCAACACGACACTGTCAACTAACCTTTGTGAATGAAGGAGAATACTAACTGTAGGTGAGATAGTAAGGCGATGTCTTAATATGGTTGTCATAATGACCAATCATTGAAAATGGCTGACGTAATGCTATTTGCAGCTTTTATTAAATTCAAGTTTTGAGGGGCTTGTGGCTAAGTAATAACTGCCGCACGGTTCGATTGAACAGGTTAAGCTACACTTACCGCGGTTGGTCCGTGGATGGCTGACCACCTTTACATAGGTACCAAGACCCCTCCGCGCCTCGGGAATCACGTTAAGCCGTTGGTCCCGGCTGTCATTCATGGCCCTTTGACAGTCGAAACGGGTAGTCAGGAGCCCGAAAGACTAACAACCAGTCTTACCAAGGGGTATCGTATTACCTAATCACTGGGCTGTGGAGGTCCGAAAGGCAGTCGTTCCATGTAAAATACTGGTATTCAGCTGCATTCGGTTGGACTGGCAGCCAACCCCAAGTACTTCGTAGTTGGGAAAAGGCTAGGCAGATGATAATGACGTTTTGAGGTTTATTAATCATATTATTAGTCAACTTTATCCAGTTCTTCAAACCCTGTGAGTATACTTTTCATTTTGCTTATGCATGGAGTGTTCGCTCCGACAGTGGGAGGATTATGAATCAAACTCGCGTGACATCGTAATGGCGGACGTTTAATTAAGCAAACTGTGTTGCGTCTGGTGGCACAAGATTTACTCCTGAATGCAAGTGTTTGTGTTATTACTTGCAGCGAAGTAGAAATGTCTCTTGTAGCTAAACGTCTTCGTTTTATTAAGAACGGGTAAAGTAACCTAGTTTATACAGGGTTATTTGTAAAACACCAGCAACCTCTTAAGAGGTCATTGTACTCATCATTATGAACAACTTTGACTATGGGACCGAACCTGAAATCGCGAAAAAAAAATCAGCTGTTCCCTACATTTATGTTCGTGTAACTCGTCAAAATGTACGGAACAGCAGATTTTTTTTTCGCGATTTCAGGTTTAGTCCTATAGTAAAAGTTGTTCATAATGATGAGTACAATGACCTCTTAAGAGGTTGCTGGTGTTTTACAAATAACACTGTATATGTATTTTACATATTACTTAAAAAGATCTAATGAAGATAATAACTTTTTTAGAAAAAAAAGAGACAACCGACTGCAAAAAAAGACACTGCAAAGTGAAAAATAACTTTAATTTTGGAAGTCGGTGGCGAACAACCAAAATGTGAACCCAACGACACTTGTACTTACCCCACACAAATTCGTATAACACTACTTGCTATGTAAATATAAGTGACAGGAAGTTGTTATAACATCATCAATACCTATAAACTAAGTGGCAAAAATACGTATTATTGAAGCTAACTCAAAAACTATTCAAGCAAAGTTAATACTTTATATGGGACCACCCCTAAGACTTACTCTATCCATTAAATATATATTTTTTTTTAATCGATTTATCGCGTAACATACAGACGCCAGCACATCAAGCTACTACAATCTGTCAAATTTCTATAATAAATTTTTAAACTTTATCACTAAAGCTTAAGGTTCAAAGTTGATTGGGAAAATTTGACAGTTTCTGGTAGCTCGATGTGCTTGGCGTCTGTACATACAAAAACAATTTCGTTTACTTGATTTTTAACCAGTAATTTTGGTTTAAAAACCAAACTAATAAACCGATTTTGATGAAATTTATATAGAACCAATCCGAAAGTATGTCCTTTCAAATAAAATAATTTTGCAAATCGGCTTATAACTAACGGACTTCTGAGTTAACAAACATAAAACAAATATAACCTTTTCCTTTTGTTGAAGTCGATTACAAAGATAATAAACTTTTTTGTTTGAAAATAAATAATGTAGTAGTACCTTTGCCACATAAAAAAAAATTCACAATCATTTCTTAAAAATGGATATAGTTACAAAAAAAAAATCTGTCGATTATTCAATAAAATCCCAAAATCTTAAAACAAAACACTTAAATATCTTTCACAATAAATCAGCAGTAGGATTTATATTTTATCTTAGCTCTTCTGTGGTCCTTATCGACTAGATTTATTGTGGCTCAGGCCCATCGGGATAGCTTCCCGCGTAAGCCTCATTTTGGCGCATCAATTAAATAGTTAGACGAGATTAATCTGGAAAAATCTACTTCATTATTTGTTATACTGATAACAATGGTATATTAGCTCTTCTTAGATTCTGGGATTATTTTTTAGGAACTTGACAACATATTGCATAAAACGTTCTCTTATCACAGTAGCAAAACCTCTTCCAGATAAAAAAATCACACAAACGAATATTAAAAAAACAAACACGTATGTTACTAATAGAACTGTCAAAATTGTTAAGCCAATGCTTGTCAAAATTATCATGACAGAGTGGTACAAAATAATAAAAAATCACTGAAAGTAACGTTTACTACAGGTATTCATTACATGTTGTTTATTCAGCTGCTGTTTACGCTACAAATAACACATTAATTGAATAAATAACGTACACTTGGGCTATCACGAGTGAAAGCAAATAATGTTTAAAATAAAATTATATACATAAACATCACAGGCAGATACCGTGTGTTCTTTATTTACATAACGTTTCAAAGAATTATGATGTAATTACCTTATTATGAGTTTTACGCACGATGCATGTTCGCGGGAATTTCTAGTGATATAAAGTTATTAAATAACATGTGGAACGTGTCCGGGTAAGCAAAGGGGTCTTCATGAAAAAAATATTTGAAGGGTTCTAAACATGCCATCGCCTTTTAAGGCTTACACAGGAATACAAAGAATGCATTAGAATTTTAAAATTATTTTGAATTAAAAGTTACAAAGAATCTGTAAAATCAGCAGAAAATGTTAATTTACATTATAAAAGCAAATTTGAGCATTGTAATTTCTTCTCAACATTAAATCAGACGGAAATACTCAATTACTCATGCAATACAAGCTCGCCTATAATAATCTAATCTAAAATATTATGATATTTGCTAGGACATATCCGTAGCTAGGGCAAACCAGACGCTATTGAGTTAGAAACTTACGGAGCTGGGTATACAGCTAAATTGTTATATCTTGATCAATGAAATATCTTGACGTTTTGATAAGAACCTGAGTTTCTAACAATTCTCAAAATCACAGAACTCTTACGTCATTCAACGTCGCATAAAATATGGTTCCCTTAAGTTTTAAATTAATAATTGGAATTTTCATCGCGTCTTGCGATGGTCACACAAAGCGACGGAGGACGGAAGATGAATAACACCGCTCTGCCATTGTGACCAAATGATTGTGTGCCTACGGCGCTACGCCGGCGCCGCTACGGCGCTACGGTGCTACGCTCCTATGTCGCTATGGTCACACCTGACCACTCACAAATTAGAATCATAACTTTATTTACATAGCAATAAAGTATAATTTTTATTTTCCTCTTACGTAAAAGAGGGTTTCTGCAAAGGTAGACCCTTGTAACGACGCTTGAATGATTCCATTTATCTTTCTTGTGTTATTATTTAAGCTTGATACTAGCGATTATGGCGCTTATATGTTATACTTTACAGACTAAATTAATGTGTAGCCTGATTTACCCGAGTAATGGTGTTACACGATGTGGGTTGCAGAAAATTAAGCAAATAATTGCGTTAAATCGTGGAGTTATCGCATGTTTGTCGGGACGAACCGTCGTTGTTTTGTTTTGATGTAAATCTGTTTTTTTTTTGTTCGTGTGTATTTGAGAATTAATATTGTTAAGATTTAATTGTTGCTTTTTTTCTATGTTGTTCGCGTAGATCAAGATCTTTCTATTATAATTGTTATCTACTATATGGTACCATTTTACGTCGACCCCCCATAGTTATTATTTTTCTTTGAATATGGCAAAAAAGAAAGTCTTTTTTACATACACACTTCTATACCATATTACAGGAAGACAAAACCTATGTATGACCGCAAAAAGAGAATCATGCCAAACTTCCGGCAACTTCGTTTGAAGCACAGAGACATGGCGCGTGCCGCAAAACAACGTAATTAAGTAACTCAATTTTAACATAAATATCATAAGAGTTTATTGTCACGCCTTTAGAATAACACAGTGCCAACTGGAGGGGTGCGCACATGTTCCAAATAATCATAATCTCAAATCAAAATATACAGAAAATAGCATACAAACATTCATATTATGATGATTTTAACCATTATGTGCTGCCCTAATATAGCCAGAACGTGTCTCTGTACACCACGTAGAAGATGGCGGAACGAGTTGGTCCAACCCAACAGACGATGGTTCATATTAGCTCTGGATCGAAATAGCTGTATGTGATGGTGAAAGGCCCTTGCCCAGCAGTGGGATGATGCAGGCTGATGGTAATCTGTTAATGCGGGAGTAGAATCCTACAAGTTCCTATAATATCTATATACAGTTATATATTCTACCATACTCAAATGAAACGAAGTGATAATTATTTCTGTAATTCGATTTGGCGAAGACGGTAATGGTTTCTTTTTAAAGCCCAAGGTTAAATACAAGGTTAAATGCGGGGTCACTATACTCATCATCAAACTTAAAATCGCAATAAAAAAATCTGCTGTTTATGACGAGTCATGCCAGCATGAATGTAGGGAATTCAGCTTGGGTCCCATAGTATAAGTTGTTCATAATGATGAGTACAATGACCTCTTATGAGGTTTTGCGCATTTAACGTTACACGTTGTATTAAGATATTATATAAGTCTCACAAGGAAGGGCCTTTTAAAGAAAGAGCCATTACAGCTTTAAGTTGACCGGTCCCGACGACTCTTTGATAATTCAAAAGTGCCTGTAAACGGTTTAATTGAAGTATATGCTTTGAGTTTAAAGTATAGTATATCCTAACACGTCTTGTTCGCTATATATGGAACATGCATGGCGGACGTGTCTACTTACTGTTCCTGGCCGATAATTGCCTGTTGATTCAATTAATTGCTGGCTTACAGACGTGTTCAGCTCAAAGGGTATTATTACTAACCACAAAGTACGTCCTGTTGTGTACGTAGCAATTAGCAGCTGTTTGCAGTAATTGGATGATGATAGACGTTATCTCCTAATTATGGTGTCTCTCATTAATTATAGATATGACAAACGAGAAGCTCCTTTTGAATAATCTTAAATATGGTGAGTAAGCATATTAAGGTAATTGGTAATAAACCTTGGTGTTGCTAAAGGTTCCGAGCAACAGTTTAAATTCATATCATAACAGGCGCCTGGTATCCATCGGGAATGTTAACAATTTTCTTTAAAAATAATATTATTTTTTTTTCGTTACTTCAGAGTCGTTTTTGTTAAAAATAAGGGTATCAAATAACTTCTTCGTGCCAGCTGAAGTATTCGGAAATGGTGAAGGGCGAGCGTTTTTAGGGACTGTTTTATATAATTTTGACGTTCGAAAAGTGCTGATTCTTAGCTTAGTTTAAATAAATTACTTTTGATTTTAAACGTAATTAGGTGAGCCCGTTATCGTGTACCGTGTCCCATCATTGGGTACATTAATAGGCTGATAATTTTAAGTTATGTTAGGTGAGCGCTATCGATTGACATCAATAAAAGAGCAAAATAAGCTTAAAGTTATTTTTATATAAAAAACATCAAAGTCGCTTTTGATAAAATAAGGGTGGCAAATAACAAGGTCACGTTACTAGCAACGAGATTTAAGAAGTAAATCATAAATCATTTATTATTTAAGTAAATTTATATGTCTTTTGGTATACTATATGTAACTAGTACTAGTTAGGTACACAAGTAGGTCAGCAAAAGGACAATACTGTGCTTAATATCGCAGCATTTCCTGCAACATATTAATTACTGCAAATATTTCCATTGCACGATGCCCTAAAGCAATTTGTATGAAAAATAAGCCACCCTTTTCACGAGATGAGGTTTGGTGGATGCTGCAGAATTCTTATTTGTCTGCGTTTCCCGCGAACTCCGTGTCAATATTTTGAAAGCTGGTTGAGGTTTCACTTGTGAACTGAATGTTAGTCTTTTTTGGAGAGATTTTTCAGGTTTTTGTTTTTGCGTTAATGTGACTTCAGCTTCGTTTTCAGTTTTGTTTACTTTGTTAAGGAAAAGAGCTTGATGCTGCTTTTTTGCGCTTCGGCTTTTGGTAGATAGTCATTTCCCGGCAACATGTGTTTATTCGGCCCACAGTTTTTACTTGTGGCTGTTTATCTGGTTTGTTTTGACAATGACATACTTCTAGCTTATTTAACGCACACAATTTAAGAAATCTTCCTTTTAAAATTCAACTATTTTCGTTATAATTATTACACATGGTACGGAAAGTACTGTGAAAGTGTCACCAGTTTCAAACTGTTTAAAATGTTTACATCGAGGAGCGCGCTCGTCTCTGAATATCATATTCTCAAAATGTCGAACACTTTCACCGTTCGAATTCGAACGATTTTTTTTTATATTGCTAGCAAATACAGTTTTTCTAACTGGACAGAGAACTGTACTGCTGGGGAGTTTGTTGCGCCACTTCTTCTTCCCAGCGAAAGCACTAGAACTTGGGCAGGGGGTGTCTTATGTAATTTTGACATTTTTGATATTTGAATAGTGCTGACTCTCAGCCTAAAATAAATTTGATTTTTATTTGTTCCGAAAATTGGGATTTGTCTTTGTAAACGTAGTCCTAGATAAAAGCAAAGAATGAATAAGAAGAAGACAAGAGAACTGCATTCTTCGAAATTCTCTCCGTTATAAATCACATGTATTTGTCCACAATTAACGTTTCCGAGAATCAATCTTTTAATAGCATCAGAAAACGTAGAAAAGCGCACATAAACAACACGTATATTTTGCGTTGATCCGCCTGATGTTGAAAGCTGAATAATAAAAATCAAGCAGTCGCCGTACAACTGGCATGACTCGGATCAATGGCCGGTCGGTACATTTAGTTGGGACTCCGTCGGCCATTCAGCTTTGTTTATAGGGGTGGTACGTAATATAAATTAATTATCTACGACGGCACTTTGCCGAAAACCCTCCCGAAAATATCTCGCCGTGAATAAAGAGCCGGATATTAATTTGGGATATCGTTAAAAGCAGAATAAAACGTTAATTACATATACGTTTTGTGGGTTTTGTTGATGTTCCTGAAGGCGTGTTGGTGAGGATGAGCACGTTTGTTTACTTATTTGTATTTGTTTAAAGGATGAATAGAATTTGTGGGGCATTTGGCGGTTGGGTGGTTCATCGGGGCTAATTGTAATGGTGCTCTTCGTTATACCATTTTGCTGGCATCTATTTATTATATTCTCATGCACCCTTTTCCAACCTTTTTGGCAAAAGTCGTTCCATTTTAATCTAGATAATTTCCTGTATTTCCGTTGTCCCCGTAATCTGTGTCCCCGTTAGGAAAAAGGGAATTTAATAAAATAATTAAAATTACTTCCTGTTGTCCCCGTACGCTGTCCCCGTTTTTTTTTTTTTACAAAGGAAATGCTGTTAGGAATCGTTCCAAGACTGATCTATATAATATGCCAATTTAGAATGTATTAAGTAATTGAATAATATGCTAATAATATTAATATATATATAATTTTATATATTTAATTTTTTAATATTCAAAATTACATAATATGCCAATTTAGAATGTATTAATTTTATTTTTTATTATTCAATCTATATTTTCCCACTGCTGGGCAAAGGTGTATCCCATTGTTCTTTGTGCGCCGCTTTTCCCAACCAATCTGTTAACACATCCAGGTCATCACGCCAGCGTTTCCTATAAAATAATAATATTAGGCAACCATAAATGGTGGTACTTAAACAAAGTCATAATTGGAAGCAATTAAAATGAGTTTTCATAATATAACCAAAAACTACTTACCTAAGTAAAATTTCACTAACGAGCTTCCTCCAGTCTTATCAAGTCCTAGCAAGCGATGCAACAATATTGTTTCAAACAAACAAAAAATAAACTCCCAATTTCCTTTGGATGTTTTTCTTTTGTTTTGAAACTCGCCTAAAGTTTTATTATTTCATCATTAACTTCGCGTTTGAGTTGTGTTCGTTAATCATTTATTTACAGACCCTGTTGATGTGGAGACCTTTGTTTTTCTTATAAGTTGCGTTAGAAAAACACTTATATTATTATCATAAATTTTGAATAGATTTATTAGGTTACGTGTGCTTGAGTGGCTTGTTATTATCATAGTTATTTAAATGATACTAATCAGTAACATGTTTAATCGTGGGAGTTGTAAAGGTTACCTAAATTATCTAAACTTTGGCTTTCAACTATGCGAACTAGAACCTAAACATCATCTGTTATACATCAATCTTCTCCTTTAGTGATCGCCACAATAAAAGGTCAAAGAGGTCATCGCCATAATCACACCCATTTGGAGCGGACAGACAGATTGTCCATCGCAGTAAGTTATCAATCGCAGACATTGTTGCCCAATTTCACCGAATCTCTTAGTAGCATTTTACGACACCAAGTTGGAAAATGTGTGGACTATTTTCCACCTTAACCCGACATTTGTCATGCCTTTTGTTTCAGACGAATTGGGTGAGAATGTGTAGTAAATTGTTCACTTCTATATAAATCATTCAGCTTTTTCCTAATACATAATTACATCGACACTACTACCCTAACATTATTTTTGCTGTGCCCTGCAGGGTTCATAATTGTACCTTAGGTTTAAGCCATTGCAATGGCTTAAACCTAAGGTACATACAATCTAATCATCTTATACTCTAACGTTCGCCATATTCTCTCTATCGTTCGTAGCGTCTATTTCGAAGTACTTGTACATCTTTCAACGGCAAACAATCACAAAAAGGTTTCAGTAATCGACTGACAATGAGCGGTGTTCCTCTCAACAGTCTGCAAACATTGGAGCCAACAAACTGTTTGTTTCCCTTTGTTGTGTTTGTGACAAACATTTGGGCCACACATCACTCTTTGTGGTCGGTGTTACTCCCACTAACGCTTTTGTGAGAGTTGATTGATGCTACGTGAAATAGAAACTTGAATGTTTTAGTATTGATTGCCAAGTTTGAGGGGTCAAGGTTGTCAAATACAAATGTGTGAATGAACAACCTGTTGTTATCCGACTTCACAAGTTTCGTCAATATGCTTTCCTCTTTTATGTCTGTTTGACATGTTTTAGCTGCAAATATATCATTGTGTCTATAAAGCCGTAAAACCTTCGTAACGGACTTTTTGATTTGTTATTAATGAAAAACAAATGATTTTTTGTTATATCAGAATATCTGCAATTCATTCATTTGTTTCTGTGACGAAGCCTTTAATATTGCTCGTCGTGGATTAAATCCGGTGGAAGGCTAAGTTTCATCAAAATTCTATTATGGGAAAGGTTTGAAAGGAAACAAGTTAATCCTAAGCTCTTCAAGTTTATTAAAGTCTTGGAACCTTGGTTAAGGTTTTGTCATTTACAAACATTAAATTCGTAAATCGTACATAGATTTATAATATGGTCAGGGATTTTTTTTTTTTGATACTTTACGTCTATTTGCTGACTCAGCCATTTCTCAGGAAATGAATGACAAAAAAAGATAATTATGATTTGAATATACAATAAAATTTAAGTTGGTGATCAGTTTGCTTTACAATTAATTTCCCTTACTTTCCAAAGACTTACTTAGGGTATTTTTTATGAATGTAATTTAAATTTCATCATAAGAGAAACCTGCACTCAGCAGTCAACTGTAATAGAGTTTTTTTTTTTTTTTTTTAACTTTACCCTACACTAGGAGTTTCTCCTGTATTGTGGGTGCGTTTACAAACATTTAAACTCACATACACAAACAGCCAGACCCGGAACAACTACTTGTAGGTCATACAAATATTTGTTCCGTGCGGGAATCGAACCCGCGACACGCAGCGCAGCAGTCAATCGCTTAACCACTGCGCCAACCGTGCCGCCGTTGATTGATTGAACCCCATTTATTTCACAGTCACCATAAAAAGGTATAGTGTGTGTGAGTTTTAAATAAAACACGAAAAGGCTTTTAAAAAAGCATAAAGCTTGTTTCATTTTATAGTCTTTTTAAATCAGTCCCGAAAAGCCAGCACCATAAAATTAGGAACTTTTGTGATTTTATTCGAAATAAAAGCCCGAACGTTTACCACTTGGTATAGTTTCTCAAAGAGACATCAAAACTCGCGACCAGTTGATACAATTTTCGTATGAAAGCTAACTAAATCATGACGTCACATGGAAGTTCGAAGCCGTGGGTAACGACTTCGGAAGTTTTCTCATTTTCATAATGAACACGCGTGCTGCCACCGACTTCTACAGACTTCGACTATTTATTTACTGAACTACTTTTAGAATTTGCTTAAATGCAATGTTTGCAAGGATTGGCTCATGGTAAAAGTGATCATTTTCTTCTGAAATAACTTGTAAGATTTCACAATTTGTGCAATCCCACGAAATGTACTAAGTCATTTCCTGGGATTGCACAAATTGGAAAATCTTAAGTTTATGACTGTTGTTTCTTCGCATGTTTATATTACTTCATCTCTTTCCGTAAGCACCATTCTAGAGATTTCTTGTTTTCAGAAATATTAGAAAATGAGAATTTTCCTAGCCATATAATTATGACCAATTAGGAATTAGAACCAAATGGCTTGGCACGTGAAGATGGAAAGAGGCCAGATAGAATGACCATATTGCCTTGGAAGTTGGGTAGGCCGTTAGTGTGGGATGCAATCTGTGTCGACACCCTCGCGTCATCCCATCTTCCTAGCACGGTAGGCTGTGCTGGGGCGGCTGCTACAGGAGCAGAAAACCTCAAACGGCGCAAATATAACAACCTTATTGTAGCTAAAATTATGTTTGAGCCGTTTTGGGGTTGAAACACTAGGGCCTTGGGGTCCGAGTGCACATCGAATATTTCCGGACATCGCCAAGCGGTTGGTTGACTCTACGCGTGACCAGAGGGCTGGCCTATTATAGTCTAAAAAATAAGCATTGCCATCCAACGTGGTAATGCAGCCAGCCTTTTAAGCACTTATCGAATTGACAGCGATACGGAACAATTTTTTGATGCCCAATGAGCTCCTGCCTTTTTCTTTTTTTTATTATATACTTGTATGTAATAAATATTTTAGTGTTAAATTGTAAAATAGGTTAAGTGTGTTAGAAAATATTAAAGTTCTTAATTCTATTAGGAATTTATTAAGTAGAGCAATAATTGTTTCTTCATATTTTTTGTGATAAATGTGCAGGAATCTCAAAACTACTTCAATTGTCTCCTAAAAATATGCCCCTATAAACCGAGATGAGCCAGACGAACGACTCGCCTTAAGCCACACATTGTTAGAGAACTTAGAGATTAGCGTTCATAACAAGTTTGTCGCCGCTTGTCTCGTAAACCGCTCAGCTTCACCCGCTACTTGTTGACTTCAGGGAATTACTGCGTACTATTGTTTTGACTTCATTCTGTCAGTACACTATATCCTTTGGTTTTATTAAGGCTAATAAATGACCTAGTTGACTGTCTTGGGCCGTCCATCATACTAATTGATTAAGTTTGGAGCAATGTCCATACCTATGCAGGCACAGAATATCATCATCATCATAGCCCTTTCTCAGCCATATTGGGCTCGGCTTCCAGTCTTACCAGATGCAACTGAATGAGAGTGTTTTATCAGGAGTTACACAGGATGGTAACGAAATATTCTACAGACCAAAAATCAAAGCCGGCTAAATCCTGACTATGAAAGCAAACAAAACATTATTAAATAAGGGAAAATTCTAACAAATTCTGTTCATGATTAATTGGAAAAAGAAAACCTAAAGTGAATTTCTATGTGCCTTTAACCGACGAGTTCTCCCTACTATTATCTTTCTCTACCTACCTATACTTTTCTAAAACAACACAATATCTACTTGAGAGCATACTAGGAGTGCTCGTATAAGTGACTAAGCTTGTAAGCCCTTACAAGGCTGCTCAGGCCCAGGGGCTAACAAAACTACGCCGGATGAAAGCCTTTCTTACGCCGCGAGTCGCGGCCCGCAGGGATATTATGTGCTTTTTCCATTTGTTACATTAGTATCGGATTCTGAAGGTATCATTTGCCAGAAACTAAGGTAAGCAATATATTTTTTTTTGTTTTTGGGTATGATATGAACACAAGCGCGAACAAAATTAAGTAGTTAAAGGAGGCGATTTTCTGGACTGACAGATAGAATCAAGCATCTATTCAGCGGCATTACATAACATTCATACATACATAATTAGCTTATAATATTCCCACTACTGGGATCCGGACCTCCTCTCTTTGAGAGGGAGTGGGCCATCCATCACGCAGGCCCAGTGGGGGTTAGAAGATGTCATACGTCTTCAAATTTTTGGTTCTAGGACATGCCGATTTCCTCATGATATTTTCCTTCAACGTTTTGAGAGCATGGCATTAACGGTATTACTCTGTATTATCTATGAAAATCATCCTAGAACTGTTTATCCCAAGATTGTATTCGATCATAGAATGTTTTTCTGGGATTATTATGTATATTTTGTGTCTGTTATTTAAACCTCTCTTTTCACACTTTATTTCTCAACCCTGACGAATATTTTATTCCTCATATTGCTATTCATAATCGCACTTCCTCCAGGAAAAAAAAATCCGCGCAAAAAGAAACATTATTTTCAAACAGAGATTCCCAACTGGTTTGTATGCGACACTCGTTGGCGACTCAAACAAAAGTGAAGTTCTGCTGAGAATCCCAAAGAGCTCGTGTTTGGGATGTGAGCCTAATTATCTGCTGACCTTGTTACTTTTGTTACTTTTGACGGGCAATATGAGATTTGATATTTATGAGGCAGAGGGAGCAGAGGTGATTGAATTTAGAATACGAAGTTATTCTGTTTATTTCTTGGAAGTTTGAAAGTGGAATCAATACCGTATTTCTCGATTAGATAGCAGACAATGCGCAGTTTAAACTTCTGAGTTTAGACGCATGTTCCACACAAGACACAAGAGTTCCTTATATAACGAAAGGTGAGCAGTAAGGAAGGTTTTTTTTTAATATTCACTCCCTAAAGTTATAGGGAAGTTCGTCATTTTTTCGGATGGATCTCATCGGGCTCACGGCTTGTTATTTTATAGAACAAGATGTCGATAGCAACCTAGCGATGGATGTCTATGACTGCGTGTAAAATTATTGTAAAGATGTATAGATGTAGGTAGATATCCAAGAAATCGTGCAATATATATATATATATATATAGTATATATATATATATATATAGTCCTCTTCACCGTATCCGGCGACAGCGACCCCGACTATTTCTCTTTCCTCTCGTGAGCTCTCTGATGACTTGCAAAGCCAAATTTGGTCTTGAAAACCCGGTCACACCGTATACAGAAGAGTTGATCAGCATCGTTATATGTATATGTATAGGTAGGCTTTGGGCGGCTTTTGCGTATTTGGCGCTTATTATCTAGGTCTTCAAGACGATTTGTTTCAAAGCATTCAGTTGCTTTGTGAATTAGAGTGCGCCACCTCTCACGGTTTTGAGCGGTGCAATATATCGTGCCAGTAGGTACCTAGCTAATAAGAATAATGGAAAAGAAATTAGATCATCAACAATCAAGGAACAACAAGGAGGTTGTCAATTAGGGAAGTCCATAGTTATGTTAATACAATGATCCTCCTACTAACTAATCCTATACTACATATTATGTAAAAGTTATGTAAAAGTTTGTATGTTTGCACGTTATTTACTCAATCTCGCAAAAACGGCTAAACGGGTTTGGAAGAAACTTGAAACACATATATTTTATAACCTGGATTAACACATGGGATGCTTTTAATCCTGGTAGTACGTTATTTTCCGTTAACCACGCGGGCGAAGCCGCGGACAAAAGCTAGTAACTCTTTATGTAAAACTAATATTGTAGGTACATTCTTTTACTCAAACTGAAATAAGCATTCTCTATTATTAGACTAGACTAGTCTAAAAGCCAGTTCGAAATACCTTTTTAATTTAAGTTATTATTTTGAACGGAAAACACAAACAAGCAAAAAGTTATCTTATTAGTAACACATCAAAAGCCTTTAACTTTATCTTGTGCAACATTTATGTTTTTAAATGTATATTTTTTTTCAGACATCAAACAAAACAACTATTACAAATACTTCTCTGATACTCTTTTAAAAAGATCATGGTACTGAAGACATCCTTTTTAGGGTTCCGTACCCAAAGGGTAAAAACGGGACCCTATTACTAAGACTTCGTTGTCTGTCCGTCCGTCTGTCTGTCACCAGGCTGTATCTCAAGAACCGCGATAGCTAGACAGTTGAAATGTTCACAAATTATGTATTTCTGTTGCCGCTATAACCACAAATACTAAAAACAAAATAAAATAAATATTTAAGGGGGGCTCCCATACAACAAACGTGTTTTGCGCCTGATAGAAAGCGATGGATGAGGTATATGATGCAACGAGCGCGCCCAGAAGATTAAAAAAATTACTTGATGTTTGATTTAACAAATATGTACGTAGAAACACAAAAGCATTTTAAATAAATTTTGGGATAATCTGTAGTTCCTGTCTTACCCTGTGGGAGAATAGCGTGAGCATATGTGTACCTTACATGATGAATCTTATCATCCTTTGCTATGAATGCGGGGATAGTAAACTTAGCCACAGACACTACGTCGAACTACAGATCTACTTTCATTAAAACCTCAATCCCGAAAAGTAAACACTTCACGCTTGACCAGTTTATCCACGAATGAGAATCACGACATTGTTACAGAAAAAGTATGTCTGCAATCTGTAACATTTTATCAGACGAAATAGAATTCAGTGAAACCTTAAAAGATTGGGCTGTATTTCACTATATCATCAATCTTTTCGGCTAAATTGAGCAAAGAAATGGTTTAAAAAGACATGAGGCCTTGTATTTGGTAGAAAGCTGTGGAACCTGCCGAAGACATTTTATTGTTATTCTCTCAGAAGGAAAACCGGTAGAAATAAATGTGCTATCGTAAAATTTTACTATGATAATGTTATCATTGCGTATACCTACGCCTTGACCAATATTTGTTAGCAATTAGTGGGACGTTGTCTAGTTGGTTATAGGTAAATTATTTCATCTCTACCGTTTCACTGAGGCCCACATATGTACTTCCTTACAATGCTTATTATAGTAGGTATCTCTTGTACACTCATTTAGATTCGGACGCTTTTGCGAACGTTTCTGTAGTACAATTAAGACGAGGCTAATTCAAAGAAAAAATTTAAAATAAAAGGTAGCCAATTCGTCAAAATTAAAGATTTCGTCGACTGGACTCATTTGACACAAAAAATCAAGCGCAGTTTTTGGCAAAAATAAATGTTGCTCTGGAAAGTTCTCTCGTTAGCCGAATTGTTCTTGAAAGGAGAAATTATTACTAAATGTTTGTGCCGACGTCTTTCATGACTTTTCTTTTTTAATTTAATTAAAAGGTTGAATTGAAGAAACTTTGTAGAACAAAAATATTCAATTATTCATCGAATTATTTTGAGCGATGTTGTAATTTGATTTAGAGTTGTTGGTAATGAAATAAACGAATCTACTACTAGTTATAAGATTTATCTTCTGAAACATCTTGTTTGAATTTTTATACCTACATACATCTTTTATATGAAACTAGCTGCACCCCGCGGTTTCACCCGCATAAGTTTCGATCCCGTGGGAATATCGGGATAAAAAGTAGCCTATATGTTAATCCAGGGTGTCAGCTACCTCCATACCACATTTTATCAAAATTGGTCCAGCCGTTTGAGCGTGAAGAAGTAAAAAACATATAAACACACAAACTTTCACCTTTATAATATAGTGTGATATGTAACTGGAAGGATATCAATGTTTTAATCTTCTATTTAACTCTATTATTGCTTTTTTATTATTCTATTTACTGGTTTATAATTCCGAATGATAAATATTACAACTACATAATTCATCTGTATTGTTGGCTTATAAAAACACCTAAGTACTTAATGCCAAAGAATAGCTATTGACGTCACCGCGCCATTCATCACAAGATTTACATACTCCGCGCATGCAATCATTTTTCATCGTCATCCGTACTTACTTCCATCCCTTTCTACCGTCATTCGTTAGAAAGAGATGTTTTCAGAATGCAGTTGAAGGGTCTTTAGCAACACGTGTATGGAATTAACGAGCTTAACGAACAATATAAAGAAAAGTCTTCACATACTCGTATTATCCGAACGGATCATTTATGTCCTTGGCAAAAATAAAATAATGTATTTTTAGATACGAAAAATGCTGAAGGCTAAGGAAAATTATTAATTTACCTTTTTTTTGTTGCGCTTTTCATTAAAACGTATCTGTTCAATTTTATTAATTACTGTCCGATGTATGTTTCTGTTGGCGTACCTATTTTAATTTTAAATAGGTAATTACAAAAATCCACGGCGTTATCTATGCTTCTGTAAAATCCGAAAAAAATATTGCTGGGAAGCTCATCTACATAACGCGATTCTCGTGAGACGTGTTTTAAGGACACGCCTCATTGCAAGCGGAGCGAGGAAAGCGAACTCTTGGTTTAATACAGTTGTGCTGCTAGGTAGTTTGTTGCGCCACTTATTCTTCCCAGTGAAAGTACTAGGAAGTGGTGAAGGTCGGGCGTGTCAGGGCACTGTCTTATATGTAATGTTGACTTTTGATTTGAATGTTTGATATTGATTTAGGCTCTTTAACGACTACAAATAGATTCTGGTATTCTTTTACTTTTTCTCGTTCATTTAATGATTATGTCGATAATATTCTTTGGATCGTTTTTGGTTGATGAAAGTAAATAAAATACCAACTTTATAACTTAAACAAAGCAGACACGAAACACTTATATGAAAATGTATGTAATAACGAAAGTATTACCTCATGAAATATAAAGGACAATCTGTAAGTTTATCTCTGAAAAGCTTGTGTAAGCTTGAATTGTGTTGTTGTATCGCTAAGTACGAAAAACAGCGATTCATATATCTCAGCTAACAGTGAGACTATCGCGTCGTCAGATGTATCCAACCGTAATGCTCACGACTGACGAAATGAACGTATTTCTAACAAATATCATCTTTCCATACTTAAACCTCGTCATATTTTGTACGATTCGCTTCAAATTTCTTCCAATACGCAACGGAATCTTTAGCTCCTTTTCATTCTTCTGATCGGGATATTTCTTTGTACTCGAGTTTTGTGTAAGGAATTTAGGGAACATTTTACTGTTTTGAAAAAATCCAATATCATTTTCATATTCTTGAAATGAAAAAGCTGTTTTGTGGAATTTGACAAAATGATAAATGAAATGATTTCATCAAGATATTCAAGGCATTTCTTCCAAATTATGGGAAATTAAAATGTTTTTAGAAAAAAACAAAGTTTGACATTGTGATTTACTGAACCCTACTGAACAGTGCTTAAAGGATTAATTATGATTAATTATGATTAATTATGATTATGAGGTAGTTGTTTTAACCGTTCACTAATTTTACCAAGATTAAAGAACTTTCACGCAGCGTAGATTATGTTCAGTAAGATTATAATAAGTTCAGCAGCATATGGAGCCTGAAAAATTGTTCAGTTTACTAATATAGATACCGCGAGGCTAGTCTATTTCAGTTACTGTCATATAATCATATTGTCTTATAGTATTTTACTTAGGGGACGGGTAGATATTGTGTCTATTTTTATTCTGCAGAAAAGAGCCATCTGAGCAATTGGCCTGGAGGGTTTTTGGTGTATTACGTTGGCTATACCTGATCGTGTCGTTGTTTGTAATACTAAGACAGACATACTGTCTATCTTTTATTTGCAAGCGCATGTGATACATATGATATGTATGATTTTCTACATGTATCGGTTGTTAAATTCTTTAAAATGTATTTTCTGTAATTTTCCCACTTGGTCTTGTATTGCAAGCACGAACGCTTCTGTTTCCGGAAAGAGTTCGCCACGGTCGACATTCAATTGGCATCAATCTTGACAATGTCTCCCGTGTAGAGACTTCTAGGTCCACTCTAGATTCAGGTTCAGGGTTTTTTTTTCTAGGTTTTCAGGGTGGGGTTTTTTTCAGGGTTCTCTGGATTTAGGTTTTGTCATCAGTCACTCTCTCGTTTTGCTGTTCAGTTGTGTCTTTAAGATTAAGAGGTGTTCACTCTTCACGTGACCAGAGGGCTGGCCTATTTCTTGGCCAAAGAATTAGCATTGCCATACAACGTGGTAATGCTGCCAGCCTTTTGGGCACTGTTCCTGTTGACAGCGATGCGGACGAATTTTTTGATGCCCTATGATCATTTTGCTAATTTTTTTTCATATAAATGTACATATTATTATTTTAAATAGGTATTAGCATAAATTATGTAAATATTAAATAAATAAATGATCAAATCAAATTAGAGGTGTTAAGTGTTGATCGTTTTGTGCTATTAGTTTGTGAAGTGTTGAAGATGCAGTTTTATTGAAGAAGTATTTTCTGAGGGTTGTGGTCTGTCAGTTGTGTAAATTTAAAATGTCAAGAAGTCCCCTGTTTTCCTCCTTCCGCGGCAGTGTTATCCTTTGCAGGCATGATCTTGGATGGTGTTTACAGAATTTAGTCATTTTTTACATGCCAGGTTTTTCAGGTCTATTTTGGTCCAGTTGATTATATTGGATTGTTGTCATGTAGGACGGGCGAGTCGAAGGGATCGATGAGAATAATTTAATGGAATCATCGCCCGCGGAATCGACTGTCGCGCGACGTTGCGAGCCCACCTGTTCAGCGCACTACGACCAGCTGTAGCAATTTTGTCGGTAGGAGCCCGCTTGCTCAACTCCTCACCGCCGATGGTGCGCATGCTGTGGCATCTTACTTCGCTCTCCGGGAAGCGACCGTAAATTATATATTCTTTAATTACTCATGTCCATACAGGATTTTGTACAGTTGTACAGTAAGTACGCGTGTCCGCTCCCAGGTAGCTAGGTGTTCAACTTGGACGTAAGGTAGGATTTTAGGGGGCTTATTATTATTAATAACCCAACATAACCTAAAGAAACTCTACTAGATACCAAAATTCTAACTCAAGTCAGTAAATTGCAAAGCTGCGGTTGCCACAGAATATGTACTTACAAGTACATATTCTGTGCCAACGATACTATAATTACGTGCAGAACCAGAACTGCAACAAGCTAATATAACTCATTACTACAACCAATTTGAATTCTAATAAAATTCGTATTTAACTTTGTGTGATTTCTTTGGTCGACTCAATTTGGCTTTAGCAATATTGTAGTTGGTCCAATTATGGCTCTAATAATAGAGTATTTTCATTAGTCGGCCGCAGTCACATACTTCTTTGAAAACAATTACTTTGTGTTGCAATGCGGTACCTATTTAGAATTTAAATGTATTCCGGTCATATTCGTGGCAGAAACGGCAAAGAAAGCTGATTGATTTTCATAAAAATTTATTTATCAAATTTATTTATTTGGGTCTGTTTCTGTTACGATAATTTAGATATCGTAAGTCAGTAATATACAACAAGTGATGTCCACTTTAAATCTTATTAAAACATCCCAAACAATTATGCGCAACTTTCCAACATTCAAGTATAATATTTCCTACAATAATTTCCTCCGTAGTCCACTATTCCGGCTTGTGTTGAATAACCCTCACGACGGAAAAATAAGTTATACGATGTCCGGGGACACATTATAACTCGTCTCAACAAGATTTTTTTTACTACAAAAAATGTTACATTTCCAACTCACTCATATTTTATTTCGTTAGAAAGTTATATTCTGAAAAAGTTTTCAAGGTATGACTTTTAAAGCAGTTTGTCAAAGTCCGTTTCACGAAGCTAAAAGTCAGGTTGTGGCTCATTAGAGGATAAAAAAGAATAGGTAGATTACTTTTTTTTTTTGTTTTTTTTTATGTTTTTTTTTTTATAAAAAAAAACGGTTCCCCACACTAGGAATTTCTCCTGTATTGTGGGTGCGTTTACAAACATTTAAATTCACGTACACAAACAGCCAGACCCGGAACAACTACTTGTAGGTCATACAAATATTTGTTCCGTGCAGGAATCGAACCCGCGACACGCAGCGCAGCAGTCAATCGCTTAACCACTGCGCCAACCGTGCCGTCAATTATTACTAACTCTTATAAACAAAGGGAATTTATTCGAAGCATTATCTTACCTAAAAAAGATTGTATTGTAAAAATTAAAACCATTACGGAAAACAAAGGCGCGAAAATAACGCGTAACAAAGATCTAATAAAAAAAAATAGTAATCGCCTCGTAGCGGATTGGTTCAGTGCTACGGGCGTAGCAAGCGTATCGTAGCAGTATCATTGCGTCATCGGTTACAGCGTAGTACGTAGCAATAATATTCTTCTTTAATTCACATTTTATTTTTAATAAGCTTTAATAAATTAATCTACAAATGAAACATTTTATGATACCGGTATTCGGTTCGAAAAAGCTTTTTTATCCCTAAATCGGGCCGATAATATACCTCGTAATTTATCAACTTTTTTGTCCCAATTTTTCTTCGTTGTTCAGATTAGGAATTTTCCAAGTCGTTAATATTTTATTTCATCAGAGCCGGTTGGCATAAATTTAAGTAATGAATCGTCCGCGGAACCGGCTCTTAGCCGACGATAGATCAACTCGAAAGGATTTATTGTACTTGTTTCAGATTGTGCTGTTTATACTGAAAATTTGGTTATAAAAGAACATTTTGGAGTTGTATTTTGGGGCACGAATGTTTTTGTCACTATGCTCATATTATTAATATATTTACTATTTAAACTTTTCCCCATAGATACGTTAAGAAGAAGATAATATTTTTTACTAAATCAATTAGGTTTTTTTTTTTTTGTAAGGTTTCGTACCTCAAAAGGAAAAACGGAACCCGTATATAGGATTTTGTCGTTGTACGTCCGTCTGTCTGTCAAGACCCTTTTTCTATGCTCTAAAAATATGAAGCTTCTAAAACGACGCAATAAAAAAATACGCCCATTTATGCGACATATTTTGATACTCGCGAATAAATCAAAATCTTTAGGGTACTGCCCGTTGGCCTAATCATGAAAGGCAAAAAGCAAGATATCACAGCACAAGTAAAGAAAAACACTTGGCCCGCTTTCACCGATCACTAAATTTTGCGCTAAACGTATTTATGACATACCTAAACCTTTCTCTGTCATTTTCAAACTATTGACAGAAACAGAACGATGTTATAAATTCGTTAAACGTGTTATTTAATGTATGGTGCACGTGGGCCTTTGTATTATTTCTTATATTATTTTATTGAGTTACAAATACTTTTAATTAATTAAAGGAAGTAATAAAGAGTGTTTGATCGAATTTTAAATTACTTCGTTTGCAAAAAATAGTAGCATGTCAACCTTAAGTTATAAAGGTTTGAACAAGTTTCTTCTACATCTAAGAAAAAACCTTTTATTTAATTTACTAGACTTTAAAATAAAATCGTTCAATTTATTTTATAAAGCCACTACGACTTCAATCTAAAAAAATTAAACGACATAAAGTCAAACACTTTTAAAATACTGAATAACTATTCAAACCATTTCTTCAAAAGTAGTTTTTACTGAATAATAAAGTTTCTGTATACCGCATAATTTTACTTGAACGAAAATAAATGGGACTTAGTAGTAATGTGGGCTAATTAGCATACCTAGGGTATACAGTTATTTAAACAACGATAAAGAAATTTAGAGCTTTGAATAACTAAGTTATGGAGGCTTGAACCGGTATAGTTTATTTATTACGACACTGAGAATTTGAATTAATTACGTTTGTTTTAATTTCCTTGGTGGAAGGAATATTTAATATTATTTATCATAGTGCTATGGTTGTCGGCACGCTATTGCTTATCATAGTAACTGTTAGAACCTATTTGTAATTCTTCGTTGATTTCTTTAATACGTCACGCAGCACCGAATTTAGTTTTAAAGATATTATAATATAATACTATGACTATTTTTGAACTACATACTAGCTTACATTACAAGAGATATTCAAAGATATTGGTAGCATATGATTATTCAATTGTCTTGGTGCTTAAGGTGTAAGGAATTTCCTAGAAAAAAAGTTTTTAATGCCTAAAAGTATAATTATTATGATCGACTACAGTAAATAAAATCAGAAACATATATGATATTCTTCAGTATATATGCTAGTTAGATATTGTGCTGAAAATATAATACAACTAATTTGATACGATAGAAAAATTCATGAAGATACCTCTAAAATTTTCTTTTTACAATAAAAACCATACCTACTAATATAAATACAATCATTCTGATTTTTTTGTCAGACAAAACATTTTCAAACATTTTCATTTTTCATTTTTGTTTTACAAGCAACATAGCAACTATTGTTTTAATTTTTAGTCCAAACAATAGATATTTTGTAATTAGATAATTGCTTCATATTTTGCAATAAATTACCAGCGTTGTGTCATCGCGCTTCTCTTTCTTATCTATGCAGCCCGACAATGACCACGCTTTAGGTCATGTAGTCCCATTAAGTACAGATAAAGGTTTGCGGTGTTTACCAATGAAATACTGACATAATATAAATATCAGGCCTGTATTCCCTAAACGAGTACTCGGAGAAGTTGTGCTAAGCATGTCTTTAACTAAGGTTATTGGACTTTGGCTTTTTATTTATTGTTTTTTTTTGTTTGTTTTAACAAAATAACAATTACTAAGTTCCATGCTATAGGGGAAAAGTGTATTGCCATAAAAATAGGACCTCCAGATCGAATTTGAGCGATGGCGAAAAATAGCAGCCGAGACTAGCGATTGACGCAGGAGTTATACTTATTACACACTAGGTGCCGTCTACTTTTCCTCACTCTCATAGTTCGGTGGAACGTTAATCTGACACGATCGGAGAGAGATCAGGCGCAGAACTAATGGCTTAACGCGCTTTCCGAGGCACGGGGGTACCGGGTCTCACAGCGCCAACTTCCAAACTCCGGGCTGTCACAAAACTTACATTTAATTTCCATCCAATTAATCATGTCATAAGTCCTTTTATCGAGCAGGCAGCCATTCCAAATGAATATCCTGACGAAAATCAATTTGTCAGATCAGATTTGAACCCTTCTATTGACGGAACTATAAAGGACAGACCATCATAATTGATGACCATCTAATGTACTTGTTGATTGTCCGTGCGCCGCTAATCGCCTGTTCCCTAACACAATCAATAATATTGCGCGTAATGTACTGCACTTGGCAAGGCTAGTCCTGTAGAGGTGGTCAATGAGTTGAGATTTTAAAAACTATAACATTATTTCTTTTGTTTTTAGGGTTTCGTACCTAAAGAGTGCCAACGGGATCCTATCACTAAGGCTCCGCCGTCTATCCGTCCGTCTGTCTGACACACATGTACATACCTTTTGAACCGTAATAAGTTATAGACACTTTATATTTCACACAGTGTGTAATATAAAATAAAGTTAAAAATACAAGATACACACATCAACAGAATCTAGGGACATTTTATATTTCATCAAATATCCAAAACTCTGTGAAGAATTTTCAGATATAGTAAATGGAAGAATGATAGGTATATAAATTCGTAAATAATAATTTAGAATTAAGGTATACCTAGATTCTGTTGATGTGTGTATGTTTTTTTTTTACTAAAATTATTAAAGAAATACATACTCGTACTTAAGTGTTAATTAATATTGAACGGTCCGACTCGCACTTGTTTTTAATTAGATACTGTAAGGGCATTAAAACTGTGGAAAAATGCTAGAAAATGTCCTGTAATTTTGGCATGAGGAAAATTTCAAAGTTTTCAAAACAATTCCATAACCCCAAGCATGGAGGTTCTTAAAAAAACGATTCTTTGTGGTATCACACTAATATTATAAAGTCGAAAGTTTGTGAGTGTGTGAGTGAGGGTGGGGGTGTGTGTGTGTGTGTGTGTGTATGTTTGTTACTTTTGATTAAAATTTTGTATGGAGGTAGCTGACACCCTGGATTAATATATATGCTACTTTTTATCCCGATATTCCTACGGGATCGACATTTACGCGGGTGAAACCGCGGGGCGCAGCTAGTTCTATTATTTTTTAACAAGTAGGTATTTTATCCCTGGCAATCATAGATTTTAAGAGTAATTTAGATTGTGATTTTTAAAAGTGATCATAAAAAGCCTATAGAATTGTGAGACGATTAATATTTCAATAAAAAATCTTTACAACATCAGTATAACCTTTTTATTAAAAAAGTAATTTTACATTTTAATTAGTAGTTAAAAACTTGAATACTGATTCGAGATTCTAAAGGAATTAATGTAGGTACATAATTATATCTAGGCATATTAGCAATAAACCCTTTATTTATTATATACTTCAAAATAAATGTACAAAGGCGGACTTAATGCCATGGGCATATTCCCTTTATTCATATTCAAAGCCAGTACAACGTTTTTTAAAGTGATAATTCTACTTTAACTGTTATCCTCTACACATTTTAGTAATTGATTTCACACACATATCTACTGAATATAACCTTTTAGGCTTTCATTTACTTTATAACGAAGATACTTTAAATAATCTTCATACATTGAAAATATAAAAAAAAAAAATAGGTGGGGTGTTAAAGGATAACCAACAGATGCCATTTCATCAATTTTTGGAATTTTTGTCTGTTTGTCGGTTTGTCTGTTTGGATGTGACAGATTTTTCATTTGAACAGGTTCAACGTCAAAGGTACCAGACCAATATGGCTCATTTTTATATTCAAATATAGTGCAGAACTCGGAGTAGTGATTAGTCTTTGTTTCATCGCAATCGCTTCAGTCTATCAAAAAATATAATCAATTTAAAGCATTCTATAACAACTTTTTATTGCATTATGTGGAAACACGTAACGACATCTATTGGGACGATATAGTACTAAAGAAAACATAATATTGTGATCTTTAAAACATTATCATGTGTATTATTAACTCTGATACTTATGTCTGTGTTATTTAAAAAAGTAATGATAATGATTATAATCTATAAATATAAAAGAAAGTCGTGTTAGTTACACTATTTATAACTCAAGAACGGCTAAACCGATTTCGCTGAAAATTGGTGGAGAGGTAGCTTAGAACCAGGAGACGGACATAGGGTCCGGCTTTTTATCCAGTTTCAGACGGACATAGTATTTAATACTTTTATTTACTTATAGGATTAGGATAGGAGTAGTGTGGGAGTAGGGTAGGAGTTGGGTAGAAGTAGTGTAGGAGTAGGTTAGGAGTAGGGTAGAAGTAGGGTAGGAGTAGTGTAGGAGTAGTGTAGGAGTAGGGTAGGAGTAGTGTAGGAGGAGGGTAGGAGGAGGGTAGGAGTAGTGTAGGAGTAGGGTAGGAGTAGGATAGGGTAAGGGGTTGGACACCACGCGAACGATAGCGCCGGGCAGCTAGAAATAATTTATACGGCAAAACAACGTTTGCCGGGTCAGCTAGTCAAAAATAAAATATAATTATGCCACAATTAAAAAAAACAAAGCCAAAGCATTTATTTCGAGTAGGTCATTCGAAGGGACTTTTGAATGTCATTTACAAGAAAATAGAATTGATTCCAGGCACCGCTTTTAAAAGATAGTTTCGTATGGAGAAGAATGAGCAAGAAACTCAATAGTTACCCTTTTATTTTGTTCAGACGCCAGCACATCAAGATACCCGAAACCGTAAAATTTTCCCAATCAACTTTGAACCATATGCCTTAGCGATAAAGTTTAAAATCTATTAAAGAAATTTAACAGATTTTATTAGCTTGATGAGCTGGCGTCTGTACATACATACATGTCTTCCATAAACACGTTGTGGATTACGGCCCACTCCCTCTCACTGAGAGAAGTTCGTATCCCACAAGTGGGAACATGGGAACATTATAGGCTGATTATGCTAATGCTATTATATGTGAAGAGGATGTACCTAAAATTAAACGAATACTAGTATGAGAAGGGGTCATCCAAAACCAACTAAAGTTCTAGATTTCCCAACCCTTTACAAAATACCGCCTCCTTTCCTTCGAACTCAAACCCGACACTATACCACGGTGCCGTCACGTCCGTCCGCGGCGCCTCTCAGCTAATCTCACTTTATGAAAAAGTTCCTCACATTCTTAAGGAAATTGTATCATAGCGTCGCATGACGGCATCCCTCCCACGTTGGCACGCTGTGGACTGTGCAGTTTAAATGATAGACCTAGTTATGTCTTACTAAAACATAAAACTGGTTAATTTTTTTTCTTAAAGTTGTAAGTTGCTATAAGGTTGGAAATTGCAAAAATTTTTGATCTTGTCAAATGTTGTAACTCTGTAATTATAAGTATTACGCATTGTGTGTATGACATATCTTGGGACCCTGGAGCCCCGGACCGTTGGAAGGTGAACGTGGGGCCGAAGCCAACTCGCACAGACACATTAAACGCTTTCAATGAAATAAAACACCAAATAACCATTATCCCTGTACGCACTCAAGTGACTACCCAGGCAGGGGGTGATTTGCAACCCTCAATAATGAGCCCCCGGAAACGGTCGCTAGCAATAGTGACGTAGTGACAAGGGGGCAACATATGTATCCCGAAGTGCTTGAGAAGAGGAGAGGTATTCCACGGCTATCATGACAATCCCGAAAGTACGGCCAAGATCCCTACCAGCATCTTACTGGAATACTTCCTTCCTCCAAGCACGTCTGTTATTGCTAATCTCCACTTAAGCCGGCCAATAAAATTTTAAAATTCCGCAAAATTTCTAGTATTAGTTTACCGGCTTTCATATCTTCGGTCCACGGCACTGATAAATTAATCAGGAAAATTCTAGTTTCCACACTGATTAATTCTGATGTGCCGTATTTCACCGAGGCTATGGATGCCTGGAGACTCGCTTGCCCAAATACAGATCAACCCGACAATCCATCTTCCCAGAGACGGTGGGATGAGCCGCTCTGCAGAGTAGTACAGAACAATTTACTTGACTCGTCTGCTACTACTGCGGAACGTGCGTGCCTGCTGGCTGTGGGTAGGTGGGAGTCGGGTCTTTGGCTTCATGCACTACCTTCGTCGAACATAGGCACTTTGTTCGATGACACTACTTTTCGCCTCGCTGCTTCCCTACGACTAGGCACTCCTTGCTGTTCTCCCCATCGCTGTCACTGTGGCGAAGATGTCAACAGCCTCGGACACCACGGCTTGTCTTGCAACCGAAGTGCGGGTCGCTTAGCGCGGCACGCGAACATTAATGACATCATCCGACGAGTTCTTGTCACCGTCGGCGTTCCAGCTGTATTAGAACCCAATGGTTTGGCACGCGACGATGGCAAGAGACCGGACGGTATGTCTTTATTTCCATGGAAGGTGGGTAGGCCTTTAGTGTGGGACGCTACGTGTGTCGATACTCTTGCGCCATCCCATCTTCCTGGCTCAGCATGCTGTGCTGGCGCTGCTGCTGCGGCTGCGGAGAACCTCAAGCGGCGAAAATATAATAACCTCATCGGAAATTATATTTTCGAGCCGTTTGGGGTTGAAACCCTCGGGCCGTGGGGTCCGAGTGCTCATGGTCTTTTTAAAGATATTTCGAAACGGCTGATTGACACTTCCCGTGACCCAAGGGCTGGCTTTTACCTTGGCCAGAGGCTAAGCATCGCCATACAACGTGGTAATGCCGCCAGTCTCTTGGGTACATTACCAGTCGACAGCGATGCGGATGAGTTTTTCGACGCTATTTTCTAGTTTCTGTATAGTTTTAGTTATGTTAGAATTTAATTTTGTTATTTTTACCTGTCTAAATGGCCAATAAAAGCATGAATAAGGTGGGAGCTCAGTACCTCGTCATCTCCAGCCGGCCAATAAAGGCAAGCAAGGGGGTCTACTCCGAAGCGGTTAACCACTGTATCGGCCGAATGTTCGGTCATTTTCTACTACCATTCATTTCCTATATTGACTATTGGTCCCGACCAAACTGTGCCAATCCGTACCTTTTTAGAACCCTTACCCTTTTTTTACCTTTTTTTTTTTAAATTCGTAGTAGGACAACAATATTCGATTCAGAAAATGACCGAACATTCGGCCGATACAGTGGTTAACCGCTTCGGAGTAGACCCCCAGGCCTCTCCCGGAGATTGGATTCGTAGGGTCGCTACTGCCCAACAGCTCGCCACATGCTGCCCTGTGGGTGTAAACTTTCAGCAGATTTAATATCATCATGCATTTATGCATACATGAAAATTATTCTTTCCTAGGCACGCGTGGCTGATCGACTCCTCACAGAAACGAGGCCTGGGTCCCAGACAGCATTGGAAATGTTACCAATAGGCTAATCAAGTTATCATCTCCACTACTTAGCTTGATTATTAGTACTTTACAACAAAATCTAGATCAAATTCTAAACTGAGGAGTTAAATATATATTTATAACAACAGCACACATGATTATACCTACATAGTCTTACTCATTAATCTAAATTAACATAATTTCTTTATCTACAACACGTTACACGTGCCAGGTTATCACTATGTTATAAAATAAAACATTGGTGTGAACTCAAATATTATTATGAGCTCGAATAATAACAATACACTAGAGTAGATTGTTTGATGTAATACAAATAGTGGCTCGTGGCTAAATTGTTAGCATGTTAGTTAAATTGTATTAGATCAGTCATGAATATGTAATGTTTTGTGATGAATAAAGTAGTCACATTATGCAAGTTTTAAATAATTCATTAGAAAACCATAATTAATCAGTTCTTCCAACACAAGAGTGAGACCACTGCAGCAACGTCTGAATATTCTTCAAGAATACTCGATTTTCTTTAACACATACCGCTTTGAAATGAACACTTTCTTTATCAAACACACGGAGCAAATAACTGAGCCAGTTCCCTATACAAATCCGAGCCGGAATCTGGTCTCGTTGGACCAATGTTTGCTGTACAAACGCAGACCGACTGTAACGCGCGGTTTTACCAATTTATATTGAACAATAATATTTGCTCAAATATTGGATGTTTGGATTAAGACTACTGGCGTCTCAGATTTTTGTAAGCAATGTGTTTTTATGCTGTGTGAAATGGAAATGGTTGAGAGGAGCAACAAAAATCTTGGTACGGGGATTCCTGTTAGTACGAGTATAACCTAATATATTGCATAAATATAGCAGCTACAAAGTACCATGCATCGGTGTTTTACTTTCCTATAACAACATGAACAAAAGTACTGGAAAACGAGCATACAAATTCTATGAATGAGCACCATTCCGAATAACTCCCTAGATACCGCGTACACTTAAACCCAGACCATTGGAATTCTAGAAACGTGCAGGATTTTAACGGCGTTTGAATCTCCTTGCAACCCTCCTGCAAGCAAACCTGCTTAGAGCTACGACTGGGAGTTATGTTGGGATTGTGCAAGTATTTTCTTCCGAGCTAATTCGCAAATAAAAGTCAACTGTTTGGGATAAAAAGCTGCTGCAATCCATTGCCAAGTTCCCAATCGTATAAGATTTTTGAAGTTAAATTTTTCAAGGTATGCACTGCACACTGTGCACTTTGAATTTATAGTGATTTTAATTAAATGATTATGTTTCTCTTGTTCATGAATAATTATTCTTTATGCCTGCTTTTCCCAATATATTAGGGTTCGGCGCAGAATTTCGTCTTTCAACAGATTTGTTATCCATCATATCAGAAGGAGCAATATCATTCTTCATACAATCCACATCTGTTCTTTGGTATTTTATTTTTTATAGCACACTGCTTTTGACCTCAATCACGCCTGAAGAAATGCAAGTAATGAGGTCTATGATGGAACGTACGTGCATAGAAGATGCCATTCACTCTTGCTTTGAAAGCTGACGGCTTACCTATATATGGAAGGGAAACACAGACGCTGGCAGAGAGTTCCACATTTTCGATAGGTATACCTCTAAGGAGTAGAAGCGCAGAGTACAACTGTTTGGAATATCAACCAAGAGTGTAACATCCACACTTGGTTGATATTCTAGAAAAAAGTTTTAGTTGTAGTTTTTAACAATGTACCACCATCGGCCTTTTACTACCGGACTATCAGTAGTCCGGTAGTAAAAGGGCGATGGTGGTACTTTCTTTACTCTTACAACCATCCACATTCATACACGAAGCCTAGGACCGTGCACAATAAACGTAAAATCCAACAAAAAGAACAGATCTAAACAATAACCGCGGAACTAGCGCGCGAAGTTGGTTTCATTTGAAAGTTTTCCGTTTTTCAAGCATACAGCATACAGCCCCAAGTGGGGTGACCTACTCTCTTCAATTCGCGATACGGAACTTTTTTCATCAATAGGTTTGCGACGGAAACGAATATGTGTAGTTGAGTTGGCGCACAAGCTACTATGTGTAGTTGAGTTGGCGCACACAAGCTACTATGTTTTCACTTGAATGATTATGTTCTTTGGTTGCTTCGCGTGCTTTTGTAGATCAGCATGTCTTTGTTATGTTTTTTGCTTTACTTGTTCTGTTATATTGTTACGATGAAGGTCAGGTCAAACGTATTTCAGAGGTCAAGGTCTTTTCTTTAGGTGTATACATCAGAATGCTTTCCAGGATAAAATAAACCACATCTTTTCTTTTCCTCGGGTCTCTTATTAAACAGTTGTTGCAATCGGAAATTAACAATTTCATGTACCTACCTACCTGTATCAATCCACAAGTATCCTAAGCGTCATTTTATGTTCTTTGTTCCAACGTTGTTGGTACCTACATTAGAGAAAATAATGGTTGAGCAAATAAAATTGACACCCTACCTCAATTTGCCATTTCATACAACAGACGGTCAATGAAAGTTTATAGGAACAATAATTTGACATGGTAGTCAATTAACTTAAATTATTTCTTCTGACTTTAAATAGAAAACGGAATTAGTCCATCATCCAAATATACAAGTAAAACAACCAAATACTAAAGACATTCGGCAAAAACAGGAAAAATTTAACTGAAAAAAAAAACCTTTTCAACCTTTCTGAGGTTCTAAGTGCCCTTAGCCAAAGTAAAAAGTGTGATCCTTACCTTTGAAGTTTTCTCTTGGCCGTTATGTTTTCGAAGAGATAAGCTTGGGATATTAATAATGACTTTGGAAGAAGATGGCATGGAATATCCGGATAAGAATGATGCTCGTTATCGACTGAAAAAGAAGGTATTAACATATTTTTCGCCAAGGCCAGTAGCAAATCGAAAATTTCCTGGGTTTTACAGGTTTTCCATAGACGAGAATAATTTAAATACTTTCCTTCCTTGAAATATGTAAATTATCGTCGGTTGCTGGCCTACCTTTGACCTCGGGAACAACACAGCTCCAAACTTCGTATACTCGTAACAGAATGATGATGTAATTCTAATACTTAGTTTTAATTTGTTAGTTATTTAACTTACCGACCAACTTACTTAACTTACTATAAACACTGAATTCGTAGATAAGCTTGATAAATTGTGTGTAAACAATTGATTTCCGTTCACGGAAATGGGTCAGATATTTAAACAGTCCATATTTTAACAAAAAAAAAAACAGCTCTCGATCATTAAACGACAACTAATTAATTAGGTACATTTGACTGAATGTGCAGCCCATAATTAGGAGGGTTCCTTTTGACTAGCTACAAAACAAGCTGATCAATTCTAAAACATACATTTCAGATTTCTGCAAACAATAAACGTATCATAAAATAACAGAGAGCTTAAGGTTGGGGAGGTTGGGTATATTTGTATGATCCCCAACCTCTCCAACTTTTAATTCTACTCAAAATTATTAAAAAAGACAACCCCTGCGGGTCGCACGTGAAAATAAAATATTTGTATCATAACCGTATAATAGAGGAGACGCGGCGTAAATTAATGGCGCTTGTAATATAAATTGATATAAATTGTCTCTCGACGGACTCTGGCCGGCTACTACGATACGAATACGAAATTATGTTGGTTTAAAGTGAAAGCTGATCGAGATAGCACGAGGTGAAGCCTTTTATTGCTGCAGTAAATTGTAGCCGATGCAGGACGGAATTAAATGTTCATTTATGTGTTTCGTATACCTTTTTGAGGCTGTTTGATATTCAAGTGTCATTGGAGTGTCGAATCATGAATAATATTTTTTATTGCACTTGATTTCCGTACCTCTTCACGCTGAACGCACAGCACAATCAATCAGAAAAACAAAAAGGTCGAATCATTTATTCGAAAGACTAGCAAGCTAAGTACTTTTGTAACGTAGTAAATATAAAAAATAGTACATATTAGGGAAACCCAATAAAAATACAATATTTCACCACGTTTTACTGGGAAGACGAGCGTCACTAGCAGAAGAAGATACATAATTATGTATTAATTATTTATTACAACTTGATGCACGAGAAAAAATGTTATAGATAGGTACAAAGGCGGATTTAATGCATTAGGCATTTTCTACTAGTCTAGCTTAGGGCGAAACAGAGTCAAAACATGCCAGGTGTAATATAATAGAAAAAAAAACGATATAAAACACATATCTACATAACATAACATCTCGCCTGTATTCCCCGGTATAGTTAGAGGTACACCTAATAATACACATTTCGCGAACAGGAGGCGAGCCTGTTGCCATCAACCGGGCACAAATTCAGATTCCGGGCTGTTACTGGGAAATTCCAGAAGGAAAAATTCAATAACAGTTTGCCCGATCCGGGAATTGAACCCCTCATTGCTCGCAGCAGCATCACTTGCGATCACTAGATAAACGAGGCAGTCGAGGTAATAAAAAAAAATCCATACAAATAAACAAATATACTTTGTCATGACATTATTTTTTTAACTTTAAACTCAATGACGACATTGGCAATAATCTATTTCAAAACCGATAGTGACACATTTACATCATGATAATTGCTAAGCAACAATTAATACATATTCATTAGGAGATGCCAGAGCTTCGCGCGGTCTATTGATTTAAGAGCCTCGTTCGATCTAGTTCGGGGCGCTTTGCTACTATTGCAGCTCTATTGAGTCTATTAGAGGTTTAAAGGAGGTTCTAGTAGAACAGTGATTAATAGATAGAGGGAGAATGCTAGTGGAATGATTTATAGATGGTGGATGAACGGGTTGTAAATAATGATTGTGTTGTCATATGTCGTTTGGGCTTGTATCCGTTTTTTGTATACCTTGGACTAATTCGTTAATAATCGCTTTGGGCCTTAGCATAACCCCGCCGCAAAAATAATGTTGAGAAACCGATTACTACATTATGTCGCGATTCGAGTAGCGGAACAGCATGAGAGGCAGCTAAATTATAGCAATCGGCGCAAAATTCTAGTCGCTTTCGACTCATTAAATACAGTAAAAAAAACAAAAAAATAATAATAATAACAATCTGGTCTACTCCGGTCCTCCTAGATTAGATTTTCCGTAAAATCAACTCCCATTTTTTGCAAAAAAGCTTTCTTGTCTCACAAAGTGTGCATATTTAGAAAAAAAAAATCATATAAGTATGTATCTATAATGCAGGAATCGAACTTGCAAGAATAGCTGAGCCACTGCGTCAAGCCATTCTACCTAATTACCAAATAAATAGAAAAGTACAGTCTACCACTCACATACATATTATCTATATTCCACAATTTTTTATTATTACCTCACCTTATCGTAAGTACTTATCTACTATAAAAGGTATATGTATATTAATTATAAACAAGTAGCCATAAACAGAACACGACCTCAGGCTAGTACAAACTCTGATACTAATTGGAATCAGTATTGTGAGTCACATACCTACGGAGATTAGTAACTTGTACGTTAATTAGCAAACTTTCAGGTTGAATTACCGTATAACTAGATAAACAACTAGGAGCTGTTTATATATTTTAATCAGAACCGTTAGATACAGTAGCTATTACTCTTACTGATATAAATGATTTTATTTCTGTAAGTAGGTTTGTACAAACACACGTCAATCATATTTTAAAATCTGGATGAGGCCGACATTACACGTCCTAGTCTCTTTTAAAGTCCAGACTTAATCATTGGTCATGTGAGGACCATGTAGATTAGTGTCTGAAATTATCTTTTGAAGAAAGAACCACACAGATTTGAGCGGATCTGTCCAGTCATAGCAAGAATTTGTCAGTTATCATGTAGCTCATCTCAGAACTTAAAGAGCTCAACGAACCGGGAAACTTTTTGATTAAATAATGAAATGTTCTTATGTTATGTATAAATATAACATATTACGAAAGTTATGACTATAAACAAGTTTCTCGGTTAAATCACAGAATAACTAAGTTAAATGAGAACCTGAAATCTGTAGCACTACCGGAGAAAAATCGTGATTTTATCTCACAGATGGGGATACTAGTAGCCACTACCCATCAAAAGCTCGTGAGAGAACATAAACCTTAACTTTTAGGTTACAGCATCCATCTCAGTTACGTAACTATGACACTAAACAAAGTGGGCACATAAATTTCCTAGCTACCACGTGACGTCATAGTGGCCTGTTAATAATTCAGGCAAACGTCGTGCGTCGGAGGACTCATCAGGTCGTAGATTACCTGTGCGAAGGAATAGTTTGGGCTTGTTGGCAGGGGACGGGGAAATTCATTTAGCTACGTTGGTTTAGGGGATGAGAAAAACGTATGGTACGGTCGGTAACAAGACCTGATTAATGAACCTGACTACGAACTTCAAAGGTTTGTAGTAGGCACAGGGATTAAGATTCCCAAACCAATCTTACTGATTCTCATTTTTCTTTGCGGTAGATCAGTGCAAAACTTGTTTTATTGATTTAATCGTTGAAATAGAATGCTATGTATTTTTTAGACCAGTGACCAGTACATATCATAATATTTTATTATAGCTTGTCATGAGTCGTATTATTTTCAAGCGAATTTTGCTGCCCACAGTACCAAGTTTATTTTCCCAAAGAAACGGTCTAAAATTGGACGACTGAGTTGTTATAGCTTATTACTCGGGATTTGGCACTGGTGCGCCAAATGTTACGCCAAATACGGTTTAAAGGACGCCTAACGTTCCCGTTTGTCATGTTATTATCAGTTGAACGTCCACTGGACGGGTGTTGCTATGCAGAGCTACGTTCAACGATAATTGGGGACATTGTCGTAATCATCAGGGTGTATTCGTGATGGTAACTTGTGTTTATTATGATTTGGTTTTATTGTTTTTGGTGTGCAAAGTGTAGGTAACTTCATATCGGAAGAGAATCATTGAACAATGTTCACAATAGACTATTCAGCTTTAGTACCCTTCTTTGTCGTATTGTAGGTACATAGTTACGAACAATATTTTAAAAAACTAGACAAAATTACCTACTAGCTGGCAATTTTCCGAATAATTTTCCTTTACACAAAAAACGGTGTCCGAAAATTCCTCGCTTTTTCCAAGACATTTCTCGAACATAAAGGTAGACAAAACGCCAATAGATCCATTATCAGAACGCCTGTTCACCAAGGAAGAATTCATAAAACTTCCTCTAAATTCCGCCCAATTGTCCGTGCCGCGACCTCAATCTGGGACACAATAAATAGCCTCAGTACCCGGCTCCTGTCAGCGATATTTTCTTCTAAATCTTCACTGTTTTGTTAACGTTCCTCGACCCGCGATTTGTACACTTAAGGAATAAATGGAGCGTCAAATACTCGTGCATCGCCCGAAAAAAGATGCACTGCGTTACGGAACAAATCGAGCTTGAAACACTCTTGCGTTAGTGAAGGATGGACGAGTGCGCTAAAATAGAACGTGGGAACTGGTGATTCAGATGTTCCACGGTAATATTTAGGTAATACAATTCGCAATTATAATCAAGAAGTAAGAATGTTTTTGTTACATAGATTGATATAATATGTTTTTGCTAGAAACCCATTTTAAATATTTCAACACGAAATACTTATTACAGCAAGGTATACTACCCAGTAAACTATTATAAAAAAATGTATATATGATTTAGGTTTAAAAACAACAAGCTTGAGAGCAACCTGAAATCTGGTTTTATCCAATTGTTATCCTCAAATCAAACCTAACAATTCGCATTTATTTACTTATCAGATTCATATACTTACTTATTACAATAAGGCTGCTACCCCTTCTACTTCCTTGTTTCCCTGTCAGGGATATTTCCTCTAAATTGCCGACCACTGCTGTGCTAGCATGACTATTTATTGCAGTTACGTTACGGAAGCAAAATTACATGGTGGATTTTGTCAGAAGGAAACGCATTCTGATAACAACATATGTTTGGATATTGAGACAGAATTACAGTGCCGGCTCGCTTCGTTGTCAATATTATAGAAGACATACAGATAAGTAGTTTCCGGAAGTTCTGTGAGATTTATGACTTAATGCATTCACAATACTGCAGTAATTCCTAGTGTCAGACAATACATTTTCATGCTAAACCATTTAAGTCTGGTTCCAATATTCGTTTAAAATATTACAGTTCGATGAAATGTATTCCTTTTACAGATACTACAGCTATATTTCATCAGTTTTATTTACATTTCCTACGACCAAACATCTCAATACAGTCCGCCTTTTAGTTTCCACAAAGTTTCATTTGATTTGCGACCGCCAATCCTGCGCCTCGCGCCTCTCGCCTCGTGCCAAGCCAGAGATCTGTTTTGGCAGTTACCAACGAAACTTGCTATATTTCAAAGTTTTCAAACATACAACTTTGTTATATTTGGAGTACGAACAACTCTCGGCCTGGAAAATACTTCTGGAACTTTGCAGGTGGGTTTTTGCCCCCGAGAGCCGAGATTGAAAGTTTTTGCGCTAATCGAAATGTAGCTATCGCTTGTTCTACGAATTCCCAAGTTAGGGAAAATCCAACCTTCTGTTGAAGGAGTAAGAAATAAAAAAGTAATCAAATAATAATTTTGAATAATTTTAATGAGCACCTTTTGGGTCAAGTAAATAAAATATCCAATTACTTGAGTCCCGGGTAAATGGAATCTGCGGTGCCTTCATCTGATTTTACACTATGAGCATTTGAAACTTGAAATAATGCTACAAATCAGAATAGTTACGTTTGTTGATCAAACTGTTACATGTAGGTACTTTTAGCTGCAAGGGGGACTAACAAACATAAGACGAAACGAAAAAAAAATGGAGTAGGTATGGGTGATGTAAAAATATAAAATGAATTTAATTTCAATTTAAATATTTTTAATTTTCCATTTTAAAATGTTTTTATTTTCCATTTTTGTACATATCATGTATATACCAAACAAATACCACACAATTAATTTGGTTGGTATAAGATGGTTTCAAAACCAAAATTACCTGCAAAGAAAAATATCTAAGTCAGGAGCTAAAAACTTAAAGAAGAACATTGTAAAACAGGACATTTCAGTGAGGCGTTAGTTATTCACACCGTTTGTCGGCGACGTAGTGCTGTTCAAATATTCAATGCCGCCATCTTGTTCTTGTGTTAAGCTTGGCTTAACTACAGCCGCAAATGACGTGAGCAGAATGGAAAATGGTAAGAAAGTGTATCTATATGGGGAACACGAGGTTTGCTCTACATATGTTATAAAATCTTAGATAATACGCTCACGCGTAATAGGTAAATAAGTCATAGGCATAAATGTCTAAGAGGTAAGTCGTAGCTGTGGCTTTTAGTAGTGGATTTTCGTGAAGTACAAAATCTTGAGCATAATATAAAATGAGACTAAAAGAGCTAAAGCATAAAACGCAATAAGGGATCTGTAGGTTCCATTCGGTGACCAACTGACACAGTATCTATTGTTTTCATCCAAGATAAGTAACATATACACTCGAAAGAAAAGTAAACGAAAGATTTTACGACAAATATAAAACGGAGTGAACTTTAGATAAGAAAGTAGAGTGTCGTATTTTGATCGTTAAACCTCGCCGGTAATGTATTCGATATAGTTCGATATGTTCGATGTATCAACTAGACTCTAGAGACTCGAGTGGAAAGTTTCCGCGAACTTCCACCGAATTTGTATGTGCGTGCAAGTACACTTGAATGAATCCTGTAATGCAGTTTTACCCACACCTGCTTTGTAGGTTATTTGCTGGAATTTTGCAAAAGAGAATTTAAGTAATAAAATTATTGCTCGCTCATTCCACCTCGTTAAGTTTGGACAGGGTTGTCTGATGCTGTAGGGATGAAGTTTTAAAATTGAAATATGAGTTTTTATAATAACTCTCAGGCATTCATTAACTTTATCTGCATGCGTCATTTTCCTTGAACTATATACATGCCAGTATTTTATTGCTACCTGAATAAAGATTTGTTATTTCCATACTAACCTTTCCCAAATAATTTCAACTATCCTGATTTATTTTTACCATCAATTATGCAAAACGGCAGAGCGTCTAGAAAAACTTGTGAAACAACATCAAAACGAAAATTAACATTGACATAATTTTCCCTAAGAATGCAAGTATCTTAACACTTATTATGATTGACTTAATAAGAAATTACTTGCAGCTTTCTGAAAACCTTGTAATAGAATTAAATGATTTTCTTTTTACTTTCAATAATGTTAAAATCGCCAACTCGTCTTGAGCAAGCGTGGTGATGAACGCTCGTGCCTTCTGTGTATGAGAAGAGACCTCTGCTAGCGAGACAATAATGAAGAGACCTCTGCTAGCGAGACAATAATGAAGAGACCTCTGCTAGCGAGACAATAATGAAGAGACCTCTGCTAGCGAGACAATAATGAAGAGACCTCTGCTAGCGAGACAATAATGAAGAGACCTCTGCTAGCGAGACAATAATGAAGAGACCTCTGCTAGCGAGACAATAATGAAGAGACCTCTGCTAGCGAGACAATAATGAAGAGACCTCTGCTAGCGAGACAATAATGGTGGGATTTGAGTTTTTTTTAATGAGTGAGCATATTTTTCTCTTTTGGAATTAATTTGGTCTGCAGTATTTACTGGTGTATTTAGAGATTTTGGTTGGTTTTGAACATTGTTATTATATCTATAAGAAGCTTGGTTCTTGTTTTCTTGTGGTCTTCAGTTTATCCAGTCTGTTTTTGATTCATCTTAATTTTTTGCATTTCCTAATTTAGTGGGCTTAAAATCACTCTTATTTATGTCAGTTTGCTCGAAATTTTCTTCACCAAACAGGAACAAAATTTATGTAGTCCCAACTCTATGTTTAGTCATTTAACTTATATATTGGCGCAGCCATAAAACATTGACGTGGCATTGCGCCGCATAATCGCCGGCTTTCGATATAAAACGGCGCTTTGTGAGAATTCCCTGGCATTCGCTCGTCGCTTCAAGCTGCGATATGAATATTATTACATTCTTTTGTCCTATATTTATTATTTATTGTGAATTTGTCAATAGTCTGCGTTGTTTCTGCGTTGGTCTGTGTGGTGTTCTATATGTTGAATTGTCAGAACTCACGCGATAACTTGTATTACTACTGGAGCATCAGAGCCTCAAGCGATACTATATGTTTTGTTTACGACGAATCTGCCTTCTGTGTTATACTTTAATAAAATAGAAAATATGTATTGTCCAGGTAATACAGGAAGCAGCTTCACTGGTTAACAGCATGTTAAGACGACATGAGTAGCTTAGAATATTACCTACAGCTAGGTTACATTATAGTATTAGCTAGTGAGCCCCAACAGACAGTCTGTATCTTGGGGCTCGGAGTACGAATTCCAGAGTGGAGACTAGAGAGGTGATTTCAGGTATGGTATGGTACGTGTGTATGTGTGATGTTTGTGTGGTGTGTGTGTGTGTGATGTGTGAGTGGTGTGTGCGTCTGGTGTGGGGGTGCGTCTGGTGTGTGTAAGTAAGTGTGCGTGTTTGTTCCATTGTGCTTCGTTCGAGTTGGTGTCAGGTCAGGATCAAAAACACACAAACGTGTAAAAGACACACAATCGTGTCTTTCACAAAACTAAGAGCTACTTAATACTCTCAAGGCAACCCAAAAATACCTAACATTACTAATCATGCCAAAACTATTATAATGTATAGTTTATTCATGATATTCGTATTATGAAAAAAAAAAAAGATTATTATTATTATCATAGGTTGTTTATCTTTACATACCGAGACCCCTCCGTACCTCGGAAAGCCCGTTAAGCCGTTGGTCCCGGCTGTCATTCGTGGATCTTTGACTGTCGTTACGGGTGGTCAGAAGCCCGATAGTTTGACAACCAGTCTTACCAAGGGTTATCGTATTACCCAGAAACTGGGTTGTGGAGGTCAGACAAGCAGTCACTCCATGTAAAATACTGGTATTCAGCTACATCCGGTTAGACTGAAAGCCGACCCCAACATAGTTGGGAAAAGGCTAGGCAGATAATGATGTTTATTTCATCAACTGGTAATAAATTACTTCATAATTCAAAGCTTTAAACATCCATTCAGAACAACTGATAGCACAAAATATCAAACTAATCTGGTACATTACCGCCAATCCTCGCAACATCAGTGAGCCTCTTTACCATACACCAGTCTATTGTTCTCGTAATCACCAGCGCGTCGGTGATAAACGCAGGCATCTCTGATTTACGTCCGAAGCCACGCCATTAACGGTATTACCCTAACACCGGGGAGTTAACTCAGGAGTTACGACTGATTTGCAACTTGTGCTCCTATGTCTTGAGATATGCTGGCTGGAGATAAAGTGCAGTCAGCGTGAGGAAAACTGTCTTGTTAGTAAGTTTTTTGATCTCATAAATGTCATCGAAATCATATAACCAAGCAAACACAACAACAAGTAATCTCTTAAATTAAATTCCAACAAAACACACCACTTAGAAATCTTCAAAAAATAATCCGCGTACTCTCTAAAGGCGGAGTACTAATAAATAATAGATGGCAAAAGTTCCCGGCTGCTGCGTTCATACAGAAGATTGATCCGCGCATTTCGAATACATTTACATGTGGGAATAAATCATAACACAGGAGCTCATGCCTCGTGTCGATAGGTACAAGAGCAACATGAGGTGTAATTTATATTGTTTGGAGTTTCGTGTGCCGGTGGAAGTGAGGTTACGAATTTTGATACTGTACGTGAGGTCTAGATTGATGTTTTATGTTTCAAATCATATCAAGAACGAAAATTTTAACGAAAAATTCAGGAATTCCTGAAACGAACAGGCTTGAAAAGGAATCAGTGACAGCATGACCTACTTTTACCTTTTTTGAAGAACCTAAACCATTCTGATTTCAATCACGTGGATAACCTTTCCTTCAGCCTAATTCTAAGAAAAATTAGGATTACCTACCTACGAAAAACCGGTCTTCTATAATAATATAGCCGTGTTTCATTTTCAGCCCCGGTCATTGTACTAAAAATCATAAATCACGCCTTCCTTGTTCCACTTTTTACAACATACTAGAATAACAATAGGTAGCGTTACTCCTAAACCTAAAGCTTAGGGTAATAAAAGCCTTACAGGAAAGTACTTCTTGAAGGATGATTTGGCATATTTTTTTTACCGGGAAAGCGAAGGAAGCGGTATATTGCTCCTAACTTTTTGCTATTTACTGAGAAGAACTTGTAAAACTCGACGAGAGCTGGCTGATTGAAACAATACATTCAAAGGTTTCCTTCAAGACTTCGAAAACATCGATGATGGAGGAATTTAGCGAAAAAGTTTTTTAGCTATCATATCGAAAGATAACAGCGCTGTTATTTTGGCTTTAAGAGTAAGAATAGATGAAAATGTATGAGTGTGAATACGTATTGAAAACCGTGAAAGAGGCTTTATTCATGAGAATAGTATATATCATTATGGATAGTTAAAAGTGTGATTCTGCACTTTTTATCAGCACATGGTTTAATTAATTGTGCAGGGTTCATCATGCTTTTGTTTTCATGCAAATGAATAAACATGAGGTTCTTATAGCAGCAGCTTCCAGCTTGTTATGATTAATCAAGTTACTAGATATAGCCAAGACGCTAGCGCTGGTAGATATTGCATAAACTATGTACTGTTATGGTTTGAGTATTTAATTAAATTCGTATGGAATTTAATAGATATCAGTATCAGACTCCAATTCAATTGGTTGGAATTTCCCAGCGGGAGTTATACACAACTTAGATTTGAAGACGAAGTCTGTTGCAGTAAGGCTTTCTGAGAAATTCCCAGGACAAAGAGGTTTGTTGCTAACCACCAATTACAGTTAAAATAGTATTAACATAATTTTCTGCGAAAACTTATAACCCGAAAACTGTTAGTGTTTAAGACATTTTATTTCATTACTGCTGCGACTAAGTCACGTCGATCCGTGAAAGTAGTGGGCGTTGCTTGTTAACACAAAATAACACGACCCGCTGCTAAACCGTTATTTTATCAAGTCACATTTTTGGAAATATACTTGACCAAAGTTGGTGTGGGCACGTTTAAATCCAATACCTTGCAATTGCAAGCAATCGGGCCATCACTGCTGGCCCAGTGGTGACAACCCCGACTAATGAGTCGTAGGTCGTGGGTTGAAACCTAGGCAGGCGCTTTACATTGTGTAAATCATTTCATCACCCCGTTCAAACCGTTGAAGGAAAACATCGTGAGGAAACCGGAATGACATAGAACCAAAAATTCGAAGACATGTGACATCTACCGACCCGCACTGGGCCTGCGTGGTAGATAACAGCCCAATCCCTCTCGAAGAGAGGAAGCATGTGTCCCAGCTGTGGGAACATTATAGGCTGATTATGTATGTATGCATTGATATGAAATAAGCTGTGTTATCATTTACCCGTATCCTGAAAAAAAGAGAGGCATATTCCTTGTATCAGGTTAGATTAAATTAGATACGAAAGTAGGGCTTGAATACTCAATGCCGAGGAGAGACGAAAATAATATTTCTCACTACTCAATACCGTTGTCAATTTTAGAATCGACAGAATACTAAAATATAATAAAAACACAGTCTTTCGGGGCCGTCTTACTTTAGTCGCCATAAGCTTTCATTGTAAAACATTTATTTAACGCATCTTACATTTTTCCGTCTTTATCTCGGCACCGGAATAAAGCGCTCGGATTAGATGATTCGCTTTGCAGCCTTTAGACGGATCGCCCGGTGATTTGTTCACAGAGTTTATTGTTGAAGGATTGTCAAATTTGTTTATAATGAAGTTAATTATTTTGACGAATTTGATTTCAAGTAGAATTGGGTTTGGAAGGGTTAGATGGTTTGTGATGGTGGTTGAATTATTTGTTAATGTTTTTTCTTTAGTTTTTGTTATTTTAAAACCAATTTGTGTAGACCGTAAGACGACAGTGATGGATCTAGGTCGTGATCTAGGTACGTAGTTAGCCTTTTCCTAACCTGAAATATAACGTGTCTAAAAATGTGTGATATAATAATTTACTTACTTTTGTATAACTGGTAGAAAATGCCTATGGCATTAAGTCCGCCTCTGAAATTTTTTGTGCTTCAAGTATTAAATAAATAAACTTATTCTTCATCAAAAACACTATACTTCAGTTGGTATTTCGTGTTACCTACTCCAAGAAAAATACTTGTGAAGCTATATTACAATGAAACTCAAAACAAACAAAATTCAACTTACAAAACATTCTAAAGACACGACTTAACACTACACGTACGACAGAACGCTCTTAACTCCACAGAAACAAATACGCAAGATGAACTACCAACCAATCCCATTACAAGATGAACTACCAACCAATCCCATTACAAGAAACTACAAAACCAGTCCATTTTATAATTTTTCAGGCAAGAAATAAGGTTAGACGAACAGTAATCCTATGCGTGTCTTCATTACCAGCATTAAGGCGATGACTCGACTTGATGAGCTCCTTTGTACCCCGCCCCCCACCCCCACCACCCGTTCTACACCCTGTGACGTCACTCCGCGAAACATTTTAGGCAAATTGTAAAGATGTTGTTCTTTAATTTTGTTTGTACGTGTAGAAGGTAATTTTGTGATGGAGATAAGGATCTTGAAGAGAAATAATGTGTACGTTTGTAGGTAAGCAGACTAGGTGTAATTGTTCACTCTGTAGAAAGTACTAAAAGATATACTTGGCGCGATAAAACGGGGGTTAAAGGATCCGAATTTTGAATAAGAAGTACTGGGAACGAAGCAACAGGAGTATGTATGTATCGTAGCACGTGGCGTTCTGTAGTGTTTGCTTATCCCCATGGGATCAAGGCGCTAGTGTATAGGTATAAGTTGTGGGTTCCAAACATTTCCAAAAGAACTCGGCAAGAACTGGGAGTTTATTATGGCTGCCTGTATGACTGCTCTGAATTAAATTCAACCAGAGAAGAGACACTACGAATAAAATAATGATCTCATAAAACGAACAAGTGGTTCTCGACTAAGCGCATCGGGCATATAGGTAGACATAAGTTGCGTTTTATGTCATGAAAGGATGAATGACGCATACCTATGTTTTAACCTGCTTGTTTGTCAAGCAGGTTAAATCATATAACATCATTTAATAAAACAGACGACACAGACTTTTCTCCTCATGAGCAAGTCACCAGATTCTCAACTAACTAGATTCGCAACTTACCAGACTCGTAACTTACCAGATTCTTCTAATCAAGTAAGAAACCCCATCAATTTCATCGCTGTTCCACGATGCGTGCGCACTAACTAGGCAACAGGATTAAGAGCTCAGCCGGCTTACACAAGTTGTAAGCGTCGCTGCTCGTCCGAGAGTTATTTGTAGGTATCGGTAATGGTTGGAACTTCCAGCGTTTGGGTATGGTGACATATTGGGGACTGGGATTTTTATGGGAAGATATTTCTGTGAATGGAACTGCATTCAATGTTTATTATTTTGATTTGTCTTTTGGGAAACGTTTGCGCTACTGTGAATGTTTCGATTTATGACTTTGGTTATCAACCGATAGTGTACAAGACTGGTTCAAGTATTGCGTTTTGGTGTTCCAGAAAACTTTATGATTACAATAACCGAAATGAGTAATTCCTACGGTAATGTTCATGGTAAGGTCTATTTCTCACTAAAATGTTATTAGGGTTGAACGAATTTTGAACTGAACTGGTTCCTTCAGTCATGAACTGATCAGCTGAGTTCAGATTTCAGAATATTTAAATAGTTATTTAGTTTAATTTTGCTAATCACAGGTTATATTCAGCTATACAATGATAAAACAACCAATTACTTACAACTACAACAACATCAATAAAAAGCTCAACAGTTTCGCATTGCAGTAGCAGGCAGCAGAAAGTTGCGGACACAATTATTACAACGTCGTCGCATGTCAGAGCTCAAATACAAATAGTTTATTATGCTAATGGACGTTTTTCAATTTGAATGCAAATCCAACACGAGACTAACGAGGAATGAAGATGTTTACGCTCAAATTGGAACGTTTACAATATTGTGTTTATTTTATTTAGTTGTTAGGGTAAGTATAATTATTTATCTTTTTTAATCTGGTGGGCGAAGAGCAATGGATGAAGAATTGTAGATTTGTGTGTTACCTCCTGGTGTCGTTTTTGCGATGATCTTCAATGGTCAGTGGTCAATAGCAAAGGCATCGCAGTTGCTTTGGCAACCCAGAGGAAAACTGGAAATATCTCATATGCCCGTAACTACCGCATAAGGTACCCATATCATTCAAACTGCAACACAGCACTGCAGAAAAAGTGGTCTATGGGGAATAACATAATATATTTTTCAACACACTCCTAAAGTGGCTCTTAATGAACCGCTTACTGCCGGTCGATTCTGTAAAAATCTCACCGTGAAAACTTAGGTGAAGTGAACGTGGAGTGAGCTGTCAATAGTGTCAATTCCTAGCAAGAACAAACTCACTTCACCTAAGTTTTTACGGTGAGTTGGTTACAGAATCGCACTGCAGGTCCATAATGCAGTGCATTAAACTTTTTTTTAAATAATCTGATTTGTTCTTGGTCCCAAAATGGACTAAGATCTAAATGTTTAATTTAAGTACAGACGCCAGCACATCAAACTACTACAATCTGTTTTGAGTTTCGGGTAGCTCGATGTGCTGGCGTCTGTGACTTACTGGCGTTCTATTATTCCGGATTCACACTGAACTAATGTATATTTCTCTATACCAATAGTATTTTCTAATTCCATACTAACTAAACTACAATTTGACATGCGACAACACTACGATCAGTAACGTTATTTTGTGTTTATTATATTTTTTATATAGGCTGTTTAGAGGTTTTGCCAGTGCCTTTATTCACACCTGCGCGTGCGCAGAAAAACAAAACCAGCGCGCCATTTTCCATAAATGTTAATTATAATACAAGTTTGTGTTTTCTTCGCAAGTGTGTTGAAAAACGTCGTATGAAACACGTGTGCATTGATCATTACACACTCGGCTTCCTTATCGCGCTCGCCTACTACGGCTCATTCGAATAATACCGCCTCGGGTGCAATGATAAACATAACACACATCATGTATCATAATGTACTATAATAGTGCAACTGTCTGATAAGTAGGTGACCAAACATCATAATATTATTATCCTACTAAATAATTAATAGTTTAATACATAATATAGGTACCACCACGCCACTTATGTAATTACAATTTGGTCCGCTATTACTTCAATAGCATAAGATAATAATCTATCTTCAATAAACCGATATCTGCAATCTGGTCCATTGGAATAATAAATACGGGTCGGGTTCCGATTAATATTGCATTTATACCGACACCGTGACCGTAGGGATTCGAATTAAAATTAAAATTGATCCGAAACTTTTGGCGCACTCCAATTATTTCGTTAATTGGAATACTGGTAGTCGCGTTAATTGTTGTTATAAAGAATCCTTTTTGATGTAAGGACGTTGGACCGTGAATATTGGGCTTAATTACATGATGTTTTTTTTATCATTTACATATTAGCATACTGAAACGGCAACGTGAGGATTCCTACTTATTGCCGTGCGGCCGACGAGATAATGAGTTCTTGACACCTGTCAGTTTCATACAAACGAATACGTGTTTTGTGAATTTGACATTTGGTACTTACTAAATTTTTTTTTTTTTTTTTAGATGACAGGTACTCATTCTCTCGAAAGCCTAAGTCCACATCAAGGCTCAAAAGTAAACAGCTTGTAAAGAATTGTTGTAATTTGAGTAAGAAGTTGTGTTGAGAAAACATTGCAAACGCGTGGTAAATTTGAGTCAGCAAAAACTCAATAATAAACGCTAACGAAACATCCTAACGTGTTTTGTATTTTACAGACAAGCAAAAATATATAATTCCAGCAGTAGTTAAACATAATAGCAATACAAATTGCATTCTTTAACGAAATAAAAATCGTAATAAAAAGCTTGCCAATAAATAGTAGACAAGAACTTTCATTGCGTCCAAACTGAGCTGCATTCAATAACGTATTTTCTATGATAGAAAAATATTAATATCGATATACTTTATAGGAAATAATACTAACAAATATGTCAAAATGTTTTATTTGCAGCATCACTCAATGAAGTATTCGTATTTTATATCGATTTCTTGACATTTTTGGGTCAGTGCGTGCCAAACAAACTGTATTGAATATTTTCGTTTTATTCATGAGCTTCAATAAAAATATACCAATAGGAAATAAGTCACTGTTCTTTTTATTATTCATTTATTTATGTTTATTTTTACCCAACTATGTTGTCTCACTGCGAGGTAAAGATCTCCCTTTCTCCTTTCCACTCCTCTCTTCCTTATGCTACTGTGGACTAATTCCGTCTGTAGTCAGATTGGTCGTTCTTCATAAGAAAAAAATAATATAATTTCATTGGGGTATTCATCATTGGTCTTGTTGGGGTTTCTGCGTCAGGTTGTCGTCGTGTCAGTGTCGTGGGCTGACATTTTGATATCGTTTTTACAGTATTTGATTACGCACGCAAAATACGCGCATTGACGTGGACCTTCAGTTTTTGATGTATTTTTCACAATTTTTTTTTTTTTTTTCACAATGTATTAATATAGCGGTTATAATTTGCGTAAGATCGATGGCGTGTCACCAAGACAATAAAAATCCGTAGCGCGTCGCTAGTGTCACGCGCCGTTGTGCTTGCTCCTACTCGGCGCGTCGCTAGTGTCACGCGCCGTTGTGCTTGCTCCTACTCGGCGCGCCGCCTTCGTGATCGATTGATATCATTTGTCGCGAGTAATGGTGCTGTAGTCGTCTAGGTCTAGTTTTTAAGCTAGGCTGAAGGTCCCATCCTTCGTTAACTTGGATTTCCGCAGCGTACAGATTATCTGACTGGAAATCTATTTTTGATTTGATTTGAAAAAAACGCGTAGCTTCTTCTTCCGAAAATGCAGGAGTAATATGATGACAAATAGATTAACTTGTTATCATAATAGTTGTGTATTCAATGCGTATAATTCCACACTGAAGCATCTATTGTGCTCTATTGGGACAATAAATAATTAATAATATTTAGTAAAGCCGTTTATTTGCATACTACAATAGCTAGTATTGTGAGAATAATTTATGGGTGTTATTTACGTCAATAAGGGCCTCCCCACATCCGTGACTAGTAATTGATTTACATACATAATTAATAGGTGGGGATCCTTGGCGGATTAGCAGTAATTAGGGCAAGCAACACTTCTAGTCATATTATTCTTTGTGTTTTATCTAGAATAGAGCAACCTTGCTATGAGCAGATCATGTACATTCGTAGTAGCACTGTTTTTATTACAATATGTTTTAGCAGTACCAACTTAAAAGCCTATAAAATATTTATGAGGTTTATTAAACCGATTATTCTACTTTCCTACTAACCCTTTTGAAAATACTTTACTCAATCTATGAAAAATGTTGGTAGCAATTGTATCTTCAGCACTTCCAAAGTTCTAATCACTACATAATTATTACAAAACAAAAGTCTCCCCCCGCGTCTGTGTCTTAAACTCAAAAATCACCTAACGGATTTTCATACGGTTTTCAGTAATGGACGGCGCAATTCATGGGGAAAGTGTAGGTGTATATAATTAATTAAAGGTTTTGTGTAAATTGGCTGAAATACCACGATGATTATTATTGAAGATGTCGGAAAAAATCATGCCGACTGGGAGCTTGACTGGCGTGCGTCGCGTAAACCAATCTATGAAAGTATATAAATGGGATTATTTCCGACATCCACGCGGACAAAGTCGCTGACAAAGCTAGCAAAACTTAAAACCGTGTAACTATAACAAGTTCTGAAAATAAACACTTCAAAGATAAATTTATTACGAGAATTTCAGTGAAGCTGTAGGAAACTCCTAGAACCTTTAGTTGAAGAGGTACTTACAACCGCAAGTACTAAAGTCGTTGTAGAAGTACAAAACAAGTGGTTAATACTTAAACATGTAGCATTCTCTATTCGCACGATAATGCTGTTGTTCTTGAAGCAACCACGAACGCTTCTTCATTCATATTATATGTCTAGGATGATCGGGGGAGGGGAACTTTCTAGACGAACGTAGGTAGTTAGTCTGCAAAGTTTTTTCCAACTCTCGACGCAGGTAGGTAGGTAGGGTACTCAGAATGTGTTGAAAGTTGGAGTACTTTTATTACTACTACTATAAGATTGGATGTTACATGTACTTACTTGTTTTCTAGCGTGGTGGATGAGAAATTGAAGTCGTAGAAGATATGAAACGTTTTAGTATGCATGATGTGATTAAGTATGAAACTGATGCTATGAGTAAGAGTTTCTAAATTGAGGGTCGAAGGCTTCTCGAAGGGTGGTGGTGTAGTGTCAGTCGCAATAACTTTTGCTTTTAAAAACAACTATCGGTTTACCTTAACTAAAACACACAGCGTTATTAATAGATTGAATAACAACTTCTATCATTGCATTATAATGATCAGAAAACCAGCTCAACCATATAATGAAAAGAGCAAAAAGCTTAAAAACTTCGCATAAACTATACAAAGCAAACAAATGTAAAAACTTGAACATTTTCCAGGGAACCGCAAACCACGGCCGAGTCTTTCGATTGATTTTAAAATACGAACGTTCGTACCGAAATCAAATTGAACAACTCGATTTAAAAATCGAGTATTTCGCACATCAATGGCCAGCACTGGTTCACTTTGTTCGATATAAAGGTTATTGAATAAATTAATAATACCTACCTAGAGCTTTTTGTGGAAATGTATATTAATAATGGGTTTATTGCTAAAGTTGGGAGTTCTGCAGTAGTGAGTTTTATAAGTGGACGGTGGTAATTGGAAACCTCTTTGGAATTACATATAGTTATGCTTTGTACCGGATTATGGCATGAAGTTCCTATTTGGCTTCGGGATGAAGGCAATTTGCCGGTTTTGTTTGGGTATCATTTAAGCTATCACCAATTTAATTAGTTTTGTGTTTCTTAAATAATAGGGTTTGTCCTCCAAATAGTAGATCTGTCACCAAAATGTAGTCACCAAACAATGCAAAATCAGTTCCACAATAAATCACCTAAAATCCTGAGATATAAGGTCTAGTACCAAATAAATGTTTTTGTATGTATTATAATAGGTGTGTCCTAATAAGTATTTAAGCAAACTAATTTAAAGAGATCCCACAATAAATCACCTAAAATCCTGAGATATAAGGTCTAGTACCAAATAAATGTTTTTGTATGTATTATAATAGGTGTGTCCTAATAAGTATTTAAGCAAACTAATTTAAAGAGATCACCAATAAATCATATTATGTTACTAGAAAATTGCATTAAGTTCAAATAAAAAATTAGGGTTGTCATCATAATGCAAAATCGAGGGATCGATAATCGATTTATTTGGTGACAGATCTACCATTCTGAGCACAGAGCTATTATTTAAGGGATGGTATTTAAAAGTACTTCAATTTATTCCCATTTCATTTACCTAATTTTGCCTGTGTTCCACCAAATATACTGAATGTGCACCAAAATATGTTCATTAAAATATGTCATAACGAGCATCTATTTAACAACTGTTGCAAATTTGTAAAAATAGTAATACACCTAATTTTAAAAACAAGCATTTATTTTTTTAAATAATAATAATTTTTTTTTAAAATAATCTCTTTTTCCATATTTTTTTTCTTTAAAATTTAGTCGTTTCTGGCACTCGCCGGCCGCTGCCGCGGCACCGCTCGCTTCGCTCGCTCGGCTCGTGCGTAGGAGGTCACAGTTTTAACCTAACCTAACCTAAGCATTTTTTTTTAAATAATTAACCTCGTAACTAATTCGGTTCTCGATAATGTCCATTTCAAAAAAATTAAAATAGTAAGTTACAAATATTTTGTAATATTTGGTGCACGATCAGTATTTTTCGGGGAAGAATAATATTTTAGAAATGCATACATAGATGTACCTTTAGATTTTTGGTGAACACAAAAATATTATCCTTATTTAAGTAACAAAACTGTTATTATAAGAACGAAGTTTATATTCATGTAATGCAATATAATTTTATTGGTTATCGATCTCTTATTTTACACATATATTAACATTAATTTGATAATTCATACCTGGGAACAATTTTTGTTTATCTGAGAACGAAAATATTTCGTGGCGATAGATCTATTTATTAGGTGATACAACTTGATGACAAATATAAATTTTGGTGATAGAAAATATAGTTCCCGTTTTGTTTGTGTCGTCGCGGTCGTTAGGATTCGTTAAAAGCAAAGACAGCTGGATTTTCTCGTATTTGGACAAAGAATTTTGCAACTTTCCACGAACTTGCCACAGTAATGTTGCAACAATATTCTACAATATTACAAAAAGTTTTGTGTCCTTCGTGTACGTGGAACATTAAGAAACTTAATGTAGACCAATAATTACGTTTAGGACCCGAGCTATCTTGCTTGCAATCCTAGTTCAGTAGTAGCTAGTAGTTTCAGAAGCAGTTTTTCCCCGTTGTGTGCAAGTTTTAGTACCTGGCGTGTACTGCCAAGCTTCGCATTACACTGCTCACGAGTTTTGGCACGATCTGTTTTGGCAACCATTTTCATACGTTAATCCAAAACACTGGATACTTAATAGTGAATTTCGTATCTTTTCTTTTGTTAGTGTAAGAGACAAAGAAGGTATTGTTTTGAGAATGTCGGAAATGCAAATATTTTACCTTTAAACTGAATCAGAAAACAACTTTGGCCTAGTCTGAGTCTTCTTTACAGAATTCCATGATCAGCGAAAAGCTTGCGAAAAGGTTCATTATGAATGTATAAGTCACTTAGGGCGCATTCCACCAAACTTTTATACCTAGAACAAGTGTTATCCTGTAAATAAATTTCGGATTTTTGACAGTTTTCCTAACTAGAACTGTCATACGTCAATTTTATTCCACGATTAATAGATATCTGACTTTGTTAGATAGTTCACTTAAATAAATGTATGTCGTCCGACCAGGGAAGCATGGTATGAAAGTGAGGAGGCTTAAATCAACAGCGGGTGGCACAAGGTGCCGACGATGATGATGATGATGTCGCGCACCTATAGAGTTGAGTGTTCTGAATTTAGTTCTTATTATATTTTCTCTATGCAAATATTATGATAAGATTTTTTTTCTCAGTTAGTTTTAATCATGGTCTGGCACTTTGAGTAATTTATGCCACCTACCCAAATGTCCTTTCTTTAGTATTGTTCGTCGAATAGCTGAGCTCCTTAAATTTTAAGCTGAACTGCACGATTATTGACAATTGCTTGCACTGATTGGATAGGTCCACTCAATCAATGTGGTCAATTCCTCAAAAGATCATTCAGCAGAAATCTACATGGTTTTTACCATGTAGATTTCTGCCTGAAATGGCCTGACATGATCTGACCAAGATTATGCCTGGATTTTAAAATAGACTGTGAGCTCTGAGTTTGTTCGGCCTTTCTTCTTAGAGTAGTCAGATAGAAACCGCCAACCTCATCTAGTTTTTAAAGTATGATTGACTTGAAAAAGTGTTTGTACAAACCTACTTACAGAAATAAAATCATTAGTCATTGTAATATACCAGTCTTCTACTAACTAAAAACAACACATCATCTATGATGATGATGATGATGAGACTACCTTTTCCGCATAGACTCCCATTCTGTTCGTTGTGCGTGGAGATTCTGGCTAACAGAGCCAGCCTAGCTCCGCCCAAAAGCACAGAAGCTTCCTGGGAGCTTCACAGGCTTCGCGGAGCGACCTCATTGTTCCGATTATTTCTGCACGTCGAGAAGCTACGGCCTTGCATTCCAGGATGATGTGTCCGGCTGATTCCTCGGCGTCAAGTTAGCCCCTGCTAAAAGGGCTGTCTGTGGCGCCTATGTTAAAAAGATGTTTGTTAAGGGGGATAATGGCCCGTAATTGTCCCTAATAATCTAAGGTTATTTCTACTCAGACAGAAGTTTTTTGGTTACCTAATCGCGGGTATATCATTAATAAAGCCAGTTTTGACTGTCTACAGTCTGTTGCCCGTGACCATCTGTTGTTATGGAGTTCGGTCGATCTTTGGCGAATCCACGCACGAAATTGTGAGAAAGGCAGAGGAAGAAGTGGGTACGGGCCTAGCACCTTCATATCAGAGCCTCTCTTCGCAAGTTCATCTGCAGCATCATTGCCAAAGGATCCACTATGCCCCTTGATCCACTGGAGAGTAATACGATTGAACGTCGATAAAGTCTCCAGAGCTAGATGGCACTAAAAAATTTGCTAAAGCTTTGAGCACAGATAGGCTGTCGGATAGGAATTTAATGCCGTAATTCCGGATGCCTAAGCGCTTTACTGCTGTTGCGGCTTATGTTAAGGCAACACATTCGCATACAAAGATCGATAATCGTTTTGAACACAATCATCTACTAAAGATACCAGTGTCACTTACAGGAGAAACAAACAACCAAGTTAAATCAAAACTCACGATCACCATAATATTGTTCAGCGTAATTAAAACAAACATTTCACGCCTAAAATATGGACCGACAAAAATGGCGGTGCAAATGAAAACGAAGTGAGTTGTCACGTGACGCCGGCCATGTTTGCGTCGTAAATGTGATGCTGTCGTCATTATTTGGAAAGGCACGTAGGAGATGTAAACAGGCAGTGACGCAAGTGCTTGTCTAGCAGATAAGCGATTTTGATGACCTTAGGTGAGTTGCTGTGAAAGTTAAAAAATAGGTTCTATTAGAGAAAAGTAAGTAGAAAAAGTATTAGAGCAGGGGAATTTTAAAGTTTCAATCAATCGTAAATAAAATATAGTGCATAATCACGTTTAAAGCAATTGACCTTGGTTGATATCTTTCTCATTAGTTATTAACTTTCTAATGTTTAATTTTATCACTGTTTACTTCTTCATAATAATGAATTACCTTGTGAAATTAATAATGGAAACTGCTAACTGATGTTGTTTCATTATTTATTTTAATATCAAAGATAATAATTTATTCATTTTCACTGTAACTGACAGTTACGTCTTTGATCAAAATGATAAAGTCACATCACAATGAAAGTAATATCAATTGATAATTATTTGCCTCACAATATTATTCACCCACAGAATTCTTCATTAGTGAGGTCTATTAATAGGTCACTGATTGAGGGCGCAAATGATTATGTACTGTTGTTTATAAAATTCCTTATTTTTATTTTCGTCGCAAGTACCTTCATAACTTTTCTTCTCACTGTTAACTTCGGTGATAAATTCTTTTTTATCTGTTCATAATTGTACTTTTATTTTTCGCCTGTCTAAAGTGAAAATAGATAACGAAGTTAACTTTCTCTTCTGAAACTTCTTAACAGTATTTTGATGTTGTTCATTTTGTTCGTTCTTTTGGTCATTAAAAGATAGAATAATATTTTATTAAGCCTATCTAATTGTTCGTGGGAACTTACCGGAGAATGGGCAGCAACGTTCTATTTACATTTTACCATCATACTGCGATCGCCAACCCGAATGCCAAGCGTGGCGATTATGGCAAACCCCCCCCCCCTAAGAATGACAAGCACGAATAATACTTGGCCCCTAGTGCCTGGCGGCGCGCCTACCCTTGGCAACGGTAGCAACCAAGGCCACGGTGAGGCAAGGGATGCTAAGAATCCCCGGAAGAGATCCAGCTACCACAATCACCGAAAACTGGACCAGGCAACATATAACACGCGTACACTTCGGATCGACGAGAAGATCACCGGACTTGATAAGAATTGAGCAGGTTACGGTGGAGCATAGTGGGATTATCTGAAGTCCGAAGAGAGGGAGAGGACTCGATAATCCTCAAATCTGGAAACTTGCTCTCTTTTCGGGAGGGCAATCAGCAGTCCCAAGGTGGTGTCAGGTTTATTTCACAAATCCCTTGTGAACAACATGGTGAAGATCGAGAGTATGTCGACCAGTGTGGCGTATCTTAGGACTCTGAATATCCGCAAAGTATTCGCTGAAGGTCGTACAGGTTTACACCCCGACCTCGTCACGCCCCGACGATGAGGTGGAGACCATTATGAGGATATTTCCAGAGCCATGCATGGCTCCACCATCCACTCACTCATGGACTTCACCGTTGTCATGGGGGACTTTAACGCGAAACTGGGCAAACGAAGCGATGATGAGCTGCGAGTGGGGCAATTTGGAGTTGGATGCCGGAACCACGGGGCCACCTACTGGCTAGTTTTATGGAAAAGGAAGGCCTCTTTATGATAAATTCTTTCTTCAGAAAACGTGAGCACAGAAAGTAGACCTGGCAGACTAAAAACGAGATTGACTTCATTATGTCGACAAAGAAGCAAGTACTCAATGATGTCTCTGTGATCAACGCGGTGAAAACCGAAAGTGATCTCCCCAGCTAGATGGACGGACGACCTAAAGAGGGTGACTGGATGCGGAAGGCGGAGGACAGGGTGTTGTGGCGTAGTCTGGGAGAGGCCTATGTCCAGCAGTGGACTACGATAGGCTGAGTTGATTGAGTAATAGGTAGTCAAGTATTTATTAGAGACCTTTACCGTCGTAAATAACATAGTTCACTCTGCAAAGCAGTTGTGCTTAGGGAGTAAACATACTAAAAGTCTAGCGTGTCTAGGCAGTGAGCCGGGGAGCCACTTTTGAGTTTTTCGCTAATATCTTTAAAACGGTTCATCGTAGAGAAAAATGTCTTCTACCTAATGAAAGCTAATACAATTTTCTATAAATTTCATCTTACACACTTTTTTCGAATTCCTACCCATTTTCGAACTACACGTTCTGGAAAAGTGAAAATTTCCGAAAAAACTACTTTTATCAAACACTAGCTGTTGCCTGCTACTTCGGCGTTATTTCGGGATAAAAGTATTTATTTCAGAATAAGAGCATATATGGTAATCCAGGTCCTAATCCATCAACCTACCAAATTTCATCCAAATCCGTTCACTAGCCGTTGAGTTATCGAAACCGCGGTTTTCGTCTCTGGGGGCGTCTCACACTACGCTTGCCGATACGCGGTCTCCACTCCAGGGCCCTATATCACCAAACTTTACAATTACAATTTACAAGTTAGAATTTACAAAGTGAATTTTACTAAATTTATACATAGCCTGATGCTTTGTGTAACGCTTTTAAAAACGCGAATAAGTTGTAGATTGTAACTCGTACATATTTTTTATTTCTGTGTTACGCAATTTTTTCTACAATTCAACAATTTTGTAGAATTGTAGACTTGTAAAGTTTTGTGTTATAGGGCCCTGGACTCGTCTGCTCCACCGGCCATTGGCCAGTCTACCGAATAAATGCTAAGAAAATGGGCCTAGGCTAGATAAAAAAGGGTGCTAGCACCCTTTTTTATCTAGCCTACCCTAACCTAGAATAATTTTGTGTCGACATAATCATGGCTTTATATAACTTATGTTTACTACAAAAGATCCCTAACCTAAGCCCTAAGATTTATAGCCTTACACATTTAAAGCACTAATTTACTCATACATTAGCCATTCACTGCTAATCTACCATCTAGTTCAAAATAATCACTTCAATGAGAATGCTAATACTCCCATCCCGAAGGGTTCAACCTCCCAAATGACACTTCTAATTTCTCAACCCTTTGTGGTCCAAGATTAGTTAGCCACATAAACTTTACAGCTGCCATCACAGATAGAGACCGTATAACGTTTTGATTAATACAATTTGTGGTTACAATTGATGATACCCGTCTCTAAAGTCTAAAGCAATTAGCGATTTGTTTGTATCTCCATCCATTTTGATTACTGAATTATTACTTTTGCTAAAGTTTTTGTTTTTGTCGGCTGTCTTGGTGTTTGTCTTTGGAATTAGGCTTCGGCACTTCAGCTACTTATTTATAGCTCAAGATATATTTAATTCCATTATAACAATATTTCTGAAAATGATGTCACAACTCTCTGCGTGATTACTTACCTGCTAATGTAAGCTCATTCATAACTTCAGTAACATAATCTTCGTCTAATTTCTTCTAACCTTCGTTTCACGATCCTCTACGTGACTTACTGCCTCACCAAGATTATCTTTTATCTTTGCAAATGTGAGGTCGGCGAGTCAATTATGTAATTATGAAGCTCGATGTTGGCTACCCATAATTATGACCGAACTTGTTCTGGGAGAATTTCGCTTGTAAACGTCGAAGTTTGAAAATTCTCCGGCATAGTTAGACGTAGTATTCGAGCTAGATTTGGCTTGTATTACACTATTATACTACGGGTTGGAATTATTAATTAAAGATGTTCATGAGAGCAGGCGAAAGGGAATACTGTAGTACTCATTTGAATAAGACATTCTGAAAATATTTAGGGCGCAGATTTAGTGATGTCGCTTACCGACATACTTTAGGTTTGCTATAAATTCAAAGCTACACGCAATGTAACTTTGAATAATTGAATGTGAATCCTTGTTTACCTAAGATAGTATGAGGAGTTATAATCGTAAGATTTGGTAAGGTGGTTTTCTGGGCTTGTAACGCAATGAACATAATTATCTGTGTAGCAGATTACCTTTCGTATATTATTATTACATACCGTCATACTGTAATAACTGCCCCATTGGTCTCGTGGTTGCAAGCGCCACTGCTGAGTGTGGGGTCCTGGGTTCGATTCCCGGGTCGGATAAAGTGTTATTGGGTTTTCCATTAAGAATTTCTTAGTAACAGCCCGGAAAGCACGTAAAGCCATTGGTTCTGCGCCTGATCTCTCTGCGGTCGTATCGGATTGCCGTCCCATCAGACTGTGAAAATAAAGGAACAAAGAGTGCACCTGTGTTTACGCACACACTTGTGTACTATAATATCTCCTGCTTACCTAGCTAATCTCCGTTGAGATTGGCCACCGTGACCGAAATCGATCGGGAGGCTACTGCAATAATAATTTGAATTGAGAAAATAGTCATATTCGTAATACAATACATAATTGTCATTTAAAATTCAATCATAACTTTAAGTGCCGTACCTGTGCCAGTGAGAAATAATTCGGTATTTTCATAAATATGGCGGCTTATCGAACGATCGTCAAAAAATTGGAAACCAGTGAAATTAATATTGAATTACAGTTTTAATCTTACAGCGAGAGGCCGCAAAATATTCTTTGATGTCGAAAGTTTTAAAGGGAGTGGTCGGAGCCATACAACGAAGTTAATTATAATATTCTAGTCTAACTTTATTCTCTTTGCAAAATCTAATAGACGGCAAAGTTTACAGATAGTTTGCTTTTCATTTGGAGATGAAATAAAATCTAGAACAGCTATATAAAAAAACTATGTAGGTAATGAGTATGATATCAATACTATAGAAAGTATAGTCAGTGGGTCTAGCACGAACACACAAAATGTAACGTAATATCAAATGATTTTAAAATTGAAAACAGCCGTTTCGCACGTAATATTGACTCAATCTTAAGACTTTCCATTCATCACAGATACTATGCCGCAATTTTTTTTTACCAATATTATTTAGAAATGTTGTTTTTCGATTAAAAAATTGATCGAATTTACGTAACGATTACGTCGCGCGTTGGTGCTGGCACCTTAACGTATATCCATTTAATTACAACTAAACCCAGTCCGACTTCCAACAAAACAACGCAAATTTTTACCTACTTTGCAAGGAAAAAATGTTCATCAAGATGTAGATAGCCAGTGAATCTATAGTACGAATTAACCTCAATCGTTCCTGCTGCAGTGAGGGTCTAGATACAATAGACTCAGAGGTACTACAACTTATGTGCGATAAGATTCTATCGCTACCAAGGTGCCTAATAAAGGCGGTAAACGTAGCGGAAGAATATATTTGGGATGTAAAGTAAAGGTTGGGTTAGCACTAGAGATTAACACCGATGAAGAACTAAGTAGCGAGCCTAATTAAAATGCTGATTTGACAATATTGCGAATGGTAATGAAGTGTTGCAGGAATGGAGTAAATGTACTGGAACTAGGGCGTTTTATTCTCTCGCTAAAGATAAAAGAAAAAGCTTAAAGTAGATTATCTAAATTCAGTCAATCAAATTATTATTTGAATTTGATGAGTGTCGAGGTGGCAACTCGTAAAATACTTACGGTAATACTCCATTATCGATGTGAAAGTGAAGTCTCGTCTCTGTGAAATGGTTTTTTATATGCATTAAAAACAAAGAAATCAGCACAGATTTAGATTGTAAAACAGCACTCTAGATTTGCAATCGAAGTGAAAACAATAGACAAAGCAGAACCAAGCGTCCGCTTTGTGTGTCATATTCGATTTAAAATCCTTCTGATCCGTGAGTTATTTATAACTAGAGGTTATAACATTTCAAAACTTAGTGGTTTATTTATCAAAAGAGTTCATTTACACCGTAGCAAGGGGAATCATAGTGCAAAGTTATAATTGTAACCTCTTCAAGCGTTTTATTAGCTCCAAAATATTTTCGCTTCCCAAAGGATTCCTGCGAAATGTTTAATTAAAACTTTGTTTTGTGTAATAAAACCTGTCGGTATCTGGGTACAATCTGTCAAAGTTGCTACTAATTAGCCGTGAGGTCCTTGGCTATCAGTTTGAAGTTTTACTCATGAAAATTGGGAGCTCCAACAATTCTTAGACGAAGATTTGTGCTTAGAATAAGAAAGCAAAGTTGATGCACTGAAAGAGGATTACTATAATATTATTTTTGTAATTAGGATTATGGTTATTTTTTCGTTTTACTTTTGTACCAATATATCTGAATGTTTGTAGGTACCTAAACGTGTTGACACAATTGTTTGAATCGAACTACCTTTTTTTTTGCGGATGGGAAATCATCAAATGACCCCTCCCGCTCTGGGTGGAGCGGAGCTGACTAAAATCCACCCGTGTTCCTTCCTTAACCCTTTGTGTTCCGGGACAGCGGTAACCCTTTCGGACAATCCTGCTGGAATCGAACTACCTGCATTTTTAATTTGATCCTTATTCCGTAGAGTATTCTCTGACAGATCTCGTATTTTAGTAAATTTCATTAATTTGCATTTGTATAATATAATAGAGGGTGGCACGGACATCGATGCGCAAACTGTTGCCATGGATTCAATTCATGAGTCTGAAACCACAAGCGTTGAAATTTATCGCCGGTTATTTAAAAAAAAAATGCTGTTCCATATATTTTGGCCGCGTAGGCATTACACTTTTATGAAACAGATGATTTTTTTTGATAACCGACGAAAAATTTTTACTCTAGGGTATAGAATCATATCCTGAATTCATGGTTTCAGTTTGCACCACGTCTCCCTGCCACCCTGTATACACCGAATGTTTTTTTTGGTCCTTCGAGCCGGATAGTTTAGCATAAGCACAATGGAACTGCAATATTGCTGTCTATTAAAACATACCTCGTAGGTTACATTCACCTAGTATGTGTTCTATGTGTCCTTACGTTTACCCCAGAGCCTAAGCCGACAAGTTGCCACGCTTGTTATCTCATGTTCTTGTGCGCTTATCCATGTTGTGCGGTTCTTAGCCTAAGTTTTAATCCCTATTTGTCTAAAGTAAAATTAATTTTAGGTTAAATTGTTAATTTATTAGTTGCAAAATTTTTAGTAGTAGGTACATAGACGTGAGTCGTGACCCCAACTGTTGTCTTAAATTGTTGACTTGTTTTAACTATTGATCAATTATAATGGGTTATTACTACAAAGTTTTCTAATCAGACAACTAGTTTGGAGATACTAACAGGATTTAAAACAAAATTATATAAATTGAAGTAGCATCTTGGTTTCTGTTTTTTGTTTTGTTCGTTGTTTTAACTCTTTGTGTCTATTGTCGATGAGAAATGATTGCCTTTTTAGCATACGAAGTAAATAGACCCTTTTTCTACCGTTTTCAGTTGAAGCTTCAAAATCTAACACCCTATACCCTACATTGGCATTGTTTGAATAAGAGGTTATTTGCAAAATTAATTCATATCGTTGTCATATACATATTCATTGGGGCCGCAAGTAAATTTTATTCAAAGTCAATCCACCCTTTTGGATTATAATAGACGATTCGGTAGCAAAAACTGGGTATTGTTATGTCTGAAACCTAAACAAATGAATTTGCTATGAAGTCTGGGTAGTAATAATAATTGTGGTACCTAATTTTATGATCGTCTTATCGCACTAGTTCAGCTGGCTCTTTGTTCTGTTGTGAAAAATTTACTGGTTGTTTTAGTTTCGATCAGCGAGAATTTTATTTTGCATGACGTATTTTACAATTTGTTTTTAAGTTGAACTTTTCTCTCTTCATTTAAGCATGGGATCAACTTTTTATCACATGATTTGTGTCACACGCAAAATACCCATACATTTTGATTCACCTCCATCAGATTTACAACTGATTGACCTACGGGGTGGCTGCGTAAAACACAAACAATGGACATTTATTTGATTGCCATCATTTTGACAGTTAATCCGAGTAATTCATCAATTCGTCCTACATGCCTACGGCCCATTTAGGACAACTTTCAGAAAGTCAAAATAAATTATATTTTCATTCTGCAATTCGTCCAACAACGTTACAATCAAAATGAGAAAAGGTACAATCAGTAGCAAAACTTTTAGAGTGAAAAAAAAAAGAATTTGTTACAAAATATTTAATCATCACAACATTGTCACAAACAGAAATCACAAATGTGACACCATAGACACACGAGGTAATAATGAACATTCATACATGTAGGTACGTTTAATAATAATAAACCTAAAATTATAAAATAATAAGTAATCGCCATAAAGATATTAATCAACAGATATAAAGAAAATACTTAACAATTACGAAAAAGTAAATAATTAAAACTCTTGAAAAATTGTGTTTAATCTTATCTTGCTAGCTGTATGCATGAAATGAAACGTTGATAAAACTTTAAAGTTCCATACAAAAAAGAAACGTGGGACAACATGCAGAATGAAAATATAATTTATTTTGATTTTCTACAAGTCATCCTAAATGGGTCGAAGGGGTCTCCCTTGTTTTGCCGAAAAGATTTTGCCAAATTATCACTTCCCAAACAATTTTCCGCATAATTTCATTTGCCAAATTATTACTTAGCAAAAAATCTCTTCACAAATAATTGTAACCCAAACCTAATGTTTGGCAAGTGAACGTTTAAACAATAACTTGTTTACCAACTAGTACTTTTACCAATTTTTATTTAGTTGGAATAACTCATTTTACGCAAAATTACATTTGCCAATATTTCAGTTGGAATAACTCATTTTACGCAAAATTACATTTGCCAAATATTTAGTATCGTCAGTTTTCGCAGTTTTAAGGCAGCCATTTCAAGCATAAGATCTAACTTTGAAGACGTTTTATTACAAGGGTGTTTTTTCCACTTGGGACAAATTCTAAACAGGTAATAATAATATTAAGTATTCTGGTAGTATTTTTTAAAATAATTAATCTCGTCTAACTAGTTCAGTTTCGGGTAGACTTTTTTTCCATTTTTTTTTCTTTAAAATAATAATAATAATAATAATAACCCCACCGCTGTATCTCTACGTTGACGTCGTGGTGGGGCTTGCGTGCTTCAATGAGCCCTAGGTCTATGCCGGTAGAGTTGACAATACCGAGATAAATCTAGGGTGAGGAGCCGGACCAAGAGAGATACCATCCAAGCCAAGGTCGCACATGCCGAGGGCTGCATGGCTAGGGGAGAGGTTAGTCGTTAGTGTGCCAACTCTGGATAGTAGGGGATCTCCAGTTTTATTTACCCTTGCCACAGTGAACGCAGGGCTCTGCTGTGGTCGACTTTTTTAGTCCCTAGCTTCTCGTGGGAATAGTATGATAACAAGATCAAAAACAAAAAAACTAATTCAGGCAAATAAGCCTTCAGCAGATGATGAAATATCACCAGTTTCATCATCATCCTCTCCGAGGTCCATATTTTCATCAATCGTATCATCACCACCTTCATATTTATCACATTCATCAAGATCATCATCATCATCGTCACCAAAGTCAGTAGACGTTGTGTCGGAGGCTACTACTGCCATTAACCCGTCACCCGCTACTGTTAAATCCAATACGCGTAAAAAATGGAGTGAAGACATGAACCAATTCATTTGGCGTACGTATTTAATTATCACCAATCTAGATACGGAAAAAAATTCATATCTTACATCATTGCACCAACAATTCATTAACAGATTTCCACAAATGAATGTCTCGAAGCAAAGAGTTGGAGATCAACGAAGAGCAATAGTTCACAAAAAATTACTTTCGGCCACCACACTTGAGAAAATTAGATTAGAAGTAAGCAGAGAACTACAAACAGACAACACTAACTTAGATACACACATTAGGACACCGTTGCATTTAAATACAGTTCAGAGCAATACACATTTACAATCGGAACCAAAAAGTAGAATGAGATGGTCAAACCAAATGAACGAAACTCTAATAAAATGCTATTACATTACTACGAAAATGGAAACAGACATGACTGTCTGGAGGACAAAATTAAGAGAAATGTTCATTGAATTCTATCCACAATTGTCACATTTATCTGAGCAGAGAATTTCAGACCAAAAAAGAGTCGTCCTAAATAACAGAATGATATCAGATGCACGACTTCAAGACCTAAAAACATATGCAGAGAGTACACTAAACCAAACAACTCCATATAGGCATTCAGAATATCATTATTCACATATAGCTGCAGAAACCCCAACACAAACATCCATAAGTAACAACACCGAAACTGCATACGTTAACCAATCACATACACAAGAAGTCGAAGTAGAAAATGAGCCCAATTTCCTGAATAGCATTGATTTTGAACCGTTGACCAACAATATTATAAACACAGAGCACAGTACCTCAAATGTAGAAATAAGTCAGGAAAGAAGTCAAGAACTACAAGAAACATTCTCTCACACACTACAACATTTCACAAACATTCATCCCACAAAAAGAAATTACATACCTAAACAAAAACCATCAAAAAAATTGGCACAAATAGTAAGCTACATTAATAACGTCATCCTACCAAAATATGCCAATGCAGATACAGATTTCGAAACCTTACAAACAGTTATATATAGTGCTGCTTGGACAGCTGCTAAAACGAATGGAAGTAAACTTTCACATGTCACCTCTGATAATCCGACTAACATTAATCTACCACAAATTAAGAAACCTAAATGGCAGAGAAGGTTAGAAGTGAGAGTTAAAGACTTAAGAACAAAAATCGGCAGACTAACAGCGTACATGCAAGGAAACAGAGGTTGGAAGCTTGTTAGAGAGGTACACACAATTTTAGAAAAATATAAAATTCACTCAACTCATGAAGAACCGAACACACAACTCACACACTTTTTAGACACGCTTAAGCAGAAACTTACTCTTGTAAACAGTAGATTAAACAGATATAATAAATGCACACTTCGGAAAACTCAAAACAATAAATTTAAAAATAACGAAAAGCAATTTTATCGAACATTAAAACAATCTACAACAAACCAAACAGTACCCAGCGAAAGTGAAAATAACACTAACCAGTGTTTACCATCAATAGATGAATTTCGACAATTCTGGTCAAGAATTTGGGAGAGGCCAATATGTCATAACACAGAAGCTGAGTGGATTAAAATAGAGACAGAAAACCATAGGCACACTGAACAAATGGAGTTTGAGCATGTGCCAATAGAAACTTTTCATGACGTCCTTCAAAAACTACACAACTGGAAAGCACCAGGTTCAGACAACATTCACAATTTTTGGTATAAAAAATTTACCCACATTCACCCCTACCTCTATAATTACATCAACACCTTCATTAAAAATCCAAGTATGATGCCTTCATACATAGCGGAAGGAATTACATTTATGGTACCAAAAGACAGCAGCGACAGCACAAACCCAGCAAAGTACAGACCAATAACATGCCTACAAACAATATATAAAATAATAACCTCTTGCATCACTCATAGCATTTATCAACATCTTGAAAGAAATACAATATTATCCGAAGAACAAAAAGGCTGCCGAAAGTTTAGTCAAGGCTGCAAAGAACAACTTACAATAGATTCCGTTATACTTAAGCAGGTCCAACGAAAAAAAAGAGATCTATACACTATGTATATAGATTATAAAAAAGCGTACGATTCGGTACCACACACGTGGTTACTTGAAGTTTTAAAAATGTATAAGATAAATCCTTTAATTGTAAGCTTTTTAAATAACACCATGACTCAATGGACAACTCGCTTACATCTTAAATCACCTTCAGGTATAGTTGAAACTGAACCTATAAAAATCCAAAGAGGAATATTTCAAGGAGACTCACTTAGCCCATTATGGTTCTGTCTAGCCTTAAATCCCTTATCCAACAAATTAAATACACTAAAGCCGGGATATAACTTACCATTTAATGACAATACAGATGACTTACAGACTGACAGACAAAACTGTAAAATTAACCACCTACTTTATATGGACGACATAAAATTGTACGCTTCTACACAAGATGACTTAAATAAACTCGCAGAAACCACAGACGAATTTTCAAGTGACATTAGAATGGAATTTGGTATCGATAAGTGCAAGATCAACTCAGTCAGGGCAGGCCAAACTTACGAACATTCATACACCATACAGACAGGTGATATTATAGACTCTTTAAATGAAAACGAAACATATAAATATTTAGGATACATACAAGCTCAGCAAATTAAACATAAAGAAATAAAAAATAAACTTACTCAACAATTTAAACATAGGCTTAAATCCATTTTTAATACTCAATTGCATTCCAGGCATACAGTTAAAGCTATTAATACCTTTGCAATTCCCGTTCTTACATACTCCTTTGGTATATTAAGCTGGACCAAAACAGAACTAAAAAACCTACAACGCGTTATTAACACCACTTTGACCAAAAATAGGAAACACCACCCTCGATCTTGCGTACAGCGACTAACACTGCCTAGGAAAGAGGGAGGACGAGGCATAATAGATATTACGAACCTACACAATAAACAAATAAGTACCCTAAGAACATATTTTAACACAAAAAGTACCACCTCTACTCTACACAAAGCAATTGTTCATAATGACAAAAAACTGACACCGTTAAATATGTTTGACAAAATTACACAAAGTAACGAGAAACAGACCGACCGACAGACTAAAATAACGGAGTGGACCCAGAAGTCACTCCATGGACGACATCGCCAAGACCTGTGCCAACCCAACGTCGATAAATTAGCGTCGAACGAATGGCTCAGCCGTGGAGATCTTTTCCCTGAGACTGAAGGGTTCATGACAGCAATCCAAGACCAAGTAATCGAGACTCGCAACTACCAAAAGCATATTATGCGAATCCCCATTTCAACAGATATTTGCAGGCGATGTCATAGTTCTTCCGAAACTATCCAACATATTACTGGAGCATGTAGAGCAATTGTTCAGACTGACTATAAGCACAGGCACGATCAAATAGCCAATATAATCCATCAAAAACTTGCTATAAAATACAAATTAATAACTACACCTCCAGTGCCTTACTACAAATATAATCCTGAAATAGTTCTTGAAAACACAACACACAAGCTATACTTTGATCGAGCCATCCTCACAGACAGAACAACTCATTACAATAGACCAGACATAACTTTACTAGACAAAATTAATAAAACTGCGCAAATCATTGACATAGCAGTACCAAACACACACAACCTACAAAACACTATTGCAGAAAAGCTGTCAAAATATACAGACTTAAAAATGGAAATTAGCCGAATGTGGCGATTAAGCAGCGTTGCCATAATCCCAGTAGTAGTCTCAACTACGGGTGTCATTCCCAAACAACTGCACCAATCTTTAAAAACGCTAGACTTATCTCCTTCCATCTACCAAACTCTACAGAAAGCCGCCATTCTGAACACTTGTAGAATTGTTCGAAAATTCCTTCAGAATGACAATGATGCCCAAATATCACACCCACAAACATCATCAACAACACAAAGTCTAAACATATCATCACATCATAATATCTTATCATCTATCGCTTAGGATAGCACTTGGCTTCGGCCCGTGTTATTCTATAAAACCGGCACATCAAAGCCGAGATACAAAAATGTATACCAACAAATAATAATAATAATAATATTCCACAACTATCACACAACGCCGTCTAGTCTCAAGCTAAGCAGAGCTTGTGTTATGAGTACTAGACAACTGATAAACATACTTATATATTTCTAAATACATACATATATAGATAAATTACACCCAGACACAGAACAAATGATCATGCTCATCACACAAACATTTGTCCTGGGTGGGAATCGAACCCACGACCTCCGGCATAGCAGTCATAGTCACTGACCACTAGACCAACAGGCCAGTCGTTGTCCAAATCTAGTCGTTTCTGCCGCTCGCCGGCCGCTGCCGCGGCACCGCTCGCTTCGCTCGCTCGGCTCGTGCATAGGAGGTCACAGTTTTAACCTAACCTAACCTAAGCATTTTTTTTTAATAATTAACCTCGTCTAACTAATTCGGTTCTCGATAGCCTGTTAAAAATAATATCTTTTTTCCATATTTTTTTTCTATATAATTTAGTCGTTTCTGGCACTCGCCGGCCGCTGCCGCGGCACCGCTCGCTTCACTCGCTCGGCTCGTACGTAGGAGGTCACAGTTTTAACCTAACCTAACCTAAGCATTTTTTTTTAAATAATTAACCTCGTAACTAATTCGGTTCTCGATAATGTCCATTGCAAAAAAATTAAAATAGTAAGTTACAAATATTTTGTATTAAATAAATGATTATTTTAAAATAAAATTGCATTTTTTAATTATTTAATTCCCAAAAAAAAAATCTCAAAATATCTTATTTATGCCTTTATATTTTTTGTCATAACAAATCGTTTGACCAAACGTTTATTGTCTAAAGATTGTTAGCCGTAATAAATCATTTGATTAAAACCCAAATGCCTAAATGACATTATCCTTAGTAATATTCTGCCAAGTAAAAATTTTACCAAATGAAAATGTGCATACTAAAATTATTCCAAACATTGCATTGGTGTAATAAAAGGTTGCGAAAATTTGTTTGGGTATTGAAATTTTGGCAAAATCTTTTCGGCAAAACGGCAGGATCCCGGGTCGGAGGCATGTAGGACGAGTTGATGAATTACTCGATAATCCATGTTCACTGTGTTATAATTTATTGTACCTTGTTGAGCAGACGAATTTTACAAACCTGTGAAGCAATGCGTTGTGAATTTTCTTCATCAAAACTACGGGATTGTGATTAAAAATGTGTTACGAAATGAGGGTGCTGATTAATCTTATGCCAGATTGATCACCTTACTCATTATTTTACCTTTGTAAAACATTTCAGCTTCCACTTATTGTAAATTTTGAGAATCACAAATAACTGTAATGAAAAATAATTAACCCCATCCTTCCTGCCTAACTATTCTCCTAAGCCGATAACTCATTTCTCCGTCACCGCAGGCAATAACTCTGTAATCCTGTTGTCACCGGGTCAACATACAAATTGTGCCGATCCTTCCGTTCCTTGTAATATCACAGCACCTGCACTGTGTAATTTATTCCATAAATTAATAAGGCGCTGTTCCACGGTGCGTCGTCGGTCCGTCGGTCCGTCGGTGCCGCATGCAAACAATTGATAGTTACAAGTTATTGCGCTGTGATGGACTGGATTAAAGTTACGTTATAGTGGTTATGTTGGAATGAAATGTCGGGTTTTGCGCTTTATGGGTGATGGATGTCGCATGAAATGGATGTTATGGAACTTAATGTATTTAAAATGGCCACGTTCAGTTTTGGTTTGGCTCTTGGTTTGCCTTTCACTGTTGTAGAAAGATCACAAGTTACGACAATTTTTGAATGCTGACATGAGTGACATGCATTTTATTTCCAAAATGCTAACAGTAGGAGTAATACACTAATAGTAGGAGTGGCTTTCATTTTGACAGTCGATCACATCCATTGCGCTATTTACGTTGCTGAGAATATGAAGCAATGGATTAGCAATATACTTCAAAAATATTCAGATTGTGATTCATAGTATGTTACACAATAATTATAGTGCAGAATAGAATGATTACTTTAACTGGTTACTGTTCTGGTATTGGTAGGTAATGGAATAATTTAGTATGTAGGTACCTATTTCTTACCTAAGTCGCTCAAATTTAAAAACTAAATGGCTAATACACGTTCAGGGAATAGGCTATTTGACTGGTTTCTGATAAACATCTCAGATTATTTAATGGTGTCTAACGAGCCCACATAAACCTATTACTACAAATTGCATAATATATTTCTTTTAGAAAATAGTAAATAAAAATGTACTGTTTAAATAAGCCTCCAAAACGCTATCTTTAACAATATGGCGTCGTGACGTCACAATACACGTAAACAAACGTTGAAACGGTCGAGATACCTACTAGACAAAAGTCATCGGTTCTGTCAACGACAGAAATTGACTATATCATGACGTCATCATAAGTTCAGCCAATCCAGACCGTTTTCGATTAATGAATGAAAATGAACGAAAATGATGAAGTTTTTTCGGGATTTTTTTAATAAATAATACATTGTTTTGTAGTAAAATTAATGCAAATCGATTTTAAAAGCGATAATCTATACGAGTGTCAATAATTATGACCTTATTTTTTACATTGTCAAATAACCTATTATGCCTCCAACATATAGTTCTTCAGTAAGCAAAACACCCGTAATAAAATAAAAACATAACATAAATAAGTAACATTCCCTCCGCGTCATTATTAGCATACAAACTGAAATAAATAACACTTTCCACACGAGAAAACGAGTGTAAGGAAAGTAACCACTTATTACCACTCAAGTAGTATGTTAATGCCGTAACCGTAAGGCCGTATGAAAACGTTTACCGTGGAAATTATTTATCGCCGGCCGTCGCGGCCCGTCGCGGCCTGTCGCCATTTTTTATGGTGGCCATTTTTGTCCCGGACATTTGCGGACTAATTTGCCTTGGCCCTTTTGTCCTTTTGTGTTGTTGAATTAAATTATTATTTTCCGTATTAAGGATTATGTTTGGGTAAATTATTTTGTCTGATTTAGAGTTTTTCTCGGAATTTTGAAAAGGGTATTTCTTTTTCACTAATGATTTTTATTGTTGCGAGTAATGGTTACTATTTGATTGAATAGAATAATAAATCTTAATGATTAATATATTTTTAGAAAAAGATATACTTTTGGGGTTCACGGAACCGGTCGCCCGTGATACCTTTTTAGGGTTCCGTACCCAAAGGGTAAAAACGGAACCCTATTACTAAGACTTCGCTGTCCGTCCGTATGTCTGTCACCAGGCTGTATCTCATGAACCGTGATAGCTAGACAGTTGAAATTTTCACAGATGATGTATTTCGGTTGCCGCTATAACAACAAATACTAAAAACAAAATAAAATAAATATTTAAGGGGGGCTCCCATACAACAAACGTGTTTTTTTCGGCGTTTTTGCCTTGTGTCTATCACCAGGCTGTATCTCATGAACCGTGATAGCTAGACAGTTGAAATTTTCACAGATGATGTATTTCGGTTGCCGCTATAACAACAAATACTAAAAACAAAATAAAATAAATATTTAAGGGGAGCTCCCATACAACAAACGTGTTTTTTTCGGCATTTTTGCCTTGTGGTACGGAACCCTTCGTGTGCGAGTCCGACTCGCACTTGGCCAGTTTTTTGTATAATTATTATGACAGCGAATTTTAACTTCGCGCAACCAAACTTTCCGTTTTCAAAGAACCATAGAAGCTTCACTTTTATCGTTTGATATTTCTGTGGAAGTTCACAAAATCATAACCTTCTTTTTTTTGAAGTCGGTAAAAATAGTACAACTATTCTTTGCCAAACTCTATTTAAAAGACCTCAGGACAAAATCCAAAAGGTTTCTCGCTACAAACATCGTCAGCAGATAAAAATAAGCACGAACAACCAACGCTAACGAAAGAGGACAGTATTGTATTCTGTGATGTTTTTGACAAAAAGAGAATGTTGTTGCATGTGACATCTTTTCACGAAAACATTAAAAAGACAAAAAACATTCTCGTAACCGGAACGTTGGCAAACTTTTATGTTAAAATGAACAAAATAATATTTGTTTAAATAAAAATATACAACACCCGTATAGTGCTTGTCATATATCTAAGAGTCACTGGTTCTCAATATTGTGCATTTTAATAGTATCCATTATTGTTCTATGTCCGGATATCTGTACCATAGAGCTAGCCATGGTGTAAGTTTTACTTAAACCCCTATAAAGATTGATTTCACCAATGAAACTGAACGCGATCAGCACATCTAAACCGTGTTCAAGAGCTCTCAGTGTCATTGTTGAGGAATGTTGTCATACTCAGTCAGATTAGGATTCGTGATCAAACAGGGTAAAATTTTAACAGTTTCGTATTTTACAAGCTTAACAAAATCGCCAATAAATCAAAGAATACAAGACGTAATAATATAGTATTTAAAATTCACCTGTCGTACGAAACTGAACGGTTTCCTTATAAGTATGGGCTAAGATCAGCAGAGTCCCAAGACATGATGCCGTGATGGCTGAAACTGTGCTAAGCCCTTAATGTAAGGGGCAGGACGTGAGCGAAATTTTACATGCAGTCATTCTCTTCCTCGTTTTAAAACAAAAGACATGGTCTACAGTTTGAATACGGAAAACGGCATTATCATGGTGTTTAAAAAACTTCAGCAGGTATTGAAGCACTCTCATTGTTGACAATTTATATAACATACTGTAGCGATTATTATGATTGCAATGTGTAAGTCTTTAAGGTGAACGGCAATGATTACCAACTTATTAAAAGCGAAAAGTCAGACACAAAATCCCACAAACAATGTGTTAAAATTACTAAAATTCACTCACAGACAAAGAAGAGCCTAAACCGCTGGATTAAGAAGAATTAAATTTTGCACAATAGTTCCTTTTGTAATAATAATAGATAATGATTTTTATTTCGGACCAAAGAATCCATAGTGTTGGCAACATAATATTAAAACAACTTAAGTACCAAGCACCCTCCGCACAAACTGCGTTACAATTGGAGAGCCGAAACTCTGCGCTACAGTTCTCAGGATGCTGTTGCGACTGTATCTTACTCTCCTCAGTAGTGATGCTGTTGTTTTGCGAATAATCGCGTGAAACCCGTCGGTACGAGCTTGAGCTACATCCTGAAACCATTATTGTACTGGACGCGCAGGACATCCAGCGACCTTTTAGTGTAATGAAGGTCAGCACTAAGAAAGGGTTTTTGAAAATTCATCCCTTAACTAAATAGATGATAAAAGTTTGAATGGAAGTTCGACATTTTGCCGATGGGAAATTCCATAATCCAATTGATTTATGATATATATTGAAGCCGTGGTAAACATCACATCTATTATAATCATTATCTTATATTCATTTAATTTGCAACTTCGTAATCATCATCATCATCAGCCTAAAGCAGTCCATATGTCCAGTGTTGGACACATGGACTGCTTTGCTGAATTGCACGACCTTTGAATGAGATCTCATTCCGGATTTTATCCCTCAGAGAGACTCCAAGTATAGCTCGTTCTATATCTCGCTGAGTTACCTTGAATTTATGGATCAGCCGTACCTTGAGTGTCCACGTTTTGGCTCCGTAAGTCTTAACAAGCAGAACGCAGTGATTGAAGACTTACTAAAGGCCAATTTAAAAGTTTCAGAAACGCTTCCAGTCTATCTGAAACAGTACAAACCAGGTTAAAAAACGTGTTGACAGCTTCACATATTTGTATACCGGTGCGCTTTGCAAATAGTTGGACATGTTTTACCTATGAGCTCGCCAGAATACTGTGCGACACAGAATACGTGAGAGTAATTTATTACAAAGATTTTAACTGAATTTTTGAGTACACAAAAGTTCAGTTAATTAATAAAATGAAGTGCATTACGTATTTTTAGGGTTTCGTGGTTATTAAGAAACCCATATAGTTTTGCTATATCCGTCCGTCTGTCTGTCCACGGCTTAGCTCAGAGACTCTTAGTACTAGAAGGCATTGCATAAAGGTATGTATACCCATGCCAAAGTGGCATGGGTATACATACCTTGCAAGACTTACCGTAAACTATGGGGTTACTCTGAATAGCGGGGTGACTTTAATCGAAACTTCCATTTCATATAAAATTGCGAATTGCGTAAAACGACACGCAATTTGTTCGTTTTTTTTTTCTAGGTTAGCAAAATTGAAGAACTGTTGAATTGAATCGTTTCTTGAGGACACGCTGGGAATTCACCAATGATTTTAATTGAAATATGTAATTATATTATTATTCTCTATTTACAGCTACATAATTGTGCTGCAAAACTTCATGTGTACTTAATCATTGTGATGGTACCTATAATAAAATTTCTAGATAAACTCCATTATGTGGCCTAGTATCATTATTGTTTTTCTAACGTCAAAATTAATGCAATAAATTGAGTTTGTTTAATGCGGGGTGTCATTGATAGGGTATATGGTGTGAGATTGATCGGATGATGTCGCGAATATATGAAAAGAAACTTGGGTCCCGTGAATACGAAAATTATTCACAACCGCGAATAAAAGAAGCGCTTAGTCAAATAGTGGACGGAAGTTTAAGCATTCTTTTTAAGTTTTAATTTAACTTTTATTAGATCAAAGTTACCCCTTATGACAAAAATGACAATAATTATTTTTCCCGTTGGCAGATTTTGATTTTTAAAATTGTATTGGCATTATAATTGGGGTAACTTTGTAATTACGCAATTAAATCCCCAAGTTTATTGCGTAATTCCAAACTTATCAAAGTAACCCCATTCTACGTATAACTTTGATCAGACAGTTTTTTTTTTCTCAAAATCAAGCCATATTTTTTCATTTATTATTACTTACAGAAATCGCGAGTATAGTCAAAACCGATTATTAGACCGATTATATATTTTTTTACAATATTGATCAAAGTATGGTTTATGGTACTTCTCCTTTCGGGAGAGACCAAACTCAATTCGATGTAGGTAATTTACCGATAACCGTTTTATGTTAAAGTAAATAAATAATCCATGAACCCGCACTGGGTCCGGCCGCTTGTGTCCTGTCCCAGCAGTGGAACCATTGTAGGCTGATTAAGTGTGTATTAATATGTGAAAATAAATAATTATAGGTGGACAAGAATAGGTAATAAAAATGTTGTTTAATTCAGAGTTCATATATATTTCAACATTACAGTAATCTAGTTTAAAGGATACTGTCATTTTTGTCAATCACACATTGTAGTTTTATTTATCGTATTTGTCTAGTTAACATTACCTTTCGACAATATTGTGATCCGAATTTATTTCCCAATTGGCTCTCACAAGTTGCGCTAAAGTAAGCCAGGTCACATTAGAAGGGGATATCTTTTGCTCGCCATTTGCCAAAAAAGCGCAATAAGGAGAAGTCGGGGCCAAAAGTACGTCCTGATAGAGATCTCATTACCCGACGAAAAAGTCGGCTTAACATAATCTTTGGGCTTATTTTCTGGCGAGATAAGTCCGGATACTTAATACTGAGGTTATTTTTAACACCTTTTTTAAATAATAAGGTCTGGAAGTTTAATGTGACGTCATTATTTACGGTTGGTTTCTGAAGTTAAGATTTTTTATTAGTGTTAATAATAAGGTCATTTTTTTATGGTTTATAATTCGACAGCTTTGCTTGGTTAACTACTTGTTTTTATTTACCAGCCTCTAAACATTTGTGAGTAATGTTTCTCGACGAAAATGGAAGGCTCGAGTATCCTTAAAAAGTGTTATTCGTCCTCCGAGTAACTTAATGTTGGTTATTCTTGTCTTTTCTATCAGATGTATTAATAGGTACTGTACTATATAAACCTGTTCTCGTATTATAAAATCCTTCATTTTTGTGGTACCCAAATAAGCACTGACCCAGACAGACCGCTGGCTTTTCCATTTTCCCCCTTTTCATTAGAAGATTTACATAATGTAATAAAAAAACCTTTTAGATTTTTTTAAATAATCTATCCTACAAAGAGCCTACGGAATCCTTTATAGTATCAAAAATGATTTAGAAAACTGTTTAAAAAAAAATAAAATACCTATGCTTTTATCTGAAGGCTTTAGAGATGAGTTGGGTTGAACTCTTCACCGCGATATAATTATTATTATAAGGTTATTTATCTAGTTAAGTTTTGCCAAAAAAAGTGTGAGCAGAACAGTCTACTACATTTCAAGACTAGACCACATTTCATTATCATTATTGTACTAAGCTATCATTATAAAGTAAAGACGGCATTGTAGTTATTAATAATTTATCAGATATCAAAAAGTAAGACGTTATATTAAGTAAACAAAATGAAAAACGAGCTCGACGGGCAGCCCGAAGCGGTTTATCAACATCGTAAAATAAATACTGGCGCATTATATAGTACATTAATGTTGCAAATATTAATAAGTAATAATGAACGCTTCCCATTGCGTGGTTTGTATTAAGCCAGCGCTCCGGCGCGGGAACCATGGTGGCCACGAGCTTTACGCTGAAGCTACACGCGTCTTGCGAAAGCGACTGCGGAGAAAACAAATGAAAGAAGTTGTAAAGCATGCCACGACTTACCGCGATTTGTGGAGCGACAACGGACAGAAATCGCATCGCGTCGTACATCGCATCGTTCGGAGCGGTAAACAGAGCCTTAGCCAGCTGCCACTAGGGAGCAAACACGTGAACCATATCGCTATGATTTCCCGGGATATGCAATGTTGTGGAATAAAGCGTACAATGTTGAATTTTTGCGTGAATTCGAGGAGGACTGAATTAAATAGAGTGTTATGTAAAACTGGGTATACAGTACAGGGTGTAAAAAGATCCATCACATAGCCGTTGTCTACGCATTCTGTACATCAAACTAAGTGACATTGATGAGCAAAAGTTATTGCTGGGACACGAGTTTTATTTTTAGTGTAAAAACGGCAGCGCGTAATACAATGCACGCAAATCATTGTGCTTATGGGTGCATATGCAACGGTACAGGAGTAGTGAGGTTATTTAAAGTTAAATTACAATCTTATAAGTTATAACACTTAGGGATGATTTTTCTAACGCCAGATAATTTTATCGGAGGAATAATTTAAAATTTTTGACAGTTCTTCCACATAAAATCTGTCAGACGTCAATTTTATTCCACGAATAAAAATTATCTGTCGATTGAAAAATCAGCCCTTAAAAACTTATAGGTTGAACTTATTATGTTTCAAATGTCATTTGGATTGTTATAAATTCAGTTTATTAATCAAACCAGCCTTTTTTATTGCCTCAAAATATAGTAGTTAATCGATTGAATTTTATTATTAATAAAATATATTATTATTTATTTTTATTAATATTATGTTGTTTCTGAGAATATTATACAAACTCATGGACATACGAATAGGTTATACTTTTATGTAACTAAGTAGACTAGAACTTAGAGATGTTAATACGTACTTACCTATTATGGTCTGATCCAAAAGTATCTGACGAAAGTGTAAGCAAACCCTGTCCAGGTTCTTACACAATCTACTCACAAAAAGGAATAGGTAACACATTCATCTCTGTTTAGAAGGTTTCAACTTTATATCTCACCACTTTTTGCAATTATATTTGTAATCAATGAACTCAGCCTATCGCAGTCCACTGCTGGACATAGGCCTCGCCCATGCTGCGCCACAACCTCCTGTCCTCCGACTTCTGCATCCAGTCCGTCCCAGCCACCTTCTTTAGGTCGTCCGTCCATCTAGCTGGGGGAGCGTCCCACACTACGCTTGCCGATACGTGGTCTCCACTCCAGGACTCATCTGCTCCACCGACCATCGGTCCTTCGACAAAGATGGCCAGCCCACTGCTACTTCAGTTTTTTTTTAATAATATGATTCAATTGAAATCGTCAAGAAATCATCGACGAAAATTGAAGTTATAAAACTAATCTCAACTGTCAAATGAAAAACATGTTTAAGGTGATTTAAAATTAGAATTTCGGGTTTAAGTTTTCAAATAACTAAATCCAAGCACTTAATTTATAAGTGGCAGTATAAATTGGCAGGCGCAGCGCAGGTACGTTTTCTGATCCATTTATTTACATTTTCATTAGCTACTTTTGGAACAAGGTATCTTCAGACAAAATGTGCCTTCTTGAAATATAGCATACATTATCCACGTAAATATTAAATGACAAGATATTAGCGCAGAAAATGTAGGGCTTTATGCTGTACACGTGGGATTAGGTAATGCGACTGTATACTCAAATAAAGTGCTTGTTAATAAACTGAAAATAACTGTGCCTTAACAACGTATTCAACATTAACTACCTCTACTGTTTTTTTTTTTTTAAAGTAGAGTGGAAGTAAGTTACACCTGACACTGTAATTTCAGTGACGCCGCTATTATAAGCAACAAGGGTGAGTCTGAGGAAAAGAAAATTAAGTCTTACTAGACGCATCTTTTTTATCTACTTACGTTTCTTTTTCTTTATTAATTTTGCTGAAATGCGCCATTTTTAATTAAGGCGGCGGCGGCGGCAGAATGCTACGGCTAATTAAGATTCAATTATTAAAAAAGACAATGACATAAAAAAATAATAGGACCCTAAGACCTTGCCTGGATCATAATTATTTTATGAGAGTCTGCGACACATTTACTCCAATATTGTACGGTTGTCTCTAAATTATTTTTTACAATTCAAAACTTTCAATCTTTTTTCTTCAATTCCCCCGTTTCAAAAAGTTAAATACCTCTTTTGTGTAAGAAACAACTGTTATAGTATCAACAAGATTACGTCTTAGTCTATGTATAATTCAAATGTGTGAACTGTACTCCTGTAATGTTTTTATTGACTAATGCAACTACCTGTGATAAGGGATTACCTGATTGCTTTATACATTTTTATAACCGATTTTTAGCGTTTAAATACTTGAATTAGAGCCACCAAAAGATAGTAGATGTTTATAATTTTTAAAATTTTTACGGGGTTGTAGGTTATAGAATTTGATTTTTTTTTGTAATGTGTCAGTATTTTTCCAATTAAATTTAGCAAATGCCTCCTAGCATTGGCTTTTGACTTTATTTAGAAAAAATAATGGCTTTGAGGTGGAAACGAACCATAGAAGAAAGAACAAAGGTTACGTGTGTGGCTGGACATGAAAAACTTAAAAAAAAATTGTTCTGTAAAAAAATGTTTCCAATATGATTTGAAGGGTACAATTATACTAAAAAAAGAACTCTTTCACTAAAACTTTTTTATTATTTAACGCAGATAAAAACCTTGGCCTGAGCCGTCCACAGTTAATTTTTTTCTTGATTTTGGACGAATAATGCGCTAGTGCAAAATTAATCCCAAGATCGTTGTATGAGAGATTAGAGAACTCGTACAAGAAGCGGAGAGGTAAAAGGCACAGATTTTATTGATCAAGTAATCCCTTATCTTATGTAGTTCTCTTTTTATTTTGAATTTGTCAATAAAAACATTATAGTGTACCTACAGTTCAAACATAATCGATATCCGTGATGTCAACTAACTGTTGGAGGGCACTGTACGAGTATATTCTTTTGAACAAGATCTGTCGCTCTTATATCATTATGAGTTCTCTTTGACGAACCTGTGATGTTATATTGAAGAGATATTCTTACAAATTGATGTCTGTCCCTACTTTGTACCTGTTTGTAGTCTTGTTACCAGGAGTATTTCGAGAAACTTCGATACAACTGAAATATAATACTTACCTACTTTATTACCTACTACCAAAAAAATGGTTTGATGAAAAACGTTGATTTTGTGGTCACAAACAGGTTTAGTAACACTCAATGTACAGACTGGAGCACATCAAGCCACCCGAAACTGTCAAATTTTCCCAATCAACTTTGAACGTTATGCTTTAGCGATAAAGTTGAAAATCTATTGAAGAAATTTGACAGATTGTAGTAGCTTGATGTGCTGGCGTTTATACATTTGGTTTGAATTTGTAAGATGTTTTGCTTAACAGTCTGTTAGTGAACTGCAGGCTGAAATGCGAGAAAAGAAAGTTTGGTTTAAACACTGAACAGTGTTTACACAATAAAGGCAAACAATTAAGAGCATGTCATTAAGGAAAGGGATACACAGACGTGCTCGTAGGCGAGCGGTTTGCAACGTCGTCGCGCGCTGTTTGAACTGTCAAAATTAAGTAAATACTGCTAGTTCAACACGTTGCCAACATGCTTCATGGTTTGAACTCAGCGATGAATAGATTGCTTATCGGGCGCGCTAAAATTGATACTTTAATTTTTTTACTTGTTCTGACAATTTAAAAAACTGAAAAGACGATAATTCGTGTCTACTTGGAGGCAATAACTTATTTTACACTATCTAGGACGATAATTACACGATTTTTTCAAGAATTTAGATTTCTGAAATGACAATTTATTATGATTATGTATGTACTGCCCCTCCTATTTCGATTTGTCGCAAGTTTTCAATTTCATTCTGTATAGACAAGGCAAGCATCGTTCATAATCAGCGTTGGGTCACCCATTTCCCACATAAAACAATAGCCAGTCCGCCCCCCCCCCCCACATTTCCTTCACATTACAAATAACGTGAAACTACTTGTTCACCGCTGTGGAGCTGCAGCATCAGATCCCGTTCATCCGGCGCTGAGCAGACGAGTCCATATCCGCGGTGGACGAGACCTACTCATTTCCGTGCTGACTGGCCAGCAACAGATAAGACTGCAGAAGGTTCACTCGATACAAAATTAAATAAAATGAGGGAATGAGGGAGTGGTTTGATGAAGTTTAAATTTGTTTTTTTTTTTAATGTGGTGTACCTACAATGAGATTTGAGTTTTTATTTGAAAACGAGTTTATTCGCTATCACTGAATGCTAGGAAACTATAGTCAGTCTCTATAAAAAACATCGACAAAAATGAATTGTATACATAAACATGTCCTACTCTAATTATGTTAGTGTTGTGTTAAGTAAGCTTTCTAAACGTTAGTAAGTGGTACTGTGGTACATAAGAGCGGCTCAGACTTGCACAGGTAACATGGAAATAGAGGAAGTCTTTTGTTGTACCGATGTTGAATAGGAATCACGGAAATAGTATGACTCTTGTTTTGACATGCAATTTTTGTTATGTTTCATAATATTGTGATGGAAGTAAGCAGGAAACTGAATAACAAACATTTATAGGGAAATGTCTGTATACCAGTTACCGTCTCTAAGTTTTCTATTTCACAGAAAATCTTGAAGTACCTATCTTGATCATAGATTCATGAAATTCTATGAAATGTTTTTAAATGTCAAGTTTCTATGTACAGACGCCAGCACATCCAGCTACCCGAAACTGTCAAATTTTCCCAGTCAAATTTTAACCTTATGTTTTAGCGATAAAGTTGAAAATCTATTAAAGAAATTTGACAGATTGTAGTAGCTTGATGTGCTGGCGTCTGTACAGACATCAAGTTTCATAGAATGTATGATTATTACTATTACATTTTTTTTTATTTACCTTGCAAATTTTGTATGTAGGTATGTTAGGGTCAAATCTTGCAACTGAATTTTAAAGCAGGTATCCTCTACCGATTGAAGTGAAATTTTTGCATACACGTTTAGTTTGGATGACAATGCATGATTAGCTAAGTGACGGCATTCTAAATCTAATATGGCGGACGGCCCAAGATGTCGGACTAGTTATTTTTTGTGCACTCCTGTTAAGGGTATCAAATGAAAGGGTTTGGTGAGAAGAATTTACTTGAGTAGATCAACAAGAATACATAAAATAGCGATAAATAAAAAATAAATTAATATTTTTTTAAAACATTTTTAAGGTGAATGGGTAGTTGATACCGCTACATTCAAATTTTCTTACGTTTTTGGCAATTTGCAGGTCAGGGTCAGATTGTATCTTGATCAAAATATGATTCGCGACAATAACAGGTACACATTTATAGAATTATAATCATTAGAATCATTAATACATCTTTCTAAGTTAGATTTCTACCCCTAACACTTTTCCATAAGAGATTGGTGGTTGGTGGTCTACGGTTGCCTATATTATTTTAGTGATAGCCGTCCGTTATGAATAATTTATCAGATTGCATCAGTCAGTGTATCAGTATTGTGCCATTAAAACTTCGCAAGCAATGGAAAATTGCTACTGAAGGCGGCGGCTGTCGACCTCAGGACAAGCTGCTTCTCACAAAGACAACTGTACGTCGCGCGTCGCTTGCGGGAGCATCACCAGTCCTGATTCTCTGTAATTATATTGACTGCTCAGACCAAAATTACAAACGAATTATACACGGAAGTTTTATAAAAATGTGGCTGTCCAATTCTCTAATATTTTCCTGTAGTTCCTTTTTTACGCCATCCATGGGTAGGAAGAGAGTTTGGAAAGAAACACCTTTTTGACCCAAAAGAAACCTAAATTCTCCAAAGCATGTTTTTTACACAATTCTGGTTTTTGATGAAAACTTAAAAGTCAAAATATAATTTTAGAGGTTCTTACTAGACTACTAAACAGATTCTTTCCGCTTCTAAAAATGAGAACACCTTCTACATGAAACGAAAACCTGATTATTTTTACATACATAGTGATGTTGTAAGATTTCTCGAATGGCAAGGGTTGTAACCCTTGCAAAGATATAATTATAATATTGGATAGTGTATGAGACATATAAAACGTTTAGCACAGCGTAGGCGTTCCGCTGAACCTATTATAAGGTTTAGAACTTAGTACTGTCCACAGCGATAAAAAGATTTACGTGTCTTATTTTACTTTTTTCATCAAACAAATTAATCTTGCTAGACATACATGTCATAATTGTTATAAGAAACCAAGACTTTATCGTTTTACAATTTTTAGATACTTGCTTAAGCTTGGAACAACTATAACAAAATGCCTTTACTTTATTAATGTTTCTATGCACGAAAGGCTAGTTTTAAATTGCTTAAAACTAACTTCAAAGAGAAACTTAGGCCCGTATTACAGAACCCTACTGAGGAATCAAGCATTGCTTAAAACTTATTTCAAGCCATTTGCTTGGTTGAAACTAGTCTTAAGCAATGCTCGAGTCTTGAGTGAGGTTCTATAATACGGGCGATAATGTACTTCTTTCATAATCACATTTTTATAGCTATCTTTATGATACAGCTACAATCAGTCAGTGACATAAGTAAACTGAACAATAATAATTGTGTCATAATGTTCCTAATATATTATTTGCACACCTCACTTGGTTATAATACAGTGTATCTTATGATCCTTTTGTAATAACATCCTCTGAACCTGTGTTGTGCAAATAAATGATTTGATTAGATTTAAACCTTTCTTTTGGTAGTTTCAGCTACCAAAGTATATTCAATAACACAACAGCTTCAGAAACAGGTTACATTATCTGAACTTCAACCCCGCTTCCTCGCTCACCGCAGTCAGACCTCTACAAATATAATATCATTAATATTCATTAGACGTTGGCTGGAGTCGAAGGCAGCACAGGTCTGACACGACTGCTGATTATTGTTGTGTTCACCCCACTTGTTCGCTCTAATACCATGGTAATCTATGGGGGAGCAATATTTCAACTTGACTGGCTGTTTTGTTTTACAATGTAGAGTGGAAATGATAAGAAATGTGTAGCTATTCGCCTATGACTTTAGAATCGGGTTAGTTGTACCGACTGGTCCCCGACTATTCGGGAAAGCGGTCTATCCAGCCATATTAGTAGGCGGCGACAAGTCGGGAACTATAGGCAAACCGCTTAATTGAGTCCTCGCCTGCGGGGTATAGGGGCACAGGGGAGATGAGGACGAGAACGGGGACCGGTGCGGTGCGGGCGGCAGGCGCATTCTTGTCAAGAATCAGTTCGCTCGCCACCATAGATACAAATCGCGGTTAGCGATCGCACGTGTTGACAGTTGCAGTTGCTTTGTGAGAGTTATACATGAACTTACATTGATTAATCACCACTCATCTTGATAAGATGTGTTGAAATATCTTCGGACATAAAATTGATAGTCAGTGCAAGCAAATGGCTTTTATCGTGTACGAATATTTTAGAAAAAAAAACTGGTTCCAAATTCTGCTGAATAAGATTTACTTTTTAAAAAAAAATGTGGACTATCGGAAATGCCTGTATCTAGAATTGTAGAACAAGGAAAATTATTGAAAGGCAAGGAAAGATTCAAATCAGCGAGAAAATCAAAACAGATTCGGAGAAAAAGAGTGGAAGTAGATTTCACAAAAGGCGTGGTAAGAAGAAAAGTCACTTAGTTTTATAGAATTTAAAAAAATACCAACTCTGATAACTTTTAATGCTGTACTTAGAGAACATAATGTATTATACTGCGACAGGGAATATTTAAGACTATTATTACATGATCTAGGTTTTAAATTTAAGAAATGCGGATCTAAAAGGAGAACTGCCAAATATAACATCGTAGAGGGGGAAATACATAGATACTATTAAAAATATCATAGAGAAGGAAGACATAGTTCATATCTTGACGAAACTTATGTTGACAAAATGTTGGCAATCAAAGGGTGAACATGGCGTGCTGTCTCATATCGGTAAGGGAGACTGTTTGATCATCGTACATTGTGGAGGCCAAACTAAATTTGTAGACGGAGCACACGATTCTATGAAATTCGTGAATTTCAGTAAATGGATAAATAAAAAACTCATGCATAATATACCACCAAATTCTGTCAGGGTAATGGATAACGCAGCTTATCATTCGGTTCGAGAAGAGATAAAGCCGACTATGGCTTCTACCAAGCCAGCTATGCAAGGTTGGCTACGACGGCATGACGTGCCTTTTGATGATAAACTTAGAAAAGATGAGTTATTTAAATTAATTAAAAGCCATTTCACAGAAGGCATTTACAAAATTTACGAGTTATTGAAAAGAAATGGACATGAAGTGTTGCGTTTCCACCATACCACCCAAACCTGAACCCAATTGAGTTAGTCTGGGGTGTTATTAAAGGACACAAAAAAGTATCGATTTTAATATGGACCAAAAAAATATGTTGGATCCCTAGCTGGATATTCCGTAGAAAAGTGGGAGCATTGTGTTAACCATGTAATTAAAGTCGAGGACGAATACTGCAAACATGACAGAGTTCTAGATGATGTTGTTGATTTTATTATTAATGTGCAGAACGAGTCAGATGATTCTGATGATAGCTGCTTCGAAAGTGAAGAATAAAGTTCCAGTGATTGCATATAATAAATATTAGATAAGTTTATTACATAATATTTTATTTTGTTACTACACATGTCATAGTTGTTCCAAATAATTTTGTAAAGTCATCAATTAATTTTGTAATAAAAAACCACCACCTGTTCACCGTTAACCACTGTGACGTCACGTATCTTATGTACTGTTCAGTGCACATTTCTCCTCTTGTGTATCACTCTACGAGCGCCCGCCGCCCGCACCTCTCTCGGTCCCCGTTCTCGTCCTACCCCCGCGCCCCTATACCCTGCAATCGAGGACTCACTTAAGCGGTTTGCCTATAGCCGTAGTTATTTTATTGAAATTTCTGTGCTCGAAAACGGGTGATTGAAATGAAATCGTAAACTTTATTGATCATAATTTTTATTACAGTATCAGCCTTGCAGTGTTTGTAATATAATCTAGGAATAGGAACTCTCCTTTGGGAGTCAATAATTGATCTAAACGAGTGCTTCTACCTACAACTACAAAAAAACGTACATAACCATATTGTATTAGGTATTTATTTTATAATCACAGTTTCCTTTTTAAATCGAACCCGAACCTCACTGAAAGCAATGATCGGTTTGGCCGACTAGTCGGTGTTTTTGCAACCGACTAGTCCCCCAGTCGGTAAGTCGGCCAATGTTACGGTCGGGGCATCTCTAGCTCGAGTATAAAGACACGAGGCATCACTACAGATGTTAACTATACATGGACAAATAAATTTTAGTGCAACTGGTCTGAAGTTGATTAATAAAGACATGGTAGCTACATTTAGGGTCATGCCAAATAATTAAAATTTGATCGATTCTTTATAATAATCGCGTTTTTTTTTTGCGTAATAAATCGTTGTGATATTATGTGTAACTTCGGCATTTCGTATCACAAAACTCCACCACAGACAATGACTCGGCCTTTTCGTGGATATATTACCAAAAATATATCAAAGTCGGAAAAATCTGCCTGAGTCTTGACGTATATGTAGGGTATAAAAATATACGATGTAACAGGCTGCTAACCAAAACCCTGTCGACCTACATCGCAATAAAAATGTAGTAATTTTTGTTGCAAATTAAAAACTGAAACAATTTCGTTGTAAGCTCTTTCGTAATTACTAGGCTTTTGACAAAATACTGGCTAGTCCGGTAGACGAGAAATGTTATTTTGTTAATAGCTCGGCCTCGTCGTCAATCAAAAATAAATTGGGACCTGACTGTGTTGTGGCTTTTAAGAAATAGGAGCATTTTAAAACAGTGTGTAACTTCGTAATATTGATGATGACATGAGTAAAAGTAAAGGCTGGTATTACTTTGACATCTACGATGTCTTGTTAGTAGATTGCGATAGAATATTGACCTTATGAAGTTTTTAGTTGTTTCAAACAAACAGGTGTGGTTGTTGTTGTTGTTGTGTTGTTTTTCGTTGTTGTTGTTTCAAATGGACAGTTAACTGTCCATTATGATTCATAATGTTATCCTTTTATGATTCTGCCAAAGTGGCCTTTGATTGCCCCCCTTGATGTTTTTCTTAATTTTTCTATTAATTGCACGACCCGTTTTCGTACTAAAAATAAACAAAAATACAAAAGAAAAATAACACAGAACCGTGCGTTTCTTACAACTTGAGTGCGATCATTAACAACTCCACAACCCAATTCCTTGACATCCCTTATTTAGTTTAGAAACTGGAAATACATTTTATAAAAGCAACGTAAAATACGGTGAGATATTTAATGAATATTTGAAATTAAAGTCCCTTCAGGAAGTCGTCACTTTGACTGACAATTTTGACGACAGCCTAACAATTTCGTCACTATTAGAACATAAAAAATTTATTAATCTCGGTTCACGGAACATAAAAGTCCAGGCAAGCCCTTTTATGAAAGCCCCTGTTACACGAAACAAAACCTGTATTTACTCAGTTTAAACGTTGAAAAGTAATTCATGTTTCACGTTTTCTCTTTGGAGCTGTTAAAATTCAGTCTTTTGATAGACATAAAATGTACAGGATCCATCTTCATTCTCATTCTGCGTACATTCAAGGTTTTATTATAAATCCGTGATGTACCTACTGTAGGCTTTTTACGATGCCAATTCGCCAAGACATATGTAAACGGTACTGCTCGTAAAAATTTTGCAACCTTACTTTCACACTCCAAAATCAAGAAATGGTGCCTTACTGCCTTGTGATAAATGTGAGTGGAGAGGTAAATCTAAGTTTGTATACCAAAGAATATTATTCCCGTTAGCTAAAGGAAGGATCACCGATGGTAGAAGATCGTTAATATCTCGGGCACGGCTTTCTTTGAATAAAATTTGGGAGTTGTTAACAAAACTAACGTTTTGCGACAGAAGTGTCGGTGTCTATGTGGGTAGTTGAATATGCGTGAGTTACGAACTTTATTACGCTGTAGTGGTGGAATAAACGATGTTTACGGGGGAATAGCTCTTTTGTATGTTGCGTGAGTCTTGCGTGAGTCATGTCATGTAAGGATAATTATATGTTTTGGTTATAATAAATTGGAATATTAGCTTGCTTTTTTAATTATTCGTCGGTTATTAAAAATAAAAATAGCTGTTCCATTGCATACATTTTGACCGCATTAAAAAGCTGTTTTGTTTTTATAACCGGCAAAAATTTCAACGCAGGGGAGTCCAGAATCGTGTACTGGATTCATGGCAACAGGCTGCGCGTCGTCGTCCCGGCCACCCTATATCCATATTAATATTATGAAAGTAACTCTGTCTGTCTGTATGTTACCTTTTCACGCCTAAACCACTGAATGGATTTCGATATTTGGCAGAGAGATAGTTGCATCCCGGGGAAGGACATAGGATAGTTTTTATCCCGATATTCCCACGGGACCGACACTTATGCGGGTGAAACCGCGGGGCGCTGCTAGTACTGTATACTCGCACCACTTTTTTTAGTCTTTTCCTATGGTAATCTCTCAACAGAACTTGGTACTGTTTGTCTGTTTTTGACGAAAATACAAATTTTCTACGGACAGATAAATGAAATTCATGCTTATCAAGTTACGGTATATTCAAGGCTAACTAATTAAAACAATGTGGGTCCAATAAAAAATATTTCACTCGTGAAGGTGGTACTAGCAGCGCCATCTAGTAGAGATGCAAGTAGTAGTTACTTAGATGCTAGACAGTAGTTGGTCATTATGGTCATTGTTTTAATTGTAATAATATTAATATTTTATGATATTCAAAGTCAAGTCTGAGTGATATATCAATGCACAGCCTAAACCGCTGGTCCTAGAAACATGAAATTTGGAGGGTGTGTTCTTTGTGAAGAGTAGGTGACCACTAAGAAAGGGTTTTTCTTAATTCCACCCCTAAGAGGTTGATAGGGGGACGGTGAAATTTCACGCGCATGAAGTCGCGGGTAGTAGTAGTAGCTAGTAATATTATAATATTCAAATATTATTTAGGTTTTTTATTTTCTATTCTGACACTATTGACAGACGATTCTAACCTGCGCCCGCGTCGCGTCGTTTGTAATAGAATATAGACAATACCTAGTCTATAGCACGGACAAACGATGTCGGCGGTGAGGTCTACCACAATAATTCATTGAAATTATCTTGAAAGCACTACGTTTTTTCGATAAAATGAAATTCCTATTAACACTTTAAATAAAGCTGCTCCAAAGTTCCGCCACAAGCGTTTTTACTATGCAACTTTACCGGTGCATTTACTACAAAGAAAAGAGCACAATTTAGTAGTTTACAATGTCTGAAATTTGCCATAATTGCGTGTCCGAAGGCGTTTGGCGGTTGTATTTCAGCGCAGTTATGTTACGGGGGTGCGCGGTGGCAGCGTGACGGCAGAACGTATCGTTGGACGCGCACTGGCCGATCGCACGCGGCCTGTGGCTGAAGCTGAAGCGGGAAGATGCATTGACTTGTTAATAGGCACATAGGAGAGGTAGGTTCTTTTTATAGCTTTATTAATGTATTTCGTAGGACAGCAGGCTAGAGTAAATGGGTTAAACAAAAAACAAATCAAATTATTTATTTATTTGATAACAGGGATAATACGAAACCATTCAAAACAGCATCACTTAGTTTTAGGGTTACTAACTGCTACTGCTGACTGAGCTGACGGAAACTGATTCTACGTCTGTCACTACGAAGTCTGTCACAAGCCTGTCTCTAAAACCGTCATAATTCGCCAGGTGACGCTGCCGCGCTGGCCGAATAGTAAACATCGGTTCAGTTGCCAAAAAGAAAAAAAAAAAAAAAACTAGCCAATTAAATTTTACACAGAATACTTGTGTGCCCAATGTACTTTCACTAAATCGCAGTCGCTTATAAGCCGGTGCTGTATCCAGCCTTAATTTTATAGCTAGTTTAGGCAAGCGAGTTCCGGTGATGCATAGCCGACAGGCAATTTTGTAAAATAGTGCGCCTAATTTTTAGCAAAGCCAACGTTTTACTGAGGCTCCAGTAATTTTGTAGCAAGTGGCCGTGCATAGCTCTGCATATACTTTGGCAAACAACCGCCGTAATTATAGGCTTTTCAGTGTAATACATTTTTCGAATGTAATACATTTTTGTAATATGTTTGTGTTTTATTATTTTGGCTGTTTTGCTATTATAGGTACAAGAAAATTACAGCAATGTTTGATGGTGAACGCTGTAAAATATTTGTGCAAAATAGCAACATAAAATGAATTAAAAATTCACTACATATTTTTAATGAATTTGTTTCCAAACCTACATACAAACAGTACACAACACACTACAGTAGCGACTGAACAGGCTTATTTATCGATGTTCCCAAAGGGAAGCATTCCATTCTTGTCTTCACGGAAATTTTCAGAAAATATTGCCTAAATCACCTTGCTTGACAGATTAATTGGTTTGGAGGTAGAATATTGGATATTTTAGTAAAAGATGATTAGGCATCTTTTACAAAAACCTTATAATGCAGAACACACAACTTTTAGACGATACCGACTTTAACACCATTAAAAGAAAACTTTTATAGCACGTACCTGAGTGTAATTAACTCCAGGTAAAGTTATGAATGCGGCGCGCTGAGCCGCGGTGGTCGACACGACGGACGGAGAACGTCTTCGTAATTACGAGGTGCTCTTCAAGAGACTGCTGTTTGAGTTAACTTGCAGACGAACATAAAAGGGGGTTTTATTTTATTTTTTATAATAAAGTTTCTAATTTGTTAATGTGATGGGGAATTATGATTGGGATGTTAAAGAAAATTATCGTAAAGAACAGCTACACCTTCCTTTTACATCACTTTAGTAGATAGGTTATCTTCTGTAGTGGTGTAAGAGGAAGGAAACAAAAGGATGTTCTGGCGATAAGTAGTTTATTCTTTACTGACAAGCAACTATACAGGGCGGCAGGGACACACGACCTGTTACAATGGATTCAATACATAATTCTGGAAATCCATTGCGTTGAAATTTTTCGTCGCTTATATTAAAATAAATAAGGTGTTCCATACATATTGACCGCGTAGATGTTGTACATAACTACTTTTGTAGGCAACAGATGTTTTTTTTTAATAACCGACAAAAAATTTCACCCTGCCACCCTGAATACAAAAAGAAAAAACCGGCCAAGTGCGTGTCGGATCACGCACAATAAAGGGTTCCATAGTTGGAATACATTTTTCCCAAGAACAAATTTTATCGTTGAAAATCATGTTCTCCCATACATTGCAACTGCAAAGTTAAGTTCGTCGACTATTACTCGCAAACTCGTAAAGCGTACTTAGCTGTGATAATTTTCCTTTTAATTTAGTTATATACACTACTGCAGTGAATTTTTTCACATATCCAAAAGCAACCATTTAGCTGGCAGGCGGGGGACACTTGACTCTAACAAAAATTTGCACTTTATAGCTTAATATTTCACAAATGAATCCCTGAATCGAAAAATGGTTTTCACAAGCCGCAATATTTTTGAAAGACCTATCCAAAAATACCCCACACAATGAGGTAGATGAGAAAAAAAACACCCCCACTTTAAGGGAAGAGGAGGTATGATATAAAAAAAAAATCAAGATTTTATTTTACCACTTTATCGGCGTGATTAATATGTATATCCATACCAAATTATAGCTTTCTAGCTTAGCCTAGTTTTTCTTAGCTACTAAGAGTTTCTGAGGTAAGCTGCGGACGGACAGACTGACATGGCGAAACTATAGGAGTTCCTTGTTGACTACGGAACCCTAAAAACAAGCAGGTACTGTTTTGCATCTAAGTGTTTCAAAACTTCTCTACTTACTTCCCCCTTTATCCGTATGGAAAAAAAACTTATTTCCATAATACTTGAAACTAGCCAGAAAGAACTAGGTACGAATGAAAACATGCAAGTTATATTATACTTTATGATGTTACTTTACTTCGTTCCTTAGTATAAAGATCTTTGTTCCTTCCGTGTTCCGCCAATAAAATATAGTCATAACTTTGTAGTTCTTAACTCCGTAGAACACAGATACTAAGGTGTGGGGAGAACATGATGCATGGTAGTGGAGTGTTGGGTTTTGTGTTATGAAACTCAAATATTTTAATGGTGATTTTCTAAATGAAGCCGAGTTAATCTCGAGCATTATTTGTAACAAATAAGGAAACTAGAATACAAGATATACCTAGATAGACCGTAGCAGATTTCCTAGTTTTCTAATAATAAAAACGTAAATGTTATTGCGGTCACCGATTTGTCTTCCAACACTACGGTGTGTGCGACCTTAGAAACATATTTTTTTAACCGGATACTGATTACGTTGCGGTGATTAATAGCTATTCAGCTTAAGACGTTGGACAAATAGTGTACCATGATTATTATTATGTTGAAGTAGTTCAACCTGTATTGTTCTACGTCAAAGGTCAACTCTATATTATGAGCTTTCGACTATTTCTTGTTCCAGTCTTGCCTTACTGATTTAATAAATCACATGTATTCTATACTAGCAGACCCGACAGGCGTCGTTCTGTTTTTGATTCGAAAGACACGTGGCGCCATCTATTATCATAATAACGTTATTGTTGTTATCCTCGGGAACAAGATTTTTGGGATGAAAGGTAACCTATGTCCGTTTTTGTACACCTGACAACGTATATGCAAAATTTCAGGATGATCGGTTCAGTGGTTTAGGCATGAAAAGGTAACAAACAAACTTACTTTCGCATTTATAATATTAGTAAATTGTGTAATCCACACAAAAAAAATGCACAGGAAAAGTAATTATCATCCAGCAACATTCAAGCTGTGTATATTGCTACATTTTTTCCCCGGATGGTAAGGGTGGGTCTTGATTTATTAATCTGACGCAAAACAAAAGCTATCAGGCTTAATGGGTGCCACGGAACCCCGCTGTGTATTATCAACGTTTATAAACATTTAATATCCTGCGATTGTGCGTAAATCTTGGAATACCATTAATATCAATAAGGCAGATGTTTTTAAATTTTCTGAGGTTTAATATTATTATATTGAGGTAGGTTTGTAGTGGGATGTTAGTTAGTATTGTGGGTTTGGGTACATACTACAGAGGTACTAAGGCAGATTGTTTATTAGGTGCTGTATTTGCACAGTAACTTCAACATTTCAAACAGGCTTTGGATTCAGTACATCATCATCATCTGCTTTACAGCTTTTTTATAGAAAAGTGCGATAGCTACTTGGTCAAAATGTATAGAACAGCTTTTTTTTTTAACTGACTTAAATTTCAATGCAGGAGAGTTCAGAATATATTTTGCCTTGTTTTATACGTGTAGCCTGTACCCACAGGCTGCACGTATAAAACAATCGCTGTCTAGGTTTTATCTAAACATCAGAGTGCATTGAAGCAGCGGGATCTGCATTTTTTTGGGTGGAACTCATGTAATTTCTGTGATTTTTCGAGTTTCTTCAGGTGTTTTTTAAACCTCCTCTTTGAAGAAAATGTTTGAAAAAATGTTTACTTGAGTAAGGGTCGAGTAAACAACTCGACCCTTACTCAAGTAAACATTTTTAAACTAAAAAGGTGAATTTGAATGCTGGCATTTCATAATATATACGCTTCTAGTGTGCCAATGTCCAGTTAATGATTCCGAGAACTATAAAAACAGTGCATATAAATAACGTAATTTTTGGGACATATTACACAACCATGTGTCAATTCTACGCCGTACCGTGTGCCCAACCCTTCGGGGAAACAAGCCCTGATTTTATGGACATTTTTATTAAAGGCTAGAAAAAAAAAACCGTGCGCCTCAACTCCGGAACTCCGTAAATCCGTCATTTGGTACAAATCCTGCTAATGATGCTGTTAGCGGCCGCAGACGTGACGAGATTAGACGCCATTCTTAAATTGCGCCTAATACCGGGAAATTAAAATGTTTATGTTTTTTTTATCTGATTCTATTATGGGGGGATGTTTCGACGTAATTTAAACAAGTAAAATTGTGGTTGACTTTCAAAATAATTATTTGAATAATAATAACATTATTTTTTATGTTACTAGAATATATATTTACGCTTTTAGTACGAGTAGGTAATAATATTATGACGCAGTAATTTTGCAGCATCTAAGTTCAAAACGTAATTATACCCTGAATAACCAGCTCGTTTAGTTTCCAAAAAGCTACAGAACAACAAGCAGGTGTTAAATTCATCCGTAATACAAGCTGTTAAACTTCATAGACACCTACGCTGGAATATAATTTGCAACCTGCAAACACACATCAATTAACAGCTCTATGTATGTCTGTGTCTAAATGCATGAAATATGCACGGTGCACACAAAAACTGTACATGTGTGCAATACATGTTTTAATGTGATTATGGCTTCAGACGTATGCACAAACACAGTCGCAGTTCGAGTTAGTTTCGCACTAAAAGCATCGTCGGGAAGTCTTATGCAAATGGACTGCGCGGTCCAAGCCACAGATGTAGGTTGAACTTTCATTTCAAACTTGGGTATTTATAGTTATATATGCAACTGTTGTATAATACCTAAATATGTACAGTTGCATACAAGACTATCTACACCCATGATATGAATCCTCTTTAGAAGGTTCGGAAACTGTTTTTTGCAATACTATTATCGAACAAAAATGGCGGCCGGCGGGATACGACGTGAATTCGAATAACCTTTAAGTATTTTTTTTTAATTACGGCACTGTGGTAGTGAAACGCGCGTGCATGACAATGTTCTTTTTTTGAAAAGGAGTTCCATAATGAAAGGAGATGGATAAAGTGTGGCCCTGCACGGACAAAGACTTAATAATATAAAAAAAAACTTATAATACTTGAATTTCTATCATGACTTTCATTTCTCCGCATATGTTTGTGGGAAAATATAAATTTAAAAGAGTATTATTTTGTTTGTTTTATTTTGATTACCATCCGTGAGTTTCAAACGTTGCAATTATTTGAAATAAGATGATAATTAGTACATGTTCATCATTCGAAACGATGTGTATTTATTTACCTGTATTTTAATAGAGTAAGAAAAATATATATTTATATGCGCGTTTAGTGATAACGGAAGTAAAAGTAAAAAAACCGTACCATCATAATTATGTTTTTAAATTTTTATCGGCGAGGCCTATATTCATCAGAGAATTTTAACACTGTGCACTGCGGTGCACAATCAAAAACAAATATTGCAGATTTATGTCAGCGCCATCTCTTGACCGATAGTGGAACTAATGTAACTCTTGTTGATGATTTCTGAAAAAGTGTGTTAACTAGAGACTTCGTTTTATTTTTCCTACTTAAAATCTTTACATAAACTTCTATCACATAGAATTACTTCAGATTTTTGTCTTTGAAAACTTCGGAGATAAGGGGGGGAACGGTATTTTTTTTTTAATTTTTCATCAAAAGTCGAAAACTATGAGGCTTAAAAAAAAAGATTTTTTTTTTGAGAATGTGTAAACTGCGCTCTTTCATATGATACCCCACATGCCCTAGTAGCCCCACTTCGAATTTTTCAAAATATTCCATGATATATATTGTTTTATTTGTGATAATTATGACCTATGTTATCTAACAGTTTATGCCGCTACCTACGAGTAACATCATAAAGTAGCAAGCTTTTTCTCGTAGAAGTGCTGCGCGGATTGACCTCGCAGAGCGGCTACGATGCTAGACATCACTACGACATGAGAGTACCCGTGCAAGAAGCAAAACAGCATTTATTTTAAGTATTTCTGTGAAATCTGTCTAGACTATTTTGCAAAAAATTTACCTATGCTCACAAAAGCGAATTTAAACAAGGTTTTTTAAAAAAACAACATTAAGCCCTAGTCGCACGCTCATAAAAATATCGCGGAGGGATTTTATCATGCACTGGATTTTCAATTCTCTGTGTAGAGCCGAGCTTTGAGAATCCAACAGAGCGCATCCCAGCGCAGCAAAAAAAAACATTGTTGGATTTCAACTCACGGCGCTAAAAGCAGCTCGTTGAAAATCCAGAGTGTGAAAAAAATCGCCGCGAGAAAAACCGCTTGCACCACAAATCACTTAACACATTTAACGCTAAACGAATGTTAAACATCATTCTGTTTCTGTCAATTGTTTGAAGATGACAGAAACAGAATGATGATTTAAACACGATTAGCGCTAAATGTATTGATCGATTGGTAGTACAAGTGGATCGAAATATAATTGTTTTGCTTGTTTGCTGGTTCGCTGCCTGCCATGAATTGCATCGCAGGATCTAGTTCAGTTGTAGCGCGCGAGAGAGCCACCAAGAAGTTTTATTTACAATATTATCATGATCTCATTCACAGCTTCAGATCTCGGAAACTTTAACTTTTTGATCTTGTAGCTTAGTTTAGCTGGTGTTTAGTTGCATTAAAATTTAATATTATGAGACCTTTCGTAAGTATCTCTCACACCTCAGGTTTCCGGATGACATAGTACTGCTGTCGGAAAACCAGTACACACTGAAGCATAATATGCTTAATATGACTCTATAATATTATGATAGAGTCCCTTAGTCATCACGGCGAGACCGTTGGGCTACAAATCAACTGGGAAAAAACGAAAATTATGACCAATCGAGAAGAAATACCTACAGTCTATATACAGTCTAAACCGTACGAGTACGTCGCAGACTACGTTTACCTTGGACATCTAATCTCAATAAAATTCTGTACAGAAAAAAGGCAAGGCATTAAGGCATTAAGTCCGCCTTTGTACCATTTTTTTGTGCGAAAAGTTTAAATAAATAAATAAAAATAAATCGATCGCAGTCTGAAGAATACGTGGAACAAATACTGGGCCATGAAATACATTACTACCTACCCTATCCATACTCACAAAGCTAAAAACGAAAGCGATGAACATCTGCCTAACGCCAGTTCTTACCTACGCATGTCAGACGAAAAATAACTCTTAAATAAACTAAGAAGCTGTCAAACAGGAATAGAACGGAGCTACATAAACATCAAATTGAAAGATAGAGTCAAAAGTTCACTGATAATAAAAAACCGGCGGAAACGAAGGGTTTTCTTACCACAAGGCATAAAACGCCGAAAAAAACGTTTCTTTTAAACACCTTTAAATTGTAACTTTATTTTATTTTTATTATTTGTTGTTATAGCGGCAACAGAAATACATCATCTGTGAAAATTTCAACTGTCTAGCTATACAGCCTGGTGACAGATAGACAGACGGACAGTGGAGTCTTAGTAATAGGGTCCCGTTTTTACCCTTTGGGTACGGAACCCAGGGATGCGGTCAAACAGGTCCTGACACTGAAATGGAAATGGTCAGGTCATAATATTCAGAGAGCTATGGATGAAAGATGGTCAAAAATAATTTCAAATTGGTATCCAATATATAAAAAAAGAGGGAAGGGTAGACCTTTTAAAATATGGAGTGACGACATCGTACAAATAGCCGGAAACTTATGGCCCAGACCGGCAAAGGATAGAGCCATCTGGAACGGTTTGGAGGAGGTTTTCACCGCAAAAGGCGACCCTTACACCTAACAATACTAACCTTATTTAAGTACAAAACTAACATTGCTAACGAATAAAGAAATATATACACAACACAAAACTACATGTAGGTACCTAAGGAATAAAATAAAGCTAATAAATAAATTATGAAACCTTGAATTTTACTTAGTCTTCTCACGCACAATTGTTTCAAGGCAACGAACATAGGCCATTGACATACATAGCGTGAATTTCACCAATAAACTGCGGGGTAAATGCGCAACAATAGCAGTAGGCATGGCTTTCATTTTGACAGTTCAACGCCATTCATTGCGTTATTTACGTTGTTGAACAAAACAATTTTTCGAACATCTGAAGTAATGGATTTGCAATATCCTTCAAAATTATTCAGATTGTTATTGTTAGTGTGTTAGGCAATTATATAGGGTACTGAACGCGATCAGCACATCTAAACCGCGTTCAAGAGCTGTCAGTGTCATCATTGTTGTGGAATATTGATTAAGCGACCCTAAAACCTCTAGAAGAATTGTTTTAGTTAAAACATGGTTATCCTATCAACAACCGTTTTGTTTGCATTCGTGAATAATACGAAGTTTATGAGACAATAGTTTAAAGGAAACAGTAACTAATGCTTCTCGAATGTTATAAAAATATTTCTTTTCAGTCATTCTGAATAAATCTATAAATTCTTCATATAATTATCACTTACCAATGAGCACAAAATCAGTAAGTTTAAATAATTTAACCATGGCAGGGAGCCAGGATTCGCAACGATTAAGAAGAAATCCCAGTGTATTTACAACTTACTTGGAGATTACACAATAATTTACCATTTTATTTTTGTTTCGTAGAATTTATAAAAACGTGTCATGAACAAATAGCAGACGAATGCAGGAACAATATTTTATGATAACCGTATTGATATAATATTATCGGTTCGAGTTGTGGTCAGGGGCCCAATAACCCACTTCATTGAATCGGTCGGAAACATTTTATCAGCACGGTTTGATAAATCAAATTATTGGTACCGGTATACCTAGTTTTATAGAGAGATTAATATTGGCGGTTATTCGTAACAAGGATTTATCATACTGTAAAGTTTAGCCACTATCGCACCGGGTGGAATTTAAATACATGAATAATTATACAGGACCCGCACCTGCTTCACGCGGTTTTTACGTCTTGACAAAACATCGAGTTTTCTTTATTATAGTATAAGTTTAATTTCAATGTATTATACGAGTACACATAAACCTTCCAGAATACATTCTCTAAATGATGATGAAAACCGCATCGAAATCACAACGGATTTCGATGCGGTTTCGATGAAGTTTAGAAGAACAACGCGGTCACACAGCAGCCACGAAAAGCGACTTTAAATTAATAATATTTTATGTATAGTGTAGTGATAATGTATTTAATGCCAAATAGATTTTTATATAATATAGATTAATTTATGTATTTTACCTAATGCCAAGAATATTTGCAATGTTGGATGTTGCAATCGCTTCCTCTTAAACCCTCCTAATAACCTGTAACAAAACATAGGTACTAATGCTAAAAGTCAGTTCAGTTCAGTTCAGTGAACTGACTTCTAGCATTAAAAGAAGGTAAAAACCTAATGAACTAAGTGAGAGGTGTTCCTCCCACTTAGTCCATTAGGTTTTTACCATGTTTTGAAAATAAATTGCAACAAAAGCTAGCTAAATAACTACACATTTCAACATTTCTTTTACCCTTTTCCCACACAGAAATAATGTACCAAATCACTTTGAGAATAAAACTACCCGTTAAATTAAACTCCTTTAACTGAATCCGGAGTTCCCAACAAAAAAGGAATTACAGAATATAAAGCTTCAAGTGTACTCCTAGTTTATACGAAAGCACCTCATTAGGACGATACCACATGAAAGCAAGCACCCATTGCTGTTCAATAAACAACCTTAAAGAGATTGGTTTTGAGTTGAAATTGCAATGGTAAAGTTTGAGTATCATTGCCAAGTTTGTGATAAAGGAAGTTATTTAATATCGATATGTTTTGTAGTTTCAAGGAGGCTCCGGTTTTATAATGATTTTGTGAATAGTAGCTTTAATTATATTTTACGCACACACCATTCTAATGAATACGTATTGGCAACCAATAAGAAGTCATCCTAGAGGGCAAGCACTGCTGGCATATTGATGCGTTACTAGAAAATGAAAATGGCGGGAATCGACGAAGATGGAAATAATCATCCCTCAATCTAATTTAGACATAATACCTATTTCAAAGCACTAAAGTTTTTCTTTTCTTGTACGATATAGCATACGGCCTGCTCTCGCAAATGCGAACCAACTAAAGAATGAACCTCCACACAATAACGTCAGTGTTGCCATTACTCGACAACAACAAGTTTATTTGTAGCGACAATATAAGTAACTACTCCTTAGAATTTACTGCTCCCAAAGAACTCGTTCATAGAAAATAAAGCACGTTACACATTTCACACGCACTACGAAATAATAAAATAAAACCTTTTCATTCTTTCGCACCTTTGCATCCACCATTGTTAGTAACAAAAGAGCTGGAAAGAAAGAAAGAAATAAAACCCTAGGTTTTCCTCTACTACACGTTGTTCCTACATTTCTAAGGAACTTTCTCATTAGATCCATCACTCTTTTAAAAAGAACACTAGTGGTCTGGGTGAAAAATTAAGAGAAGGACAGGGTGATATTTTGTTGGCGTTGGAAAGAGATGAAAGATGCAGGTGACAACGGGTATAAATGTGCAAGCTTGGTGGAAAGAATGTTATGTGTCAGAACAAATACAGTCGGAGATTGTTTTGAGAAGCTTACTTAGAGAGTACTGAGGTTTAGATTGCCTGTTTCTATGTTAAAGATTGTTTTTCTTCGAATTCACTATACCGTTTGCAATTTCCTAACATTAGCAGATTGTGAACAATTTACGAGTCTAACCAAAAGAGTTTTTGTACCTACCTATTTTAACTAAATAAAATGCTGAAGAGTGAAAATACAACGCTTAACAGAATATTGCAAATCGAGTAGGTACCTATATCTGTGTGTTAAGAAAGACTACGTTCGAAAACACTTTACTTTTTTCATTAACATATCCTCAAAACAATGTGTGTGTTTTATGTAGGCAGATATTTTCGGGACAGAACTCACTCTATCTTAGCCTAGACCCTCTATAAATACGCCAGAGCACTTAGGCCGAGATCTATAAATGTTACTTATAGGCGCGGGCTTTCGCTTAGTTAAACGTGCCCTCGTCTATGTCTTGCACTTGTAATTTGACACTTGTGCGACAGGCACTGGAATAACGCTTATCCAAAAGTCTTGCTAAGTAACGTTTCTAGATCTCGGCCTCAGACCTTTACCGTTTCTCAGGTCGTAGGACGTCACACACTCCATTTACAAATGCCAACCACGACCACAAAGTAATTCCAAAGAAACAAAACACAATCTTTATTCTAAAACGTGTATTTCAACCCTAAATGAATGAGCATGAATATTTAACTCCATGTAAATGTATTGAGGTTTGTCTCCGTCTTGTGTTCTAACGAAGATGTCTACTGAATAACTATTGTAACACAAAGCCTTTGATTCTCTTTCTTAGGGTATTTTATTTCTTTAGGCCCAACGTCCACGATTCTACTCAAAAGTAACGTATTACATACTCAGATAACAAATGAGTAACCAGAATATCCGACACCGGACCGCCATTGAAATACTAGTCCGGTGACATTCTGGCTACTCATTGGATATTTGAGTTTACTTTCGACTCTTTTGAGTAGCCTTGTGGACGATGGACCTTATACTTGAAACTCGATACTGAAATGCCATTACTTGGTTTGCATTTAAATTCCAATTGTATTTTCGTGAAGAAATGTCTTCGGTTTGGTACCTAACCTATTTATCTTTTTTTTTCATTACATTCAGTTTTTAATTTGTCTTTCTATGTATTGTGTTTAAAAATACCTACCTCTATTTATACTTCAGCTTCGTCCAAAGAGATAAGCAATAAATCACACATTCGCACCGCATTTATTTAATTATTTAACTCTACATTCCTGTTTTTATTTTTAAGTTAATTCTTGTTTTCTGTTGGAAATAAGTGGCTGTATTCATAATAGGTAATTACGCTTCAGGTATAAGTATCTAAGTTTGTTTAAAAATAATGGTCGTTTTTTTTTAATAGATACTATTCTGATAAGCTTTATTTTACTCAAACGATATTTTTATTTGGTTACTAAGATATCCAGAAACTTGTTAAAAAAGACAAACGACACAACACTAGTTAACTAAAATAAGTAGCTTCCGCTTGTTATTTGATTGGCGAAACTTCACATGCTGTATATTATTTTAAAGTAGTGTAGAAAGTGAAGTTCAAAGTACACAGTCTAGAAGTAAATTATAAGATTAAAAAAATAGCAAACACAATCGGTTAACTACTAATACCAATAAGTGGCAAAAAATTTAATAGTTGGACGGGTGAGAGAACCAATCAATTACCTACCCAACTGTATTTCTTCCTCAACACACACAGGTGAAGTCCACTCAATAAAACCGTTCCGTTTAAGTTGTAGAACTCAAGATTTACACTGGCGTAAACCGTTTTACAGGTAATAACCTCTCCGTATGGATTCACTCGACGAACATATTTTAGTGGCGCGTAAATTTTTATCACTTGCAATACGCTGGTTGTAAAACGAACAAAGCGTCGAGCCTAGAGCGTGTTACTGTGTGAAATTTTGAATTTATGTCTGTTGGGATGAGTTGGAAGATATTAATTAAAATTTTATTGTTCGTCTGCCAGTGAACATGGGCTCACATTAACCGCCAAAGAATTATAGTCAAAGAGAAATTTGCTATTATTATAATTTTTTAACATACCTGTGAGCTTAAGAATTATTACCTATATAGATGTACATCTGACTGTCTGACTGGTGTCTGTGTTTGTTTCGGTGTTTTTTCTCCTAGTAATCTGATAGGAATCACCTTATCTTGTTTTTAAAATATTATTGACGTATAAAAGTTTTTTTTTTTTTAAACTAATTACAAAAATAAACATTATTTATCATTTATATCTTTAACACCGTTTTGAAAATAAAATTATTAAAAAAAAAACGTGTGCCGTCGGGAGACGCGTCAGGAACAAAGTTCCTTCCGCGTACTCGATATACTGCGACACTCGCACGCTCTTTAGTATATAGCAGAAAGAGACAGAGAAAAAGAGAAAATCGCATGGAGCATAACCAGGCCTCCGTCACTCCATGTACTTGCGCGCTATAAGTGCCTACCGCCCAGCCGAGCGGTCTCGGTCCGCCGGCGGATCAAATTCAGTGCGGTTTTCGCAAGCGAAGCGCGCGCACGCCGTTCAATTTTAATAGTGCTGTTCGTTCGTACGCGTATTAGGTACGATGCCGTGTGGTGCCTTATGTGCTGTAGATGGGTGTAACTTTAAAGATTTTTTTTATTTTACACATTAAAAACACGTGTAACTTTAAAGATTTTTTTATTTTACCTACACACTGATGTCTATAATTATGTTTTATCTAGGTTTCTTCCACAGTCAGCACCAATATATAAAACAAAACAAACTTACAAATATAATAAAACAAACTTTAAAAAAGAGAACCGACTTCAAAACACTAAACCGTAAGAAATAATTTCTTCTTTGATGTCGGTGCTTTTTCGATTCGTAATTACCAGCTGTTAGCACTAACATAAAAAAAAAACAAATTATTTCTTACGGCTTAGTGCTTTATTTGAAGTCGGTTCTCTTTTTTTAAGGCTTTTTTTTTTCATTTCTAGTGAACATCTCCGAAGATCATCATCAAACTAAGAAGTATTATACTTATTTTAAAACGTTCTCCTAAATGTAACAAATCCTTTTCTGAAAACCGCATCGATATCGGTTTAGCCAAACGCGAGATTATCGCGCACAAACATACATACCTACAAACCATACAAGTCAAACATCTCAGTTTGGCCTGTATGTCTGATCACCTCCTTTTTTTTAAGTTGGTTAAATATTTTATAAATGATAAAATTTTTAACTGCCACATAAAAGTCAGAACATATTCACAGTTCTCAATAACATAGATAAAAAGTTATGTTAATTTAATTTTATCGAAGAGGCAGCCCTGCGATTACTGTGGAATCGCGCGGTGCGAAGCAATCACTGCTGTACGCTTGAGCATTTAGGCGCATTTTAGCATACAGTGGTTGTTGACGCGAGGGAGTAGGCAATTATCGTAATAGGTATTGGAAATTTTCTACTGAGTGAAGTATCTGTTACGTAGTAACTATTCAGTAATCTGTGGCATAACGCTTTTCCTTACGTGACAATTTCGTCGTGAACTTTGTTCCAAAACATGAAAGAATCCGAAACATTGTTTAAATAAAAACAACAACATTATTAATATTTTAACATTATGAATGTTGATTAGTAGAGGTTTGGTCCGGCGGACAAAACCCCACCTTTGACCTTATGAATATTTTTATCGGGGGGCACGGCAGTGCCCCCGCCAAATCGAGCAAAAAGCGGCACGGCCGTACCATCCTTTTCTCGAAGCAGTTCAAGCCATTTTCGACCCCCTATAACTTCGTTGTGGATAAAACTAGAGACCTGAATTTTCAGTAATCAAGCAGGTATTGTATAAACACGGTATATTTCAAATTTCATTCAATTTGAACCAGTAGTTTAAGAATTATAACTAGTCAAAGTTTCTTCATTTTGTCACTCACTGACTGACTGACTGACTGACCGATCATCAAAACTCTAAGGCACTTCTAGCAGACATAGAAGCTTCAAATTTAGAACACAATTAGCGTTTAGTGTACAAATCAAGGAAAAACTTAAATATTTTGCAATTTCGTTCCAGTTTTCTAGATACACCAACTGCATAAATAACTTTGTAATCCCATATAAATATATAGAATTACAAAGTTACATTTGCAGTTAATGAATCAGTGTACCTGAACAAAGTCGCTTCCTGCTGTCTGTCTGTCCCTATGGATGCCTAGATCTTTAAAACTGCGCAACGGATTATGATGCAGTTTTTTTTAATAGATAGAATGATTCAAAAGGAAGGTTTATTTGTATAATACATGCATAATATAGTAGAGAAACACTGATAATTTTAGAGGTTTCTAATGTGATGTCGTAAATAAACAGATTTTCTTGCGCTTATATTGCAAAAGCTAGCTGAACCCTACGAGATAGATCAAAATAATGTACTACAGTATTGCACACCTTAAAAAGGTCTACAAAAAAGTCCACGATGGTATATGTGTATTTGTTAGGGATAACCCACAATAACCATTTTTTATCCTTTACTTTTTACGAGAAATAGTGGCTTGTTTACGAAGCGATTTTAAGCAATACAGCATTAATCTATATCCAATTAAGTACCTTAAGTACATTGTGCATTTACTATAGATCAATTTGGCCCTTTGAAGCATGTAATTTAAATTAATATTTTTGAAGATATTACAGATTTAAAATGTAGGGACATAGCGGTTGCGCTGGTGAGTTTACCTATGGCAACGACAGGATAGTACGGTTAAGTAGTCACGACCTCTCATCGTTTGGGGTGGGGTGTACCTCGAACTCAGCAACTCCCCTAAATATCTTGGTATTACCCTGGACAGGTCTTTAACATTCAGCAAAAACTGCAAAAATATCAAGCAGAAGGTGCACACTCGCAACAGTCTTCTTCGTCGACTGGTCTCATCGAAATGGGGTGCTTCGCCTGAAGTTATGCGGACTACTGGACTGGCGCTATCTTTTTCTGCGGGAGAATTCGCGTGCCCCGTGTGGAGCCGTTCTGCCCATGCAAAGCTGGTGGATACAGCTTTGAATGAAACGTGCCGGATCATCACTGGCTGCCTAAAACCAACCCCGGTACAAATGCTGTATCCACTAGCAGGAATAGCGCCACCAGTGCTTTGCAGAGCGGTGGCAAGCTCCAGCGAAAGAGCCAAATGGTCTCCGACACACGACAACATCCTTGTGCCACAAAGGCTGAAAAGTCGAAACAGTTTTTTAAAGTGTGTCGTCCCACTCACTGGCGAAGTGGCGAACCATCACAAGAGAGACTGAAGCTGTGGCGAGACAGTGCTTCCTTACCCAAACTGTTCGTCCCACCCGCTGAAGACCTCCCACCTGCTGAAGACCTCCCACCTGGACATGAGTTACCTTGGGTAACCTGGAAGTCTTTAAACAGACTCCGGACCCAGGTTGGCCGAAGCAAGGAAAACCTGTTCAGACGGAGATTCATAGACGACTCCGCCTTGGAGTGTAAATGTGGTGCTGTCCCACGAACGATGGGACACTTAATATCGTGTCCTGCGTGTCCTGTCAGCTGCACGTTACAGGAACTGATGGACGCTGGTGATGGCGCCAAACAAGTAGCCGAATTCTGGGCCAAGTCCATTTAGATTGCTATCGACACGCTAAGAAGAAGAATAAGGTCAACTACGAGAAGCCATAGTCAAAAAACAAAAACGCGCTTCGCCCTATTAGCACTTTAAGATTAGCAGCGATCGCACGCGTTTATCGGAGCTCTCTAGCGAAGAAAATAACAATTATCCATATTAATGTTTTAAATTCGAAAGTAACTCTGTCTGTCTGTCTGTATGTTACCTTTTCACGCCTAAACCACTGAACGGATTTCGATAAAATTTGGCAGAGAGATAGATTGCATCCCTTGGAAGGACTTGCGGTAGTTTTTTTATCGAGCGAAGAAGCGGGCGGAAGCTAGTATATAATATAATGGAATAATAGGTGTAGATAGGTACCTAGATATAATTATGTTCAAAGGTACTTAACTTGTAAAATGGTCAACGGATGTTAAAAATAAAAAGTTAAAAAGGTACCGGAAAGGAAAAAAAGTAGGACTATCTACAAAAAGAAGTGAGATGCCATCAAAAACATAGCTTGTAAAAAAAGCCAAGTCTCGCAACTCAGTTCTTCTACCGTAAAAAGTGGTGAGATCCATGAAATACCAAGTCGGTTAATTTATTCACTCCCTACTTAAGGAACCTTCTGTCTTAAGTTATTACATAATTAGCTAACCTAACCACATCTTGTAGTGACCATCAATATTAAAAATCTTCTATGTTTTAAATAAATAAATTTTTCTTGGCCATCGCCATCGCATGAAAACACAATGTATCTCACAGTGCGATTGCCAAGTCAATTTATTTATTTAAAACATAGAAGATTTTTAATATTGATGGTCACTACAAGATGTGGTTAGGTTAGCTAATTATGTAATAACTTAAGACAGAAGGTTCCTTAAGTAGGGAGTGAATAAATTAACCGACTTGGTATTTCATGGATCTCACCACTTTTTACGGTAGAAGAACTGAGTTGCGAGACTTGGCTTTTTTTACAAGCTATGTTTTTGATGGCATATAAGTTGACGGCATGTTTGATGGATAAGATAAACGCTATTCATATTTATATATAACTAGCGGTTTCACCCGCATAAGTGTCTATCCCGTGGGAATATCGGGATAAAAACTATCCTGTGTCCTTCCCCGGGATGCTATCTCTCTGCCAAATTTTATCGAAGTCCGTTCAGTGGTTTAGGCGTGAAAAGGTAACATACAGACAGACAGACAGAGTTACTTTCGAATTAATATTAGTATGGTATGGAAAAAAGGAATATACCCTCTAGGTATATTCCTTTTTTCTGCCCCCCCAGCTGATCCTCTAGGTCAGCTGGGGGGGCATATAGAGTGCGTATCATGATACAAAGTATGTAGGTTGAACTACTAAGAATAATTATTATGAGCTATTTATTATAAACTAGCTTCTGCCCGCAACTTCGTCCGCGTGAAGTTTCAATTTCCCCCGACCCACCCCGGCGCATCGCAATCGCAAAGCGATCATTCTGACTTTTTTATTTTTGCTCGTCTCCTAAGGGTTATAGCGTAATGTAGATAGCCTATAGCCTTCCTCAAGAATTGGGCTATGAAATGCAAAAGTATATTTTTAAAACCGACTGGGAGTTCCAGAGATTAGCGCGTTGAAACAAACAAACGAACAGCTGTTCAGCTGTTGTTTATTAGTATAGAAGACACGCCTCTCATTTCGTTATCCCTAATCCCGTTATCGATAATCCCGGTAATTATGATCAAGTAGTAATCCCTGCTATTGTTGTGTTCTTAAACCAATAATCTTTATTTCGAAGCAGCTCGTAGGTACTTACACTGGCTTTCGCAAACCAATTAGAGGATTAAAGGTGAAGTTCCCATTACGTCCCAGAGAGAGTAAAAAGAAATTGATAGTACTCGCCTTCATCCATCTTTGAAAAGGACTCATTTCAAAGATTTTAATGAGAGTTCTTAGTTCAGATGAAATTTTTATTTAAATAAAATCTATTACTTACTGGTATTATCGTGATTTCTCATTTCTTCTTGATGGAAAAGCTTTTTCTTAATTCAGATCGAAGAATATTACATACGAAGAAGATCGAAGAATATACAATTTGATGCTATAAGTTTTTTTCATGATTGTGTGAACGAAACTTGATAAATTATTAGTTTTTGAATGTATTTCTTCTCTTTGCTTTTGATAAACATGTTAATAACAAAATAAATAATAATAATAATCCACAACTATCACACAACGCCGTCTAGTCTCAAGCTAAGCAGAGCTTGTGTTATGAGTACTAGACAACTGATAAACATACTTATATATTTCTAAATACATACATATATAGATAAATTACACCCAGACACAGAACAAATGATCATGCTCATCACACAAACATTTGTCCTGGGTGGGAATCGAACCCACGACCTCCGGCATAGCAGTCATAGTCACTGACCACTAGACCAACAAACAATTTACTATCCTTGCACCCAAGCGATTGTAATTCAGAAAGATTAAAAGAAAATTTATGGAAAATGGAAATGAAGTCCCGACCTGACCTGCTACCATATTGGTCTGTGACGACACATATTTGGATACAGCTCCTCCATTGCCAGCCTACGCTTATTAATTAACTCGCCATTGATTTTTCTCCACCAATATGTATGGCGTTCTGATTTCCCATTGAAACACCCTTTATCGTTGTTTACAGTTTGTCGACGATGATAAGGTGTGATAAATTATTTTTGTTTCGAGGGATGATGGATGTTATTTTTTACAAAGGCGTGTGTTTTTGTCCGATTTTCCTCCGGATTTTGTTTTCTACTCAAGTAATGCTACACAATATTTTTCGACAGAAAATTCTTTTTGAACAATTTATGCTCTTCTTTGTGTCCAGATAAAGGCTTTCTTAGCGTGTTAAAGTTATACGAATAATGTTTCAGAAAATTCAAATAAAGTTACGTTGATGGAATAAAAGTCTCTCCAAAAGTTTAACATAAAACGCCTATAAATAAATAATTGTAGAAATTCTCCAAGTCTTAAGTACCCATGCGTCTGGTGGCTGGTGGCAAATTGAATTGCCTACATTTTGCGAATGCCTTACAATTTGCATTAAGATATTGCCATCGGGACGACGTGACGTCACGAGGATGAGAGGCAAAAGTTACGAGAAATGGCATACCTTCTATAAGTGCATAATATAATACCGCAACCTGCCAAAGATTTTGTGAAACGAATTATCGGAAATTTTCTTAAAAATGACTGAAAGTCGTGAATTCCAAGCGAACAATTTCTATACTGAGTTAAGATTTCCTGAAAAAAATCCAATCTGACTTCTTGTTTTTTAGTAAAAAAACAATTTTTAGAGGAATATGATGTCATCAGTGCATTTAGTGATGCTACTGTTTATCTGTCTGATAAAATATACTATCAGCATCTAGAAACGCTTGTTTCATTATTTATTTCGACAGGCGCTCGACACAAAACACTTAAAATAACAATCGAATTACAAAGCTAAAACCCCACAACATTGAACATGCAACCTCTATCGTACGTCAACACGTCCCACGTTCATTATAATATCCCTCGCGATTGTAATAATAAACTGAATTTCGAACGCATTACGTCGAATATCTCATTTTAAATTAATTTTCACGTTAATACACGTATGAGCGCTTAATATTCAGTGCTCATTCTCTCATTGTGGAGATCAGAGGCACTGCAGCTGCTGGTGAATATTCACCTGCCATGTAAGGAGCAGATCAGGTTGATGTGGCTTGAAATAACCTCTTTCTTTTGTTAATCTATAGGAAATATAAAATTCAAAGTCCCGACTGACTGATATATCAACGCACAGCGTAAACCGCTGTTCCTAAAGACATGAAATTTAGAGGGTGTGTTCTTTGTGAAGAGTAGGTATCCACTAAGAAAGGGTTTTTTGAAATTCCAATAAAATAAGAATACATAAACTGTTGCTGTTTGTTCTCCTGTGTGTGTGTGACCAGGTTAGCAACACCAATTTTGGTTTTGCAAGTCATCAGAGAGCTTACGAAAGGAATGAACATTACTCTGCGTCGCTGTCGCCGGGTACGATGAGGAGGATTATACTTAATTAATGAGCCATCAGGATCGGTATTGGTAATTTAGAAAATAAAGGCACAATGGGAAAAAAGTAGACCGGCAGACGCACATTTTTATTTTCCACAAAATAAAGATAAGGATCACCGTGTAATATTATTGGAAGGTTGATAGACAGATATATATATACTTATATTCATAGTCAATTCAATCTATAAGTCTTTGCAGATATTGGAACCTCAATAACTTGAAATACAAGGGCACAATAGCACCAATACACTGTCAGATCAAAAAAAGAAAAACAATCAGTCCTTTCGATATACACGGAGTGTTTTGATACTTTAATTTCAGGTCCGTTTTTTATCCGGAGATTTATACGGTTGTACTTGAGCTACGTTTTAATCTCGAAGTGACAGTTCGGGTCGGGTCAATCTGACATCGGCCCGGGCCCTTATCAAACGAAACATCGCTAAACATTTATACGTACCTACTTGATACTTGGGACTTTATTTTCACGGATAATGCGAATGTGTGATTAAAGTGTCAAAGAGTTAAAATGTGACGCTGAACGAGACACAATATAAGTTTCATTGTTATTTCGTCTGGAGGTGTGAGGTGTCAAGTGTCCCGCAAAGGGTTAAGTAAAAATATCAGTCTAGCAGGAAATCATAGCAGCCATTGCGGAACCCATCTTTAAGGCTTATAATAATTCAGTTGACAGCACCTACACAAATAACAAGATTACCTAAGTCTCATCTTGTTATCTAGTCTATTCTTACGCGTAGGAATAGACTAGACATTTCTTAGAAAATAGTTTAGAAGAACAGAACAGTTATAATATCGTTAATGAGCCACCCCACTTTTTGTTGTGATGCCTCAAACAAACTAACAGCCACTATTTTTTAAGAAAATACATAATATACTCACATTTATATTTAAACCAAGGCTCTCTAACCATATGGAGGCTATTTTTGTACCCGTCTGTGTTGAACATCTTCTATATGAAGACTGCGAGGCCGACCTTGTACGTAAATACACTTTTTAGTTTGGAAGTACTTTACTTTATGACCCGTTTTTTTATAGCAACAATTTTCTTTTGGGTGACATAGTTTTTAGAGTAATTTTGAAAACCTCAAAGCCAGCAAAACTATATGTGCAGAGAAAAAAATCGCGGAATAAAATTGGTGGGATAGTGGGTGTATTAAGGGTGAGGAAGATCACGTGGCGCCACGTTGTTTCCAAGAAAAAACAATAAGGCGTAGTCATAGATATCCGGTAGTCGACGGAGCCCCGCTTAACGGGGCTCCAATTTCTGTCTGCAGGGTTTAAAGGAACCTAACAAGAAAGGGATGACGGGAGCTCGTCTGCTTGCTTTGCTCCCCAACTTGAGCCTCCGTCTTTCGAACCTAACCTGTCCGAGTCGGGGAGCCCCGAGACCCGAGCTCGCTTCGCTCGCTCTTGCATCCTAAGTTCTCAATTTCCTTTTTATTAAGTCAATATGTGTTATTTTGGTATACATATTATGTTGGTTTCGTGTGAAACGTAATAAGTTAGGTTAACATAAAAAAAACAACTTTCAACGGTAGCGTAACTTAAATTCAATTACAACACACGATCCTTTAAGAGTAATAAAACTTGATTTTTAATTTGATTAATTAAGTTCATTGCAGTAGCAGCTATTTAAAAATGATGTTAAAAACTTACAATATTTAATTTAATAGATACAATCAAAATCATCAATCATTATCTTTGGTAAAATGACAATTTTATTGATAACGTAAATAAGTTGATTTTTTTCTTGAAATTATATGTTTGCTGTAAGTACTTATGTTACATTTTGCAAAAGCGTTCTACATGAAGACTATGCATACCTACACTAGAATTTTAAGCTTCTTACGTAGCGTGCAGATCATAAAGTACAGTGTAGCCTTTAGTATTTGTTTTAAGAAACTTGTTCCCAGCATCAATATTTATCACGTGTTTTTATTCTTTGTCAATATTCGAACATTTTATTATTGTGTTCCAGTTTAATTATTTACTCACCTTCTATATTCACAGGTTGCCCTTCACATATATGTACACATATATATTTATAGTTTTACTAGAGTGTAACTGTATAATGTTGTAAACTCGTTAATACGCTACCTATACCTACGTTTTGTTGTTCGTCATGAAAATTCAAACAGAATAGGTATGAACCCCGAATAAATTAAAAAGTTAAACAATAGGCAACCCAATTCCATTATCAAATTACCGACCGATTTGTATCTCTTTTACATACATTTATTTTAAATCCAGCGCGCAGGATTTAATCCACGAGCTAAAGCTAAAAAATACAAATTGTAAAAGTACCCTCAGATGACGCATAATTCTCACAAACAAACGTTTAGGAGGTGAAGTAGTTTAAGATAACGAAATTAATCGCATCGTATTGTGAACGTATAATTAGTTTTCAGAAAACAAGTTTCTAAATTAAATTCTCAGACGTTTTGTGAGATATTTCGGCGCGGAGCGGCTCGGTTGTGGAATATACGGGAGGCTAGTTTTGGTGCCGAAAAGTCATACAGGCTGGGGATTTGCATACACTATCTTATTAGACAAGAAGTGAAGTGTTATGTGAAGTTTCAAGCGAATGTGCGGTGCAGTTAGTGATGACGATTCCCTTGTTCACAAACTAAACTAAATTTAAGTTTAGTGCATTTTTTTCTTTCTATTTCATTAAGAAAAGGACGGAAGATAAATTTTAGTTAGTCCTATCAAATTAATCAGCGCCTGACACGTCTTAACTCCATACAAGTTTAGACATGATTTGACAAACTTGCCTACTAAAATTACGTCAATTTACGTCAGGCGCTGATTAATTTGACAGGACTAAACTAAAATTTATATTCTGTCCTTTTCATAATGAAATAGTAAAAAAAAAGACGCACTGAACTTAAATTTAGTTTAGTTTGTGAACAACAGAATCGGCACCATGCAGTGCCCTGTAAATGATGGCAGGGCCTCAGTAGCCAAGTACTAATCAACTTAGCTTAATACAACAATAACTTTCTAGTTGTAGTTGAGATGTCTCGAGATTGGATGCATTGCATTAACAGAAAAATAGATTGATACCAATGCGACGCGACGTACCAATTTGCCGAAAATAAATTCCAAATTGTCTATGAATAGCAATGCAATCAATGTCAGAAGGCCATTAGGGATATTGAAACCATGATTGACGCGTATTAGCATCAACTCGCGTTCGAAAGGCAGCGGAAACTCTCCGAGGTCAACGTTTGAACAATAAATTATTCTATAAGGAAACTCGGACTAGATATTGCAGAATATAATTTGACAGGTGCCATGTTATTTCAAAGAGTATCGAGTATTAAATAACTAATTTTGGCATTATTTTCATTTTGGCAATGTTCTATTATTTTAAAGATATTTTTAGACTTTTACATGCCTACTTATAGGTACTATTACTACTTACCTTAAGAGTTTATGCATAATACGAGTATGTAAGCATGAGTTGAAAATTCTTAAAAAAATCATCCATCTTCTTTTTTCCTGATCTCGAAAAATATGTTGAGTGTGCTCGTTTAAAAATGATTTATAACGTGTCTGTACCTATTTTTATCCCGTATATTTAGAATCTCAACTCTACCAATTGGACATATACTAAATAGTGTACAATTTGCAAAATCTAAGATTCAAAGTTGATTAGTTTTCTTCGTAACTACTTTAGCAGCGTCAATTGTTATTTACGTTTGCAGCTTAAGGTTGATAGCGCAGTCTACTAAGTTTGTACTAAGTTTTATAGCGAGTAATATTTTAGTATTATGCATTATGTACTCATTCAAACGATAGTAGTGGTAGTTGTTGTTGTGTGCATTAGTGGAAGATAGTCTTAAACAACAAAACTATCGACACTGTATCAGGATAAAGGGAATGGTTTATTAATTAGGCGAACAATAGTATAATTATTATTCTAGATAGATTTGTATGTTTATTATCCAAGGCAAAAAGACGTAATTCACAAAAAAATATAAACTTTAAGTACACATTTTCTACACCACCCTAGGCACAGTCTAGTAAATATTATACCTACTCGTAAATTAAAAAAAGGTAAAACAATTCATCTAAAATATCAACTTTTATAACAAAGCAGAAAAAAGGTATTTAGTAACAGGTGCTTGTCGTGCTAAACAATTAGTTAGCGTCAGCTTATTAATTGTTTTACATTGCAGATAAATTGATGCTGCAGGAGGTTGCAGGCAATCTATTAGCCATTTTAATCTTGCTCCAATATCGGCGGACGTTCTCTTAAAACTGAAAGAGAAACTGTTTATTCTGCTCAATAAGACGCACAGAAAAAATAGCAAGCCCCAAACCAGCAATCTAAGTAGCCAAAAGCTTCGTACTCGGCATTATGAGACCTTTCAGAATGTTTAGGTTTATAGTTGTTATTGACAACTAGCCTCCGCCCGCGGTTTCGCCCGCGAGGTATGTCGATAAAAACTATCCTATGTTCTTCCCCAGGATGCAATCTATCTCTCCGCCAAATTTTATCGAAATCCGTTCAGTGGTTTAGGCGTGAAAAGGTAACATACAGACAGACAGACAAAGTTACTTTCGAATTAATAATATTAGTATGGATGTGGAGACATCAATACAACAATAAACGAAAACCAAATAAATACTTACAAGCTTCAAAATAAAAAATAAACAAATTAAATAGTACCTAGTGATGGACTTTGGGTTTTGCCAATCTTTGACTAGCTTTAGTGACTACACTATTGGATATATTTGAGTGAATTTTCGTATGCAGACTGGGACGTCGTTAAATATACGCAGTGTAATTTATTGTTGTAATGTCGTATCCACCTTGCCGGCTTGGCACCACATATAACAATCAATATCTGAAGATAAACCACTGGACAAAATTTTTCAGACGAAATCTTGATTGGAATCCTTTTTTTTATTATTATTTTGTTGTAATTTTATTACAATGTGAAATCGATCCACATCAAATCCTTTCCTCCGTAAAATACAAAAATGTTCTTTAATAAAGTGAATAAATCAGAATTCAGTAAGATTGTCTGTGGACCGAAGAACAGCGCTCTGTTTTATTCCTGTCGTGATAAAAAAACCTGTCTAGAATATTCCTTGTAAATTGAAAAGTTTCTTCGAAACAGGACGAGGTCTGTCCATTGTCTGTTCGTGTTGAGCCACGAAGGTCGCAGTATTTTATCATATTAAGTAGGTCTCACACCATACTACATGAGACTTAAACAGCTTAAAAATGCGGGTGAAGGTACTATAGATAGGTACAGGTCTACCTAACCCGTCGGGGAATACAGGCGTGAAGTTATGTACGTGTATGTTCAAGTAAGGCAACTCAAGTCGCGGATACTCTTCGTTGGCTCTAGGCGCTAAAGCGACAGCAACGTCACGTCAACGCGACATTAATTTTTAAAACTCTATTAATTCTACGTGACATTTAACTTAGCGTTTACGCAACGTAAACCAACGTCAGTCGGAAATAATTTGAAAAGTGACAAAGATTTATGCAACTCGACTGTGCGTGTCCTGAAGGCGCAAAATAAACTTATTAGGTCATTATTTCTTCTTTGCCTGAAAATGCCTAAACAAAGGAAACATGAAGCATGACAGGTATAGAGAAAATAAAGTAACAAAAAATCGCTGCCTTCCAAGCCCTCCAGAAGGTAAGGAAGGTAAGCCGGTAGCTTCAACTAGGCTATACAATTGTTACGCGAACTTTCTCAAACTTGTTCTTACACTTGCGTGAGATTTTGCATTCGAGCCCGATACTGAACATAAAAAACAATTATAGTGTTGAAGAGTCAGAGTACGAAAATAAGAGAATTCCTGTGCTTGTGATAGTCGTCCTAATATGACTAAAATCAGTTAAAACTTTTTTTTTTTACTGCGCGGTGAAAATCCTCATGGACTTCCTCCATCTATTCTATTCAATTCTATATCGTGGGGGTGACAGAGGGGTATGCCGGACTCTTATCGGCTAAAACCACCGCGCTGTTCCACCTCTACCTATGGCCGGGGCTGCGGGATTCGCAAAAGCATTCACCGCTCCCCCGACAGGCTTCGACCCGCTGATCCTCAGCGGGTCCCACCTCCCCGTGCGGCCATTCCTATAATGGCCGCACCCACTATCGAGTGGCGCACGTGGAACACTGCGGCGCCAACTCGGGCCTGTCTGGTCGGACGACAGATGCCCCTATTTCGCGATCCGCAGGCCACCTCTCATGGAGGTCGCAGATCGTTTTGCGCCCTTCTCGGGCGCCCAGTGCGTCTCCTGCGGGAGGGGAGAGAGGATGCGGCTTCTTTCTCCCGCTCGGCCGCCTCCTTTGCAGACATGACACCACGGAGTATGCATGACACCCTCGCAAAAGGGGTAACCCCGTCCCATGCGCTCCCGCTTTCGACCATCGATTGAACGAGAAGGCCGGGAGCGAGAGATCGCTCTCGGTTATTGCCGCGATGAGGTCACGGCGCAACCCTGCCCAAGCTGGGCACTCCTCCAACGTGTGCTGCGCCGTATCCTTATGGCAAGCCGCACAGTAGTGATACACCGGCGTCTGCTCCCGACCTATACGACACAGGTACTTCCCTCAGCAGCCTTGGAGAGTACCTGCGTCAGCCAGAAGCTGAGAGCGCGTGCCCCTAATTAGGACACGGCCTGACATTCAATACCGTCTTGCTGCATTTTAAGGTTCGGAACCATATAGGGTAACACAATGCAAAGTGATATCTTTAACAAAAATGTTGTACATCTTAGTTAGAAACCAACAGTTTGCCCATTAATAGTGTTAAATGCAACGAATATCTTTGCCAAGGAAAGGTGTCTTTTTGTGACAATTTCCCCTTTTCTACATTCCACATCTCAGTAGTCTCAACCTATTGAGAAACTATCTGCAGTCGTGTCCAGATCGTTTGAGGGTAATGAGAGTTGAGAATATAAATTAATCTTGCGTTTAAGAACGTCTGGCTTTAATTGGTTAAGTTCGTTCGCTCTAGTGGCATTAAAAAATTGTGTCGGCTTTTCTTTTACTAAACGAATGCATAAAAGGATATAGAAAAGGCTTTAATATTATCTTTAGGTTTCTAGGTATACATGTATGAAACCGTTTATTTGTTAATTTTGTTCTGATACATATAACGGTTAAAGATAAACTTTACAAACAAAGTTCTAAACCTTTTGGCTCATATCAATACCCAATACCCATACCATTTCTGGACTTATAACATTTTGATGGACTTTTTAACATTTCACTTATAGATACAGTTAATATTTTAACATGATTGGTCCCATTGTTGGGAAAAGGTCTCACCCATACTTTACGTAGGCATAATACAACCACAAAATAGAAAGATGCCAAAATTCAAATTATTAAAATCAAATAATATGATATTTTGTTCAAAAGTCTACCAGTTCATACCAACCTTTATAAAGCGTGACTGTTTATGTACTAGTTTCCATAGGCATTTTGTGATTTCCTACTCTTAGGAAAAAACTTTTTTAAACCTAAAAATATGTACCACTTGTCGATACGCGGTGCACCTGCCGCCGTCAAATTCGTGCCGCACCACGTCGGCTGCATTTTTACTGCTCTGATTGACCATTGTTCGACGGATATGAGTCAGCCTGGAGTCTTGTAGTACAATGAACCTATGTATGTATTTATACATGTGTCACGGATCATTTGTGAGACCGGAAAACTGTCTTGTTTTGGGTGGTGGACCACATGAGGATCATGGTATCTTGGAGTATATTCCAACCAATTTTATTCGTGGTTTACGAAACATTTACTTAGTTTGTTATGAAAATCGTATCAAAACATAACACCAGTGCAGATGTAGACGCGATTTTTTTTTTTAAACTGTCGTGCAAGATCAGATAATATTTACAAAAAAATAAGTAGCTTTGATGTCCTTAAAGAAAAATATGACACAAATCTGTCTAAATTCGTGCATACTCATAAACACATGTATCTATATTTTCCCTGGAGATGTATGAGAAAAATTTCGTCCCCATTTCGTCTTCCCCTTTCATTTTCTCTCTGACAAAATTCAGCATCCGTGTCCCGACCATCAAAGTAATAACAGTTCGCTTCTTTGAATAGTACAGCAATGTTAACATTGTGCACCACTGTACTGACACTGTTGACTGTGGAGATTTCTTTAAACTTAAGAATCTCGACATGTTTCAGTTTCCGCAGACTTCAGAGTTTAGATAGGAGAGCGAAAAAGAAAAACTTGTTTTTTTTACAAACGGAATGCAAACTCTTTGCTTGTTCTCGGAACATTTGAAAGCTTTGCATTCTGAAATGCAGTTGGATTCTAAGATGGTATAAAATGTCTCGCAAATTTTGTGTGATTTTATTCTGATTAATTTTTCAAGTTCTTCAAAGGAGTACTGGCGAGATTCCTCCACATTTCTCATGTGGAGGAATGTTAGCCAAGTAACAAGTGCGTCTGACATTTTAAGAGCAAGCTCTAAAGAAAACTCATTAGTCAAAGTCTGTTTTTTCAGTCACATGTTCTCATACTGACGACGCCGCAAGATACCGAAGTGCAATTTGGGGCAGGCGTATGCTCAGAAGCAAATTCATGAGCGCACCTCAAAGTCTCATCAATTTCATTTAGGTACCGCCTTCACATTTGTTAGCATTTACTTCCCCATACGTCTTCATAAATCTATTTAAATCAACCCTCCCATCATACAGGCAGTTTTATACCAGCGAAATTGGGTCTTAGTTTTATTGCTACGCTTTAATGCCTCACTCAGATTTATGTACCATTTGCATCACTTTATGGGCCCTGCACCGCCTCTGTCCGAACACTTGAGGATGCACTGGTAATAGGCCTCATAAACTGTAGAGGATCCGGAGGATTTGTTTGTATGAATATTGAAAGGTTGCAAGTTGGGGACGTGGAGAAATGTAGACGTTGCTATTAGGTAACTGGCCAGTTTGTAGCTGAGTCCAATAACGAAGTCCGCAAAAATAGGATTGTAAATCCAATAAAGAAGTCACAAAAACCTATAAGCTTTTTGTGAACGGCTTGATTCAAGTTTAAGAGGTTTCGCAAAAGTAAAAAAGAAAATCTAATAAAAAGGGTTCTACAGATATTTTTGGGTATCAAATAAAAAGTATAGTCAAAGCCATTTGACATCAAGGATCGGCCACAAGTCACCACAAACCTTTTTTATTGCGATGTCATTTAAAAATAAAGGCTAAATGTGTTATAGTTTACTCAACTCTTCGTCGGAAATTACGTAGAATTTACGACCCGAATATTTACTTTAATATAATGTAAAGACAAAATTCCGTCAAGTAACAAAATCCCAAATATTTCATTTAGCAAAGTTTAATAATAAGAGCTCTATTCAATATCGGGTAACCTCAGGTGTTCCCAGAAGATTCCAGCTTCTGCTCAAGTTATTTTCAACTAGCTTAAAAGTTTCGATCGAAAACGTCAGTTTGTGTACTTATTGCTACGTAAGATTCATTTATCTTCGCGCTCGTTCGAGCATTGACGTTGTAAGTGCGGTAATTAATGCTAGAAAGTACGAATTTAAATGATGAAACCCAATTCAAAATAGCTAGTTGCTGACATGCGCCACGTGACCTTCCCGTCATGACGTCAGAGATTCTTTTATCATACTCCTGCCCTCTCCCAATTTATTCGTGATCGGTGCAACATGTATTTATTTTCCATACCTACTTCTCTATTAGTCGTCTTTCTAATCATATCATCATTCACACACTCATCCATAGTTTTTTTGGTCTTCGACCACTCTTATAGCCATCGATATTCAAACTGAAGACTTTCCTCACGACATTTTCTTCATTCCTCCGTAACACATGCACATACCATGACTACCGGTTTCCTTTCAACTTTTCAGTTACCGATGCCACTTTCAGACTTCCACTTATATACTCATTTATTATTCCATCCATTCGTGGTCAGAGATTTTTTATTTATTCCAAAAGAAAATTCATAGCTCACTTACGAATAAATACATAACTATTATGGTGTTTAGTGTAGTCCAACAGCTATAGTATTTAGTGTCGGTAAACAGTAAATACATAATCCTTCTTTGAAGTCGGGTAAAAATCGCTCTAACACATCAAATATCTACAGTTCGTCTTTTCTTTTATCACTAAAGCCAGAGAAAGTTCACCAACCCGCACTGGGCCCGCGTGGTGGAGTATGGCCTTGCGGAGCGGAGGCCTGTGTCCCAGCAGTGGGAACATTAGAGGCCGATTATGCAGAGTAATCTTTAAAGATTTACAACCCTCACTCCATTACATACCGACACTCATACACACAGCAGCTCTAACCCTACACGTGTGTCGGAACTCAGCCCGAACTAAAAGCAAGTAAGATGAATGACGTCACAGATACAACACAGAACATATAAATTGTCTTTCGGTGGAGTGAGTTATGGCTCTTGTTTACAATTTATGAATGTTTGTCTAAAAGTCGAACTTCGGTTTTTCTTGGTAAGTGGTTACGAAGATTGCGGGACAAGTTTCTTGTGAGGTGACATTGATTTTTGGAGTCATGACTTTCGGTGAATAGACGAAGGAAAACTATTAAACTACTACCATTCTAACTTTCAAGGGCGTATAATGCTGGAGTAGTAATTCTACGTAGGCTATTTATTCTAGAAGATAAACCGGATAACCTCTCCCTATTTTTGAAGTCGGTTAAAAGCGTTTGATTTCCAGTTCAGCCAAAGTGTTAACTATTTATATATTGGATAAATTCTTTGTAAGCAGTACATGGCACCTGGGCTTATTCAATTTCTTTTACTTGTATAACTACATATCTTCAACAAGGTTCAAGCGTGATAAGGACTACCTCTGCGGCCTTCTACGTTTAAACTTTGCAGTCTAGTAATTGATTTATTAAGTCTTTTTTCCTAAAAGGGGAATACTGCCCATACCATGTCACAACAGCTGCTGGTGAAATACTCGTAAAATATCCAGCTATCTTTGGTGTCATAAGAGTTGGGACACAACCATCTATGTCACTGCTACCCATTACCCGGTCTCGTGTATTCTGCCCATAAAATAGTTCTCTCTGTCTTCGTGACGGCGTGGCGTCGTTTCGTCGATTAGTTGCAGAGTGCACTCCGACCGACGTAGATGTCCCTTAATGTGGAGCGCACTACCCTTCTGTTTTATTTCCCTCTAGTAAACAATATTCTGATTTAAAACGTGTCCATGGAGTTTCTTGTCCGTTTTTCTCCAAAGGAACCTACTGCGCTTTGGAATGGGCGACTAACCTCATTTTTCTAAATGACTGACTCCTTGAGAATTCAAAAGCACCTGTAATTGGTTTAATTGAAATAAATGCTTTGAGTTTATAACTATTTCTATAAAGTTGACCTGTCATGGAGTAGTGATTCCCGGATTATTTTGATATGATACTGTTTCATTGCTTATACCAGTATGTCCTAGAAGTTTGTGTTACGAAAATTGCCTTATCTATCATCTCTTGGATATAAATAAGTGATACATGCTGTTGAGGGGCGGTGACCGTTGACACGTCCAGTATCTAACGGCCGTACCCTGGGACAGTCTCCCACGTTTTGACGTATGTTCCCTACTTACTTTGCTGGTGACACACGTCACCACGCTCCCCTGAAAGCGTACGTAGTGGTGGGTACAACCCACTAGGCGGACCTCGGAGGGATGGGCAGCGAAGAGGCGGTGAAATAAAAATGCAGGATTTTCTTGATTCTTGCTTGTAGATTTCGGCTTGTTCTTGTTGTTGTTGCCTCTTCGACGGCTGAGCTGTGACTGAATTTTGCAACCAAATGTCGCTTAATTTATACCCGGTGAGGCCGGCCTAAGTTACCTTAAAGAGAACCGCGTATTTTGGATCTCTTTTGCTTGTATTTTTCACTAAGCCGAAATCTTTAAGCCTTTATTTTATAAACCTTTCATGACATATTATTACAGTTTGTTGTTGTTTATCCTTCCTTACATAGTCCTTATGCTAATTAAACACTAATTTACAACTTAACTATAAACAATAAAAAAATCCTAGAACATTAACTGTAAAAATTGCGAGTTTACATATTTTCACTATACAAAATCCCTTATAATTTCTAAACTATCTGTCCGATTTTCATAATTCAAACGTTATACATAGTTTTATGCCTAAACCTATCCTTTAAAACAAAAATTATAAAAATCTATCCATAAACAAAAAAGTGAATTTTCAAGTTACGTAATTTTACTTGAACTAAATTATTCTTATAAGAATCCTTTCAAAAACAGTCTTATTGGTTTGTAATGCAAAAACTAATAACAAATCTAACTTAAATAACTAACTAGAAACATAGAAAACACAAAATAAATCACTTTAAAAGTTTCTAAGTTAATAACAATATTCTCACATCATTTTTGCGTAGCGGTCCCGGCACTACTTGCGCCCATGTGCCTAGATAGGGTCTCGTCGCCGACATTCTCCCCCTCGTGCGCAGCACCATCCTCCTGGCTCGGCGAAACTCCCGGCACCAACAGCACCACTCTCGAACTGGGTCTTCGCAGCACTCCTCCTCGTGTCTCGACGTCGACGATTCTGGTCCGCCCGTCTGGTCCCGGATACACCTGCTGGATTCTGCCGCGTGGCCAGGTGCATCTTGGCAGGCTGTGGTCGACGATCAGAACGATGTCTCCGATGCGTAGGTCTGTGGCGCTGCTTCTTCCCGTCGTCTTCCTTGGCAGTAGAGTGGGCAGGTATTCTCGCAGCCAGCGTTGCCAAAAGTGGTCGGCAAGTCGCTGCGTTGTCTTCCAGGTGTGCCTGCCCACGAGCTCGTCGTCTTTGAAGCTGCCGATTCTCGCTGCGCCGCAGGATCGCCCGAGGAGGAAGTGGTTAGGAGTGAGTGCTTCCTCCTCAAGGCTCTCGGAGAGATGGGTGAGAGGCCGAGAGTTGACTATGTGCTCGGCCTCAAGTAGGAGGGTGTGGAGTACCTCCTCTCGTGGATGTCTTTCGTTGAGTGTGGCGTTCAGTGCGGTTTTTATTGATCGCACCAAACGCTCCCATGCGCCGCCCATGTTAGGCGCACCAGGAGGGATGAATGTCCACTGCACGCCGATCTTCTCTGCTTCTGAGATGAGGTCTTCTTTCTTCATGTCATCTAATGCTTCTTTCAGTTCTTTATTTGCGCCGACGAAGTTGGTTCCGTTGTCGGAGTAGATGATCTTCGGCATTCCTCTTCTCGCGGCGAATCGTCGCAGCGCCATGATCATACTGTCGGTGGAGAGTGAAGGAGTGAGCTCAATGTGCACAGCTCGTGTGGTTAAGCATGTGAATAGAGCACCCCATCTCTTCTCTTGACGTCTTCCCACGGTGATCGTCATTGGGCCGAAGTAATCTACTCCTGTGCACGTAAAGGGAGGGTTGCTGTGCATCAGTCTCTCCTTAGGTAAGTTGCCCGTCGGTAGTTCTTGTGGTTTTGCCTTCTTCGTTTTGCACCACTGACATTGATGCTGAACTGCCTTGATTGCTGACCTCAACCCTAACACCCAGTAGCGTTGTCGCACTTCGTTCATCACTGTTGCGTGGTTTCCGTGGTTGAAACGGCAGTGGAATTCTTCAATGATGAGTCGTGTTATCCTTTCCTTGCTGTCGAGCACGATGGGTCGCTTGTAGTCTCTGGTTACGCCCTGTATCGCGTCGATTCTTCCTTTCAAACGCAGGAGACCTTCTTCCAACACTATGTCGAGCTTCTTTAACTTGCTGTTGCCTTCTAGCTGTTTCCCTTGCTCTAGTCACTTGATGTCTTCTCTGAAACTTCTTTGTTGACTTCCTTTTAGTAGCAGGGCTTCAGCTCGCTCCAGCAGTTCCGTGGTTAGTGGTATGTAGTTTCTTTCTGGCCTCTTCGGAGACGAATGTTGCTTCTCGACTGTCTTCGTCTTCTTTCCTTTCGTCTTTCTCCAGGTGGGATCTTCTTTACTGACGTTGACCTTCTCTTTTGTTCTGCAGAGTTGTATGAACTGCAGTACCCTTGCGGTGGCTCGCCAAAGTCTCGTCCAAGACGAAAACCTCTCAGGATCTGGTGACGGATGAGTTGTGCTTGCTGTTGCTGCGACGTCCGTAATCTTTTCTTCGCCGGTGGTTTCCTTTTTAAATGTTCTTGCTTCAGGCCAGTGAGTTTCTTCTTTTCTTAAGAATTCTGGGCCGTTGTACCATCGGTGATCGCAAGTAAAGTTCTCCGGCACGTCGCGCGTTGAGTCATCTGCAGGGTTCTGTGTCGTAGGCACCCATCTCCAATCTTGAGGCTTGGTGAGATCTTCTATTTCGGCCAAGCGATGAGCCACGAACGTTTTGAAGGTTCTCGGGTCCGTCTTGATCCAGGAGAGCACAATACTGGAGTCTGTCCAGAATGTTTTCCTTACTGCCTTCAGATCCATTTCTTCTTCTACTGAATGGGCTAGTCTGCTTCCAAGGAGGGCCGCCTGTAGCTCCAGTCTTGGGATCGATACCGGCTTCAACGGGGTGACTCGTACTTTCGCTGCCACTAAGCTGACGTGGTATGTTCCGTTCGCGTCTTCTGTTCTCCAGTAGACTGTAGCTGCATACGCTGTTTCGCTCGCATCTGTGAACGTGTGCAGCTCCCCCTCGGTGCGATGTGGCGCCAGGCATCTTGGAATCTGAAGATCTTGTAACAGCTTCATGTTCTCGAGATATATTTTCCATGCTTCGTATTCCCTTTTTTCTATCTATTCGTCCCAACCGACGCCGCTCCGCCATATGTTCTGAAGCAGCTTCTTGCCTTGGATGAGGACTGGTGACGCTAACCCCAATGGGTCGAAGGTAGACATAACGGCGCTGGTGACTTCTCTCTTCGTAGGCACCTTGAATCCTTTCGCTATTTCTTCTGGAGTGTTCCGGAGGTTTGCCCTGAAGCCGATGGAGTCCCTTTCTGTGAACCAGCGTAGTCCTAGTGTCTTTTCTTCTTTTTCACCAAGGTTTACTTCCGTTTTTTCGATTGTTTCAGTCTTTATGTCTTGCAGCAGCTCAGGTCTGTTTGATGCCCATGCCCTGAGTTCGAAACCCGCCTTCTTGTGTATGAAGTCCACCTGCGCTGTTATCCTTCTGAAGTCTTCTTCTGAATGGAAGCTGTGCAAGTAGTCGTCCATGTAGTGGTTCAGCTCGACTGCCCTTGTAGCCTCTGGATACTGTTCCTTGTAGTCCGCTGCGTTTCGGTTTTTTACGTAGATGGCCATGCTTGGAGATGATGTTGCGCCGAAGATAACTGATGTCATTCTGTACTTCTTAGGCGGCACGTCGCGATGATCTCCGCGCCACAAGAACCTTAGGCTGTCTCTATCTTCTGGTCTGATGCGAACTTGTAGAAACATCTCCTTGATGTCGGCCGCTACTGCTAAAGGTCCTTGTCGAAACCTCACTAGTACACCGAAGAGTGATTGCAGTAGATCTGGTCCAGGCAGTAGAGCGTCGTTGAGGCTTTTCCCTTTCGACTTGGCTGCTGCGTCGAAGACGATCCTTATCTTCTTCTTTAATGGATGAACTACGGAGAAATGAGGGAGGAACCATAACTTCTTAGAATCTTCTGGTTCGTCAGGTGCTTCTTCTGCATATTTGTTGTCGATTAGATGCTGGATCTGCTTGCCATATTCCGTCTTCAAATGAGGATCCTTGTCTATCTTCTTTTCGATGTTGATTAATCGGTTCTTGGCAGACGTGTAGCTTTCTGGCATTCGTTCTTCTTCATTCTTCCATAGAAGTCCAGCTTCGAATCGACCATCTTCAAGTCTTCTGCAGGTTTTCTCTAGGATGGCGAGTGCTCTTCCTTCTGAATCTGTAGTGGGTCTTCTTGGTTGCACACCAAGTGCCTCGATCGCGAAGTGATCCTTAATGGCTTGATGCATCTCTTCTTCTGGCGTGCTGACATGTAGACATGTGTTCAGGAAGTGTACTGGTCTTGCACCTCCGTTGTCTGACCCGTGGAGCACCCATCCAAGTCCTGTTCTTGAAGCAACTGGTTCCCCTGGTTTCCCTCTTCTTACTTCTTGAGTCACAATTAGCTCCCAATTGTCTTGACCAATGAGCAATTGTGGTGACTCCCCTTCGTAATATAGAGAGTCGGCGATCTTCTCTAAGTGCTGATAATCTTGAATCTTCTTCTTGTCTAGGAACTGTGGAGTAAGCTTCAAATCGTTGATTGTGCGGACTCTCTTCAGTGTCTTCTTGTTCTCCTGATGAACCCCTTTCACCATAAGGTCCAGCATCTGAGAATCCTTATTCCTTATCAACCTTCCTCCCACTGTTTCAATTACCAGCTCTTCCTTGCTTCCTTGTGCGCCGACTTCTTGTGCCACCTTCTCATCCAGAAGTGACACGGTTGACCCTTCATCCATAAGGGCTAATATTTTCTTTGATCCTTTTGTCCCGAAGACTTCTACTGGAACTATCTTCAGGTATGCTTTCGTGTTGTTGACTGCGTTCACTGATGTCGTGACGCTCACCGCCTCTTGTGGTGTTTCGCTCTTCTTTTCCTCCGATGTCCTTTCTTCTGACTCGACGTGCAGCAGATGATGATGCCACCTCTTGCATTCTTTGCACGGTGGTTTTCTGCAGCTCTCCTTCCTGTGTTTCCCTTGAAGACATTTGAAGCAGACGCGACTCTTCTTAACTGTTGCCCACCGATCTTGCACTGACATCTTCTGGAACTTCTGACATTCGACGAGAAAATGTTCACCCTCACATATAGGGCAAGTCTTCTCTTGTTGTCTTGAATCCTTTTCTTTGAAGTTCTTTTCTTTCGTTGAATGTGCTGCTTGTCGATTGGTCTTCTTGAACCCGCTTCTTTCTTCTGAAGTCGCGAAGGCTCCACATTTGTCCGCTTCTATGTTCAGGAACTTGGATACTAGCGTCAGGTCGGAGAAGTCGCCTTCTTCTGATGCTGCAGTGAAGTCATACCATCGGAACTTGAGAATCGTCGGCATCTTGTCCACGATTTGTTTCACCATTTCAGGTGAATGCAGGTACTGTGGTTTCTTCAGTCCTTTTATTGCTGCTACGCTGTTGTTGATTTGGCTCGCGAAGACGCAAATGTCCCTTGGATTTTCTGAAATCTTCGGTAGCGCCTTGACCTTATCCAATTCTGCCAAAACCAGCGCATCAGGTCTTCCATATCTTCTTCTGAGGGCTTGCATTACTTCTGACGGAGAGGCTTCGGAGTACAACAGGCTCTTGATAGCTTCTCTTGCGTTGCCCTTCAGCGCTCTTCTTAAGCGCGCCATATTCTGGACTTCGTTGAACATTGGTGCTGTATCTTCATAAACAACCTTGAAGGCCAACCACTCGCCGCTGTTGCCGTCGAAGTAGGGTAGCTCGTGGATGTAGCTTGGCTGTGCTGCTGGTCCTCCTCTTGTGGAAAAGGCTTCTTTCAAGGCAGTCGCCAACGCTTGAATCTCGATCGTAGCTCCTTTCGTTGAAGAGTTCTCTTCAGGCTTCACCTTCTGTGGCTCTTCTGCAGTGTGTTGACCTCGCTGCTCTGGTTGTTTCTTGTTGCCATCTTCTAATACTGATGACTCGATCCAGTTCCGCACCTGGGCTGTTCTGTCTTCCTGGTCTTCATCATCCACGGAGTCCTCATCTTCACATTGTGTCATCTCCAGTCTGACTCGGGCTAGCTTCGCCGCAGCCTGTGCTTGTTTCAGTTCCAGGCGTGCTAATTCTTCTCTGGCTTCCAGCTCGCGTCTTCTGGCCAAGGAGCTCGTGGTCCTGGTAGACCTGGCACGACGACTGACCCCCTTCGGCTTTAGGGTCGTGGTTGAACCATGGACACCCTCTTCCGGGACATCTTCTGGGGTCTTCTTAGTCGTCTCCTTTCGTGTGGCATCTTCCTTCTTCTGTTCACTCTTGGATGACGCCGTGGTCACAGTCTCAACCGTGGTTCCTTCCGTAGTCGTTGTACCCGAAGAAGTGTTCGTGCCTGATGATCCTGTAGTTTCTGATGATGCTGACGCTGACGCAGACGTGACCCCTTCTGACCCTGACGCTTCTACTGTCGCGTCCACATTGGTAGGACGGGACGGGGGGCGTGAGGGGGCATCCTTCTGCGACCTGGTTACTGGCATCTTGCAGTCTTCTTAATCTTCTGGCTTCTTCTTGCAGGGATCCGGCTCTCGAAGGACCAATTGTTGAGGGGCGGTGACCGTTGACACGTCCAGTATCTAACGGCCGTACCCTGGGACAGTCTCCCACGTTTTGACGTATGTTCCCTACTTACTTTGCTGGTGACACACGTCACCACGCTCCCCTGAAAGCGTACGTAGTGGTGGGTACAACCCACTAGGCGGACCTCGGAGGGATGGGCAGCGAAGAGGCGGTGAAATAAAAATGCAGGATTTTCTTGATTCTTGCTTGTAGATTTCGGCTTGTTCTTGTTGTTGTTGCCTCTTCGACGGCTGAGCTGTGACTGAATTTTGCAACCAAATGTCGCTTAATTTATACCCGGTGAGGCCGGCCTAAGTTACCTTAAAGAGAACCGCGTATTTTGGATCTCTTTTGCTTGTATTTTTCACTAAGCCGAAATCTTTAAGCCTTTATTTTATAAACCTTTCATGACATATTATTACAGTTTGTTGTTGTTTATCCTTCCTTACATAGTCCTTATGCTAATTAAACACTAATTTACAACTTAACTATAAACAATAAAAAAATCCTAGAACATTAACTGTAAAAATTGCGAGTTTACATATTTTCACTATACAAAATCCCTTATAATTTCTAAACTATCTGTCCGATTTTCATAATTCAAACGTTATACATAGTTTTATGCCTAAACCTATCCTTTAAAACAAAAATTATAAAAATCTATCCATAAACAAAAAAGTGAATTTTCAAGTTACGTAATTTTACTTGAACTAAATTATTCTTATAAGAATCCTTTCAAAAACAGTCTTATTGGTTTGTAATGCAAAAACTAATAACAAATCTAACTTAAATAACTAACTAGAAACATAGAAAACACAAAATAAATCACTTTAAAAGTTTCTAAGTTAATAACAATATTCTCACATCATTTTTGCGTAGCGGTCCCGGCACTACTTGCGCCCATGTGCCTAGATAGGGTCTCGTCGCCGACACATGCAATATCATTATGTAGCTTTTTCTCAATAGTCAACCATTTACTGCATTCTCGAATGCGTACATAGGTGGTAACTTAAAACATTATGGACCCTGTCGGGCACAGCAAAGTAGTCGAAGAGAAACATACCTTATAGCATAAGCCTACATATCAAATGATAATGATGATGATGTCTATTTTAGCTAATGATTATCATTTTGAATGCTTAACACTATTTTTTTCGTACCAATTTTTTGTTGTTTGTTTTTTACTTTAGATAAAAGGATAAATAAAAAAGAACAATAATTTAAAATTACTGGTACATTTTCTTTCATCAGCACCATAAATTCATTCTATTTTATAAATTCCTAACCAACGCTCCCGTTAACACACACGTTTAACTACAGCTATTCGTAACCGTTAAAGTGGAAAAGTTAGGCGATACACCAAACAAGGAACAAGTAAAACAATACAGTTACAAATAAAAAAGGGTCGGTATCAAACGAACCGGGGCGGCCATTGTGGCACCAACGCAAAATACGTGCAGAAGGCATAGAAGGCCAGCTCCATAAAACGAGCGACAATGCACGCACACATAGACACCTCTCAACTGGAGGTCGTAAGCACGAAATCCTTAGTTTCAGCCGAAGTTAAGAGCAATTCCTACTATGTATCACCTACGGACATAAGATTAGTTTCGGCCCGACAGTTGTTCCTACTCGCGATGTGTTCTTGCCAGTCTGAAAAAGTTAAGATAGGGCAAGTTCACTTCAATGATTCGAACTACATTTAACTGTATTGTACTGTATATATAACCACAATCGAACTGTATTTCTGGACGGGCCTGGATCTTTGTTGACAGACTTAGAAAGTAGATTGGCGTTTGTTTGAGATCGCCCGGAAAAACTCGTGCGTACGCATCTGTGTGCAATGCCCTTGTTTTCACTCATTGTACGGTACGGACCCAACCTTCTGTACCCATCTACATTGTGGTACTACCGTTCTCACAACATAGGGATACCTTCATAAATTTGTAGTCTCTGTTACGACTACGTTTCTCTAAATTGAACAAGTGGTTTGGTAGTTTCGTATTAATTTAATTGAAGATTCGATGAAGATTGGGTGAATTCTAGCGTGTACCTATGTTAAGTTGGAGGAATAGGAAGCGACATTCAACGGATTTTCATTAGATGTCTTATGTCCCACACACTAATAGAGTCTTCTATAGTACCTAACAAATAAAACAAAACTAAATATATATTTTTTATTCTTAACTTACTCTTTAATCTATTAGTAGATTTGAGATCTACTTAACACAGATTTCCAGATCTTCAGATCTTCATGGTACAGTTGAGAGTAAAAACGATCGGCAGAATTTCCCACGTAACGAAACTACCGGACTTTATTCAACTCAGACATTGCATAATTTTTTTCAAACTCGCCATAAAATCTTTTAGATATTATTCAAAGTTCAAGCCATTCCTCCTCTTAACTTAAAACTTGTGACGTGGCCTATCAGAAACCTTTTAAGAAGGCTAGCCCTTAATCTGGTATAAAGCGCTCGTTAACCTTTGGTGGCGCCTAACACCAATTACTTGGGCGGAAATATAAAGAAATTGTTTGCGTTTATCCCAGACGCTGGGAGCTGGATCAATTAAAATAGTGGACTGTATATTGCGGGGGTGAAAAGTACGTGGGTAGGTCTGACCTTGCAAAACACGACACGAATTAGGACGACGAAAATTGTACATGGAACAAGGGAATTGGCAGGAAAATGCAACACCACTGACCTGTATGTAGATTCACCATCAATCCTCCACGTCGGCCGGCCGAAGGTTCGAGTCTGGCTGGATCAGGGCGGCGAGAGGTCGCACAGACGCCTTTCACAGCATAAACACGCACTTTTCGTAGTGTTTTAGATAATAGTTCGTAAATGCTTCGCGACAGTTCGCAACCGTAAATTGGTAATTAACAAGGGAGCATGTTATGGAACACTACTCTCGTTGAAGGCAACGCGGCAAGTGAAGAATTTCCTCACACCGTCACCGGAGATGGTGACCAGGACAGCGATAGTCCGGGGTTGCATGTGGGAAAAGGATAGGACACGATAGGATAGTGACGCATTTTGCAAGTCATATTAATTTCTACCCTATAATAAAAATAATAAACTAATACGAAATCCAACATCCCCCCAGCCTTGAAGAAACCCTTCAAAAGAAGGTTAAAAAATTAAGAAAATCGCTATATTTAGCAACTTCAAGGAGTAACTAGAGCGGAGAAATATAATGAAACTTCTAAATTTAACTTAACTAACATAAAATAAGCTAATTTAATACTTATGTGCGTAAAGTACACATAATAGAGATATATGACTATTGAGTCGGAAGAGGGCATAACCGCACTACTGGTCGTTTATAAGTACCGGTTTTAGTTTTTACTTCCGCTACGCGAACAACACCATCCTTACCAGGGTATACATTGGTAACAATTCCTAATGGCCACTGCAAGGGTGGAGCGTTATCTACATTTAACAACACTACAGTACCGACTGTAATCGGATTAGACGGAGTATTCCATTTTTCGCGTTGTTGCAAATTATGTAAATATTCCGACTTAAATCGCTTCCAATACGATTGAACTATCGAATCCATTAAAGAGAAACGAGACAACAGATCTGTTCGTTCGTCGGATAAGTCGGCTGCAGGTAAGCATTCTAGCGGAGTGGTAGACAAAAAATGCGCGGGAGTAAGTGCTAATGGCTCTGATGGATCAGAGCTCAAAACATAAAGAGGACGGCTATTTAGCACGGCCTCAATTTGACTAAGAATGGTCGACATCTCCTCAAAGGTGAGAACTTGATTGCCGATTGTACGAAATAAAAGCGACTTGGTGCTCTTAACGTTCGCTTCCCATATCCCTCCGAAGTGACTTGCTGTAGGAGGGTTCATTCGCCACGTGATACGGTTCTTCGCGAGTTCATGACTAAAACTTTGATAATAATCAGCAGTTTGTAAAAACTCGTGAAGTTCATTAAAATATTTTTTAGAAGCGACAAAATTAGTCCCGTTATCGCTATATAAGAAATTACAAGGACCTCTTCGGGATATGAATCGTTTAAATGCGTCGATAAAGGAAGCGGAAGTTAAGTTAGAAACTAGTTCGATATGAACTGCTTTTGTCACGAGACAAATAAAAATACAAATATAAGCTTTTACGCTTCGTACGCCCCGTTTGCGGTAAGGAGTAACATAAAGCGGACCTGCGTAATCGACGCCCGTTTGTAAAAACGCTTTGCATTGCTCTAATCTACATTTAGGCAAATCGGCCATAGGCGGAAACGTAGGCTTAGGATTAACTCGGAAACAATCATTACACTTGTGTATGTACTGTCGAACCACACGTCTAGCGGAAATAATCCAATATTTGGATCTTAATATCGAAATTAATAATTGCGGCCCGGCGTGACAATTGTCGCGGTGATAAAATTCAATTAATAATTTAACAACATGTCCTTGCCCGGGAAGTAAAATCGGATGTTTAGAAGAATAGTCTAGTGTCGAGTTCGATAAGCGACCTCCGACACGTAGAAGTCCGTTACAAAAAAATGGAAACAGTTTCCGTAACTTGGCCGAACATGGTTGACCCTTAGAAATATTCTTAATGTCTTCAGAAAAGTATTTAGACTGGACCGCGCGAATAATTTCCAATTCAGCTATATTTAGATCTTCAGCGGTAATTGTATCGTTTTGCGGCAATTTTTTAATAAATCGAAGCGAAAAAACTGTAGCTTCCAGCAGCTTTTCCCAAGTGGAACACTCTGAAGCTAATTTTAAAAGCGGGTTATCATTATCTGCGACTTGAGTCACATGCGTAACAGTTTTTTCTTCCGGTAATGAAGACCGGTTGGATAAAAATTGTTGTATAGGCCAGTCTTGTCTAGGCAAGGAAAGCCAGGATGGGCCCTTAAACCAAAGCTCATGTTGAATGAGCTGCGAAGGCGTGAGCCCACGAGATACGCAATCTGCGGGGTTCTCGATGCCAGCGACATGATATAAATTTTCAGGTGAAATATTTTCCTGAATTTGTGAAATGCGGTTGGCAACATAAGTGTTGAATCTGTGTGGCGAAGCAACAGACCAACAGAGTGCTACTTCAGAATCCGAAAAAGCATAAATATCTTCAATTTTATGTCGTTTAGATAAAGTGTCATAAACGGTTTTAAGAAGTCGTGACATTAAAAGTATTCCGTTTAATTCCAAGCGTGCGAGAGTGATTTTAGGTTTAGCAGATGCGACACGTGATTTGGAGCACACGAGTGAAATAATAGGCGATTGATCGCCATTGACGACGTGTAAATAAATCACACAGCCGTATGCGGATTCGCTCGCATCTGAAAATGCTGCTAAGGAAACTGTAGAACGGGTTTCTATACCTAAATGACGTGGAAATGATAAATTAGATATTTGCGGTAATTCTATTAAATATTGTTGCCAAATTTTAACAATGCGAGAAGGGGGTATATCGTCCCAATCGAGATTTAAAAGCCAGAGTTCCTTAATGATTAATTTAGCGAAAAGAATTATAGGGCCGACGAGTCCTAAGACGTCGTACAACCGAGCGGTGGCGGATAAAATGGCGCGTTTAGTACAAGCTGGTGGGGGACTTGATATTTCGAAAATAAAGGTATCCTGAGCGGGTAACCAACGCAAACCTAATATCTTAAATGTATTTCCATCGTCGAAAGAAATGCATTCAGATTGACGGTGCGACTCGGGAATATGTTTGAGCAATTCCTGTGAGTTGGAAGTCCATTTAACTAAGTCAAACCCGCCAGTTTTGAAGATCTGGATCAGATCGGTAGCTGTCTTGACTGCTTCCTCGAGAGAAGAAGCAGATGAAGCTACGTCATCCATATAAATGTCCCTCTCTAATACGGCTGCCGCAGTTGGCCAATTATGCCGTTCATCGCTAGCGAGCTGGCGTAGCGTGCGGAGCGCCAAAAATGGTGAAGACCGAAGCCCAAATGTGACTCGAGTGAACTCAAAAACCTCGAGTGGGTCGGTTTCTGAAAATCTATATAAGATTCGTTGATATTTGCGGTGCGGAGCATTTGTATAAATGCATAAATACATTTGTTTTACATCTGCACAAAAGGCAATGTAATAAACACGAACATTTAAAAGTATATGAAATATATCAGCCTGTAGATTGCAACCTGTATACAGGACATCATTTAGTGATAAGCCTGTATCGGTCTTGGCACTGCCATCCAGCACAGGACGAACTTTGGTTGTCGCCTTGTCGTTGCGCACTACAGGATGGTGCGGTAAATAAAAGCCTGCGGCGACTAATGCCTCAGGTGCGGTGCGGGACAGTATACCTTTATTTAGGTAATCACGAATAACATCGTCATATTTTAGTTTTAAACTAGGATCCTTAGAAAATTTCTTTTCTAAAAGTAGGAAGCGTTTTTTAGCGGTAGTATAAGAATTGCCTAGATTATTTGGGTCTTCTTTAAAAGGAAGGTCAACTGAATAGCTGCCGTCGGAGTTACGAACAGTGGTTGAAGTATAAATATTTTCACACTGCTGGTCGTCGGGACTTAAAAAAGACTGCGAAGGTAATTCCTCGACTGCCCAAAATCTTTCGACAATCTGGTGTAGCGGGTCAGAAGTAAAAGCACACAATGTGCGGGTAGCGGGTTGCGGAGATATAATAGGAGCGTCACCTAAAATCAGGTAACCTAAAGTCGTTTCAAAGGCGGAGGGCATACCGTCATAAGGGGGTTTAATTTTATCAGTGAGTAAAATTTCACAATAAAATTTAACACCTAAAAGTATATCTATTGTTCCCGGCTGCGAAAACTCATCATCAGCGAGCGGTAAGTTACGAATAAATTCAATAGACGCTGTATCAACACAGGTGTCCGGCAACTGTGACGTAATCTGTCCTACTACCATCGGCCTTATAGAATATTCGCACTTATTATCAAAGCGAGACGTGAATTTAACAGAAGTAACACCGAGAATTTTTTGTGAGGCTCCTCCAATGCCTTGAACTTGCGAATAGCGGGTTTGATTATAAATAGAAAGCGATAGTCGCTTACAACAAGTTGCGGAAATATAATCACTTTGAGAGCCAGGATCCACTAGACATCTCAAAAAGTGCGTGCGGTTTAAAGAATCAACAAACTTTACTTTTGCGGTCCCTAACAACGTAGTCGTTTGATAACGAGCGGTTCGATCGTACGAAACTGTACACACCGATGCATTATTTGCAATAGTTGTAGGGTCATTAGAAGCGGCGAGTGAATGAGTCATAGCGGACTCTGAATGACTGCTGGCCGGGGTAGGGCGCGGCATGTCATGAGCGGTAGCGGGAATAGGATTAGAGGTATTGGACACCACAGAACCAACGTTGCAATTTGTTTTATCATTTTGTGTTGGATTGAAATGTAATAAAGTGTGGTGTCGCTTTGAACAATGAGAACAAGTATGTTTCGAAGTACAAGAAAAAGTCTTGTGTTTTGTACTTAAACAATTGTTGCAGAAATTATTAAGTTTTATATAATTATATCTTTCTCGCGGGGTTAACTTATTAAATGAGGAACAAGAGTATAAATGTTCATGTTGTTTCTCATCACATAAAGCGCATTTATCGCTTACACTTGGACTACACCCTACATCTGTATTAACGAAAGACTTGGACGGTTTAGGGATGCGCTTAGTTTGACGCTGCTGTTTAGACTGAGAATTACTATCTATCGATTTACTAAGGTTCATAGAACGAGACAAAACTTTACTTTGCTCCTTTATGAATTCAATTAAATTATGGTAAGGAGGTATTTTATCTTTACGATAGGTAATTTCAAATAATTTAACTGTGTCTGCGTCCAACTTTTGCAGAGCCAAATGCAAGAAAATAAATTCAGTTAAATCATTAAGCTTCAATTGCTTAAGCGCTTGCACTGAAGAATCAAAATTATTTATAAATGAGTCTAACCCATCAGAACTAGCAATGGATAGCGGTGTAAACTGCAACAATTGGTTTAAATATGCGGATGCGAGTGAGCGAGGATCGTCATATTTTTGCACGAGTGCCTCCCAAATAATAACATAATTTTCTGCGGTTGGAGCCACCCCTGCGCAAACGCACGACGCCTGCCCAGTTAATTTACCTACTAAATAAAATACTTTTTCACTATTAGTGAGCGATGCGTTATCGTGTATCATGCTTTTAAATTGTTGATAAAACAATGGCCATTTCTTGACATTACCGTCGAATGACATCAAATCAATGGGCGGAAGGCGAGGATTCGATTTTTGTAATGAAGTTTGAGATTCAGGTTCAGTACACTCGGTTTTATAATTGAGTAAAACCTGTTTTATAAAACAAAACATTTCTTCAAATGGTAACCAGGAATCATATTCGACCTCGGAATCGGGGTTCAACTGTAAATTTAACATATTATAAGAATCTAAAACTTGTTGATAATCATTACGCAATGTATCAATATTTAAAGCACTAGAACAAAACGACTTATAATATTGTCGATCAGTATTTGTTTTCTGTGCAAGTTCGAAAATATTTTCTACGCGTTTGTAAATTACATCACGTTTGACTACGTATAACGATAACTGGTTTTTACTAGTACTGGTAGTGTCGAAGAACTGATCTGCATCACTTCCCTTCCTCTTTGCTTTAGTCATTGTGAACTACTGTAAATATGTACAATAGCGGCGATAAGTATGCAACACGACTATGTAAACAAAGTAAATAAGCGGTTATTATCATAAAACGACTAACTTTAGTTGCGAGAGTAAAATAAATTATTGCGGGTAAGAGAAAAATATCAAAAGTACTGGTATGCGTACGTGCCCTAACGAAGCGATCCGAAGTTCACCGAACAATTACGAACGAACGAGTTATCTAAAGAACGACCGTATAGGAACCGATTCAAAATGGCGGAATACCAAAATGGAATGAATTTGGAAAGAAATAACTTTTACGTTGTGTTGTACTATGCGATGCGGGTGCGGAAATATAAAGAAATAGATGTCAGTGCGGGAAAATACAAAGAATAAACGACAATCTATTTATTAATTACGTAGTACAGTGACCGTTTAGTTATAACTGACCATGCGGTTTGAATTAAGAATGCGACCTAAACGACCATAAATGCGGTTCGAAGTGACCAAAAATAAATGGTGGCGCCTAACACCAATTACTTGGGCGGAAATATAAAGAAATTGTTTGCGTTTATCCCAGACGCTGGGAGCTGGATCAATTAAAATAGTGGACTGTATATTGCGGGGGTGAAAAGTACGTGGGTAGGTCTGACCTTGCAAAACACGACACGAATTAGGACGACGAAAATTGTACATGGAACAAGGGAATTGGCAGGAAAATGCAACACCACTGACCTGTATGTAGATTCACCATCAATCCTCCACGTCGGCCGGCCGAAGGTTCGAGTCTGGCTGGATCAGGGCGGCGAGAGGTCGCACAGACGCCTTTCACAGCATAAACACGCACTTTTCGTAGTGTTTTAGATAATAGTTCGTAAATGCTTCGCGACAGTTCGCAACCGTAAATTGGTAATTAACAAGGGAGCATGTTATGGAACACTACTCTCGTTGAAGGCAACGCGGCAAGTGAAGAATTTCCTCACACCGTCACCGGAGATGGTGACCAGGACAGCGATAGTCCGGGGTTGCATGTGGGAAAAGGATAGGACACGATAGGATAGTGACGCATTTTGCAAGTCATATTAATTTCTACCCTATAATAAAAATAATAAACTAATACGAAATCCAACAACCTTTTTGTAGACATGAAGAGAATTTATGATTTTAATATTAGTCCGAAGAGGTTCACGTGATGACTTCATAATGGCGGATAAGTTGGGAGGGGGTGGTGTGCCACTTTTTTAAACTATCATATTATAATAAAACTTACCTACATTATTCTCGGATTTTTCACAACATTTTTTCAAACTACGAAGCCCTGTGTGGAAATTATTACTGGAAATAAAGAAAACTCGCTAAATTAATACAAAATCTTACTCGTAGAATTGAGAACTGGCATTAGGTGTTTTTATAACGCGGTTAATGATTAGCATGTCTGCACTAAAATAAAACTAGCTTAAAAAAAAATTAATCCAACAGATTTTATATGATACTCAAAGTAAAGTAACCTTGCTACTTTTCGAAAGGCACATTTAACTACTTGTGAAACCACTGCGCCGATCTGTAATCCTAAAATTCATAACTTGGGAAAGCTATAGGTAATCTGGCAAGACCCACGTCTGTATCAACTTAAAACTGCAAGGACTTAATACACTTCAAAAAATACAAGCATAATTTGCTTTTGACAACGTTTAAACTCGCAAACTTAAAAAGAAAAACAAATTCTTAAAAAATATAGAGGAACAAAACACCACACCATTTTCCTTTACATTATGGGGCGGAAGAATCACACGTTACGAACATAAAGTGGCTAGATCGCACGATTCCGCACCGTCCCGCATCGCCCCGCACCGACCCGCAACGCCCCGCACCAAATTGCACCTATTATGAAAATGCAGCGTTCACTTTGCGAAACACCCTCACTTTGATAACGATACTTTATTAGGCATATTATGTTACGATATTTCGTAACAACATTTTGAACATTTTTGGCAGTAACACCCTTAACAGTGTATTTGCATTTTATAGTATCAATTTTGCTTGTGCAAAGAGGGCTATGAACTCCTATTAAGTTCATATTTAGCTATAATCACCACTATTGTACAGTAAATTGTTTGGTTAAAGCTGATTGTGGTCGGACTTGACCTACCTTTGTTGCAGTTGTAGGCAGATAATTAAACTGCTACAATCAGGCTAACTGCAAGTAGATATTATATATATAATATTGTTAATTTTCTACTCTATTAGAATTGAATTTCATGAGTACACCTTCACACAACCGATTTCCCTTTTTTTTTGTATTATTAATGGTACTTTATTGTCATATTGCTCTGGACAAGTGAAATTGTAAGTATTATGAAAATACAGTCGGGTCCCTATTTTAGTTGGTGAGCCCTTTAGTTTTCCTACTAAAATGATTTATTACATAGGAAAGTTATACTCTCGGACAAAAATGATATATTTCGAGTGCTTTCATAATATTTTTTTTGTATTTGGTTTTTGGGAAGGAAGGAGGAGTTATGAGGATATACCCTTGTCGGGTTGAATAGATAAATAATAAGGGCAAAAATTAATAATAAAAAGAAGAGGAACAGAGAGATTTACGCTTGTTATCGGCATGAATCTAGCAAACTTTGTTATAAGTCCAATTGATTATGAAATTAAACACTAAAATACTATGCTAAAGCTGTCACATAGCTGGCAAAATGCGGGCAGTCTCTCTGCCTACCCGCGGAATGCGGGCAGTCTCTCTGCCTACCCGCGGAATGCGGGCAGTCTCTCTGCCTACCCGCGGAATGCGGGCAGTCTCTCTGCCTACCCGCGGAATACAGAAATGATTCACCAAAATATAGCCGTTTGACTAGTAATTACTGGCCAGATATTATACCCTTCACAAAGAGTGTGATTGACATTACGTTCAGTTTCATACAACGTTGCATGTGAATGCATTTTGCGCCACATAGCGATGTAAAATTGGTTCTTTTCCGATCAATCGTGTAATCGGCTTTAATTTCGATTGAGATAGAGAAGATTATATTTATGTCAATATTCTACGTAATTATTAATTTATCAAATTATTAAATTTTTAAGGTAAACAAAGGAATTATGACGTGCCTTTTTCGAAATTCTGAAACCAGTTGCCTTTAGGGAAAGTCAAAGTCAACTCATTTATTTCAAATAGGCACAATAGGCACTTTTGAACGTTAAAAATTACAGTAAAATTGAATTGATTCTACTCACCCCTTCCAAAAGGTAGTGTTCGTATAGAGAAGAATGGGCAAGATACTCCATCGTTACTCTTATAAAAGGTTTTACAAGGTTTTGTATACAAAATATAATTATATGTGAAGACGATGCACCTAGCATAAAATTAGTCTACCACAAAAGGTAAAAACAATTAAAAATTAAAAAAAGCTTTATCCTGCTGCTGAAGGCCACACACACACACACACACACACTTCAGAGCCCACGCTTTCCCACGATTTATATATTTTTCACATTACCAGCCTTTAGAAACAGTTTATGGAAAAGCAATTCTTATTAAACTTTTTGTTTAATTTATAACAACGCGTTATAAAGAGAAGCTTGCATTAGTTGGCCTTTGTGTGCAAGATGAACGCTTACAAAGCAAACTTAGTTTTTGCTAACATTTACCAACAAATATAACCCTGTTATTAGTAGTTTAATATTCCGGTCGTTTCATAGTCGTTTGTTACTAAGCGAGTTATTTTTGTTTAAGTTTTGTATAAGGAAACTTAGAGGATGCACTGTTTATTTAACAGGATGACTAAATAATTTTAAAGCTCAGCTGTTTGATTAATTTTTGCTCCAATTTTGTTGTGAACCGAGTTATCCTTAAACATGTATTGTAATATTTTACTCGCAGATAAAACACGAAAGGAAAGTATTTTTTTCCGACTACAAGAAATTCTGCCAAAAGAAATATTTGAATAGCTTTATAAAATCTCGTTTGAGTCTAGTTAAGTCCTTTTCTCAGTCGACTTACAGACCGTCCGGATAATAAGTAGTTACCTTCATTTCCACGTTTTTCTTTGACTCGTAAGTCTCAGTGAGAGAAAGAAAAACTAAGAAAAATCTATTATCATTAACGCGGCTATAAAAAATCAACTAGACTTCTTCAGTCCTTACCTTTTTCCAATCCAACTTAGAGCTGTATAAAACAAAAGTAACAAAATGAAGGTAGTATTGAAACAAGTGCTCAGGAACACTTTTCCCTTGGTTCGTGATTTTCCCCTGGTCGCCCGGCTCTCTTTGTTATAATTTTTTGCACCTCTTTTTTATGTTATTTTTTCCTCGAATTGCATGTTGATTTTTAATTCTACTATTTATAGGTGGAATTTGCTGGTATCTTATAAATGACACCTATATTTATATATTATACATAGGTAATAATGTTATATGTGTTATGTTATTTAAGCTAGTTATTTAATATAGTCTAAGTAAGTACCACGCTACCGCATTAGGAACTTCCTGTAATGGTAGCAGTGTTTGTGATAAATAAATAAATGTTTGAAATAATCAGTTGGATTGCGGAAAACATTTTTGAAAAGACGTAAGTTTTGTATGTGAAGTTTTTTTTTATCTTGTGTAGGTACTCAGATTACACCTTAATCTCATATGAGCTTCACCAGTAGGTGAAGCCCATGGTGCTGTAAAACTTTTTACAAATAGACAGTCAAGTATAACTTAACTGTTTATTTGTAAAAAGTTTTTTGTTTATGTACAGACGCCAGCACATCAAGCTACCCGAAACTGTCAAATTTTCCCAATCCATGTTGAACCTTATGCTTCAGCGATAAAGTTGAAAATCTATTAAAGAAATTTGACAGATTGTAGTAGCTTGATGTGCTGGCGTCTGTACTTAGACGAAAAATAATAAAACATACCTATGTTTTGCCACCTACGTATATTTATAACTGTTTGGTTTCTAAAATAATGCTAAAAACGAAATATTGTATGCAAACTTACTTTCAACGAAGCAGGAAAAGTGGAATAAAAATAAAACACGGTTCTAGCTTTATTTTTCAATGTTGGCCGATATTTGGTGTGACCTACTTCTAAGTCCCCTGGTACCAGAGTCAGGGAACAACAAAATGCAAAAATTTTATGGAATTTTATGGAATTTTGAAGGAAATAAACATTGCTGCTTAGGTATATAAAATATTTATTTCCTAAAGGTTAATATTCTATTTTTCAATTCACTTAAAATACTAAAGGTAATTTCGTTTAGATTGTTGTTAAATTTAGTTAAGCACGTTGGTAAAATTAAAACGTTGATTTGTATGCGAAAAATTATAAAAATATTATTCAACTGTCATTTTACAGACACTACTTGTATATCACCAATAAAATGCTCTAAAATGGTAATGGAATTATATGGTCTAGATACAAAAACACAATGAAAGCGCTCTCACCTACCTTTTCATTTTCTCGCCACTTTTGGTAAAACAAAATTACTATTGAAATTGTAAAGCCGCGCGGTATTTGCGTAACACACTATCAGTAGCAATGGGTTTCATTTTGACAGTTCAACAACGTTCATTGGGTTTTTCGCGTTGTTGAGCAGACACATGGATTAGTAATATACTTTAAAATGATTCAGATTGAGATCGATAGTGTTTCGCTATACAGGGTTATTTGTAAAACACCAGCAACCTCTTAAGAGGTCATTGTACTCATCATTATGAACAACTTTTACTATGGGACCAAACCTGAAATCGCGAAAAAAAAATCAGCTGTTCCCTACATTTTGACGAGTTATACGAACATAAATGTAGGGAACAGCTGATTTTTTTTTCGCGATTTCAGGTTTGGTCCCATAGTAAAAGTTGTTCATAATCATGAGTACAATGACCTCTTAAGAGGTTGCTGGTGTTTTACAAATAACCCTGTATATTAGTGTGTTTCTTATCTAGTGTGTTGAAAACATAATACAACTAATTTGATACGATAGAATAAAATCATAAAGACACCTCTAAAAAAAATATTTTTACAATAAAAACTGTAGGTACAATACATACAATCATTCTGACTTTTTGTAAGATTATTCTACAAGCAACGTACTAAAGTAGTAGTGTTTTAATTTATTAGTCCAAACAATAGATTTTTAGTAAATACATAATTGCCTCATATTTTGCAATAATTTACCAGCGTTGTGTCCCCAAAATAGTGCCCTGTTTAAACCAGACAAGTTAAGGACGACCTTTGAACTTTTTTTTTCGTTTTAATAACATTCGGTATATTTTCATGCGACATAAATGTCACGTGTTTCCCACATAAATTATGAACCAGTTTTTATAAAAGCCAAAATACGTGGGTAGGTAATCTCTTTTCGATTTTCTTTTGGCAAAAGAACTCAAGTCATCATTAATTTCGGACGGAATACGAATTCCTCGAACGAATTGATTGCTAAAAATAACATTGGAATTAAGTTGCTAAAAATATTTTATTAATATTTTCATCATGAAAGTTGTGCCAGAAAGCCTTCTTTATCTACCATTAAAGATTATATTGAGGAAAACCGGCCAAGTGCGTGTCGGGCCACGCACAGTGTAGGGTTCCGTAGTAGCCCGCTTTCACAATATAGTACCTACGATTCTGTTGTTCTTTATTCTGAATATAATGAATATATGTAATGGTAAATATATTAGGTTATAATAACAATATATGACAAGGGTGTGTCCAGAGTAAAACAAAACTTTAACACATAGCGTAACCACGGAGGTCATACCTTGCAAGAAAATCTTAACACCGCGATCTACAAAAGTGACGTCACGGCACAACGCCATTTTTTATCGAATAGCGATACTAAACAGAAGAAAATAATGATTTTCGAAGATAATTATTTAAAGAGATTAGACATTAACTAATAAGAATCACTTTCTTCCTTGTAAAGCTAAAAAATAAGAGTACGATTGCGGCCAAGTTATTATTTCAATTCACAAAATTGCAATTCGAAAATTGAACAAAGTTCGTTTGTGACTTCTATAGGTACTCGAATGAAAGCGTAACCCGTTGGTACAGCGCCATCTAGCGGCAGTATTGTGAAACTTATGATAATTGATTATGGTTTTTTAGATTTTTTCTTTCATATTTTGTTTTAAAATGCAAATCTTAGTCACTTTAAAGTATTAATGCTAAGGATTTTGTATTTGGTACAAAATTATCTAATACCCAAGTTCAACGACTATTACTGTGAAACTATTAAAGTTATTTTAATGCACTATCTTCGTGAATTTTCCAGGATTTTTCAAGCCCGCAGTTTAGCTTTTAGAGGGGGGGGGGGGGACTGGAACAAAAATTTGCATTAAATCGCGCATTAAATCGAAAAATAATTTCAGCAACACCTATTCAACGATACCCCACACGATAGGGTAGACGACGAAAAAAATATTTATCCCCACTTCACATGCAGGGGAGCCATAAAAAAAAATATTTTCCAAAATTTTATTTTACCACTTTGTCGGCTTAATTGATATACACACTCCTACAAAATTACAGCTTTCTAATACTAACGGTCTCTTAGCAAAACCTCGAACAGACAGACAGACGGATATGACGAAACTATAAGAGTTCGTTGTAGGAACTACGGAACCCTAAAAAAGGCTTGGGATTGAGCTGCTTCCAATTTTTGCATTATGAATGATTTTTTTTTTACATTAATTATTTTTTTATAAACAATGACATTTGCTTACTTTGTAAAGTATAATATTATTTTATTTATTGTGAATGTGAAGACGATGTGGGTTATTTTATTCATTTTATATATTTTTTTATTATTCTCTCTGTTCTGTTAGTTATTTGGTCATGGTCTAGCAGTTTGAGTAATTTATGTGGTCTACCCAAATATCCTTTCTTTCTTTGTTCGTCGAATCGTTGAGCTCCTTAAGTCTTGAGTTGAGCTGCACGATTTCTAACAAATGCGTGCACTGACTGGACAGGTCCGCTCAATCTGTGTGGTTCTTTCCTCAAAAGACCATTTCAGATACCAATCTACATGGTCTTCACAAAATCTGGACAAGATTATGTCTGGACTTTAAAAGAGACTGTGACCTCTGAGTTTGTTTCGGCCTTTCTTCTCAGAGTAGTCATGTAGGAAACGCCGACCTCACTTAGTTTTAAAAAAACATGATTGAGGTGTAAAAGTGTTTGTACAAACCTACTTACAAAAATAAGATCATTTATCATTTAAAGAAAACTTTTTTGCAATAGTTTTAAAATTGCGGGTGAGCAACCTTATATGAATGGCGCAAAACGGACAACCATTTACAAAAAAATAAAATGAATTGGATTCTCTAACTTTTAGCAATTCAAACATTGACTCTAACTTATTACTTTATTAACCAACAAGTAAATAAAAACTTTTATGAACTGAAATATTAATTCTCATTTTTATTTTTGTTTGGTAACAGTTATTTATAAAAGCAAATAAATATTACTATGAAACAGTTTTTGCTCGAAACGCTGTTTGAATAATAATGGGGTGGAAAATATAAGGTCTAACACTTTATCAAACAGTGAAATATTAATATAAACATTAATTCAGCGGCCGTGTTGTTTAGATGTTTTATGGATTTCATTATTTATGTAGTAGGTACTTATTATTTATTACAATAAATACATAATAGATCGATATAAATAAATTGTATGGCAAGAGAATGATAATGTACATCATCATCATCATTTCAGCCGAAAGACGTCCACTAGGTTTCCTCCAAACACCGCCACATCGACTATATGCTTCTCGCATCCAGCGGATTCCTGCGGCCTTCACAAGGTCATCGGTTCACCTTGTGGAAGGCCTTCCAAGGCTACGTCCGAATGATGATGTACCTACATAGAAACAAAAACCTACTTATATTTTACTACCTATAGTTTCATCTTCTGTTAATGTTTATTTAAGATCTATTGAAAGTTTTTTTTTTTTTGAGTGCCCGAGTCTATTTTAAAATTGCTTATATCTATTCCGTGGATTCAGCCATAACTGCACAAAACACAACTTACAATGACAATCAAAACTTTCGTTTCTCACGAATCTCGATATCTGGAGGTTTCTGAACGCGGCCCGATATCACGATTTTGAGTCAACCTTTTCATCTTCCAACTATATTCACAGAAGCCACCAACTCGATTACAAACAAGCAAAATAACCATTGAAAGTCCGCTATTGTTTCAACACAGAATGCACCTGCTTAGTAAACACAAGAGTAACTCGATCAGCGACAAACGAAGCCAATCATAAGCTCCACACCCAGGCGCCTGCTCTCATTGCAGGTACAAGTTTCTGAACAAAGCGCGCTGAACAATGCGTGCAGAACAAACGCCTGCTACGATGCTCCAGGATACGCTCTGGTCTGCCTTTAACTAGCCCTTGTGGGGACAGGCCAAGGTAGAAGTGGTAGCGGTTTGAACAATAGAGGCTGCAAAGAAAGGACGAAATGTCTTTTTTATAATATTACAAACTAGCTGACCCGGCGAACTTCGTACCGCCCCGCCACGCACCAGCCACTCTGCCCTCGCTTTTTAAATCTCTGATATCTTCTAAGATATTCATTTTGATGATGTATTTATTTACTTATTTTATTTAGGATAACCAACAATTGTTTACACCAACACATTAGCAGCTTATTATAAATTAAATGATAAGCTGTAAAGGGCAATTTTGATCTCCATGAAATGCACAACGTACTTAATGTATTTAATTGGATAAGGAGTAATACTGTATTGTTTAAAATAGCTTGGTAAATAACTCATATTTTTTTTGTAATAAGTAAAAGATGAAAATGGTTACTATGGGTTATCCTTAGGAGATAAACATATACATCGCGGACTTTTTTATCGATATTTTTAAGATATACAATTCCGTAGTAAATTAATTAGATCTATCTCGTAAAGTTTAGCCAGCGTTTGCAATGTAAGCGCACAAAAATATGTTTGTTACGACATCACATTACAAATCTTTGAATTTCTCGGTTTTTCTCTACTATAATATGTATGTATCATATAAACCTTCCTCTTGAATCACTCTATCTATTTCTGAAAACTGCATTAAAATCCGTTGCGGAGTTTAAAAGATCTAAGCTTACAGACAGCGGGAGCGACTTTGTTTTATATTATGTAAAGAAGATAACGCGTTCAAACAATTTCGTCAATGATGTTCACAGATTCAAAGCAGTCGTTTTCGGCAATATACTCGTAGCTACAGGCAGATTGATGTGATACATTAATGTCGGAAGGGCAGCGTGATCCTTACTGTGGGTAAAACTAGCTTTACTCGGGGCGATTTCTTACCCCAACGAGCGCAAGCGATTCACCAGTTTTATGACTTATTATTTGCGCCCCAATGTATTGTTTCACCTGCGTAAGTCTCGATCCCGTGGGAATATCGGGATAAAAAGTATGCCAATGTCTATGCTCTAGTCTACCCATTTCGTACTTCACGCAAATCCGTTCAGCCATTTTAGCGTGAAATCGTAAGAAAAAATCACAAAAAATCAAAGCTTTTCTCTTTATAAGATTAGATTTCGTGATTGTAATTAAGAAAACATTACCCTACTTTTGAGCTCCGCCACATACGAGTGATATTTATAAAACCTGCGATACTAGATAATGCTATTGATAAATCACTATTACTCGCTGGATCCCACATCTTGGACCACACAAAAACTGTATAGGAATCGAGTCGCGCGGCTGTCGCGGCGTTTCCGTCGCTTTGCGCAGCCGTCTGCGTGCAAACAAACACCAGCTCATTGAACGACTGCCGCTAACTCGCACATACAGGACAGAATAACTGAGCATATTCCCACACAGCACAGATAAACTCACTACCAAGCTTTGCAAACCATTCAATACTAGTTTTATTCCTGGCGATGAACAGTATTACTCTGATCTGATTTTATGTATCATGGCACTTAGGATTTCATTGTCTGTACAGTCATAGAGACAAAACAAACTAGTGAACTTTGTGAGGCAAATGCGGAACAAATAAACTTATCAGAAATCCTTACAGTTCCCAGTGTCGACAGGCAGTGTTCATAGGTTTAGATATAAAGTCATCGGCTACGATTGGTATGGGATGCAGAAACGCTACTTATTACCACCGACTTTTGTTCGCCTTTGGGCTCAGAAATTCTCATGCCATGATTGGCAAAACTACAATAATAACAACCTAGAAGAATTTTCCACAAATTATAATTCTGTTACAGTATCGTAGTCTTGGGCAGTCGTGTGAAATGATCGTATGCTATCTATTTCTGGAAATATCTGAAAGACATGCCCAACGCCTACATAATACGTTCGTTATCAAAGGCACACGGACCCCCTCGTGCGGTGCGGGTACAATTGACCATTTCACGCCTCCGTGCCAATTGTTGCCGGCCGACTGAGTAACAACATTTTCAAATAAAATCCTAGTAAATTCGATATTGGACTGTAAATCGTCGCTGAAATTGCGATTGGTTTTTTACGTAAGATTGTTTACGATTGTGTTTTGTTGATAAGTAAGCGGAATACCTATATTTTTTGCGGATTTTATGGCTAGGTTCGGAAAGGTAGGGACGCAATCTAGATCTGATGAAATTGCCCTTCGAAGTATTCGTTAGACTAGAAAATAACAGTAGCCGGAACTGTTATTTCGATACTGAACATTATAATAACAATGCTGCTTGCAATGTTAACGTTTGAAAAATACTGCATTGTGCGCAATAACAACAACATGAAAACGCAATTATTGTGTTTAGATAGAACGTTGTCTTACAAATCTAAGGAAATGTTCCGCAAACAACACCATTCCCATAATTAACCCTGTGTTCATTGTGCCAAGATACCCGTGGTTCTCCTTTGCACAGCTATAATACGCTGAGCGGACCTGTGGGACCCACTTGCATTGCTAGTGTTAACCCATCAAGACGCGAATGCACGGGTCTTTACACAAACTAGTTAATTGCTGTTTTAAGAACAGCTACATCATCTTGTGTTCTAGTAGTTTTTGAAACATTAGCCATACCATCCATGGTAATGATAAATTACATCTACCTACAGACTACGGAGTAGCACTGTTTTGAGTAGCACTCTATATCTGTAATATCATCATCTGAACACAATAACTTATAAAGACTGTAAAGAAGACTTCCATCATTTTAAAAAGCTCTTAGGTCCTAGGCTACCCAAGTAAGTGTCTATTTAGTGAATATCGATCGATAGAATCCACTTCGTAGCCAAATAATAATATAAACAAATAAAAGGTATATGTACTAATACCTAATTAGGTTATTTGGAATCGGTTTAATTAGATAGGTATTTCTAATAAAGTGTGCAACTTGAAACACTGAAGTCACGTTTCAAATACAATGAGTAAAATGAAACTCTAGTTGTAATGAAAACGTGGATTGTTGTGTCCGGATAAATAAATACCGGGATTCATTTTAACTAAGGTTTCTGTATTGTGGACAAACATCTTGCCCTCCGTGGACTGTCCTGTTTGTTTATTCTTCTACTTCTTTCTAAAAAACAATAACGTTGTTGATTGAGTAACATTCGTACAAATGTCTTTCCTCACGAGTTTTTCTTATGGGCTGTCTATTTAATTATATTATAGCGATCGCAGCATTGTTATTCTACTGATTGGTTTCTACCTTTTCGATTGTACGATATATCTGCCGTCTTCCTCACTTCTAATAAAACTACCTATTGCCTACTGAAATGGATGTGCATTTGTCTTAATTAATTAATCAAACAATAGCCCTAATGGATCAATCCACATTTTACGACGAACTTACGTAGTATTATAATATTCAAAGCATCTGCTATCACAAATTTAAAGTGTTTACATAATTTAAAAGCTAACAATCTTAAAATAATAATAATAATATGTACAAGGATATAATATGTACAAGGATATAAATATATTTTTGTATAGCAGTAAATCTATGTTAAATGTTTGTATGAAGTTTTTTAGTTAAATGTTATGTTGTTGGCTTGCTGCGTGCTTTGGTGTTTACTGCAAGTGCAGCGTGCAATTATTATATAAATAAATAAAGGGGGGAAAATCAAATCAAATCAAAATCAAAAATTATTTATTTCTCCAACATAACTTAGGCGAAACAGATTAGTGAAAAGAAAGAAAATACATTTATTTAGCACAGACTAAAAGACACACAATACAGCAGGTAGTCAGATAATAGTCGTACAAACATCAGATAAAAACTGAAAATATAAAAATAAAAAGGGTAAAAATAAAAAGTCCGATGTAAGAAATTAGCAGGAATGCGTGCCTCACGGCTGCGCCAAAAAGGTCCAGTTCAGCAAAAATGCCAGACAACTAGTGCCTGACGCTGGTTTTCAACTGAACCTGATGTGTGAGGTGACGGATGTAAACCAGTTTTATACTGCAACGTGTGTATGCATAATTAGATAAATAAATTTGTGTCACATAGTGATTGGAGCCTCGCCCCTTTAAGCAAATAATGCCTGTATAGGGAGACTCCGCTCTTCCATACCGAATACTACTTGGATAACAATAAAAATAATAAAAAAGTAATAAAAAAAACACTATTTGTGTGAGTGTGTGAGTATATATGTGTGAAATAAGCAAAGGGCATCAAAAAATTCGTCCGCATCGCTGTCGACGGTAAACGTGCCCAAAAGGCTGGCAGCATTGCCACGTTATACGGCAAAGTTGTATCACAAACGTTTCATTAGCCATGCATTGCGAACCACGTTTAAACTTCATAATATTTAATAGATCTAATAGCTTACGCCTCTCAAAGACGCCCTTGATCCAATCCAGAAATTATACTTCATCTCTGATCTTATGACACCCCCGGGACTAATCTATTCGCAGAAGCCTGTCCAGCTTTTAAAATGAACCGCTGGACGTACGAGGCGTCCTCCATCCCACTAATTGTTACTGCGCGGCCCGCGGGAGCTCAAGTTTTAATTAATATCGTATCCCTTTCATACGCGTCCTTTGGTCCACGCTTTTGGCACTTGTGAAGCCATTATAATCCAGAAAGGATTAATTTGTAGCTGTGATTGTTCGTGTCTTTGGAAGGTTTGTATTGTATGCTTGATTCATGGTAATTGGGTATTGATTTCGTTAGTTAATTTTAGTGCTTTGGGTGTCCCTGTTTAAGGTCAATTCGGTCTGGCATATTGATAAAGGACTAGACAAAAGGTCAGAAAGTGATAAGGAAGTTATAGTTACTAGACTGATTTTACAAAGGCAGCCTTTAACGAAAAGAAACCTTCACTATTGTAAAATACAAGTATAAAGTAGGTATATTTTTACGAATAAAACTGGAATATAGTAATTTTCCTATATTCATATAAGCTAGGATTTTTATACGCACCGTTAGAAAGAAGCAAGTACCTATGATGGCTACACAAAACTCAACAATAAAAAGTACATGATAAAATCTACGATAATTTTGAACAGAATTGTAAATATTAAGTACCTACTGTCGATATGAAGGAAGAACTGTCTAGAATTACAACTAGCACCTTAAAGCTTATCTAGAGCATTACAGACTACAGCCTAGACGTGTGCAAAATGGCTGTTAGCTTCTTTACAGCAGACTTGAATAGTAGTCTTTTAAAACCTGATAAAGAAGAAGCAAAAAATGTTCCAATTATGTAATCGCGACTCATAAACAATAGCTATTATCAATAAAACATTTTATACCCTTTACAGAGAAACCGAGACCCGGTTTTTCATTATCTCGTCTCTGATAAATAATAATATAATAATTGTATTCTTACAATAGCTTCGTAATTTAATATTGCTGGCTGAACGATAATAAATTATCTAGTCTCCCTGATAATTTATTAAACGTCGCCTTATTACGAAAAGCTTGAAGAAATATTTTAGAATTAGGGAATATTAGTCATCTTTGAATGTCTGATTTACAAACAAGCTAAAATTTTTGTTAGATTGTATAATATATATATAATCTTACTTTATTCTTCAGACATTGGTTCCAGAAGATTGTTTTGCTTCTGCATAACAACAATACACACACATACACACATTTTGTTGTATTAACATAGATCATAAGCCACATTGTTACTAACATCCTAGTATATAAGTATCTACTAACATAGGTTATAAGATATATTGTTACTAACATCTTTTTAGTGAGTTATTCCGGTCTGATCCCCTGAACCCCCCTCCACCCCCTCTCGATCCCCTATTTTTTTTTTGTCAGTGTGGACCTTTTGTTGTCTGTTAAATAAATAAACAATTATTATTATAGGTATCTTCCATAGTTCATGGGTTTCCCTCTTCCACATTGACCCCGCTGTCGCCTTAAGATCGTCGTCCCGCCTTCGTATCGGGCGTCCTCTCTTCCTTTTACCTTCTCTTGGGTACCATTCGGCTACTAATTAATTATATTTAGGTAAATAACAATAAATCTGTAACCCAACTCTTTTTCCTTGACAAATGAGTACCAGTACTACTTTGGATCGTACTTCCTCGAGAGAATCTCAAGGAATAAAACGTGAGCGTCAAATGCATTCGATGTCATTTAAATCCAGATAAGTATTTCTTGTTTCTCGTTAATCCCTTGATACTTGTACAACCCTGTACGTTTATTTTTTTTATACCGAAGATCAGTTAAATAGAGAACCCCCCATACATAGATACGCGTAAAAAACATAAACCAGATTACCTGACTGTGCGAATGCTAATTCGCGCAATCGGGTAATTACAAACCTGATACAATTAAAAATATTTAATTATCAATATTTGTAATAAGATTAATCAAGGGAGTATTGTGCGCGTTAAGTTCATGCTGATACGACAAAAAAACAACATAGTCGTCAAAGACAAAATAAAACTGCAGTGCCTCAAGAAAAAATCATCAAACCAATTTATGACATAATCTCACAAATAACCCGGAAAATTGGCACCAAAAAATTCTGCGTCCGAAGCGTTCCTCATTTGTACGAATCACAATTCCATCTTCACTCCCCATATTTGACAAACTGTCACCCTTCGGGTAAAAACAAGCTCGCATCGCCGTCATTACCGAAACAAACAAACGTTCGGCGTGACGAAGTGTGCACTTTCCTACAGGACGTGTCATTAGCTTTAAGGTTGTGTGGGGATTGAAGGAACAAGTGTGGTATGATTGAACTACAATGAAAGATAAGCTGTAATAGCATTGTGTTAAATCCTGTCTCGATGATTGCTGAACAAATCCAGTTTCAGCGTCCACCTTGAATACTGTTGTCATTTGTTTCATAGCTATGCAATTTATACTCAGAATACTCTACTTCCATTGCATTACAAATACCATATCACAACAATTTTATTTGAAGAATGGATCATAACTCTATCCAATTGGCCGTTATTATTTGAGAACTCATATTTTCAGAAAGGTTTTGGTTTTTGCCTACGAAAATCGCGTAGCCAGCGTAGCACAGCTACGCCGTAGCAGCTACGAAGACGATTTTATAAAAATACGTTTATTTACATTTTATTATTTAAAAAGCATGAATATTTTCAGGAATGTTTTCTGTATACTCAGAGCCATATCTCCCTTCCACTTATAACCCCCACATAAGTGCATGCGTGAACGTGACCTCGAGGGATTGATCTCGTGACGCACTTTGATACAAGTGCCTTAGTTAAGAGAAGTGGACTGAGTGATACCAATCTATCTGTATGGTACTTGAACAACATAATACATAACATAATTAACAATACGTCGAATTAAAACCCAATTTGTAAGTAATTTGCGAAAATGTTCTACTATTATATTCTTACGATAGGATATTGCAGTAATCACAAAAATAAATACGAATTCTGATAAGGTTTTTGAATGTCTGACGATAACAGTAATCATTACCTTTAAACATTCGTGACTTGAAACCCTAAAATTACTAGATTCTAGTAGAAAACTATTAGAAAATTCTCACATTCAGAAAATGAGTTTTCAGATAAGGGAAAGCCACTTTCCAGAATTCTCAACCAAAAATAAATAAACTTGTTTTCTACTTCAGAAGTTTTTATGTACTGTAAACTACAGTTTCCTTCTGTTTTCCTACTTCAGTGATAAATGTTAAAAGTTGAAAAAAATAATGATAGGCTCGACTCAGGCCGAGCTTACGTCCAGAAGGTTTTAGGTTTTAGGTCGTCCACGTGATGTATTGTATGGGCTTAGCGTAAAATGTGTTGAGGGCAGTAAGCAGTTTGTGCGATTAAAATGTGGGAATTTTGGATTAGAGGGTAGGCCGCAGGAGCTTGGCTTATTTTTAGATTTTTTGAATGGGATCGTTGGTTTCTTTTTTTTTATTGGGTTAAAGACTAAGATATAACTTAATAATGGCGGATTATTTTTAATTAATATTGTATTCACAAACATTTTATAAACTGCACTGGGACGGAAAATATTGATAAAATTCGTACATGGTTTTTTTTATTAGATCATTACTCTAAGTACAGTATTAAAATAATAATAAGAATATGTACAAGTATATAAAAAGGAAAGGAAATAATCAAAGGGCATCAAAAAATTCATCCGCATCGCTGTCAACAGGAAACGTGCCCAAAAGACTGGCAGCATTGCCACGTTGTATGGCAATGCTGATTCTTTGACCAAAAAATAGGCCAGCCCTCTGGTCACGTGAAGAGTCGACCAACCGCTTGGCGATGTCTCGAAATACTACGTGGGCACTCGGGCCCCATGGCCCTAGAGTTTCAACCCCAAACGGCTCAAACATATACGTTCCAAAGAGATTGGAGTATTTGCGCCGTTTGAGGTTTTCCGCACCTGCAGCAGCTGCCCCAGCACAGCTCACCGTGCTTGGAAGATGGGATGGCGCAAGGGTGTCGACACACGTTGCATCCCACACCAAAGGCCTACCAACCTTCCAAAGCATTATGGTCATTCCGTCTGGTCTCTTCCCATCGTCGCGTGCCAAGCCATTGGGTTCTAAAACAGCTGGCACCCCGGCGGTGACAAGAGCACGACGGATGATGTCATTGATGCTAGCATGCCGTGCTATCCGGCCTGCGCTTTTACTGCAGGATAAGCCATGGTGTCCGAGGCAGTCGACACTTTCACCGCATTGGCAGCGATGCGGAGCCACGCAAGGGGCGCCCAGACGCAGACAAGTAGCGAGCCGGAAAGTGCAGTAGCAGCCAGTAGGCGGGCACGCTCAGCAGTATAGGTGGACGTCTTAATAAGATTATTCCGTACCAACCTGCAGAGCGGCTCATCCCACTGCCTCTGGGTAGATGGGTTCGCGGGCCGATCTGTATCCGGGCAAGCCATTTTCCAGGCGTTCACCGCGTCGGCCAAACACGGCACTTCCGAGTCAACCAGGGAGGGGGCTAAAATCTTCCCGGTCAACTTTTCGGTTCTGTGGACAGAGGACAGGAACGCCGGTAAGCTAATACTGGTAATTTTGCGGACGCCGAGGCCACCAAAGCGGATGGGTAGTGTGGCTTGCAGCCACGCTCGGTCGTCCAAAACCACATTAAGAATGGATGTCAGTGTGCTGCGAATAATTTGGTCAATTTTGTCCAAGAGGTGTGGCTGCTTCCATAAAGGGGAAGAGCGTAGAAAATACATAAAATTTGGGCCAAAACAACAGTATCTAATCAGGGTGAATGCCGAATGTAAATTAATTTTGGAAAGTCTGTCCGAAATGTCGTTGAAATTTTTGATTTTTTCGTCGATGAAAGGCGAAAAACTATCTTCCAAAATTGGGGAACCTAGGAGGAGCAGTGAGCTTTTTTCTAAAATTTTTATTTGTGGGACTATTGCATTAAATTTCTCTAAGGTCAATTGTCTGTCGGTAATGTCAGAAAGGTAAAGTTCGCCTTTTGAGGGGTTAAGGTCCAAGCCAATAGATTTAAATTCCTGTATGAATTCGTACATATGTTATTTCAAGAAAAAACAGATTACTTTTCTAGTTTTGTATTGTTTTCATATAATGCCTTAAAAATGACCATAAGGAAATATTGTATGATTTTACCCTCGCCCTTGATCCAGTTTTCGAGTCAAGATACAAATTGATGGACAGACCGACCCAACGAAATATGACCCAAGAGGCTATTCCACTCTGTACATAGGGGCATGGCGAATGCAAACAAAGGGTTGACTTGTTTGTGCTATTTCGGTAGGCTATAGTTATCCTAGTACCGTGATGACCCGGTTCCCGAGGACGAGATTGCGGGTTTGAACCAGTACCGTTCTGATTCTTTGAATCTCATATTCATATTCATAAATATTTATTTGCATTCCATAATGTTGTAGAGGTGTTACAACGGCTTAAAGCTAAGGTACAATTATGGACCCTGTAGGGCACAGCAAACATTATAAAATCTATTCTTATAATAAATTTAGGACAAGAATTAACAATAATCAATTTTAAAAATATACTATAAAATTAAATAAGTAATATAACTTTTTATTTTATTGAGATCAGCCTATAATTGATAGATTGTGATACATAATAATTATTTGGTAAGGTAATTAAACATTTAACTATCTATTTATCTATGCATGTATGAATGTATCTACGAGTATACGACATTCGAATCTCAGTATTAATGTGCTTACTTCCCAAGCTCATCTTGAACGTCACTAACTTGTAATCAATTAAAACATCGTCAGTGTTATTCTGTTTTTCCATTAGGAATTGTGCCCGGTTGATGGCAATGGACTTTAAGTACATGTAATAGGAGACCCTATTACATGTACTTAAACACAACTGGCAAAATGTGCGTGTAGTACAACTCTGCCTAACCCTGCGGGGAATGCAGGCGTGATTTGATGACGTGAAACATATATCTTCTAGTCAAACCGTATCTATCTTTCTGCTGTTTGTTTGCTATATGTTTCATCTAGTGAGGGTGAAAATATAAGCTCTTCTCAAAAGTCAAAACTTACTATGTGACAAATATATAGTCAAAGATAGTAATCAAAATAGTAATAAATAATTAATCAATTTAGTAGTTTTTTTTTATATTTTTTAATGTTTTAATATTTAAAAATATTTTTTTTAATGTATTTATTGAAATAAAGGTAATAATAAAAAGATAGCAAATCTCCTTTTAGCACAATAAATTAATGCTTATCCAATATAACACATAATTACAGTAGATACAAACTAGTAACCTTATTAATTCTATCATAAAGAGCTGACTAGATTTTACAAAATGAATCCAGACTTTCTTTCAACAAGTTAGATCATTGCGTGAATAGACTGCTCATTAGTTTGTCTATAGTTCTATTTTGAGCCCGTTTTAACTTCATAATGAATTTATTTGCAAACCAGTTTATTGCCTTAAAGGCTTCGTGTTAACGACGTTATTCTAAATTGAAAAAGCGACGCTTTAATAGCGAGTTTTTTTTATCTAAATTAGAAAACTTTTTTTGTATAGTAGAAAAAACACATTTCTTCTTTTAAATCTTAGTGAGAACGAATCCTTTAAAACATTATCTTTAATGCTATGTTCATTTAAAAGTAATGGGTGCTGTTTGTTTAAAAAATAATCTAAGATAAACATCTTGTTTTAAAATTGGTATTTTCTTCCCGTTGTACCGTATGCACCATTGACCTGCACCATCAATTAACTTAAAAGCTTCAAGCAAAATAAAGCGTCAAAGTAACTCCCACACATTTCCTTTTTAATCTGTAAGAAAAATAATAGCTTCATCTTCGTTAATTCTTTATTTTAACGCCTTAAGACCAAGACATATTCCATGGAAGCACTAAAAAAATTATAGCAATAAAAAAGATTATACAAACACTTTATCAAAATATATATTTTTTATTTCCTTTATTAAAAAGAACCAAAGGGGTATTCCCGTTTGAGCACCGATGGTTCTTATTAATTACTTACAATCTAGCCTAAAAGACTAATAAGCAATTTTAGTCTATCTAATTTTTTTACGTGATAATTATTTTTAAACTTAGAATAGTGCTTAGATTGCACTTTACACAAATCCGTTCCACTTTCTTTGAGTCTGATATGGTGATATAAGCACTTTGTTCATGTGTTATATTTGTGTGCCATTGTCACTATTATTTCCACACTTTTTTACACTACACTAACTCAAAAGGTTTTGTTCGTTTTAGCCTTCGCACTAAATTTGTTTGGTCTAATAGCTAAATTGCTTCAATGTTCACATGTCGGTGGAGTCGATGTTCATGGGCCTCAGCAAATTTTTGGATTATGTTAGTGACGGGTTCCATTTTTCGGTCACGATGAAGGTCGTCATTTCTTATATACCAGGGCGCATTAACAATACGCCTGAGTACCTTATTCTGGAATGTTTTTTTTTATTTAAAATATTTCGCAGGTCTAAGCTAAAACTTTACCAGTCTGTAAACATAGTAGTATGTAGGTTTTCCATTACTTATGACATCACACCGCATGTCTTTCACTGTACAGTCACGAGCATAAGTATGTATACACTTGGCTTTATTCAAAGGCGATTTTCTCCTTTATTTTTGAATGAAATTTTATATTATTAGGAACATAGTATTTTCGAACCCATAGGTTTATGTAATGTGTCGTATTTCAATGTTGAATTCGTTATTTCGTGAAAAAATCGCAATTTAAAATTGCCAAGTGTTGACATATTAGTGCTCGTGACTGTACTTAGTAGCCGTCTTCCCTAGCGTTGAAAATGCCGAAAAAAACAAATTGTTTTTTTTTTCGCATGTTATATAGAAAAATTAACAGAAAGAATCCTTTGAAAAGAAACAGGATTCTTTCGAATTTTTCGCTAGATATTTGCAAAGTTGAAAAAAACAAGTTTTATTGAAATATTTTTTAATAAGTACTTAGATGAAATATGGAAAAAATTGGTAAAAAATAATAGATCCATCTAGCTCTCCTCAGCCACAATTTCAATTTCACTGTCCGAAGAATCGTCAGCTTCACCAGGCTCGAGCTCGAATTCGAAAGTTTATTTTTTAGCTTGCATTAAATGTTCGTTTAGGTACTGCTTGCCAAATTATTTCATTGGCCCAAAAACCACTTCTAGCTTGGTATTCAGCGAAGTATTCCATTATTATGGAAAGAGTTAAACCATAATGTCCTAAGTTAAATTATTAAATACCTACCCACCTACGTATTTGAAAAAAAGCATGAAATGTTTCCCGTTTCTTTCGTATTATTCGTTTTTTTTCCGGTTTTATTGAAAAAAAACATGACTGGCATACTGTCTTGAAAGTTTCGAATGAAACATTGAAAAAAACAACGAAATTGGAAGGAAACGGGAATTTTTCCTGCTTTTTACAACGCTACTTCCCATTTGAAGTTAATCTCGATCCCCAATGAGTATTCTTGGCTTTAAAGGCACCGCCTAATATAAATCTCTGTCCAAGGAGTCTGAAGAAGTGTAAATATTGTTCTTTGTTTATTGCGTATCTTGGGAGACAGTATACAGCCGCTACTGAAACATTAAACAGAACTGATAGATTTATGTTCTCACCATTGAACTTCCCTACGCCTTCAACAGCGTGATGTAAATGTTTGCGATGTCATCGTCGTGTTTGTTCCATGTCGTTAGTTTTTCACCATAGGACTTGTTAGCACACCATGTGCCCTGTTTGCTCTGGATATAGAGTGCGGAAGTTACAAGGATGTGGGTTGGCAATCGTTTTGTTAACAAAACGCGTCTCTGTAAGGGTTTTTGAACACATTGTGCTGAAAGTAATCTTGGTTGCTATTCTTGTAAATCATGTTGTTTATTAGTAGGGTAAAGAGTTTTTTAATCTATTCGATTGGATAGGAATAATTTAATAACACATTAATTTACAACAATCAGAATTAAAGACAAACTTCATCTTTGTTTAGAAAAAATTAATGATGAAAATCATTACAAAAAAAAATGTGTCCTGTACGCCTTAACCTATATTCTTTTAAAGTTTTTCTAGTTATTAACCCAGACCCCACCAAAATAATTCGACACGACACCACTTTCAAAGCTAACAATTACCCTCACAGCACTAATAACAATTTACCAAACTACAGGCGCTTTATTTTCACAATAATATTACGCCACCCGTCGGTAGGACGGTCCCTCATTACCTAATATTATTTTGACGTTATCACAAGAAACAATAACAGCCGATTGGACCCCTGACGTGCTAAAATTAAATGACAGACGCTTACGCCCCCAGAGAAAACCGCCCAGCTTATTTCATTTTGGAAAATCACAAGTAAAATACCTAGTCATTTTAGTCGTTTATGGAACGTAATTTGATATTTTGACCAGTTTGGAGCAGCAGTTTGGTTACTTATTGGGAAAATGACTTTGTGAATTCGTTAAAGAATAGAGTCGTTCATTAAAAAAGAATACAAAATAAACTGAAATACGTCCCTTTCAATTGACTCGCCCCCCCCTATTACAGTTATGTCCTCCTGCCACCTCTGTCCAACTCTGCAGAGAATACAGTATTCTCCATAAAAGAAAGTGACATAACATAACAATTGACATTTTATATATGTCGCATCGTGGGTAGCCGAGATGCGAAACATCGGGTCTTCTTCACGATCCGACATAGTTTAAATAGGTGTGGGCACTGCAGTACTCAAACCACGGATATCGACTCTAACGAAAAGATTATTTGAATTTAAAGTAACTTTAATAAATTTGCGATTAACAACTGAAACACGCACGTGCGTCGGAAATAAACACATGCGTTGGTACTGAGCATTTGCCAAGACTGTCGAGCACGACTGTTGACTGTCACAACCTGTGGTCGCAATCGCAATACTCGGTCTCTCTGCCAGTTATCGCTGCTTCCCTCCACCGACGACAGTGTCCAAGCGGTAGGGCTCACTTGCGTTTCCGATCACATGATATGATTATTCGTTTAGCAATCAAATTATTAAATGACTCTGTCCGCTGTACTGTGGTACCATCCATCCATCCACGACATATAATGTTATATCACTTTCTGCTCTTTAGACGAGTCTTAGGTATCTTCTCTGTCGTAACGATGGGCACATTTACATATACAAACCTCATCTACACGGTAACATAGTTTGATAAACATTCGTTCGACACAGCGACACGCAATAATCTCAATCGTTAGCATTTCTTTATTAATTTCTCTTTATTAAAAACGTCTGTAATTGTCAGCTTCGTACCAAATTTTAATATTTCAAAATCCCAAGTAAAACATCCATTCAAGCTGTTTCTATTAAGTAATTTGATTACCTATTAAATGAAAGGAGTTTGCCCTAGATGACGTCCGCGTCCCTTTGACGACGTTGTTCGGTCGATGCGTCATAAGACGGTCGTTATTCATCAATATTTGCATAACAATCGAAGGGGGATTTAGAATGGAGGTTTGAATAATGAATATTTAGGCACGGCTATTATCTGCTTGGTGGCATTTCTGGTAAATTTCGTAGTCTTAAGCTTGGCTAGATATACCTACCTACGTGTTTTACAAGAACATCTTCTGTTGTAAATGATTGTTAGTCTCTAGAACTGTTAAGTCCCACGTGAAATCTGCTTATCAAGATGCAGATTCTATTAATTAAGTTGCCGAAATATGTATGAAATTCATGTAACATTTACATTTTGACAGCTTCTCGTGGGATTCTGCTTTCAGTTACTAAATTGAGAGCTATTTATTATAACACGGACCTTAGAAATTACGAGTACCTACTAAATAATACAGGGTTATTTTAAATTGGCTATCTGAACTTGCGATGGGTATCTATTGTATATAATCTGAACATGACAAAACAAGAAAATTATTAATTTGATAACTTTTTTGTGGGGTCATCGACCGCTGTAATTGTAGTCGATTGAAATATCAGTTTAAAACACTGTTTAGGCGCGTTGGTAATTTTTGAAATGGGAAAAAGCCATTGAACTCGCGCCTCTGTTACCGTAAGAGACACCGCGCGTGTTTTGTTTATAAGACGATTAAAAAAATACACGATTTGGATGTGTTCGGCTGTCCTCGGGATGTACTTGGTTATGTATATCCGATATGTCAGTGAGTGATGGCAAAGTATTCTGTTTGGTTTTGTTTTCACTTCTGTCGGCACTCCCAGAGTGCCACTGTTTTTTTTGTGTAAACTTCACAGGCGTGGTCGGTATCGAAATTTAACACGATAAAACAAAAGACAACACTTTTTTTAACTCATATTTCAAGTAGGTAACAACACTAACAGCGGTCGTTGATTTCCCAAAAAAACATCAAATCTTTTTCATTTATCGTGTTTAGATATCGATACGTATCGCGTCTGTGGAGTTTAGCTAGCCAATTCAAAATAACCCTGTATGACACGTAACATGAATATTCATACCCACTGTATTCGTGTTTATATGTATATGTCCTTCATTTATTAGGATGATGTCAGAGCCTACACTCTCTTCAGTGATTGTATCCGTAGATGTATTTTTAGAAGGCTTTTCGTGTCTGTCTGATTGAAAGAAACCAGCCTCAGGCACTGCAGAGTGAAACATGAAAGGCAGGTTTATTCCTGAAAGGGTGTAGAGTGGTACTGAACAAACATTCTCCAAAATAAACCCCTTATTGTTGTTGTGTTTCAAACGCGAACAACGTCGTAGGCAAAATCTAGTTTGTTAACATTTTGGTCACCTAAAAAAATTTGTTATTCGGAATGCCAAATCATGTGGCGCCCATTAGCACCATTTCAGTACAGTTTGCTTCATAGACTCTAGAAAAAGTTACCAAAAATAGTTAGTAACATAAAGCGTGACAAAGTCTCGTAAAGTCCTGAACGGGCAGCAGATTAGAATGCCTTACATTAACTAATGAAGCCTGATAACCCTTAACGAAGTACGGAGCACATTCGTTACCAGATTCTGATCTACACGAGCAACTACACGAAGATCGGGTGATAATGAGAGTAGAACTAAGTTATAGTAGAAGAACAAAGTGTGCTGATTTGGTAGTGGTCGAATAACGGAATAAAGTAGCTGATGTAAATCTAGAAGTAGTTGGCCACTTCATGGGTATCTTTATGAATCTTCACTACTTGAAGTTTCTAAGATTTTATTAGACCAGCCCCTGTTTCGCATGGTTTTTTAAGACTTGATAAAATATCGAGATTTATTTATAATATGATATTATATATTAATGTATTATACTCGTACAAACAAACCTTCCGGAATAAATGTTCCGGTTCGAAATAAGGAGACAACCGCATAGAAAGAAGAACAAAGCGGTCACTTAGGCAGTCACAAAAGGCTACTTTAATTTGTAATATGTGTAAAATTCGTTTGTAAAGTAAGTAACTATGCCACCTACTTTACAAACGAGTTATTTCTCGTTTTAACTACGCGGTTGCTACGGCGTAGCGGGCGTAGCGGGCGTAGCGGGCGTAGCCTACCTCAGCAAACAAATCAAAAATGAAAACCAATTTGCTACGCATTGACTATGAATCGCACTGATTTATATCTCTTTTGAACGAAATAAATGTAGAAAAAGTTAATAGAAACACAATCTTTTGAAATTGAAGAGAAATCAATAAAGCGAAAGTCATTAAAGTAACATAAATAAAGTGCCTGCTGAACAGACGTGACCTTCGACAGTAAATAAATAGCGCTATATTTAACTTCATAACTCCATTAGTAGTTCGTCGCGCCGGTAAGGAAATTGGCAAGCTCTCCGAACACCTTCAGACTGTAGTTCTCAAAGTTGAGAGTTTGATTTTATAAACGTTCATTTATTTATTTCTTGAATGAATGACATTGATTTCTCCGTTTAATTTATTTATCGTTTTCAAAGCTCTTGAAGTTCCACTACTAATGCTAATATCTACTAAACAAGTATTCATATATTGGTTTTTTGTTGGACACAAAATACTTACCTACGGATTTTCAAACACCCTTAAAGTTTATAAGCCGTTCCTATACTTTATCCGAGTTGGTATCGAACTTGTGAACTTTAACACAACAAGGAACCGAACTGGTTTTTCTGTGTTTCCAAATGATTCATATCCATGTTGTACATAACTGACAACAAAAATCAATGTGCTTATAATATAGTCACAAGAACTCAGTTAATTTCTTTCTAGCACGCACCCGACTACTCGACCAAAATAATTGTACGCACGGCTACACGTCAAGCTATACATAACCAGTATTAGCTTACTTTTGATTGTATGACTATAATTATATCAGATCAGTTAAAACTGTCGCCGTGTGTACGGTGCAGGAATAAAAGCCGCGACTTAAGTATACTTAAGAGTAAACTAGTCGCGAGCTCGAACTCTCTGGTGGTCATGGCCAAAACGCACGCTGTCTCACCTGGCTTCGTGTCCAATAGTGCTAGTATCAGTGATGAGAAGTTAGACGCTAGTCTACACGAACAACGTCTAGTTTTCACGCACAAAAACACCGTTCCGAACTGATAGGCGTGTAAAAAAATTCGAAAACTGCTTCAGAAAATCGAGTTTTATGAAAAATTTACTGTGTAAGTCGATTACAAATAAAGTTTATTGAACTCGTCGATAACTGAGCTTTGTCGGTATGGACTTGGTATTGAAGATTTTACAGTTCTCTTATTACTTATTTACACCCAAAGATACGTTAAAAATAGCAAGAAAAACGAATCTTTGTTGGCTCATAACTTTTTAATGTCTTTTTATTTTACTACTAGCTGTTCCCCGCGGTGTCACACGCTGCGCGGCTCCTAAGGGTCGTAGCGTGATGTTATATAGCCTATAGCCTTCCTCGATAAATGGACTACTCAACACTAAAAGAATCATTCAAATCGGACCAGTAGTTCCAGAGATTAGCGCGTTCAAACAAACAAACAAACAAACTCTGCAGCTTTATAATATTATAAGTATATAAGTATAGATTTTGTTTCCGCACAGACAAAATTAATAACAAGTCAAAACAATATCATGTTTAACTTTGGATGCACAATGCAAACAGTAGAGTAATACTCTCCCGAAATTTGTATCGAAAAAATATCGATTAGTGGCATCCTAAGACAAACTGCATTTGCATAACTATTTCTAAATGTCAAGCATAAAAACCTATTTGTTGCAGAGGTCACGTGTAGAATGCTGGTACCTATTCTTCAACTGCATTCTGATGGACTGGAGGCACACCACAATATAGTTGGGAGAAGACTAGGCAGATGATAAAGTAGAAAACTACTTAAGTGTAAAACTTTGACAGTCGCTGAGGTGCAAGTGAAGCCGCTGCAGCTATTAGGAAGCTAATGAGTGCAGGTTGTGAGCTCAGGATTGTCACGCGTGTTGACTAGAGTCTGTGCTATCTTTGCCAAGAAATTGTTTTATTTGGTGCAGCATTCTTCTGAATGTTGTCACGTCAAGTGTGAAGGCACACTTTACGAATAATAAAACACGCTAGATCCTCTATCATCATCATCATCAGCCTATAGCAGTCCACTGCTGGACATAGGCCTCCCCTAATGAGCGCCATAGCGCCCTGTCTTCAGCTTGACGCATCCAGCATCTGCCTGCAGTCTTTCGCAGGTCGTCATCCCACCTGGCCGGAGGGCGTCCCACACTACGTTTGCCGAGTCGTGGTCTCCACTCAAGAACTCGTTTACCCCAGCGGTTGTCGGTTCTTCGCGAGATATGGCCGGCCCACTGCCACTTCAGCTTGCTAATTCTTTGAGCTATGTCGATAACTTTCGTTCTCTGTCGGATGCATTCGTTACGGATCCTATCCTTCAGAGAGACTCCGAGCATAGCTCTTTCCATAGCTCGCTGAGCGACTTTGAACTGGTGGACCAGCCGTATCGTGAGTGTCCACGTTTCAGCCCCGTAGGTCATGACGGGTAGGACGCACTGATTAAAAACTTTCGTTTTCAAGCATTGCGGTATAGATGACGAGAAGACTCGACGTAGTTTCCCAAACGCTGCCCAGCCTAGCTGGATCCTTCTCTTGGCCTCCCTCTCAAAATTGTTTTTACCTAACTGCAGAATTTGCCCGAGGTAAGTGTATTCGGAAACAATTTCGAGAGGGTGGCCGTGCACGACGACCGGTCCCGGATCAATGAGGCCATTGATCATGACTTTGGTTTTATCCAGATTCATGCCGAGACCGATGTGTCGCGAGGCTGAAGCTAGGCCGTCCAGCATCTGGGTTAGCTCCTCCAGCGACTCCGCCATCAAGACTATGTCATCAGCGAATCGCAGGTGTGAGATGTAATCGCCGTTTATGTTAATGCCCTTACCTTTCCAGTCCAGCGTCTTAAACATATCTTCCAACGCGCTCGTGAACAGTTTCGGGGATATGACATCCCCCTGTCTCACTCCTCTGCGCAGTTGGATGGGTTTGGACTGCTGGTCCTGTACTTGGACACACATGGTGGCGGCGTCGTAGAGACATCTCAGCACCTCGATATAACGACAGTCTACTTGGCATCGCTGTAAGGATTCCAGAACAGCCCAGGTTTCGACAGAGTCAAAGGCCTTCTCATAGTCCACAAAGGCCAGACACAGGGGCTGATTATACTCTTCGGACTTCTGTATAATCTGCCGCACTGTGTGTATGTGATCTATGGTGCCGTATCCTCCGCGAAACCCGGCCTGTTCCGGTGGCTGGAACTCGTCGAGTCTCCTGGCGAGACGGTTCGTGACCACCCGTGAGAACAGCTTATAGACGTGGCTCAGAAGCGAGATGGGTCTGTAATTTTTAAGGAGGGTTTTATCTCCCTTCTTAAAAAAGAGCACCACCAAACTCCCGCTCCACGCCTTTGGAGTTCTCCCACTGTGAAGGACGGTGTTGAAGAGATTCTGTAGTTCCTGTATAACAGGGGCCCCTCCGGCTTTCAAAAGCTCTGATGTTATTCCGTCCTCACCGGGGGCTTTTCCATTTTTAAGCTGCCTCAGGGCTAGCACGATCTCGTCTTGACTGATGTCAGGCAGTTCGTCGGTATAGTGGCGTGTCAGGGTGGCTCTGGAATCTTGGCCGTCTCGTTGGGGACGAAGGGCATGTGCAGCGTATAATCGGCCATAGAAATCCTCTATCTCGGTGAAGATCTCAGGTTTCGACAAAACGGTCCTCCCGTCGTGCGTTTTAAGCTTCGTCAGGTGGCTCCTGCCAAGCTGCTGAGTGAATACTTTGGAACCTCGGTTACGCTCTATTGCCTCTTCAATGAGGCGTGTGTTGGAGCTCCGAAGGTCCCGCCGTACCATCTTCGCAATTCGCTTGTTCAGGTCTGACCTGTCTGACGAAGTCGCTTGGGTGGTTTCCCGTCTTTTTGTCATCAGCCCGAGAGTCGCATCCGAGAGTTTGGATTTCTTGCCAGTACGCTGCTTTTGACAGAACTTGATGCCCTCGTCTCTCATAGTTTCGACCAGATTGTGTAGGGTCTCGTCAGCGTCATCAGTGGGATCCAAGGCAGCAAATCTATTCCCGAGAAGCTGCTGGAACTTCTCGGTTCCCGCCATGATTTGCATTGGGTTAGGTCGGAGCGTGGACTTCATCAGACGGTTTCTTTCAAGCTTCAGATTGATATTCAGAGAGCCTCGGAGGAGTCGGTGATCAGATCCGGTATTGAACCTGTTGATCACTGAGACATCTCTGAATATATGCTTGCTATCCGTCATGATGAAGTCGATCTCATTTTTAGTCACAGTGTCGGGGCTTCTCCACGTCCACTTCCTCTGGGGCTGCTTCTTAAAGAAGGAGTTCATTAAGAACAGCCCCTCCTTCTCAAGGAAGTTGACAATCATTTGCCCCCTGTGGTTCCTAACTCCATAACCATGCGGGCCTACGCGAGATTCGTTGCCAGTCCGCGTTCCCACCTTGCCGTTAAAGTCCCCCATTACAACGTTGAAGTGAGCCTTAGTGGTGTTGTGTAAGGCTTTGGATATGTCCTCATACATATCCTCCACTTCATCATCCGAGTGCGCCGAGGTCGGTGCGTAAACCTGAATTACCTTCAAGCTGTACCGCTTGGACAGCCGAAGGATCAGGTACGCTACCCTGGTCGACACACTGGAGATTTCTTGGACGTTGTTTGAGAGCGCCTTGTTGACGAGGAAACCTACACCACCCTGGGATGTTTTATCACCCTCGCGAAAGTAGAGAAGATGGCCCGAGTCTAAGGTTACGGTGTCCTCCCCCTCTCTACGGACTTCGCATAACCCTAGAACATGCCATTTAATGTTCTCTAACTCCACTTCCAACTGCGCTAGATGGTGGTCAAGCCTCAGAGTGCGTCCGTTAAACGTAGCCAGGGTCATATTTTTAAGTAATGATCGGTAGCCTAATGTAGCCCGGGGATTCTTAGCACCCCCTGCCCCGCCGTTACCATGGCCGCTACCATGACCAGGGATAGCGAGGCGGCCGGGAACTGGGGGCCGTTTTCTGGCTTGTCTTATCATTAGAGGGTAATGCCCATAATCCCCACGCTGGGCATGCGGGTTGGGGATCGCAGTTTGGTAATGTTATCAGTCTGCAGGGGGCGCTGCTGCCCGCCCCCCGGTGTATGTCCCTTAGTCGCCTCTTACGACACCCACGGGAAGAGTTGGGGTGGTGCTATTCTAGGCCGGCACCACACGGCATCCTCTATCCTCTATCCTCTATCCACGGCATCCTAGATCCTCTAGCTAGGTTATTAATAAAAAAAGCAAATAGTTTTTGTGAACTGGTATTTTCTTAGAAGAACAGTTTTTTTTTATTTATCTTAAGAACTGGTATTTTGTTTTGTTCACTATAACGACTTTGTTGAGATAACTATTACTTGGCAAATCTTTTGAGTAGTACGTCAAAAGATCTATCAAACAGTCTCTGCCCTATCTTTCTACCAACAGATGACAGCCCTAGGGTCTTACTGATCAACACTAGGCCGTAATACGATCACAGTCTCACGAACTCAGAAGCGCGGCTTGCGACTGCGCGTGACCTCCTTTACGAGCACGTAAAACGTTTTAAAAATCATTTTACACTTCTCTGATGCAAGTTTATAAGTGTCAAGACACTACACTTACTCTACTTTGTAACTGAAATGAGAGACTTCGTAATTTATTTTGATGTAGGTAGTTTTTCAATGACTTAGCAAGATTGATTACAGTTTTAAGAAAGTTCGAAGACATGTAATACCTATCTAAGAACCCGCACTGTGCCCGCGTGGTGGATTACGGCCCACTCCCTCTCACAGAGTAGGAGGCCTGTGTCCCAGCAGTGGGAATATTAATCCCAAAGCTTTCCATATTTCCTTATCTCAAACGTTCCGGAAACATGTTCCCCACTCTCCATCGATACCACATATCTCTTTTTTAATACAATTCAATAACCCATTGGGCCAAACAAAATGTCGAAATAAAAACATTCTCCGCAAAGAGAATATAGATGTTGGATCCCAAGGTGACGTGAAAGGGTATTTGCGTATATGAAGGGCCTACAAAGGGCACATAAACAAATATTTACGTCAAAACCCTAAAATATCCCTAAATTCAATTCCAGTTTTGATAAGTGATCCCTTAGTCCCCGTGGGTAACCCGCATCCTCAATTTGAATAATCAATGGCGCTTTCTATACGAGACTATGGAATTGAGTGGCTTGTATGTATGGGCTTAGTTCATAACTTAGTTTCAACAGAGCGCCTGTACGCAGAATTTGGAAAATACCTTTTAAAAACCGATCAAGTACGAGTCGGGCTCGCACACGAAGAGTTCTATACCACAATGCAAAATATGCGGAAAAAAACACGTTTCTTGTATGGAGACCCCCCTCAATATTTATTAACTTTATTTAATTTCGATTATTTGTTGATATAGCGGCAATTATAGAAATAACACTTAAAATTTAAAAAATCTCCCTATTACGGTTCATGAGATACAGCCCGCTGCAAAAAACGCAGATAAAACACGTATCTTCTATGGAGACCCCCTAATTTTTATCTTTATTTTACATTTTAATTTGTTTTCGCAGCGGCAATAGAAATACACACTGTAAAAATTTCATCTGTCTACCTATTATGGTTCATGAGATATAGCTAACAGTCGGGACGGACGGACGCAGATGCTTAGTAAAATAAGGTTCCATTGGCACCCATTGGGTACGGAACCCTAAAATTTTTTCTGACGTTGACATTCATCAAATATTCATCATTCGGCCACGCAGTCGGGAAACAAAAGTTATATTTTACTTGATTACTCTTGTTTCCCGTTTTTCGTGGTAGCAAAAATTGGGTTTTAGTTTCTACGCGTATCTATCTAGGTACTTATATATCTTTGTATGTGGAATTGGATTCTTTATACCCTCGAATCATCCTAGCGGCTGGATGGATTTAGTACAATGAGGTGTTTATCGTCATTATAGGCTATTAGTTCTGTTTATAGAAAATCAAAATGGTGGATTTGAGACATCAATAAGTTAGTAACGTCATACTTTTCAAATTGGTTGGGATCAAATCCGAGACTGAACCAAAATAACTGCCACCAACAAACCAACTGCATCAGACTTTTTAAAAAGTGAGCTTGTTTTGAACTTTTTAGTTGCAGTCGGATTTTTCAATGAATCAGTATCTATCTTGAAAAACATTACTCTCTTTTTGGGACAGTCGGGTAAAAACAAAAAGTATAGTAGTTATTTTTTACTCAATATGTATTAATGAAGTTAGGAAACTACTGTATGTAGGTATGACCTGTTGACATTACCAGCACACACGTCATTACAAATGCTAAGCCAATTAGTCGCTTCATTTCTAATCACGAGTTCATTAGCTCGCGTTTCATTGGATTTCAGTGGGCAACACACAGGTGTTACTATAGAATGTGACTGGATAGTTTGTACCTGAATAGATAGATGGCGCTGTAATCACATTCATTGTTAAACGCAAGCGCACTTATTCGGAACATTCAATACGGTCGATTTAATATAATATTATTCTTCGTGTCACTGGCTCGACAATATCGATCAGTACGATCTTGACGGCCCAATATTTCGCCACTTCCAGGGCGTCGTCGCGCGTCGGTGGCAGCACAGAGGTCACTTGGGCATGTTCCTATAACGTGTGTGGTCTATGACCGAGATGTCATCGATTGACCGCAACCACTACCACAAGTCCGTGACTGCCGTCAAAATGAACGTGTGTTAGACGGTATGCCATTACCACATTTACACCAATTTTATGCCCAGTCTTAACTGGCTGTCGATGTTGTGGCACATTTTAACAGACCCTTACTCTCAAACCATAAAAACCAAAAACAAACAAATCTCCCTACCTATCACCGTCAAACGGGCCATATATTAGGAACTCCAAAACACTAAACTACGTGCGTGAAACCTTCAGCCATAAATTCCTCTAATATCTACACATTCCACATTCGGTCTACAGAATATGTATTTTTTTGCTTTTTGTTTAGGAAACATAACAAACTAGTGCGTGACACGCGATATTGTGTTCAGCGCTGGCATAATATAGGTACTGACATTAATCACCAGAGTAATGTATCAAATGGTGTTTCTAAGGTAAGTAATGCTAAGGCTAAGACATATTGAGCTAAAGTCTGTTTTATGTGTTTGAGACAAAATGATTCTGTTAATTATTAATTTATTTAATGCTTCTAATATTATAAATATGAAAGATTTGAAATGGCTGAACGGATTTGAATGGCCAAACAGATACACCCTTATCCATACTAATATTATAAATGCGAAAGTGTGTCCGTCTGTCTGTCTGTTACCTCTTCGCGCTTAAACCGCTGAACCGATTTAACTGAAATTTGGTATAGAGATAGTTTGAGTCCCGGGAAAGGACGTAGGATAGTTTTTATCCCGATATTTCTACGGGATCGAAACTTATGCGAGAGAAACCGGGGGGCGCAGCTAGTAGTTTATAACCTGGATTAACACAGTATACTTTTTATCCTATCTTCTAGTATGTTTCCGTGGGATAATTTCCGACCTCCAAGCGGGTGAAGCTGCTGGTAAAAGCTAGTAATATTACATATGCGAAAGTAAATCTATCGGTCTGTTTGTATGTAACCATTTTACGCCTAAACCACTGAACCAATCAGTCATAAATTAAAGGTTGCCTTTGCGGAGGAAGGAAAAGGCTTGTGTTTTGGGGGACTTTCTTAAGTAATTTTGGGGATCAAAAAGTGCTGCCTTCTTACTTCTTTTGATTTTTGATTTTACATGTGACATACATGTGTTGAAACATTTCTTAGCCTGTTTTTTTTTTCGGAACTACTTAAAATAAATAAATAATAATCAGAAACCGACGACTATAAAATACCCTATCGACTGTATTAAAATTAAACTTAAAGCTGTCTTTAAATTACAATTAAGAGATAGGATAAAGTTAAAATGTTCACCTTCAAGAACACCGTGAAAATGTTTCCAACATAAATTAAAGTAAAATATGAATCTGCCAGATTTTATATAACTTAGTTGGGTATTTCTTTCTATATTAACACGGGTACGAAGCTAAGAAAACTAATTTTGAAGCCACAGGGAGCTATAAAGAGCTGGATGTTTAATATTACCAAAGTTTATAAGTAGTTACATTAACAGCTGGTATCATTGGGATATCTACCCATTATACTCAAGAGTTATTAGATGATGTTTTTTTGTAAGGAACTGCCTTCCGACCGCACACGTTTTTTTTTCTTCTTTCAAGAGAAAGTAAACTCTGATACTTTAGTTTTTGTGAGAACATTGCAGCATTTCCCAAATCATCATCTGGCTAGCCTTTTCCCAACTATGTTGAGGTTGGCTTCCAGTCTAACCGAATGCAGCTGAATGCCAGAATTTTACATAGAGCGACTGCCTATCTGACCTCCACAACCCAGTTACTGGGTAATACGATACCTCTTGGTAAGACTGGTTGTCAGACTTTCGGGCTTCTGACTACCGTAACGACTGTCAAAGATCCACGAATGACCGCCGGGACCAACGGCTTAACGTGCTTTCCGAGGCACGGAAGGGTTACGGTATGTAAAGATGGTCACCCATCCAGAAACCAACCGCGGCAAGCGTAACTTAACCTGATCGATCGACCTATGCGGCTGTTATTATTTAGCCACGGACCCCTTTCCCAAATATCAATTTCCCAAATATTTAAACAAATATTTTAAAGAGGCAAAATTATTTGTTTGTTTTTTTGGTTCGTTTATTATGTTTGTAAGATGTAATAGCTAGAAGAACTGATCCGATTACGGAAACTCTTTCACTTACAAAAATATATACTATCGCGGAGTGCCTAAAAGCCGACCAAGTGCGTGCTACGCACAATGAAGGGTTCCGTAAAAACTTCGCTTTGTAGTTGAAAAACATGTTGTTCCAGTAGGTTTGTAATCGCAAAATTATTTTTTATGTGATAAAACTACAAATTAACAATTTTCCTTTACTTGTGCTGTGAGACCTTGCTTCATGCCTTTCATGATTCTAGGTGAACGGGCAGTACCCTATTTATTTGCGAGTATCAAAATATGTCGCATAAATAGCCTTAACTTTTTTATTGTTTTGATTCAGAAGCTTGATTTTATAGAGCTTTACTTAATTGCTTTCAACTTGATACTTCCACGCGTTATTGAGAAAAAGGGTCTTGGTAGACTGACAGAGGACGGACATCGAAAGAGTCCGTTTTTTTCCTTTTCAGGTACGGTACTCTAAAAATCAAAAACATTAGAAATCAGCGTCAGTTTAGCTTTCAATATGTTGGGATCAGCCCCCAAGTCATGCAAATATAACTGATTGACAGTTTTTTTACCCCTGAACATCAGAATCGTATCCAATATTTACATCATAAAGGTAATCGTTCGCGTGAAAAATTGACAAGGGTTGATTCTGAGGCGCGAACCGTCACGCCAACATTATTCAACATGATAGCAGCGCCGCAGCGACGTCAGGGGGCTCCCATCCATACCATAAAGCAGATCAATGTTACACAAAAAGGAAGTGACATGCAATTGTGTACCTTATGTGCACTATGATAAGTGTCACCTTGCCCTGCACAATGATTACGGAAGTTCCCCAGATTCATCTGTTATCATTTTTGAAATCCTATGGTAATGAATCTAAAAGTGAACAGAGAACTTTTTTATTCCATTTTTTTCTGGAATCTTCCTTCCTTTGATTTGCATTAATAAAGTACCTACCTAAGTTGTGCCTCTAGAATTCAATTTTGAATTTTCGCGAATATTTTAACAATAAACTGAGGCCGTTGAAACTTTTTAAGTATTTTTTTGTTCAAATACGTCTTTTTGGAAACAAATTTGCACTCTATGTATGTTAGATTAAGTTTTTTATTGCGTATCTTTGTAATAAAATGAAAATAGCATAATTTAGGACGAAACATACACATAGTTGTTTATATTAATATCAGACTTGAGTCTTTGTCAACTAAGAACGTTTTAAAGCTTCTACATATTATTAATTTTATTTTGCGAACGGCGAATTAGGAAGAAAATCTTCAAAGTAAATAAATGATTACCTACTCCTGTTCTGCGAAACGTAAGATAACCACACGTTATTAATGGTAACAGGCTGTAAACGTAACGTAAATTCGTTCAAAGTCAAAGTCAACTCATTTCATTCAATTAAGGACATGAAAGGCACTTTTGAACGTCAAAATGAAAACGAAAATAGAATTCATTCTAGTTAGATGTTTAATTCTTAAGGTTTTTATTCCGTTAAGTAAGTGTTACACTGCTACAATACAAGAATCTTGCGCTTGAATGACGTTGACGTTGACGTTGTAGTTCCCATTTTGGCCACGCGCCAAAGAACTTTGTAACACTATACTTACTATTGACGAGTTGTAGACTAGGATGTTCAAAATTTAATGGCTTTCATCCATCTAGTTTTCAACTTTGTTCTGTTCATTATGGTTATTGTTTTCAGCATAATCATACAATACTTATCATTACATCGATATTATCCACTAAACATCAAAATTAAGGTTCCTTGCACAAAGTTTTCCACTACGATTTTTCTTCCACTTTACCCCCGCCGAACCATCCACGCAATAATCTCCTTTATTGCTTCCAATGTAAAGGTTAGTAATGTATGTAAGTAAGTTAGCAGGTATTGACCCGTCATAAATCGGTGCAGATGGGCGATATGTTCGGTGATAACCTTCGTAACTCTTCACAGGACGGATGAGGCGGCGCGATCCGATCGACCTGAAATACCGTTGCTTAGTTTACGTGCATCTCTGACATGGGTTGCTGAGAAAGTTTCGTGTTTTATAAGAACAGAGAAGGTTAGGTAGGATAATAAATAGTAGTCTGTATGCCCAGTTGAGGAGAGTGCTGACCCAGTGGTCACGGCCCCGACTTAGGAGTCGGTTCGAACCCAGGCAGGCACTTTATTTTGTGTAAATACTTTCATAACCACTTTATTTATTTATTTATTTATTCTTTAATTAAAACGGTTTATAACCAATTACAAAAATTAAAGACAATTTACACACACATAAAACATTGAATATAAAACCAAGTAAAAAGTTAACAACACTTTCATACATCCCTCTCACAGTACTCCTGACATGCCGACAAAATCTTCGTCCATTCGTCCGCAAACAGATCGTTTGTTGGAATATAGTCCAAGAGATCATTAAGTGCGGCCAGAGTACGTGGTACTGGGGACTTAGCACGCGCAACTGTGCGACATGGAGGCACAGCAAACAGCCTGTGCTTTCTGCCGCGGCAGTAGTTGTCTGGCACAAAGAAGCGAGCCAGCACAGCATGTAGATCAGGCGCGTCAATAGTGCCACGGAGCGTCTTACAGGCTATGGTGAGCTGGTCTTTTGCTCGCCTTACCTCTAACGAGTTATATCCGAGGCATCCCAGTAGAAATTTAGTCGGATAGAGGTAAGGGTAATAGCCGTGTTTACGCTTATAGATAAACCTAAGGAACGCTTTTTGTACCTTTTCCAGTATAAGCACGTAGGTACTTTCGTGTGGATTCCACACGCAGGAGCTAGATTCCAATTTGCTACGTACAAGTGCATTAAATATAATTTTGATGGCATGTGCGGAGCGAAAATCGCGGCAATTACGCAAAACGAAACCCAATCTTTGGTAGGATTCCTTAGCAACCGTGGCGATGTGGTCATGGAAAGTGAGCTTTCGGTCGAATGTGACTCCCAGATCTTTCATGGCTGATGTTTTCATGATGGTATTGTTATTTAATGTTGCACTTGACTGCTTTAAAAACGGTGAAGGAAAACATCGAAGACATGTGACATCTACCAAGCCGCACTAGGCTCGCGTGGTGGATTACATCCCACTCCTTCTCGAAGAGAGGAGGCCTGTGTCCCAGCAGTGGGAATATAATAGGCTGATTATGCTACGAATGACTGTTTTCACTCACATTTGGCAACGCCTAAATAAATGCCGAGATAGAAGCGCGCTCTATTGGATTATCAACTTTCGGCACTAAGCTTTGAATATCCAACAGCGCGTTTTTATTAGACATTTATTTAGGTGTTGCCTAATAAAAGTAGTAGTAGTGAAAACTGACAATGTGCAATCGTCAGTTTAATTTTTATACACAATGAAAACATTTACTAAACCAATTGAACCTAGTGCCTATACGAAAATGCAAGTCTCAAAATGCACTGTCAAATATATGTAATATACCTAGGTAAATTATTGTATATCGGGCTGATGTCCGCAACTTCACACGTACAAGCGTGTATTTTGCGTTTAATGGATTATAGAACTACTAGCTGTTTCCCGCGATTTCGTCTGCAATCTAGGATGAAAAATAGCCATGTCCTTACCCAGGCAAAATTTGCAAAATTTCATGTAAATCTGTATAGCCGTTTTTGCTTCATTGAGCAACAAATAAGCAAACAAACTCACTTTCGCATTTTTTATAATATGAGTTAAGATCTCGTAACAGATCACTCAAGTGACATCCAGTAGTTATTCAATTAATACATCCCAAAATATGAAGCTAAACTTAGCAAATTAGTAATTATTAGCTCTATACCAAACTCTGAATAATCAAGACCTAAATCTACGACGAACTATGTCAAACAAGGTACACCTACCTCCGTGGGAATCTAAACAAATGTTCAGTTTATGTTCCACCGATTATAATATTAATCCAAAAGGTATTTCTGTTTATATAATTATGTAAAGACGGAAAGATAACAGGAGTTTCTGTAAACAATACCGGGGTTTAATTTAAATTGAGTTACAAACTCCTTTATTACCATCAATTGGTGGCTTATTTGTTGTCTATGTTGATTGTGTTAATGGCTTTTGCGCTAGTGGTTCATGTTTTGGGCCAATTATAGGAGTTGATTTATAATGTTCTATATATTCACAAAGACACAACAATTACAATTTACAAGCTGACACTAAAATATATTATATACAAGTGTAGAATAAAAAATTAAAGAAAAATGCGGAACCTCATAAATTGGGCATCAAAAAATTCGACCGCGTCGCTGTCAATGGGATAAGTGTTCAAAAGGCTGGCAGCATTATCACGTTGGATGGCAATGCCGATTCTAATAATTTATAATTAAACTAAAATAATTTAAAACGGTACCTACGGGTAAGAAACAACGGATATTTAGTCAGACTTACCCACCTACTAGATTTTTTGTAAGGATTTAAATAGCAGCATAATCAGCTTATAATATTTCCACAGCTGGGACACAGTCCTCCTCTCATATTATTATATATTTAAATGCCACTGGTTTGCAATATTTCTGAAACACACGTAAGTATACCTCATAGGTACTGCCTTTGTTTAGGTCTTGTACACTCAACATTTGACATCAATACAGCTAACACCGATACCGCAGTCATGCATTCCAGTCACAATTCCAGCACAAGAAACTAAGCAACACAAATAGGCCAGATTAGCAACGCTGCTTAAGCCAAGAATACACAATTGGACGGCAAGGTAACAGGGGAGTGGCAACTCGCCAGCTCGTTGTAAAGTTGACGATAAATTTCGGAGCAGGTGGCTAGTACCCAGATTGGACCAGTTACTGGCCTGTTCCAGTCGCTATGCCAAAAATTATGGACCTCCCCAGGTATGTTTAAATTTTGGTGTTTTGTTTTAGGACCTGGAAGCAGGCGGAAGTGGCTTAGTGGTCAGTGTTGGAGAGGACTAATATTACAATTAAGCTGAATAATACAATGTAAATACGGCCGCATTCACTGGATAGTATACCCCCTCACAGACTTTATTAGGAAAGAATGGTACTGAACTAATTTGATGACGCTGTCCTTGCAAAAGAAGGGATTAACTTTTTTGGGTATTGTTATAAATATAAATAACTAATCTTTTTAAAAGAAGAGAAGTATATGTATCCAAATAAAATATTAAACGTCGAAGAAAAAGTAGAAAACAATAAAAAAAACTTTGCCTACCATTCATAAAAAAGTTTTACAAATTTAAAAACATCCGAGCCATCATGTTCCACATAACAATCTTAAAACTTTCCACCCACCATCACAACGAACTTACTAGCACCTCGTGAACCATGAACGAAAAAACACGACAATAGAACAGCACTCTTAAGTTCGCCATCAACACCTCGCCCCGCGCCATGCCAAGTGCAGACGACCAAAGAAACACACTTTGCCAAGAATTACGTCCGAACTTAGCGGATAAATGGCGTCCGCAATAAACTCGTGTTGAACAAAATGCTTGGAGCATTGTTTGTGTACCAACTTCGCTTGTTTAAGCCAGTTTAGAGGTGAATAAAGTTATGCAAGTTAGAGAGTTGGCTGAACTGAAAACGAATTGTCGGCGTATTCGGCGTACCCGGCTAGTCTGGGCACGGCTATATGCGTTTTTGGCTTGGAAAAGGATTTTGGAGTCACTTTCAGACCTCAAGTTGGGTTGTTATAAAGTTGTTTCGTTATGCAGAAAGTTTTGGATAATGCATTTGGCAGCCAAGTTTTAAGGCAAAGCAGATTAGTGAATTAGTTGCTGCCTTCATTAGCAAGACTATGTATTATTATCATATGTGCTATACTTAGCACAATCATATCTACGAGGTAGCCCAGGGAACATTGCATACAATCAACAACTCGTTTACCAATGGTATCGAATTTGACAGCGGATTATATGTCAAAACTTTGTCATCAAAAAACAATCATCATCTAAATAGAAAGCAATGATGTTGTAATCCACATTTATTTGACGTACACAATAACATGTTAAAGTCACGAACCTCAAACATACACACATACACAATACCAAATCACATACCGAATCCAACCAGAACCAATAACCTCATCGGATCCGACATCCGTTATTACACAGCCTGTATTCCTATTTAAACATTCAAATACTCCCGTACATTTGAAAGCCGCCGTATTCAAAATACATATTCATTTTCCCCGTTTACACAGACGAAGGGGTACAGTTGACGTATTTAATCCAAAGTATTCGAAGTGAGGGGACGCGGGACGTGAAGACCTGTTGCCGTTTTGGGGCGAGTGGAAGAGATGTCAATGGAACCATTTAACCCGCCCCTACTCAATAGTTTGGGGCACTTCGGACTCTTATGTGATTCATTTGTTGGGTTGTTAATTGGCATGCTTTGAAATGGCTGGTGTGAATTGGCACTTTTCGTAAATCTGACTTTTAGTTGAGCATTATTTTCAAGTAAGCTGTTAACCAACTTTAGTTTAGTTAGGCTCGATGTAATCTACTGCTATACTTTGTCACCATCTCTTTTAGCCATTGCCTACTTTTTACGCAGAACCTGCAAATCACATACAAAGCTCTTTCAGAATAACTTCATAAACTAAATAAAAAACTAAACCATATTCAGGTGGCAGCTACTTAGATACCAACTTGCCTCCTTATAATCCTTGCGAGTACATAGAAACGAATCAATCGTTTTTAATATGTTCCCTACAATATCCTTCAACCCTTACCTCGCCTAATCCGCAATTACTTATACATCAATTTCCTCTGCCTAATATAAACCGAAGTTTTCCATTCAGAGAGATAACATATGCAAATCGCTAATATCCAATATGTGGGGAGGGACCTAATCCTTCCTTTGGAAGCCAATACGTTACTATCACGTGGCCACAGCCTACGCAAGTGCGCACAGATCCATTATATGCAACCACAGATGGTGGTATAGTCGGCCTCGTAATTGATTTATCACTTTAGGGTTAAAAAAAACACTACAACTTGAAAAATAACAATAATTTATAAAATATACAAAACCAAAGTCGGTAACTTTGGTTCCGAAGTTAAGGTTATTCTTCACCTGTAGATAGTATTTTTTTTTTACTTTTTTAGTTCTGGTACCTACCCCGTACACGTGAGTACCTACCCAATAGTGACAGTAACTTATAATAACATCATCAACATACACAAAGTGAATCAAATACGTATTATTGAAGCTAACTGTAAAAACTACCCAAGCAAAGTTAATAATTTATATGGCGAGCTACCAAATCGCACACCTAGATCTAAAGAGAGCTAACTCTAAAATCTCAATTTTTGAGGTATGCATACCATCGAATTCCCTAACTCACTACCTAGCGACCAACAAAACAGATTCAAAAATAGTTCCATTACTCAACTTAAAAAGTATTGATCAATACAGCAAACTCCTGCAGTGCATATGGACATAGTAATCAGTTTTTCAACTTTCCTGAAAAAAGTGTTTTTTTTTGAGTTAATCGCTGTTTAGATCTAGGTGTGCGAAATGAAAAAAGAAGATAATAACGTAAATCGGCCCAGCAATCACGGAAAATTCAGTGTACATACCTACAGTAAAAAACCCTTCTTTTGTGAAGACGGTTAAAAACGACAAGGTCTATTTCCATGTTATCATCATCATCATCTTTCTGCCCTTCATGTGTGTGTGTGTGTATACGTTCTATGGGACATGGGGTCGGCGCAATACGTTTTCTATGGAACAGAGAGATTATATAAGAGATTCAAATTACTGGGATTTTTTGTCAAAAGTGATAAACCAACTACGAGATCGACTATACAAAATCATAAACAGTTGGTTTGAAACGCTCGCTTTGTGCATTTCGTATCAATTCGTTAGTGGAGGATGAATATGTATGTTTCAATTTTAGCGAGGCTCGGGCTGTTTCTATGCCTAGAGCTGTATTGTAGAATCACAAAATTGAATTATCTATTCAGGCTCCATTCTACATTATAATATGTCTGAATATTCAACTTACAGATAGATAATTTTCTACTAAGGGCTGATTTTTCAATCGACCTGTAGGTTTTATTCGTGGTCTGAAAGTTTTTGTATGGTGGAACTGTCAAAAATTCAATATTATTCCTCCGATAAAGTTATCTATAAAATAAAAAATAACTATTGTATAATTATATATTTTATTATTCATGTCCTAAATTCTATTATTTAATTTTAATGTTTAATTTTAATTAATTAGTTTATCCCTGTTACTTATGGCGCTGTGCCCTTACAGGGTCCATAACTGTATCTTAACTCTATGCCTATTTGTAACACCTTTATTCACATTATATGGTATGCAAATAAATGAAATTGAAATTGAATATCTGGTGTTGAAAAAATCAGCCCTTATACAACTAGTTGACTAATGTGTGTTATTTAAATACAAACAAAATACTTAATTACAGTATTCAAGCTAACACTAATGTAATGTAAACTACTGGTATTCATCTGCGTACGGTTAGACTGGAAAGCGACACCAACATAGTTGGGAAAAGGCTAGGCAGATGATGATGAAGCTAACACTGATATTATGTATGATAATTATGCTTATGTAAATTTACTGTCTGTCATCACCTTATCTTTTTGCTAATCAAACTTTTTGTATTTTTTTTATATAATAAAAAAATAAGAAAAGGAAAGAGCTCAATCAAATCAAAAGGAGAGAGTCAATGGGATAAGTGCCCAAAAGGCTGGCAGCATTGCCACGTTGGATGGCGATGCTGATTCTTTGAGCTAAAATATCTTCTGGTCACGGGAAGAGTCGACCAACCGCTGGGCGATGTCTCGAAATACTTGATGAACATTCGGACTGCAAGGCACTAGAAATTCTAGGGCCACTACTTGACTATGAATGTTTTTGTTAAGAACTTTATAAAGTGTTCAAAGGATATTTATTTTGCTGAGACAAAAAATTAAAGAACGACATGCCTGTTCATCACGACCTTATTTCATATCCATTTGCATAACCAAATTTAGAAGCACAACTACTAGGGCAGCATGGTTTGTTAGGAACTACAAACTAATAAATACGCAAGTCGGGCAGTCCATAAACGTAACAACGGAGTCAGAGAGCTCTCAACTAACCAGTAAACTAGATTTCAACTTTAATTACTTTCTAACTGATTACTGTTTCTCATTACTGCGACTCCTCGATGTCTTATTTAGTTTTAAATTAAGATTTTCATTAAGAATACTAACTTTATGGACGGACTCCGAAGGCAGGTAGTTTTGTGTTTGCTGAAGTTTGTTCCATCAGACTTGATGTTGTAGAATTTTTGCTGAGAAGTTTTGAAATAGTGCAGCGAAGTAGAATTCTAAGGAGAAATAATACTAGTAGTGAATGCCGTTCTGTAGGTAAACGACTAAACTTAATTAAAAATATTGCTAAACTTTCTCTTACAGACTAACAACTAACAAGAAAGAAATGATATATTATTTTTGTTAGAACTTAGTAAAGACATAAAAGTGCGACAGTACTAGCTGAATTCTTTTTATGGTTCCAATTATAATTATTTATAAGCGTAAGAACTTGATGCTGTGCAGGTAGCCACTTTTATCATCTCCTTTATAAAGTCCCTTAACTAACCAGTAAATCAAACTACACAAAAATCATCTTACTCCTAAACAAACAACGATTTCTTCAGTTTGTTATAATAAGCTCTTTTTTATTCTGAACATGTTTGCGTTGGGGTATTTTTTTCAGTGGCTTACAGAATGTCTCTGAGTTTGGTGTGCCTTTTGGTAATTAAGGCCTCCTATAACAACTTCCACTGAATCCTATCTCTTGCAACTATTCTCCAAATAGAACTATAGCTCATCTTCCAATCTTTTATATTGTCTTCCCCTGTTCTTTTTGACATCTGTACCATTCTGTTACAACTTTACTCCTTTAATACATCCTGATCCATCACTCGATGTAATGCGTTGTGAACAGCGCGGCTCACGCCCGCAACGACCTCCGTACCGCACGTGACTGCAATAGAACTGGTCTTTACTAGATAAAATGGTAAGATATCGAATAGGATAGGATTACAGGCACATTACACTTTTTAACTTTGTATCCACATGGCAGATGCAGTGATATCTAGAGCACGTCCGTAATGGATGCGACATAAGGGGCAATTGTATTGGGACTACGTAACTAATTAAGATAAGCCGAGTTATCATTATTAGAACTTTTAATCAAGTATCCACATCTATGGAGTTTCTTGTCCGTTCTTCTCGACAGAGATTGCGTTTTGGAATGGGCAATGGCTTCAACTTTCTGACTAGCTCACCGACTCTTTAAGAATTCAAAAGCGTCTGTAAACGGTTTAATTGAAATTAATCCTTTGAGTTTGAGATTATGTGCACCAATCCAGTTTCCAGGCTGTATTGATAAAGGCAGTATTTTCTCATTTTCATTGCTTGGGCATGTCTGAATAGGGTCACGTTTGCAGACACAGGCGCTCTGACCAATATTCCTGCATCATAAAACACTGACATCGATTTATTGAGAAACTCAGTTGTAGGTATAGATGCGTCAACATAACTAGTGCCTGAATTCAAAACTATAAACACAATACGATCTCGTAATCTAAATAGAACAATCGAACGGCTCATATAAGCTCCGTAAAATATAGAAACAGCGTTGTTAATTTGGTCCATTTACCAATTATACAGTCAACTTAAAGTCTCATTAAAATGAGCACAATAATAGAGTGGATTCGCATAAATTTTATGAAATGCATAAATTTTAATGTTCGCATAATAATGACACTGCAATGCGCCTGAATTTTCGGAGCTATTTCTTTATAGCCTAACATGGAGTGTTTGTATCCCTTTTTTGGCAACTTACAGTGTTTTAAGCATCTCTTTTGTAACGTGATATTCGTTTATAATGTGTGTAAGGCCATTGTACCTCACTAATTCACTAATCTTGCTTGCTTCGAATTGGTGGTTTAAGATCACAAATGTGTGGTGGTGGTGTGTGGTGTGTAAGTCCCTAAGTCTGTCGCACCCGGACATTGGACCAGTTTGCACTTTGCTTTGCTGTGCAAATTCGAGCGACAAGAAGAAGAAAGTCGGTTTGCAATACTTTAAATGTCTCTCTGTGGTGGTTTCATTTTAAAACGCAAAGAGAAATATTTAACACCATCAATGAATATTCTCAAGGATTATGTTTCATCCTGTTCCCAACATCCAGATAAGATAAGATCCAAATGCTCTAACTTTTGTACCCGATCAAGTTTTATTAAGATCTAAGTCTACTGTAACAAAGAACAGAGCTAAACTTCAAAGTTTCAGACAAAACTGTTCAGTTTAGACTGAACTTGGATCTTAAATTATTTCCTTTTGGAAAATATCTTTGAACTTTGTTAGAATAATAAGAGTCGACGTTGAGTTATTGTAAAATTTTGAAGGTAAGCAATAATATAATAGATTTGTTATTATTTAACAATTATTTGAGGCTTAAGACCTTTGAGAAACTTTTACTAACGGATGGCTAAAAAACTAACTTTCAATTTGATATTTGTGAGACGTTCGTTCAATAAATCTAATCTTGTAAGAGGGTAAGAGACTCCGATAAGAAAAATACTCTGATTGACCTGAAGTATTTTTCTTCGCTTCCCTATAAAACCAGAAACACATAAAACACTAGCTGACGTTGCTTGTTCTGACCAAACAATAGTTTATACTAAAATACGCTCAGTTATTCCCAAATTTGATTTTTTCCGGGAATTCCAATTTTTATTTCCATAAAAACCTGATTCAGACAATTATGAACATTTTAAAACAAAGTATAGCCACATCGGTTTAGCCGTTCTCAAGTGATGAACCTACCAACGAACAGCATTTTATTTTTATTTATAACTAGCTTCTGCCCGTGACTTCGTCCGCGTGGAATTTTTGGTTCCCCCGACCCGACCCATCGCATCGTGTCGCCTGCCCGCGCTAATACTTAGTTTTTGCTTAGCATTATTTCTGCTTGGCTCCGAAGAGTCGTAGCGTGATGTTAAAATAAACTGTAGCCTTCCCCACGAATTGGGCTATCAAATGCAAAAAGAATTTTTCGACACTGACAGGTAGTTCCAGAGATTAGCGCGTTCAAACAAACTCTTCAGCTTTATTATTAGTAGTAATATAGATTACCTCAACTCAATTACTCAACTTGAGATAGTGTAGGAACAATCGTACAACAGAATTACGAAGAGGAGAACGAACGAAGTACCAAACAACCGATAAATTCAATAGAAAGACATCCAACTGTTTTGTCAATATATCACCCAATTACCAACAACAACGACAGTTTTAAAATAATAAAGCGAGACCTTCATCAATTCGGGGAAAATCTTAACACCGCGATTCAGAAGAATGACGTATTTGCACAACGCCATCTATGGGGAAATGGATAAAACGTCTGCACAAAGCAGAAGGGCGATATTATAATGGTATGATAGAGCGGTATGAATGAAAGTTGTATTCGTGAATGTTAATTTAATATTATCTCCGAACCAATAAAATTTACATACTGTAAAGGGAAAATCTTGTCTCCATGATGTCCATATGACCATAAAATAATTTATTTTAAAAATTATATTTTCATTCAAACGTAAGTATGTCGTTATAATACTTTTTTACAACATAAAAGTCAATGTCGTGCCATTGTCGAGTGCGGTTGGAATGTGGGGTGAGGCAGCGGGGTCTAACGTCGCCCAAACTTTTCAACTTGTACATCAACGCGCTGATAGAGGAGCTCAGCAGCATCCGTGTCGGCTGAAATATTGATGATGTATGTCCCAATAATATCTGTTACGTGGACGACATGGTGCTGCTGAGTGCTTCTGTGGCCTTTCAAAACTTTTGGGCATCGGTGAAAACTACGCTCACAGACATGGGTTGATTTATATTCTCAGAAAAAATGAATACATGGTCTTTCAGGCCAGAGTAAAATTTCCAACAAAAATACCTGCCATAAAATTATGTGGAACATTTTAAATATCTTGGAAATAATATGATGTGCTCTGATCTGAAAGATGATGCAGACATAGAGCGAGAACGCAGGGCGTTGTCTTCAAAGGTGAATATGATGGCCCGCAGGTTTGCTCATTGTACCACTGAAGTGAAAACAACATTGTTCGGAGCAAAGAGAGTACATCTTTCTACACGAGCAGCCTGTGGGTCACAAACACGCGCAGACAGTACAACGCCTTGCGTGTGCAATATAATAATGCATTCAGGGTGCTGATGGGGCTGCCCCGATTCTGTAGCGTATCAGGTATGTTCTCCGAGTCGCAAGTAGACTGTTTTTATTTTATTCTAGTACTAGCTGACCCGGCAAACGTTGTTTTGCCATATAAATTATTTCTAGCTGCCCGGCGCTATCGTTAGCGTGGTGTCCAACCCCTTACCCTATCCTACTCCTACACTACTCCTATCCTACTTCTACCCCACTCCTAACCTACTCCTACCTTACTCCTACCCAACTCCTACCCTACTCCTACCCTACTCCCACACTACTCCTACCCTACTCCTATAAGTAAATAAAAGTATTAAATACTATGTCCGTCTAAAACCGGATAAAAAGCCGGACCCTATGTCCGTCTCCTGGTTCTAAGCTACCTCTCCACCAATTTTCAGCCAAATCGGTTTAGCCGTTCTTGAGTTATAAATAGTGTAGCTAACACGACTTTCTTTTATATTTATAGATTATAATCATTACTTTTTTAAATAACACAGACATAAGTATCAGAGTTAATAATACACATGATAATGTTTTAAAGACCACAATCAAAGACTACAATATGATGCTGTTTAAATCACAATATGTTTTCTTTAGTACTATATCGTCCCAATACATGTCGTTACGTGTTTCCACTTATTGCAATAAAAAGTTGTTATAGAATGCTTTAAATTGATTATATCTTTTGATAGACTGAAGCGATTGCGACATCACTACTCCGAGTTCTACACTATATTTGAGTATAAAAATGAGCCATATTGGTTTGGTACTTTTGACGTTGAACCTGTTCAAATGAAAAATCTACTTAAAATTTGTTACTTCTTCACGCTCAAACGGCTGGACCAATTTTGATAGCTAGCTGACACTTTGGATTAACATATAAGCTACTTTTTATCCCGATATTCCCACGGGATCAACATTTACGTGGGTGACACCGCGGGGCGCAGCTAGTAAAATTTAAAAGAAAGAAAAGACCAGATGGCCTTAAATTATTTTTAACTGTATACAACTTTTTAGCAGCGCATGCAAATAATTCTGTTATAAGAGATATTTCTTCCCAACTTGCTAGACAAAAGTTGTGATAGCTCAGCTAAAATGCAAATATAATTTATAGCCTATAGCATTCAGAAATAAAGAAGCTTGCTTCCAAAGAAAAAAAATTTAATTGGATCCGGAGATTACCCCCTACATACATATAAACAAATAAATACCGCTTTATAATATTAGTATAAACATAATAAACAACAGAGTTAACTAAAGCCCTACTTAACTACAAGTCCAGAATTTAATTCCCTCGCTTTTGTGCAAGTGATAAAACAAAAAAGAAACTAGCGTCACGTCTCCGAGTATTCTCTTTTAATCTCGTAAGTGGTTCATCTTGGTGATAGTTTCATTTGAATTGAGATGCAGCTGCTCGGCAGCTCTGCAGCTCTGCAGCTTCGAACTTGCGCTGCTATCAACTTGTTGACAATCCTCTCCCATTAATGTTATTAGATAGGACAGACGACTGTCTTGGATTTATTTTAGTTATAAAGTTGGAGTTGCTTGAAGACTGTTTTTGTAATAGAGTTTTGCATCACGGTGACGTATTATTTTTGTATATGGAATTTTACTTGGTTGCATAATATCGGCTAATGGTAGATCAGTGTATGGAGCATGCTTGCTTACAATAAGATAAGTGAGTGAAGGTGAGAGAAAAACTTATAACGCTAGCCAAAAGCCCTCCTACAATAGAATTGATTTTCTCTAAGCCACGCCTAGAGGAAATCAATTCTAGGAAGGTTGGTAATGGGAACTCAACAATTTAAAAAAATAGTTTGAATATAAATCAATCGGCTTATAATGTCCCCACTGCTGGGACGTACACAGGCCTCCTCTCTGTGAGAGTGGGCTGTAATCCACCACGCGGGCCCAGTGCGGGTTGGTAGATGCCACATGTCTTCGAATTTTTGATTCTTGAACATGCAGGGTTCAGTTTACTGAATTGTGACAACTGCGGCGTTTCACGCATGTACAAATATTGAAACCGTATCTAGTCATTCTTTGAGCTGGGTTAGACTTTATCTACAATGCTTTGCAACCAATTGCCATTATATTTATCCATTGTAACCTCAAAACATATCCCGAAAACATTCTACACATCCGAACTGCAATATTTCCGGCATAAAAATCAAAAGCATCCTCAAGATGGAAGATTGCGGCATGCGCCATAACTCGATAGCTGACAAATAGAACTATTTTCGTGCTTGTCGGTTTGCACTCGTACCGGTACGAGCACGAAATAGACGGCACCTGGGCACGAGTTTGTGGCAAATATTGTGCTATAGAGTTGTTATTGAAAGTAAAAAGTTGCAATTTACGGAGTGAATAGTTTGCGTTATGAGCTCCTTTTTAAAGGTTAGTTATTTTATTAGACTTTCGGGCTGGTTGTTTTTGTGACCTTTCGAAAGATTACGAAACAAATTGCACACAGTGGCCTGTTTTAAAAATAGTTCTCTAAAGCTAGACGATGAATAAACTTAGAATGGGAGTTTTTTTACTGGCAAGACAAGTTTTTAACCTCTCTACTGCGGAAAAAAAGAATAGAAACAGATTATTAACAGACGTTCATATTTTTAATGTTCCTATGCTAAAAATTAAAGAGCTCTATTTTGATCAATATTCCTTTATTCTTCGTTATCAAGTTCTTTTTATTTTAACCGTAAAACGCCTTTATTTTCAGAAGAGGGTCTAGTATATTTTTCGCACTCTCTGAGGGCCGATATCTTATCTCACGCTGTGGAGACTGTAAAATGTCTTCAAAGCTTATAAAAATAACCGTATTTTTTGGTCTTACGAAAACTTTTATTACACATTTTTAGGGTAATTGTTTGCCATAAGTTCATTCAAAAGATACCTAGTAATAGTACTTATATGTAAATCATTATAATGAAGACATCTTTACTGTCTTCTTTAGGATAACATAGTATTTTTATCAACTTGCTAATGGTTTCTTCTGATATAGAAAAAGCAATGAGGTGCGCTATCCTTGCTCACTGCGTGTTGGTGACCCAGCTTAACTCAGAAAGTGCCTTGAAATAGTCACAAGACATCTTGTACTTACCTACCAAGTTAACAATTAAGTTAAGAAACGAGTCCTTTGAGAATCCAAAACAAATGCCCTGAGTTGAGAATAAAATGAAAATCAACTGATGAACTACGAGTAGGTCATCGTAGGACATCATGGGACATCGTAGGACATCGTAGAACATCGTAGGACATCGTAGGACATCGCAGGACCTCATGCTCAGCAGTAGCACTTGCGACCATGGCTGTGATTCCCAAGTCGGGCAAAGTATCCATCAGGAAAATCAGTCCGGAGTCTGGATTGACGCGGCTTAGACGCGGCGTAATCGTGCGAGTACCGCCAAATCTGCGCGTAAAAACGGGAAAAATCCGCAACTCCAACGAAGGGCTATGTTATGAAAATAATAAAAATAGACTTTAAGATAAAATGAAAACGTTTATTTAAAAGTTCATTGACACATTTTGCAGAATGTAACATGATAAAGTATTAACCAAACACAAGCTTCAACACTCAATCTCCACTGTGTCCCGTCATTTGGAAACACAAGACATCATTTAATTGCGGTGACTTGTCCCTTAATAATTTACGACACGTTCATGTACTCCAGTGGCCGGCCATGTTTTATTCAGAGGGCAGGCTGCCTAGAGGCGCAGACGGGCTAAAGTGATTGAGTTTTTTTCATTCTTTACTGATCATTGCGTTGTTGTGTGGTATGTGGCTAAACATACATTCGCACAAAAGAAGAACTATGTTATGTCATTTTTAATTCTTACCTGATACATTTTATTTAAAGTATAAGTCACTTATGTTTCCATATTATTATGTTTTTGTGTTTTCATAAAACTAAATCCTTTAAAATAAGCCGCGGCAGCTAAGAGATGACCAGTCGTCGATGACGTCCACGTCGACGACGGTCGTGATGGGATTTATTATTTGACAGATGCCGATATTTACGATTGTAACATAAAGTGTTTAATAACTTAACATTTGCCACACCAGGTTTCCTCGAGGGGTTAACATTTTGTACCTAGCTTGTTATTTAATATTTCTACACCAGCAATGGCACAACGCCACAATATGTAAGATCTCAATGTACCATTATACTGAGAACTAAATAAATACTTATAAAATACTTATCCTTCGCCAGTTTTGTTTAAGTTCCATGTAATAGGAGCATATTGTACTGATCGAGAAACCCAATAACTACGTTTTTACGTTTTTAATGTGTTCGATTCCCGCACGGAACAAATATTTGTATGAACTACAAGTAGTTGTTCCGGGTCTGGCTGTTTGTGTATGTGAATTTAAATGATGATAAATGATAAATGATTTTTATTTCTGTAAGTAGGTTTGTACAAAAGTGTTTGTACAAACCTACTTACAGAAATGTTTGTAAACGCACCCACAATACAGGAGAAATTCCTAGTGTGGGGCAATGTTTTTCTAAAAAACAAACAAACAACAAATTTCCACGGAAGCGTAAAATATAGCAGAGGGAATTAGTATATCTTATTGATATTATTAAGTTTGACAGCTACATTTTCTGGTGAAAATTGCGAAATTAGTTGAAATCTAAACTGTTGCTGGCGGTTTTACTGCGAAGTTAGGTATACATTAATATTAGGTAAGTTACGAAGCTAATTATAAACAGAACCTAACAGCTTTTCTATTTAAAACATAATTTAGATAAAATCATCGGATGACAGTGAATCACACTATCAGAGTAATATTATAAAAGCGAAAGTTTGTGTGTGTGTGGGGGTGTGTTTACATATTTTTTACTTTTCCACGCTCAAATGGCTGGATGGCAATATTGATAAAACTTGGTATGGAGGTAGCTAATACCAGGGTATTAACATATATAGGCTACTTTTCATCCCGATATTCCCACGGGATCGAAACTTATGCGGGTGAAACCGCGGGGCGCAGATAATATAGACTAAATAATGAATTCGTCTAAAACATCATAAAAACCTCACACACTTGCAACTTAAGCTAAAAATTTGTATAACTTTTTTTTAAATTACTTTTGAATGAATCAATTTTTCACTTGACTTTATAATAAGAACATCCGATCTATTCTGTAAAAATCTCACCGGGAAAACGTAGGTGAAGTGAGCTTCAGAGAGCTGTCTACCCCTAGTACCTATCAGGTGAAATGACTCACTCCAAGATAGACCGGTAGACTTTAGTAGGATTTGAAATAAATAAAAAACTACTTCCGACAAAACTCATAACCTAATAAAACCTTATACTATCTGTAACCTTGTTCTACAGCGGTTGCATTATACATTCTACACGAGTGCAGGTCGCGCCACCTGCACCGCTACATCACACCTCACGAGTACGTACGGTGCTGTAAAACGTATGGCACTTCAGAGGACATTTACTGCCCTCATAAGTCACCCTTTTGAGGGGATTGAGTAATTTGCTTGTACTTTATGATGTAGCGTGTCGTTATGTTTGGGATTCGAACGAGCGGGATTAGGTACCTATTACAGCTTCATTTTGGTATTTGATTGAATTTCAAACGGTAAGGGACAGGATCTTCTAGAGCATTACAATGGTTGTAGGTACATATTGTACGGTTATCGGAAATAATAAAAAACATATTTATTCAAAATAAAAATTGGTAAAATACCTACAGCATAAATCTTCGAAATAATATAGGTATTACAAAGTATGACGCCTGTATAGCATAATCAGCCTATAATGTTCCCACTGCTGGGACACAGGCCTCCTCTCTGTGAGAGGGAGTGGGCCATAACCCACCACGCGGGCCCAGTGCGGGTTGATAGATGTCACATGTCTTCGAATTTTTGGTTTTAGGACATGCCGGTTTCCTCAGGATGTTTTCCTTCACCGTTTTGAGAGCAATGGCGATGAAATAATTTACACAAAGTAAAGCGCCTGTCTGGGTTCGAACCTACTACCTGCAACTCGTAAGTTGCGGCAGTTACCACTGGGCCACCACTGCTCTCACGCCTGTATACTAGGATAAAACTGTATCACAGGCGCCATGAGCTCTTACAATTACCTACTATTAGGACAACTGATTTCTTAACAATATTTAACCCTAGCTGTGCCCCCGGTTTTACCCGTGGAAATATTGGGATAAAAAGTAGCCTATATGTTAATCCAGGGTGTCAGCTACCTCATACAAAATTTTATAAAAATTGGTCCAGCCGTTTAAGCGTGAAGAAATAACAAACATATAAACACACACACACCCCCCCAAACACCCCCACTCACACACTTACACAAATATAAGTATTAAGAATAGTGACATAATCAGTTACTTAATTTAATATGTTAATAGACATAATACTCGTATATCAATTAACGCATGATAATTATTAGCGAACACCGTGGCTGGAGATGACTGCTGCGCTTATACACTATTACAATTATGACAGCTAAAACAATGGCAGTGTCAGTGCCAATTGCCGCTACATTCAGAATCGGCCGCTATATTCAGCTCGCGGACTCATACATAGGACCAAATACGTACGCAATACAGATTAATTAAAGATTACCCGCCCACCTATTCTAGGAATGCATGAACAAAATGGTCCAACTGGCTCTTTAATAGACATTCAACACAATCAAAACGAAACCACACATAATATCACGCGTGTGTGCCCCGAAGGGTTCAGCAGACTTGTGCCGATTGTACACCCACATGTCACCATTAAAATCAGCCTATAATGTTCCCACTGCTGGGACACAGGCCTCTCTGTGAGAGGGAGTGGACTGTTATCCACTACACGGGCCCAGTGCGGGGTGATAGAAGTCACATGTCTTCGAATTGTTGGTTCTAGGACATGATATTCCCTCACGATATTTTTCCACATGTTTAAACCAGTTCCATAATTTGATTCTGTCTTGGGGCAAATGGTTGGTACCGCTATATCATTCAGGATCTCAGTCGTCCTCGCTCCTATAAAGCGTATGTCAGTGGAACGAGCACATTATGTTACAAGCTTCTTTATTACCGTCGCAAGTCAGACATTTGGGGGAGCAAGTAATTTTGGCTGAACTTATCAAGTGGTGCGTTTTTATTGCAATAATTAAATAAGGACAATTTTCTTTTTAGGGGCTTTAAAGTTTTGACTGACTTGTCATTACCCACCAGCTCTTTAATGTTTTATTCTCAGCATGAGCTACTTACAAAACTAGAGCTAGAACAGTACCTGATGATCATTGCTATAATGACTGCACTTAGCATTTGATTAGTGATGATAATGTCACAATCAAAGTGCTTATTTTAAGACCAAATTAAGCCTGTGGGCCTCAATGAACATTGAATTTATTTTTTTCTTTAATTAAGTTCATTATTCTTTGAGGTTCGTAAGCCTTATTTTATAAGTTGTTTATTATTTAAGTAAAGCGTCTTCTACTCTTCATCATCATCCAAATAACGCGTCAAATAAATACGCTATATTTTGGTGTCACCGTCCTCATTGTGCGTTCTAAATCCAGCATTTTAATGTCCATTTCCAAAGAACCACAAACAAGCGTTACCTACGTAATATTTATCAAGCAAACCTAGATTGCATAACGTAAATCCTGGCTGAAATCAAAAACAAAACACGACGCAATTTTACCTTCACCGCGCTATAAATGTAATAAAAAGTAATTTAAAAAAATTAAACCGACTTCAAAAAGAAATGTACTCAAAATTATGAAATAACTTTAATTTCGGAAGTCGGTGTCTTGGGATCTGTATTTTAGTTTTAGTTTTTTGCCACCGACTTCCGAAATTAAAGTTATTTCATAATTTTGAGTACATTTCTTTTTGAAGTCGGTTTAATTTTTTTAAATTACTTTTTATTTGGTAATTTTTAGTTGTTGCACTAGAATTTGACCAAGGTTTTGAGATGTTTTCGCTTTGACACTACACCCGTAGCTCGTATCAATAAGCCAGGCCGTCACACTTTCACGTCTTAGTCCATATCTTGAAAATTACTGAATCGATTTTGATGAAACTTGCACTGTTCCCTAAGTTGAAGTAAATGTAAGCCAATAAAAAAAGAATGGTCACGATCGGATTAATAGTTACGGAGATATGCGTGGACAAACATACATACATACATACATACATACATACATACATACATACATACATACATACGTCTATAAAATTTTGTATATATGTTTGGAAGCCCTAATAGATTGTCATATGTGAATATAAAGCAATTCCAATAATATTACATACATACGTATCGAATTGATAACCTCCTTTTTTTTGAAGTCGGTAAAAAATAAACAAAGAGGACCAACCAAATAATAAAGCTTTAAATCCTGGGTTCCAAACACATGTCCATATACAGGATGTTCCAATACAGGAATATCAGAAAACATTGGCCATTACATTCGATCCCTCGCCAGCTTTAATAATTTATGAAAATAAAATATGTATGGAGTGGTTTGTTATTTTAAAAGTACGAATAAAGAGCTTTTGTACTGTCCATTGTTTCAGCTGTTTTCATGAACGACGTAAATTGAATTGTATGTTATTAGTATTCATTCCTTTTTAGGGTTCCGTAAGTCCGAATGAAAAAACGGAACCCTTATAGGACCACTCGTGTATCAGTCTGTCACATCCAATTTACTCTCAATTTACTGGATCAATTAAGTTGAAAATTTGTACACATATGAATTTTTGTGACCCAAACACAGTCGTGTAACGTAAATTAATGAATTTTGAATATGGGAGTCACTTTTGGGGACAAAGAGGAAAATTAAAAAAAGGTTATGCAAACTGTGCCGCGTGACATATTATCAAACGAACAGGATTGTTTTTGGGTCTAAAATATGATATTATTACCATAATTTTAAAATGAATACTATTAATCTTAGAAAATTAACCATTTCCCTTTTAACTCCGAAAGTACTCAAACTTAAATTTAAAAAAAATCTCTGCTTATAAATTACAGGAAAACCTATAGGAAGTCTATTGTTCTAAAATAATATAGTAACAAATATTCATCGTACGGACCCACGCGATTTCAACTCGTAGATACTTGTCCGAAACTATTGAATCCAAAATATTATTTTTGCCGTTGCAATTTAATGGTTAAAACACAAACAAATGAAGGTGGCCAACTCGGAATTGCACAACTTCAAATTAAGAATAATATTAATATTACAAACGAAATTATTCAGGATTTATTTTTGATACATAAAAATGCGATCGCTTTTCGTCGTGTTTTTCATCAATATTTCGCATACTTTATTAGGTTTTCGTGTTCATGATTGACCACAAAACTTCCCTATAGATAAACTTACGAAAATACAAAATAAAAAAGTCAGGACGTGTCGCGAAATCCTTAGTGATCAATATAGTATTGGTTACTCGTAATGATTTGTTATAAAAATTTGGTTGGTTTTTAATCCGAAATTCAGTATAAAATTACTAAACATGGTGGACATAGTCTTATAACGAATTTGACACATTTGATTAAATAACAGATATCAAACAACTGCAAGAGCTGTGGTGGCGGAGTTGTAACGGGCGTGACTTTACGAGTTGCAGATCGGGGGTTCCAACCCAAGCAGGCACTTTGTGTAAGTTATTTCATTACTGCTGCTCTCAAAAACGGTGGCACAACGGTCACGGGTAACATCGTGAGGAAACCAGCATGTTCTAGAACCAAAAATTCGGAGACATGTGACATCTACCAACCCGCATTTGACCCGCGTGGTGGATTACGAATCACTCCCTCTCACCGAGAGGACTGACTGACTGAAGTGCTGTGTCCCAGCAGTGGGAACATTATAGGCTGATTATGCTAAACAACTGCAATGTGCCCAATATTGCAGTTGTCAAATCAGAATACTCATGGCTGATCACTGTCTCTTAAGATACAGGTTTACCTAGTTTAAGAGGCAGGGTTTTATCATCAACTTGAATACAGATTTTAACATAGAACCAGATGTATACGATGTACAGTATTTCATAATGAATCAACTAGGTTCCAATCTGTATTTTTGTGGCAAATAAATTTATTATTATTAATAATGGCTATTCAATGTAGACATCCGGGCTGGCCACCCTGTATTTACCGTGAAATATTTGATTGAATGAAAACATATTGAACATGTCACATCCGTCGATATGAACTAACAAACTAATCAATCTAACTAGGTGCAGTTTACACAACAATATTGACAATTAGTCATGTTTTTTATTGTCCGCTATAACTATTTAAACTAGGCCCATTTACACCATCCGATGGACGAGTAAAAGCGCTATGAGCATTTTGTCGCCCTCGGCAAAAAAACTACAATAATTTGTAAAATATAAATTTAGCTGTCTTTTTTGATCTCCATCAGTGCACGGGAAGCCCCCGTGCACTGATAAGAGAGTGCATATTTTTCACCAACAGGTATCGCATGGTGGCAATTTGCTCACCGCGCGCGTAGGCAACGTGAGTAGCATGTACCAAATTCAGTAATCTGTTTGCTTCGCAAAGTTGAAATAATTATGGTCTTTTGTATCGGATTTTTAATTATATGAGTAATTTATTGATATAGTACAACCAAAGCACGTATTTTTGTTTGCATTTTTATTAAAAAGATGTTTATATATGTTTGTTAAATGTAATCTATGTACATGGAGATAGAAAGAAGCTACTCTATTTCCGAATAAAATTGTTTTTGACTTCATCATATATTTTTTTTTTCATATTAGGATTTGGGTTTTGTGTCTTTAGTAGAATCCCACCTTCGGTGAAGGAAGGCAAACGCAGTATTATAGTTGGATATACCAGAAGAAAAAAGGGTGTCGTAGATGGTCAAAATTACTATGCAACGGGCATTGCATGTACTTTTGTGTAAGACTATAATTATGCGTATGAGCGTTTACGCCGTACGGCATTTCATACATACTTTCAAGCCCTTGTTTTTCGAAATGAATGAACCGATTTTAATGAAACTTCAGACGCACAAGAAGGATACAAAGGTCTAAAAAGTTACTTAAAAACATTTTCGAAATGTCTTATTTAAAAAAGATAACCGGAAATCTCTGTTTCTGTGGAAAATTTTAAATCGGTCTAATTTGACTGTAATACTATTTTTCGAAAATGTTGAAAGAGCTGATTTGAGAGCTCTAATTTGAGATTCTGTTGAATATAATCCACCAAAACAATCTGTTGAATATAATCCACCAAAACAATTTTTCTTAAATCAAATAAAAATACTTTTATATTTCAATGCGCCGGCGATGCGCGCTCGCCCTGGCTATATTGAGGCATTCACAGGCAAGCCCGGTTAAGAAGACGAAAACCTTATAGGTTGAACTGCGGGATGCCAATTATAAAAAAAATAATATGCGTGCTCAGTACCGAAATGTAAGAGGGTTCTTAACAATGAATGTACGCGGCAAAATGTTCCCCACGCACCGACTGACGTTATACAGAATAGCGCGCTCACTTTAGGGTTAACTAGAAACTAAGAAAAACTATCCCACTATCACTACACCCAATCTTTTCAAAAGAAATCGTGTGTTGCAACACACGATTCCTTTTGAAAAGATTGCCATTCTGTGACTTTCAATGTCCGCATTCAGACAATCTTTGAACGGATCTTGAACGACAAAGGACTTTCTTCTTTATCGTACAAACTATGTTGTTTTCTCTTATTTGTATCTGGCGTTGTGAATATATTGTAACTTACTCTATTGTGCATTTTTGCTTTAAAAAAGATGAAAAATTATAAGATGAAGCTCTTGCCTGCAGCTTTGTCCACGTGGATGTCGAAAATTTTCCCACGGGAACGTACTACCGGGATAATAAGTATGTTATGTCCTAGCCCAGGTCATGGTCTACCCGTACGACTAATTTCATCGAAATCCCTTCAGCCGTTAAGATGTGAAAACGTAACAGACAGCAGAGTCACTTTTGCTTTTATAATATTACTAGCTGCGACACACGGTTTCACCCGCAACAGTCTCGATCCCGTGGGAAGATCGGGACTAGAACAACATTCAAATCTTTTCACCATGTCGAATAAGCCACATTCGAATCACTGACAAAATAAAACCGAATCGTATCCATTCCACTCCGATGCTCGATATGATATCAATCATATTTGTCAACCCGGCTTTACCGGTGGATTTACATCGGTTTTTATAAAGAATCAACAACGTAATAGATCATACAAAACGTTGTAGACTGTGTCATAAAGTAATTTGTACGTGCATTTATTTATTATTTAATTACGTCAGTTAAATTTAAGGCCACTCAGCGCGCTACGGAGCGGGCTATAGTCGGAGTTTCTTTGAAGGATAAAATCAGAAACGAAGTTATCCGGAAAAACCGGAGTTACTGACATAGCTTGCAGAGTAAGCAAGCTGAAGTGGCAGTGGGTAAGCCATGTTTGTTAAGCGAAGGACCGATGGACGGTGGAGCAGACGAATCCTGGAGTGGAGATTGCGTATCGGCAAGCGTAGTGTGGGACGCTCCCCAGCTAGATGTACAGACGACTTCAAAAAGGTGGCTGGGACAGACTGGATGCGGAAGGCGGAGGACAGGATGTTGTGGGGCAGCCTGGGAGAGGCCTATGTCCAGCAATGGACTGCGATAGGCTGAGTTGTATTGAAGTACTTTAGTAACAAATACAAGCTTTAAAAACCTACCTACAACATCTTAAGAACTTATTAGTAAAGTTATGTCATTAGGGCTGACATATGTATGGAAAGTTAGAATTAAAACTTAAACCCGTATTGCCTTGACTGAAGTTTGAAGTACACTTCACATTAAGCCATTTACGAACTCAATTCACAAGCAAATAAAACCACATAAACATAAATCTTTCATCCGTATCGAGGCTCAAAACTACAGCTAACTGTGCCCATACAAGGCCATAACAATTCCGAAACACACGTAACCGCCGCAGCAGTATTTATAGGACATTCGTACCACAAACCTGACGTGTTTATGAATGGTCCTAGCTCCAACAGGCCAGAACGATATATTATGGTCCTTCGAGCCGTTTCCTTGAAAACAAAGTGTTCATTAATAAAGTGAGTCCAATGGTTTATGTTACAAACTTCCGGGTATTTAATAAATATTTATGCGAAGTAATAGCTTATGACCCTCAATAGATTTACTGATTTTAATAGGGCAATGTTTAATATCCTGAAAATTGTTTACAGCAGACTTAACTTGGGCCAAACTTGACTACGTTTAGATAAAAGCCTGGTAGATTAATTACACAACGGATGAATTTTCAGCAGTGATATTTTATTTCTGGATTTTCCACTAAGATATTACTTACCATTTTCTATGTGAAAAGTTCAACGATTGGAATCATATTCGCGGTCACTCGCTCGCCAGCCCAATTTACTATTATCCTACTGTTTTTTTTATCAAATCCAAACGAAATCCATACAAAAAAAAATTGAAATGTCTGTTTGTAATTTCAAACTAACAGCTTTTTACTATTACTAAATACATAAATGCGGTTCAAATTATTTTAAAAAATATTGTCAGTCGGTATGTTTGTTCCGGCTAATCTCCGAAACAGTCGACCGATTTTGACGGCTCTTCACTGACAGATAGATGATGATGAGTATTACGCTGATATTATAAGGACTAAAAATAGTTAAGTTTTATTTCAAGAAAATAATTAGGGTTCCGTGCAAAAAAATTAAAACCCGTGAAATCTAATTTGTTTTCCGACATCCACGCGTACGAAATCGCGGGCACAGCTAGTATTTCAATAATTGTCAAGCTGCAGTGGCTACCTATCGTGTCTACTTGCAACGTTTCCCAACAGATAGTCACAAGAGGCCAGTGATCAGGTAACTCCATTGTGACGTAATCAAAGGTTGGCTCGGCTCTCGCGCCGCGCGCCGGCGCTACTCGTTCGGAGACATCCAACTTTCACGGTTCCAGTCCTTCACACTTCAACTAGAATAGGATAAGAACACAGTGACAGTGACCCGCTAAGATATTGTTTATAGCTTTGTTGATTTATTCCATCAATTTTGCAAAAAATAACTGCAACTGACTGCAATTTAAAAAGTTATTATTGTATTTAAAAAATAAACGAAATACGACAAAAGAAAATAACTACCTTGCTAAAAATCTAAACGAATGAATATTTGATAACGTTTTATGGCGAGCTGGTTACATATTTGGTACACCTACGTTTTACCGGTAAGATATTTACAGAATATACCGGCTGGATTGAATAAACTAAGGTCAGACCGCAATAACTCGGTTCAAAGTAATGAAAACATCAGTCTGTTGTTTCAATAATAACAATGCATTTTCTTTCAAAAACAAAATAAAACCAAGTCACTAATAAACAAGGCAACATCTCTCTTAAGAGGGGACGGGGCCTGCGAGGAATTAAAAAAATAGCTATTTGAAGAAACTATTGCCGTCGCCTTACCACAAGTCTGCCCCCGTAGTGTGCGATAAAGACAGCTGCAGCTCCGACCGAAATTATCACAAAAATTTTGACGAGATCGATGTTTCCTATTCCCCTTTTTTCTTCTCGAAAACTGAGCCGATTCAATTATTTTTTACATTAACGTTTTATGAAAGAGTATGTTTAGGTTCCTAACATTTTTTTTAATGATAAAAACTTTTCTAATTTGTCTGGTATAGTCGTCTTATCACGGCGGTCAAAATAGGGATTTTTTTGTAATTTTTATAGGGTCATTTTTCTTTACTAATTAGTTGCTGAAAAAAAGAAAATGACAGGGACGAGTTTATAGCAGACCTTGATTTTATGAAAAAAAAATATTGCTCTAGAGGCATTCAGGAAGAAAAAAGGGGAATACATTTGTATGGAGAATCGCACGCCCTGTTCCCTCTTAAGAACCACAGTTAAGTACATCGCCACACCAAAATTCAATTTCTTCACAGGAAAGCGCTTGCAGCGTTAATCGCTTTCGCTGTAGCGCGTGCAGAAAATTCTTATAACGCTTGTAGGATCCAGTGCTAAATCAAGTTAGCGGTGCAGCGCTGGAAGATTTATTCGTTCCCCCGCCTCCGTTCCTTTGTGAACTTTAAAAATGCTTAAGATTTACATTTTTGCTTTTTAGAGCGCGCTTTATTTAGTCGTGCGATGTTTTTGCGTCATTGCGTTCGTGTTATTTTTGAAACTCCGAGTTTAATAAACGTAAAATACTGGGTCTTGGCTTTGCAACTGCTAACCTGCTTGTGGAAAACTTTTTATCCGGTTCTTTCTGCTTTTCTCGCTCGTTTCCTTAGGCTCACCGGGATCAAATCAAATTGAATTGGTCACTATTAAAGTATGAGACATTGCCAAATATGTATAATCTACACTTAATAACTGATCTTGAAGCTATGAAGCTATCTATAAATTTTTATTTTTTTTAGTAGACAACCCACGGTCTAAACCGCTGGGCCTAGAAAAATGCGCAATTGGCTTCATCTTTTTAACCAAGCGAATCCCATGACCAAACTGTGTAAAATAAATGATTTAATTGAAAAAAAATGCTTTGAGTTTGAGTTTAAAATTTTGCACAAGAGTTCCTTGTGTAGACGCCAGCACGTCAAGCTACCCGAAACTGTCAAGTTTTCTCAATCAACTTTGAACCTTATACTTTAGCGATAAAGTTGAAAATCTATTAAAGAATTTTGACAGATTGTAATAGCTTGATGTGCGCCAGCACACGTCTGTACGACGAAAGTTACAACTAAGGTAGGACTTTTGAAAATCCTTCCCTAAAGGGGTTTAGTAAGGGATGAAGGTTTGAATGGAAGTTCGTAATTTTTGCCGATGGAACATCCCATCAGGCAAATGGCCTATCCCTCAATAAATAAAAAAAATGTGTCCCATTTTGTCTAACCACACAGCATAATAAACATTCAATGAACAACAGTAGAACAATAAAAACAAAACGTATACATTCCATAAAATGGTTAGAAAGCGTAATAAAGTTCTCCTCACGCTCGGCAGCGGAGGGTGTCCTTAAATATTTTATAAGATCTCTTCCTTCGAGCGAATTCTCTACTTATGCCCTTACTGTGTGGATTTATGATATTGATTCTAAGTATTAACCTTGTTTAGGGTACCGATTTGTTCGTGGCCTTGGAACGTGTTTCTTTTTTGTTGTTTTGATGTGAAACATCTAATGCGGCGGGTCAGGCCGGCTTTTAGCGTGGGTCAGACCAGCTGTTAGCTTGGGTCAGACCGGCCGTTAGCGTGGGTCAGACCGGCTGTTAGCGTGGCGAAGCGTCGTCGTCACCACTTTATTTAATTGAAAAAAAAAACTTAAAAAAACTGTGGAAGTACCTTCTTTGTTTCTGATTATATCATATGTTAATTCTTTTAATAAACTATGCATATTTTCTATATAAAATAGTTTCAATGATTCCCATCTGCCAGGTGTCCCGCAACGGCTCAATTTTTTTATAAATATAATATAATCGGCATTCAGCTGAGTCCCAGTAACAACATGAGGGCTGCCTATCCTTGGATAGTAACATTGGCCAAAGTCCCACGGTTTTCCTTTTAGATTCCGGCAATACCTACTCTCACAATGAAAACGGTACCTATTTTCCTATCTAGATCGGCTCGAATACATCCGAAATTAATCAAGACGGTGTTTTGCGATGCCGTTCTTACTAGGTCAATCAAGAAGTTCTGAATGTATTATTTTCTATGAATACCTAAGCATTTTTAAGTTAAAATTATTATTGCATTGATAGAACTATGTCAACTTTAGCTTTAAAGACGAAGTTGCTATCTTTCACCAAAATCCAAAAAGATATATATTTAGCCCTCAGTAAACTGTGCGATGTGTTATAAATTCTTCGCTCCATCTCGAGTATCTAGGAAACGATCTGGATGGTTCCCAAGACCTCAGTAAACGGCCGACTTATGGGGAATCAATAGGATGATAGCACCAAACTGTTCCACTTTTACGTAATATAAGGCCTTTCGGCGCGTTATGGAGGAGAGAGACGGTTATTAGTTTATTTGCTCGATTTTTTTGTGTGAGACCGTGATCTGACATTGACTGCAGCAGTACCTAGTTAAGTAGGGGTTTTTTGTATGCTATTAGACATTTAGCTTGCTTCACTGTTATTAAAAAAAAACAATTTTACATCATCACTACTTACATCTAGTCTTCATCAGAAACCTTTCTAGTGTCGATTTAGTTACAACACTAAACTTGATGCCATCTGTCCTGTAATATCCTGTTACGCCCGATAATCTCAAACTAAAAATCTCTACGAAAAATTTCAAGACCATAAATAACAAAAGAAGACTGAAAAGATAACATGGAAGCTTTAAAATACACTGGCAGGACTAAACGTTAAATGTTTGAAAATAACAGAAATCAAAAATAAACTGTTACCGGATAGCTTGCTCTTGACTTTTTCATAGAACAACTAAAATAAATAGCTCTCAACTATTTTATCTTCCTCTAGAAATAATATTTCATTTCTTTTTAATGCTTTACAATGCTCTGCTATCTTTCTTGTGTTTTTATTCAGAAATCAGTGTTAACTCATTTGTTTTATGTGCTCGTTCGTGGAAATTGGAATGAACGATGGAATTGTGTTTTCATTAGATATTTTATGAATGTTTGTTTCATAAAAATCACGTATAGCTATATAACACTAAAGTTTTTGTTAGCTTTCTTTAAAACGGCTCGAATTGAGTGTAGTTTGCTTCTCAATGATTTAATCAACTTTAAAAATCAGATGTCTGAAAGACTCATTCCTTTACCTACACGTCCATAAAATATGTACAAGCAAGAAAATCCTTCTTACAATCTTTGACATCATCAAAATCTTTGACTTTCAACTGAAAAGGAAAAACCCCTATACTAGAACGGTCCAATTGAATTTGGTGGTAACTGCGCTATCTGCGGCTGATACAATTACGCGATAGACCGCAGGCGGTGTGTTGCGGTGCTTCCTGATTTAGATGCCTGCGCTAAATTAAAATTAATCTAGTTTGCCTGTACTCCCGTTTTAATTAAGGGCCAATGTTTAGTTGATAAGTCCTTGTGGTTGACGGTTTGTTGGTGATAGGGAGGTTAGGTTTGAACGTTGATGATATTAAATAGAAATTGTGTATTGCTTGTCGAGTAATTCTCATGAGAATGTCTTTTATTGGGGTCGGTGTAAACAGCCTTCTTAGGAAAAACTACACTTTGTTCCTTAAAACCTTTTCTAGCTGTAAAATTATTTTTTATTCTATAAGAACGTCGTTTAAATGGCCTTACTCTAACTTAAGCTTTGTACAAGTGGCAGTACCCAAACCGTGCAGCGCCGAACGGCGTGTGTTCGATCCCCTTTATGGGGGATTTACACTAGGTCGATTTTCTCTGTGCGACTGGTCGCTTACCAAATCGCGTCACAAGCCGAATCGCCACCCCATTTGCAGTTCGATAAAAATTGAAGGTGACTAGATCATTTTGCATCAAAATGTCGACTGAGTATTTTCACGGTCGATTATAGTCACCCGACGCATGCGACCTGCCGCCGCACGACAAAAGTCGAAACCTTCTCTATCCTTTACCTACTATGCTTTGGAACTTGCGATTTTAGTCACCTGCGGCCTAGCCGAATTGCCATTTTGATCAGTAGATTTTCGCCTTGCGGCAAAAATCATGCAGCAATAGTCACCTGTGTAAAGCCCGCATTAATTGCACTTTTGACGTCATCTGCTTTACTATAAGTACATTTACCTTGGCTAGAGAGGGTTATGTGCGCTTACGCTTATAAAGTGATGGAGCTTTTTGCAATAATAAAGAACTATCAAAGTCATTTCGCATCTTCTATTGATTATTATTCTTCCTACATTTAACCCATATCATCTTTAGAAGCAAAAAATACAAATATATCCCCAAATAATCTTATCCAAGTAGCAAGAAAAATGATGCTATTCATTCAGAAGGCTTCCCAACAAAACGCTTGTAATCTGTAGAGGCTCAGTTCTTAATCTTTGCGAGAAGTGATCCGTGAAATGGGGCACTACCGGCTACATATATAGACGGAATAAGGATCTTTTGTCTATAAACCTATCGGTTGATCGCGGGTTTGTACTCTATTTGAAAACGGGATTATATCACTATGTGCAGTGGCCTACAAAGTTAGTTGACATTTTTCCACTTCAGCTATGACATGTGTAATGTTCGAACTGGTTTAACGTTTTTATTGACTTATTATCATAAAAATAATCAAGTAATCCTTTAGGAGTCCCTGATTATTTTTTACTGTAAATAAATGTATCCGAAAATACCTTCACTTTCGACTCCGTTGCGTAAAATACCTACATACTTACATAAGGAAATCAAAAACTTCTTCAAGTCATTAGTAGATGGTGTATGTTACAAAAACTTCTTGACAAGACAGTTGTGCGTCCCATGCATGGTTAGACAAAACTGTTCAACTTTGCACCGAAATTCATTGAATAGTCTGAAAAGTGAGGAAGGATTACTCTACGTTCTATGATTATGAAAAAAGTACCCTAAATCCGTGATCTATATTTCATACAATTGGAATTTTACACGGTCAAATTGTAAAGAAGATGATGATTTTATAGACAAATACGATACTTATGAATATTGTTTAGCGTCTACTAAATTATTAATAATTTATTGTCATTAAAAGTAAGTTTATTTAATGATAAAACAAAGTGAAGTACCTACTTAGATTATAGTCAGGATAGAATATAGTGATGTATGGCGCTGGGTACTCGAACTCCCTGAGTGTCAGATTAGAGGTAGCGGCGGAGGTAGGAGACACGAGAGTACATAAGGACGTGTTATACAGACGCTTTGTTTTTTTTTTTTAATCTGATTTATTGTTCGTCAAACAACCATCTACCGAAATAAAATAAACATTTTCAAATATTTGTCTTCAACTGTAAATACAAAATTTAAAATTATTTAAGTAGGTGTTTCGAAATATCTGTTTTCTTTTCGTAATTTTTTTTTAAGTTTTTTTGTAGATATACATATTTTTAACGTTTTCTGTTTTTTTTTAGTACAGCAGTGCCAAAGGTGCTAACTAATGATAACAAATCAGCCTTAGCCCAACCATAGGAATCATGTTCAAAAACAAACTTCCTCTTAGTGAAGCTAGATTAAACAAGACACAGTGATGATATTTCTCCAATAAAATATAGTGCGGTACAACTAAGAACAATTCCTTAGTTCGGAGGGACCCCGTCACGTGTCGGAGGACGTTCGAGAGTTCGCTAAGCACGCTCCACTGATCTCAGCGTGACACACATACTTTTCAATTTAGACTATAATAGAGCTGTAAGAGACATTGGCAGTTTGCTGTTCCTTTGAAAAATAACGTTTAAATTGTGTGTCTAGAAAGATAAGACACGATTTTATGTGCCCAAAATTTTTGACCAACAAAGTCGACGCGTAGCAGGTGTGCTACGATTTTGTAGCTGACGTAGCACTTTCGTAGGCATTGCGTAGCCTGAACATTGAGTCCTTTTCAATCTGACTCAATAGAGCAATGAACAATGCTCATGGATGTATGGAATCCCGTACCATGCTGCTTATCATATTAACTCCTACAAAAGTTATTTTTGTAAACAAAACCCGGGTTTCGGAGATTTTCAAAAAAATCGAAATAAACTAAACACTAGAGATACTTTATTTTGTTTGACATTTCATACATGAACGGCCATTATTGGACCTGCTGCAGCGTCAATAATACATTTTTTATTTATGACACAGATTCGGTTACCATTACCACCTCGAACTGTAATTATGTTTATTTAGACTTTGTTTTTTTTTTCTTTAAATCTAAAAAAAAACGTTTCAATAGGAACATGTATTTCTGACATTGACGACCGTAACTGGAATTGAATCAATTGAGTGCATTATCAAAAATTTTCTTTTTATTACGATTTCGTGATCCCGGTTAGACTTTTTTTTTAAAATCAACCATTTTAAATGATACATTGGTTACGTTTTTTTGAGTATAATACGATTAAAAGATGTTAAATACAGTGAGCCCAAAAAAAACTATCTCCATTCATGGTCATGAAACGGAACGTCATGTAAAGGGAATAAAACAATATCAACACTTTTATACTTTATATTAAATTCCCTGTTCAAAAATCAAATCCCCGACGCGTAATGTCGTAAAAAAATATGAAAATAATTACTATCATGTTTTGATCTTGATGCATGAGACTTTTTGGTACGACTTTTGGTCATTGTCCTTTGACGTATTCCCAATCACAGGTGTTCAAAAATACACGCCAGATTAAATGAATGTCGGGAAATCCTTTGGTGCAGATGGATTGATTCTGCGGTCACCATTAGGGCATCAGTTCCTTCGTCCGTTTTGGCAAAGACCTTTGTGCAGTGACCCGTGATAAACACTACCATTCAGTGTAAGTAGACAATTGATGATTGATGATCAAAGAACGAGGCACTTAATTAATAGGCTGATCATGTAATGAATTTAATCCCTTGACCTCAAAGTTATTTCAACGAAAACAGTTTTATTTTTTTACCTATAAACTGACGTCCAATCTTCAGTAAAACTAATAAACGCCACTCCATCTCACAATTTCATGAACCCTATTAAGCTTATTTTCCAGTGTAAAACGTTTTGCTATAAAATGTGAGAAAAACAAAATGCAAATCGGTTATTTCGCGATGAAAAATAGATTGCGCAGTGTTATTACTTTGTATGCAGTAAATAGGACGGTGTGAGCGGTAGGGGGGGGGGGAGGCAAAGTGAATGTTAAGATAGTTGCTAAATAGGGTTGCGGGGGTGAAAATTTTACCCTAAATATCGGACTTTTATTGTCCTTGGGACCAGGGGTTCACTTTGTTTGGTTTCATTTTCAGCAACGTTTATGACGAAAGGGGTCTGTGTTTAGACAAGCCAAATCTTGCATGCAATAATTGCGTTGGGGTAAACAGAAGGCACATGTAGTAATAAAATGGCAAAACTTGCATTCAATAATTGTATGCCATTTTACGGAAATGGCACGCGTGTAAACACTTGCATGCAAGTCTTGAATGGCAATAATTGAACGTGCTTTATGGCATGCGATTATTGCTCTTGAACGTTCTAGAACTTACTACGTGTAAATGGGGCTTTAACAACATTCGCTTCAAATGCTCCAGATTGTTTTCTCTCGTCCTCGAATATTTCGCATCTCCGCTGGCAACACCAGCAATAACGCAGTTTACAGGGTGCCGGCAACCATTATTAACACGAAGTCGACTCGATTGCCTGACGATGCCGTGATGGCTGCGCTGTGGCAACACTGTTGTTCTACGTTGTTACTTGCTCATCGGGACTGTTATTACTATTTAGTTTTATGCTTTAATTTACAATTTTATTACAGTCTTCAAGTCACGCTTAAGGCTATGCCATTCACATTCTGTTAGGTATGGGTAAAAAATTAGTATAAGAATTTCGGGAACCTGTTGACTACTTACTAACTTATATCATTACCTTGGCAGGGATCAGAAAGGGATTCTTCAACATTTTTTTTTCTTTATGATTTTTGTGACTTTAACAAACTTCATTAATTGACAGTCCTTTTAATCGAGTAATGCGGAAGGGTTCACATAACTAAAAAGCGTTCCCTACATGCGATTTTCTCTCTCCATCTGTTTCTAGAATATATGAAAGAAAGAGATAGAGAGAGAGATAGTTTTTATGGTTTGCGAGGGTGCTGAAGCCAATAGTGAGAACAAAATGAAAATCCAAGAAGGCTGCGATTTTTTTTAAATTGAAGCCAATAGTGAGGACAAAACTAAAATCTAACTGTTCCTGGCACAAAGGTGCCCAAAACGCTTGCTGCATTGCCACGTTGGATGGCTAACCTTTGCACCAAGAACGAGCCGGAGCGGGAGTCACCCGTTTTGTCACGGAGCTTGTGCCCTATCTCACTAATGAGCTTCCTGGCCTCAGTGCCCCAAGCACCCATGGTCTCAACGGCAATGGGCACAAAATGGTAACGGTCCACCAATGGTGCGTACTTCACCCTCTTCCTCTCACGGCGTCTTCCGCTGCTGCTGACGGTGAGAGGACGGTGCAAACAACTAAATGGGCAATATAAATTGAAAGATGGAAATGTAAGATAGAAAGACACATAGATTTATTAAAAAAGAAAGTTATATACCATTCTAGCTAAAGTATCTTCAAAATATTAATTAATCGAGTAGTAACATAATTATATGTAACAGTATCTACCTAGTTGTTTGTTTACAACTTTCCACTCCACAGTTTTCTATCTTCCATTAAGTCCAATCAGCTCCTTAATAGCTGCGTTGTCTGCAATTAGCCGGTGTGTTAGTGTTCAGTTCAGATGGTGCGAGTTAGCCGTCGGTGTGAGGTATAGTTGTCGGTAGTCGGTGGCATGCTCCGAGTACTGACCTCGAGATCGCGTGAGGTGCCAAGTACAGTCAGCTAAATCACGAACTAAAGACTTGAAAATCAAATCATGAAGAGTTTTTAACCGTCTTTGTGTTTTACATAGGTATCTACTGTAGCCTGATCTCTTTCCGGTCGTGTCGGATTGCCGTCCCATCGGACTATGATAGTGGGGGAAGAGAGAGTGCACCTGTGTCTAGGCACACACTTGTGCACTGTAATATCTCCCGCGCCGAAGGCTAGTCTCCATTGAGATTGGACGCCGTGACCGAAATACGGTCTGGCGGAATTTTATTTATTTTACTGCAGGAGCGACAATTAGGAAAGTAACAAATTAAAAAGATATAGAAGACAAAGTTTAACTGATCATCTAGAAACATATTTTTATGCTTATTTATATAAAAAATATGTTTAAGCTCAATTGAGCATAACCACTGAGTTCTGACTTACCTACCTCTCAGTAGCCTTATGAAACAAATATTTATTTTCTTCTCGTCCCATACTCCAACCCGATGAGCAAATATCAGTCTACACGTTCTGTTATTATTGGATTATTTCCGCTTCCATGTGAGTGCATTGAGTTCCATTCGAAACAATAATAATTTGAGAACTATATCAAATTCCATGCAGTTCCGGAATTTATTTAATCAAATACCACATCGAGTTCAGTTGGAATTTAGATTGCATCGAAGGATGACAACGTGATGACATTTCACGAATCGCAGCAACTATTAATTTCATATTGGCATGAAAACCAATAAATTGACCAAAATTACTTGTTATTCGTTCACGTATTACCTTCTACCTCATAACAAGCGATGATTAACTGAAACATTTGCATAGGTATATTTTAATTAACAATCCTGACTAATTAACGATATCCGAATAAATGTATTCATTTGTCGTATATTGATATTTGTTGAAGCGCTCCGATGGTTCCCTAATTGGCTTCCGTCGATGTATTTATTCAATACGTACATATTAATTGTATAATACTGATTTAATTACGTGCGTTTGAGCAATGATTTTTAGTAGGTAGAAGGTAAAACCAGGTCCGCTCAATCTGTGTGGTTCTTTCCTCAAAAGACCATTTCAGATACCAATCTACGTGGTCTTCACACGATCTGACCAAGATTTTGTCTGGACTTTAAAAGAGACTGTGACCTCTGAGTTTGTTTCGGCCTTTCTTCTCAGAATAGTCAGTTAGGAAAGGCCGACCACATCTAGTTTAAAAAAATATAATTGACGTGTAAAAGTGTGTGTACAAACCTACTTACAGAAAATAAATCATTTGTCAAATGTATACACGCTACGATAGTTTACACAACAATGAACAGTAACATGTAGGTAATTTACTATTCTGTAATGTAGCTGCGTTGACAAATACTCAGAAAAACAATCTATACGCAAGCGTCAGGGTCGCCCACAAAATCAAATTTTCTTACGTTTTTTGCAATTTGCAGGTCAGTGTCAGGTGTTGATCTAAATATGATTTGCGGCCGTAACAAATATTTATTTATCGAATTAAAACAATAAAAATCATCAATACAACTTTATAAGTTCAATATTACCCTATTGAACGACTATTTCCTTAAATCATGACATTTGAGGCCATTTCTAACTTAAGGAGTTGTATTGCTGATTCTAATGATTATAATTCTTCAAAGTAATATTTTTTACGGTCGCGAATCATACATTAATCAACATACCACCTGACACTGACCTGCAAAATGCAAAAAAACGTAAGAAAATTTGATTTTCCAGTGCTACCAGGGCATCCCCTTAATATTAGAAACATATGGCGCACATCGTCCATAGCGCTTACTTAATTAAAGAAAACTGTTAATATCCTCTTGTTAATCCCCCGCCACGAGTATGTATCATCGCCGCGCAGTGAAAACCTCATGATTACAATAAACGTTATTTTACAGGGGAAGAAACTGCCGGAAAAATGGTCGACATTGACGTTCTCCGAGTTTATCTTAGAGTTCGTATGTTCTAAATTATTTATTATATACCTACCACTTTAGTTTAAGGCTTAGTATTGTAAATATGCATTATGTAATAAAAAAAAATAAAAAATATGCATTACGAAGGTTTCTACACAAAAGACAATAAAAAAATAATGTTTACAAGGTTTTTACTGCACAGCGGCGCGGCGGTATGTTATAAAAAGTTAATAAAAATAATAAAAACCCGACTGCGGTAAAAAACTTAAATTAAAAGAACTGAAAAGCTAAAAACAAGCCCATTTTAAATTAAATAAAAGTTGGAAGCAGGCGGCCCATTTTTATTATATTTTCAAATTCAAATGGGTCCCGCTTCCAACTTTTATTTAATTTAAAATGGGCTTGTTTTTAACTTTTCAGTTCTTTTAACTTAAGTTTTTTACCGCATAAAAAAAGTTATTAAAAGAATAAAAACCCCACGGTTTTTATTCTTTTAATAACTTTTTTTATTTCCAGCTTTTTAGTTTACAAATGTGAAAGATTTCGCTGACGATTTAGTTCTTGGTACGTGTTTTTTACGATTTGTCACTTCGAATTACTTTTAACCATATAAGTTGTTTATATTTTTGTAACCATCTTTTAAATACCTTTATTTTGATACCCCACTCGATAGGTTTTGAGAAAAAAAAATTTTTTTGAAGACAACATTCTGCCAAAAATCGGCCATTTAATTTTTTTCAAATTTTGATATACCCAGTGTCACTCGCACAATTAAGACGAATCTAACGGCACCTCTCAAGCTGAAATCGATCAAGCCGTTTAGGCTACAGATCGTGCCAAAGAGATATACATACATACATACATAGTAGTCGCCATATTGAATTTTCACTAACGTCATGTCTTTAGTGACACTCGCCGGACTAAGAGGAATCATAAAAATCGGCCCAGGCGTTTGGTCTGTATAGTGCTTCAAAGGAACATACAAACATACATACATACATAGGCTGATGAACACATTACCACTCCTTTGCGTCGCGCAGTCGGGTAAAAAGGGAACACGATTATGCAGCCGACTGTAGCGGTAACAATCGCGTACTTCCGCAGCGTAATGTAGGTGCTCGCTGAATTATCGACAACCTTGCTGTGCAGGGCTGCGGTTAGGCCGGGAGCTAGACTACTTGCATGTTAAAACATAAAAGTTGAAACATAAAATATTATTATTTTGCATAACGTAGTAGAGCTATCGTTTTTTCTTAGTTTTTCATCACTGTTTATAAATTCCGTATTTACAAAACTTTCATTAACATGCCTTAGGACTAAATTATAAAAAAAAAACAGAATCTTTTTTTTTTTTTTTTTTGAAATGGGTTTGCTCTTGACTCTAGTCTAGGTCAGAGTTGACAGAGACAAAGTCGACGATGGAGTGAGCTCACCCAGAAGAAGCCTGAATCATATTGAATCTGCCGCCTTTTCCCAACGATGCAGCGATGTTGGGGTCGGCTTCTAGACTGACCGAATGCAGCTGAATACCAGTATTTAACATAGAGCGACTGCCTATCTGACCTCCACAACCCAGTTACTGGGAAACACGATACCCCTTGGTAAGGCTGTTTTTCAGACTTCCGGGCTTCTGACTTCCCGTGACGGCTGTCAAAGATCAATGAATGATAGCAAGATACAACGGCTAAACGATTTTCCCGAGGCACGGAGGGGTCTCAGTATGTAATGGATGGTCCCAGCCATCCACCCATCCGCATACTGACACTGGCAAGCATTGCTTAACCACGAAGATCGACCCGTACGGCTGTTATTATTTAGCCAAGAGTCGCGTAATCAACGTATCAACTCAGCCCTATGTCAAGCAGTGGACTGCGATAGGCTGAGTTGAATGAATGTATAGCTAACTAAAATTTTAAAGTTATTTTACAAGACACCTTACGATAAAACTAATTACTTTATAATATTTAAATTAATCGCTAAATTCAAAGTCGCTGCTGTAATTTAAATCAGGCTACGACGGCAATACCTTTTATTCTTAAAAACGACCTTTCATGAATTTAATATCTACAATTTAAACAGAAACGTTGTTAGTTATGGAGATTTAAATGGCCGCTCTCATTTTATTATATTAACAGAATTAGAAATATGAATATTAATCTTAGTTTGAAATAAAGTTAAACAATAGTTGATGAATGCTGGGGTATTAGTCTCATTTTTATTTCTATTAAAGTTCTAATAAATTTAGGGTAAATGTTCTAAAAGAAAAGATAAAAATTAATTATGTAGTTGAAGTCAGCCTAAGACGTTATTAAAGCCAGAGATGAACCTTTACTAGCTTATTTATATTTATTTAAGTCTAATTTTCTTCAGTAGAAAAACCCCAACTTGCTTGTAAATCTAGCTTCGCATTAAGAATAAAATTAATTTAAATAACTTTGTTTATTTTTGTCAGTCCCGTTTAATTTTCTACAGCATCGAATTTTAAGAACTACTAGACTGAAGTCTATTCATTTATTTTTTTGCCGAAATAACATAAAATAATATATGAGAGCTATGTAATGGAACGGAGTATTTTGGGTACCTATTAAACTTGTGGACCGGGTTAAGAATACAACAATCCGTTCCATCACTAAAATAACTGATGTAACTCGGAAAGCTGCCACGTTTAAATGGAATTGGGCTGGACACATCTGCCGCATGCCAGAAGATCAGTGGGCCAAACTTGCGACCTAGTGAGTCCCGCTTAATGGGAAACAACATCGCGGCAGGCGCAGACGGAGATGGCGGGATAAGCTGGACTCCTTTGATAAATATTTGTTCTTGGCAGCTCTGGACAGAGAGAGGTGGAAAGAGGGACATTGACGACTAAAAATAAAATAATAATAAATAACATAAAATATATTGGAAACTTGATCGCAGTTTACAAAAACAAACACAAGCCCAGCTCCCGGTCTAAGTACAGTAACCATGCTATTGCTTAATGATTGCGGAACTGGGTCGGACAGGGTAAGCTCTCGTCAACGTTTCCACGTAAAGCATCGACTAACACTCACCACGACGTGCCTTACTTCTCGGAAACTTCTTTTCATATTTCAACACTCTTTACGTCAAATAAATTATATTACTTGAATTTGTTGGATGATGGATGTTTGGATATATTTATCTATTTTCTTTCTTGATAGCTCAGTTATCGACATGGTCCAGTGGTAAAGGTCTCACCTATCATACACGAGATTTTAGGTTCAACTCCGGGCAAACTACCAATGTGACTTTTTCAATTACATGTCAATTGAAAAGTTCTTTCTGTTTATCGACTCATAAATTTCGCAAAATTCTATTTATTCCACCTACAATTTGAAAGTGTCGTTTAACCATGTAAGTAATCTGTTTCTTTTTTTTGCAATACATAAAATTATAATTGTGGTCACTAACGTGCTATTAATTTTACAGGTACGCTTTACTAGATATTTAATAATGAAGAAATTAGGTACGGTTATTAAAAATATTAATAGCACTAGCCACCTGAAAAGCATGAATAAAAAACATTATAAGTAAGTCATTGCATTATTCACATCTCATACATATTCTATATTGCTTATTGTAAGTAATTAATTAATTAATTACCCACTAATGGATCAAATCGTGGTAATTAGAGAATTCAAATATATTCTTTTCCTTCGTCAGTCTTCTCTCATTAACTGGGTATAAGCCTTATCAAACGCAAGTATAAATAAACAGTATTACTAAATCCAGTCAGAGTAACTGTGCAACTGACTAATAATACTAACTAACACAGCAGTACTAGTGACGTCACAAAAGTCGGTGACCACATCGCGAGTTAGTTTAAAAACAGTTTAATGCTGAGAGCGCGGCGTCCGGCGTCCTTTAGGAAGCGTGGCCGTACTGAATAAAAGCGGGGAAAGAGGAAGGACTACCTTTTGTCCGCGGCATCGCCCGCGTGGAGGTCGGAAATAATTCGTCGGGAATGTCCTACAGGCATAAAGTATTCTTTCTAATTCTCATTTATTATAAAATCATATTATTAGGGACCTGTGGTAGCCAAGTGGTAACGGCCGCGACTTACGAGTTGTAGGTCGCAGATTCGAACCCCGACAGGCGCGCTTTACTTTGTGAAAATTATTCCATTACCCCTCAAAGATATCCGTGTCACTGCTTTGAAAACGGTGAAGGAACATCCTGAGGAAACCGGCATGTCCTAGAACCAAAAATTCAAAGATATGTGACATCTGCCAACCCGCACTGGGCCCGCGTGGTGGATTACAGCCCACTCCCTCTCAAAGAGAGGAGGCCTCTGCCCCAGTAGTGGGAACATTATAGGCTGATTATTGTTATGGTATTAAATTAATTTATATTATACAGGATGAAATTGAATAGGTGCGCCAAATTAAAACGTGTCATAAAGACAATTTAGAGCATACGTGCGCGTAGGCAAGCTATTTGGCGTCGCGCGCCCTTTTTTTCGTAGGAAAACGCTAAAAATTCGGTAAATACCAACCGCTATTTCAACGCGTTGCCAACTTGCTACATGAAGCAAGTAAACTGCTCTTAAATTGATACTTTTATGTTCTTATTCGTAACTAGCTGCTGCCCGCGACGTCGTCTGCGTGAAGGCTCTACAGCACCAAAAATACCTAAGATGCCAGTGTCGCTATAGCATTATAAAGTAAACAACTTTTAAAATAACATTAAAATATAAGTTTTTTTTTGCAAGCGAAGCAAGTGAAGAGAGTTATATGGGAATCCTGCTGAGTTCAGTCATAAGAGGTGACTGAAGGAAATAGAGAAAATAATGCAGGAATACATTCCAGGACACAAAAGAGTAAAAATACGTTCAAAGGTATCATATATACCTTACAACACTTCCCTATAAACTACGTTGGTAGTTATGCTGCCAGGAGCCAAAATGTGTGATGACGCGGGAGCAAGCGACGACGTACAGTTGCCCGTATGAGAAGCAACTCGTCCTGACGTCGACACCCACTGCCCTCAGTGTCTGCCCCTGCGAGTTATTGATGGTCATCGCGAAGCAAACACTCACGGGGAGCTGTACGCGCTTGAACTGGAACGGGAAGTAATGAGGTATGACGGGAATGCGTGGTATAAATACTGCCTCGCCGACGCCATAACCCGTAAGAATTTCCGCCTCAATGGTGTGTCTGTGGAGCGAGATGACTTTAAGGCGGGTCCCGTTACACAACTTCGGAGGAGATAGGTTCCGAAGAAGCATAACCGGGACACCGCTTCAGCTTGATGGTATGCGCTGGAAGTCCACTTGCTGACAGGGAGTTCAGAAATTCCACGGGATAATGTGTGGCGTCATCTTGCTTGACAACAGTGTTTATCGAGGTGTAGACCACTTCATTCCCCTCAATTTCCGAGAGAATGCATTCGTTAATTGCTGCAGCCTGATCATTTTTGGGCGTCAAAATGGCCCGCTCACACACCCAAGAATTCTGCTGGTGCGGTATACGACTGAATGTCCCCGTCCACAAAGCGAATGAGTTCTTCTAAGCTGGAAACCATTCTACCGAGAGACTCTGGAAGCACCACCTGTCTACCACTCTCTTCTGGTAGAGTGCCTTCGCCAAGACTTAGAAGGACATCGGAGAATTCTTGAGCGCGTGCATTGCCGCCGAGCCGAGCTCTCATATTAATGGTCAAGCGCAGCGTACGAACTCGTGACTACAACGAAGATCGTTTCAACGAAGCATTCACCTCGTCAGCCCTCGATCCTCGGCCATCGTACACTCATCCCATACGATCAGAGAGCAATCCTTGAGCACGTGTCCCTTATCGCTGTTACGTGACACACCACAAACAGGCGTTTCGGCGCTCTATAAATCGATGGGAATTTTAAACATGGCATGTGCTGTCTTGCAGTCCCGGAAGCAGTGTGGCAGCGATTCCCGACGACGCTACAGCAATAGCAATTTTGCCTTGCCTCCTGACCTCTGCAAGTATGCCAGTGGTAACAAATGTTTTTCCTGTTCCACCAGGAGCATCCAAGAAAAACATTTTACCCTGGTTTTGCCAAACGCTTTCAAGGACGGTGTCATAATATTGTTTTTGCTCTGAAGAGAACAAAGCGACATGGTCATTTCGTATGGTGGTCATTTCGCCGTCTCCGACTTCGTCTCCAGTAGCACGCCTCAAAGCTAGTAGAAAATCTTCAGACAGATGATGGCGATACTTCTCCCACAAAGCTACCGGGTTCGCGACTCCACAAAACACCAAGATGACGGCAAACAGATGACGCATGCGGCTGGGACTGTCACTGACGCTCGCCTCCGCGAGGGTGTCAGCCCAATTTTGGTCACCGTCGAGAAGGTGACGTGCTACGCAGGCTGCGCGGTAAGTGGGAAACTCCATGCCATCAAATGTCCTCAGAAAGGCGAAAGACTTTGCCTCGGACAGTGTGAAGTAACAACCGCAGAAAATCGCATTCGCCGTTATTCGGATGCACGGTATAATTTAAGTTTATAATTAGGTACCTATACGACGTGAAAATATATTAATTACCAAGCAATAATCACACAGATAAATACCGAACAAAAGTATTAACAGTCAATGTTTATTTTGTACTAACAACATGAAATTGATGAAGAAATGATCATCATCAATGAACATAACTTTTTTGTAATACTTAACACCGCATTTTTTTTAAATTGTCTTCCTCAACTCTGCTCAAGATTTTGAGGGTTTTGTTGGAACTTGAATTTGTCAAAACGAACTATACGATACAACTTTTATGAAGAAAATGCACATTACCATCTATGAATTTTAAGAATAACTAACTACTAACCTCACCAACATGATCAAATTTAAACTATTAATTTCCAAAAAGTGTTGACATGTAACTTGATTTGATTTTTATGAAATCTCATAGATGGCGCTGCTTCAAAATTGTCTTATACTACTAACATTCATTAAACTATGTTTCTCTGCCCAAGTTACTTAAATGGCGTAAAAGTTTTTATAGTGTAAAGCTAGATAATAGCATGACTTACTCAAAAACAACATTTAAATATGCGTCGTTAGATTACACGCTGTCACAGAATGCGTAAGAAAAATAAAGATTCACAGCTCCTCCTCGTAGGTGATAGCGTGATAATATATAGCCTATATGTTGACCCGACCTCTTAGTAATATTCATGCAAAATTTGAAGTAAATCCATGCAGTACTTTTTGAGTTTAGCCCGGACATATATACAGACAAACAGACAAAAATTCTAAAAACTATATTTTTGGCTTCGATATCGATTGTAGATCACGCCCCAAGTATTTTTTTTTATATATTCTATGTACAGTTTTGCCTTTCCTACGATTTTATTATATACGATTTTATTATATATGTTTATATTATTTATTTAAACATTATCATTATTTATTTTTTTAAATAACACAGACATAAGGATCAGAATTATTTCGTCATAAAGGCAAGCCTTTACGACGTGATTAAACACATAATAATGTTTTAAAGATCACAATATGATTTCGTTAGTACTATATCGCGCCAATAGATGTCGTTACATGTTTCCACTTATTGCAATAAAAATTGTTATAGAATGCTTTAAATTGATTATATCTTTTGATAGACTGAAGCGATTGCGATGAAACAAAGACTAATCACTGCTCGGAGTTCTACACTATATTTGAGTATAAATATGAACCATATTGGTTTGGTACTTTTTACGTTGAGCCTGTTCAAAATCTGTCACATCCAAACAGACAAACAGACAAAAATTCCAAAAATTGAAGAAATGGCATCTGTTGGTTATCCTATAACAGCCCAACTATTTTTTTTATTTTTATTTTCAATGTACAGAAACGCCTCGTCTACAGATTTATTATATGTATAGATAATAATTTTGAAAAAACAAAATCTGGAATGACGATAATTCGTGTCTACTTGAAAGCAATGACAGCTTAGTTTCCACTATCTAAGACGATTAAGAATTTAGATTGGGAAACGACAATTTATAATGATTATGTATTACTGCACCTCCTATTTCTATTTGATGCAAGTTTTTAAATTCATCCATAGTGGGTCCTAAATGGAAAAGAAAAAGAAAGGCGCAATAAGAAAACTTTAATCGCAAAAATAGGTGGTTGGATTTATACAGAGCTGAGCGATCAAGTTAAAGGAGATGGATAACGATCCCATACAAGCTTGGCCCAGAAATGGACACCAATAAAATACAATTTATTATGAGGCTATGTATAATAGCGTTTCATAACCTTGTATATTTTTGTTCGTCGTAAAACTTTGTGACCTCGGCAGCTATTAGCTCTGCATGCTAAGCAATCAGAAGCCTAATGGATGAACTCATTGTGGACCGACTAAGAATGGTATTTTTATTTATTTGAGGAAAAACAAACAGTAGCACAATAAGAAACAGTCATAAAATCTTAAATATAACATTTAAAACAATTATGCTACCCACTACGTTCTCCACAGATTACAATTTAAAGTACTTAAAACTAGCTAGTAACACAGATACATTACTTATATAACAGTCATTGTTCTAGAACTCATACCTATCTGGATTTTTAAATTTCTATAAGAAAAAAAAAATGAAGTAAATTTGTGTGTGTACAATTATTAAACATTACGTTATTATACAAGGTGTAACAGAAAAAAACGCAAGTCCAAGTGTAGAGCGAATTGCAATCTTTAGCAAATTAAGCACACAACTGTTTGCTAAACAATATAACCAATAAACATTTAGTCAGACATTATTTTTACACGGGACGGATACTAAGATACTACTACTACTACTAAGATAAGGAAATAATGTAAATAGTGCAATGTAATCATAAGCATAATAAGCACACAGCTGTTGGCAAAAAAAGATGACAAACAAGCATTTAAACAGATGTTATTCTTATTGAAATAAATGCCAACAGCGTACCAAGGCGAATTATTTGACCTAAATTGATTACAAATGTCGTCCTCTGAACGGATCGCAATTGTAGGTGAGTCATCATTCTCCTTGACGAGCACGGACATAGCATTACGGACCCACACATGATACTTGATGTACTTAATACCTTTATGCGGGCCACTCACAATCAAGTTTACCGTCAAGTTTGCAGCGGACTTGAAGCCGCGTCCAGTAAACTTGACGGTGTATGGCTATGGATATGCATGATAAGTCGGACTTCAAGTCGGCTGCAAACTTGACGGTGAACTTGATCGTGAGTGGCCCCGCATTAAGCCGCAATTATATGTATTTAACCCGCGCCGCGTGTCGCCACGCGTGGGTAAGCTATCGGTTACATACATTTAGTATAGGATTGATTACATTAGTCCCGCCCCGCGTGTCGCCACGCCACGCACTAAATGTATGTAACCGATAGCTTACCCACGCGTGGCGACACGCGGCGCGGGCTAAATATAATTGCGGCTTTAGACAATCCATAAGCGCTCAGCACATTATCACGAAGTAGTCGGGAAGTAAACTTCACAATAATATTTTTCTTACGTAGATTGTGCGTGTGTGCGTGTGGAACACGGTGAATAGCCACTAAGTCTTTTTGTGCTACAGGTATGTTAATAGCTGCCGCAATTGACTCCAAAATAACTACCAGAATTTCGCCACGTTTTTCCGGCAAGTTACCAATTTCAATATTGCACTGCCTAGCCTGCTGTTCCAGGCGATATATTTTATCGACTCCATCTCATTTGTACGGTTTACAGTATGAATAATGTACGCAGAGTTGAATTCCACCGATGACTTCAACTCATCGACAACCTTCGATAATTCTTGATGTTTTGTGTTTATAATTGTATATCTGTTTTTATATTGCAAAAATCAGAGCGTAATTCTTTCAACTCGGATTAAATTTAACAGGAGGTAGTTGCTAAATTATCAAATTAATTTCGAAGATTACTAATACTCATATTCGAGTTAATATTGGAAAACTGGTAGCGTATTTCAGTGCTCAGAATGCACATTGATCTCTTGAATTCCTCGGAAAGTGCAGAGATATCGTCTCTCAAGTCGCATTCCGGCTGCTTCCTCTTAAAGTTTCTTTGAGTTACATTAGGGATAGCGTCGTCGCCTGAGTATAGATCAGGTACGGAATGGCATTTACTGCTTTTCGGCGAGTGTAGCACAAAGGAAGCTTCCAATTCGGCCATAATCGGCTGTTATGACAACTAGCTATTTTATCCGTCCAACTGATAAGCACTTGTTCCACGAAGTTTTATGCCAAACCGGTGCTGAGTAAAAGAGATGAAAAATCACCACCGTTCTGTTTACTCGCGGGGGTTAAGGGGGGGGGGGGGGTGATGGTGTACTTTTGCTTGAGTCAAGGCATAGACATAGTATTGAGTTTTGGGGCAACAGCTACATGTACAACGCAAAGCAAAGGCAAAGTCGTGAACGGGCCGTAAGAGTGATTTCGGCGAACCATACCATCGGCGAAGAGGAGTTCGCTATACCGTTCTGAGCTCATGTGGTACGTGGTGCAAAGGCGCGCGTGTTGTTTTTTTTTATAAGTCAGATATTATGTCTGTATGTGCAAAAGGTTTTCCGTTTAGTCATAATTTTTGGTGTGCAGCCATTTAAATATTGCATTTTTACAGCTGGTGTACGTTAAGGTGAGTATAGTTCTATTATGTGAATAGAATTTAGAGTAGAGATATGACCCAAGAAATGCAAAAGATCTGCGTGCAAAAGAAGAATGTACTCTTGGTCGATCCCACTTTAACGTTCTGGATGAATGACGGGCCAGTTCTTTAGCATGCCTATGGAAGCGTAACAGTGTCGACACAATAAACAGCTGCCTCACATGGAGGAGGCTACAGTCTGAGTACAGGGCATCATTATCATTAGACAAAACATTTTAACCGTGCCATGTCTGTATATTCTAGTATTGTTAAGAATTAGCACGAGACTAATGAGGAAAGACAAGCTAGAGTTAGTAACTACTCGTAGGAAAGACTTACCTTCCACAATCTGAACAAATTAAAGACATATTTATTGAGAAAGGGTTATTACAGAATCGAAATATAATAAGAAAGGGATATTACAGTAGAGATGCGAGTTACCATTGTAGCCGAGGTAAACTGTAATGCGAAGATGCAAGGTCAAAGAAAGGCGAAGTCGCTCAGAAATGCAAAAAAGATAACCAGAAACAGCAAAACATACATGATGCTGTCACAGCAACACTACAGAGTCACAAATAAATAGAAATCGTCAGACCTTAATACCCGACTAACAGGAAAGGTTATGTTTTTGGCGCATGTTTTTAAGTATATGGTAGTTATGCCTGGATTCTTTATTCTGTCTAGCATCCAGACGTCTGGATCCATTTTAATGATTGACGTGTCGGCCGTTAGGTTTGTGGTGACCGCCCAGGGTAACACACTTTACATTTACTCGCAATCAGAAGGAGTTTGAAGGACATTCCTAATACAACAGGTGAAAGATGACGTTTCTCAAAAATGAACATGGCGGACTTTAAAACACAATATTAAGTAAAGTCGTCAAAATCTAATTATGAAATAAAGGGCTTATGACCCCGGGGTCACCAGCGTCATAAGCCCTTTATAAATATGTAAGCAAATAAGTACTAAAGCGTACTCTTTCTAAAAATAAAAGAACAATAAAATATTGCTTTGCATTTTTATCCTTTAATGCCAGTCATAGCTCTGTACAAAGCACATAATCATGATGACGTATGACAAATGCATAACAATGACAATGATTATGAAAGATATAAACTAACGAAACGAAAACACATCAACAAAGCACTAATCGTCAATAAAATATTAGGCAGGCAGTTACTATTTAACAAGAAAACAAATAAATAAGCCGCTTATAAAACTTCTATTAGTTTTCCCCCAAACTTTACTTAGTTCGAAACTATCCTGTCCAAACTTGTTTCTAGTCTTTTCTTAGACTGACCTTCCGTCTAATTTTGCGAATTTCTCATGATTTATTCAATCCAACTTTTTGCGGAGTTTCAAACTACGACATTCGACAATATTGTTATAAATAAATAAATACATTTTGTTGGAGTTCTAAAACGAATCTTCAAAAAAAACTTGGCTAAAAGAGCCAAACTGTAGACAGGAAACTACGTTATACAAACCATTTTTCCTTGTCTTCTTTTATGATAGTGACAAAACTTTTCAAGCAAATACCAAACCTAAAAATTACCAGTGTATATCTGTACAATTTTTATGATCTATTGGCGCGTGGCTAAAATCGGAACTAACGTCGCCAACTTGTTTTCAAATACATTTCACAAAACCTTAGTGCACAACCGTACCAAAAACGCCCTATATAAATATTCTATTCGAACGTGTTCAAAAATTCTTCTCTGCCAAAACGCTAATCGCTTAGTTATCACCACTATGTCCTCTACGCAAAGTTGTGGTCAAGTGGCTACTGCGAGGAATCTTCTCAAGTACGTATGTCGATCGTATCGCGGACCAACTTGTCCTTTTAATGTACTTACATAGTTATCAGTTCGAGATGAGTTATTTCAGAAATAACATCGTATAAGAAAATTAGAAGGTCCACGTTTAGCATCATCAGCAAAGGCTTATTGACAGAGGGCAATAATGGCCGCTTGTTGCGTTTGGTTGATGAACGGATCTTGGACTTACTTAATTCGCCATATATCTATTATGGCAATAGGTATCTATTATTATTGCCAAACTGAACTGTTTTTGCCTTTCAGTTGTAGTAAACCAAAGTAAATCGTGAATACATCAAATTGAAGCCTGATAACTCTTTAAATCGATGTTTGTCAATTTGCATGGTCCACGTATTACCGACATTTATAATTTATTGTACTATAGTTTTTTTGTTCTAGTATTTTGCAAGTAGGCCTTCTTATGTTTTTGTTCAGTGATAATAGTATCCGAGAGCAGTTAGTAGTTTAAGTTGAATCGTCACCGCTCCGACGGAATTAGAGCTTAGAATGTTTTGTTGTACACTTTATTTTAGATTACTGCCTGGCTGATCTTATGTAAAATAGAAGTAAAGGCAGTACTTATGATAAACAGAGATAAAGTATGTGTTCTGTTGAAATTGTCTTTTCCTGAAATAAAAGTGTTATATTGCTCTCGTCTGGAAACCAGCTTCTCCTAGAACCACAAATACGAAAACATGTGACGTCTCTCATTAGGCCCGCGTCGTGGATTATGACCCGCTCCCTCTCACAGAGAGGAGACTTGTGTCCCAGCAGTGAGAATGTTATGATGCTATGCTTAATTTGACCATTTTTGGGGAAAGTTTATCATTAAAAGGAGACAAAAGTTTATATTGCTAACGTAGCACGACAGAATAACGACCGATAAGACATAAAAAATGGGCACTGTTTAGTTTCTTTAATAACACTATTAAAATCACAACAAAAGACTATTAAATACTCCTTTGTTCCTTCGCATTATTAAGTACAGACTCATAAATTCTTTAGAACCAAACCATTTTATGATAACTGCGACAGCGTTAATCTGAGCGTTATACCTACTAACAAAATTGAATTTTTACGACAAAAACATTGTATTTGTCATAATAACGGCGGTGATAGTAAAAGATGGCGGCAGTAAAACTCAGCTGATATTAACCGAGCTTTAATCGTACGTCGACGACCGATGTGACGCCCGTAAAGGTTTGAATGATTCAATTTTGTACGTTTCGAAATTGTAAGTACTTAAATATTAATTGAGCGATTGTCGAGTTTTGTTTAATTTCTGTGTTTCGAGATCGAGATTTTCAAACACGTTTCATTTTTCACATTGATCCATATTAGCCGAAAGGCACCCAAGCACCGCCACTTCGACCGGTGCTCATTGGTTTTCACTTGATAATGTTCATTTATTAACCGACTTCAAAAAAGGAGGAGGTTTCTCAATTCGACCGTATATTTTTTTAGTTAGAAGAGCCGAGTTTTGTAAGTTTGATTAGATGATAAAATAATGATAGATGATTTTATTTCTGTGAGTAAGTTTATTGTAGATACAAACATTTTGACACAATAATATTTTTTTAAAGTTAATACGCAACCATGAATTCAGCGAATTATTCCAGACGCCCTAGTAGATATTAATCAAAATAAAAAGTTCGCTGAATCATAATTCTTTGAAAATTTTCAACGCTACAGTTTACGCGCGTCGATGTACCTGCCACACTGTATACTGCATGTATCAGTATTTCAACATTCAGACAGTAAAAGCTGTGTCTGCTGAGCTGCTGATAATGACCTCATTAACATCTACTTCCTAACTCGTCTATGTAACAGAATCCAAAAACGTCTTTATTACGAAAATCGTCAGACACCCGCACACATACACAACTAAAGACTCATTTTCCCTTTTAATAATGAGTTTAAAGTGAGAATTGCGGTGGAAATGTGGGAGCTATCGCACAATTTGCGACGATGCTACTTTTATTGCAACGTCGTCGCGTCGGCTGGAGTTAAGTGTGGTCGGCGGAGGCCGAGGGGTCGCCGGGGCCAAGGGATGGCTGTTCCGGCTTTCGACAACTATTCGAACTGGGGAAAAATATGTTTGGACTGGGAGCTTTGGTTGGCTTTTATATTTTCGGTGATATGAGAGTGACAAGCAGGTTTTTTTTATTAAATCACATAAATATTTTTGTATATTTGTTTGAAATGACAGTACCTTTTCGGAATATTTTCTAAAGACATAAAAAAAACTGGAGTGTAAAGTGAATTATAGAAGTATTCCATTTAATGCACCGATAACCTTACTTGAGCAAACGGGACATTAACAAATAAACAGTGTAAAATAAATAAAGATAATAATTTATCGGTCGATTGCAAGTAAATATTGACTGGCATTTTATGTCTATAGACGGCATTTCACTATGTTGATCCTTAAACAGAAAACTTATTTTTTATCATTTAAGCTATGAGCTAAGCTCTCTCTTAGAAGCCAATAACGTTCGAGAACAATCTAGCTCCTAGCCTAGCAATCTTCAATTCCTATAGTAGGTTATAACTGTCCAATCGGGAATTCATTTTATGTCGATTTTGGCTGCGCCGCTGCACCTCGTAAAATGTGGACGCCGCCGCCGCAGTCATAATGTAGGTAAGAAGAATACAGCATAGCAGATTCTGGGATATTTTTAGTCTATACCTAATGAATTGAAGAACTAAACAAAATTATATGTACAAAATATACATGTTATGTAAAAAAAAAACACTACAAAGTGAAAAATAACTTTTATTTCGGAAGTCGGTGTCTTTGGATCTGTATTTTAGTTTTTTGCCACCGACTTCCGAAATAAAAGTTATTTTTCACTTTGTAGTGTTTTTTTTGGAAGTCGGTTTTTTTTTTGTTAAAAAGTTTTTATTTCTCGCTTTTTAGTGTGTCTGTTTATAATGTATCTAAGTTACAATAGCCTAATGCCAACTTGCTCATCGCCTTTTACAAAATATTGCTTTTCCCGATGCAGGGACGTTATTTGTTGAGGAGTTCTCCTGGTATTCCACCATCAGCTCCATTTCACCATTCGCATTGTGACGAGCATAACTTGCTTAGCAACCATATTAAAGTAAGTAATCGAATCGCAAACCGGGAAATACTTATTATTGAGTAGTGGTCTTCATCATCAGTTCCACTTCACCAAATGATGCTTTCCGAGAGCAAATGCACGAGTTACTACAAAAAATACCCAAATCGCTATAGGTGTGCCTATAATACTTGAAGAGTTCCTTCGATTTCTCCAGGATCCCATCATCAGATCCTGACCTGCTGACAATGGAACCACCTGAAAAGTATACCCTTTCAAACAAAAAAATAATTTTTGAAATCGGTCGAGCCGTCTTCGAGTAATCGGGGAACATACATAAAAAAAAAAAATAAAAAAAAAAAAAAAAAAAAAAAGGTTCCGACGAATTGAGAACCTCCTCCTTTTTGAAGTCGGTTAATTAGTATTCTATAGTAGTTGTTAACTACCTGAAATTAATTACTGAAATAATTATAACAGTTCTTAACACATATAATATTATTCACAAAAATATGAAATAGAAATGGATGAAATTAGGCAGCCAAAAATAATCAATATGAAACAAAACTGGCTTTCTGTTATGAGAACCTACCAACAAAAAACGGAAAAATTCAGCAAAATTCTTCGGACGGTGTTATGAAATATGCTAAGCATGGCATCTCGTCTCACACCAGGGTAAAAGGTTCAAGGTCACTTGTACTTGACCTTGGAACGCGAGGACACTGTGATATTTATTCATTACTTTTTTCAGCCTTCGTTATTATAATTATTATTTGATGCCGAAGAGTGTATTGTTTAATTTAATTTTATAGTGAAAAATTAAAGTTGTTATATCTTGTTGAGTTTTTATTGGAGTATTTTTTATGGTTCCGTACCCAAAGGGTAAAAACGGGACCCTATTAATAAGACTTCGCTGTCGGTCCGTCCGTCCGTCGGTCTGTCACCAGGCTGTATCTCATGAACCGTGATAGCTAGACAGTTGACATTTTCACAGATGATGTATTTCTGTTGCCACTTTAACAAGAAATACTAAAAAAACAGAATAAAATAAATATTTAAAGAGGGCTCCCATACAACAAACGTGTTTTTTTTCGGCGTTTTTGCCTTGTGGTACGGAAACCTTCGTGTGCGAGTCGCGACTCGCACTTGGCAGGTTTTTTTTTGTAACTTTATAAGCTAACTTAATTATTATTTCGATGTAAATTATACGGTTACCTTTTCAAATAACTGAGTACCTACTACAAAGTTACCTTCACATCTTTACCCTACGTTTTTTAAATAAAAAATAGAGAGCCTATATTTGCCCTCAAAATATCCAATAGGCAATTAACTTTGACAGGTGTGAGAAGGGCTCAACCCTGGAGGTTTTTTATGCAAAAAATTGTATGTATCTACCGAAAACTTTTACGTTTTAGTTGTTACACTTGCAAACATTCTTAGTATCTACGTTTTGGTTACAGGAAAATTATATAAAAAAATAGAAAAGTTTCCGTTGTGTTATTTAAGGTGAGACAGGAGACTAATTATGTTCTCCTATTCAACCTTGCATGGAATTATTAATGTTATTTTTCTATTAGGCGACTTAAGTTAGTACAGTTACTCACTTATCCTGAATCTCCAAACTTGTATCCAAATCGGTCAATACTCATTAAACCTTCCCATCCGTTATCGACTGACGAAGGCCAAACTGACCCAACTATTGCATTAGCCCATTAGCCGTGCGTTCGTCACCCCTTATAATTAGATTGTATCCAGCTCAATTATACCGTTACTGAGTTTATAAGGTTGGTCCAAACATGGTGCCTTGAGGAACACTTTGTTTAATATCCAGCTCTATGCTTAGAAATTGAGAATGACCAATTATGGCACTCAATGGCTTTATGGAGAATCCTCTTCATAAAAAGCTTTTGCGGATATGGTATACAAATGTGTTGCTTACGAAAGCCCGTGCATACAACATATTGATTCAGTTTCTCATTCGCTTTAGGGTGGTCAGTGATAAAATGTGTCTAAAATGTGACGAACCTACCTACTTTTTTTATCAACAAGCAACGTTTATGCAATGGTGCAACAAATTGCGCTCTAACTCAGGATTATCATTTCAGTAACCGCATTAACCTCATGAAAGCCACAACATTATTTTATTTTCTTTAGGCAAAACTACAAATTAACCAAACGCACTTTTACCTTTGTTCTTATAAAAAAAACATATAAGCAATCACAAACATAATTAAATTAAAGACTACTTAATTAAAATCTTATTTCATATAAACTTCACCTTTGAGCTCGTAAATAACTCTCAAGAAGTTTCACAACAATTAAAACTCTTTTAAGTAAGAACAAAAGCAATTAAAGTGATACACGCAACGAGAGAAATTAAAAGGGAATTAAACTCGGAGAAAGAAAATAAATTACGTCCGCAAAGAGGTCCTAAATACCTACTATATATCACACTAATATTATAAAGGTGAAAGTTTGTGAGTGTGTGTGTTCTTATAATAATATGTTTGTTACTTCTTTACGCTCAAACGGCTGGACCAATTTTGATAAAATTTGGTATGGAGGTAGCTGACACCCTAACATATAGGTTAATTTTTATCCCGATATTCCCACGGGATCGAAACTTATGCGGGAGAAACGGCGGGGCGCAGCTAGTTTTTACCGATTTCACAAAAAGGAGGAGGTACTATGTTCGGGTGTTTGTATGTTATTTTTTTTTTTTGTATGTTTGTTCATCGAATACTCCGCCAATTGTCGACGGATTTTCAAAATTCTTTTTTTATTCGAAAGTAGATAGTCCTGAGGTGGTCCCACTGTCACCAAGTTAGGATCTGATGATGGAATCTTAGAGAAATCGAGGGCAACCCTCAAATTTTATAGGCTCATTTATTGTTTTTCGCATATTTTATGAAGTATCTTGTGTATTTGCGTATGGTTGTCACCATCTCAGGTAGCTGGGCTGATGATGGAAGGTACAACTCCTTAACAGTAAGAAGTTACTCGAACAGGCAAGGACTGTTTTAGTAAATTGTTTTGATGTTTGATAGGGCATTTGCCACATTTGGTCTCATGATCATCAAGTCATGATCTGATGCTGCAGTCAGGATAGTCTGCAGAGTACCTAACTCCTCGACAACTAACAGCAGATATATCGTGTTTAGGCTCATTGAAAAGGGCTCGATGTGTGGATAAACGTACTGTTAATGAGGAACACCGAAGTACATAGAGACCTGATGCTAAAGCCAGGAGCATCAGAAAAAGTACAAGCCTTAAAATTACAGCACCGTAGTCGTGTTTGGGCTCATTTTAAACAGGACTAAATTTTAAGTTCAATGCAATGTTGACATAAGTCTGGCCTGATGCTGCAGCCAGGATTATCAGCTAGGAGAGTGGAATACTAGGAGAACTCCTCAACAATTAACGTCCCTGCATCGGGAAAAGCAATATTTTGTAAAAGGTGATCAGCAGTTGACATTAGGCTATTGTAACTTAGATAAATTACAAACTGAGCCACTAAAAAGTAAAAAATAAAAACTTTTTTACAAAAAAAACAACAGACTTCCAAAAAACACTATAAAGTGAAAAATAACTTTAATTTCGGAAGTCGGTGTCGGTGTCACTTTATAGTGTTTTTTGGAAGTCGGTTGTTTTTTTTTTGTAAAAAAGTTTTTTCATTAAACGATTAATCGATTTGTCTTCTGTTTTTAAATTAGAAGCTTCAGGAGACCTTGGTCTAGGTTTGTTTGTTCACCAGTCCATAAACTGTCACACTCTCAAATAATAATATGTACGTTTTGGTTCCAATAAATAGGCAGGATTGTGAGGTACTAGATCCGTAGTATCTTTATTAAAACCTCAAGTTATTGATGTTATTAACCAAACAAGTTATATTAGAGTAGGTAGTCGATCTTACATATCCATGTTACTAGTTTTTTCCGTACATAATAACTTATAATGCCCTCTCGATTACACAGTGTTACATACCATATTCGTGTTCACCCAATCATAAGAAACTGCCTTACGTTGTCTTCATATCATATCAGGGGGCCTAAAAAGGCCACTTTGGCAGAATCATAAAAGGGTAACATTATGAATCGTAATGGACAGTTAATAATGTTAAGTTAATCGTATCAAATCACATTGGTGAAGGATTTTTGTTATTTTGTCTGTGCTAAAATACCAATCAATCCAATCCAAATCCAATCCCAATCTCTTTGATTATACCTAAGTAGTGCAGCGAAAAAAAGAAAAACACGGTTTGTCTTTGCCATATTATGATTCATAATGTTATCCTTTTATGATTCTGCTAAAGTGGTCGTTTTAGGACCCCAGAAACTCGTACAATCAAAATTATAATGAGTGCTGAGATACTGTAATTAATCGATAAATCTCTAGATACTTACACTTGTTATACATGTATAATATGTCTCAATACTCAAGCCAAAACACTAGGTTCTCCTCCTTTTAAGGTCGGCTGGTCTATCTAGCTATTAAGATAAAATCTATACGCCGGAATAAAGGAGAGTATCCAAAAACATCAATCTAGTCTTTATTGCCAAAATTCACTTGTGTGGGCCGATTAATGGCGGCTCCGCTAGCATATAGTTTCTCGAGGGAATCTGAGTAACGTCGGCGATCCCAACTAATAGTTTAATAACACTATCCATGAAAGTTCACAAAGATTACCCTTCGATTTTATGGCGATCTGAGATCGAAAATTCAGAGATCAAAGGAAGTCTTTATGGCGTGTTTATTTATGGGTTATTTTGGAAGCGTTATGGGATTCTTTTCTTTATTGTATTGTGTAGTTGGTAGTAAAAGTAAGTGTTCTGTGAGGAAATATTGGTTTATGGAGTTAGAGGAATGGGTTGATGTAGTCGTTTAGGCATTATGGAGCATGATCGGTATTTCTTCGGTCGGTTCAATTTCCTTGTTTTAAGCCATTCTTTCACTTTTTCTTCTTAGATAGCCCTAATGTAAATCATGTCCTTTGTTAACTGCTAGAATATTCTTTAATAGAAGAATATTCCATAATATTTTTTTTTTTTTCACTTTATTCTGAGAATTTATTAATTTAGCTAACAATGTTTTTTTCTAATATTTTATCAATGACAGACAGTATCGCTATGTGTCTATAATTTTCAAATTCCAGATGACTTCCAGAATTATAAATAGGGGTATATTTGCAATATTTAAATCAATACGATAAAAACTATCAGTCAAGCACATGTTCAAGAATTTTGCTAAAATAGGACTTACTTGTTTTCGTAGGTATTTAATCTCTTTTACCCCCCCATCCAGACCTGGGGGCCTAAAAAGGCCACTTTGGAGAATCATAAAAGGATAACATTATGAATTATAATATGGTGAAGACAGTCCGTGTTTTTCTTTTTTTCGCTGCACTACGTAGGTATAATCAAAGAGATTCGGATTGGATTTGGAATGGATTGATTGTTATTTTAGCAGACAAAAAAAATAACTGAAAAATGGTTCACCAATGGGATTTGATACGATTAACTTAACAGTTAACTGTCCAATATGTTATCCTTTTATGATTCTGCCAAAGTGGCCTTTTTAGGCCCCCTGGTGCTATTTCTCACGACAACATATTTATTACTTTTTCTATGTCTGACGAACTTACAGGAATATACCTAAATTCACTTCCCTCGGACTTACATAATTCTTTCTGTCAAAAAATGTTACATCACAAATGTGTTTAATACCTTGAATTTCCGCAGTAAAAGGTTTTGCAAAATTTGTACAGTTTTCAGTAATGCTGTTTGTTTTTCCTAAATGGCTCAATACCACATCGTCTAGACTAGTTTTGTTTCGACCCAACCTTACCCACATTTTTCTAAAATCCCCATTACTTACACTTTTTATTTCTGCTTGTTTATATCCCATTTCTTGCTTCATTTACAATTTGATTTACCTTTTTTCTAAATTTTGTATAATCTAATCGCTTATTTATGTTTTTTTGTGATGCTTTCCATATTCTAAATAAGTTGTCCCTGCGACACGACATTTTATATTAATATATATTTCTCCATGGCTGTGTTACCTATTCTTTTGTCATAATTTGGGACTGGGCAAAATACTGCAAACAATTTTTGAAACAACATTAATGAGCATGACACTAAGAAAGTAATTTCGTCCAGTCTATGCATCTAGCTTTTGTTTTACAAGTTTGTCACTATCTAATAACTTCTCGCGTTTTGTTCCCATTAATCACCTTTATACACGTATTATTGTTTACACTCGTAGCCAGCGCTAGTCCGACGGCGTGGCATGATGATCGAAGATGTGCGTCATAGTTACCAACCAAAACAGTTGCAAGTGAACAGTTGGTGTGATTGTGGTAAAAACAACACAGTATTTTCTATTAATAAAATAAGCCTTTAATTTGGAGGCCACGCGTTCGAGACACTTACGTCAGTACCTAGTAAAACAAGATAGTCTGGTATTTGAGTATATTTAATACGATCCAATATTTATGTAAATTGAACTAATACAAATGTGTCAATGTATTATGTACCGTATGCACATAAAGACGTATTATAATTTTAGAATCGCATTAAACGCACGTTTGCTTTACATTTACTATTCGAAATTGCGGTTTCTTAAATTCCTTTTTTTTTATTGTTCTTAGTACACAGTTTTTAGTGACAAACCCTAGTTTGTAAAATAATTCTGTGATAGCGGATTCTCATAGGTGAGTGTGGTTTTTTTTCTTATGTAATAAAATTAAGCTAAACAAAATTTCTATAAGGGATCCGTTTCTTCCTTTTGAGGTACGGAACCCTAAAATTCGGCTTTTGCCCAGGATTCTAATAACGTCGTCCTTTATTCGCATAGGTAAGGCTCTAGTTCTATCAGGAACCGTAAGTGTAGGAAGTAATATTTTTTTTAGTTTGATATAGAAAAAATATATTTTATTTTAACGTAAGAGGTGACACAGTCTAAAATGTAAGAATACTTTTTACAAACAAACAATCAACTTCAAAACAAAGCGACTAAATAAAAAGTAGAACATAACTTTTGTTTCAGTTTCTGCTCGGGCATCGCCTCAGTTTCAGCAGTTATTAAACAGGCCTTAAATATTGCAAAGCCTTTGAATTGATTGAAGCATTGTTAATCAAATTTTTAAGACAAAAATGTTTCGAGGTCATAGTTTTACAAATGTCTATTCTTACAGATGATGCGGCGACATAACGTTTACACAATAAGTCTTTTATTTGGTCTCAGTATTCTTTTTATTATTAATATTGGGACTCGGTATACCGAAACGGCATCTTATCTCACATCTATCAAGGGCCGAAGAAATATCAAGATTATCATAAAAGTCGAGGATGGAGAGGAGTCCTACACGCAACAGATACCCATTTTACTGAATGATGGTACCCATGGCTCAAATGAAAACCATTCCCATGGACGAGACGACAAAATGAACAAATTCACAAATACGGAAAATGAAACTCACAGTTCCACAAAAATCAAAAAGATATTAGAAAAAGCACGTACAAAAATAAAAAATGAACTCTCTAACTATAACTTTTCACATTCTGATGTTAATGGTTTAAAAGATTTAGTTATAGAATCCGGGGGGCAGCCCTTGCGAAGCTTAATAATAACATCATGGAGGTCAGGATCTACATTTCTTGGTGACCTGGTGAATGCAATGCCAAGTACATACTATCATTATGAACCCCTTCTCATGTATGGTACTAAACAAATCAGGGAACAAGCAGATGCAAGCGAAGCCCTGAGCATTGTTAAACGAATGTTTAAATGTAATTTTTACGGGTTAGAAGATTACTTTGAGTTTGAAAGTAAAGACTTGAGTCTATTCAGCCATAGCACCAGATTATTTGACTATTGTAAGGATGAAAATAAAAACGAGCTATGTTTTAATGCAGAGTTCATTTCTCGGTTTTGTAAGCTGTTCCCGTTCCAAAGTATGAAACTTGTGCGACTCAGATTACGGCTGGTTGAGGATATATTAAACGATAACGAGTGAGTTTTTTTTTTGTCCAACTTATATTTATCATTAAGGAGAAACCTATTGCGATAGTGTACATATCTAATCTCTTATCCTAACTTGTTACTAACTCATTATTATATGCATTCTTGTTGACTTTTTGTAGTTGTTGCTGCTTTCATAGCAGTCGATGTTGGTAATAAAATCAACTGCAGTCCTTGTACCTATGATTTTGCATCACTGTCACAGTGAGCTTTATTTTCGTTGCAATATGGTTGTTGTTGGGTTGCCGCCAGTCCAATCAGTTACATATAAGAAGTTGGCGTTTTATATGGAAAAAGCAAAATGATAAAAAAACTAAATTATATATTTTATCATATACCATTGTATGTACAATTGTTATCCATGCACTTTCGCCATTTTCTAGGTCATTTCATTGATTCCTTTGCTGAAAAAATTGTAGGAGCGAGAACCTATAAAAACTTTGAAGGCGGTTTTAACTGCCTCATATTAATTGATTTTTTTTCCTTGCAAGAAATTGTCTAAATTCAGGAAAAGTGGTAATCTGTTGGAGCAAGGTCCAGGGAGTATGGTGGATGTTGGAGACATTCCAATCTCCAATTTAGCGACACGATTTATATATATAGCGACGATAACGTCATTACACAATTTATTTGATAGGTATATAAGCTTGTCGCGAGATTTAATTATGTACTTACTCGTAATTAGGTACACATTTTGAAAATTTAAAAAATTTAAATCAATCAGATCATATTATTTAATTTACTTGTTTATCTACACAGGTAAATCTCGCGACAAGCTTTTTTATCATATTTTTTACTTTTTAGTTATCGCTGGACAGGTTTCTCAGTCTGTTCATCTTGTTCAACGCATCATTTTTGCAAGGTCGTTTGCCTGTTAATTTAGAACAGAGGAATGCGCCACTTATTTCAGCTTGAAGCTTACTTGCGCCTTACTAAACACAGTTCCGGGTTTGATTTTGGAGTTATCCTTCTCCTAGACAGGTTGCAAACCAATGCAGTTCACGCATATCTCACCAAATTACACAAGTCAAAGTTAACCAACCGATGCTACAGACTCGAACAATTCGGCCTCAATATCATAATCGAGGACTCCAAACACCCCAGTACACCAAAACTTTAGACGGATTGGAGCAACGAAGTTTAACTCGCATTCGTATTCTCAGCAAGTCCTTTCATTTGATACCCATATTGTAGGAAAGCAAAAAAAACTTAGTCCGCCATCTTTAGAAGTCCGCCATATTGGATTTAGTGTGACATCACTTTATTTTTCGATTTATTCACAGCAAGCCCTTTCATTTGATACCCGTTTTGTAGGAGTGCATTAAAAATAACTAGTCCGCCATCTTGGGTGTTCCGCCAAGTTGGATTTAGAATGACATCATTTTATTTTTCGAGTTATTCTCAGCAAGCTCTTTCATTTGATACCCATATTGTAGGAGTGCATTAAAAATAACTAGTCAGTGTAGTAACATCTTGGGTGTTCCGCCATGTTGGATTTTGAATGACATCACATAGCAAACCATGCATTGTCATCCAAACTAAACGTGTATGCAAAATTTTAGCTCAATCGGTTGAAGATATCTGCTTCAAAATTAAGTTGCAAGAGTGCACCCGAACAAACATAGTTACATTGCAAGTTAAAAAATAAAATAAAATATTTAAATACATATATTGTACATAAAAAAGCTTGTAAAAAAAAGGATCTGAGTTTTTTTTGTTTGGTCTTGTATTGCAATCTTCCCATTTTGAAGAACTGAATGATTTACAGGATCAATGTGAAGGTAATTCTGTTGGTCCGTGACCCCCGCGGCTTGATGCAGTCGAGACGACACCGGCGCTTCTGCGAGCTCTCTCCGGATTGCTGGGAGCCCCCACTGGTCTGTGCTGACTTGGTCAGCGACTATGTGGCAGCAGGTCAGATACTGCGGCAGTATCCAGACAGACTGATGTAAGTTTTAAATTTCCATGGATTAGACATGAGTGAATAAATAAATTTACTACACGGAACAGTACTGTTTACGGTATACTTGCTTTAGGTTTTTAAATTAGCTGTTGCAGTTTCAGTTAACTAATTATGAGAGCAATGATAACAGTCGTGACCTACGAGTTGTAGGTCGTAGGTTCGAACCCAGACAGGCGCTTCACTTTGTGAAAATTATTTCATCACCACTACTCTCCAAACGGTGAAGGAAAACATCGTGAGGCGCCATGTCCTAGAATCCAAAAATTCGAAGACATATGTCATCTACCAACCCTCACTGGGCACCGCACCTGCGTGATTGATTACGGCCCACTCGCTCTCTTAGAGAGGAGGCCTGTGACCCAGCAGTGGGAACATTATAAGCTGATCGTAAGATCCCAAAAGAAATTAGAACCTGCCTGTAGAAAAGGAGTTCCACAGACATAGCATCATTATTGTTTGAGACCGCTAATCGTTAAATGTTAACTTACAGGGTAATACGGTTTGAAGATTTAGCACTGAAGCCTAATATTACTACAGACCGAATTCTAAAGTTCCTAAAGCTGGATGGTAGGCAGGCGTTTGACGAGTTTCTACAGTCACACACTACAGTTGAAGTAGCCGGTGTCCACTCCACCTTCAAAGTCAGCCGCAATGTTCCTTTCAAATGGAAGACTGCTCTAGACTTTAATTACGTTAATGATCTACAGGTAGGTACCAACTTCGATGTCTTAAGCTTTTTGTAAATCTATGTCCCTTACAAAGGCCGACCTTTGTGGTCGCAAAAGGTAATGTATATTTGGACGGTTTTCCTTCTCTTGACGAAAACACAGATTTATAGTAGATAAATAATCTCTTTTTTTTTTTCGCCATATTTTTTTGCAAATCTTTTTATTCATAACATTGCAGATAGCGTGCAGAGAAGCTATGCATCTATGGGGTTACAAGATGGCGCACAACGAGACCCATATGATAAGCAAAGACTTCAACCCAGTTGAGGACTATACAATCTAATAGTAAACGTCATTTATCCTTCGACATTATTATGTTGAGACACCTCATGCTGATAATGCTGGTTGAGCTACCTGTTTTACTAACGTTATGAGCAAATTGGTACCAAAGGGTCATTACGGTCATTAGTCCGTCCGTCTATGGGTCAGCGCACACCAAGAGCAGAGCAGAGCATTTTTTGAGATTATTGAAAAAATATCTTATGATTATTATCATACTTCGCAAAATTGAATAGACCCAAATTTGATGCTCGACCATGCTCGAGCAAGCCGACTGCGTGTTCGAGTATGCATTCTACATTTTGGTCGACCATGCGCGAGCATTTTGCAGTTCGGTCTGCGCTGACCCTATCCCGTCCATTGAAATATTGTACAATAACCATTAAAGAATGATTTTGCTAAAGCTTGCTATAATTTTATAATTACATAAATCATTGTTTCAGAAAACACTCACTTCTTACAAAAAAAAATGCGCTTGTAGATGTTATATTGGATAATAAAGTATTCTTTCAAATTCAGCCTACAGTCTAGAATTGTGTCGTGTTGATGGAAATAAATTCGCCACCTCACGGGACTAAATATGACAACAGACTGATATCCCAGATTCAATAATCTCTGCTATACGCTTCGGAGAATATAATGTTAGATATTAGGTACCTATGTCTGCTTCTAGTAAGTATTTAACACTTTATAAGACACAAGTTTTTAATGTATTTACAGCGGATGTCGACTTAACATAATTATAGGTACAACATGTTTCGCATTTGGTCTCAATGCTCTCATTGCAGACATTGGGACTGCACAACACACTGCTGAAACCGTAATGACAAAAGAAAACCATTCCTATGATCAGTCAGACCTTAAGATAATACCCATTCTGCAAGATGAGACGAAATTTTTGTTTTGCATTGGGAAAGAAAACATTTTATTCTTTATGTAATTTTGCTCAAATTGTGTACCCAATGAAATGTATTAACGCAAATCAAATCATTATTTAAACCCAATAAACTAGTTTCGAATCACATGTGGCTAAAGTATTCTGCTTTATTACGACTTTAGTTTATATTACTAGGTATATGGATCGTAAAACTGCTGTTATCTGGTGATCATCATCTGCTTAGCCTTTGATGATCGCCCAATATTATATTTTACGATCCATATACCTAGTATTATAAACTAAAGTCGTAATGAAACAGCTGTTATCTGGCGATCGTAGTTTTAAAATTTTATTAATTATTATGGTTCCATGTTTAATGCAGACAGCTGAAGAGATCGACCATGTTCAAAATATGCACCCGAACGTCCAGTTGAAAACCAGCGTCAGGCACTAGTTGTCTGGCATTTATGCTGAACTGGGCCTATTTGGAGCAGCCGAGAGGCACACAATACTATTTTAAAACTTTTTTCTGTTTTTTGTTGTAGGTGAATATTGTGTATAATATATATATATTGTGAATATTATATACCTGGGTCAAATAAATTTATTTTGTTTCGTCCTTCCTAATGTCGATCATAAAAGTTAATTAGCATCGTTCTCACGAGATTAACTTGGTATTTTACAATGGTATGTATGTATTTAATCAAACCTCAAATAATTCCCTTAGTGCTTTTCTAAAAATATTATTGAACACTCTAATATAATGCAAGCAGCACACAACCGGTCGAAGTGGAGGTGCTTGGGGGAGGCCTATGTGCAGCAGTGGACGTCTTTCGGCTGAAATGATGATGATGTCTCTAATATAATGATCGCGTCTCTTTTTGTGAAATTCAAACAATTCCTGTTTTGGGGTTCTAAAAATACTAAATAGCTAAGCAACTTGGATGTAGCGCTGGTGGACTCGCGCGCAGTTGGTCACAGTTCTAACCATTTGGTTGAGGTGCCCTAGCTTAGTTCCTACGACCTATTCGACAAGCGCGTGACTGATTCTAACCTAACTCGTTTTGCCGCGGCAGCCTGGCTTAGTTACTGCGACGAACTGTAATAAAAGTTAAAAAGAGGCTTATTTTTTAGGGTTTTTGTGTAATTCTGAAAAGCGTTCATCATTTAAGGTCAATAAGTTTTTAGAGGGCCAGTTTAATATTTCATTTCCTTTCTACAATACCTATTTAAACATAAACAACCGAAATCTTTCTCCCATCATTCATTATGCAAGCAAAAGATGTGTACCTATTAACTTCGTCATAGAAAACGCTGGTAATTTATTGCAAAATAAGAAGCAATTATTTATTTACAAAAAATCAATTGTTTGGACTAAAAAATTAAAAGTGTTTTATTATGTTACTTGTAAAATAATCTGACAAAAAATCATAATAACTGTATGTATATTAGTATGGTTTTTATTGTAAAACGAAAGTTTTTAGAGGTATCTTCATGATTTTTCTAATATAAAATAAAAAAAAATAAAAAAATGTTTATTTCTTCACTTAAGAATATAACTATGTTAGGTTTCGAGTCACCTTTTAAGCAAAGATTTGCTTGTATTAGGTGGTTCCCCTCCTCCAGTTTACAATCATTCTACAGATGTGTGAGAAATAAGTAAAAAGTAAAAATAAGCAAAAGTTTGATTTAAGACTAATTAACTTTTTTTTTTTTTTTTAATTTGTTGTATTATGTTTTCAACACACTATCTACCTAGCATATATCCTGAAGAATATCATATATTTTTCTGATTTTGTTTACTGTAATACATCATATACTTTTATTGTTTCTAAAACATGCGTTTTTTGTGTTGAGGTCCTGTAAGCCCCTTAAGTATTACAGTGAAGGAAACCATCGTGAGGAAACCGGTCTGTCCTAGAACTAAAAATTAGAAGACATGGGACGTCTACCAACCCGCACTGGGCCCGAGTGGTGGATTACAGCCCACTCCCTCTCACCGAGAGGAGGCCTGTGTCCAAGCAGTAGGAACAATATAGTCTGATTATGCTATCCTAGATCTTAACCCCTGTAATCTAGATCCTCTCCCGCCTCATCCATCAGTATCCATGTAAGTCCACATCCGCCTATTACGTGCTAACCGAACGTGCCCGTCGCAAAATCGCCGCTTTGCAATAAGCCTAACTGGACTTTATATCGTTCACCATTTGCTGCTATTGAAATGCTAAAGCGATGTTGGGACGTTTCGGCGACTGCACTAGAATATTAAACAGAATCAAACTTTATTATTTGGATAGCCAGTACTGATGTATGTAATTATGTTACTTGTCCGCCCGATGTTTTTACAACTTGACCCTTGGGGGTTTCGACAAATCTTTTCCAAAAATAAACCTCTATGGAATAACAATAATTGTTTTATACTACAATCAGCCTATAATAGTCCCACTGCTGGAACACAGGCTTCCTATCTTCGAGAGGGTGTGGGCTGTAATCTAAGTATGTACCACGCAGGCCCAGTACGGGTTGGTAGATGTCACATGTCTTCGAATTTTTGGTTATAGGAAATGCCGGTTTCCTCACGATGTTTTCCTTCACCGTTTTGAAAGCAGTGGTAATGAAGTTAATATATTTACATAAGTAAAGCGCCTGGCTGGGTTCGAATTCACGGCCTACAACTCGTTAAGTCGCGGCCATCACCACTGGGCCACCACTGGTCTGTGTGTAGTCTTAATTCATAGTTAACTAAGGTAGGTGCGCGCACACGATACGGTACTACAAACTTGGTACGGTTTTCATAATTGAATGCTGTTTGTTCGCAAAACGGTACCTAAAGTTTCAAAAACAGCATTCAATTGCATTTGTTGTTGACTGAACTAACTGTTGTTACTTTAGTCAACCAGGCAATTACAACAGCTGAAGTGAACTTTGATGACAGATATTTATTAATTACAGACATTATCAGTCTTGCAGAACTCTTGGACATATTATTATACTAATACTTTATAGCTGAAGAGTTTGTTTATTATTTTGTTTGAACGTGCTTAGCTCTGGAACTACCAGTCGATTTTTAGAGTCTGTTTTTTTTTCTTTTTGCTCACTTGCTAAGGCCATCCTTAGCAAGTGAGCAAAAAGAAAAAAAAAAAAGAAAGAACGTTAAGCGATGCAATGCGTTGCGCGGGGTTGGGTGCAGTTTCTCGTTGTCGAAGTCGCGAACAGAATTTAAATAAAATATATAAAGTTTAAGTAGAATTTATTATTACAGTAACATTCCAGTACAATATATCAGAATCAACTGCCTGCCGCGAATAAGCGGCGTGTGTAGTCGTAGGATCGGATTAATGAATATGGAACGCTTCAGCTTGATTCAAATTCGTAATGATCCCCACGCCTCTCTAATGACTAACCAAATTAATAGCTAGTTAGCTTACTTTGTGTTAGAACTTGGCTCATTTCTAGTTGTGTTTTACTCAAACGATTTTAGCATTCTATAATGTTCCTGCAAGTTAACAAACGTCAAATGATTATTTTGTAACATACTTAATTATTGTTTGACATCACACTAATATTATAAAGGCGAAAGTTTGTGAGTGTGTGGGGGTGTGTGTGTGTTTATATGTTTGTTACTTCTTCACGCTCAAACGGCTGGACCAATTTTGATAAAATTTTGTATGGAGGTAGCAGCCACCCTGGATTAATATATAGGCTACTTTTTATCCCCACGGGATCGACATTTAGGCAGGTGAAACCGCGGGGCGCAGCTAGTAAGTAAATATTAGCGTTACCAATAACTTAATTTTCGTGCGAGCTGCAGGACATTTTATGATTAGCTTTTGGCCCAAATACTTTGTGCTAAAAAACGATGTAGGTACCCAAAGTTCGGAAATAAACGGCTGTACTATAATAGATACTGCTTTTCGGTCTCTCTCGTCTACCCTATACGAGAGAGACCGAAAAGTAATAATAATAAGCATTAAACAAAGTGCGGGTCTGCGACAAAATTTCCCAAAATGTTTCAATCCAAACCCACAGTAGTCTTGATACATAACAGCATTGAAGCTATCTTGTAACATTAGAAATGTCACCGTTTAAATAATAATATAAGCTTATACCTATTGACAACGGTAATGTAAAGTCTTATTCAAATTGTTTCCTGCCTTTATGCGAGGGGTTTGATGAAGATTATTTGCATGAGTGTTTGCATGTTTCACTCGGCAAGTATTAATGGCTTCATTTGAAAGTAAACATTATCTTGGAATAATTACACGTTGAACGCCATGTGAAAAATCGGGCATTTCTATTCAGGCCAAGGGGCTCACCGGTGAGCCTTATCATACTGAACCATTCGAGCCATAGGGGTCACCCGTGAGCCGCGTGAAAGGTACTACGGAAACGCTTCCTACAAGCCACAGATTGCAGCTATCAAACAAAACGCGTATGGAAGTGAGCCGCGTGGCCCTGTAGCCGAACCGGACCGCGTGGTTTTCAAATCCAACATAAACTTGTAGTTTTTATCAAGATAATTGCAATGATGCTAGGGTAACGATACGGTAGTAAATATAAATTATATTTAAAAGCGGTAATAAAACTATATAATAATATTAAAATTCAAAAATACCATTCAACAATCACAAATAGGGCACTTCTTTTTTTTTAAATCACATTATTAAATATTCAGTCATCATTGAAGCATAAAACAATTATATTGGTGAATCTAATTAAAAAAAAGGTAAACAAAGGTAAGGTTTAGTTGGACAGCTTTGGCAATAAGTGGATACTTTTTAACGTGAATACGTCTTTAAAATTCCTTCCATAGTGGGAGGCAAGTCAAACAAAAAACCAATGATAACAAATTCGGGGGATATAGTTTGGTGTTGCAGCTTCATATCTATCATCTCCATCCTAAATTCAATTATACCATTAGATACCTAAAGGATCAAAGAATTCATTACGCCAAGTGAGGACTGTGACGCATCGGGCGTGATGAAGGGGGAAGCGCCGTCATTTTGAGGTAATTTTGCTGCGTATCGAGACTTCCACTTAGTATAACTTTTGTTATGGAAAAGCTACGACGTTCGTTTAAGATAGGATTCATTAAGATCTGACGTACTCAAAACAATTTCTCATCTCGAAATTATATTCAAACAAGACCATAAATAAACCGTTTTCCTCATCCCGACCTTAACATTAACACAAACATTTACAAGCCTCATTGCATTTAATACGATTCTAAACAATACAGGCTGACGAGGAAGAGGAGCGTCCCAAATTACAGCACAGACAATTTTTCTTGTAACAGCTGCACAGGCAATCCGAGCCTCATCTCGTTCCGATCCTATTTTATTTACAGCAAACAATTCTTTTGATAAATCGTTTTTAATCCGAACAAAAAGCAGGATTATTCCAATTTGACGAAGAAAAAGATTTTCATAATGGAATTAGTTCATTTGGAGTCCTCGTGAGAGACGGAGGCGGACATTGGAAATCTCTCGCGATCTCGTTAGCATTGGAATATTCTATGAAGATTAAACGTTATTCAGTTTGATTTGAATGCGAACGTGCCTTTTGTTATACCATTGCACTGAATGGCACCGTCTAATGGTCGGCAAATGAGTGCTTCTGAAGTTCCATGAATATGGAAGTCTCGCTCATTTTAGATTCGGCATCAAGTGCAAGAATGTTTTTATTGTTATTTGAGCAATATCTGTTATTTGGATTAAACTATGCTGGAAAAATTCACCATGCGGTGTAGGGATGAATTCTCATTAGTCTCCTAATATTGCATTCAGCTGTAATGGAATGTAAAACTCAGAGTTTCACAGTCAGTGGATTTATTTTCCTGGCTTTAGATGAAAGCAGACCCAAACATCACATAAACATAACATCACACCTGTAGGTACATCCCGAAGGGTTAGGCAGGGATGCACCTTAGTACACACACATTTCGCCAGTTTTGTTTAAGTCCCATGTAGTAGTAGCTGGGAAAGTGCTAGGAATATTCCTTTGATGTAAAAGCTTTTCCTATCACCGCCAACAGGGTCCGGAATATGCTAAATGTTGGCCTTTATCAGTTCCTTCATTTACTCAGAAAATAAAATATTTTTAACAAACCTACTCACATACAAGAGAAAACATAAATCCCAAACCCGACAATTCTCGACACACATGAGTCCAATCCCCAGTTCAAATAAACGCCATCGCCTAAATAAAAGCAGTATGACAAATATGTGGTATTGGATCGGTATCGCAGCGGATTACTCGGGTAATCCGTAATCAAGCGGCCGTCAATCCACTGGACAATGTGATTTATGCATTTCTAGAGCTCCATTACGTCAGCATTGATGAATGAGGAAACTAAATAGAACTGGTAGGCCGACCTGATTGGATGAGTGATTTAGGAAGACAATTTTTGCGCAGATGTTATCAAATACTTCTGTTTCTAAAGATGCGGTGATATAAGCAACCGTTTCCTAGAAGAGCGGTGTCCGCACATAACAGCCGCCGTGACAGCTGTCATAAAAATTATGACAGCGGCATAGATTTAAATTGTTAGATTCGACCTGCCGCGTCAAAAAACAGTTTTGACTCCTCTGACACACAATAACACAGTGCCGACTTCATTGCCATGGAAACGCTATTTAATAATGTGTAAGCTCACTGTTTTCAGCATGGACATTTTTTCGTGTGACTAAGTACGGTGAGGGCAAATCTAGCGATTTAAATCTTTAGGTAGCGATTTTTGACGTTTTTTGGTGTCAAAAACGCACTCTAGAAAAACATCAACTTACTATAATTAATAATGTTTCAGTGACGTCATTCACCGGTAAATTGCGGACGCTATGTGACGGTCACCGCTCTTCTAGAAAACCGTAGCATAAATAGACATAGGTATTTGACAGTCCATTACTAGGAAAGACATATATCCCCTCTCCTGAAGCTATCATCGTAATAGCTGAACATTACGACCACAGCCACGTACTACAATCCAATATATCACTAATTTGTTACCCCAATCAATCATTTGATCCATCTTGTTCATTGTTTCAATCAAGTTAGTGCTTTGTTAGTGATAGTAACCCAACATCGAGAATGGAATCGGACTCAACAATAAGGTAGATAAACCACTGTCTGCCATGTATGTTAATATATAACCGACGTTAAGTGTAGTCACTGACTGTATTAGTTCCGCTAAAATTCTTCTTTGCAAAAGGCTTCTAAAAGCTATTTAAGTCAGAAACGCAGAAATAAATTTAAAAGTGGTGATGATGATGGTAACCTCAAGAAATAATTTGGGAATATTTACAAGTAAATCGACGTTGAACAAAAATCTGAAATTACTGATGGAATGGATAATGAAAATGATACCGTGTTATAATAAGCGTGGCGTATATCTAAAACTGTTTAACGGATTTTATCGCGTGTCGCGCCTTTTTGAAGGAGCCTTCAATCGTAAATGGTTAAAACTGAACTCCTTGCGAAACTGCAATTTCTTTAGAGTGCCCTAATTATGGCGAGGGAGCGGCATGTTGGGACGAAATAGGATTGCAACAGTATGTTGCATGACTGAAAGTCGTATGTCATTATTATTACTTAGGGTAATAATTATTCTATGCAGATTTATAGATTTCTGGTTCCTCGAAACAGATTTTGAAATGAGATTTTGGTGTATCTTTCATTCTAATTGAATTTGAATGTTATTGATCACAATACTCCCATACCTTCTTTGAAAACATTCCAAACAGTCTTATCCCATACGTATTCTTGGCTTTGCCAGTCAAACCTCCCCAGGGCTTTTTCTGATGTGATAGCTGATCCGACAGCACTTAGGTAACATTTCTTAGAATGTTTTTGTTTCTGAATTTTGTACTTGTTTATATCTACTTAATTGCAATTTTAATATTTCATTATATAATGTCTCAACTCTAACCGTTGTATAAAGTAGAATGTCCTATCAAAGAGAGCCGGGTGATCTGTAACTCAGGACTCTCCTATCTCAGCCACGTTTCTCTATTTAAGATTGTGCATTATATTAATCAGTGTCTCTAATATGACGTTGAGATAAATAAATAAAACATAGTTTTATGATTATGATTCATTAAGTGGAAGTGCTTGGGGGAGGCCTATGTCCAGCAGTGGACGTCTTTTGGCTGAAATGATGAAGATGATGATGATGAAGTTGTCTACATGATTGTCTCATAGACTCGGCCAGTATTACTTGATCGATAATGTGATTATGACACGTTCTTCATAAGCGTCCCTCCGTTTGTCTAAAACAACTTTTTTATAAAAATACAATAGTTAGTAGCAGTATTGTTTCCATTTTCAAACCTCGTGAGCCGAGTTCTACCAGCACTTTAATTTAAATGTTGAACACACGAACTGGCTCGCTCTTATGTCTTTGAGAAACGTTATTAAAATTGTTTTCCGTTTCAACAACTTGCAATGGAAGTGGAATGCCGTCATACGGTTCTTATTAATATTATTTATTGTATCTACACATACAACATAAATACACTGGGAGTTCAATTGATCGATTGTGGGTATTGTTTTTTGTTGGAATAGTTGCGTTTGTATGATAAAGACTTCGGTTTATAATTGAGATGTGATACATTCTCGTGTAACCCCTGACCACTAATATGGATTGGATGGAAAAGTAATATCAAAATCTATTTTAGGAGAGATCTATAAGTAATATAAAAATGAATCGCTGAATGTGTTGCTAAGCACAAATCTCGAGGACAGCTGAACCGATTTCGCTAATTCTTTTTTTAGAATATTCCTTGAAGTACGAGGATGGTTCTTACGCAGAGAAAAAAATAATATATCTATGGGAGTAGTGTAGAAGTAGGGTAAGAGTAGGGTAGGAGTAGGGTAGGAGTAGTGTAGGACTAGGTTAGGAGTAGGTTAGGAGTAGGGTAGGAGTAGGGTAGGAGTAGGTTAGAAGTAGGGTAGGAGTAGGGTAGGAGTAGGGTAGGAGTAGTATAGGAGTAGGGTAGGTGTAGGGTAGGAGTAGGGTAGGAGTAGGGTACGATTAGGTAGTTTTTACCCGACTGCGCGACGCAAAGGAGTGGTAATGTGTTCATCAGCCTATGTATGTATGTATGTATGTTCCTTTGAAGCACTATACTGATCAAACGCCTGGGCCGATTTTTATTATTCACACGTCAATCGATTCCTCTTAGTCTTCGGGACCCATTTGAGTTTGAAAATATAATAAAAATGGTATGGGTCCCGCCTGCTTCCAACTTTTATTTAATTTAAAATGGGCTTGTTTTTAGCTTTTCAGTTCTTTTAACTTAAGTTTTTTACCGCAGTCGGGTTTTTATTTTTTTTTTTATAACTTTTTAAAGCTTACAGTCACGAGCACCAATATGTCAACACTTGGAAACTTAAAATTACGATTTTTTCACGAAATAACGAATGCAACGTTGAAATACGACACTACACATATACCTATGGGTTCGAAAATACTATGTTCCTACTAACATAAAATTTCATTCAAAAATAAAGGAGAAAATCGACTTTGAATAAAGCCAAGTGTATACATACTTTTGCTCGTGACTGTACTCCCATACACATGACCGTAACGTAAATATAATGTGAAGAAGAGCGAGCTCGTTGTCTTCAAAGCGAGTTCCAAAATGGCCGGAAGCTTATGGGCCGTCAATGTTATTGCGTGAAATTATTATAATACTATGACAGTGTAAAAATACGAATCAATAAGTCTACGTCTACGCATCCTGTATACATGTTTTGTTATTTCACAGTAGCCAATAACTTTTTTTTCTTGTATTCCATCAGGCGTCATCTAAATATTCACCCACTTTCTAGCCATAACAAAAAAATTACATCTGTAGCTACTACAATCCATCCACATCGCATGTATGGTTTTCCCCTACAGAACGCCCCAAGACATAATAACAATAAAACTTCTATCGTGTCCCATTCAGTGTTTTTCAACCGATTAACAAAACGAAATATAAGAAACTGTGTTTATTGGTTAGATCAATTTGCATTCGATTAGTATTTTCAAATAACGCCAACCATCATTAAATACCTAACAACGAATGTTGTAAATATACAACATTCGACACAACAATGTTCCTAAATAATAATTTAGGAACATTGTTTAGTCAAATGTTATCTACACATGACAACTGTATTAAATTAAATGGCAAGCCTAGTTTGATATTATGGTTTGAACCTTAATTGGAATGATGTTTAGCAAAGTACACAAAAGATATGTATTGGAAACATGTTTATACCGCTCCGTCGCAGTGTATGATATTCTCTATACATGATAATAGCAGGACATTATATTCTCTTAAGAGCACATACGCGAAATAAGATATTCGCAATATGAAAGTATACCGTACTTAAAACAAAAACACAATTTTAACATTAAATTGAAAATTTACTAAAAATTAATCAATCATTAAGTTTGATTAACCAATATTTTGGCACAAAATTATCAACAAGACTGACAGTCATATTTTTGAGTGACAGCATTCCAATTTATACTTGTCAATTAATGTGAATTATTTATTAATTTTAAGTAACGACTCTGACTTTCGGGGTAACTTTTCAACCGTACGATAATAAAGCATTAGAAGGTCGACTTGTTATGTAATTATCTTAATGTCTCTGGTCGACTTTAATAATAATCATTCGAGCAACAAGACTCATAGTGTTAGTAACAATAATTATATGTCCTTACAAACTATGTTAGTAATACACTTACAAAGGCAAAAACAAAACCAAAAACAGAAAACAGATTGTGACATCACTGCTGCAAGGTGACAGGCCCAACCTAACCTTGCAGCAGTGGTTCACAAACACACAATCAAGCCTGCTTGCTATCATATACACAATGCTGTTAGCAATGGTGACTGCACATTAAAATGGTCTACAAAAAGGTAAGCTATTTATCTAGCATCACTCACGCCATCGACGCGAACAGGGAGGCCAAGCTGCCCTTTAGTCTATTTGTATGCTTCCAAAAGATCTAAAATCGTTCTTTGAATGCTGTTAAGCTAGAATATCCGTTTTAATTTGAGTGTCCACCACTTCAACCGAGACATATATTATATCCTTCCAGCTTCACGCATTTCATCAAAAATACGTCCCGATGATGTTGGCAACCGTTATCTAGCCAGCATTAAATTTTACGCCTAGCCTCCTTATGCACGCCGCTCACATGCATGTTCCAGCCCACGACTGTTCCTCGCTTTCTAGGATTTCCCCCTTAAATTATTGTTTCGGTAGACGACTCGCACAGTGTATTAACAATTTTACCATACATTGCTTCTATTACACGACAGTGGCAAGGGTCATTACAAGTCAGACCACTACACTCTTTAAAGTCATCCGAGAAGTCAATAAGTCGCAATTTTTCATGACATTTTATGCTATAAGCATAAATCTATACCTACTTGTCTTCTTTCTCCCTAGGTCACTCTATTCACTTCAGTGCCAACATTTGGTTGTTGAATCTGAACAAAACGGGTCATACATAATAATCAACGGAAAGTGGTCAGACCAGTGCACGTCATATTTTACACTAGCTTTTGCCCGCGGCTTCGCCCGCGTGCAGGTCGGAAATTATTCACAGAAAAATCAACTCTACATTTCACCCTCTTAGGGGTAGAATTTCGAAAAACCCTTTCTTAGTGGATACCTACTCTTCACAAAGAACACACCCTCCAAATTTCATGTCTCTAGGACCAGCGGCTTAGGGCGTGCGTTGATATATCAGTCAGTCAGGACTTTGAATTTTATATACGTATATAGATAAGAATGCTTATCAATTAAATAGGCACAGTTGCCTTTGTGACTAAATAATGATCAAGCCACCTTTGCGATCCATGAGCATCACTAATAAAACTGTGGGTATCTGAACTAAGACTTATCAACTCAGTGTCAATGCATGTCCAACACTAAAACTTGAGAGTTGCTTACTATATAGTTCAGTTGGGTGCGAATTGAAATCACGATTTCACGACGACGACGCGACAATGTTCGCTAATTTAACAGATACTTGCGTTTTCCTCATAATATAATTAACTTTATCAGCCTCTGTGGCGCTTTTGTGCACGTTCGTTATAAAAACACAAACATTTCTTTCCGCAGCTCGAAAGTTTCTCTAGACGAGTCACAAATATGGCATCACATCACTGTCCATGACCCTAAAGACGCTAATTATGTCGTACATAGTACGATCTTCTTTACCTTGCCCCTTACGTGTAGGTTTACGTTATAAATCACTTGGAATCGACTCAAATATTAACGACTTTGACTTTTTAATTTGTTTACTGTCAAACGTCGACACACATATTTTAACTAAACTCTCCTCATCAATCTTATTTTGTATGTTAGCCAACAAACTCATCAATCACGATATTACAAGAGACACATTTTAATGTGTCCGTCATTTTCTTTGTTTGCAGAACACTCGCTGCCACTGCCACTCGTAATTACGCACGTCACCCAGGGATGTGCGCGCGCGACTCCTACCTATATAAGATTACGAAATATTTTCCATTTCGATCATTCGATGATAAATTCAGCCTACAATATTCCCACTGCTGGGAAACAGGCCTCCTCTCTGTGAGAGGGAGTGGGCCGTTATCCACCACGCGGGCCCAGTGCGGGTTGGTAGATGTCACATGTCTTAGAATTTTTGGTTCTAGAACATGCCAGTTTCCTCACGATGTTTTCTTTCACCGTTTCGAGAGCAGTGTTGATGAAATAATTTACACAACATAAAGCACCTGTCAGGGTTCGATGATATAAATAAGACAAAACAAGAGACCTTGCTCATCCATTTTCCCAACGAGAATCAAAGCAGTAAATCATAAACTATCATAGCACAGAGGACAAAGCGTAATAAACGTTAAAATGGGCTCAAAATAATATTTTTCATTAGAAACATGTCGTAAATAACGCGCGTGATATTATTATAGAGAGCGAATTTACGAGCGGACACTGTTGCTCCATATTGGGAGCTATACGCTAATACCAGATTCATTGCTCCACCAATATTCAGCGCGACAATTTTTGGTGCCTGTGATATAAATTATCTGTACCGGAAATGCTATATTTATTTATGAGCTTAGCTTAAAAGCATTAGAATTCAAATAAATCTAACACAGGCCTCCTCTGGGTGAGAGAGAGTGGGCACAATCATCCAAATGCATTATGGAAGCATATAGCAAAATCAGCCTATAATGTTCCCACTGCTGGGACGCTTCCTTTCTGTGAAGGGGAGTGGGAAAATCGCTATTTTAAGCTAGACTAAATATTCTTTTACTGAGTGGAAATATTTTTGGATTAGGTATAGTTTTAGCCTTTTTTGGAATATTTTTACTGATTTTTCAGTTTTAAATATGTTGGGCAACTTATTATATATTTTTATTGCCATAAATTATGGGCTATTCTTGAGGATGGAGCGCATAACCTCTTTCTATGGCGAGTGTTGACGTTGTGCGTATCTTCTACTTTATTAAACTTGTCGATATTTTTAAAAACAAATACGCAAATGTCAAGTAGATATGTATATTGACGGCAGAGTTAGAATCTGATATTTTATAAAGTATGATTTGCAGCTCTCCGTATTAACTATTTGGGCTAGAATTCTTTACACTTCTTTTGCATTATCAATAGTTCATCTACGATAACACTATTTCCCGATAGCATGACGCCATATAGCAGCCATGAGTATGCGCATGCGTAGTACGCAGCCATAGCTGTTTGTGTGTTAGTGCTTTACACAAAGTAAAGCCTCAAGTAACCTACGACCTACAACTTGTAAGTCACGACCGTTACCACTGAGCCACCACCATGCCCTTTCAACCGCTTTTCAATGAAAGAAGCAAAAGCAGAAGGTTACCAAGTTTTTGTACTATTTGGTACCAGACATCAAATAATTGAATCATAAATCGTCATCACTAATCCTGAAAGTAAATGTTTCAGTCCTCCAATAACCCAAAATAAAATTATCACAAAACAAAATATTACCTACACACCGTAGTATTTAATAACAAAAATTATTGACTACAAAAAACAAAAGGTATACGATACATACCTACATATCCGTAGTGCTGGCATGATCTCGCTGATCGAAAACGTACGGATTGCGGATACGGCGCGGATACCAGCGGATACGGCGGATATTACACGGAAATTGTGCCGCCTCGAGCCTCAGTCTAAGGTGTAGCTTTGTAATTAACTGTCACAGTACTCATTCAGGCATAAACGTTTCCTATTTCTTTCGTAAATTAAAGTTTATTGATTTTTCTAAGCACTTGCACTAGTAGGTAGGTAGGTAACTAATCTTTAATTTATTTTATAAGTAATCGTTTTTTCGAAACGAACCTACGAAACTCAATTTTGGTCTCGCATTTTAGGTAAGGATACGGAGCATCAATGAAATCGAATTTACGAATATTATTCTGATTAAGTAGGTACTTTTCTTCCTATTTATACATAACTAGCTTCTGACAGCGACTTCGTTCTCGTGTTTGTTCTCCTGACTCACCTCGTCGCACCGCATCGCCTGCCCGCGCTATTAGGCTATTATTTCGTTTTTGCTTAGCGTTCCTTCCTACTTTTTTTTTTTTTGCTTTGCTCCTAAATGTTCTATTGCGATGGTAGCCTTCTTTAGAAAATGGGCTATCAAATGCGAAAAGTCTTTTTCAAGTCCGACTGTTCCAGAGATTAGCGCGTTCAAAAAAACAAGCAAATTCTTCATTTATTATTAGTTTAGATAGCAACAACTGTGTTCGTTTTTGAGAAGAAAAAATAGGTAAGTAGATGGATGGATGGTGGGTGGTAGTAGGATGGTTGGTGGTGGTGGTGGATGGTTGGTGGTGGATGGTGGTGGTTATGATTGCCAAAGTTGAGGTATTTTTAATTTAAATTTTATTAAAGACATTCACTATAACACAAAATAACTTTAAACATTATTCATCATCATCATCTGCCTGCCTTTTCCCAACTATGTTGGGGTCGGCTTCCAGTCTAACCGGATGCAGCTGAATAGCAGTATTTTACATGGAGCGACTGCCTATCTCCACAACCTCCACAACCCAGTTACTGGGTAATACGGTACCTCTTTTAAACGTTATTATTATACATAATAATATATCATAAGTTCAAGATGTCTTCAGAAAACAAGCACAACACACAACTCAAACATAAATTCTCCTTACGTGACTTATGTTAAAGCGTTCCCATTAGTATTCCAAAACAATTATTTTCTAACACAACAGATGCCGTATTCGTAAACAATTGTTAACATTGAGTTTAAAACATTTCAACTGTTACCAAAGTTGTATAACATTACTTTTAAAAGTCGCACAACGTGATGTGGATCAGATGCCGCCACAAAGTTATAAAGTCTAAGCATAACTTTGTGCCGGATCTACAACTCCACATGTATGCGAATTACGTATCACACTGACGTCACCCAAGAGTTCTGCATCGCGCAAGCACAGTTTACCACGCGACTGGCATATACAACGTCTCGACATCATCCGAAAGATATTTATATTTACACCCTGTTCCTCATTCCTCTATAACTTTTAAGAGTTGGTAGGTACCTTAGTAGGTACTGCGTATTTTTTTTTTATGAAAAAAAATTAATATTTAAAATAACTTTATTGAATATTCATTAAATGAATTAGTTATATACAGTACTTAAATTAAATGACTCATAATCAGCCTATAATGTTGCCACTACTGGGTTACAGGCCTCCTCTCGGTGTGAGGGAGTAGGCTGTAATCCACCACGTGGGCCCAGTGCAGATTGATAGATGTCACGTGACTTTTATTGGTAAATTTTTTGTTTTAGGACATGTCGGTTTTGAGAGTGGTGATGAAATAATTTACACCAAGTATAATTTACATAAAGTAAATCTACAACTCGTAAGTCGCGGCCGTTGCCTCTATGCCAGCACTGCTCACTTTAAATTACTAACTAACTAAATATACAAATAAATATCTTCACATTTTATTTCCTCTGTTCTGTTTATTTGTAAGTAGATGTTTATAATTTATTGTTCCAAATTAAAATAATACCTAACTAATTAATAAAAATAACAAAATTAAATCCTAACTTAATTAAAACTATACACAAACTAAAATATAGCGTCGAAAAATTCATCTACATCGCTGTCGACTGGTAATGTACCCAAGAGACTGGCGGTATTACCATTTCCTCTACCAATGGAGGAAATCGTAATACCGTCAGTATTAAGCTCCAAAGCTTAATATAAATTGTATTGTGATAGAATAATTATCGATAAAATAGGCATGCTCAACCTACTAATTCTATAATAGATTAACTAGATTAGAATTCCTGTTTGGTAGGTAATAAAATTCTATTTACCTCTTAAATTGCAAACTGTAGTTTTGTATAATTTAGAAGCATTTTTTTTAATTTTGTAAATGTAAGAACCATGTTTCCGTTTATTATGATTTTTTGATGTTGACTTGAAATAGCATGGCAGTTGAGAACGTGTCATGCTCACTTAAATGTCTCACCGATGGTGGCGCGTGTGTTGGATCATTCGGTTCCCTACAAAATGGTTGAGCTGGATGGTGCTGATCCACGCGTCATGTTCGTGAACGGGCGCCGTCGGTTGAGACTGGTCATCTCTTAACTGCCAAGGCTTATTTTTAATCTTATGTCTTGAATTGTTTCTTCATTTCTGTCTTTTTTACATTGTTCTCACATATAGAAGCAACAAGAATAATGTACCCAGGATTTTGTAATATCTTGATTTAAAAGAGTGTCCATGGAGTTTCTTGCCCGTTCTTCTCCATAGAGATCTACGCTTTGGAATGGGCAACTCATGGACGTAATATATAGAGTTACTTCTATATATTACGTCCATGGGGCAACTAGCTTCAACTTTCTGACTAACTGACAGACTATTTAATTTTGACAATTCAAAAGTGCCTGTACAAGGTTTAATTGAAATAAATGATTTGAGTTTGAGTTTGAGTTTGAGTTTGAATAATGATGCGAGTCTTAATAAAGATTCGAAAAAAAAATTGGGATAAAAAAATTGTGGAAACTGGTCATAAAAGTGAACCACAATAACAATTCCTCCACTAGCGAAAAATGGGAAATTGGCAATTATAAAATCCATTTTTAAATTCATTTTCAGACTTCGGTCAATCTATTTTAGGTGAAATTCAATTCATTCTATGATGGAGACCGAATGCAAAATTCTTTAATACGATTGGCAAAATAGGCTGGGAAATGCAACATACGCTTGAACTGTGAACGACTGAAAAAAGCGTAGGCACCTATTCAATTTTATAACAAAGTCGCGCCAAACGTGATTTTTTAACAAAACTTTTTACACTTGGAAATAACATCATCCTCCAATCAGTCGGGATAAAGTAACATTCTGCTTAGATACAACTCAATTGTTTTATAAATAGAGCATTAGTTATAACTTTATGAACCTTTGTTATTTGAATTGTTTAAAATTCGTGAGATTCTACCTATACTTCTATTTCATAGCAACTCTCAATAATATTCAATGTCAAAGTTAAATAATTTAATTCAAATAGGCAATTAAAAGACACTTTTGAACGTATGTATCTAACAACGAATTTACACCGAAAACGTGAAAAAAAGACAACAAGCTCGCGTTAAAAAAAACAACAAACAGTATTCTGATTCACAAATACTCATCGAATTGGGGTTTACTCCTAACTCGCTGGCCTCGGGCCCCCGGGCCCCCGAGCCGTGTCGCTCGGACCAAAACGCAACCAAAAATAATGCAATGAAACGTATCATACCGCACTGCGCACACCGCACACCTAAATGTATTTTAATCGAATAGTAGCGCCGCACTATGTATTTAATAATGAATAGTAAAAAAATAAAAATATATTTTTTTGGAACAAATGAATGCTACTTCAGTTTGGTCAATTTGTATAAATGGTTTTTGTTCAAGTTAAAAGCTGTTTTGATGAATATGAATTATTATAACTTTACAATGTTAGTTATTTACAATATTGTGTAAGGGTAAGAGGGTAACTATGTACTTACATATTCTGAACTGAAAATATGAGTATTAATTATACAGAACTAGTCACTGACGCATTTGTCATCTTCATTCAAAGTAAGCTTCATATACCATAAACAAGGAAAAATACAAACTGTCCTTTTAAAAAAAAAAACCAACACTACATTTTCCCCGACCGCAGCGTGTTTGAAAATCCGCACCTTCCAAACACCGTGATCTTCGGTGGGACGTCCGATTTACATTTAAACTACGGCCTTTAGCCGCGACTTAACTTTCTTTTTGCCTCGAATTTACTGGCAGGTTACTTCAACGTTGATACTTTTTGTATCCAACTTTCGAGGTCTTCGCAAAGTACGTCTTATAGCCAAAGTGGTTAAGTTGGCTTCTTCAGACTTATTATACTGTCGAGCTTTAGACGTCAAAGATTGGCTCTAAGTATTGGTAACTTAGTTTTAAATCAAGTTTGTGAGTAGCCGAAATGTTGGATGGGTGAAAAACAACAACCAAAGGATGGTTGGATTAGGTTTTCCCTGGGGGCTGTTTTTTATGTTAAGTTCTAAAAAGTGATGAATTTGTAAGTTAAACCATATTGTTAAGTTTTACAAAATTTTCTGAAGCAGACGCTATTATTTTGAAAGATAACTTAGATAGCTAAAAATCTGAATAGATCACTAAAAACTTTCTTTCTTTGTAACATCTGGTAGAAAAAAATCGGTCAAATGCGAGTCGGACTAGCGCACCGAGGGTTTTTTCCTATACTTGTGCCATGATCTTGCTTCTTGCCAAATTTCATGATTCTAGGTCAACGGGAAGTACCTTATAAATCTGGATTCCCTTGAGAGTATCGAAATATCCTTTTTTGTGGCATAAAAGGCCGTATCTTTTTTTTACGTTAACTTAGGTGTTTGATTTTTTCATTGCTTCACGGGATTGTAGAGTTGAGCATGGTTTTAATTTCAACTCGATACCTTTACGAATTGCCGAGATAAAGGGTCTTGACAGACAGATGGACGGACGGACGACAAAGTGATCCTATAAGGGTTCCGTTTTTTTTCTTTTGAGGTACGGAACCCTAAAAATCAACCTTTTTACATACACTATAATCAAACTCTGCTGAAAACAAAAGTGCTTACAGACACAACGCCAAAATAAAACTGGACTCGAAAACTTTTATATTGGTGATGCGAGTTCTTCCATATGAGGTCATAAATCGCGGGATACAGTGTGCTTCAGAAACTTGGCACTCTTTCGGGTCACGCTGGAATATAACTTGGGTTTGAATAAAGATAAAGTTTCTCGGACTTAAAAACATTGTCTTATTTCAATGAGAAGTTTTGAATAGTGTGCAGTTTTGTTTTGAAGCGGCAGCTATGTATTACTAGCTTCTGCCCGCTACTTCGTTCGCGTAAAATTTCACCCACCCCCCCCATTCACAATTTTAGGGGCGGAATTTCAAAAAATCCTTTCTTAGTATCCACTACACACCCACCAAATTTCATGTCTCTAGGACCAGCAGTTTAGGCTGTGCGTTGATATATCCATCAGTCAGTCAGGACTTTGAATTTTGTATATAAAGATAAAATGTATTATAACAAAGCATAGCATATGCATAATCAGCCTATAATGTTCCCACTACTGGGACACAGGCGGGGCTCTCTGAGAAGGTAGTGGGCTGTAATCCACCACGCGTGTTCAGTGCGGGTTGGTGGATGTCACATATTATGTTCCACATTACGGCCCACTTCCTCTCACAGAGAGGAGGCCTGTGTCCTAGTAGGGGAAATGTTATAGACTGATTATGTATATGTAATGACGTTCCTAATAGTCTGCAACCAAAAATTCAAACAAATATTTCCAATAGTTTAGTCACTAAAGCTAGTCAAAAATTGGCGAAACCCACAGTCGGCCCAGCACCGCTATGTATTTAATTTGTATAAAAAATCACGTTTTCAATTTCGATGTTAGGATTTATTTGATTATTTCAAAATATTCCTATGTTGTGTTTTCATTTATTGCCGTGTTATTTACTCCATATTGTATATGTATTAACGCTTTACTCTAAAATTAGCAGAAACCTTCTCATCAAAACTAATAACTCATTCCAAACCACTCGTACAGAACCCAAATTGATAATCACGTCGCGGGAATCGGACAATATTTGCCATTCCGTGTTTGCCCACGACCCAATAACTCGCCGCGCCGATGTTAATAGCCAATTTACAATATACCTAGCTAAACGGCAAGCACACATTCGAATAGAGACTTTATAATAACTTCATTATGGACGCTTTATGGTTACATGAGAAATGATAGCGTCGTTTTGTCAAGGTAGAGAGGTACCGATAACTTTGTTTTGCTAAAAACATAGTTTCCTTTTAGATACTGTATCGTAGCATGCCTATCAAACGCTCGTTACTACACAAAGGCTTCTGCAGTTAGTGACGATGAGGATCTATTAAAACAGCTTCCTTTATGGACGTCCTCTGTAATAGTTCCGAGAATGTTAGCCTGGTCAACAGAGAGAACTACAACGTTTGCAAATTCGTGGTACTGGACTGACTGATCTTTTGAAATTCAATACTGAATTTTCAATAAGGGTACTTCAACGTTACTGACCGGATCCACAAATAAACGTTAATTTCCGACTACGGGCTAGCGTAGTGGATAATATTTTATTTAAAAATGCAACGCATATGCAAAAGGAAATCGTATAAAAGAACCATGCATTCAGTGAGCACTAATTATTACTTCTGCAAACAAAGCCCCGTTGGGAAACGTTAACTGAAATAAAATTTAAATGATAGCACGATAGAAGCCCAGCTTTATTTTCCATATAATAATTTCTCTTTTAGTTTTTAATTTTAGCCCCTTTTTTATAAAAGCTTATCTTGCTACACCAGCTACATAAACTCAGATGTTGATCAACTAGTAGGTAAGTGGGCCTAACAATAAAATAATATATATATTTCCTTAAAAATGTATTCTCACAGTTACACATATTTATTTCCATCTACTCAAAATATCATCTTCACTACCTAATTAAGCTACATAGCTTATTTAGGCTACTATTTTATAATAAAAGGTATTTATTTATATATGGGCCTGCGTCGCCTGAAATAAATTAATTAATTAGAACTAACAATGAACACTATGGTAACTTGTACACGAATCCAATATGGCCACCTAACCCAATAATAACGAGACATTACATCTGAAATTGCAAATGGCCGCCGACCATCGGACACGCTAATCAGAACAACTGGATCGCAGTGCGCTAACCTGAAATTTAGTTCTGCTAGTTAAACCTCTACTGATGGATCTCGATTCAAAGATTTCTTGCACGTTCTTCTCCATAGGAACCTACTACGCTTTGGAATGGGCAACTAGCTTCATCTTTCTTAATCACCGACTCCTTGACAACTCAAAAGTTCCTGTAAATGGTTTAATTGAAATAAATGCGTTGAGTTTGAGTTTGACAGAGTAGACAATCAATAAGCAAGCGAAAACTTGTAATGGTACCAGTACCAGTTTCTAATAAGAATTTTAAGAAGAGTTTTCAAAATAGTCAAAATGTTTCGATATCAAGGAACTACTGTGCAATGGAAGCAATGCTAAAAGATTTTTTAGTTGAAGTTTATTTTCAAAAATAATTATAAAATTTCAACCAAAGATAAATCTAGAATGGGTTTCGTAGTACCTAAGTACCCGCAGATCGATCAATTGGACTAATTGCACGGAAGTCGAATCTGTCTCGGTATTGTTATATTGAAACCGCTATTACTGCCCACTGCCAATAGAGGGGGAGTCAATAGTAGGATGATTAGAAGCTTGGGATGGAAGCAAATGTCAGGGTTTCAAAGTCCATTAGCTAATAATGACTATTACTTTTGTCGAGTTACTTTTACATGGAACTTCACATTTTTATCTAACACTAAGGCAAATCCTGCACATTTTTACACGATGAAAAAAAACAAAAGATAACTATAAATAGGTAGTCGAAAGAAAGTGCCACAATGATTCTAAATCATGATTCAATAATTAAGAAATAATTGTGGCACATACGAGTAGATCGACAGAAGATTTATTTATAAAATATATACACAAAAGATGAAGTTTGAAGAAAGAAGATTGAGTTTGAATGAATAAGTTGATGCAAATCCAACTGCGAAGCACTGTTTAGAATAAAGCCTCAAAAGTGTAAACTTTAGAATAAAATATTGAAGACACATTGAATAACTATAAATTCTGAAACGTTCCATCTAAATCTAAATGCAGTAGACACACTTGTTAAACACAACGACAAGCGACAAGACATGCTCAAACATGTCATGAATCAGAGAACACCGATCGAGAACAGCGATTGAGAATCTAGTGAACATTTGAAAATGTACTCCATTCCAGTTTGACTTCAATTGGATACGAAGACAGCATGTTTTATTCGGATACTGAAGAGATTTGAATATTATAATGTCCTGTGTATTTTGAAATTCTGATCTTGGAGTGAATATAAATTTCGAGCGCTGCATTCAATGCGCTGAAGATTTAGTAGTAATGCTCTTCTATTTGCTTAATATCGACAGGTTGAATCCTGAAAATACTTATTGTAATTTTATTGTAATCTCCGATAGCTGCGTTTAATTCAATCACGGATTTATAAATCAAGGCCACCATTATTATACTGACGGTTGAGACCCAAAATGTTTCTAGATTTCAAGTATTTTGTGCTGATTTTTAACAGAACAAAACGTTAAAATTCCATTATCGTTAAGTCCACCCAACGCCTAAACAATCTCACGATAAAACTAAATGCGTTCTAAACCTAACAACCCTTTACAAGCTTACGTCCGCATCTTGTATTCAAACAGGTTATAAAAATCCCATCCAATACCACCCGGGTAAACAGAGGCCACTGGCACTTCACATATATTATGGCACTAAAAATTTTAGTGCTACTAAAACTAAGCCCAGTGAAATTACGGCATTAGTGCGACTTGATCCCACTCGATTATTGCTGGACCTAAAAGATTGTTGTTATAGCCATAAAGTAGGATTGATGTGATCGCTTTCAAATGGGGTTTGTGGAACGTGGGAGGATGCGGTCAAAGGTTAATCGCTTCAAGATTTTTGATGTATTGGAATATTGATTACTTTTATCTTTCCAGCAGACGGTAACATTCATAAAATAACATTTATCCGAGTTACAAAATCATTTCAAACGTATTCCGCAGAACCAGCTTCCGACTTCGGTTAGTCCGAAATATTTCATCCATAAATAACTCCAATCACTTAGCCATCACTCGCTTGCAGTTCCAGATATAGCCAATCCTGCAATAGAAAATAGCCAGAATAACACAGTAACCTACATACAAAACGGTAATCCTTCGAAAAGGAATTCTTCTGAGCTCAATTCTCGAGTGCATGCAAATATTTGCTGGAGCGGCGTGGACTGGAACGAAGTTGAAGTGAGGAGTCAAATGCAGGTGTGGAGGAAGCCGGTCGTTATCGAGGTCTCGCGCCAGACGGGGGTGGCTTATGTGGGGTGTGGAGCACACCGGAGTGTAACAAATAAGCTGAATTGACACGTGACCAACGCCTGTTAGGAAAGCAATTCAAATTCTAAGTTACGTCGTTGTTCTATGGCGGCCATCTGCCCGTCTGATCGAAATATCTTTTTTTGATAAAAAAACGCAAAGATTTTGAATATGAACGTGGTTTTTGTTTTCGGAGAAAATCAAAATCCTGCATCTTGTCTTCAATCTTCGTATTAAAATCCTACTGCAAATCATACTCGGATAACTACAAAAACACAGTAGATCGCCAAATCATAACTTATTCGAGTACTGTTTTAATCAAAATCAATATCATGAACCATATCAAGCCTCATTAATTGCAATTCGTGTTTGATTTGGCATGTAACGATCGTAACATATCGCAGTCGCATCTAATATAGATAAATTGACGTAATTATGATCTTATCATACACCATCCATAACATTTAGTTGGAAACTAATAGTAGTAGAGAGGCCATATTTTGTTAAATGTTTGGAACATTTTCATTGGAATATTGTTAATTTGTTATTGAATTTTTCTGTGTGTGCGTTTTATTGTGTCATTTTGGTTATTTACTACCAATATGGACTGCTCATGTCTTGTATACTTATCAAACCTTTTAAAAATGACTCTTAATGCAAAGTTGGTTCCCTGGACTTACCATAAGATATTTTTCAATTTCATACACATACATAACAGCTGTAATCCCGAAGAGGCAGAAGTGTTATGTTGTATGTTCCATGGAATAGAGGGCAAGCCTGTAGTCATCGAACAGGCACAAATCTAAACTCCTAACAGTGCTACAGAAATTCCCGATGGATTAAATGATAAATGATTTAATTTCTTTAAGGGTGCATTTACTGTATTATAGATAACTAACTATTTACACTAGATACTAAATTAAATGACTAACTAACTTACTATAAAAATAAATACAAAAACAAAGGACACTTAGGCGTCGAAGAACTCGTCCGCATCGCTGACATCCGGAAACGGGCCCAGAAGACTGGCAGCATTGACATCTTGGAAGGCAATACTAATTCTTTGGCCAAAGAACGCCCCAGCCCTCTGGTCACGTGAAGTGTCCACCAGTCGGGGCCCCGATGTGGGCGCGTTCACTGCGGCGGCGAGCCGCCCACTACCTGAACGCGCCCCAGAAGGTGGTAGCCGTAAGGATCATCCGGGGCTACCGCACGATCTCTGGCGAGGCGGCAAGCCTCATTGCCGGACTGCCGCCATGGGATCTGGAGGCGATAGTCCTCGCGCGCCTGTATGAGTGGCGCGCGGAGGCACTACGCCGGGGGGAAGTTCCGCTTCCGCGGCAAATTGCTGCGGAGCGGCTCAAAGCATTAGGTAGGTTTGCACAAACACTTTTACACGTCAATCATATTTTGTTTAAACTAGATGAGGTTGGCGTTTCCTATCTGACTACTCTGAGAAGAAATGCCGAAACAAACTCAGAGGTCACAGTCATTGACATAGATATCCGTGGTCATTGACAAGATTATATCAGGACTTTAAAATATAAAGTCCAGATATAATCTTGGTCACATCATGTGAAGACCATGTAGCAATCTACATGGTCTTCAAACACCAATGTGTTTGAAATGGCCTTTTGAGAAAAGAACCACACATTTGTCAGTAATCGTGCAGCTCAACTCAGTCAGAACTTGAGGAAATTGTAATACGAATATTTGTACGCCGTAAACACCATGACATAGCGTTCACTTTATTACGATTAACATCTGTACTTTTTGTTTAATTTTTATTGCACAAATAAAAATATTTTAGTTTGAAAAACCCTTTGCCCGACCCAGGGTCTCATGCTCAGCAGTAGCGTTTGCGACCACTAGATTGAAAGACCAACGAGATTAAAAGAAAGAAAGAAAACAGATTTATTTAGCACAGACTAAAAGACACACAATACACCAGATACATACATCAGATAAAAATATAGAAAAGATCAAATAAAAAGTGTAAAGTCCGCTGTAAGAAATTAGCAGGAAAGTGGGCCTCACCGCTGCGTCAAAAAGGCCAGACAACTAGTGCCTGACGCTGGTTTTCAACTGGACCTGAACCTGGACCAGATTGAGACCGTTCTCCAGTTTCTTGATAAGTTAGTAAAAGAGCAATCAGCCTATAACATAGAAAATAGCAAACTTGATTATCTAGTGATTGCAGATAAACGAAGTTACAAAAATAAGAACATTTATAAGATATATTTTTTTGGGTAGTTACACTACAGTGTGACAGGCTCCCTAGTTGCGTGCATAGGATCCTTATGTATATCGTAAGGTGGTTCAGGAACACATTCGGTTGATAGTAAATTCCTAAGAAAAGCCTTTTTATGTGGTAGTTAAAATAAAAGCTGCTGCATCATGAGCCTTCCGTGTTCCTTTTAACTTCCTCATAATAATAACTAGGGTTTTGTGGACTCTTTATGGGGCCTTTTATTTATTTTTAAATTCAGTTTGTTTCTCGTTTTAGATGAGGACTGTTTTAAAAGTAGAGTACTCTGGAATATTTGATACACTTTTGTGCTTTGTAGTTTAACACCACTTGAGTTCATCAATGCTTGGTTTTCTGTAAACAAAAACGGATCATTTTGCTTACCAATTGTATTTTTTTTATTGCCAAACTGGGCATATTCATAGATTCGTAAGTAAATTTTTACTGTGATAGCTATTTCCGTATAGGAGGGTCTACTATGCAAAGCTATGAGGTCTTTGCTTCATTATGTTTAAAGATAAGATACAAGAGAGTCTAAATTTTAACCAATAACAGTCGTAAATTATAGGAGTCGGTCATTAGCTAACCTTGCCTTAGTAATAAATTTCTTTCCGCAAAACTTTCCGAAAAGTATTTGATTGATACTATCAACTCAATAATAATTATAAACATTATATAATATTATAAAACAAGTCCTGCCTGCCGCGTCTGTCTGTCTGAACGCGATAAACTCAAAAATTACCGAACGGATTTTCATACGGTATTCAACAATGGAGTATGGAATGGCTTAGGTGTACAATTCATTAACGTTTTGTGTAAACTGGCTGAAATATGACGATGATTGTTGAAGATGTAAGAAAAAATCACGCCAACTGGGAGCTTTACTGGCGTGCGCCGCGTAAACTAAAGAGTTCTAAGAAATCAATGTATTACGAAATTAATACATTATATACCTGGATTAACAAATAGGGTCCTTTTAATCTTTCCCGTCAGTATGTTCCCTTGGGATATATTTCAACATACACGCAGGCCGAAGCCGCAGGCAAAAGCTAGCAATTACTGAAATTTAGGTAGGTAATACTAAATAAATCACAAAACGACATTCATTATTATACCTGGTATTAAATAAAACATTAATAAAACATCTCAGATACAGGAACTGCGTACCGCCATTCTGAATTAAAACAAAAACCTCTTTGAGTTGTAAACTGAATTATACTTTCTGTTATTGCAACAATACGAGTGGAAGTCTTGGAATACGGAGGATAAGACATGCATAATCTTGGTTTAAATTTTTTTAATGGTAAACGATATCAACCAGTCTTACCAAGGGGTATCGTGTTACCCAGTAACTGGGTTGTGGAGGTCTGATAGGCCGTCGCTCCATGTATATAAAATACTGGTATTCAGCTACATCCGGTTAGACTGAAAGCCGACCCTAACATAGTTGGGAAAAAGTTAGGAACCTAGATTGATTGGTAAACGACATCAATAAACAATTTTTTCACTAACCTGCTATTTACTTGTTGCATTCTACATCCTCAATTTGTGTTTTGATAATATTGAACTTAGGTCGAGTCTTTGAGCTGAAGTAATTTCAACATTTGAAGTGATAGAGCTTAATTATTATTTGATACAATGTAGAAAAACTCTGAATAATTAATTTATCAGAATACAGCATACTTTCTTCGGTTTCAGCAAAAATCTTTGAAATACATCTTTATTAAGAAAAGATGGCAAAATCCCTCGTGGCATATCCTCTTATTTCTTAAGTCCACACCAAGAACAAACTCGTAGTCAAGTTCTCGAGGTAAGTAAAATTACTTTCTTACCTACCCTTCGCAGGCACTTCCGACTTGTCCTGCAGCATTGAAACTTGGCTGCTAGTTCGAATTAAAAGGGTATCAGATGCTTTACTTGACTGAGCTGTACTGGAGTGGATTAGTTACTTGGAACTCATTTTAAGTTGAGTTGAGTGGAAATCCTAATTTAGTGAGACATGGTGGCACTGTTTACAGTTAAAAGAATGAATAGTAAAAAGAAAAGCTACCAAAATAAATCTTCTAATAAATCAAAAGTACTGGCATACACGATTGAAATCCTTTTGCAATTTTAAAACACTTCCCGTGATATTTCACAGGAGACATATCGTTTTACTTCAGTGTTCGATAAACAGGCGGTGGACACAGAACGATTTATTGGCGCCACCTCGTAACGGAGCCGGCCGTCGAATACTGCTGTATTTTATTTCACAGATTTACTTCAAAGCACTTATTCAAGAGGGAAATATAACTAGTGTCAGGTTTCAAGGAGTTGGTACCGTTGAATCTTTGAATTATTGTGATATTTAATATCTAGTAGATAAGCAATATAAGTACCTACCTAGCTATAAGTTAGATGCTGCTGCTGACGTTTACTTGCTGCACCCTAACGGTTGTGTACTCCTTTAAAGTTTTAGTCTAGACTGTAACTGTGTGTGCATCGTGCAAATAAAAAAAATATCTTGCTTATTTGTTACCCACGACCCCACGACGGAAAGGGAAGGTATGAGTTCAGGGTGAAAAATTATTTGGGCTAAAACGAATGTTTGCCGTTTATCTCCAAAACGGTTTGTCCGATTTAAATACGGCTTTCTGTTTTCAAAATAAAAAATCTGCCAGAGGCTGCCAATCCATGCCCCAAAATGAAGTAAAGTTTTGCAATTTTATAAGTTTGTGACTAATTGAAATTGCGTTAGGTAAGTAAATAAATGTAGACTCTAATTGATGACACCTAATAGCTTTTCTATACTAATATTATATTTTAATTGAAATCGGGACCAGAAATAGCAGCGGCAGCCCCCAAAGGATTTTTTATTTTTATCTTTCGTTACTTATTTCCATTATGTTGGGGGTTTTCCAAAATTTTATTACTTAAATCTTTTTTTCCATTACAATGTTTACATCCGTCGTGGGTTTAAAAACATATAATATAATTATTGTTTTTATGTATCCATTTGAAAGGAAATACCTAAGCGATTTTAACGATCTTTTACATAACGTTTATCTCGAATGTCTTTATGAAATCTATAAACTTTACTTAGCACGTACTTTGGCTAAGCGTTATTCCTGTCACTCTCAAACTACAAGTGCAAGATAGAGACGGGAAAATGTCTTTAAAAGCACGAGCATCGATGTAAGAGCTTTACAACCGTAACAGAGTTAAGAATAAACTGTGACAAAACGTATATTCTGGTGTCTACAAATAGACGTTTATAAAAATATAGTCTAGAGCCACAACGTAGGTATATCATGCATACAAAGGATATTGCGTTAAAAAATACATCACAGTGTCAGGATAGGAGCTAAACTAAGTTACAGTTTTATCTCTTTGAGCGAACATCAATAAAAAATAGCTGTACGGGCGTACGGCTAGTAATGGGAATTTCACACAAAGGAGGTCCGTAACAGAATAGGTTATAAATCTAAAGAGACGGGATATTAAGCATTTTTTTTCCAATCACGGTGCCGGGATGGTACGAGCAAAAACGTTGCTTTAATACTAATTTTAGCTTGAAAGATGAATAGCGTAGCGAGTTTCTGCTTCGTTTTTGTTGAAGTTAATCGATTTAAAGTTTATCGATTGTGTGATGAGTTCAATGTTTCGTTATTTGCAATGTTGAGAGGCACACAACTTAGTTCATTCTAAAACACAAATAATAGGAGTGCGATCAATGAATCCTCAAGTAATCCGTAGCCGTACTCTTATTTGTTGAAAAAATAGGTAGGTACACTAAAACTTATTCAATTATTTCAATCAATCTACTCAGCCTATCACAGTCCACTGCTGGACAAAGGCCTCTTCCATGCTGCGCCGCTAGCCGCAGCTAGTCTGTCCCATCCCAGCCACCTTTTTAATTTCGTCCGTCCATCTAGCTGGGGGGCGTCCCACACTACGCGGTCTCCGCTCCACGCCAGCTCCAACGGCCATCGGTCCTTCGACAAACATCAAACGGCCACTGCCACTGCAGCTTGCTACCTCTGCAAGCTGTATCGGTAACTCTGCTTCTTTTCCGGATAACTTTGTTCATTACTTACTCAGTAATGATATTCAAGTGTACCTGTAACCATTTCCCAGGCTATAAAACATCTTCACAATCAAACACGAAATTATTAAGAAAGTCATAAAAGTCCCCTTACATTGCTTTAGCATCAATCGCTCATTACCATTTCCAAATAATGTAAGCAATCATTGAATGAGAAGTCTCGTTGCCGATTGGTGCATAAACATGGAGGTTACGAGGCTGTAAACATTTTACAGGTAATGACAACCTTCGCTGCGGGTTGAGCGCTCCATCAAATTGAAGACGGTATTAAATGCTTTGTGGAGTTGTTAAAACTCTGAGTTCTATACTTACTGAGTTTTAGACGTGAACTTTTTTTATTGGGTTTGTTTATTCCAGTTGTTTATTCGTTAGTGAGTCATTAAGAAAGTAAAGGGAATATTCTTATCACACTCATGAAAAGATAGGTGCATCGTCTTCACATAAATGATTATCTAATGAATGTAAACGTAATATTAGTACTTATGCACTAAGGCAGCCCGTTTTCTTGTAAATGATATTCCAAAGCGCTTTTAGAATGGTCTAAGTATTTGAAATAAACGTCATTGTCATTTGACGTTTGATGCAGCCTTTCGAAATAAGCTTTTGGGATAGGTGCATGGTTTTAGTAAAAGCTATCTTCTGACACGATATTTAGGCCTCGGAAAATAGTTTATTGGTTCTTATCGTGCCTATTGATAGCGCCACTGCTCTAACGAAAATAAAATTAGACTCCTGACTCAATACTAAACTCACCAGAATAACTAATTCAATAAATAAACAAGCCAGAATAGAGAAAGCCAAACAACTTTTAGATTGAAATGGAAGCAACTTGCAAACGTTCATTAAACTAGTTCATCGGCTGAAACACTTACGGCTGGATTCTATAGCAACACAATGGACATTGAAGCGCTTTCTATCTGCTATCTTGCGAGCCTCTTTTGAGAGCGTTAGGAACGTTAGAAAATACGTATCGACAGTCGATAGAAAGTCTATTTTTTAACAGACTACAAAAAAGGAGGAGGTTTTTTACTGGTCCAATATTATATAAATATACGAGTCACGGCCAGGGGATACGATCTGGTGAAATGTGAACCCACTTTTGAACTGTGAACCTACTGGAACTGCTACGCGGCTGCTACGACGTAGCTGAAGTCATCCTACGCGCTACGCCGTAGTCGATCTCTGCAAAAAATATTTAGATCGTTTATCTGAATTTCACTGAATAGTTACGCGTCTTTGCATCAATATTTTTTATTGCTTGTAAAGTGAATATAAAATAAATAACAGGAATTTTAGTAGACGTAAACTTATTCATCAAATATCACTTTGCTCACTTGTTGTGTGTATTAGTCAAAGTTTAGTAGTACAGACGCCAGCACATCAAGCTATCTGAAACTGTCAAATTTTTCCAATCAACTTTGCTTTACCGATTAAGTTGAAAAACTATTAAAGAAATTTTACAGATTGTAGTAGCTTGATATACTTAGTAGTCTTTATTGTAGCATAGTAGTAAAACGTTTGTCAAAGTTTTGACAAGATCGATCGGCTCTACCTTCTGTAAATAATAGTAGCTTGTAAATCATTTTCGTCCATCAACAAACGTGATCGCCCCGTGGTAAACGCCTCGCCACTCATGCTTGAGGTTGTGCGTTCATTGCCCGGCAAGTGCAATGTGACTTTCTGAGTTTATCTTGGACATTAATGACATCGGTGATGGAACAAATATCGTGAGGAAACCAGCTCGGCGGGGTAATTGCGTAACACACGTTAGTATGATTTTGACAATTCCACAAAATTTATTGCGTTATTTACGTTGTTGAGAAGATTTTTTTTTTAAATATCCTTCAGATTGTGCTTGAAAGTATGCTAAGGAGAAATTTATCAAATAATCTGGTGTTATTTATCGACAATAATTTTTTGTCCAACGTACCATCCCTACCAGCCGAGACTATTGTCCGAACATTACAATGAGTCACGAGCGTGTGTAGCGTGCCTTATTTATAATTAAATACCGTTTGTCTGACAACATGTCGGCCATTTTGAATACTATGAATGGAACTGAATAGAACAGCCTACTTTGTTTTATGAATGGAAGACCTCTGAGATTTTATTTTGAAGGATCTTAGAGGCTAGAAAGATTTCTTATAAGACTGATTATTATATTTTTTAGATGAGTGTCTATAGAAAGCAGAGTCAAAGAAAAATGTCTTAATATAAAAGTTTAGGTTTGATGAAATATTTTACATCACTTTATATTGAATTTGTAAAATGCTTTTTCTTATTTTTTTTTTTATTTCATACTTATAAGTCTTGAAGTTCTAGTTTTACATGATTACAATTAGACCTCTTCTTGCTCTTTCCTAATATTTAACGTTTCCATTTCCCCAAGTTTAACCAGTAATAAAATTACTTATATAATTTCTTTTACAAACCAATCCAACCTTACCTCCTTAATCCCAACTTACTCAAAACAAAATTGAGCAACATAATTACAATAGGCTGGTTTACCGCAAGAGTAAGTTTCCCGTCAGTCTTCATGATTACTGACGTAGGTACTTAGTTTTCTCTTCTGGACCGACGTGTTGCAGTCAATTTATGTAAATGATTCTCTGAGGAAGTTGTTAAAAACACGACTGGGGAAGAAGGGAGGCGAGTTTTTATAAGTGGGCTTATTTGTTTTTGTGATGTTTTTTGTTTCGTGGATTTTAGAGTTCAGGATGGACTTTAAATGACCCGTTTACACCACAAATGACTGAAAACATTCATTTCATTCGAACGTTTTGTCTCTGTCAGTTACTAGGCGATTTGTGGTGCAAATGTGCCTCTTTTAAACCATGAAAAATAATAAATTTACTATCATAGCTAATATTGACATAGCCTTCCATTATTCATTTTATATATTTTTTCCTTGAGTTTTACTTCGTGACACATTTATATTCTGTACAGCGTGGAGTTTGGAAGTTGGCGGTGTGATACCCCCGTGCTTCGGAAAGAATGTTAAGCCGTTAGTCCTGCGCCTGATCTCTCCCCGGTCGTGTCAGATTGTCGTACCATCGGAATATACTACTATAACTACAAAGGAAGAGCAAAGGAAGAGAGAGCGCACCTGTGTCTGCTCACATACTTTTGCACTATAATATCTTCCGCGCCGAAGGCCAATCTCCGTTGAGATTAGCCGCCATAGCTGAAAAATGACCGTGAGGATTACACATCCTGTACAAAAATAAAATGGATGCTTCTTACTTCTTAAAGTGTTTTCCAGTGCATTTTGCTGTAAACATAACTTTTGAACATCTTCCGTGGCCCACTTGGAAATCTCTGAACCGTCTCCGGACACAAGTGGGAAGATGTAAGTCCAACCTGGTAAAATGGGGCTACCTTGACGCAACGGCAGAAGGGTGTGATTGCGGAGCTATGTCACAAACCATGCTCCACCTCCTATCCTGCCCTCTGTGTCCCAAAACATGCAGTCAAAGTGACCTCTGCGCTGCCATCGACAACGCCGTGGAAGTGGCAAAGTTTTGGGAAAACAAGATTTAAAATACAGTCGTGCCAGCGACACGAAGAAGAAGAACACCTACTTTATGATTTTAATTAGCAAGAACAAGAGATCTGAATGCAGTTGTGACTAAAACTTAGTGCTGTAAGTCAGCTGGGAGTAGTTGTTGCCAACGAATGTTAATGAATATTGATGTTTGGGATGCTGTCTTGGTGGTGGTAGACATGCGTTGTAGTTTGGAATAGCGGAACCGACAGCAGCGCCTTCAGTAAAACAAATCAAGTATTTTACTTCCAGTTAATACAACCAAGACCATCGTTTCGTTTTATATGGATATCCAATCAGCATTATTAAAACTAATATAATTATTATCATGTAATTTTACATCATCCAAAATATCAAAAGTCAGACAAAGTCAAAAGGAATCGCAAACGCGGAATATCTGCGATGATCCTGCGTAGAAAAACAAGCTTAGGATAATAACGTTGAAGAATAGAGAAATACAAGATGGAAACTGCAAACTTATTACCCCGCTTTTCGCTCCGCCTGTCACCAAGTCTCAACTTTACAGTTTCTGTTATCTTACGGAAGCGTAACGCCGCTTTCCTCTGTGAGTATCCAAATGTTTATCGCAATGGAATGGCCCTGTGCTTCCAGAAATTATGTGATGCTAGTACAATTATTATTTAGGATTTACATCCATAGGTACTGAACGTGGAAGGCAGAATTGTAAATATTGTCAAAAAGACATGCAACATGGTTGGTTGGTCAACGATTGGTTAAAAGAAAGATCATCGAAGATTTCATAAGATTTTTTTTTTCGAAGAATATTATATTCTATTCTATTTCATTGAAAAACAAAAACTCCTCTGATTAGTTCTCAATTTCATTATTGCAATAAGTCTTTGTTTAAAAAGTAGGTAGATACTTCCAGAACAAGGTAATTATAATCAATGTCCATCCTTATTCTAAACAGTCGGAAACTGACATATTCTTTAAAAACATATATTTTCACACCTTTTTGGCAGATAAATGTCTCGGCACCCGGTTCCGACTTACTGGAACCTCAACTGTCCCTGGCAAGCATCACAAGATACAAGACTCAGCCCACTATTGACCTCCGGTCTTCGGAAGGGAGTGATGTGGCGACAACTACAACGCAACATTCGAACTACGCATCACACTGACGTTGCGCAATATTCTGCAGGCAGAGTTTACCGCGCAACTAGCATATATACCACGTCAGGATCCTCCCTTTTCTGTAGAGAATGAGTGAACTATACCTACATCGTGTCACTCATACTTCTCTGTATTTCATAACCTATGTACAGCTACAATCTCAGTTATATTTCACCAAAGTTTTCATTTAGACCGCCATTATCATTCAATGATTTTTCATACTCATGCTAGTCTATTTTTAGCTCCTATACAAATACATCGTGTACTGTCGACGTCGGTCCTTACAAAGTCGCCCCCAAGTCATTACAGAATTCAATTTGTATCGAGCCCAGCTTTGTGAAGACCGTTCAGTTCAGTCGAATGACTTGCGCTTTGCACTTTTTAAATACATTGTCGGTACGAGAATGGATCCTTTTTACGTGTTCTGAATAGGTATGAACAGTACTTACTTGAAGGCAAATGGAATGATAATATTGTAAGTTAAATTCTGGTGTAATTTGAAGGAAATCCAATTAAGAATGAAGTAGCAGAGTTCCAGTCATTCTAGTAGCTATGAACATTTTTAAACACGTGTTTATTTTATCAGAATGATGAAATATTTTATCCGTGAGATCGTGTTAGACTTTCAGTCTAATAACAATTTGAAACGACAGATCTCAAATTCTTTATGATTGCAATACTACTATATGAATATATTATCTCAATATTTGAACTGTCACCACACCTCGTCCGTCATGGCTATAAGATATTTATTCCATAAAATACGAAGCCTTAAAATATTAACAATGTCTATACCTTCTCAGTCGCTCAGCCGAGCCACTTTCGTACATTGCTATAATATACCAAATACTTAAGTAATTTAATTTCAATACTCGTTCGGGCCCAACGTCGTTACCGAACCATCCCTAACAGCATACTAAAACCTAAAAACAGAATTTTATTTGGGCAACTAGGCCAAGTACGTCGAAGCCATTAATTCGGAGGGTGCACCTAAATATTAAGTACATGGAGTATAAATATTAAATGGAAAAAGTCTAGTGGCGTTCGGTCAGTAAATTGGCTTTATTGGACGAAATACGTAAAAGGAAATAGCGGTGTTGGAAGCGCAGCGCTGTGGCACACTGAATGCTATAAGCCGTATTGGGTAACTGGACTAAGGACTTTCTATACATACTTGAGAATTGTAGAATGGTTCGTGTTCATCGTGGTAGAGACATCTAGAAGTTTAACCGAGCTACGTTTAGTAACCTTCACCCATTTTATTTGAAGCAACTGTAGTAGTCCGACCTTATCTATTTTAAGAAACCAGACTCTTTATCTAAAAATGTGCTACCAGTTACTTATTCTGTTTCTTTTTTTTAAAGCTTTATTCCTTTATTTTAGACTAGATGGTTTCTTTTCCAGAAACATATTAAAAATAAGTTGCAGTTTAAAACATCTTAATTATATTACTCAGAGCTAACTTCTTGATCATAAAAAAGCACACTATTCGAATAATCAATTGAAACTTCTTACAACTTATAACAAGCCAACAAACTGATAGCTGTAACATCAACATAATTGTTACCTATCTTCAGAAACTTTATCACATTGAGAAGTAATTTCTCATCAGTAACAGCTTTTTTGATCTCGACTCTTTCTAGATCAGTAAGACTAATCCCATGCAAACTTTTCTCAATACCAGAATAACTTACTAAAGACTTCTTTGCTACAATAATATTATTATGCTCTTGGAAATTGTCTCTAGCTGTTAATTCAACAGATGCTCTTCAAAATTGAGTAATCCCGATCTTAAGGCCACTATTTACAATTGCCATCAACAAATCCTACCAAAAGATGAAATTGATCTAAAAATTGTAACGACAGCGATATCGATTAAAGGAAGGAAGTCAAGACGTTCAACTCAGTTCCATAATGAATTCAGTAGCCATTTCACGTTCTCCAAAACTTTTTATCACGCCGTTCCTTTTTACTGTCGCAGAAGGAATGGCCGATTCCGATCCTCTTATTGACAACGCTTATTCTGCGGGTAATTTATGTATTGTTATTGGAGGGGTAGAGCTGTCAATGATTATGCGCAATTTGTAACCGTTTGAGACTCGCTGCTTCGGCTCCTTCGAGTTCAGATTCAATTGAATATGTATTTCCAATACGCTGTTTCAAGGATAATGGATGCTGTAGAGTAGACGATGCTGTTAACTCTTCTGTTTAGCATATATTTATTTTGTTGGCTTTCTTTTATTTTTGTAATTTTATCTTAATTTATTTTGTGATTTGAGTTCTCAACAACAGGACATGGGACTCTCCAAAACTCTTACACTGGTTTAAAAAAAAATCCATAAGTCTTCCTTTATCTTTCTGCTTCCTTAACTTTTTTTATTATTACCTCCATTATTCACATAATATCCCTATCAAAAGCTTCCCTAGTAAAGCCTCCATTAAGAGCCTCGAGAAAAAAAATTAAACCAAGGACACCAACAGGAAAATGAGAGCAGAGATTTAAACGCAGGAAGTTAATTTAAATACACAAGTAGATAAACTTCACATCACCAGCAAAAAACAGTTCTCCAAATCCTATCTCTCAGTACACTGCAAAGTTTACCTAGCTCGGATGATCCAGTTATGCCGCCCAATTATTTTAAAATCGGCCCAAAAGCGGTGCGCGCGGCCCGCACCGGCCACCTCTAATGGAATAACCTGCCGGCCGGAGCCGGAGGCCACTTTAGTGCCCACGATGTGCTTAGTCAGTTAGAATTTAAGTAAGAAGGTCGAATGATACTGCTGAATATTTTAAAAGAGGTGGTTTGGGAGATAATTTACGAAAGTGATCGAGAAAGAAACTGTGGCTCGCATTAGTAAAAAAATCACATCTTCCTATGAATACCTACGCCTGCTTTACTCTAAAAAGAATGTTAGTGAAAGTTAATTTCTTATAAAATCTCTTAGAAGAAATCATTGAATTCAAAGTATGCCAGCAAAGCTATTCACAACCACTCGATACGCTTCCGTACCGTATCGAACATCAACCAATGTTATCGTAGGAGTCCTCTAAACGATGTTCACAAGTCCTAAACCCGAAAATTTTGTCAGTTTAAATCAAATAGACGACCGCTAATCTTCCGACAGCTGTTTGCAGTCCAAGGGAAATCAGGTTAACGAAATATAATCTCATTTTCGATACGATAGCCTGTCGGATGTTTGTGAATAGCTATGCAGATCTGATTAGTAGTATGCATGTAATAGTCAACTGAAAACATTCTAACGTAAGCTAATAAAATAACTATGTTCAACAAACCATGGTTTATTTATAAACATTGCTTAAAGACAACATTGATTAGCGACTGTTTAAGCATACACTTATAACGTTTGAACGCCAGTTATCTTTATTCATCGTCATCATCATTACCTAGCTATCATGACTGGCTATAAAAGTCTTGTAGTGTAAACGTACATGCTTCGTTGGCTACCCACCGAAAAGGTGCGATTTCCATGAAATGCGAAATTGATTTAGTAGATGGAGAACCGATGAGAATTAATTTCGTTTCTGTTTCACTTCTAGAGGCAATCATGCAAGACTGAATACAGTACAGTCAACAGCAAAAGTATATGATCAAAATCAAAAATTCAATACTAATGAACGGAGTTCGCGTCAGAACTGTGTGGCGTCGAAGTACTACTACTTAGAATACTTTTGAATCTTCGTTCATTAGTATTGAATTTCTGACTTTGATCATCTACTTTTGCTGTTGACTGTACCTAACCTAGATAGTTTTAACGATACTAGGAAAACATACGAAATCCTTCGTCTCTCTGCTGAAAGTAGGTGCACACGAAAGCTTACGGAGAGCTACAAATCCAAATTATCGTTAAATGGAATCTTTTATCCTTTAACTTCCTTTATCCTTTACAAAAGCTGTCCCAAAATGAATTCTCTTGTGCTGCAAGTCGTATTTTGTCTAAACACTTACAAAGTGCTGATAAAGTGAACTAAAGTACATAAATACAAATATTTTATGGATGAATTTCATGAGAGCAATCTATTGGCACGGACTTTTGAACCTTTGAACCAATATGCAATAATACGAGTAAGAATAATTTAATATACCTATTAATACTACTAGACCTTATGCATCGAGAAATCTTTCGATAGGCCTACCTACCTACAGTGAAGCAAAACAATTAAGGGAAACGCGCAACATCCTGACCTTAAAAGTAAGCAAGGAAGTTAATGAAAAGTTTGTACAAACGATTAATTAATAAAAACCTTTATAAAATATGAACCAAAGCCATCAAAGAGTTTTTCATATTCAAAGTTCGTTTTTATGGGAGCCGTCTTGAATTATTTTATTAAAATTCGGCTTAGACTTGGTTCATAAAAGTGCCACTTCGTAGGCCTCTCGGACCGAGGTACTTTGGCAAAATTTACATTTATATTGCGAAGGTATCTTATGTTTAAGCTTGTTAAAACTTAAGGGTCCGTTCAGAGTTTTCTTGAAGAGATTGGTGATCCATACTGTATCATGATTTACTGGTTACCTACTAATAGAACTTAGCAAGAAAGAAAATGTCAGACGTGTAGCCAGTGCAGGCGGGGCATATTACCTACTCGGAGAAGTAATGAACGATTGGGCCCTAAATTTCTGAAATGCTGACAGTTTACCGGAAGGCACAGCGTGGGAAGGCCCCCATGCTATGCCATCCGGTAAACTGTCAGCACTGCACAACCAGCCAATATATTCTGTAAAAACTTAGGTGAAGTGAGCTTGAAGGGAGCAGTCAATCAATCAAAGTGGAAAGACAGTTTACCTTTGTTTTAACAGGGAAATTTATACAGAATCTAGCAGTGGTGCCGCAGTGGGTGAGCAGTGGTGGCCCAGTGGGCGAGCAGTGATGGCCCAGTGGGCGAGCAGTGGTGCCCCAGCGGTTAGCAGTGGTGCCCCAGTAGGTGAGCAGTGGTAAGCAGTGGTGCCCTAGTGGGTGAGCAGTGAAGCCCCAGTGGGTGAGCAGTGACGGCCCAGTGGGTGAGCAGTGGTGCCTTAGTGGGTGAGCAGTGTGCCCCAATGGGTGAGCAGTTACGGCCCAGTGGGTGAGCAGTGGTGCCTTAGTGGGTGAGCAGTGTGCCCCAGTGGGTGAGCAGTTACGGCCCAGTGGATGAGCAGTGACGGTCCAGTGGGTGAGCAGTGGTGCCCCAGTGGGTCAGCAGTGGTGGCCCAGTGGGTGAGCAGGGGTGCCTCAGTGGGTGAGAAGTGCAGTGCCCCAGTGGGTGAGCATTGGTTCCCCAATGCTTACCCACTGGGGTGGTGGTAAATTGGTTCGAACCTACACAGACGCTTAAGTTTGTGTAAATTATTTCATCACCACTGCTCTTAAAACGGTGAAGGATAACATGGCGAGGAAATCGGTATGTTCTAGAATCCAAAATTCGAAGACATGTGACATCTACCAACCCGCACTGGGCCCGCGAGGTAGATTGAGGCCCGTGTCCCAGCTGTGGGAACATTATAGGTATACTGATTATGCATAAGCTAGCTCGTGAAGGTCGCGCCGTGAATCCGCTGGATACGAGGAGCACAGGGCCGGTCGCTGGGGCGATGCTTAGAGCCGGCCTATATCAATGACTGAATGATGAAGTTCTATTTAGACTTAAAAACCGATTGAAAAAAAAAACCATTAAAATATTTCGAATGGCTAGACGTACCTAAATAACACCATTACAAAAGAAATTGAATTGACGACGTGCCATTCAATGTTTTTTGGAGGGGCCGATAGGTATTTAGAATACCAATTCCTACCTACTTAAATATTCATCGATCAATAGTCTGTACACGACCAGCTCTTAGCAAAGGAGAGTGGCAAATAGTCCAAGAAAACGTGAGGGCGGAAAATTATTACTTCAAAAAAATATAGGTACCTACCTACCTACATAACACTGAGGTAAAAAAAGGTCAATATTTCGACGAAAAGCAATTTTGTTCTGATTGCCTCCTAGGTAATGAACACAATAACGAATCTTCTCAATGCCTGTTTCTGAAGGCGATACGTCTGTCGAAATGGATTTGATTTGCAATTATTATAAACCCTGAGGGTTCTTTCACGTCCCGAGGGCCTGCAAATGCCATATTATGTAAAAACTATGGTATCAGCTCATGAATATTGTTGCGAATCGAACTCGTTACAGTGCAGCATATCACCTTCTTTCGGAACATTAATTGTATTCTAAATTCTAGTAGGCCTGTCAGGTTTGACAGCTGATGCATTTCACTTTTGGATTTTGCGATTGTATGTGAAAATAAACTGTGGTAACCTACCAGCGCGTTTTAGTTACATTATATTGTAGTCTTCGGTTACAATCAGTAATATTTTGGTCCTTCTCCCACGTACCATGGTCTATAACACACGTTCTAAAAATCGAAATAGTGAACCACCACCAGGAGCTTCGAATGGAGTCGCCGGCCCTAGCGGAAATGACAATGGAAGCACAGCCCACCCGTCGGAGGCCCACCAAGCGCCGCCCGTCAATATTAATAGCAGCGTGCCCCCGACAGCTGATGAACCTAACTCAAAGTCTGTATATTTCCCCCACCTATTAGAGGCCCACCAAGCACCGCATGTCCATGACAGCAGTGTACCCTCAGGTAGCCGTGACTCCCCTCCACAACACCCACACGACACACCTAAGTCGGTCACCACACGATCGCTAGGGTCTACACGATCCTCGAATACCATAAAAGCGAGAAAACTCGCCGCTGAAGCACTACATGCACGTCAGCTTTGCGACATCACAGCCCGACAACACAACCAACAAGCCGATATGGCAGCCCAACAAGCCGAACTTGAACGTAAAGCGGCTAACCTACACTTTCAGGCTGAACTTGCCGCTATCGACGCAGAAAGCGTAAGAGGTAGCGTAAGTAGAGGCAGTGTAAGAAGCAACGATCATAATAATGACCACGCTAGTGCGCGAACAGACAACATCAGTCGTTGGCTTAACGATTTACAACGAAACATCGTCCCAAAAACCACGACGGGAGGTAAAGTACCTCCCGCCGCATCAAATACAGCACGCCATCAAGCTTACACAATGGCATACAACGAAATGCTCAACGTTCCTTTTGGTTCAGGCCCAGGTCGATACGTACACCCCACTATATTGAATGCCACGCACCGTGAGACCTACGCGCCTAATCAAAATCCAACTGACGTTTCCGCAACTAAAATATCTAATAATTTCCAGCCACCTGATGGAGCTACCGTCAGCGGCGGACACAACAATCTTCTCGGTATTTTTGAAGCAATGGCTAACAAGCCCAAGAAGTCTGACATCAAACTGCCAGTATTTGACGGAAAATCTGCCACGGATTGGCTTGGTTTCAAGCGCATTTTTATCGATACACAGGCATCATTCACTACAGTGGAAAATTTAGCCCGCATTAGTTCATCCTTACGTGGCGCCGCTCGTGAAGCTGTTTACATCCTACTGGTGTCAGCGAACGACCCTATGGAGGTTATAGATGCCCTCGAGATGCGTTTTGGTCGTCCCGAAAAAATTGTGATGCAGGAGATCAACGCTGTACGAGCTTTACCTAAAGTTGGTGCAGAAGGTAAAGATTTGGTTAATTTTACTTGCCGTGTGAAAAACTGCATTGGCATAATGAGACTACTGGACCAGTTCGACTATCTGCATTCTCCCGAAATTTTTAATTCGTTAATGACCAAATTATCCCCAATCATTCGCGCAAAGTGGTATGAGTTTGCAGCTAGTCATACTGGCAAACGCATGAGCAAGTTGGAAATGCTTTCTGACTTCCTATCTCGTGAGGTTGAGCTCCAAACAAAGTTTGGAATTCAAGATTTCTATTCCTCGACGGCTTCAATTCAGTTACCCATCGAGAGGGGCACGCATTCGGATCTAAGCCCACCCGACGAGAAATCTTCCAATTCTGTTGTAAATAAAACTGTAAATAAATGTATTTTTTGCTCGAAATTGCATAATGTAAACAAATGTGACAAATTTTTGGCATTGACAGTGAATGAAAGATGGCAATTTATAAAAAAAAATAAAGTTTGTCATAGATGTTTGGAAAATAGGTCACATAGGTTTAATTTTTGCAAAGTAAAATCTCCGTGCAGCGTTGGGGGCTGTACCTACAAACATCATAGCCTACTACATAACTTAGATAATGATCAAAACATGCTAGCTCACGCCGATCTAGAGGACACCTCGGACTCTGAGCTTGAGGCAGCGCCGAAGCCATCTACTGATGTCGAAGACGAGAAACCTGAACCAGACAACTGCGATGTCGAAGTATCGGCTCATGCTACTGCTATTCGCCCTTCGTCGAGTGTAAGTAGACCTAAATCTCGACCACTCCTCAAAGTTGTCTCAGTTCAAGTAACTGGTCCCCAGGGTACTGTGGAGACTCACGCACTTTTAGATGATGGCTGTACAACCACATTCATAGACTCCGAAATTACAAAGCGTATAGGTATCGAAGGACCGAGTAAACGAGTACGCATAGATTGTGTAGGAGGCTTGTCACGTGATTGCGATATTCAGTACGTTGATTTTATAATTAAAGGGCGTGACTGTACCGACTCTTACCATATACATAGTGCACGCTCGGTCAAAAATTTAGGCATAAATTACCGAGCTTCTGTAAATAGGGAAGATATTTGTAAATATTCGTATTTATCTGATTTAGGAGACATTTTGTGTTGTGAAGAAGTACAACCTATGCTAATTATTGGTGTAGATAATTGGAAGTTGACCGTAGCAGATTCTATTCGTGCTGGCAAAGATCACCAACCAGTTGCAATTCACACTGCTCTTGGTTGGGTTTTATATGGTTTCGTGTCAAGTAGAACATCGAAAGTTGACTTTCTTCATCATGCCAACACATCCAAAACGCCAGATGACCATTTTTCAATTGAAACCGCAATCAAAGACTACTACAAATTAGACTCTATTGGCATAATAAAGAAAGATCACCGCGGCAATTCCGATACACTTGCATTAAAAACTTTGAAAGACACTGTACATAGATTATCCGATGGTCATTTTGAAGCCGGTCTCCTCTGGCGGTCCGATATTAAAGATGTACCGAACAATTTTAAATTAGCCCTTTCTAGATTCATATCTCTCGAAAAGAAAATGCAGTCAGATGTACAATATGCCAATATGTATAGACAGAATATTAAAGCAATGTTAGATAAGAAATACGCTGAAGAATGCACAGCCCCTCCGATTGGTATCACATGGTATCTCCCACATTTTGGCGTTACTCATGCCCATAAACCTGGTAAGTTGAGAGTCGTACACGACGCAGCCGCGAAGTTTAAAGGAATTAGTCTTAATTCTCTCCTCTTGCCAGGTCCTGACTTATTACAGCCATTACTGGCGATCTTGATGAGATTTAGGGAAAACGCTATAGCACTTACGGCGGACATACGCGAAATGTTCCCACAGGTTCGAATCCGACCAGCAGATCGCGATGCGCAGCGATTTCTCTGGCGCAATGACCCCGCGGACACATTAAAGCTGTATCGTATGTCATCCATGATGTTTGGCGCCTGTTCGAGCCCGTGTACCGCCCTTTATGTAAAGAACCTTAACGCGATGGAATACAAACTTAAATACCCCGATGCCGCGCATGCAACCATACACGATGTGTACATGGATGACTATATTGGCTCACTAGAGAGTGTAGACCAAGCTGCGCGACTGGCCCGAGACATCGTACATCTCAACCACCAGGCGGGTTTTGACATGCGCGACTGGGTCTCGAACGACCCAAGAGCTCTTTCTTTATTAGTACCTGCATCGATATCCCAGAAATTTAACGATGTAATGTTGGGTAACGATGACAACGTTTCTAGGGTGCTCGGTCTGAACTGGCAACCTAGGAATGACGTCATAGGTTTCAGTCTCAACTTGGAGTCTAAATCGCCAGCTCAGCTAAGTAAACGTGACGCGTTGTCCCACTTAATGCGAATTTATGATCCTTTGGGTATTTTAGGCCCACTCGTTTCTAGAGGACGCGTCATGTTCCAATCAATTTGGCGAAAAGGTTTATCATGGGACGATGAACTCGATCAAGGAGACCAAGGCCTTTGGAGTGAGTGGCTCCGGGATGTGCAACTTGCTTCGCGGTTGTGCCTGCCGCGATGTTATGGTCTGGGATCACCCAGTGTCGTTCACCGCGAGCTTCACCTGTTTTGTGATGCCAGTGAATTGGCATACGCTGCAGTGGCATACTGGAGATATGTCTATGCAGACGGAACAGTGAAGCTCGCTCTCATCGGTAGCAAAAGTAGAGTCACACCATTGAAACCCGCATCCATTCCACGCCTCGAGTTGCAGGCGGCTTTAGTGGCCGCTCGGTTCGCATCATTCATTCACGACTCACATCAGCATAAACCAAGTAAGCGTATATTTTGGTGCGATTCGCTTAACGTCTTGAGTTGGTTGCGTAGTGATGCGCGATCATTCAAACCATTCGTAGCACATCGAATCGGCAAGATTCTCGAAACAACAAATGTAAAGGAATGGAGATGGATTCCGACCGCGGAAAATGTGGCAGACGACGCAACACGCCATAAACGCGCTGTATTCAATCAAGAATCTCGCTGGATTACAGGTCCAAAATTTCTACTCGAATCAGAACAACAATGGCCATCATCACCATATATAAATACAGCCATTACTTTGGAAATAAAACCATCCGCTCAGAATCATTGTCATCTCATTTCCTCACATCATTTCCCGACACCATTGACTGTTGACCCAGAAAGACTGAGCTCATGGGGAAGACTATTGAGAGCTACGGCGAGAGCCCATAAATTTTTGCACATATTGAAAAACAAAGACAGTTCAAAAGAAATAACCGCAGAAGATCTACGTGTGGCTGAATCACATATTCTGAAGAAAAGTCAACTCGACTCCTTCCCAGATGAAATCATCTACCTCTCTGAGAAAAGGTCATTACACCGAAAAAGCCGATTATTCAATCTGACCCCCTACATTGATAATGAGAATTTACTGAGATTGGGCGGAAGAATCAACCGAATGCAAGATATTAGCGACGGGATGAAGAGTCCTATAATTTTAGATTCCAAACACCCTGCTGTCCAGCTTTTGATTGCCCATTATCACGTGAAGTCGGCCCACGCTAATTCCGAGACAGTAGTTAACGAAATGCGACAAACCTATTGGATCATCAATTTGCGAAGCGCAGTCCGAAAAGTCGCCCACAACTGTCAACTGTGTCGGCTGAAGCGCGCTCAACCATTCACACCGTCTACTGGAGACCTCCCACCAGCCCGTCTAGCCCATCATCGCAGACCGTTCACTTTCGTTGGCTTGGACTACTTCGGTCCAGTTCAGATCACAATTGGGCGAAGGAAAGAGAAACGCTATGTAGCATTGTATACCTGCCTTGTTATACGAGCAGTTCATCTAGAAGTTGTACATAGTTTGTCAACCGACGCGGCCATCATGAGTTTGCGCCGTTTCATTGCGCGCCGTGGAACACCGAGTGAAATATGGTCCGATAACGGAACAGCTTTTGTGGGTGCCAATAGGACGCTAAAGGAGCTTTACGGAGCGGAAATTAACCGTTTTGCAGCAGATGAGAAGGTCTCATGGCGATTCATTCCTCCTTCGGCCCCATTCATGGGTGGAGCGTGGGAGCGAATGGTAAGATCAATCAAAACAGCACTCAAGACCACCCTAAGAGAACGCTCCCCCTCAGATGAAGTTCTGCAGACCTTTCTACTAGAGTCAGAGAATTTAGTGAATACGCGTCCACTGACACACGTTCCAGTTGATCCAGACTGTGAGGAAGCTTTGACACCAATGCATTTTATACTGGGATCGTCCTCAGGGAGACCTATCCCAGCTACGTTGACGGATCGGGATATCATCGGACGAGACGGTTGGCGCAGAGCCGTAAGACTCACGGATCATTTCTGGTCTCGATGGATGCGAGAATATCTTCCGACTTTAGTGCCTCGACGCGGCGGTGGATCATCTCCAATTATAAAAGAGGGCGACTTGGTTATTGTAGCAGATGGACAGTTACCCAGGGGATCTTGGCCGAGAGGTAGAGTGATTAAGATATACACAGGCCCAGATGGAGTAGCAAGAGTGGCGGATGTACGAACAGGTGCTGGCCCTCTCAGGAGACCACTTAAGAAGTTATTGCCCCAGGAGCTCTAGACTAGACTTTTAAAAAAAAATGTGGAGTATGTTGCGAATCGAACTCGTTACAGTGCAGCATATCACCTTCTTTCGGAACATTAATTGTATTCTAAATTCTAGTAGGCCTGTCAGGTTTGACAGCTGATGCATTTCACTTTTGGATTTTGCGATTGTATGTGAAAATAAACTGTGGTAACCTACCAGCGCGTTTTAGTTACATTATATTGTAGTCTTCGGTTACAATCAGTAATAAATATAATATCCAAAATAGGTTAGATAAAAGGCGACAAGATGGTAATCTTGACAGGCGTTGTAAAACTGACAAAAGACTTTTGCCAGAAGGTGTCTTCTGTAAAAAAACTCACCGTGTAAACATAGGTGAAATAAAATTCAAATGGCTGTCATTCTATCTAATGCTAGGGATTAACTGCTCACATTAAAGCTCTTTTTAGGGTTCCGTACTTCTAAAGGAAAAAACGGAACCCATAAAGGATCACTCGTGTGTCTGTCTGTCTGTCCGTCTGTCTGTCCGTCTATCTGTCCGTCTGTCTGTCCGTCTGTCTGTCCGTCTGTCTGTCCGTCTGTGACGGCCAATATGCTCCGAATCTTGAAAGGACATGGATAAAGTGTGGCCCTGCACGGACAAAGACTTAATAATATTAAAAAAAAAACTTATAATACTTGAATTTCTATCATGACTTTCATTTCTCCGCACATGTGTGTGGGAAAATATCAATTTTAAAGAGTAATTATTTTGTTTGTTTTGTTTTGACTTCCATCCGTGAGTTTCAAATGTTGCAACTATTTGAAATATTATGGTAATTAGTACATGTTCATCGTTCGAAACGACATGTATTTACGTGTATTTTAGATAATAGAGTAAGAAAAATATATTTTTTATGCGCGTTTAGTGATAACGGAAGTAAAAGTAAATAATACACATTTTATTTATCTCTTTAATTAAAAATCAATAGATTATTTGGTTCTTCAAAGTAATGGAAACACTATCTTCTTCTGTTAAGGCAGTTACAGACAAAGCAATAAAATGTTTTCAAAATAAATATTAATTCGATATAGTGTTTCACCCAATATTCACATAACACCACGCGTGTAATCCTCGAAGAGTTAGGCAGAGGTATACCTATAGTACACCCCCATTTCAACAGTTATGTTCAAGTCACATAATATAGAGGGCGAACCCATTGCTATCAATTGGGCCAAAATCCAGACTCCGGGCTGCTACTGAGAAACTCAATACACATAACATAATTACATAGGAAGTAACAGATAGTGTCTAACAGATATTTAGTGCAGGACACATTATTGTATTATTATAGTAAGGTGATTAAAAATATATTTTGACATCTTTTTGTGACATTTTCGATATTCTAAGTACTTACTTTCTGTTATATTATACACATGCACAACTATACCTAATAATCATATATTTATATATTTGACGGCACCTTACGTTTACAACACAAAATATCAGTTCTATTATTGTGATGCGCTTATATAAGCGCATACATCTAGTCATATGACTAGATGTATGAACGTCGTAATCGTCGTTTCTGCCTTCCCGCATGGCAAAAGCAGGGAATTTATATATGTTTGTATACCCTACATATTATAGCTACGTACGTGTGTTAAGGGTTTTATGTCGATTGTCATGACAAAGCCAAGACATTTGTTTTATAATAATGATTTGACAATTTAAGTCATTCCTGTCATAGATAAAAATACTAAATTGTACAAATTCCTGTGTGTGTTCTTGTGACTCGCTTATTTAATGTTTTCTTGTGGTTTCATGTGGTGTTTTACGACGACCATTGTTTCTGGATATCTGTTGTTACTGCTCTTTCGACCAACCCCGGCTTTCACGGACTTTGCATCTTCTCATTTTGATTTACTTTGGCTACTCGCAATTTGGACAATTGATTTTGCCCTGTTTCTGATGGAGAACCAGCGCTGCACTAAGTGTGCGTTTCGCATAAGGAGGCATTTGTTGGATTCGGATGAAATTCAATCTGTTATAAGACAGTGGATTACCCCGCGATTGGTGAGTTTAAACACGCGTGAGTTTCAGTAAAGTCTACAGCACGTCTTTTAAGGGTGTAGCTATTTGTTTATACTTATGTAGGTTGTTTGTTTCAGGTCACTGAGTCTGATAAAGTGTGCCATTCTTGCTGGTAATAATAATAATAGTCATCATCATCATTCAGCCAAAGAAGTCCACTGCCTAAGCCTCACATGCTGAACATATGACCTGGTAGAAGTCGCAGGAATTCATTGTATGCGAGAAACACAGGACCGGTCTATGTGATACCTATAGATTATTGTACACACGTAGTTAAATATGATTAAAAGTCATCATCTTCCTGCCCTTATCCCATGTTTACTTGGGGTCGGCGCAACACGTTTTCTTCTTCCATTCGCCCCTGTCAACCGTCACGCTATCATTCACTCCCTTCTCTTTCATATCATTCCTCACACAATCCATCCATCTTTTCTTCGGCCTTCCTCTCCCTCTCCATCCATCAACATGTATATCCATCACTCTTTTAGTCACATGCGTTTCGTCCCTTCTCATCACATGCCCATACCAAGACAAACGATTTCCTTTTAACTTTTCTGTCACTGGTGCCACTTTCAAACTTCCTCTTATATACTCATTTCTTACTTTATCCATTCTCGTCACTCCACACATCCATCTCAACATTCTCATTTCCGCTGCATGCAATCTTTTTTCATCCGTCTTCTTCACGGCCCAGCATTCAGACCCATACAGTACGACAGGCCTTATCACGGACTTATAAATTTTCCCCTTTAACTTGAGGGGCATCCGTGGGTCGCAAGTTGTTCCTGTGACCTGTCGCCATTTCATCCATCCTGAGTTGATCCGGTGCGTTACGTCTCGGTCTACTTCGCCATCTCCTTGGACAAGCGACCCGAGGTACCGAAAGTCGGAGCAGATCGGTAAGGGCGTTCCGGCGAGAGATATGGGCACAGGACTGGAGAGACCGCCAAAGTCGCAAAACAGGTATTCGGTTTTGGTCCGACTTACTCTCAGGCCAACGGTCTCGAGTCTTTCCCACCACACCTCCAATCTGCTCTGGACCTCTAGGCCGTTCTCGGCAACCAGCACAATGTCATCGTTCATCATTAAATATGATTAAAAGTAAATAATAATAATACCAGCCTATTATTGTCTCATCTCGTACAGAAAAGACACGAGCAATAAGTATGCTCAAGACAGGGTTGGCGATATCAGACTTATTTTAACTAGAAGTCCAGGTTTCCTCACGATGTTTTTTCTTCACCGATGTCAGTAATGTCCAAGATAGTTTCAGAAACTACATATGAATTGAAAAAAGTCTCACTGGTACTTGGGAATTGAACCCACAACCTCGTGCATGAGAAGCGAATCACGACAATGTACAATGCCTACCGTATTTAAACGTCAAAATATCATACCAGAATTTTCACCTAAAATGTCTTATATCTCGTCACCACCGACTTCTGGAGTAATAAAATGTAAACAGGACTATTATATACAAATATTCCTTCATGATATATATTGTTTTATTAATGTCCGTGCTGGACCATACTTGTATGGGACCGTTAGCCTTCTCCTTTGGCCACACATATAAATATCGGTGACCAAAACACGAACATGTAGGTATACCTAACGTAAATAAAATGAATACTGAATATGGGGGTCACTTTTGGGGGCAATTGGGGCAAACTAGAAAATTAAAAACAAAAGTTTAGCAAACTGTAGGTGACATAATTGGGTATCAAGGGCTTGTTTTGAGGGTCTCAAATATTTGTATTTATATAATTTTAAATTAAACAGGTTCGAAGTTATTTTTTATGAAAATTTACCATTCCCGGGTGGGAATGGTAAATTCTCAGTAGTTTCAGTTATAAGGGGCCCCTTAGGTATAACTGAAACTACTAAGACTAAAACCATAAAAACATTCTAAAATTAGTTCTTTGCTTACAGATTACCTACAGGAAAACCTATAGGAAGTCTATGGTCTTAAAATAACATGGTAAATCTTTCATTGATTGCAGATTGACTGTATGGGAGAACATGATAATCAAATACAATGTTATCTTTGTTCTTGGAATAAATAATAATTCATCCCATTTACGGAACCCTTATATAGGTAATAGGCTATTTGACTGGTTTCTGATAAACATCTCAGATTATTTAATGGTGTCTAACGAGCCCACAAAAACCTATTACTTCAAATTGCATAATGTATTTCTTTTAGAAAATAGTAAATAAAAATGTACTGTTTAAATAAGCCGCCAAAACGCTATCTTTAACAATATGGCGTCGTGACGTCAAAATACACGTAAACAAACATTGAAACGGTCGAGATACTAGACAAAAGTCATCTGTTCTGTCAACGATAGACAGAAATTGACTATATCATGACGTCATCATAAGTTCAGCCAATCCAGACCGTTTTCGATTACGTGGCGCCAGATTTAAAAAGATGAAGTTTTTTCGGGATTTTTTTAATAAATATTACATTGTTTTGTAGTAAAATTAATGCAAATCGATTTTAAAAGCGATAATCTATACGAGTGTCAATAATTATGACCTTATTTTTTACATTGTCAAATAGCCTATTGTGCTTGGTCCGACACGCACCTGCTTTATTGTTTCTTTGTTTAGCCTTTATAGACCCACTGCTGGGCCCCCAAGTCCTAGGTACTCGAGTGCGAGAAAAGAGTTTTATACACTTCGTGCTAACTGCTACAGACTATGGTATACGCACTATCTATGTTCTATGGTGTAAGCACATTAAGGACCCAACTGAGATGGTAAATATCTACGGGCAGACCAGGGGCCGGATAGTCAGATGATGTATTTAAAAGTTAGCCGCAGGTATAGGTAGGTACAGCACGCTTTACATACTTAAATATTTTATATATTATAGTAAGTAGCGAAATAGCGGTGGCCAAATCTAGGGTGTATTTTTGTGAACGCCTAGTGTTGGTAAAGCTGTTCATGAATAATCCTATGTAGGTTCATCATGATCACTCAGAACAACAAACAAAACAAACATACCTACGAACCAGCTTTAAATAGCCTAGTAGCGTCACCTGTACCATATTATTGGAACTATCAAGACAAGTGTCACTGGGTTTCAAAGTCAAACACGTTTTAGTAGATTTACAAAATCTTTGAATATTTTTATTTGTTTAAATAATTACTTCAAAGGTATTAAAAAAAAGAGTAATTTTATAACAATATTGCTACTTATGATAATATCTGTTAATTCTAACAACATAAATTGTTACCAGACGTTAGTTTTTGAACGGATTCTCATTTTCACACTGACATTCTCATGACTGACAAGTGACATAAATTTGACGTTCTTCTTGTCTTCTTGAGTTCTTGTAAACTTCCCAGTGTAAACGGAGTGTGATGTTTATTTCGTGTTTTTTAGTATTTCAGAGTTAAAATGAGTGAAACCGATGAATATAAATGTGTGAACTGTGGCACAGCAGCCGCTGCACTATACCGGACGTATGGACCATCAGTATTAAAGCTGACTAAGTGTGTAAGTTTAAATATTTTCAAGTGTCGAAGTTCCTCGTCTTATCGAGTTATATTACCTAACTAGCTGTTCCCCGCGGTGTCACACGCTGCGCGGCTCCTAAGGGTCGTAGCGTGATGTTATATAGCCTATAGCTTTCCTCGATAAATGAACTACCTAAAACTAAAAGAATCCTTCAAATCGGACCAGTAGTTCCAGAGATTAGCGCGTTCAAACAAACAAACAAACTCTGCAGCTTTATAATATTATAGTATAGATGATAAACGCTTGAAAAGTACTGAAGCAGTACTTTAAGGACCTAGAAGTTGGTACCATACCTACTGCTACTGGAAGCTGGGACTCTATCGGACACCATAATATACTTCATTAATTATTTGCATTGTTCAAAACCAATGTTAGAAGGCGGAAAATTGCTTCAAAAAAGCTTTACAAGGGTACCTATACGTTTTGACGATTTTGTATTCCTTTATTTAATAATATGCGAACGATTAGTTATTAAAATAAAATATGAATTAATAAAATAATATAAATATAAATTACCACAAGCTACGTATATATGAGATTCAATAATTAATATTTTTTTTAACATTTTATTTTAGGAGAAATGTAAAGAGATTGTGGATAAATACATAGAATATGATCCAGTCATAGTAATGATTGACCTGGTACTGATGTCTAGAGAAGCACAGAGGCATATTCTTTACAATACAGAGTTCAAGGTAAGTAAAAACTTAATAGTGATCATAAAAACTTAATAGTGATGATGTGTGTTAATAGTGAGTGAGTGTGTTATTACTTACAAATCTGATAATATAAACAAATACTCAGTATGTGTAGGCAATTCAAATTTAAAACATCCTATATCAGAAGTGAACTGAGAATTAACATCTCAATTCTTAAACTAATACTGTTTTTTTTATTATTTCAGTCATTTTGGAAGCTAGCTATAATACTGATAATGCTTGAAGCATATGGAGTGTGGCGAAGTGATAGTTTGTTCAGTTTAGGTGTGAATTCCATCTGCGGTTTTGCGAACAATTCTACAAATCTGTAAGTATATAATAACATTGTCTCATATTATTTTATACTAGTGTTTTAAGGCCATCTAGTGCACAAAACATGTAGCTTTAATATGCTCTGACATAAATACATCGGAGCATATAACAATGGCTAGTCAGGTGTCAGGCACTACACAATAGGTTAGGTACCTATTGTGCAGTGCCTGACATTGTTTGTTACTGGCTGAGGCATTACACTGATGAATTTATTTTGCTCAATGCTCATCATTGTGATTGAAGATGTGTGGCTAAATAACAACAGCTGCACGGGTAAGATAAGATAAGATAAGATAACATTTATTTGCTTAAACATGTGTCATACATACAAGAAAATTCATGCATGCAAGATGGTAACAACATTTCGGGTTCGTCTTCAAGGTTTAGTTGGACCGTGGATGGGTGATCGTCCATAACATAGCGAGACTTCTGTGTGCCTCGGAAAGTACGTTAAGCAGTTGGTCTCGGCTGTCATTCGTAAATCTTTGACAGTTGTTACAGGTGGTCAGAAGCCCGAAAGTCTGACAATCATTCATGCCCAGGAGATTGTGTTACTTAGTAACTGGGTTGTGGAGGTCACATAGACAGTCACTTTATGGAAAATACTGGTATTCGGCTGCATCCGGTTAGACTGGAAGCTGACCCCAACATAGTTGGGAAAAGGCAGATTGACTGCTCATCATTGTGATTAATATGGACATAAACTCAACTTATCTTGCAATATTTTGTGAATGTTAGTTATGTACAATCTCATACATTAATACATACATAATCAGTCCATGGTATTTCCATAATTATAGTGTGATCTCAGCAAAGCCTTATAGTATTAAGACAAATTCACTTCTAATTCCAGAACGATACCAATCAACATATCCCAGTCAGTTCCCGATTCCTGGAAAGTCAGCTGCTGGGCGTGGACTCACGTCGAGAAGAATGAAGAAGACAATGATTTGTTTATATGGGAGAAGGACTTCTATGTACAGTTCTCGTCTATTACTTGTGGTTAGTAATATTTTCTGTACCTATCTACAAAAAAAAGGAGAATTCTAGCAGCGCCAGTCCTTACGTTCCGGGGAGTATGATACGCCCAGTTTTGGTTCTTTACAAAACCTTCTTCCTTCTTTAAGAGTTCCTTTTTCTTAGCCAAATACTCCTCTAAGGGGCTGCCTCCACGAGTGAATTTGATGGCGCGGCGATAGTCTCGCCGCGCCATCAAATTTCCGCGGCGATGAAATCGCCGTGTGGAGACACGTTCTAAGAGAGTGTATAGAAATACGTGGCACGACGATAATATCGCCGCGATTCTCTCGCTCGTGGAGGCAGCCCCTAAGTGGTGAAATACGTACAACCGACCTGTATACCCCTCCAAATGGTGAAAGACGTACAACCGACCTAAATTTACTGGTAAACCTTGAACAACTGCATCCCTACATTCCCTACTGTAGTTCTACACTATTGGCTTGCAGTTCCTAAAAATATTGTTACTTACATTACTGAGCAAATATGTTTTACTTGGCATGCAAATTTTTTTGTTTCAGGTATATTAATATTTGTAGCTACAGCACATCTTTTAATGACGATGGTAACACCATTCTCAACACGAAATAAAGGTAACAACGTAATTTTTTTTTACCTCATGCCAGCTCTCAATGTTAAAGGCACTCATGCTATTTATCATTGCCGCCCCTGCTTCGCGCGGTTTACGACGTGACAAAACATCAAGATTTCATTATTATAATGTTAGTTTAATATTAAATCGCAACAAAATCCGATGAGTATTTTAGACGAAAAACACGGTCACACACAAAAAGCGACTTTCTTTTATAATATTTAGAGATGTATAGATGTTCATATAACATACTCTATAAACATTTATATGTTCTATATTTCCAGTGGACATAATGCGAGTCCTGAAAGCGTTCACCCTGGCTGACGTGAGCATACTCTTCACCTTACCTATGTTGGTATGGGGCTCTGACACGTCCGCAGATACAAGGACCATTCACTTCGTTCTAGTCTACGTGTACAGCTTTGTTGTGTTCCTCAATGTTTTTAGTGGTGAGTTTACTTTTTTTAGAATAGAAGTTCGCCACAAAATGGCCATCGCCTCTGTCGTAAAGAGTGAAAATTCATACTAATAGGTATTATAAATGCAAAAAGTAACTACGTTTGTCTGTTACTTCCTTTTCAAGCCTAAACCACTGAAGCGATCGTTATGAAATTTGACAGATATGCGTCCTGGCAGAAAGGCATAGCCTACTTTCATCCTGGGTTATTGAATTTAACAAAACGCAGTCAAAGTCGCGAGCAACACCTAGTCATACAATATGTGCTACTGTCTGCTACTGTACCGTACGCAAAATACGCGCATTGACGTGGAGTTGCGGTCACCAGCCCGTATTACCTATGTGCTACTGTCTAGCACGCACGACCTCGACTTCCTCGACCCTAGCACGATCGACCTCGTGTGTCGATCTTCATGTTGGGCTATGTTATTCAAAATCAAAAGCCTTTAAAATTTGGGTACATTCTGCTCACCCTTTCGGGGCAGAATAAGGCTTGATATTATTGTTACCACCTCCCAAGAGTAATAGCAATCTGGATGAGAATCTTGACTTTTGTCAGGAGCCTGTTCTTATTATTTATCCTGGATCTAGACTTCATGTTTAGATATTATGTGCATGTAATTTCATAATAACTACTTAAGGTGATTTTAAACATACAATTTGTCTCTTTCCAGTGATATATGAATGCCCAGTTCTAATAACATCACTCATTCTAATATTGAGTAATGTGACGAAAAACGTCACGTGCTACCATGCGACGCCGATCTTTAGAAAAATATTTGGATATTGAAGACATAGAGGCTTGCAGATGAACTAAAGATAGCATTCGAGAGGTTGTTAATCTGAACACCCTTTTAGAACAAAAATATTTAGCTGTCGGAGTTAACAGGAATATTTAAGTAAGCAAATATAATATTTATTATTAGTTATTTATGTTTTAAGTAACAAAAAATAATAAATACTTTCACAGTATCACAGAGTATTTATTTCAAAAATATAACCTCAATATTTTGCTGTTTATGAGTTTACTTAGCTAAATACACGATAATATACATTGGAGTAGTTTACATTATAATTTACACTTATTTAGCAGAATAATACACAGGAAAAATATAATGCATGGAGTAGAAGATACAAGTATAGTATGGTATTTATGAAGAACATTTTAAAATCACAATAGTCGTAGTTGTAACGGGTTCTAAGGTAAAATTATAAGCTAAAATTCCAATTGTATCCAAAAATTATACTTACTTTATGTATACCTACTTAAAACATCTAAAAATTAACAATACAGCAAAAACAGTTAATATTTGTAACATAGCACTCTAGGTTAGCCAATCCGAGAGAACTGTACGTATAAAAAGACTTCATCGCCTAAAAAGTGATTAAAAAGAACAAAAGGAAATGCCTTTATTTATGTAATGTTTCTATAGAAAAATATTTCTCCAGGAATGTATGTTCATGTGGGTACTTATCTGATTTTTTTTACAACTATTTATATATGTGGCTTCCATAGAATTCTGAGAATATACCTTATACTTACAGAACTATATTTTGTATTTATCTATATATTTATGAAACATTTCGTAAGAACTAATGGCAATACTAAATTCGCAAAGTATTCACTAAAAATGATGAAGCTGTGATAATTAGCTGCTTTACACACAATCATACAAAAAATATTTTAGCCTTTTGACCGCCACTGTCATGTATAGATGACAAACCAAAATGTGCCCAGCACGCACGCCACGGTTCTACATGACAGACTGACGCCGAGGGCACGTTTTTGAATTTTTGACGTGTGCCGGTCAAAAGGTTAATAAAAATAAACTAAGAAGATATTAATAACGAAACAACTATTAGCTATTAACCAGCTATAATATGTTAGGTACTTTGAATCTAAAATGAAAAGGTTCTAGATAGCCTGAATAATAACTACTTTTGACTCTTCATTCTCAGTTGTAACAAAAATTATTTTTATTTAACTAATAAAGACAATTTATGCTAAATATCTTTACTATATTTCACTGACAGGTAGAAATTACTGTAAAGTAAGACCACCCAATGTATGTTTAATTTTTTACTTAAATTTCAATATTAATTTGTCAGTTTGATACAATAAATAAATAACTCAAGTAAACATATACAAACCCATTAACCCTTTGGTAATTACATAGTTATGCTTAGAAAATAATTTGACATATAAAATTGAAAAAATACATGCAATTACTGTATTATTTTAGTCTTGATCCAATATAAAGAGTAAACACTAGCCCGTATCATTTTACATAGACAAACATTTTATAACAAACTACTGCAAAATATACAAATAATAAATTGTGAACTGTTATTTTGTTTATAACTGGCAACACCATTCAGTCTTTGGCTAAATTGAGCAGAAGCAAAATCTAAACTTGATCTAAACTATAATAGAATACAATGATTTTCAGTAAATATAAATATTGTAACTTATAATATGGCTAATGACATGATTACGCTAAGTAAAAGAAAATACAAAATAGATGTTAATTATTTCATATCAATAATAATGAGATTTTTATGTCATGCTAATGTAATTCATATATTCATAATTATAAATTCACATTTTATATTTTTAATTCAATTATAATAAGATAAATTTGTGCTACAGGATAATCCTAGATTACGGACTATTTTTGTTTGTTATGAAGTAATAATGATTGATTAGCATATTATGGTGTTTAAAGTTGTTATGCGTCTGCAACTGCTGGCAAAAACTTGTAAACATCACTATTGTCTACTGTTATCCAATCACCGAAATTGTGTGTATCAAAATTCAATCTTACGTTTTGAATGTTGCTTTTGCAACTATGACATCTAATATGACCTTTAGTTTCTTTGTGAAGTATGTACAGTGATATTGAAACATTATCTTACATTTCAAGCAAAAGACATTTACACTAAAAGGATAAAAGATAAATATTGGCATGTTCAGACAAGGATTGTGATACTTATAAGCTGAGTCTTCAGAAATTATGTGAATGTAGAATAAAATCTGTAGGAGATAAAGAAAAATCTTGCTAGCATGAACAAATTATTTAAGTAAGTTAGTTCTAATGTTTGATACAACACAATGCCATATTTTAATTTTTGTGGTGTCTATAGAGTCTAATTTTCCACTAACATCTAACCTTATCTCCATCTGAACACGCACTTTTAACAAGGTATCCCATAAAGAATCAGGGAGTAACATAGTATTGATTATAGAGAACTATCCTAAACATTATCATATATTCATAATTTATAGGCATCTGTTCACCTATACATAGGCAAGGTGATTCATTGCACATAAAGGGTGAATTTCTTACACACACATACAAAGGCCACACACAGAACAGCATGTTGTAATTATGATGTCACAAATATTATCAGTTGTTATTTTTATGTGAATTCCTTATGATTACGAACAACATATCCTTTTGTTTTTGTATGATATAAAGAAGAATGACTTTATTTGAATAAGATAGTAGTTCAATGAACTTTAATCTATACGGGTTTTAATATTTTGTTTGCATCTTTGTTTAGCTTGTAACAAAATAATGACATACACAACAAAAACAATAGATCATACAGCAACATTGTAAGTCTGTGTGTCATTTGTCTGTTTGCAGTAGAACCTTAAATCACCGTAGACAGTATATTTTTCCTTACATTATTATTGGGTAAACAAACACGTTATCTACGAAAGTCTTACACGTTGAAACCTTTGTATCCCGAAATGTGGATCCACGCGAGACAATGGCTTTTGAATTGTTTCTGTAATTACGGAACACAACCGCTTCTTGATCTTTGAAAGAAACATTAAATCAAAAACTGTTTCTAATTTACTATAACAACGAATACTTAAATATTCTAAAAATCTAAATCTTAGTCCATTCATATTTGTTTACCAAATAAGAAAAGTAACGAGAAATACACTTTAATACACATAGCTAACGACAACATAGAAAATATTTATTTTTAATACATTTTAACATTTAGTACTTGGATGCGTTTTCTTTTATCTTTCTTGTTCATAAATGTATGTCAGATATAGTTTGGTCCGATGCCAATTTCACTTTCCTTGGAAAAATATTGTCACTGGTACAATGAATATAGAAAATAAATGTCAATTGAGAAATTATAGTCCATCTGAATATAAACTAATTCCAATTTGTCTTGTCTTCTCAATTAATTTGTTTAGTTGTAATCATTTGACCAGTGCTTGATAGCCAAAAACTCCCATAAATTAATACTTTCTAAAACACTTTCTATTTTTATCTAGAACTTTTTTGATTTTCAACCACTTAAGAAACCAGTTGGTAATGTTTAGGTGTGGTACATGGTTATATGCCACTCAGTTTTAACCGCAATACAAATATTTTTGTATCTGTAGTTACCTAATGCATTTACTACTTATAACATGATGCATGTACTTAGCAGTAAAAATGTATTTTTTTCCTGTTTTTCTAAAGGAAAATAGAACAAGAATGTTTTTTCGAACAGAAAAAATAATAATATGTTTTGAAATTGCTTTCAATGCTTTTTGGAATACTAAGAACCCTATAAAAGATATGGACATTAGCTTTTATCATAAATACTCTGATATCTTAGTTAAACAGTGGTATCATAACAAAACACATCCAATAACCATTCCCTATAACAATTACAAGCTACATAAATAAATTACAAATGGCAAGGCAACTAGGGACTGAGTGGTGGGTCGTCATTACCGATCATAACGTCTTCATACATGACATCATGTGTCCGTCTCGCCTCAATCTTCTGCCGGACGTAATCAACTAAATTGTACTTCCTAACTACCAGCACGACGCCTGTTATGAGCAGAGCAAGCGTGAATATCGTTACTATAGCTACCGTCGCGCCATTGTGTGACCCTGCCGCGTCAGCCGGCGTCTCGCAGTCATCCCCGACGCGCACAAACCCTCCCAGGCACTCACACTCATGCGAACTCGCATTACACTTCTGGTGCACAGGGCACGGATCCAGAACCGTTTCATTGCAGGACAGGATGCGCTCTGTTAAAAAGAATAAACTCCGTTACACAGAATAAATTGATTCAATTAAATAATCGTTGGCTACTTACAACTTACCCGAGTAACCGTATTGTATCAGATTTAGGAGCAACGTTGCCAAAATGTCGATTGTTTTCAGCCCCATGATGTTGTAACACCGCGTCAGGGTATATTCACATCACAATTACTGCTAAATATGCTTGAGTATTTCGTCTGTTTGAAAAAGCGAACAATACCTTTCTACGAGACTAGCGCAAGCAAAACAAACGTCAAAAATATTGTGCTGTCATACTTCAAATACGTTTAGTAGCTATGTTTTATGAACAAGTACACAATCCAGTAATCGTGACAACCTTAATGATTTTTGATGGATTTTTGTCCCAAAAATGACAATAACTGATAAACAGGATGCATTAAATATTTCTAAAGTTTAGAATTACGTGAAACCCTGTTTCATAATTTTTCTAATAAAAAATTTAAGAAGAATTGATAAAATAACAAAACGTGACACTAACGTTCCGTTTAGTGCTTATGAAAGATATTGACGATAAAAGTTTTGTAAAGAAATAAAACATTGATCTATAATTGATTTTTTTTATTCACTTCTATTTAAAAAAATATATTATGTTAATCACGTTGATACCTAACTAATTATAAGATTGGACACTAACAAACGCCCTAAAAGTGCTAACACCCGCTAACAGATGGCGTACTGTCATAGAATTGAAGAAGTAAAAACATAGCCCTCCTTTTAGGATTTGCCGCAATAGAGTTTTTTTTTTTCTACAATATATCAGTCTAGAAATATCACAAGGAGTGAGTTTTCTCATTCTGCATCAGCTTCGGCCCACGTGTATTTTTCGGGTAGGACATAGTCATTTTCATCATGTCCATAGGCTTCGACACCACCATTGCCATCGTCAGCACCCTCTCTGAAAAAATTAAATAACTCGTTAATAATGACTGCCTCGTTGGTCGAGTGGTCTCAAGCACGACTGCTGGGTTTTCCACACCCCCTTGTCTCGGAAATCACGTAAATCTGTTGGTCCTACGGCAACTAGGTATATTTACCTATATATGAAGTACCTACTTACCTACTCAGGTCATCATTTTCAGGTACATAACCGTACACTACGGCCGAAATATCTTGGCAAGTCTGAACATAGGAACTAAGAACTTTCGCGCATGTTCTCTCACTCACACTCGCCTCATGTCACCATTTGGTTCCTAAAAAATGTTACTGCACAGCCTTCTGCGCGAAGTTCAGACTTGCCAAGATAAATTGGCCGTACTGTAGGTACCTATCTTTAATTCTGAAATTATATAGGTCATCGCTTACCTTAGTTCTGAGTGAGTTTCCTCTTTGCGTTGTTTCTGCTTCCTTCTGGGACGCTCTTCCTCCTCATCTTCAATCTCTTCGGGTTCTCGTTCCTTTTCGGCTGTAATGATATAATGTGTTATAACTAACATAAAAACAAAAGTTGGGAAATAAAAAGTTCTCCAATAAAAGGCTTTTATTAGTACCTACTCATCCAGATTATTTTTAAAGTTATAGGCGGGGTTCATTATGGATTAAGTATATTAAATTCGGAGGGGTATGATAGATTGGGGGGTTCATTATAGATTCAATGTTTGTTCGGTGTCTAAGTTGACTTTCATCAAGCTCGAATTAAAATAGCCATTTGAAAATCCTTCTCAAAATCTTCCGAGGTCTAATAAGCTTTTCAGATTCACCTAGTTTTTCATAATTGTTGCTGTAGGCTCCGTCCTGGCCCTTCTCTTCTTGCCCGTAGGAGTCTTGCTTTTCAAACTCGTAATTGTCTCCAGCCTTCTTGTGAAAGGAGTCAAAGTGCTGGTAGCCTTTCTTTCCACCACCGGTCTTCTTACGAGAGTATCCGATCTCGCCGTCACCTTCGTTATGCACTGCTTTGTGCCAGTCATCCGGCTGTGAATATAAAAAATAACGCGTTAAGTAATGGGAAATCAAAATTGCTCTAGTTTTAAAGTGTGTCTTCTCCGGATTTTGATTACTTACCTACCTACTCATGAGAAAATGATCGTGTCTCAACTTACCGCAGCAGCCCTAGTTTCTCTGACGTATGATCCAACCGATACGGTATCATCGACCATCAGCAGGTCTTCAAGAATGTTGGCAGGGTTGGTCGGCAGAGCCGCGGCCAGCTGGAGCAGGCCCAAAGCAATCGTCGCGAATTTTAACGCCATTTGTAAATCTCTGAAAACGTTGTCGATATTGATTTGTTAGCTTGTTAGTCTCATTGTATCATTTACAAAATTAAATAGCTACTTTTTACTTGTGCAAAGTACACGGTTATTCAGTGGTTGTGGTTTGTTAGGTGAAATATTGGGCACAATTCGGTATAGATTAAAACTTTTAGGAGGGCCAAGTCCATCCATAATCTTCAAACAATTAATTTAAACAAGATCACCATCTTTAATTACCACAATAACCCATTCATGTGCAACAAACAGAACAGTGTCGTTACTTAATAATGTTTTTTTACCTTACGTTACACAAAAGTACCGTTGCTTTGACGCGTTCAGTTCAATAGCAACTCAACACAATAATTCAAATCTTGTCTATTTTATATAACACGATATTGCAGTCGCCTGGGTCTTTCACAACGGCTGGCTGACCTATGTTCAGTTCTTCTCGAGTACCTTCGAGCAGGTTAGCAGTTTTTGTGGCCTTTTATTTCATCAAAGGTTTCTTTAAATTCTCCTTTGTGGTTGATGGCGGCGTGTGTGGCGACCCGTGACTGCAAACATTCCTTTGAAGAGAATTGTCGACTAGCGAATCATAACTGTCTTTTTTAAGAGCCCGCAGCACAGAAAACGTCTCATTCATCGTTGAAGACTTTCTCTAAATGTCCAAATTCAAATGCTTAATCCTTATATTTATCACCGTTTAGTGTACCAATGTAATTACTAGCATCTTAATTAATTTATTTTACAGTTTCTTTAACCTTCAAAGATTTAGTAACGTTGGTAACTTGGCAGAAAATTAAATGTTTCATTACTTTAAAAGCTACGAGTATTTCAATAGGTAGTTCATAATAAGTCAACACAGCATGAAATTGAGCAAATACCGCAGACTTGAAATGAACTTGAGAAATTACCTATTCCGATATGTCGTAGATTGAAGTTGATTCGATTATGAAACGATCGATTGTATGAATTGAAAGTGCCATTGGTATAAACACACAGCCTTTGTGATTGATAATCACTTTTGTGGCTGAAATTTATAGACATTTCGTTAAACATATAAACGAATCATTACTCGTGAGCTAACCCAATAGTGAAAATCAAATAGTTAACACGCTTGCCAATTCAGGCGTTTTCTGGGATCTACGGTTGCCTACCTATTTACCTACGCTTGTAGGTATTCTCTTCTTGTTAGCTGGCTAGTGGTGCTGCTCAATGTTCACATCCTTGTAAGTCGTGAGTTTAATTCGTTTTTAGCCTTGGATAAGAGGAAAAATATATCAGATAAGAATTTTGCGCAATTCCTAGGTAAATAAAATCAGAGTAGGATTTACTCTTGACTTCCCTTTTCCTTTGTTGTTTTTTTCATTACCGACTCGTAGTCACACCAGATTGTAACACCAGTATAACAAACAGGATTTTTTTTCTCGATTGTCACACCACTGATTTTTCCACACCTTTTACCTATACGATAATTGCTAGTGCAGTACCTACAAATTATACTAAAGTCGATCTGCTGATCGGCATTTGCCGACTCTCGTTCTTTGCCGACTAAGATTTTTCTACTTTTTGTTATACAGGGTTATTGGTAAAACATTAACAACCTCTTTTTTTTTCGGATGTGAAATCGTCAAATGACCCCTACCGCTCTGGGTGGAGCGGAAGGGAGTGTCAGACTCTTACTGACTAAAACCCACCCGTGTTCCTTCCTTAGCCCTTTATGTTCCGGGCCAGCGGTAACCCTTTCGGACAATCCCGCTGACCCGGCCTCCTCGATACTAACATCTCTTTGAGGAGCGCGTGGAACACGTACGCGCCGTCCAGCACGGGCCTGGTCCTGATCGGACCGTGATCTACCCATTACTCTCCGCCCGCAGGCCCACGCCTACGGTGGCCGGGAGTCTTGATCCGTGGCTCCCGACGCCCGGAGCGTCTCCCGCGGTGGCTTGGACGGGAGGCTCTCTCCCTCATCCGTCCCACCACCTCCTTCGCTAGGTTGACTGCTTCGATATCGATATCGTCCACACCCTACCGTCGCACCGGTGCCGAGCGCACGGTTTTTATTTTATCTATAGGTACTAATAATATTATAAAGCTGCAGAGTTTGTTTGTTTGTTTGTTTGAACGCGCTAATCTCTGGAACTACTGGTCCGATTTGAATGATTCTTTTAGTGTTAGGTAGTCCATTTATCGAGGAAGGCTATAGGCTATATAACATCACGCTACGACCCTTAGGAGCCGCGCAGCGTGTGACACCGCGGGGAACAGCTAGTCTATCATAACATACTAAACCACCGAGTTCCGCGGTGGTCGTGGTGGACGAACGATCGCAGATGGTCCCAGATGGAGATGGTTGACGTCCCAGTGATGGCTGCGGTGGACAAACGCCGTAACACTTAGGTTGGTTATCTAAAACTTAGTAAGAAATGAAACTAAAACACAATCTTCACAAACCTGTTTACTTTACAACTGTCAACAACCAGCCACTATATATCTTATATTCGTCGTTTAATTGGCAATTTTTATTATCTGGATCTTTTTTTTCTGCGACAGACGTGTAGTGGACAAACGCCGTAACAGTTAGGTTGGTTATCTGCAACTTAGTAAGTAATGAAACTAAAACACAATCTTCAAAAACCTGCTTACTTTACAACTGTCAACAACCAGCCACTTATTATTCATTCATAATAGCCATCTTTTTCGTCATTTCATTGGCAACTTTTATTAACTGGATCTTTTTCGTCGTTTCATTGGCAACTTTTATTAACTGAATCTTTTTCGTCGTTTCATTGGCAACTTTTATTAACTGAATCTTTTTCGTCGTTTCATTGGCAACTTTTATTAACTGAATCTTTTTCGTCGTTTCATTGGCAACTTTTATTAACTGAATCTTTTTCGTCGTTTCATTGGCAACTTTTATTAACTGGATCTTTTTCGTCGTTTCATTGGCAACTTTTATTAACTGGATCTTTTTTTTCTGCGACGGAAGTGTATACGGCTATGAAGCTGGGACCCGCCATCTCAGTATTTGCATTCGGTTCGTCTGTGCTTGTTGAAGTCTCTTTTATGCGTTTCACTTTCAGCGACTCAGGAAGAACATCGTACATGAGTTGCCATTCTTTTTTCAATTTCAGTTGCTCCAAAGCATTTCCACTGGAAAGTAATAAACAATATTTAATACGAAAAAAATATTTATCTAACAATCTTGTTGACGACTTGACGCCGGTCATAGCTCACAGTCATATCAACTCGGAAAGGGATCGTAACCGTATCGCCGCGGTTCGTAAACTTGTCCCGTGGCGAGGCGATTACACAACGATTCCGATTAGTGTGCGTTGCAGTAGGGACTTTCTTAGAAAGAATACTGAATGGCTCGAGTTGATATGGTCACGATCCCTTTCCGAGTTGATATGTGTGCCTTTATGAACTGACAACAGTTTTTTTTTCATGTTATGTGTAATAGGGTCTTATTATAGTTCACAAATTTTAGTGGTCACCATTAACGTTTCTTTCTTTTTAATAAAAACGCTATTCCTTTTTTGTTCCACTTTCATTGAGAGAAACTATTCTTTGGACTGTTCTAGTAACGATCCAATGTCTGCCACCTTTAATTTCCCCCTTTTCCTTTTGTCTCAGAGATGCGGCTCTTCCCGTCAATTCTTTTCTTATATTTCCTTTCTTCTACAACATTATTTTTAGTATATATGCGAAACCCGAAACACGTGTCTAGTATTTTTATGTAAAGAATCTATGTATAAAATTTCAAAACTGTATCATGAAAAATCACAAAGTTATAAGCTTGTTAGGTGACCTGTTTGTCCGTACAAAAACATGCTCACCTGCGCCGCTCGCGCCGCACCGTCTTGCGCTCATTGATAATACCTAGTACCTAGGTACCAAACCGTTCGGCGCGGAGATTGGATAACCTCTTAATGTCGCTCGATGTCCAACTTTTAACCTTTTTTAAATATTTTTGGGACAAAATATAACATGGGGTAAAAATTATTGGAATCGATTCAGTTACTTATTCTGAACAAACTATATTCAGGTTTCGCATATACTAACAATAACGTTGTATAATTTAACTTTCTAAAGTTTACATAGTTTTTTTTTTATCTTGTTAATTTTGTGTTTCACGAACTGTGTCCAAATAAACTGTTTTTCTTTCTTTCTTTCTTACTAGGAAAATGGACTTACACAGCATCATCAGTGACATCGAAACGAAGAACTGGGAAGCCGATATCGCGACCTCTTTGTATCGCATTTTTAACCAGCACTTGAACTATCTCAGAGCTCCTGGCACAGTTTTGAGGTACAATCAGAATTATCTGGGGAAAAAATGTTATTTAAATTAAGTAAGTAAGACCTACTTTCGTTAAAGTTACGACTGTTATTGGGCTTTCCCTTCTAAAATTTTCCAGTAGGTAGGTACCTGTCCAGAGGCTGTATTTGTCTGTCTCTTGTAATTGTAACTACTATACGTATGTACATCTCTGACTAACCCTTCGGGAATAGGTACAGATGTGATGTTAAGGCGGAGCCATTTTTTGTCTAATCTGCATTCGCGATTTATTTGCCAAAGATGTTGTAAACAAATATGAGTTTATGGAAAAATAACTTTAAATCCTACACAATAAAGTTCCGTTTACGCTACAACTTCAAACATTTTTATAACTTTTTCAATAGTGCTAATCACTCTGAAATCAACTTAATTCCAATTAAAATATAGGTACCTAGTTGATATTTGTTTAACTTGAAATAATATTGATTTGAAACATAAGTTTCAATAGACATTAGCTAAGAACTTCGCTGATAGGAAATCTGAATTCCATGTCCAAATGTAATTACAAATAGGCCAACATTAGAACTTTCTGAACATTGAACAGCAAAAGAGAGTGAGTGGTCCTGCTGGTCCTGGTCGTCAGTTAACGGTTTTGTGCTTTGTAGGTGCCATTGTCCTTTTATAATATTAGTTAGGATGCGAAAGTAAGTTTGTTACCTACCTTTTCACGCCTAATCCACTAAACCCATCATCATGAAATTTCGCATACCTACTTATACGTTGTCAGGGGTATAGAAAAGGGCATAGGGAGCCTTTTATCCTGGAAACAATACTGTTCACAAGGAAAAGAACAGTAACTTTCGACGGTCACAATATTGCCATGGGACGCTAGATGGCGCTACGTGTCTTTCGAATCATGATTGAAATATGATCCGACTTTCTGAGCAGTATTCTAATAAAAAGTACTAGGCTTTGGATAACACACAGATAATTTATTAGAACCTGGATTAACACATAGGATACTTTTTATCCCGGTAATACGTTTCCGTGGGATAATTTCCGACCTCCACGCGGGTGAAGCCGCAAGCTTAAGCTATAAAAAAATAAAGGTTTAAAAACACCTGCAATATGTTGTGCACATGATATTTATCGTGGAGGGCTGGTGCTCGTAGGCAATGTGCGGTGAAATGCATCAGTCTCCGGGAGCGAGTGCACCGCACGCAACGGGCCCACTTCTCGAGCATGGTCGCGTCCCACGGACACACTGACATGCCGAGAGCCAAACCTCGGATTTGAGGCCAGCCTCGTCGGGATTCTTGTTGTTCTGCTAGCATTGAGTGACCTGGACAAGGAGTTACGAATAATGATGTCAATCTTTTCAACCATGTTGCTTTACTTTAGTTACATTATCTAAGTACCTAATTTGTGTTTAGAGTTATGTTTTGCCATACCAATAATATCGAGGGAGTCACTAAATCAGAGCCTTCTACCGTAAGTAAACAAGACATCTGATCAGTGTTCATTGTACGACCACCTTAATCTGTACAGTCACGAGCAAAAGTATGTACACTTGGCTTTATTCAAAAACGATTTTCTCCTTTAGTTTTGAATTACATTTTATGTTATTACGAACAACCTATTTTCGAACCCATAGGTTTGTGTAAAGTGTCGTGTTTCAACGTTGCATTCGTTATTTCACGAAAAAGTCGCAATTGAAAGTTACCAAGTGTTGACATATTAGTGCTCGTGGCTGTACCTAGTTAGGTATCCAACCACATGTAGGTGTTAACGTTTTTTTCTGCTGTCGCATCACTCTTGCGACGCCACGCCGCTACTTTCGTATTTGCATGGCCATCATCTGCCTAGCCTTTTCCCAACTATGTTGGGGTCAGCTTCCAGTCTAACCGGATACAGCTAGATACCAGTATTTGCATGGTATAACATCACAAATTGCAAAAAAATCTGATGGGCGGGCTACCCTGGCGCTTTCCCGAAGTTTCCATACCTTGTGCCAATGCCCTAGCGACATAATCGCACAGGACTAAATGCGTCGCAGACGGGGGCCCGACGATGCCTGGCCAGGCGAACTTGGCGTGCTCGCGCACGAAGCGCAGCACGCGCGGCACGTCAGCCGGGCGCGCTCGTCGCACGCGCACGCGCTCCTCATTCTCGGTCCCCTGTACCTACAAATAGAACCTACTATAAACACTTATTAAACGGACAGTCAACATCACCATCATCATTCTCCTGCCTTTATTGCAATTTATTCGTGGTCGGCGCAACATTGTTTCTTCTTCCATACTTCTCTTTTAGTCGTCATCTCGGTAGTCTCCCCCTTTACAGCCATATCATCTACCACTCAGTCCATCACTCGTTTCTTTGTTCTTTCCCTACTCTAATAGCCATCCACAATTTTATGAACAAACTTTCCTCACTTCATTTTCCTCATTCCTCCCCATCACATGCCCATACCACGACAACCGATTTCTGATTGATTGACTGTCTTAACCACCTGCAAAAATACATTTAGACTACCAGCGGGTAGTCTAAATGTATTTAATGAAATGATGAAATGATAATGAAATGATTTCCATTTGGCGAAATCGTTCAGAGCAACGAAGCTGCCCCTTGTAAGTACACAGATGGTTCTCTGCGTATTTATTCCAACACGGAAGCTGCCTAAACCCAGTACTAAAAAATGGATTTAGGAGCAGTAGGTATTTCTATACCTAATCTGAATTAGGCTTTTGGGTCACCAAACTTTGTACACCCTTTACTGCTACAGGCCAACCTCATTGTGACATTCACTTAAAAATTCTCCTACAATTTTCAACCACATAAGTATCTATACTAATATAGTGTAATAGTAAGTGTCGCTAGAACCTGTGATTTAACCACGATACGCTTCGTTATATCTGGTGTGTCGGAGTAACTCCTGGTATGCCCACTGAGGCAGCTAAGCCCAACTTGAGGTTTCCTTACGGTCTGTATCGCCGTAAATAGCTTGAGAAAACTTGACAACGCGGACATAGTGGGGCATCCGAGAATGATCACTTTAGTTTCATGTAATTTCTGAAATCTATTTACGCCTGTTTAGCATGTTTAGGTTTTTTCATTTTACTTTTATAATTTAAAAATAACCAAAAATATAATATGGTGGCATAGTGACGGCTGCTGTGACAGGTGACGGCTTGTTAGTTCGCGTCACGGTTTCTGAATTTGAAATGTTTTTCTAGTGGCCTGTTGTTTTGACGGCACGGTTGGCGATTGACTGCTGCGCTGCGTGTCGCGGGTTCGGTTCCCACAGGGAACAAATATTTGTATGACCTACAAGTAGTTGTTCCGGGTCTGGCTGTTTGTGTATGTGAATTTAAATGTTTGTAAACGCACCCACAATACAGGAAAAATTCCTAGTGTGGGGCAAGGTTTAAAAAAAATAAAAATATCTTTATTATTAAAAACTTCTTCGCTCTCTTGAGATACAGAAAACCGCATGGCAGCATGGTGGCGAGCTGTTGCGACCCCACAGACCCTATCTCCCGGGAGTAGTCTTGCTCCTCACCTCTGGCTTACCTTAGTTGGCTGGCTGGAGTGAACACTGACGAGGAACAGAACTCCGATCTCACTCTTGCCTCTATTGGCCGGCTTGAGTGGAGATTTGCAAGAGCAAGCGTGCTCGGGGGAAGGAAGTATTAGTAGTAACCAATCCACTTTAACCACCCAAACCCATAGTACAACTTTTATTTTTCCCTATCCTGCAATATTCCTACACCCGGAGTCCGGCCCGGGGTTGTCCTTGGGTGCACTTGCATAGTGCGAATAGAGATAATCGTCGGTTGGTGCCTCATTTAATTAAAAACGTCTAACGGGCCTAGGCGAGTTGGCTTCAGCCCCTCATACGCCTTCCAAAGGTCCGGGACCCTAGGGTCCCGAGAAATATCATAATACGTATAAATAATAATAAACATTTATTTCAGAATCACCTTCATAATTTGTCAGTAACAATGTAAACTTATATTAGTAACAATTATTCTAAGCTGCGCGAGGCACGCCGATCCTGGGGAGTACTTTTCTACTTGACTGCGTGCAGTCGTATCTACCGCCCCAAGATCGGAGAGTCCCACCTATCAGCCAACGTTCTAAGAATGGTGTTGGGGCTGTCGCGAACACGGCGTAGCAGAGATGCGCATCTCTTGCGCATGATGGTCGAAAAACTATCAATGTCCGCGTCGGCAAAAACGCGGCAGCGCCATCATCTAGTCGCCCCTCCAAAAGGTAATATTCGTATGGATATGAATGGGCAAGAAACTCCACCGTTACTCTTTCAAAATGTTTTGACAATATTTTGTATACATAACTATATAATAATATATGAAGACGATGCCCCTAAAATAAAATTACTATTTACCACAATAGGTAAAAGAATTAAAAATTAAACCATGACATATAAATTAATTATCTGATAGGTAGATACTTGTAAAAGTAGACGATTTTCATTAAAAAATATTTTTTTTTTATTATATCACGTAGGTAGGTACACCGACGGAACGAAAATCACTTTTTCTTTTTGTTAAAAAATATTAAATAACTTGTGCCTGCGTCTTCGTCCGCGTGAAATTTCTATTCCTTCGTTTTCGCTTAGCGTTCTCTGACTTTTCTTATTTTTGATCGGCTCTTAAGAGTCCTAGCGTGATGTTAAATAGCCTTCCTCAAGAATAATTGGTCTTAGATCAAATGCAAAAACAATTTCTTTTCATTTCAGACATTAACGCGTTCAAACAAATTCTTCATTATAGTACCTACATACTTATAGATTTTGAATTAGGTAGGTACTTACGTATTGTGAAAATCTTGGAAGATTGTAAACTTATTAAAGATGAATCTTCGATTTCCATTTTAACAATTTATGAAACAGTTGTGAAATATGTCTGTGATGTCATCTGTCATAATCTGGAATTTCATTTTCTAACTCCCAAAACCATGTAGTAAAATAATTCTCCAAAATCAAAACATACAATACAAAAGCAAAATTATTCCGTAATCATGAAATAAGTACAGACAAAAGGGTCAAAATGCAGTGTTTAAACACATTTAGGGTCAGTGCACTAAAGTTGTCTGGTACGGGTCCCGTCCAGCCTCACATCAACGTTCTCGCTAACATGTTCAATAGAAAGTCTACATACCGTTATATAACAAAGGACAAGAAACCGGTAAGTATCACTAGTCAAGAGCCCCTCACAACTCCGCTGGTGCTCGCTGCCTATCACTAGATGTTCACAGTTACCTGCATTTGATGTTGCTCTAGAACGTGATAATTGGCATATTGCGGTGACCTTTCCACAAAAGCAAAAAATCCCGAGTTGAAATTAAAATTACCTTGAATTTTAAATTGATGTAGGTATATTCTAAGATCCTCTTCAGATTTTGTGGGTACCCTTTTACTTTAAACCTACGTTTCTAGTGTTTCGACATTCGCAACGTGTCCATCGTGCGAGGGAATGATAGCCACGCACAATTGATTACTTCGTTCATGAACATCCACTACTGGCCACGCGAACCCAGTGTCATAGCGTTATGGATGCCCCTCGATAGCCCTTATCTGGAATTTCTTACCGGCAAATATTCTCTTACTGGTTAGTGTACATAAACATTTATAATTCCTACTCTAGACCGGCAATCATCAGTCTTATTATTGTTTGGACATTATAATAATAATAAACATTTAATTCAGACCAGGTCCATAATAACAATGGTACTTAAAACTAATGTTAGTATTGGCAACAAAATTAAATTACGGCATGAAGCCGCACCCACCTTTGCAGCATGGGGGACTCCCACCGATCAGTAAAGACACTCAGTATAGTGTGTGTATTATACACTGGGCCGCAAAGAAAGCGGGTCGGTAACATAAACCTAAATAACTTCCAATATATTAGAGCTAGCTTTGAAATGGAGACTGAATTATAGATAAATTTATTTTGCCTAAATCAATGTCATAAAAGTTCAAGATTAGGAACTTTACTTTTATTTTGAATAAAAGTAAGATAAGTAAAAATAACCATTTTCAACAGATTTTGAAAAATGTGCTACGGTTTTAAATAAGCAATATTTACACATTTTAGTATTTTGTATTGGCACTACGAACTTTTGATACAGCGGTTAAACGGTTTGGCATGCTTTCTACCAGATTTCTGAATCGATACTGAGGAAAATTCTCCCACTATTTCTCTACCAGTGCTTCTTTCAGTTCACGAAGGGTGATTGTAGGGGAATTATGCTGACGTACACGTCGTTCCAGTTCGTCCCAGGCATTCTCGATAGGATTCAAGTCTGGGCTGCGTGCTGGCCACTCCTTACGTGCGATAGCGACATCTTCAAGGTAGTCAAACACTATCCGAGCCATATGGGGACAAGCGTTATCTTGCATATAGTTGGCGTTCTCGTCCATGTTTACATAAAATGGGTCAACATACTCATTTAAGAATTCATTCACGTATCTTTCTGCAGTTAAAGTGCCATTTTCACCACCACCACCACCACCACTAGCTCGGTATGGAACCTCCGCCGTATGGCAGTTTCTCTTCAATGCAAGCTTGGTTATAGCACTCTCCTCGTCTTCTGTAGACTCTTTGCCGCCTGTGTAGCCTGAACCTCGACTCGTCCGAAAACATTACTCTTGACCAGTCATCCAGATACCAATTCATGTGTTCTCTAGCGTAACTCTGCCTTGAATTTCGATGCTGCCTTTCGAGTTTTGGACCATTTGCAAGTCAAAAAAGGCTTCAAGTTTGCTTCAGCAAGACGCCGCCTCACTGTAACGTGTACAGTGAGGTGGCTCAGATTGCTCCCTTCAGCACGCAGAAGGTAATTTTTGACTTCAACAGTCATTTGAAATCGAATTTCTCAACATTGTGGACCCAGTATCATCAAATCGCTGGCGCACTCTTTTAACGGTTGATAACGACACACCAACAGTTCTCGCTGTACCTATAATGCTGAATGTGCCCGTCTTCAAGCTTTGTCAGAATTCGGGTACACTCTTCAGGGGTTAGTGGCATGTTTTTAATTGAATTTGATCAGAATAATGAATTTCTGCACAAGAAATGCCATATTTATATACAGCAACAAAAATAAAACAAATAGTTTCAAAGTTGTTCAAGTTTTAAAAACCGGGCAAGAGCAAGCCGGTCTCGCGCACCGAGGCCGCGAGGGTTCCGTATCATCATATGTTTTTAAATTTTCATCGGCGAGGCCTATATTCGTCGGGGAATTTTAACACTGTGCACTGCGGTGTAGAATATTGCACTTTTATGTCAGCGCCATCTCTTGACCGATAGTGGAACTAATGTAACTTTTGTTGATGATTTCTAAAAAAGTGTGCTATTAAGAGACTACGTTTTATTTTTTCTGTAATCTTTACATAAACGTCTATTTCAGATTTTTCTTTTTGCAAACTTCTGAGATAAGGGGGTATTTTTTGGGACGGTATTTTTTTACATTTTTCATCAAAAGTCGAAAACTATGCGGCCTAAAAAAAAGAAAAAAAATGTTTGAGAATGCGCAAACTACGCTCTTTCATATCGTGTATTCCCGTTCGTCCCACCGACTTCGTCCCCCTGGTGGGACGAACGATGATACACATGCCCTAGTAGCCCCACTTCGAATTTTTCAGACCCCCTTTCAGTCCCTGTTGCAAAAAATATTATTTCTTTCTAATTTGCAAAATAGTTGGGCAAACGTCATCTAAAACTATGTTGATAGCATTAGTAGTTCTTGAGATATCCAGTTGTGACAGACAGACAGACAGATTGAGTCTCACCATAAGGGTTCCTTTTTACCATTTTGGTATGGTATGGAACCCTAATAAAATCGTCTTTATTTTTATTTAAGGTTACAATCACCAGAAATAAATAAAAATCCTATTTCTGTAATTAAATAAACTTAAAATTAGTTTTTATTTTAAAAGGATTGCTCAAGTATCTAAGTATTTTAAAAGTTATCGCATTTTTTATAACCGACCCGCTTTCTTTGCGGCTCAGTGTATCATAGCCATATATTCACTAGGCAACAAATGTCCTGCGAAACGTATCTATAGCAAGCATAGAAATGTAATTCATTTAACTGTGATAGCAAGACATTGTGCCGAGACGCAACGTCGGCGTCGTCTGTCGTCAGCCATCTTGTCTCACGACTTTTTGATAGTCTTTGATGTTGCCAGATTTATCTTGCGATGTCTTGTGTCCCAGTGCATTTGTCGCCTTCTGAATACATGGCGTATAATTCTTCATCTTCATCCAGGGGAGCGTCTCCTGGCTATGGAGTACCAGCCCCGCACACGCGAGAACAGGATGATCGGCCTTACCGTAGCGAGCAGGGTGTATCCGTGGATGATCAGCGAGCTCGAGCAATGGGGGCATGTCACGGATACAGCGCCCGAACGACACCGGATGTATTTCTGCGCCCATTGCCTCAAGAGTGCCGATTTGTTTAAAAAGTACCATGTTGATTATATTCACGACGTGAGTATTTGCTATTATTTAACTATAATACAATATGGGAGTAGGTAGTGCCTAAATACGTAATGCAATGTCATACCATTGTCCAGGTAGCGGACGTGCATTTGAGTATAGCCAATCATGGAAGATCATTTTAGTAGGTACAACAATCGATAGTAAATTGTAAGCAAGTAGGTAATACTGTAGATAATGCCGAAAAATATAACAGAGGGTTTTGAACCTAGGAGACATCATACCTACCCCAGCTGAGAAAAAGGCACTGAAGCGGAACATAATGTTGAAGTTATCTAATTATCTTTTTCAAATGTTATCACATCACAGGTTGAAGTACTGGGCACTGCAGCAGATGTAACAGGGCAGGGTGTGGGCACATTTTTGCTAAAAACGGCACTTGATAACGCGTACGAACTGCGACATCCACTCGTGCAGGTTATCGCAGTCAGTAAATATGCGTAAGTTATTAAATTCTAATCCAAATAATATATTTTTATAATTCATTTAATTACTTTTCTTACATGATAAACCAGGTAATTTTGACAAAGTATATATAAAATTATGTCCATTTTCAGTGCAAGAATTTGTGAAAAATGCGGAATGAAACAGGTTTGGACAATGCCATACAGCGACTTTGTTGATAAATGTGGTCAAAGCGTTTTCTTCCCACGAAGTCCTCACCACACAGTTTCCATTTACGTCAAACACTTTCCACCAATTAAAGGAGGAGAGTTCCCATGCAAGCCAAATTTCTAACACTGCAACCATAGTTAAAATTTTCCTGTCCATGCATCACAAAGTTTGGCACATACAGTCACGAGCATAAGTATGTATACACTTGGCTTTATTCAAAGGCGATTTTCTCCTTTAATTTTGAAATAAATTTTATGTTATTAGGTACGAACATAGTATTTTCGAACCCATGGGTTTATGTAAAATGTCATATTTCTAGGTTGTATTCGTTATTTCACGAAAAAATCGCAATTGAAAGTTACCAAGTGTTGAAATATTTGTGCTCGTGACTGTACGACATGAACCGTTAATTTCTTGTACAAACTCCGTTTCAGAATCAAACTAGTTGTAGGTATTGAAAATGGTCATATATTAAAACAAACTACAAATTATATGTTTCTTTTATTAAAAACATTACAAAATATAATATAAAAGTTACAAAAACACTAACAATAATAAATAATACGATAACTGCTCTTAACTAACAATAGTTGAACCTAGCATTACAATTGTGTTCAATTTTGGTATCGTTATGTTCTACGTCTAATGCGGTAACATAATACCTACAAATAAACTCGAATCTTTACAAATACACTCATAGATGAGCTCAATGTTGGGTACAAAGGGTTACGGGATCACGACAATCCCTAGCAAGCGGCACATAATAGGTACCTTGTTTGGGGAGACGTCAACGTCGTGTGCGCAAATATATATCTATACACTCCAATATTAAAATGTACCTATAACCGCTAACAGAAGACTAACTTCTATGGAATTAATCCTATATACACGACAAAGAAACCACTCTTGTAACCAAGTATCCTTGTATAAGTCACAAGCGAAATATGTGTATACAGTATACCTGAATATGATAAAATCAACAAAAACATGTATGTTTACCATGATAATGTTAAAACATCACCTGAAGATATATTCATAACATGACATATTACAAACGCTTCTTATCTTGTAAAAAAGAACAAGATTTTAAATAAAAAAGACATTGATCCAGACCTCTCAAATGACGAGGCGATAAAGTAACCTACTGAAATACTTTGCCAAATTAAACAACTCACAAAAAATTAATGCAGACTAACAAAAAGTCTTGCACTATTCATGGGACAAGTTCGATTGGATACGCTAAGTTACGCAAATCAATGTTTGTGTTGCGGTCAATGTTTTGGTTCAAGTGAATATTAAAGTTATCTAACTTAGAAAGGTGATTGGAATTTATATGAGCATGATGAATTTTAATCAGCCTAACTGCTGAGACAGAGGCCTCCTCTCTGTGAGAGGGAGTGGGCCTTAATTCACCACGCGGGCCCAGTGCCGGTTGGTAGATGTCACATGGCTTCGAATTTTTCATTATAGGACATGCCGGTTTCCTCAAGATGGTATAACTCGTAAGCCGCGGCTATTACCACTGGGCCACCTCTGCTCCCCGAATTATGAAAATTTTATAAAATAGAGAAATTACATAATGATAATTAAACTAATCATTGTTTTCATTATTAACATTTTTTTCATATAAAAAAATGTTACGAAATAAAAGAATGAAGCTGAAGTGGAAATAAACAATACTTACACATAGAAGAAAATAATTAAGATAGTAACTCATTACGAGCTTAAATAACAAAAACAAAAAATGCAGAAAGCAAAAACGCACTTAATTTCATGTTAATGCAAATTACGTCTTTAACATTTTATGGCAAAAATCTCTATAGAAATTAGGAAATAATCAATTTTATAGAACGAATACTTCGATAATGTAATAAAAGAAATTATACACTATTCATCAAAGCACTTTCTATTCACTGTTGTGTAAAGCCCTTGTTAAATTAAAGAGTGGAATGCCTTATTTAAGTTAGGTTTGGAATGCTCCAGAAGTTATTGCTATATCGTGAAAACAGGTATTGACTGCAACTTGTGACATCACTTATTTCGGGTCAATTCAAATTGCCGTTTAATTATGACTATTATGCGATCGATAAGAAGCCATGACAATCGCTGTAAGATTACACCATCAGGTCAAATACGCAACTGAATAATAATGATTACGATAGATTTGATTCTGATAGTGATATTTTACTTATTGGACTGAAAGATGGGTCGGAAAACGTCACCATTAGATTGTAATATGGGTAGGAAATAGTTACTAATGAGTGTGGGATTTGTAACTAACAAGATGAAGTACGGATAATTAATTCGGTCATATTCACATCCTGCACAAACTTAGACATAACTCCAGAAAAAAGATGAACCGAAACCCACTGCATTGACATCAAACTTTTAATCCTTACACTAAACTGTAAAACAACATCCCTAAATGGCATATAACGCAACAGAATCCCAGAGGAGACTGACTCTTAAAACCTAAGACGTACGACCTAGTTTTTCTTGTAGCCCCACTGGGATGCACCTTCCTTGCCACCTTTCTTACCGTGGTCTGAGTGATTCTCGTGGTGATGTTCGTGACCATGCTTTCCATGGTAGCCTTTGTGATCGGCGTCCACGTGGCCCTTGTTACTGGAAAATGAAACGATTTAGTTAATACAGAATAATAATTAAAAATCGATAAAAGTCATCATGATTATCAGAGTTGGAAATGTAAAAAATAACAAATCAACTGATTTTACAACCGCATCTAACTATCGTTGAAGAACAATCTCCGTTGATTGAATGAGTAGGAAGCCACCTATACGATGAGACGCAGCATCCTGCAGTATGTTCTAAAAATACCTATCTTTCAGCTATGCACTTCCTTCAATTTACATATCAACCTTGTTCATCAGCGGTCATTAAGGGAAATTAAGTTCACTATACCTTGAAAAGTGCCTGTCAATGGTCTTTTTTTAAATAAACGCTTTGGCATAGTAACTCTAAAGCGGAAAGTTATCCATTTGCATCTACATATCGACACCCTATTAACTTTCGTATCCAATGGTTTTTATCTGCTTTCTTTTTGAATGACCTTAATCAAAACCGTTGTGTACAACACATGCCCTCTTCGCCACTCTGGCTCATTATCACTTTAAATCAGTAACAGAGAATTTGACTTGAGGACTTACGAGTATCCCTTCTTTCCTTTCTCAACGAAGTCGTGTCCTGCGTTGACGTGATGTGCCTTCTTCTTCCCGCTCTCGTTGCTGGAATGCTTGGCATTGAACTTGCCGTACCGGTGGTGTTCACCGCCCTTGTGGACGTCATCGTAGAACTTGTGTTCTTTGTGGAATTCGTCCTTGTGGTACTTGTTGTGATAACCTGGAGTATAAGAAATATTACATAAAGATTTTTTGGTATCAAGTCCCTATCGTTATACACCGCGTTCTTCGTTATTCATTAAATTTGGCAAACGCTACTATAGCTTTTACAAATCAAATCTAACAAAGGAAGTAGTACTTAAAAAGGCTTCTAGAATGAAAATACGACGCGTTGCCAATTCGGATAAAGAGGCATGCATATCGTTCGGGTGATTTACGGCAAGGTTTTTAGTTTGTACCTATGAAAATTAACAAAAAATAAAAAGAATTCCTGAATATGTCCATAATGAAAAATGCTTATTTCCATGGTGTGAACATCTGGAAGAAGTTTATGTATATCATCCGGAACACGGCATATATAGGCTTAGTGTTGAATATTGAGATGACTGCAGTTAAAAACAAGGAAGCCAAACGGTGCTGTGAGGACATTGATGGTGCAGGTCAATGGTGCATACGGTACAACGGGGCTGAATTTATTCGTAAGAGAGAGGAACTACAACCTTGCTAAATTGTGGTTAATACTGATATTAGTTAGGAAGGTTTGCTTGCGGCTAGTGCTTAAAAAACGCTAGTTACCTACAGATTGCCACTAAGATTAATTCGGATATTAGTGTAATACACCACAAAAAACGTAAGATTTACTTATTGAGGGCAACAGGTAAGGTTACAACAAACTGTAACAAGTAAGGTTACAACAATGAATAGCTTTATTAAAAGGATTACACCCATAATCGTGACGCTCCACATTTTGGACACATTTTTGTCATACAATATTTCTGAAATAAGCTTGAAGACAAATTAAATAGAATTTTAGTCACGTACACTTGCAACGAATTTCATACTTTGTTCCCAATCTTTTTGATTATGACAGTGAAAAAGATCTTGAAGTGCAATCTCGCTAGTTGTTCTTTGTGAACGAATCAATGGAAAATTGTAGTATTGCGGTTGAGGTCAATTCAAATTGAATTCGAATAACAAATAACTTTACGTAACTTGGCTTTCACTTGCCGCAAATTGTTACATTTTCTATTATAGCAGGTGTAGTTGGGTCTCTGATTATGCCCAAATAACTGTTTCGTTCTAAATTAATTTGTGTAATGAGTAATGCAACTTTACATAATACATGTTTGATTGTGTTGTGTTATTAAGCAGTTTCTTATCATTCAAGTGATTGATTTATTTATTCTTTAATTAAAACGGTTTACAACCAATTACAAGAATTAAAGACAATTTACACATACACATATAACATTAAATATAAAAACAAGTAAAAAGTTAACAACACTTTCATACATCCCTCTCACAGTGATGTCTTTGTATTATTTTTTTATTATACTGTTTGGTTTGTTTTTACCCCTAAGCTTGTTGAGAAGTAACGTATGTTGCTCTGTTGTAAGAATAATATACTATTGTTACTGACAAGCGTTTAGAATTGATTATCGGAATGTAGTAAAGCTTCGTAATATTTTATTGCGTTGGTATTAAGATTGGTTTGATGGTTGTTGCGTCCCAAATCATCTTCAAATAAAATTGCTATAAAATCCATTCATCGACGAATCTTTTAGATTCAAGGTTGAAACCATGTAAAAGCAAATAAAAATGTAGGTATAAACAATCACATGGTTTAGACTAGAAATTACGCAATTGAAGGACATGTTGTGATGACACATGTCCTTCAATTGCGGAATTCAGCACATAGGCTCACACTCCCTCACCACTCCTCAGAGCAATATGTCCCGAGTCCTAGCTTTACGAACATTACACATAGATTATATTTGTAGGTAAATTATTGTGTATAAGAAAGGTTTTCATGTTAAACTTACCCTTAGTCTTATGTCCCTTTTTGTGCCCCTTCTTCTCGTCGAACTTAGCTCCTCTGAGCCCAAAGGCCTCTTCTTCATGGCTGCCCTTATGTCCAGCATGGTCGTGGTGCTTCTTCTTCTTCCCTGCAGCTTCCTCATACTCTTTCTTGTGATGCTCATCAGTCTTGTAGCCTTTGCCTCCCTTGTCTAAGTGGTGGTCGTGGTGGTAACCTTTGGAAGTCTGTAATGCGTCAAATTGGCTTTTATTAGGTATATCAGTGGTGGCTTGAATTGGGAATCGAAATTGTGATTAGGGATAGATCCCTATGGATTATTTACTTTTACTACTACTTTCGTTTCTAGAAAATAAATTGGTCTAATATTGACAGAATCTACTGTACCTAAAACAATGAAATCACTAAATGATATTTTATGATTTATTTTCAGTAAGTAGGTTTGTACAAACACTTTTATACGTCAATCCTATTTTTTAAACAGATGAGATCGGCGTTTCCTATCTGACTATTCTGAGAAGAAAGACCGAAACAAACTCAGAGGTCGCAGTCTCTTTTAAAGTCCAGACAAAATCTTGGTCAGATCATGTGAAGACCATGTAGATTGGTGTCTGAAATGGTCTTTTGAGGAAAGAACCACACAGATTGAGCGGACCTGTCCAGTCAGTGCATGCATTTGTTAAAAATCGTGGGTTTAGGTTACTAGGTTTCTAGCAGTAAAATATAGACAATTTACATGTTTACAAAATTCAAGGTTGAGTATTCAACTCATTTGGTTGTCACAAGGTTGAATTATTATTTCTTACTTATTGTTTTTCTTAAAGTAATAAAAATGTTAATTATATTTTATTGGTACCTAATTGTCTTCTAAGTAATTTAAATCTTCCGCCAGACTTTTTAACCTTGAAATAATTATTTCTTAATTAAAGTTTAGAGCAATAACCGAATGCTAGAATAAAATACTCAATGTGTTTGTAGCACTCAATTTAGAACATAATCTGAGATTGTTTATCGTAGTTTTTTTGCCATAGATTTTGTTTTCAAAAAAGTTTATTATTTACATCCTACATTAATAATGCTTAATTATAATAAGCTTGTTATATGCTTTACTAGCTTCTCCCCGCGACTTCGTCCGCGTGAAATTTCCCCCTTTTAGGGGTGGAATTTCGAAAACCCTTTCTTAGTGGATACTTCGGTACTCTTCACGAAGAACACACCTTCCAAATTTCATGTCTCTAGGACCAGCGGTTTAGGCTGTGCGTTGATATATTTGTCAGTCAGGACTTTGACTTATATTTATATATAGATTTTATGGGAGGATCCTCCGACCAGACGAGCAGTTGCCCGCCAGACACGACACCCGTCTGGTCGGATGATCCTCCCTTTTCTATGGAATATGACTAAACTTTATACCCTGTTCCTCATACCTCTATAGGTTTATTATATTCTCCAGACATAATCTCATCGCCTGGTTTCTAAATGTAACAACGTCTGCTTAGGCTAAGAAGACTATTCATGCCTGTCGACACACCTATAGGTACTATCTATATCTAGTTTTATAGTCATAGCTAATGTTCTACGACTAGGTAAAGTTGCAATATCGGTTAGACACAATATGCAATATGCTGTTGTGGTTGGAATTCTCCAACTTAACATTTAAAGGTCAGCAACCTATTTACGATTTATTATTTGCTAAATTGCCATTTTCTCAACAAATAAAATATCCAATCTTTCCATATTACTTACGGCTAATTTCTTCATTATTTTTTTCTAAAACCAGATGTTGTTCTTACAAGGACGTCTGATTTTCCCTTCGCACAAAGAAAGTTCTCAAATGAGGACAGAAAATAAAAACATTTTCATTTGATGAATTAACACAATAACATAACGATGATAACAAAGTGTCATCCTACAAGAGGGACATTGACGCCCAAACTGCAACCATGAATTCTGCGCATGATTCTAATTAGAAGATTTTCGTCAGTTATCGAAAATAACCAGCCATTTCATAAAAAAAAAATATAACTAAACATCCGAATTGAGAACCTCCTCCTTTTTGAAGTCGGTTAAAAAAAGTGCAAAATGTATGGAACAGCAATTTTTTTTTAAATAATCGTCAAAATATTTCAACGCCAAGGGGGTTAGAATCATGTACCTATTGAATCAATGGTAACCTAGGTTGCACATCGATCTGCCACCCTGAAGAAGCCAGTTTGGGGAACATGGCTTTGTGAACAATAAACGGTAAAAAATTAAGCTGCTCCTCCTTATCTTCTTGATTGCATCCTTTGTTACCCTTAATTGGATCTGTGATTGGTAGAACCCGAAAACCACACAACACTATGTTTGTGTGAGTTATTTCGTATGTAAATAGGCGAGTCATTCGTACTTATCACATACATTTAGGTATACAAATAAATATAGGTAGTTTAAGTGTCTGTTTGTAGGTATTATCAAAATAACAGCTTTTTACTAAATGCATATGAAAGTAGGGTATCCGGTAAGACTTATAACAAAAAAATGTTTTTTTTTAATTTTGTCTTTCTGTTTGTTCCGGCTAATCTCCGAATCGGCTGGACCGATATTGACGGGATTTTCACTGACAGATGTTATAATAAGTAAAGTTAGGTACTTTTATTTAGGGTTAGGCGCAGAAAAATTAAAACCCATGAATGATTCCAATTTGCTTTCCGACATGCACGCGAATGAAGTTGTGGGCACGGCTAGTTATAAATACAGTGTTAAGCGTGTGGCTACTACAAATTCAATTTCATCATGTTAGTTGTTATGAAGTGTTTTAACATGAAGTGAAGTGAATTATGTGTTGTTCTGTGCTATGTATGAGATTTATATAATTTTGGATAGGTAAGTAGTATGTTATAGAAGTTTCTTAATAGGTTAATTTAATATTGTAAGTATATAAATACCACACCATCGCATTAAGTTAATCCTGTTATGGTAGTTGTAAAGGTAATTATAAATAAATAACATTAGGTATTCTCTCTAGAAAATCATCGTAGCACAAGCAAGTTGATACTTAGGTATCAGGTAGGTACATAGGTAACATCTGTGCAATTCATGAGTTTTAAGAATATATAGAAATGGCACATAGGCACGGTTTCCTGTAAGCGGTCTTTATCACATTATCTTATTATTTATTATCATAATAACCGATCTTGTTGTTGAAACTTCCATGTTATTGCTCACTTGTCACGCGTCGTGATTTCCTTGGATTAACTTAGTTGATATAGATGTAGGATATCACTTACATCTTAACATCACTCTAAAAGGGTCAGTGTGACTTTCACCCTTTATTCATAAACGTTCCTTAAAGTTAAGTAGTAATTAGCGGGTTTTTGTTGTTTGAACGTCACTTAACTTTAGGTACTTACTGGAGAATTAATTTAATGTAATGTAAGGGAAGTGCCAACAATAAATACATAAGGTGTTACTCTAAAAATAAGCTGATAGTCTGTTACTTGTTAATAAAATGTTTGCGACCTTTAGAAAATAAAACAATTATACCATTTAGGTATACCTGTAAGTGTCGTGAAATGAGGAATATGCGGATGAGCAGCTAAATGTCTTCCTATCAGTCTGCTAACATCAAAACATTGCGAGGTTGCGAGTTTCTTGACGATTTTGTAGCGATCATTCATACTCAGCCGTAGAACCGTTGCACAGAAATATTATAAATAGCTGTAAAGTCCCTTACCTTCCCACCATGCTCTGCACTATATCCTCCGTGTTTCGCATGCCCTCCACCTTGAGAATGTCCATGAGCATGCTTCGAATGATGTCCAGTCGAGGCGCCGTACAAGTCTCCTGAAGCAATCTGCTTAGGAGCCTGGATTAGCGGCTCTGCAGACACCGGCACTGGGAGAGGGTTCTCAACAGGAATAGGGTTCGGAGCCAAAGGAACGGCCACTGGCGGACTGGCTATGAACTGAACAGGTTGCACAACAGCATCCACTGGAGCAAACTTGGCCGCTTCAGCAATGTTAGCACTGTTCAAATCAGTTTGCAAGTACCGAGGGGCCGGGGCGTACACTCTGTGGTAGTGATTCGCGCTCGCTGCAAGCATCTCCTCGTAAGGCGGGGATTCCATCTCCCCATCATCAGTGAACTCGTGGACTTCGTACTGGTGTAGCTGACGAGGCACGCGCACGTATTCCGCAGCTCTCCGTGCCCTCGGCTCACAACACCGCTTGACACGAATATGCTCGTCAAAGGGTCCTGCATCATGTACATCACGCCTACTCCTGGACTGCTCGTAGTCATCATACGAGTCGTCTACATCTTCCTCCTCCACCCACGGCTCCTCCACCACTTCAGCTGCCGCGATGGCCAGCAACAGCAGGATGACCGCTGGCCGCATTTCGTTCTTTAAATGATCGGAAGCTGTTCTATTTTTTTGTTTTATACTTCTGAACCTTTCACCGTTGACTAAGAAAAGGATCTTGCTAAATGCAGTTGCGTTGATATCAGCGTTTTTATATGAGACGGTGGGTAAATGTTTGTTGTGTGACGGCCGGGCGGTCGCGCGCGCGGTACGGTCAGCACTGATGGCAGACGTAGCTCACCACCTAGAAAGCGTATAACGACACGGAGCAAATTAGTTTTCCCGGTGCATTATTTTCGCGATTTTTCGACCGCAGTGAAAACAGCGGCCGTGAATTGAATTAAACTTTTTCTAATAGACTGGCCGTGAGATCCGGTTGCGTAAGCAATTACGAGGGGAACTAACTGAGTTTGTATGCATGAACTTTGACGGAAGATGTAACTAATTTTACGCAGGTAGTAGTTGTTAAAAAGTTTTCGATCTACCGGATATTATTTGACAAATATGTTGGATATACATCAACGATTTTGATAAACCATACTAAATTAAGATGTTTATCTAATTCTCTATGCGTTATCTATCTAAGCGTTTTGTTTTATTTAAGCAACTTCTACAAACTGCCGGTAGGTGGCCACTTCAAGAAAAAGTGCGCGGTTATCGTTTCGATAAGAATTGCTCATTACCTACCTACTCTTAATTCGTTTTAACTATTTAGTTCAGTTGAAGCCTATTTTGCGTACCAACAAACAAATAAACAGCAGAGATGCGAAGACGTGTGTTTGTATGAATTACAGTTGACGGAACAACAGTGAGCGTTATCTTATCAAAATATTGTCCACGTTAAGACGTCAATGGCGGTAAATACGGATTCACTTCGAGCTAAGGAACTTTATTTTAATTGTGTTGCAAGTTTAGTAAATACTTAACAATTAAGATGACTTTATTTAATCCTACATCTTCCTGCATTGCAACATTACAGCTGTAAAAAAAAGTTTACATTACAAAAATACTTACAGCTTCAATAATGTAAAAAAATAAATGCTTAGGTACTTTTACGTTTTTAATATTTTTTTCTGGGTAAAGGTAATGACTGTAACAGTAGGGGTGGACCGATTGCGATATTGTATTCACAAAAAGTAGCAGTAGGTATTATAAACTATGACCTCAACATACTAAGCTGAAATTTGACTCAGCGAGGGGTTCCGTAACTCCGCCTCTCCTTGACCAAGATGCTAGCTGCTGCAACGAGTTTTTATTAACAACGATTATTATACCACTACTTCTGAATGGTAGGTATTCCTTAGCAAAGGAACATGAACTGAATTGGTGAAAAATAGGTCCTTGATTGAACAGCATCCTAATTACGTAATACACTTTCAATCAAAATCTGTTTGATTTTGAAGGATATTGCTAATTGATTGTTTCATATGTTCGAAAAATTGGTCTGCTCAAAAAAGTAAATAACGCAATGAATGTTGTTGAACTGTCAAAATGTAAGCCATTGCTACTTTTAGTGTGTAACTCAATAACCCCGCCGCTTGTATTTCTGCATCTTAGAATCTGTCGTTGATTGAGGCACCTAATTATAGTCATCTTCACCTTATTTAATAAAAAAAAAAAAATTTTGTTTATTGGTACCAGAAAATCATTCACAATATTATAATCTAAATAAAAAGATACTTTAATCGCAGGAGTTGGTGATACGGGTTCCCAAACTAAGCTATCGCTTGTATTTTGGGACACAGCGTTCAGCCGTGGATATTTATACAATTAGGTGTCTTTAGGTACATTTGTTGTGAATGTGAATATGAATACTTATTTAATAATTTTAAGGGGTTAAAGTAAGGTGAAGAGGTGAGTGTGTGAGCGTGTGAGTGTTTATGTAAATGTGTGTGTGAGTGTGTGTGGGTTGGGTGACAGAGATCATGGATTACACAGTAAATTTTAGCAAATCTTCAGTGTTTTTGTAGTCCAATTTGAGTAGCCAATCTATATATATAAAAGAAGAAACTGACTGACTGAATGAATGACTGACTGACTGACTGACATATCAACGTACAGCCGAAACTACTGGGTCTAGGAATGTGAAATTTTGCACACGGCTTCCTTTTATAATGTAGGGGAGCACTAAGAAGGGGTTTTTGGAAATTCTACCTTTAAGGGGGTGAAAAGGGGGGATTTCGTTTGTATGAAAAATCTTATTCCTTGAGTTAATAAACTTGAAACTTGGCACGAATACTTATCTAAGTAAATTATTAAGTTTGGCATTTTTTGTTTTTCTTAACTACCCCCTAAAGGGGGATTGAGGGGTGGCAAAGTTTGTATGGAAGAATTTTAACGGGCTGTCCGATTAACTCGAAACTCAGTATTTATACTTAAGACCAAAAATAGAGAATAACGTGTATCAGGGTTTTTCGAAAATGTACCCCTAACGGAGTGAAAAGGAGTAGTTAATTTTACAGGGGAGGATTTTACTGCGTGACTTGATTTACTCGAAAATTGGTATAAATAATCTTTGAGTCAAGTAATTAACACATCACAAGATAATCTTTGAGTCAAGTAATGAACACATCACAAACTATTTTTCGAAATTCCACCCCTGTGGGGGTGAAAAGCGGGGATACAGTTTATATGATAAATCTTATTCATTTGGTTAATAAACTTGAAACTTGGCACGAAAGTAAATTATAAAGATTGACACTTTGTTTTTCTAAACTACCCCCTAAAAGGGGATTGGGGGGTGTCAAAATTTGTATGGATGAATTTTAACGCGCGGTCCGATTAACTCGAAACTCGGTATTTATACTTAAGACCAAAAATAAAGAATAACACATATCAGGGTTTTTCGAAAATCTACCCCTAACGGGGTGAAAAGGTGTATTTAATTTTACAGGGGAGGATTTTACTGCGTGGCTTGATTAAGTCGAAAATTGGTATAAATAATCTTTGAGTCAAGTAATGAACACATCACAAACTATTTTTCGAAATTCGACCCCTGTGGGGGTGAAAAGCGGGGATACAGTTTATATGAAAAATCTTATTTATTTGGTTAATAAACTTGAAACTTGGCACGAAAGTAAATTATGAAGATTGACACTTTTTGTTTTTCTAAACTACCCCCTAAAAGGGGATTGGGGGGTGTTAAAATTTGTATGGAAGAATTTTAACGGGCGGTCCGATTAACTCGAAACTCGGTACCATTTATACTTAAGACCAAAAATAACATGTATCAGGGTTTTTCGAAAATGTACCCCTAACGAGGTGAAAAGGTGTAGTTAGTTTTAGGGTTTTTCAAAACTCGACTCCTACCAAGGTGGAAAAGGGTAATAAAGTTTAAGGGGTGGATTGCTGAGAAATATAGTAGCAAATGCTGTATCCACTAGCAGGAATAGCGCCACCAGTGGTTCGCAGAGCACTGGCTCCAGCGAAAGAGCCAAAATGGTCTCCGACACATGACCCTTTGCACGACAACATCCTTGTGCCACAAAGGCTGAAAAGCCGACACAGTTTTTTAAAGTGTGTCGTCAACTCACTGGTGAACCATGACAAGAAAGACTGAAGCTGTGGCGAGACAGTCCTTCCTTACCCAAACCGTTCGTCCCACCCGCTGAAGACCTCCCACCTGGACATGAGTAACCTTGGGTAATCTGGAAGTCTTTAAACAGACTCCGGACCCAGGTTAGCTGAAGCAAGGAAAACCTGTTCAGGTGGAGATTCATAGACGACTCCGCCTTGGAGTGTAAATGTGGTGCTGTTCCACAAACGATGGGACACTTAATATAGTGTCCTGCATGTCCTGTCAGCTGCACGTTATAGGAACTGGTGGACGCTGGTAATGGCGCCAAACAAGTAGCCGAATTCTGGGCCGAGTCCATTTAGATTGCTATCGACACGCTAAGAAGAAGAAGGGGTGGATTTTACTGCTTGCTTCCATTAACTCGAAAATGAGTACCTAGGTATCGGTCTTTGAGTCAAGTTATGGACCCGTCATCCCAAACGATTTTTCAAAAATACAGCCTTGTGGGGGTGAAAAGCGAGGATCCCGTTTATTTGAAAAATCTGATTCCTTTGATCTACAAACTTAAAAATTGGCCCGAATACTTATTAATCTAAATAAATGATAAAGATCATAAACATACATATTCGAAATTTTTAGAGGAAAGTACGAAATACACGCGGACGAAGTCGCGGGCAAAGTGCTAGTCAATAACTATATCTTTAACTTTGTGTTTGTTTAGTCCTACAATTTTTAGTTCCTTATTATTATGATCGTACAGATTGCAGCTAAGACTGTTGAATTGTCCTCTGGCAAAGGCTGTCCTTGTAGGGGAACGAACGCATGGCTTCATCCTTCTACGGGCATTAGGGGCAGTAGGTGGAACTATTCGATGTCTTCTCAAGGTGGATTTCAGCACATAGAGCTGCCTAACAGGTCAGGACTTTGCATTCCGAGTAGAGTGTTGCGGTGGGGTACCTGTATGGTTTTTTATTCATTACTTTTGGAACAGCTCTTTGCGCCCTCTCCAACCTGAGAAGGAGCGTTTTACCTGCTAATTACCTAATTACCTGCTAATTATTGCTGATGGTATAATTGGTATATTTTATTCAGTGGATTACTGCGTTATAGGTATTTGTTGAGCTTATATACCTAGGGATTCTGTCATTACAGTCCGGCCGTCGAGGAAATGCGTTCCTGACACTGTCCGTGCAACAATTCTAATAGCTAATAAAGATCAAATTCGCAAAACACGTATTCATTTTCATGAAACTGACTGGTGTCGTCAAGTAGGTACCTTACAGAATAGGTCTGCGCAGCCACCGGCGCGGCGGCGCCGGCGTCGCGGCGTCTCGCACGATCGCTCGAAATATTCCGTGCTCGAAACAGTTAAGTAATAATTGATAGGATGAGTAGGTACCTACATCTTTAAGATGACAAATATTCAATATTCGTCGCGCCCCGGTGAATGTAAGTCGCGATCATTGTGTATCAATGGCTCGGAGGAAGGAAATATTACAGTAAGATGCTGGTAGGGATCTTGACCGTACCTACTTCCGGGATTGTCCTGATAGCCGTGGAATACCTCTCCACTCCTCATAAGCACCTCAGGACATGTTGCCCCCTTGTTGCTACGACACTAGGTATGTGCTAGCGACCGTTTTCGGGGGCCCATTATTGAGTGTGCAAGTCACCCCCTGCCATTTTATCTGTGTAATTTATATAGAACATCGGTCAGGCAGGGGCTATAGTTTTTCCATACCTAGTCCTAGATATCCAGTTTACTTTAGCCACCAAAACCCATAATCCAATATTTTTGTTTCCATGTTTTGCAATAGTCTTACCTACACCAACCGGGGGTTGTCCTTGGATAATCGTCGGTTGGTGCCTCATTTCATTGAAATACTAATATACTACTGTTTGTTTCCCAAACAAAAAAAAAAAAAAAAAAAAAAATTGCTTATGGGGGAAGCTCTAAGGTGGCCCGCGAAATTCAAATTTTCTTACGTTTTTTGCAATTTGCTGGTCAGTATTAAGTTGTACGTTGATTAAAATATGATTCGCGGTCGTAACAAATATGTATTTACAGAATTATAATCATTAAAGTCATCAATACAACTCTCTAAGACCATGTAATCCCCAAATGTCAAGATTTCATGAAATAGTCATTCTTGGGGATTACATGGTATTAGAGAGTTGTGTTGATGACTTTAATGATTATAATTCTGTAAATACATATTAGTTACGGCCGCGAATCATATTTTAATCATCGTACAACTTAATACTGACCAGCAAATTGCAAAAAACCTAAAAAAAATTGCATTTCGCGGGCTACCCTGGCGCTTTCACCTTAAACAAAAATGCACTGCACACATTCAGTTGACATAATTCAATACAACTTTAGCTTATGAGTACAATAATGAAACTCTATCCCGGCCTGTATCATATGAGATAGGGTTCAGCCACTATGTTGATTTAATTTTTATCATCGTCATTCTCCAGCCTTTTTTTGCAATTTATTAGTGGTCGGCGCCACATCTGTGGCCACATGTCTTTATCTTTCATACCTACCTACTTCTCTATTAGTCGTCATCTTGGTAGGTAGTCATTTTTCTAACCATAATTTTTTCATAATTATAATAATTTATTTTTTACCATAGAATTGACTTTCGTTTGACATTTTGAGGTTAATTTTTTCATTACAATTTGTAGGTACCTACTATTATGTTCTTCAATTATAAATTATAGGAAAAGGTGGTAAAACCTACATACTGAGTTTAAACCTTTTAAATACTGATGAGTGTGTTCAATTGAGCGATTGGTTTTAAAGAATTCAATCTTCTAAACTACGAACGAATAACTAATATGGCGTAACTTAGGACACTTTTTATTTTTTATTTCGAAAACTAATTAGGTACCTTTCTCAAGAGGCTAGATATATTTAATTGAACGTGTATTTATTAGAGCAGCCAATTATTATTTCGGCAACATTTCGATTTTAATATTACAATGAGTCTACTACTTATCTTTTTGTAAAGGTAACATAAACCAATCAGCTAAGTACTGTGGTGTTGATGTTGTAAATGGCAACCAAAGGTTTTTTGTTAAGAGGACTGACGGAACGCAGCAACATCAGCGTAGGTACCTATGCGCTGACTGATGGTGCTGATGAAATAATATACCATTATTTTAAGGTACCTACCTAATCTTTACTTGACGCTTACCATTCAGACGGTGCTCGTGGCTAAATTATAATAGCCGCACGGGTCGATCTTCAAGGTTAAGCAACGCTTCCCGAGGTCGGTCTGTGGATGGGTGACCATCCATTACTTACCGAGACCCCTCCGTACCTCGGAAAGCTCGCTAAGTCGTTGGTCTCGGCCGTCGTTTGTACATCTTTGACAGTCGTTACTGGTAGTCAGAAGCCCGAAAGTCTGATGACAACCAGTCTTATCATGGGAAACCCTCACAATGTTTTCCTTCACCGTTTTGAGGGCAGTGGTGCAGAAATAATTTACACAAAGTAAAGAGCCCGCCTGGGCTCGAACCTACGAACGACCTGATCGAGTATATATTTCGATCTCTTTAGATTCGAAGAAAAATTAAGGCAAGTGTGTTAGCAGTCATAATAATTATTGCGCAAAATGATCTTGTCCGAAATCCAAATTAATTTTAAATTCAATTTCTATTATATTTCATTGTCAAGTTGCTCAATCGACATCTTGTTAGCAAACAATGGAAGTAGGTATACCGTTAGTAATTAGTAGTAGTTTTTCTGATCATGGTTTGTGTGGAAATCGGATCGGAAGTAACAATTATTTTGTCGATGGCGTCGGAACAAAATCATCAAGTTTAATGGATAAGTTTTTGCTGTGCGTTTTTTCCGTAAGTACCTACCGTGCTAAATTGGACATTGTTACGAAACTTGAGAATAGGTAGATACCTAAGCATTATGAACGCCGGATTTGAGATTATATTGTTTTAACTCTATTCTGTAAGTTACAGTAGATATTGTAGGTAAATTCAGTTCGAAGATGTGACACATCTTTTTGCAGCCGATGCAAGAACCTAAATTTTGGGGTCGCTTGTCTCGACTGATAGATTTGGTGTTCCTGGGATGTCACATAGTATATTGGTGCTGGCACTTGTATATTATATGCCGTCTACAAATTGTATCTATATTTTCCGCCATCTTGACGACAGATATTAGTGGATGAATCAATAAATTAGATAATTTTGGCGAACTGTTCATGGTCATACATTTGCTTGTGACAGTTGACCTGGAAAGAAGTGAAGAAAAATCCAAAAATATTTGTCAATTATTTTATTTCACCGTGTTAGTAAACAAATCGATACATCTAAAGCAACTGAGTGCGATATTTATGTTAATCGTAATACCGTCCAACTAACTATTTATTTTAATTATTATTTACAATAATATTACATTTAAGTAAACTTACTTTTTAATTAAAAATTAGCAAAAAAATCAAACAATTCGCCTTTATTGAAGGAACTTACCAATCGTGATTCCAAAACAGTATAAGATGTTTTCGCTTTAAAATATTTCTTCCACATATTTAAAAGAATTATAAAAATTAATTACAGGTTTTGCACGACTCATAATGCGGAGCATTAATTGGTAGATTTTTTTACAACGATAGAATTTTTTTTTGCCTTCTTTCTGCAACTGTTTCTATTGTTACACAGAACCTACTTCATTTATAAACCATTGTATAGATAATTTAATGGAGATTTATTAAGTACTTTCAATAATTGATTTTAAAATACAATAGAAACGAAAAAACCATAAAAAAAAAACCCGTCAATAAGTGTGAAACCTGAAAAGTATGTAGCTTGCGAAAAAATAAATAAATTGAGTCATTCCACCCATATGAGGAAGCCTATTAAAGATGGCTCTTTTGTTAAAAGGAGTTTTTTGTATACGATCAAATGAGCATTATGAGTCGTCCACTTTTGGCTTTTCCAAATTTTTTTATCATCCTTTGCAGCTACACATAATTCTGTAGTGTAAATAAAAAAAATATTCTAACTGAAACTTAGCTTTATATCTTACACTATTAAATATGGCACAAACATTATCGACTAGTTATTAGATACTTAATAACTTTCAAAAGTCTTTTATTTTTCGTTTAAAAATAGTGTGTACGGTGATGTATGTACATTTTTGTGTTACATAAATAATTATATGTATTAATCAGTACCATAATTGTGTAACACACTATTGATCACAATCTGAATTATTTTAAAGGAAAGAAGAGAGAGAGGGGAGGGGGGAGAGGTTTTTATTTTGAATACATTGGATTCATATATGATGCTCAACAACGTAAATAACGCAATTAAAGTTGTCGAACTGTCAAAATGAAAGCTATTGCTACCATTAGTGTGCTACATAATTACCCCGCTAGATTGGTAGGTAATTAACAACCACAAAATCTAAAGTAATATCAGAAAAATAATCTATATTTACAAACTAAACTTACAATTAAGTGCACAGTTAAAGAAAATACAAAAGAAAGTGGCACGAGAGATATCTATTTGTGTAACACAAAAACATCGTTACCACCAATAAAAATCTAACTTACAAAACTAACTAATAAGTCTTTATCAAATGGTCTGACACAAAGGGCGTGAACTCTGGATCTTTAATTTTCTTCTTCTTGTGTAAAGGACAACTCTTCTGCCTTTGTCCTGTTTCTGATTTATTATGCGTCAATTTAAAATGTCCGGATAACGAAACGCTTTTTTTTCTATGTTCCATTTTTTGGCAATTATTTTTATCTACAATTTTGTCCGCGCCGTTCGCGGCTGAACCACTATGCAATGTATTTTGTCCTAATATTCTAGAGTCTACTTGGTTTTGTTTTAATTTATTCGTGTAGTCTGCTGACACTTCCAGTTGACTGTGATGCAAACATGTTGATGTGATCTGAAAATATATTGATGAAATTATATTCTATGCATTTTAAAAAGTAGCGAAGTTGTGGCAGAGACGTTGGTAGAATAAGTGTTAAGGTTGGTTCATACTTGACTGACAGGACGAGGACTGGAAAAGGAGAATTTTGATATCCTTTGAATTTGATACCGACACAAATAACACCACAAACGCTGCCTACCTAGGAAGGCATCTACTTATGAATCATAATAAAAGATTAGGTAAGATTTTTGCAAGCATAAACAAACATAATCAGCCTATAGGTAACATTCCCACATCTGGGAAACAGGCTTCACCTCTGTGAGAGGGAGTGGGTTATAATCTATTACACTGGCCCATTCGGGTTGGTGGATATCACGTCTTCCAATTTTCGGTTCTAGGACATGCCGGGTCTCCTCAAAATGTTTTTCAAGTAATCCCTTTTAAAACAGCGCCAGATTAGCATCAAGGGTATTCAAGGATAGGAAATGCTAGACCAGGTACTCACAGGAGTGGGCTGATGGCGCGGCCTCGCGTACAGTGCGGCGCGCTCCGCCAGCTCGCTGCGCAGGCGCCACGCGCGCGCCGCCAGCACGCGCCGGCTGGCGGGCTGCCCGTCGCCACGGACGCCGTGCCATCTGCAATGCACAAAATAATGCTAATTAATGAGAACCTTAATGTCATTATCGATGTGTGGTAAATAAATAAATAAAATAAAATAAATAAAAATGTTTATTTCAATCACAATGGGTATTTAGATACATATTATTGGAGATCTCCTTTTAAGCAAGGAATTGCTTGTATTAGGAGTCCCCGCACTTCCACTTATCATTAATTACTATGCAATTGAAATGTAGACAAAGTAAACATGCAAGAGTAAAAATGAAAATAAAATAAAAATAAAAATGAAAATAAAAGCAAAAGCAAAAGCGGTAAATTAACATTATACAAAACAAAACAAAAGAAGGCCAAATCGCGGGAGTACGTGTGATGCGAGTGTTACGAGTGAGTATGTTATGTGTGTAAGTGAGAGTGAGTGTGGGTGTGGGTGTAAGTGTGAGTAGTGAGGTTGTATGGTGTGTGAGTTATAATAAGCGATGTTTAGTTCATTTCTTGTGAATGAATATCCTGACTAGTACTAGATACAAAAATGTGCCTATTTTGCGTTATGCGGGAGAAACCGGAAGGCGATGCCAGTATAGGTAGGTATAAGCGTACACTATATTGTAGGTTGTTGGTAGTTGGCTAGCCCTACGACTATGTCTTGGGATCGAAAGAAGCTAAATAAGTCTTCTTTCACTAACCATGCGGAAAACTACCAGAGTGTAATTACACTTGGCTATTGTAAAGTAGATACAATAGACTCAATATCGTCATAGGATTTAGTTTTAAGCCACTCGGTTACTACTTTTTTACAATCGCGGTACTTCATGGAATACATACGTATTTCTTTATTTAGCAGATTGTATAGGTGAGATGATTGTCTTGGGTATTGCCTTTTAGCGAAAGCAGATCTAACCTTGACAGTTTGAGCGACCAAGTAGCTCCTTCTGCTTTTAGGCTTAGAGGGATCATACGGAAGGGTTGTGTGCTTTCTAAGAACAAGTTGTAGCAAATATAGCTTTCTTACAGACAGAAGATCTGACAATTGGTAGAGACTTTGGGTGGGGTATCTGTAGGGCTTAAAGAACATGACTTTAAGTAAGGTTCTCTGCGCCCTCTCAAGTTCCAAAAACTTTATTTTTGTTGTCCCTCCCCAGCAAGGCAAACAGTACATGAGGATAGATTGGGCCAACGATATGTATACTTGCTTCAGAAGTTGCTGCGAAGCCACGTGTCGCAGAGCTTTGAAGGTCCATATCAGCTTCCTAACTCTCTTCATTAGAAGTTCGGTGTGCGTGTGCCAGGATAGGCGCTGGTCAATCATAACACCTAGATATTTAATATGTTGAACCCTGTAAATTTTTAAGCATGGGCAGTCGGGGGTGGGGGGGTTGGCACAGTTGTGGATTTTAATTTGAAAATCCCGGGACGGTTGCGAGTTATTATACTTAGTAAAGCAGATGTAATTGGATTTGGAAGTATTTAGCGTGAGGAGACTATGGTTTAGCCAGGCTGCTATCTTGGAAAGACCACGTTCGGCCAACCTTGAAACATCAGCCCAAGTCCTAGCAGTGAAGACAATGGCAGTATCGTCGGCATACGAAAAAATGAGCCCGCCATCAATCTTCATGTTGCAGAGACTATTGATGTAGACAAGGAACAATGTCGGCCCAAGGACACTGCCCTGGCCGACTCCGAAAGTGACGGTTGACTCAGAGCTGGTGTATTTCGCAATTTTAACCGTTTGTTTGCGGTTGCTGAGGTAGGATTTAAAAAGCTCAAGAGCAGGTCCCCTTATGCCGATGCGTTCTAGCCTGTGTAAAAGTAAGGGCACAGACACTGTGTCAAAGGCCTTTTTGAGGTCAAGAAAAACAGCTAGACACTTGGCTCCCCTGTCCACACCGTCCACCAGAGCAGAAGTTAGTGACAGAACAGCATCCTCAGTGGACTTTCCTTGCCTGAACCCAAACTGAGAAGGCGACAGTATGTTATATTTAGAGAGGAACTTAATAAGGCGTGCGTTTATAAGTTTCTCAACAATTTTTGAAACGGACGGTAGGACCGAAATTGGTCTATAGTTAGACGGGTCAGACTTGTCCCCTGACTTATACACCTGGGCGTTATGAGTGCAATTTTCAGAGCATCGGGGAAAATTCCTTGCGCGAAACATAAATTAATCAAGTGAGTTATGATTGGTACAACTTGTTCGTGTGCAGATTTTAGAAAGCTGACTTGTATTTTGTCCCAACCGGGAGCGCTATCCGATTTTAGGCTCATTAGAGTGGATCGAACTTCGTCGGGTGGTGTTACGCGGATATATTAAAATAGAAAAGAGTAGGTACTTACTTCTAAGAGGAAATCTGAAAGTGAGATGCGGAGAAATGAGAAACATGTAAGGATTATTCTAAGTATGAATGTGGGTTGGCTATAAGAGTAGGGGACGACAAAACAAAGATGGACGGATAGAATAAAGATGACATGAATTGGAAAGGGGAGACTACTGAGATGACACTATAGAAATTTATGGAAGAAGACGTGCGGCGACGGTTCCAATTTAATTGGGATAAGGGCAGGAGGATGTCATAGTATTACCTGACGAGCAGCTGCAGCAGGCGCGAGTACTGCCCGGCGGAGCGCAGCGCCAGGCAGGCGGCGCGCAGCGACACATACCTGACGAGCAGCTGCAGCAGGCGCGAGTACTGCCCGGCGGAGCGCAGCGCCAGGCAGGCGGCGCGCAGCGACACATACCTGACGAGCAGCTGCAGCAGGCGCGAGTACTGCCCGGCGGAGCGCAGCGCCAGGCAGGCGGCGCGCAGCGACACATACCTGACGAGCAGCTGCAGCAGGCGCGAGTACTGCCCGGCGGAGCGCAGCGCCAGGCAGGCGGCGCGCAGCGACACATACCTGACGAGCAGCTGCAGCAGGCGCGAGTACTGCCCGGCGGAGCGCAGCGCCAGGCAGGCGGCGCGCAGCGACACGCTCTCGCCGCGCGCGCTGCCGTGCACCGCGCTGAACGACAAGCGCATCGCGCGCGTGTAGTACTCTAAGGCTAGTGGCAGGAGACCTGAAACGTAAAGCAGGACTATGTTAGCTTACAGGGTAACGGCGGGAGCCGCGTGACGACTCCCGGCCACCGTGGGCGCGGGCCTGCGGACGGAGAGTTATGGTTAGCGCACCGTCCGATCAGGACCAGGCCTGTGCCGGACGGCGCGTACGTGTTCCACGCGCGCCTCCAAGTCAATCAGTCAGATGTTAGCATAAATTGAGAGGCCCCTTAGGGCCGAAGCCTGCCGGGTCAGCGGGATTGTCCGAAACGGTTACCGCTGGCCCGGAACATAAAGGGCTAAGGAAGGAACATGGGTGGGTTTTAGTCGGTAAGAGTTTGACACTCCCTTCCGCTCCACCCAGAGCGGGAGAGGTCATTTGATGATTTCCCACCCCAAAAAAAAAAGCCTACAGGGTACGACAAGACCCCTCATCTACGTTTCGTATACGTCACCGTATAACCACGTATAACATATTAGTTACATTTTGTTTTCAATACACTAGGTATATAGGTACCTAGCATTTATCCTGAAGAATATCATTATATTTTTCTGCTATTATTTTTCGGCTATAAGTTTAGTTTCTTATTAGAAGCACGTGCCTCGCACTGTGTGGACGCACCTTAGCATAATTTGACTCACCCCTGTCCTTAAACCAATTGCCGTAAAGTAAGTAATGTTCCCAATTTCTCGGCTCCAATTCCAGCAGTTTGTCTAGAACTCCTCTCTTCTCGTCGTCTGGTTTTAGCAGCAGAAGCTCAAGATACGCCTGAACAAACCGTGGCTCTAAAGATATGCAGCGTTCCAGCATCTTCAGAGATTCTGGTATTCGATTTTTTTTTCTGAAAAATTGTGGATTTTTTTTTAAAATGGTTATTTGAATATCGGTACTGTATTAGATTGTTCAGAATTTTATCATCTTGGGATATCGCTTGGTAAAAAAATATTTAAGAATTTTCGTGGTAAAACTAAAACTTAAACTGTTATTAGTTTATTTCCACTTCCTATATTGACATGACGTCAATGTTTTCTTCTTCAGCAGTTGTTCTTGTACTAGTGAGTTTAAGAATAAATATTCACTGCTCCGAGGCATGAAAAGTAGGTATTAAGTATTATAAAATATACAAACCTGTATAACTTAGCCAGATTATAATGAGCATTGACATGATCCCTGTTGTATTTCAGAGCTTGTAAGAAATGGTGTTCAGCCCGTCCTGATGCCAGCACCAGCGTGCCCAGATTGTTGTGAGCACTCGCGTAGCTTGGCCATAATCTGGAATAATACAAATGTAGATTAGATAATATTATCATGTATTGGAGTCCGAAAAGCTTGTCTTTTTAGGCAGTAGATTAAACAAGCTTGAGCGCTTGCAAAACCTGTGGATTCGCTTTGTTTTCGGTCTTCGAAAGTATGACCATGTTTCTCACCTTCGCAAGGAACTCAAGTGGCTCCCAATCCGCCTTCGCAGGAATACTCGCATTTTATGTCTCCTCTTCAACATCTTACACAACCCGTCTTATCCTTCCTACTTGCGTGAGCGTTTTTCTTACGCTCGCCCTAGCGACGCACCGTGTAGATCTCACCTAAGATCCCTCCTTAAAGCTCAGCCTCATAAAACAAGCTACTATTCTTATTCCTTCTCTGTCCACGCTGTAAGATTGTGGAACTCACTTCCGCCCAGTATTCGTGATTTAAAAACTATTTCTCTATTTAAATGTCGACTAAAAGAGCATTACCTTTCCTCTATACTGTGAGTATATATATATATATGTATATATATATGTTTATATATTTTAGCTTTATGTATTTATTTAAGTACTTATATGTGTAGGTTTATTTAATATTCTAGTTTTAGACTTCACACATTCATATTTTCTCTTTTTGTTCTCACACACTATTGTCTACATTTCTTTTTTACTTCTCCTTTCGCAGGTCTGCTGGAAGAAATTTCTTAAGAAATAAGCAGTACCTATGTACTCAAATTATAACTATGTCATATCCCTATGTATTTTACTGTGTGTACATAAATTATAAAATAAATAAATAGATATTTTAACAGTGACAAAGTGACCTCTGCGCTGCCACCGACAACGCCGTGGAAGTGGCAAAGTTTTGGGAAAACAAGATTTAAAATACAGTCGTGCCAGCGACACGAAGAAGAAGAAGACAGTGACAAATGGCAGTATCAGTACGTAATCCATCGCTTAGATATGCCAAGCAATCTGGAGAGACAACAAAGTGTGGATATTTGATGAGCATAAAATCTGGATTGTTTAAACTGTAATGACAGCTGATACGGAATGAATGGTAGATAAATTGTTGCTCCTTTATCCTGTCCTAATACATTGGGATAAAAACACAACACCAGGATAAAAATGATGAAAGCACAGGATGCAATCAACATTTTAGTGTTATAATTTTTACTGACGTTATGTTTGCGAGCCAAAATTACTTACTTCAAGGCCTCCTTGTAGTGTTTGATGGCGTTCTCTTGTTGCTCAATATCTTTCAGGAAGTTCGCGAAATTGTAATGCAATTTAGCGTTATGAGGCAACACAGACAGGTCCGCTCTGAAAAAAGAAAGAAATAACCATTTCAATTAAAAGTCTACATTGCAAGGCACAATCCAAAGATTGTGAACGACACTGTAAGCAAATATTATTTTATTTATTGATTGAAAATCATCATCAGACTGAGAGGCGATATCACATCTCGATGTTGGTTCATTTTTTTTTAGACTAAACAGACGTGTTTGAATGTCAGTATTTTAGGAGCGACTAAACTTAATTATCCTATTTATTCAAGTCGAAACTATGTATGTACCTACATCATTAGAACCAATATTGATGACAGAGTTGGCTTCAACCAAATACTTATTGTTTTACAGTCTGTACTTGTTCTTCTTATGGTATCGATGGCAATCTAAATGCATTGGGCCAAGAATTCAGCTACTTGTTTGGCGCCATCACTAGCGTCCAGCAGTCTGTACTGACCTTAGCAACGTCTCCCTGGTCCTCCAATCCCTATTTCTGATGTGTGTCCTGGCGACTCCACCAGCCACCAGTACGGCTACTCCAAGTACTAACAGTCTGCTACCAGAGCTGCGACGCCACATCATCTGGACGCCGTACACGGTGATTATTACTGAGCCCACACTGAAATAGAAATATAGTTTAGAAAATTTATTACTCAGGTACTATATACTAGTTGGTAGACAAATGTACAAAAATAGTGATTTAGAGTTAGAAATATAACCTACACCTAGGTTATAGGTACTATATTATTAGTGGCCAAGAGCACTTACATAAGCAGTTAGTTTGTATCTTGGAGATCAGGATGTGATTTTAAAAGTAGACGATGTACTAAATAAAAGATGCCATGATGTGATGATGACACGATGTGCGTTTGACTGTGTGAGAGGGTGAGTGTGTGTGCGTGTGTGGTGTGCGCGAGTGTGATTGTGGCAGGATATCTGCTTCTTATTGACATGATTATACATATTACTTAAAAACTTTTTGGCAATAACAATGAGTACTTAAATCACTCTTGTTTTTATTAAGCTAGTCCAGTAATTGCGTAATATACAAGGACAAAGCCGACTCCCAACATGGTTGGGGTAAGGCTATACAGATGAGGATGACCTTTTGTTATCGTATTATTGATCGCATTTTCTTTCATTTTGACAGTTTAGCCACGTTCATTGCGTTATTTATGTTGTTGAGCAGACTAATTTATTAAACCTACTAGCAGCGCCCCGCGGTTTCACCCGCATAAGTGTCGACCTCGTGGGACAGACAAGACAGACAGACACACTTTCGCATTTATAGTATTAGTCTGGATATATAGTATGGATGAAGCAATCGATTAGAAATATCCAAAACTCTCGGATTGTGATTGAAATGTGTTACGAAACTAGGCCGCAGTATTTTTATTTTGTTTTTATTGTAGTCTACAGGACCAGGTGGATAATGCTTGGCAATTTCTATGAAAAACTTTATGCAGTACTAACCTGGGTATGTACAGCACCCGCTCTGCTACCACGAAGCCCACAGTGACGAGCAGGTTGGAAGCTGGGAGGTACGGTATCACCAGCAGCATCAACCCCACCACAGCTGGTGTGTGACGGTGGAGCTGGAAATAATTAAATCAGTGGGTACTTATTTAATGGTTAGGTAACCCTGTTGACTTTGAGATTCATAGTTGTTAATCATCACCGGTGACATTATAAACAGAAAGCAGTATATTGCAGATGATGAGTCTTAGTTTTATTTTATGTCATAGGTACTGCTTTCCATTAGGTACCTCCCTTATTCTGTCCGCCCACCAAGTGACCCCAGGGAAGATGATGGCACAGTGGTCACGTGCTGCCGTGCATAGCGAGGTTCAGGGGAGGCCCCTTTACAGTCTCCCCAGGGATGTGCCTTATAGGCGTTGCACGGGGGAGTTCCAGAATTGGTCTTTTAAGAGGAACCGGGACCACCCCTATGTGCTGATGGTGATCACCGGGGTGGTTTTAGTGAGGTAAAAATCCCACACTCCCTGACCTCCCTCCCCGGAGGTCGGGTGCTTTTTCAAGGTTTCACCCGGACAAAAAAAGTGGTACTTCTCTTGATTTATGAAGCTTGGCCGTTATATTAAAACATACCTTCGTATTCAACTCTACACGAGTCATTTATGTGTACCTACCTACTTACCTGTAATTATTTACGATTAGGCGTCGAAAGCACGCAAGCACGCGAAAGTTAAAGGTTTAAGAAAATGTATGATGCCAAATTGCTTACTAATCCACAGAAAGTTTGAATATTATTTTGATTTTATAATTTTGTTTTATGACGAGGTACTTGATCAGAGGACATTTTGATTTTTTTGTTGAGATGTACCTACTGTACATTTTTTCTACCACCAGCATTAGTGCATGACAAATAATAAAATACACCTCGTACCTCTAAATCCACGAGGCACCGATACGACAGCGCCAGCAGTGCTATGAAAGCTGCACAAGTGAGCAGGTTCCTCGGATCCCATCCACTGGTGATGAGAGGAACCGAGCCCATCTGCCAGTCGTGGCTCAGCGTCCACGGACACAGCAGTAACCACCAGTTGAACGCTGCTAGGTAGCAGAAGGTCATCAATCTGTCAAAATACGAAACTGACACTTAGATTATCACTTGGAAGTGAATAAGAAACAATAAAAGCTGCATTCTGTTCACACGTATTTTAATCATTCGACATATACGATTTATGTTTGTTTCTGTTTTTATTTGGGTCTTGTATGAATCCCGTACCAATTATAGGTACCTATATATTATGAAAATGTTTAGATGTATCCATGTTTTCCCTGGTGATGACGAGTAGGTACTTTAACGAGTGCCAGAACTGCTGGTTAACGGTTGGCTATCGCGATATCGTTTGAAAGAATCTAACGCGGTTGCTGATGTCAGGATTAGTATGTTATGGTGTGCGACCGGGTCCAACTGAGCGAAGACTCCTGGTAACAGTTTGCAGAATGACGGAAAAAAGTATAGCTCTTTAGCTGCATCTGCATAAACTTACCGGACACTAAACGATGGATGGAAAGCAGGCGGGTTATCCTGTGGCGAGAATGCAGGCAGGGAGCCCTGCAGTAGCGCCAACCTGGCTCCAGCTAGCAGTACCAGTGCAGCTAATGCCCGAAGCACCCGCCCGTAGGAGCTTTCACTTCGCCATCGCCATTTTATTGATGGTGAAAATCTGGAATAGTCGGTAAAGTCGCATTACTTTTATGTCAAAATCAAAAACATCTTATGTATTGTTCGACCCTTATGTACTTTTGTACCTAACGCTAATAGATATGTAAGCAAGTAGGTATTACACATAAATGTTGATTTATAAGTTACCTGTTCGAAGTCCAGCACCTGTAGAGGTCGAAGGCTACGTTGAACAGTAGCGCGGTGAGTCCGGTCTCCTTGGCGAGCATACTGAGCCCAGCCAGGGCCACGCTCGACCACACGCGGTGACGACCTGATGACCTGGAATGTGGGGGGATGGCTTTTAGTTATGGATCTTGAGTTTTATTTATTTTTTGAGTACCTAATGCGAATAGTGATCTCTCACAAAAAACTGTTAGAACAGTTAACAGTATACCAAGCATTTAAACTTTTGTACCTACCCATTTCCTATTCTTATGTATTACTTCTATAAATACATAATTATTAAATTAACGTTGCTTTTCGTGTCTATCGGTGTGACCGCGTTATTACTCTAAACTACGCAATGGGGTTTGATGCGGTTTTCACCATCATTGAGTGCCTGGCCAGACTGGCAGCGCGGGGCCGGTTGCGGCATTGCGGCGCAGGTGCGGGGAGGCGCGCGGAGGACGCTCAAATGAAGTTCTTATGTTTGAGTACGCCGCGCCGCGCCCGCGTTTGCAGTCTGGCCAAGCACTTAGAGAATTTATTACGGAAGGTTTATGTGTATACTACATTAATACTAAACTAACATTTAATAAAGGAATCTCTTTGTTTTGTGAAGAGGTAAAAACCGTGTGGAGCAGGGGCGGGTTGCAAGTTAAAATTAATCCGACATTATTTTTGTTCCCTTTGACTTTGTGTTTTAGGATTTCAAGTTAAAATTAGATCAGCGTATTTGGGGTGGCTGCTAATAATAACGTGTCCTTTATAACGTTCTTATTTCAGTCCATTTGGATTAGTTTAATGTTTTTATTTAACTTTCATCTTTGCCATTTTGTCGGGACATCATAGGTACCTACGTAACTCGTGTAATTCTGTTTATAAAGGCTGATTTACGATTGCATTAGTTAAGTGGACGTCTATTACGTGACACTTTCGCAATGAAAAACAGTCTAACCAGATGCAGCTGAATACCAGTATTTTACATCGAGCTCATCTGACCTCCACAACCCAGTTACTGGATAAAACATACCCCTTGGTAAGACTTGTTGTCAAATTTTCGGGCTTCTGACGACTGTCAAAGATCTACGAATGACCGCGACCAACAGCTTATCGTGCTTTCCGAGAAACTTAGGGGTATCATGTAAAGATGGTCACCCATCCCCGGACCAAGTGCGGCAAGTGTAGCTTAACCTGATCGATCGACCCGCGCGTCTGTAATTACTTAGCCACGAGTCCCAGGTGACATACATATACCTCCTATTTGATTCAAAACTGAAATTAATCCCAACCCTTTTTCATAATCTGATACATGTAAATGACAGCTTCAATGTAATCTCCATCCTTTATTGATAACATTCCATATTTACGGCAGAGGGCGCCACTCTCGTTAGTAATCTCACCGTTAATCATTATCGACAGCAATCCGATTCCCCATCGAAGATATTTCATATTTCACAATCTGGTTCTCAACGAAACTTATTTATAGGTATCAATTTTATTTTGTATCTTCGGAATTGAATGTAGCTCGAATTTCAATTTTTTCCGACCTATGTAATTAAATATTCATGGCGTTGAAATGGAAAAATATAAATCGATGTTCGCTGTACAGTCAAAGCCCAAAACCAGACCTCATAGGTAAAGGTGAATGCTTTATGTCGGTACCTATCTACATAATGACAAACACACATACACACACAACATAACACATAACATAACATACATAACATTATGATATAATGATAGGAGTACTGCCCTAAGTACCTATCGTTGTTAACCTAACTGTATTTTTAAAGTTCCTGCTATGAGGTATGAGAGGTGAGTGTTAAGGGTAACAGTTCGCTCATTCTCCATAGAAAAGGGAGGATCCTCCGACAAGACGGATTTTTGTGCCTGGTGGGCAATTGCCAGACGATGTTGTCGGAACGTTGTATATTTGTTAGTTGCGCGGTAAACTCTGCTTGCGCGATGCAGGATGCTTGTGACGCCAGAATAACGACGAAACATAATTATCTACGCTAGAAGGTCTAAAGTCATGTGCTGAATTCATAGTTTCAGTTTGCGCTAAATATTCAAGGCAGATATAATTTTAAAACGTTAAATAATTGCATTAAAAAACTATTCCGTTGAGTGTTCAAAACTGTGAATAACCCATCTTCATCTAGTAATAAAGTTACGCCAATTACCTACACTTACTAATTTGAAGTTGATAGAAGACTCATAATTATTTATGTCAAACTTGCGAACACATCCTCAAAACTAGAGAAGTTGAGGGTGGAAGCAAAGCTGCCAAAGTGTCAACAACTCGTCTAGAATAACTTGCGGAGTCTAAGTTATGTTATGACGTCATAACTTACGGTAACGTTATGTGGCTTTACGTGGTGGAAATATAAACATTTTTAAGTTTTTAGCAAAAAAAAACTATTTCTTTTCTAAAAAATATTGCTGAAATACAAATTCAAAATATTATCATAGACTGATAAATCGAGATAAGTTAAGCAGCATACTGTGTATGGAAGGAAGTCAGACGAAGATTAGAATGAAATACTATGTAGCAAACTTACCCATGATATAGTAGAACAGAAGAGAGGAAGAAAAGGCACGCCAGTACATCAGCTCTGCCGACTACTCCAGCCACCTGAAACAAAGGAAATGCACCCTTTAAATAATTATCACTAAGTCAAAATAATTGATACACTAAGAAAACGAGATTAAAATTACAGCGGTGCTATTCTGTAAAAAAACATCACCGTGATAACTTAGGTGAAGTGAGCGTGAAGCGAGCTGTCATTCCCGCTGATGATTGACACTATTGGCAGCTCACTTTAAACTCACTTCACCTAAGTTTTCACGGTGAGATTTTTAGAGAATAGCATTAATGTACCTAATTTTCCTACATTATGTGACCAGCCGGTCTATTCAGTAAAAATATCACCTTGAACACTTAGGTGAAGTGAGCGTAAAGGGAGCTGTCATTCCCGCTGATGCTAGGGATTGACATTATTGACAGCTCACTTCAAACTCACTTCATCTAAGTTCTCACGGTGAGATTTTTACAGAATGGGTCAGCTGTACTGCGACTCTTATAATTTGACATTTTATTTTAGTGTAATTCTGAGACCTTTATAATTTGTACCTACTCATTCGTTTATTTTAATTGTATTGAAATTTTATTCTATTCTGTTGCAGTATTGTGAAAAATCTAATATGGGTTTTGCCTGAATTAAATCCCCCTATACCCTCTCACTGAGAGGAGGCCTGTGTCCCAGCAGTGGGAACGTTATAGGCCGATGATGCTTATGCAGAATTAAATTAATTCTATTTATGTAAAGTCAGGAAAACTAAACTGTTAAGCAAATTGACTGCTAACTTAAATAGTCAGTGTATTCAAATAACAACTGTCACTCTTTGACTGTTGTATGAAATGGTTATAACATGGCAAATTGACGGACTATGTCAATTTAATTATTAATTGGTTTCCCGGACCGTACACAAGCAACTGCAACGGTGACAATGTCCTCATTTCCTTCCTTGCAAAAAAAACAATCTCGCCCTCTAAATATCTGAAGATCTAATCTTTGTCACATTAGGGCTGTATCGAGTAATTAAGGGGCTTCTAACTTCATTAGGAGTCCATTTATTCATTTTAAACGAGAGTGCTTCCCCTTAAGTGTCCATTACGCGTATAATCGAAATTGTGCACGTCTTAAGTGCGTGGTGCAAGTGCAGAGACTGGAGCGGGCTGATCGATTGGAGCAAGTTAAGAGCATTTTGATCAATCTTGCTATTAATAGGTAGGTTATATTAGTTAGTGATAGCAAAGTAGGTATGGATAGAATACTTTTTATTACATGTACAGTCAACTAAAGAGATAAGTATGCAGGTTCGTCGGATATAGTTGAAGTTTAGTAAGAAACCGATGGATGTTCTCGAATAAAATTTAATTGTGTTTATAGAAAATAAACAGCTCATGTATGAAATTAAATTTCAGTCGACAACATCCATCGGTTTCTTTTGTTGACTGTACACCATAAAAATTGCAGATATAAAGTTAGAAATTTTACAAGGGGTGAATAGGCAGCCTTAAAGCTAAAAGCGACCTTTTAAAGACAACCTTTGGATGGACTAAGGGAGAAGGAGAGATAATACTGCAGGTAGTCTGATGTGTATGTTATTGTATTCGATGAAGTAAAGACATATGTTCAGTCAACAAAAGAGATAAGTACCTATGCAGGATCGTCGGATATAGTTGAAGTTTAGTACGAAACCGATGAATGTTGTCGACTAAAATTTAATTTCATACATGAGCTTTTTGTTTTTTATTAGTTAAATTTAATTTTATTCGAGAACGTCCATTGGTTTCTTACTAAACTTCAACTATATCCGACGATCCTGCATACTTATCTCTTTTGTTGACTGTACCTAGATTGATGGATCAAAGTGGATGTTTTTCTAGGTTTGCATTTGGACAAATTAATAAGTAGTGTAACACCCACCAAATAAAAGAAAAAGTAATAAAAACAATTTAAAAAACATTTACAAAATAATTTACTACAAATTACCTCAATTATTTTAAAGCGAGATTCTTTGAATTGCTTTGGACAAGAAGAAATTTAATTATTTTTGAAAATGAATGAGAAAGCGAACTACAATTACTTAATAAATAAATAAAACTTTTTAAGACTTTAATGATTGTCTATTACACTGGTTGTCGAAGAAGATTCAAATAAATTATTTTCATTAGAAATTCGCTGAAGCTGTTCTGTTATTAGCATTAATTAGTTCGTTTCCAAAGACCTTCGTGACTGAATATTCGCGAGAAACATGAGTAGATGGGTAGACAGTAAGTTTTATCTGACTATTTTCATAGTCTGCTTCTAGTCAAAAGGATGATCTAGATACACTAAGGTCAATGGGAAGGTCCTTAGGTTACTAACAAATTCATGTTAATAATATAAATATGAAAGTAACTCTGTCAGTCGGACCTGCGGGGTAATTGCGTAACACACAGGCTGACGGATGGCTTTCATTTTGACAGTTCAACAACATTCATTGCGTTATTTACGTTGTTGAGCAGACAAATCTTTCGACCATAATTATGAAGCAATGGATTAGCAATAACTTTCAAAATGATTCAGATTGTAATTGATCGTGTGTTACGCAATTAGCCACTTAGTGGTCCACTGCCAAAAACTAACGTGCTGTGTTACCTTGTCTAGCCTTAACGGCTGACTGGGAGAAAAGTATCCTATATCCTAATATAGGATACTTTTCTCCCGGTAGTACGTTCCTAACCTAAAGGATAATATCCGACCTCCACGGCAAAGAGCTTGTAGTAAAATAATTTTGTAGATTTGCCCTCACTGTACTTATTTTGCTCACTATAACACTGAGAAGAGTGAGTTCACACATTCCGTATAAGGCCGTTCCATGGCGACTGCGACATTATGTGTGCCAGAGGTGTCAAAACGAAACAGAAATGCGTCCATCTCTCAACGCGGTAGGGCGAATCTAACAATACAAATCTTTGCTTGTAAGGTATATTTTTGTTAGTAAGCGAAGAACCATCCGTTAACTTATCACTTACACCACACGTACTGACAATATAAAAGGGCAATTTTTTTAAGTAGACAGTGCGTACCAGATCGGCCTCCGCTTTAATATTTAATTAATTGACAATTAGACCCTTATCAATGAGAATTGTTATTGGAAAAGTTACGGCTTAAGGGTCTGCTGTGGTCCAATGATTATGTACCCATAATAAGGCCATTGTCCGGATTTAGGGGGCGTCTGGGCACAATCAAATATCAGGTAAAAAGCTGGTGTCTTAACAATTTATTACTTTTTATTTTCAGAAAGGATTTTTTGGTGACGTGGAATGAAACACTTGGGAAACCTATTATGAACATAATGTATGCAGTTACATCCATCTTGGGTCGAAAATGCCGGAATTCACATCTTTTTACCGACTTTACAAAAAGGAGGAGGTACTATGTTCGGTTTTTTTTTTTTTTTTTTTTTTTTTTTTTTTGTATTTTTGTTCATCGAATACGCCGCCAATTGTCTACGGATTTTCAAAATTCTTTTTTTGTTCGAAAGTAGATAGTTCTGAGGTGGTCCCATTGTCACCAAGTTAGGATCTGATGATGGGATCTTAGAGAAATCGAGGGCAACCCTCAAATTTTGTAGGCTCACTTATTGTTTTTCGCATATTTTATGAAGTATCTTGTGTATTTGTGTATGGTTGTCACCATCTCAGGTAGCTGGGCTGATGATGGAAGGTACAACTCCTTAACAGTAAGAAGTTACTCGAACAGGCAAGGACTGTTTTAGTAAATTGTTTTGATGTTTGATAGGGCATTTGCCACATTTGGTCTCATGATCATCAAGTCATGACCTGATGCTGCAGTCAGGATAGTCTGCAGAGTACCTAACTCCTCGACAACTAACAGCAGATATATCGTGTTTAGGCTCATTGAAAAGGGCTCGATGTGTGGATAAACGTACTGTTACTGAGGAACACCGAAGACCTGATGCTGAAGCCAGGAGCATCAGAAAAAGTACAAACCTTTAAATTACAGCACCGTAGTCGTGTTTGGGCTCATTTTAAACAGGACTAATTTTAAGTTCAATGCAATGTTGACATAAGTCTGGCTTGATGCTGCAGCCAGGATTATCAGCATCTAATCTAAAAACTAATAAAAGGAGAACTCCTCAACAATTAACGTCCCTGCATCGAGAAAAGGAATATTTTATAAAAAGGCGATGGGCAAGTTGACATTAGGCTATTGTAACTTAGATAAATTATAAATAGACCCACTAAAAAGCGAGAAATAAAAACTTTTTAACAAAAAAAAAACCGACTTCCAAACAAAACACTACAAACTGAAAAAAAAAACACTACAAACTGAAAAATAACTTTAATTTCGGAAGTCGGTGGCAAAAACTAAAATACTGATCCCTAAGACACCGACTTCCGAAATTAAAGTTATTTTTCAGTTTGTAGTGTTTTTTTTTTCAGTTTGTAGTGTTTTGTTTGGAAGTCGGTTTTTGTAGTATAAAATGGAAGACATAGGTAACAAAACCATTGTGATTCCGTTTCTTCCAATTGGTTCCAGAACCTTCAAAAGGTCAAATGTAGATGAACAATAACGGTTAGGTTAGGTTAACATGACACATGTCGTTTCCTATCGCTATTTCAGGTCATTATTTTTTCTAAATGTATATACCTACTTACTAGCAGCGCACGGTGGTTCCGCCCATAGGTCATAAATCCATACAACTCATATTCGAATTTCCAAAAACAAGTTACATATTTCGATAGACCATTAAACGAGCTATCCGGTGATATAAATATGTCACCTATTTGTTTTAATTATCACTTACTTTTTGACCTCGGAAGTGAACGCATCGCTACGTTGCACTCGCTGTTATTGGTGACTCATCATTAAAGTATTTGGTTACAAGTGAATTCTCGGAATTCTTTTGTTTGTGTTGTTGTTTTGTGCAATGGAAATTCAAGAGCAAGGTATGTTTGTCACATTTGATTGTATTTTGATTAAATTGTCAGTATAATATTTGTACTATTTACGTGCTACGCCATACATAATTTATTGTATATTTTTTCTAATATGATAACTTTGCTTAGAGCTACAAAATTTTGCAAGATTTTGCAAACATTCGCAACTATCTTAAACTGTAGTTGAGACTGTATATTTTAAAAATATTATACTTTGATTTGCGCCATTCTGCGCCGACGGCTGCTATAAAGGGCCTACGCCTGCGTAGACACAATCGTAGCAAGGTCTACGAAATTTGCAACTAATTTCAAACTTTTCTTTCAGGTACTTTGATCAAGTGTTCCTTCTCAAGGATGTATATCTTTGAGATTTGGAGTACTGTGAGTGGAAAAGCAACCAAAAAACACCAAGGTATATTAGAAGTTTTGCTGTCATCATTCAGTGATCTCGAAAATATAGACTTTAAGGATTTAGATGATCGTATACTGTGTTTATGTAAAAGTCTTGATTATTATTGGAATTAAGTAGGTAGGAGTAAATCAAAGTTATTACTTAAGTATTCTGATTGGCTGAAAGACATTGAATGTATTGAATTAAGAAGGAGCGTTGAGCAACGTGTTCATGAAGAAATTCAACCAGTAGCGGGGCCATCTCGCTGGCGTCCAAAAAAAGATTTTTCCCAGCTTAGTCAGAGATCAAAACGTAGACGATTGAGACAGCTATCTCAAGTGGATGACTCTGCTGTGAAAACATTGCTCGACACTTCAGATAAGTCTGATACTAGTTTTACATCAGATATTAATGCAGAAGAGGTCACTTGTTGTAGAGGCTAAATTAACACCAATATTTACTAATTAGAATATTTGTTAATAGTAAAACTTCACGTAATATTTTACCGTCCTACCAAAGTATTTTAAATGCTAAAAAGAAGTGCTACCCAGATAATGTATGCATCTCAGAATCTAAAGCCGAAATTGAACTGCAAAGTTTGTTAGATCATACAGTTTCCAGAATCCTCGAATCACAAAAAGATGTTTTAGATAAAGTGCCAATCAATTCATCAGATAATTTAAATTTGAGCGGGAAATGGGGATTTGATGGTAGCACAGGCCAAAGCGAATACAAGCAGCAATTTTCAGATTTAGATTCTGATTCAATTTTAGATTTATTGCAAGTCTAGCTAATTTTAAATCTGTTATGTAAGTTCTAATTTTAAGTCGATTTCATGTAAAATATCTATTGATTTACATTTTTATTTTTTCATTTATCTATTTAGTTGTGTCTTTTTGACACATAGAGAATACACCCCAACATGAAACGTTTTGATTTATTGTCAAAAACGTTTCAGAACGGGGGACAAGCACGCGTAATATTTTGATATTTATTTTATTATTCTTTTCGTGTTAACAAATTATCAAATATATATCATTATGTAATAATTTACATATACACTAATATATTATGAATTTTTATTGCTACTTGAACCACTTCCAACGAAAAAAAAACATTATATAAGATTTTCAGTATTTATGACCGCCTTTGTTCGGCGGCGGAACCACAGTGCAGCGCCTCGCGGTTTCACCCGCATAAGTGTATCCCGTATCCTATGTCCTTCCCCGGGAGGCAATCTATCTCTCTGCCAAATTTTGTCGAAATCCGTTCAGTGATTTAGGCATGAAAAGGTAACATACAGACAGAGTTACTTTAGAATTTATAATATTAGTATGGATATACAGGGTGGCATTGACGCGCTTACTGCAACCATGAATTCAGCACATGATTCTAGACCCCAAGCGTAAAAATTGTTCGCCGGTTATCGAAAAAAAATCAGGTGTTTCATAAAAGTGCAATATCTTACCAATGTCAAAATGTATGGAACAGTTAGGTAATTTATTTAATAACCGACGAAATATTTCATCAATTTACTGATGTAAAGACGCCAGCACATCAAGCTACTACAATCTGTCAAATTTCTTTAATAGATTTTCAACGTTATCGCTAATGCATAAGGTTAAAAGTTGATCCGAAACTGCGAAAATTTGATAGTGTCGGGTAGCTTGATGTGCTGACATCTGTACCTACTGAATCCATGGTAACAGGTTGCGCGTCGAATGTCCTCGCCACCCTGTATACTTATATGTACAGTCACGAGCAAAAGTATATATACACTTGGCTTTATTCAAAGGCGATTTTCTCCTTTATTTCTGAATGAAATTTTATATTATTAGGAACATAGTATTTTCGAACCAATAGGTTTATAAAAAGTGTCGTATTTCAACGTTCCATTCGTTGTTTCGTAAAAAAATCGCAATTGAAAGTTGCCTAGTGTTGACATATTAGTGCTCGTGACTGTACAGGATGGCGCAAAAGAAATGTCATAATTTGCAATGAAAAAATTGGATTCTGTTTTCATGAAAAGTTTATTTGAAAGTGTAAAATTCATGACATTAATTGGTAAAAATGATATCGCTCAAATGGCCACCTCTCGAGTTGATGCACAATTGTGCTCGTTTTACGTTGTGCATCGTTTTACGGCATATTTAATTATTGCTCGCAAAACATCTGGCTCTAAAATGGCCACTTCTTGCTAGATCTGTAGATCTGTAGTGGACCCAGTAGCACGAGGTGCTCGGCCAAACGCTTAATTGTTCGAGCACATAGAACACGACGACGAGGAAAACGACGACGAAATTCACGCTGCGTTAAAACAGATAAAAATTTTGTCAAATAAGCAGTAACAATAATTCCACGTTTTTGAGGTATCTATCGCTCCATGGCTTGTTCAGAACAATCACGTTTTGTACTTTTATCGAAAAAAGAACTGCGGCAGCCTACTCCCAAACAACAACACAAATCATAAACACACAAATAAACCCATATGCTTTTAAAACAAAAACTCATATAATTAGTCACACACCAACTCCCCACAACCCATTAACATTAAAATTGCAAAAAAACACGCAAACAAACAGAATGCTTGACGCTCAAATTAATTCATTCGGCCGACTGTACTAATTAATTCAGCAGCCAACTGTACCAGAGGCGACACCAATTATTTTCGCACCGACAACTCTCACAGCAATTTGTACATAATTAATTAATACCCATCCCTTTGTCCGGCATTCTATCTGTTTCACTATAAAAGGGCTGTGGAGTGTATAGCCTATTGAAAATATTTTGGGGGAAACAATTAAGCGCCGTGTGGTCTCGACTATGAATAGATCACACCCCGGGTTTTAGACTATGAATGTTATGTTCGGGTGGTGACACAATTTAATACATAGTTGGTCCTTTGAAGTGGGAGAGAGATACTAAAATGGTTTGGGTGGCTTTCAAGTAAATCGTAGCACTTCTTGTACTGCAAAGACAAGGTGTTATACAGGGTTATTGGTAAAACATTAACAACTTCTTAAGAGTTCATTGTACTGCTCATTATGAACAACTTTTACTTTGGAAACAAACCTGAAATCACGAAAAAAAAATCAGCTGTTTCCTATATTTTGACGAGATAAACGAACATAAATGTAGGGAACAGCTGATTTTTTCGCGATTTCAGGTTTGATCCCATAGTAAATGTTTTATAAGGTGAGATAGTGGTCTAAAGCAAGTTGTTCATCATCATCATTTTAACCACAAAACGTCCTCAGCTGGACATAGGCCTCCCCAAGCACCGCCACTTCGACCGGTTCTATTCATCTCACATCCAGCGGATTCCTGCGACCTTCATCAGGTCATCGGTCCACCTTGTGCGAAACCTTCTAACGATACATCTTTCGGTACGCGGTCGCTACTCCAGAACCTTTCAGCCTACTGCCACTTAAGTTTAGCAATTCTTCGGGTAAGCAAGTTAAGCAAATATTTAATAAAGTTAAATATTTTGCTAATAACTTTACTATAAGGGGCACCTCAACAGACAGTTTTGCTTAGGTACCTACCTCTATAGCTAAAGGTGACTTGAAGTTTCAACCTCATACAACTTGGTTAGAACTGTTAATGATAGAACTAAGGCTTGCGGTCTAACAAAAGAGAAAGCGCCTGACCGATGTAACTTAGCAACATGATGACCCTCCAAATTAAATCTTTATGAACAAAAACGAAGCAAAAGGCGTAGGTAAGGATCGTAGCAGGTGGCCTGCCTAGCCCCATGGGGAGAAAGCGTGAGTTTATGTATATGTGTATGAAAACCAAATAACGTTAATAGACAGTTAATTAATTACAGTCTCGGACACCATGGCCTGTCCTGCTGCAAGAGCGCAGGTCGCATAGCACGGCACGCCAGCATCAACGATATTATTCGTCGAGCCCTTGTCACCGCTGGCGTACTAGCGGTGTTAGAACCAAACGGCTTGGTGCGTGACGATAGGAAGAGACTAGACGGCATGACGTTGTTGCCTTGGAAGGTGGGTAGGCCTCTGGTGTGGGACGCAACATGTGTCGATACCCTTGCACCATCTCATGTTACTTCCTAGCACGGTGGGCTGTGCTGGCGCCGCTGCTGCGGCTGCTGAGACCCTCAAGCGGCGCAAATACTGTAACCTTATGAGCAAGCTTTGAGCAGTTTGGTGTCGAAACGCTCGGGTCATGAAGCCCGACTGCGCGTCTCCTTTTTCAGGAAATTTCTTGCCGGCTGGTCGACACTTCACGTCACCAGAGGGCTGGGTCGATCTTTGGCCAAAGAATTAGCATTGCCATTCTACGTGGCAATGCTGCCAGTCTTCTGGGCACGTTTCCGTATGACAGCGATGCGGACGAGAACTTCGACGCCTAATGTGTCCTTTGTTTATGTATTAGAAGCGCAAAAAGTTTTTGTAGGTACATTAATTGCTAAAAGGGTCCATCATCAGCAGGTCAATAAGATTTTAGAGGATACGTTAAATATTTATCTTTATAAAACATCAATATCTTCCTCAAATATCTTTTTTCTCCAAGTGAATTCAGACTTGCTTTCTTAGGATTAATTAAACTACTCCCGGAGGTCATAAAATATAGACATGTTCATATTGCTACAGAAATTTTATTTCGGTACGGGGCCCATACATAATTACCCATTTTCCTTTTCTCTAAATAAAATGTTATTTCACGTTAGTAAAAGGGTACAACTACTAAACACAACTCATTAATGTTTTGCTGATTGAAAATGTTGAAGCAGAACCAATTTAAAATGTTCAAGCCTGTGAAAAAATTTACTCTTATTTATTTTCCGAAATTCAAATAATAATTAAGATCCTAAATAAGTATTTCCATTTCAATAATAAATATGAATTCATTAATTTACACGGCTATTCAAAGCGGCTTTTAACTTTCGATCAGTGCCTAGTTAATTAATATCATTAAATAATATGATGTTTGTAAATGCTATAATTAAAATCCTCCAGCAGGATCACCACAAAATAATAATGTAGTTGTTCATGTGAAATTCAGTCTACTTGTACGTATTTGTTTCATTTTCAGAGCTCTGAAATTAAAATGAATTAATGATGTTTTCAGAATTTGAGGCATCTATAATTATAGAAATAGCTTACGCTCCACGAATTCTAAATAAAAACATGACTTTGCTCTTGGTATCATTGACTCCCTAAACTGCAGATTCTTCAGGAATCGGCGTCCTAATTGCACACTTTCAATCACAATCTGAATCATTTTGAAGGATATTGCTAATCCATTGCTTCATATTTTCAAAATATGTGTCTGCTCAACAACGTACAGACGCCAGCACATCAAGCTACCCGAAATTATCAAATTTTCCCAATCAACTTTGAACCTTATTCTTTAGCAATAAAGTTGAAAATCTATTAAAGAAATTTGACAGATTGTAGTACCTTGATGTGAATGAATTTTGTTGAACTGTCAAAATGAAAGCCATTGCTACTGCTAGTGTGTTACGCCATTGACCCACAGATCCTTTACGAACACTCGAGTGTATCTACAAAAGGGTTAACATTCCCCTTGATAAAATTGTCTAATAGGTACTTATTCCTTATTATGCCCACAGGAATCCCATAACCCCATACATCCACCACATACATAAAACGAAATGAACAGCAAGAACAAAAAGAGCTTGAAATAAATTGCATAGAGCAACTTTTCGCATTAAAAGGCTCGCTCCTCGGCGGCCAATCAGAGATGTAATAGGAAAAGTTGCCAAGATTATTGCCTTCCAATATCTTATGTTACGGTACCTTTAGTACCTTTGTTTGTGGATCTACAGGTTGGATGACGTCATGACGTACCTCACAAGAAGATCTGTGGGTACCTTCTAATGTGTCGTTTCTAGGAAAAAGATTCCTCTATCCACTAGTGGCTATCGTAAATAGCAATTTAGGGATTATATAAGTGAAGCGGCCTTATATAAGTTTATTGGGGGGCGAATAAAATACCTGTGTCGAGAGTTCTATTTAAGTGGCTGTAGGGATTTTCCACGGGATCACGTGATGATGTAAAGATGATAGGTATTGTTACGGGTGATTTTGAGGTCGAGAAGATAAAACAGTCGTTTCATTATGATGAACAATAATTCTAATGCGTGATGATGTGGTAAAAAAACCCAAGTGTCCACTGATTGTTTTGGCAGTTGGCAAAAGTTAAGCAGTTTAATAAATGCATACTCAAACGAGTTTCTGCTGCTGCCAATAATGGAACGAAATCAGTTAATTCTAAACAAAACCCCGTCACTTCCCATCTCTTGTCGTATTAGCAGTATCGCGTTTGGATCAAGTCATCGGCTGTCGTTTGCCGTAAGGACGGCACATCAACCGACAAGCACTGACGCGGAAATTTATCACTTCAAGGGATTGAAACGGACGACATCAGATGTCCGTACGATATCGCCTGAACGCACACGGATACGGACGTTATTTCGGATAGATTTCTGACCTGAGATTACAGACCGAAGGATCCCAGTAATCTGCTTCTAGTTAATTGATTTACGAAATCAGTTTATTAGGTAGAGGCTTTGTTTATTAAACTTGAATTTTATGAATTATTTGCCATAAATTGCGAAATAATAATAGTTTTAATGTCGCTACGAATATGCGCAGGTTATTAGTATTTCATCCTAAATTATGGAAATAGACAAGAGAAAGTGGTAAGTATGAAACTTGACAATTTATGACCAAGTTAATTGAGGCAAGAGTACTTTAAATCTAAAACAGAAAGTTCAAATGGAAATTATTTTCGACCAGAAAGTCGAAAGCCTCTTCAGCTCTCTTCAGTTCTACAACTTTTAGACTCGAAGGACCAAAAATAAATTTAATCTAAGTTTCCATCGCATATAACAATAACTAAGAAATTTTCACACTGTATAAATTTTCTGCCGAAAAACACAGCAGTAACTTTGAACTCTTGTCCAATAAATTGTGCTAATAAATTAATTTATAACCGATCTGAGGGGAGATCGTTAATCAAAGGAGTGGAGTTTATCGAGCCTCCCCCCGTTCTCATCAAGAATTTGACTCACGGAACGGAAACTGTAAATTGTGGAGATATTATTATTTATACGTGTGCGCGTGTTGTGACGTAATATATTGTGTTGAGAGAAATGTGAAGGGTTTATTAAAATAGTTCTGAGTTTATTACTAAGCGAGTTCATTTTAAAGTAGCTAAAGAATGTATTTTCGTGCGTGCTGTTCGGAAAGTTTTGAATTGTATTGCGAAAGTATTTTGGTATTCACATGAAAGGTTTTTATTAAAATTTTGCAAAGTTAGTACAGCTATAGGTATTTAGGTGGACTTTAAGACATGCCATGATTCATCACGTAGCGTATTTGAATACATTTTAAGTCCATTTTATAGGGGTTATTCAAACCAAATATTGTGTATCAATGAACTAATGAATAGAAGTACCTACTACTTATATTTATAATTGCCAGATTTTTTTGATTAAATCTCTCCCTCAACAATCACCGTAAGTTTAAGTTATGTTATCTGCCAATATCTATCAGTGGTGCCGATTCAGCGTCTGGCGTAAATTGACGTAATTTTAGTAGGCAAGTTTTTAATCACGTCTAAACTTGTATGGAGTAGTGTCAGGTGCTGATTAATTTGACAGGACTAAACTAAAATTTTGTTTGTCCTTTTCTTAATGAAATAGAAAAAAAAAAGATGCACTGAACTTAACTTTAGTCGTTTGTGAACAAGGGAATCGGCACCAATATCTCTTTAAAGTTAGTGGGTATAGGTACTGCTGATACTGAAAGCCGCGATGACTTTGGCCAAGGTCTCCTTAGTCGCTCGCCAAGTTTGCCAATTTCATGTAAGTACAACAGCCTCATCTTCAATAAAATATGAGGCAGCAAAATTAAAAGCCGTACTCACATACAGCACATAAACTATTTACCTCTGTGTTCGCATTTTATTGGTTTTTATATTACCCGGTGCACGGCATCGTAAAACTTGATAGCTTCTATCTCCTTACATCGTTCTTATTATATAGACATGGATCGATACAGGTTTATTGTTCGACAGAAATTTCGGCGGTTTTGTAAGTGTTTTTGGTCCTTTCATTGAGACGAGTTTTCTGTTCCAATCGATGTCTAAGTCGAATTCATATTGCTATGTTGTCAAATTAAACTTGATAAGCATAGGCCTTCTGGGTGGTCACAGGAGTTCCTTACAACTAAGGTTAACTGACAGATTTATGATGATATAAGTATAAATTTAAAAGCTATTATGGCCCGTTCTCGTTCATTTCGATTTTAACAACTTCCCAGTTTGGTGAGAAGCGACGGTCTATCCTTTGCCAGAAACAATGTACTTGTTGGTGGAAACAGACGATTATATATTACCATCAGTTACCTGACGCATGTATTTAAAAAACAAACACATCATTACCAAGCTTCAAAACGGAAAAAACCTAACCACCCAGAAAAATATACAAATATATCACTTGTAAAATAAAATATTTCTAAAGAAAAGTTGAAAGAATTTTTCGATTTCGCTTCAATGACTGCCGAAGCCTTCGGCAAGCCAGTAATTACATTTTTTGAGTCAACCCAATTATTTGGCTGAAGCCTCCGACATACCTTTCCTGCAAATAGCTGAAAGTTTCAGGAAGCGCGTGTCAATCTGCCTGTCACAGTTTATATACTTTTGATTAGTTTGACTCTGGGGTCCTGGTTCATGTCTTCGCGAAACTTCTGCTTTAGTTCAATTTAATAGAGTATGCCGTAGTGCGGTCTTTGTAAAGTAGCCTTAAGTAGCCATTATTTTTTTGCGGAAGATTTTTTGTTGATAAATATTTTGTTTTGGAATCATACGATTATTTGTTATTATGTGGTGTATTTGAAGTCAAATACAAAAAAATAGTTACACACTGATAAAAAAAAAACAAATATCTAACGCAATAGGACAAACGGTAAATAATCAGAAACCATACCGTAGCGTAGGAGCGTGGAAAGAAAACCACACCTCATTCCTATAACATACACACTGTATTGTCGCACTGCTGGGCAAAGGTCTCTCCCATAGCTTTCCATTGTTCCTTGTGCGTGTTCCTCAGCATACTAAGTAATTAATCTACAGGTGAACAATGTGGGCATCTCCTTGTAAGTAGACACGATACTTATGCAAACAATACAAATAAACAACCCAAAACTATAACCTCATAAAAGTAGAAAACCAACAGCCCAGATTTGATAGCAGCAAAAGTTAGCTCAACAACCAAATCTGATCCCCAACAGAAACAACGCTTGTGCTGGTTGAATTTCAAATTCAATAAGTCAGACAGTAACAATAACCGTTCGTTCTTCGTTAATTATACGAGCCGTTCCTAGTTCCCGGCTACAATGAACTGGGTAATCTTGTTTACTAGAATTTTGCCAGCGCACAACTTTGCCTGATGCAAATCTGGTGGCTATGAGTTATGAGCAGTTTGCAATCTTGTTTAACTTGGAGATTGATGTGCGAGGAGTTGTATCGGCTGATTGGCGTTATAGAAATATGTCGGAGAGTTTGTTGCCAACCACTAGCCGCACAGTGCACATGCATAGTATAAAAGGATGCTCTTAACGTGCTTCTAAATATCCAAGACTAAATATAAATGATTTCCGAAAGTAAACTTAATTGATTGATAGACTCAATGTCGAAAAAATCACGGGTATGCACAAAAAAGAGGTGCATTATGAATATACCCATAATTATCCCTTTTTTACGCGGCACGGTTTCTTAACGGTATGGCGTATAAACCGCGCCGTAGAAAAAACGTGTTTGTCAACAAGCTTTTAAAGTGATCCATACAACACTGACGATCGTGCCTACACTTGGCGGAAAACCCGAAGTTCACGGTAAGAAAAACGCGTGTGCACAAAAAACCTCAGCCAACAATCTCGTCACTCAACAACCTTTATAATTACACTACATTACTGTCATATAGGTATACGAACACTAAAAGATACGATCCATGCTTTTGAAACTAAATCATGTTATTTTTCGACACACACGCGACATAAAACGAAAATTTACCTCCAAAAATATTAGTGCACTCGCTGTCAGTTCACGTTTGACGCCCGACCGCAGCTTGGCGCGCGGTGTCAATACGATTTTCCGGTACCTTCTAACTATTTTATACGCTGTGGCAACACCGTTGATTTTCTGAACTAAAATCTGTTGGGCACAACTTTATCTAAGTTGAAATTAGACAGTGTCGGCCCCACTAAATAATTTGAGGGATAAACGGGTATTTTTGCATTTAAAGTCGATCTTCTTAGCATTAAGCGGAGCTGTGGTTTAACGGGTCATTTTGTGTTTAAGTACCAACATGTGTTAAATCAGGGTTTATGAGCTTTGAAGTGTTAAATAGAGTCACAAAGGTACTCTAGGCAAATGTGTTGCTTGAAATCGTTGGGTTGAAACTTAATTGCTCAATATTTAGGAAAGAAGCGTCTGTTTATGACTGATTTTAGGAAGACTAAATTACCTATGAGATAACATTGCAGCATTGTTTCTGATTCGTCATATATGTTTTTAGCAAAACGAACATCGAGTAAAGGTCTTTTCGTCTTGCGTATAATGTTTTTTTTAGGTAGGTACTATCCAAAAATACAAACGTTTAAGTATGAGATTAGAATCGAGATACAATATCGAGTACTCGTTCTAGATTTGGGCCATCATTAATGAAGATTGAGCTTTCATCAATAAATATCTCGAGACCAATAAAAACAAGCGAACCCAGCACAATCTCATCTCCGCTTACGGTACCAATAATCTATCTAAACAAAACACTAAAGCCTTTACGATTCTCGGAGGCCGCAGTGTCATAAAGTTTTGATAGGAGGCCATTATGAAATATAGCCGATGACCTTCCCTCTGCCAATCCAGATAATGGCGCACAATAATAATATTACTCTGAAGTTAGTGATTAAATACACAAGTGTATAAGTAATTTGTGAGAGAGCATCCATGGAAGCTGCTGTTGGTCACTGTGGGTGATGAGTTTAGAGATTTAAATTAGGATGGATGACAAAGTTGAAAGAGGTTATGAAGGCGAATATATGTAGAAGAGGAAAAATTACATGATTAAATATTTAAATTTTATTTAATTTTTACAGTTTTATTAATTGGGTTTGATATGCATTACCCGCTTAATAAGGAATGAGCAAAATATTTAAGAGTTGAAAGTTGTTTTACGCTGGTCTTAAAGTGGCGAACTTCGGCTTGGTTGAAAATATTTGAAAAAAGCACATCGTTTATAATATTTTTTTTTATAATATGTATGTCGGTTCTGTAAAATTTAACACATCATCATCATCATCATAAACAGCCTATAATGTTCCCACTGCTGGGACACAGGCCTCCTCTCTGTGAGAGGGAGTGGGCCGTAATCCACCACGCGGGCCCAGTGCGGGTTGGTAGATGTCACATGTCTTCGAATTTTTGGTTCTAGGACATGCCGGTTTCCTCACGATGCTTTCCTTCACCGTTTTGAGAGCAGTGGTGATGAAATAATTTACACAAAGTAAAGCGCCTGTCTGGGTTCGAACCTACGACCTACAACTCGTAAGTCGCAGCCATTACCACTTGGCCACCACTGCTCTTTAAAAAAAATTAACAAAATTATTTTAAAATTTAACACAGCCCAAAGAAAATAAAAAAACAATTGAATTATCGCGGTCCCGCCATCTTACTTTCCTTTGCCAACAAACAAACCTCACCACTTCACTTCACAATCACACGACGATCTCTGTCCACTATAAAGTACCACAAAACTCTACCAACAGCACTTGTTGGCCGGCTCAACTGCTTCAAGAGTTATTTACTAGGTTTTTCATAAAGATTGACTTGTTTATTACTTTCAAGTTGTTTTAAAGCATCCTGAGTAGTCCCTTGAGTTCTCAATGCTTTTGTTCGACTAGGTATTTACTAAGTACTGTAAAACTCTTCACAAGCTTCACGGTACCTGGAGGAATAAAATCAAACTACGGTTTGTCTCGTAGGTATCTTCAATAATTATTCCAATAAAATCTTACGTATTCGTATTTAACAACTTCACATTTTTGCTTGTCAGCCTAATCTGACGCCCAATCTCTTTTAATTATAAATCTTCCTGTTTGTCTCGTATTTCATGCCAATAACTTTCAACTGACTCGGTGAGGTTGCATGTCAACACCAAGTAGGCCATATTCTCTATAGTACCTACTATATTTTCTACCAGGTATTACCTATTTTGTTTTGTTGTGTGCGTTTGTAATGTTTGTGCTGTTCGTAATTGTGGTTTTGTAATTGTTTAAGCTTTGGCTTTGTTTGTGGTGACTAGTGGGTGTGGGTTGGAGCCCGGTCTATTGGTAACTCGGTGAATAGATGATATTTCGAATAAGTGCTAGAGTTTGTGCTGTTAAAGCTGTAAAATCTTGTTCAAACTTATTTTTTTCCAGGTTTTCTCATCTGAGGATGTTAATAAAAGTCTTACTGTTGTTAGACCCCCACTTACGAGCTTAGGTCGTAGGTTCGAACCCAGGCAGACGCTTTATTTTGTGTAAATAATGTCACCATCACTGCTCGCAAAACGGTGAACAAAAACATCGTGAGGAAACATGTTCTAGAACCCAAAATTCGAAAACATGTGACAGCTACCAACCCGCACTGGGCCTACGTGGTGGATCCAATAGAGTCAAATCCCTCTCGAAGTAGAAGTGTCCCAGCAGTGGGAACATTCTAGGCTGATTATGAGTATGCTTGTCGTCGATAGCTTTAACATTCTAACCTCGGATATCTATGTTCTAACCTAACATTTTGTCAGAAAGCAATACATTAGGTACGATAACAACAAGGGATTACGGCAAACGTCCGCTTAAAACTGAAGTTTTCAAAATGTCACTAATATCGTCACCTATCAAAACGCCCTAATCTGTTCCGTACAACAATCATCACCACTAAATAGCCATACATAGTGCAAGTTCGCTCGTTAAGGCTAAAACCAGGCCAAGTTAAATTGCCGGGGGCCTAAAGTCTAAGGAGCGAGCCATTGATTGCAACCTGTTACAACTCGCAGCCAAGGTGGTCTAACACTTGATCAAACTTCCTGATTGGCTCTAAAATAAAGTGGGTTTGAGAGGAATCGAATGTACTTTCAAGCTTAGTTTTTAATACCCGGCAAACTGAGCAAATTTTTGATCGAACTGCAGTTCACTTGCTAGTTTTTAATGCAAGAGGAGTTTTTAAACAAATGAATGTCTACTTTCAAGTTTTAGTTTTAATTAAGTAAGGAAACTGTGGTGTTTAATCAAACTTTACTTATTGGCTTCTTGAATAAAGTGGACTTAAGAAGCAAACTTGGATTAACTCAATACGGAAAACCGAAGCAAAACTCTTAGTTTTTGAAAAACTTTTATGATACCTAACAGATGTATCTATTATCTAGTGTTTTAATAGCTTGGTTTAACATTTTAAGTTTTTCTTCATAAGGTTCTTAATTAGGAATATCGTTATCGTCTTTGAAAAGTTCAAGTGATCATCTACATTGACCAAACCTTCGAAACAGGATCTTTACCACATGGATATACGATACACACATATTCCTCTATCCAGCCAACGTATTTACTTCTACAAATAGCCCTGTTGTGACCGAGAGCCTTTCAAACAGTTTACTCAGACGGCCAGACATCCGTTACCACATCTTCTTCGACGTAGCCACAGAACAAACGGATACAGAAGGCTGGCTTGATACAACGAGCGATAACGCACGCACACATAGACACGCGTGTACTTACAGCGAGAGCTAGCGCGCTCGTGACTGGCATTTTTGTTTGAAATCATCTTACGAAGGCGGCTATGTGTGCGTGCGCCTGTTTTCGCTCGTTGTATGGGATTGGCCTTTTGTAACTATCTATTTTGTGTCACGGCTCCCGATCACTGCCACTTTGAGTGTCTAATCTTTAGAGCTGTGTTGAACTTGCCCTGATGTAGGCGTTCAAATGTAGTTTAAACGGAATTCTGGGGTCGTTTGAAAGGTCTTGTGAGTCAAATTTGATTAAATGAATAATTTGTAGTTTTTATTGGGGTAGTCGTTGTATTTGCGGTGTTAGAGAGTGGGATTATTATGTATGTGGGATTATTATAACGTACACAAAGTCTGCCAAACTGCATGACTAGTTAGCAGTCGCTCTCTTTTAACAATGGTTTACATTTTTTAAATATTTTTACAGAATAAATGTGCTAGTGTGTGTGACTAAATCACGCAAAAGCGGCTGAACGGATTTTAATGCAATTTGGCACACAAATTATAATTATTATTTTATAACCACGATAGACTTAGGATACTTTTATCCCGGTAGTACGTTTCCGTGGGATAACTCCTGACCTCCCAACGGTTGAAGCCGCGGGCAAAAGCTAGTAAGTACTTAACTATAATAAATATACACTCGAGATAAATTTTTTTTTTACTTTCATGAACAATTGCTATTGCCCATGGATGCGGGGTGCGAGGCTTGTTACAAAAACAGCTATGGACACAATAAGAGATAATGTTTCTTTTGAACTCTTTTGTTTGATCTTAGTTTCAAATCCAGCTGTTAATTGATTTGATAATATTATAAATGAGACAGTATTATCTCATAGTTCAAATTTTTAGGGTTCCGTACCTCAAAAGGAAAAAACGGAAACCTTATAGGATCACTCGTGTGTCTGTCCGTCCATCTCAATTTGCTCTGAATCTATTTATTTTATTTGAAATGGGTTTGCTCTCGACTCTAGTCTAGGCCAGAGGTGACAGAATAATGGACTGATGACTGATGATGGTAATGGACCGATTAAGTTGAAATTTGGTACACATATGAATCTCTGTGACTCAAACACAGACGTTCAACGTGAATAAATGAATTTTGAATATAGGGGTCATTTTCGGAGGGCAAACAGAAAATTTTAAAAAAAGTTTCGCAATCTGTACCGTGTGACATATCAAATGAAAGGGCCGTACTATGAGGATCTCAAATATATTTTTCTCATAATTTTAAACTAAATTGTATTAAAGTTATTTAAGAAAATAGACGTGAAATGACCATTCCCCCCCCCCCCCTTATCTCCGAAACTACAGAAAATAGTTCTATACCTATAGATTACAGGAAAACCTATACGAAGTATGTGGTCTTAAGGCAATATTGTGCGTACAAACTTACATTTTCAGTTGGAATGTCCGGGAGAACATGTTTTTAATTACAATGATAAGTTTTTTTTTAGTTACCATAAACAAAGGACAATGCGGGACCGTATCAACTTGCGAGGGAGCGTGTCACAACCAAATGTAGTTCATAAAATTACTCCTAATTTTTAAATTAGAATTGCGTTTTCGTTATGAAAAAGATTCCCGGATTTCTGACAGAAAAATAAAAGTATTTTTATTTACTTTTGTACGTATTTTCTCTTAAGTCACTGCCATTGCACTTCATTTCCGAATTTTGCTACTACGTAAAAAATATAGGTACCTGCAAACCAACATTTAAATGAAGAAGATAATTTGTAAGTACCTACCGATACGGATTTACTATTTACTTATAATATTATTATAAGTAAATAGTATATTTATTACGTACACACACAAAAATGAGTGAATGAAATGATTTTTGTGTGTGTCATAAAATCTTTAGTTCACGCGTTGCGTCATATTAATTTTATTTTGGAATACATGGCACGCAGTGGGCCGGCCATATCTCGCGAAGAACCGACATCCGCTGGGGTAAACGAGTTCTTGAGTGGAGACCGCGACTCGGAAAACGTAGTGTGGGACGCCCTACGGCCAGGTGGGATGACGATCTGCGAAAGACTGCAGGCAGATGCTGGATGCGTCAAGCTGAAGACAGGGCGCTATGGCGCTCATTAGGGGAGGCCTATGTCCAGCAGTGGACTGCTATAGGCTGATGATGATGATGATGATGATGATGATGACATTTAAAGGAAATAGTTAGCAATACAGGAAGGGCATTAAATAATTCTCCTCCAAATACACTGGGTTTGGTTGTGACAACCGACTTTTTTCGTTTGGTACAGGGCGCCCTATATTTGACGGCATTCTCCTTTGGGTAAGATTTAAAAATACATGGTAGATTAAATATTCATCGTACGGAACCCTCTTTAAACGAGTTCAACTCGCACTTGACCGGTTTTTTTTTATTTCACCTAAGTACGTGTGTCACTTTTTACCGACTTTACAAAAAGGAGGAGGTACTATGTTCGGGTGTTTGTATGTTTTTTTTTTTTTTTTTTTTTTTTGTATGTTTGTTCATCGAATACGCCAATTGTCGACGGATTTTCAAAATTCTTTTTCTGTTCGAAAGTAGATAGTTCTGAGGTGGTCCCATTGTCACCAAGTTAGGATCTGATGATGGGATCTTAGAGAAATCGAGGGCAACCCTCAAATTTTATAGGCTCACTTATTGTTTTTTTAGTTTGTAAATTGCTCTGTACAACGCCTTCAGATTCTATTCTGTAATGATGTGCATGAAAACTTATATATATTAATAGTCCACATAAAATTACTGCATCATTATTCATCATCAGCCTATAGCAGTCCACTGCTGGACATAGGCCTCTCCTATTGCATACCATTTAACTCGGTTATCGGCAACTCTTATCCAGCTGGTACCAGCCATCACCATCATTATAATATCTACTATTTTTGTCAAACTAACTCATAAACTTTTATTTTCAGCTTCTACACACATTGAGACAATGTGCCGCCTCTTTATTATTCTGACAAAAGAGAACAACGAGTCTCAATAGGAGCACGTCTTCGCAGTGTGATATTATCTGTGCACGGATGAACGCTGCTTATTCATCCGATATAATTACTCATTTCTTACAGAAACCATGACAGGGGGTGGCTCTTTTGTGAGCTCAGCGGGATTCAAATAAGGCCCTTTATATTAAAATCCTTGAAGAATAAGCACGTCTTAGATTGGTCTTCTGAAAGAAAGTTGTCAGATACTTCCTGACCAGTTTACTCGCCAACAACTCGAACGTCCTTATCCAAGTAATTAACACGCGAAGCACAGTCTATCGACAGTTTTCAACAGTCATCAGCCGGCACACTAGTCGGGGTGACTTCATTAAATTAACGCCCGCGGGTACCCACGCTTAATGAGCCCCATAACACTGATAGTCCAACTTGGCCGACTAACTGAGAGGTAATCACACTTTATGTTTCGCGATACCATCGAGGAACTTCCTAACACCTATAAAACTGTGGACGAAGTTTAGCACAAAAATATCTCGGAATTAACAAGTCTTTATATTTAATAGAGGGATATTCCGGAGTTTTTACGACCTGGTAATTCAAGAGAAATTGTGTAACGGCTGCTTGTCTCAATTTAAAAGTTTTAAGAGAATTTGTTGGTAGGAGACGCTTCCGCTTTGTCTCTGGAGTTGTCTTATGTACGCGAAATAAATACTTTGTAAACGTAGTGAAGAGTGCTTCTACGAGTAATAAAAGCTAAATTGAAAACGGCACTTACTTTAAGAGAGACGAAAAAGAGAGAGTCATGTAGGTAATATGTAAGGCAATCGTCATCTGCCTGCTTTTTCACAACTATGTTGGGGTCGGCTTCCAGTCTAACCGGATGCAGCTGAATACCAGTATTAAGATACCGCTTATGGTAAAACTGTTTGTCAGACTTTCGGGCTTCTGACGTCCCGTAAAGATTGTCAAAGACCCGAATGACACCGCCCGGACCAACGGCTTTACGTGCTTTCCGAGGCACGGAGGTCTTGGTATGTAAAGATGTTTACCCATCTACGGACCAACCGCGGCAAGCGTAGCTTAACCTAATCGATTGACCCGCCCGTGCGGCTGTTATTACTTAGCTACGAGCCTCTCCCCAATATCCACTAATATGTAACGCAGCCATGATGATAAATCTTAGTAAGTAGGTACATACTATATTTTTCCATTTAAAATAGTTTTAGGGCAACGCTATTTAAATGAATAAAAATAAATTTGGCCACCTGCAGCATCATCCATGAATTAGAGAATCATTTGCTCCTTAATAACAGAATTATTTTTAAATAAAACAGGCTATAACCACAGAACATACGATACCAGTATTATTATTTCATAAACACAAACACGTCCATTTTACAAAACATGGCGACTCTCAACAAGGTGGTTCACCTTCAACACCCAACCTAATAAAACTTTAAGCGTCCATTGCTTGCCCAACCCCGCTTCACTTTGGAGAGACTGTCCGTCACCCTTCAGTGGAACACAAACACAATTAACAGCTAATTTCACACGCTAATTATCCCTGGACTTTTATTCTGGACATGTGGACGAACCCTCGTCTTGTTGAGGCTTGTTTAAACAGAGATAAGTGGCCCGGCAGAAGTTTGTAATAACTAGCTTCTGCCCGCGACTTCGTCCACTTGAAATTTCACCCTCTCAGGGGTGGAATTAAAAAAAATCCTTAGTGAATACTTAATCTTCACAAAGAACACACCCTCCAAATTGCATGTCTCTAGGACCAGTGGTTTAGGCTGTGCGTTGATATATCAGTCAGTCAGGACTTTGAATTTTATATATACAATATATATTTTATTTAGTTTTTATATATCAATATAGATTATCAATATAGATATATCTATCAATATAGACATATCTATAGATTATCAATATAGATATATCAATATAGGTACAAATTAGGAATAAGGAATATAGGTAGGTACAGAAGCTCCATATAATGAGAGAAAACAGAAGGACGCATACCATAGACGCGTACGTACGGCAATCTAAAACAAATGCCAGTCACGAGTACGGTTGCACTCGCTGTACGTAGACGCGTGTCTACGTGTAAGTACGTGCAAATTCGCTCGTGTATAGAGCCGACCTTCTGTACCCAATTATTTTGTGTTTGTGAGTTGTCTGTAGAACATGGATATGTTTGAGTTTGTTGCGTAAGTTTAATTGAAGCTGTTTGTCGTTGAGTTCGGGTGGCAATGTAGGTGATTTTATTAAGCAAGCTGTGGGAGAGGCAGAATACTATGGTTAGCAATAGAATACACCTATAGTCCGACAAGGCTCTAAATGAACTTGGATGCTGGCACTGCTTGTGAAGGAAGATATAAAAAACCTGACAAATCCAGTACATTTCATGTTATTTTTCTTTTGTCATGTTCATTTAGATTTAAGTGTTTCCATAAAAAAATATATGAAAACTAGAAAGTAGAAGATTTTTATTTTGTGACTGCTATCGGGGGGCACGACAGTGCCCCCGCCAAGTCGAGCAAAAAGCGGCACGGCCGTACCATCCTTTTCTCGAAGCAGTTCAGGCCATTTTCGACCCCCTATAACTTCGTTGTGGATAAAACTAGAGACCTGAATTTTCAGTAATCAAGCAGGTATTGTATAAACACGGTATATTTCAAATTTCATTCAATTTGAACCAGTAGTTTAAGAATTATAACTAGTCAAAGTTTCTTAATTTTGTCACTCACTGACTGACTGACTGACTGACTGACCGATCATCAAAATTCTAAGGCACTTCTAGCAGACATAGAAGCTTCAAATTTAGAACACAATTAGCGTTTAGTGTATAAATCAAGGAAAAACTAAAATATTTTGCAATTTCGTTCCAGTTTTCTGGATACACTAACTGCATAAATAACTTTGTAATCCCATATAAATATATAGAATTACAAAGTTATATTTGCAGTTAATGAATCAGTGTACCTGAACAAAGTCGCTTCCCGCTGTCTGTCTGTCCCTATGGATGCTTAGATCTTTAAAACTTCACAACGGATTTTGATGCAGTTTTTTTTAATAGATAGAATGATTCAAAAGGAAGGTTTATTTGTATAATACATGCATAATATAGTAGAGAAACACTGATAATTTTAGAGGTTTCTAATGTGATGTCGTAAATAAACAGATTTTCTTGCGCTTATATTGCAAAAGCTAGCTGAACCCTACGAGATAGATCAAAATAATGTACTACAGTATTGCACACCTTAAAAAGGTCTACAAAAAAGTCCGCGATGGTATATGTCTACCTGTTAGGGATAACCCACAATAACCATTTTTTATCCTTTACTTTTTACGAGAAATAGTGGCTTGTTTACGAAGCGATTTTAAGCAATACAGCATTAATCTATATCCAATTAAGTACCTTAAATACATTGTGCATTTACTATAGATCAATTCGGCCCTTTAAAGCATGTAATTTAAAAGAATATTTTCGAAGATATTACAAATTTAAAATGTAGGGACATAGCAGTTGCGATGGTGAGTTTACCTAAGGCAACGACAGGATAGTCCGGTTAAGCAGTCACGACCTCTCATCGTTTGGGGTGGGGTGTCCATCGAGCTCAGCAACTCCCCTAAATATCTTGGTGTTACCCTGGACAGGTCTTTAACATTCAGCAAAAACTGCAAGAATATCAAGCAGAAGGTGCACACTCGCAACAGTCTTCTTCGTCGACTGGTCTCATCGAAATGGGGTGCTTCGCCTGAAGTTATGTGGACTACTGGACTGGCGCTATCTTTTTCTGCGGGAGAATTTGCGTGCCTCGTGTGGAGCCGTTCTGCCCATGCAAAGCTGGTGGATACAGCTTTGAATGAAACGTGCCGGATCATCATTGGCTGCCTAAAACGAACCCCGGTACAAAAGCTGTATCCACTAGCAGGAATAGCGCCACCAGTGCTTTGCAGAGCGGTGGCAAGCTCCAGCGAAAGAGCCAAATGGTCTCCGACACACGACAACATCCTCCAACAGTTTTTTAAAGTGTGTCGCCACTCACTGGCGAACCATCACAAGAGAGACTGAAGCTGTGGCGAGACAGTGCTTCCTTACCCAAACCGTTCGTCCCACCCGCTGAAGACCTCCCACCTGCTGAAAACCTCCCACCTGGACATGAGTTACCTTGGGTAACCTGGAAGTCTTTAAACAGGCTCCGGACCCAGGTTGGCCGAAGCAAGGAAAACCTGTTCAGGTGGAGATTCATAGACGACTCCACCTTGGAGTGTAAATGTGATGCTGTCCCACGAACGATGGGACACTTAATATCGTGTCCTGCGTGTCCTGTCAGCTGCACGTTACAGGAACTGATGGACGCTGGTGAAGGCGCCAAACAAGTAGCCGAATTCTGGGCCAAGTCCATTTAGATTGCTATAGACACGCTAAGAAGAAGAATAAGGTCAACTACGAGATGCCATAGTCAAAAAACAAAAACGCGCTTCGCCCTATTAGCACTTTAAGATTAGCAGCGATCGCACGCGTTTATCGGAGCTCTCTAGCGAGGAAAATAACAATTATCCATATTAATGTTATAAATTGGAAAGTAACTCTGTCTGTCTGTCTGTATGTTACCTTTTCACGCCTAAACCACTGAACGGATTTCGATAAAATTTGGCAGAGAGATAGATTGCATCCCGGAGAAGGACTTGCGGTAGTTTTTTTATCGAGCGAAGAAGCGGGCGGAAGCTAGTATATAGGTAATATAATGGAATAATAGGTGTAGATAGGTACCTAGATATAATTATGTTCAAAGGTAACTTGTAAAATGGTCAACGGATTATGTTAAAAATAAAAAGTTAAAAAGGTACCGGAAAGGAAAAAAAGTAGGACTATCTACAAAAAGAAGTGAGATGCCATCAAAAACATAACTTGTAAAAAAAGCCAAGTCTCGCAACTCAGTTCTTCTACCGTAAAAAGTTGTGAGATCCATGAAATACCAAGTCGGTTAATTTATTCACTCCCTACTTAAGGAACCTTCTGTCTTATGTTATTACATAATTAGATAACCTAACAACATCTTGTAGTGACCATCAATATTAAAAATCTTCTATGTTTTAAATAAATAAATTGACTTGGCAATCGCACTGTGAGATACATTGTGTTTTCATGCGATGGCGATGGCCAAGCCAATTTATTTATTTAAAACATAGAAGATTTTTAATATTGATGGTCACTACAAGATGTTGTTAGGTTATCTAATTATGTAATAACTTAAGACAGAAGGTTCCTTAAGTAGGGAGTGAATAAATTAACCGACTTGGTATTTCATGGATCTCACAACTTTTTACGGTAGAAGAACTGAGTTGCGAGACTTGGCTTTTTTTACAAGTTATGTTTTTGATGGCATTACGATTGCAGTAAGTAGTCTATATTCAGAACGATGGTACAAATATTGGCGCTATCACCAGAATCCAATCAGTGACGTGGCATAAAATGGAACCCTCTATTATTCTATTCCTAGATAAAGACAACCCAATTAAAGCCAGCTCAATTTCGGAAATTACCATCCCATCATTAATCCTTCAAAATTGAATCGCTTAAATGACATGAATAGGGTTTTAGGCCTCCATTGTTTAGTGCGTTGAAATGCACCGAGGCTTTATCGAGGGCCTTTGTGGGACCTGATATTGTCATAGTCGCTCGAGATATAGCGGCCCACCGTCCTTTTGTATGAGCCTATAATGAAAGAGTACCTACCTATAATACTACACTATGGGGAGTATTGATTTCTGCTTTCTTTCTACTTTAGTTGTACATTTTTCTAATGCTTGTATGTGGGAGTCTTTTCTCACATTTACGTAAAAATTTTAATAAAATCGCAATTGGGTAAAATTGGTCCTTTTATCCGCATTTGAAAATATACAAGTAGGCTATCGCGACATCAACAATGCATCGTTGTCAACATAATAAGTGCAAGTTGAATTATTTTCCGTAACTAAGTATTGTATTTTATTTTAATATAATACAATATTATTACTGGGCAGATCTGCTATAAAAATAAAAATTAATAGTAATTAAATTTGAAATTATATTTTACAATAATATGCAAATCAGTGTTTTAAATCCAAACGTAATCTGAAAAGCCTCATTTAATATTCAGTGTAAAAATAATATATAACAAGGCTTTACAGAATTACTACAAATATATTAATTCTGAAATAAAAGAGGAAATGTCGTTTATAAAACAGTAAAGTTTATCAACAGATTTAATATTAATTCACCGTTTTTCTTTAGTTTGACGTTTCTCCAAATAGTAATAGTCCATTTATTTGTCAGAATATTGTTACAGAGATGGTACATCGTTTTTAAAGTTCATAATACTACTAATATATAATAATAATACATACTTTCATAATTCTTAACGTGAATAATGACAATGTCAGAAGATCTTCAACACTTTGAACTGGGAGCGAGGCTTTTTGTTCAACAATGGCCTGTGGCTGTCCGAAATGAAGAAGTAGGACTGCTGATTTGTAATATTAATCACCGACAACTGTACCTACACAATTTACAAAGAAAAACCAACGACTTTGTAAAATTTGGTTTACTGCCACCAATTTTTTTTTGTTCTTGATAGGTACTCGCTACTATAGTAACGGCATGTCATGAAGTGTAACGAGATACCTTATAACCAAAATGTAAGATAACGTATCTGGTTTGCCCGCTATGGAAAAAAATGTCTTCAACATTAACGGCCTCCTAGATATTACAAAATACAATTTACAATAACCTTTCAACAAAACAGTAATAAAGATAACTCGCAGCATCCCGTGATATAGTGCTGCTGTTCATCCCGCATCCCGGTACTGACACTACAAAATTTATGTTCCAATTAAAATTTAAACGCGATATTATCCGGCAAATTCAAAAAGCAACGAGCTGCTCGCGAATCAATTAATAAATAAAACGCCGACATAAATCAATAGGGTTATGATGTATTTTTTACCATGGAACATGTCGTATTACTTTCGACACAATGAAGTGTAAAATACAGGGAAGTTTAATTAATTTAAATTAATAGTTTGGAACGCATTTGTGTAACTAATGTGCCTGTATACCTACGTACTGAAATGAATGATGTAAAAGTTTTTTAATTACATATCTGATATCTCCGAAGACATACGTTAAACATTGTAAATGACACAAAGACATTCAAACATACAAAGTATTTCAAACAACAAGAAATAACAAATATTGTTATTAGCAAATTCTGTGTTCAGCATTTACTGCACCCATTGATATAAATATTTCTATGACTGCACCAGGCTTGGCTGGTCTTTTTAGACAGAGGCATTGTTAAAATGTAGGCTCAAATTATTTACCTTAGGTCTTAAAATTCAATAAGTATCTCGAAAATAAGATAATTTCCAGAGCATACGATTGTTTTCATAAATAAACAGAAAACAAGTGATATCACAGAGTTAGTAACACTGAAGGCCATAAGTATCTAGCAATAACACATTATTATAATGGCAGGAATAACATAAAATAACTCGCTGACTCAGATCGGTATGGATGTTAGCCGTTACTGTTATAATAACAATAAAGGTTGATCTGCTAGGAAAACAGATTGATAAATGATTTTATTTTTGTAAGTAGGTTTGTACAAACACTTTTACACGTCAATCATGTTACTACATGATTACTTATACATTATGAACAACAACAAAAAAAACAACCTGGCGTCTAATACGAAAATTACAAACGTGTGTGAGATGACGTAATGAGAGCCTATCTGTTAACTATCCTCTAATACCTTATCATCTGCCTAGCCTTTTCCCAACTATGTTGGAATCGGCTTCCAGTCTAACCGGATGCAGCTGAATACCAGTATTTTTCATGGAGCGACTGCCTATCTGAGCTCCATAACCCAATTACTGGGTAATACGATACCCCTTGGTAAGACTGGTTGTCAGATTTTCGGGATTCCGACGACCCGTAACGACTGTCAAAGATCCACGAATCACAGCCGGGACCGACGGCTTAACGTGCTTTCCGAGGCACGGAGGGTCTTGGTATGTAAAGATGGTCACCCATCCACGGACCGACCGCGGCAAGCGTAGCTTAACCTGGTCGATCGATCCGTGCGGCTGTTGAAATGACCCATTGGAACCATGGTAAGTATATGGTTCTGGTTGGTCGGTTTCGTCACAAACTTTTCATAAGGTGCCCAATTGCCCATGTAGGTTTATGTGAAATAAAATAATTATATTGAATTTAGATTGAAACTGTCAACATGAAATATGAAAGGCTTGAAAATGATAGAAACTTAAACATAATAAATGACTCAAGCAAGACTAATATAATGAGACTTGAAACATTGTGTTTTACCCGATATCTTGAACAACATGTATAATTTTTTTTATTGCAACGTTTGCACCGGTCCAGCTAATCAATTCTTTTCGCCAATAACACCAGGAACCATAACCCCTTATCACAGCACGCATAGTTTAAATTGAAGCCTTTTGTGTGATGGCCAGCATTCCCTTTTAAATGAATCCCCATCGATTCACAACGATACAAAGGACAGCAATTTCGAGCCATCGAAACGGTTTTCCAATCGTAACTAAAAAAGAAAAATATATCGCACCCAGTTTTCAATCTAACCCTTTGAATTCTGAATAGTTTTCAATGTAGCGAGTTTAGAGGGTTGGATGTAGGTGGCGTCTTGAATTCACGCAGAAGTGAGGTTTTGTATCAATGTCGGGGTAAAAGGAAGCTGGGAATGTACTGTGACGTGGCGTCTGATACAATGCATATTTTTGGTACAATTTCTGAACATTTATGTGACGATCCGATTATCCGATACTGTCATGAGATAGGCATTAAAAATAGGAGCTCTTACCAAGAATTAATTATGATCTTCTTTGGTCCTTCTTTCCACAAAAAATTGTTTTTTGTTGTTATTTCAAACGAAAATCGTAATACCTGTCATTCGCGTATAATTTATTGAAGTTCATTGTTCACCTAACTAGATTGATAATATTCGTCTGCTTAGTTTGAAATTTTAAGGTCGGTTCGATTTCACACTTCAAGGGAATTGAAACTTTATATATAGATGTCTGTATTTATGGAGGTAAAATGGTATATAGACCTAGCTATATACTCAAGCCTCTGGGTTTCGGAACAAACCGAACTTTGCCTAAACCAACGCATAGCCGCTGTGATCTAGTATTTGCATAAAACCACATATGAAGGTATATCGGTAACTGGGAATATTTCTGGTGCTGCGATAGAATTTATAGTTTATGATGTTTGATATTCAGTCTTCTTATTTCGATATTGAACGTATCTAAAATGTAAGTCTGAGATTGATTAAACAGATGTTACTGTGGAAAATTACCGAAAGTAGCTCACGGCTTATTTCTGAATTCTTATTTTTCCTTGCCAAATAAACCCTTAAGAAACACTTCGCTAGTAATAATAACTTTAAAACCAATCAACTTGACGAGCGAGATGATTATGTTAATACCAAAACCTCTTGTATTTTTAGGGAACCCTTCAGAACTTACAGGCCATTATAATTTCAACCTCCATTTTTCATCCATTACCTCTAAGCGTCAGGAAAACATAAGCCGCCTCCAATATTGATGCTCATAGCCCATCTATAAAATGTACGAGAAATTCAACTCTTAAATTGAGATTCTCGAAAAAAAAAGCAAGCAACCGATGAATATTCATAGGCAACACGGCGACGAAAATGCGGAACCTATTATTGGATCAAGGAGGATCGTGCCTCTCGCGAGGAGAGGCGGCTATACTTTTAAAAAATTCTCGCGTAAAAGAGGGAAAAGATTTAAGAGAAGGGCATGAATATAAGGCGACAAGGACGAAGGAATTTAGTTTCACAGGCAAGTGCTGTCGACTAGTTTAAGAACTGGGTTGGTTGTGGATATCTAGACTGCATGGATTGTGGCTCGTTTGTTCCAGTCTTAAAGCTACAATATTTAAAATCTCTTTTATAGTTGATGAATGGATATGAGCATTTTTCACAAGTCCTTTCGAGTCGAAGTTTTGTATTCTGTTACTTCCATATTTTTAGAAACCCCCCGTGCCTCGGAAAGCACGTTAGGCCGTTGGTCCTGCGCCTGATCTCTCTCCGGTCGTGTCGGATTGCCGTCCCATCGGACAATGAGAGTGGGGGAAGAGGGAGTGCACCTGTGTCTGCGCGCACACTTGTGCACTATAATATCTCCCGCGCCAAAGGCTAGTCTCCGTTGAGATTGGCCGCCGTGGCCGAAATACAGTCTAGAGGACTTTTTTTTTATTATTAGAAGAACATCTTGCCTGGAATTTGCAGGATACCCAACTCCCTCAATAACTTACAGCAGAGGTATCGTGTTTGGGGCTCATCGTAATGGGAAAATGCATACGTTATAGATAGATGTTGAACATGGTCTGATGATGGAGTAGGAAAGAGAAATGAAGACCAATTAAAAACTAGCGTAGATTTCAGCTAGCCATGAGTCGATCGTAGCATGTCTACTAGCAATACATATATTAATGTTAAAAAAGCAGAAAATAAAACTTAAATTTAAAAATGTAAAAACTTCTGACACAAACAAAAACTCTCGTCTTATGTAATTTTAACGTTCAAAAAGTGCTGATTCTCAGTCTAATTTGAATAAATAACTTTTGATTTTGATTTTGAAACCTCCAAAAAGTAAAACGAATATGTATTGGCCGTATAAATTTAATATAAAACTTAGACGGCCAATACATAATAAAAAACAAGTCGGTTGGTAATTAAAACAATTATCTGATAAACGAATAACAATATTATACTGGAATATAAAATAAACTAACGAAAATAACCCAATAATAATTATTATAAACCGTTGATAAATACCAGCGCAGAAGGAAGGTATCTTAACCTTATTCCGCAACCATAAAAATCATCATTAATGCAACGACCGTCCAAAGGGTAAATGGGGGGCTAAGTGCACCATTTTCATTTACCGACGAATGAAATTTGAATGCAATAAAAGTTAACGGGTCGTTGTGTAGCAATAACTGGGAAATTAGCGAAGTAACGTACAGAGGGCGCTGGCCGTCGCCGCATCGCCACTGTTATTAGAAAATGCTATTGGGATTCATGTTATTTCGTTTATTTTTACATGCTTTTAGGTTGGTTTTTGTAATTGCTATGAGGTTGCGAATAAAATTACGATTGTTAAATAAAATACCGTTTTATAGTACTCCAATATCTAGATTAGTACCTATGTAGTTTTCTTGAAATTACATGGTTTTAATTGAGTTCCCAGAAGTTATTTTTATGTGCACTTAGCCCTTTATTGGGAAAATTACAAGCCGCTATTATTTTTTGATGAAGCTTTTCATCAAGAGTTGCTAATAAAAATAAACTGGCTGCAAATAAAAATAATCACCAGGCACTTTTTATTAAACAACAATTGCTGTTAACTTAATTTGCTACTGCTTTAGTTAAGTTCCTTTCACAATTTAATAAATTCTCTGTGCGACTCACATATTATTTAGAACTTGTTATTATGGACGGACCTAACGAGGTTTGCTTTAATATCGTATGTTTTGTTCGCAATTTGTTTAACATTCACGTTTCGTACAAACACGTACCGTAGGTACAATTGTTTTAACCACCTAATCACCGTCTCTCTTCACTTGTGTTGGAATGTTTGTCCCGAATTTTAGTTTGCAAGCTATGTTCGGGTTGCTTAATTGGTAACTCGACAATTTTGTTTAGTTTATTTATTCATGATTAAATTATATTTTGGGTCGTGCTTAGTAGGTAATTTGAGGTTTTGCTTTGTCAGCTTAAAATAAGCTGAAGCGACCTAGGCTATTAAGGACAGTTTAATGGCGGCCTACAAATGGCGTTATAGAAATAAAGTCGAATTTTATAGCCTTTCATAGAATTCCCAACATAAAGGCGAAATACAAAGGTAATTGTATAATGATTTTATTTGATTGTATACGTGTACCATTAATGGGTGTCATTTACCTGAAAATAAATAAAATTATTATTATAATTACATAATTAATTTATATGATTTGAAATATCTACTTATTCAAAACAATATTATTATTAGAACGTAAGCGGTAAGCTTACGTTCTAAATTCATCATTCCAAGAGTACCTATGAAGTGTGAAGTGAAGAGTAGCTATGAAGATAATTTCATACTTGGCTAACTACAAGGCGCTTGATCTCTGACATGTACTAATTAGTGTTAGTTCTCCCGGCAGAGGTCGCTACTGCGGCAATATCGATATGTTTTAGATTAATAAGATTATTGGTTGGGGTACATGATAATGTTCATCCGTACATGATAATGTTCTCCGTTTAGTAATAATCTTACTATTATGTTCTTGTACGTTGATACAGCAAAGTTTAATCTATTGTCAAAGTTAAATCCCCCAAGTCATCAAAATAAAGCTATTGTTCACTACAGTGTGTGGAATTAATAGATAATTTTATTATTATTACGTGGACATATCTTTACAATTATTACGAAAGCACTATTTATAGTACCTACATGATTAAAGTGTAAAACCTATATGGATTTTTTGATATACATCAAATTATAACCGTATATCAAAAAACTTCTCTCGTATTACGTAAAATGGAATTTTTCTGTTCGCAATTTCACATGAAAAACTTCCATAATCACAAGCAATTGCACGGCCCAATTCAATTTGCAAGGGACCTGATTTCCCAAAATCGTTTCAAGAAATTGAAAAAGCGAACTGTCCGAAATCCTCTTTTACGTTTCTTTTTTACTAGGAAGCGCACACAATTAATTGTCCCTATTCGCCCGACTTCCTCGACAAATGTAAAAATAAGGTCCACCGTAAGTTTCTGCCAGAATTCAGTAGGTAGATAGGATTGTCTATAGTATGTATATGTATTCAAAAAGTTTACTTAGCTCTCAGCAGTGCATTTAATCTTTTTTCCAAAAAAAAAACCACCCGATTAAAAAAAAAAAAACTAAGTATAAAGTGAAATAACTTTAATTTAGGAAGTACCGTCTTCAAAACTAAAAATACAAAACGAAAGACACCGACTTCCGAAATTAAAGTTATTGTTCACTTTGTAATATTTTTTGGAGGTCGGTTGTTTTTTTTTTGTGATTTTTTTTTTATTTTCCACTTTGTTGTTGTTACCACAACAAAAAATACTTAAATTGCTATAGGTGCCTATAATATCTGAAGAGTTCCCTCGGTTTCTCCCGGATCCCACAATCAGATCCTGACTTGACAATGGGATCAACAGAGAAGCAAAATAAAAACTTTCAAGCAATAAAAAACCGGCCAAGTGCGTGTCGGTCCACGCACAGTGTACGCCGTAGTAGCCCGTTATCACAATATAGTACGATTCTGTTGTCCTTTATTCTGAATTTAAGTAATGGTAAAGAATAACAAAAATCGACTTTAGATTTGAATTATCATTTCTAAGACGTGCAGGGATGTCGATCACTCGAAGATACTTTTTATTATTTACTAGTATCCCACTCAAAACAACTGAAACTTTAAATTCCTCGCCCTCCCTCGCTTTGGATTTAGTAAGGGCGAACGTTTCAGCCTGCCCGGTTGAATTTAACTTTAGGCATATTAACCCCTTAACAGTAATTAAAGCTTTTGAGCAAATTAAGATCAAATTGACAGAAGATCTTTGGGGAATGTCCATTAAGGTCTGTACCTCCATAATTGAGACTATTGCGCCTTACTTAGCCTTAGTATTTAATTCGTGCGTGGATCAAGGAGTCTTCCCCGATTTAATGAAATACAGTAAGGTAATACCACTTTACAAATCCGGGGACAGTAAAGACACGAATAATTATAGACCCGTATCCGTTTTGCCGGTTTTCAGCAAGGTGTTTGAAAAGATAATGCTTAATCAAATGCTCAATCATTTTAACACGAATAAAATCTTACACGATCAACAGTATGGTTTCACCAAAGGGCGTTGTACGACCGACGCCGGTGTAACTTTATTAAAACACATTTTTAACGCGTGGGAAGAGGCCCAAGACGCAATAGGAATCTTTTGTGACCTCTCCAAGGCATTTGATTGCGTCGATCACGAAACCTTGCTTTTGAAACTTGAGCATTACGGACTTGGAAAACTTGCGCTCAGTTTAGTTAGTTCTTATTTAAATGATAGGCAACAACAAGTTCAAATAAATGGTGTCAATTCACTTGGTTTAATAGTAAAAATTGGTGTGCCACAAGGCTCAATATTGGGTCCTTTCCTCTTTTTAGTGTATATTAATGATCTACTCCATTTATTAAAAAATCAACCACAAATGGTGTTATTTGCTGATGACACTTCCTTAATTTTTAAGGTAAATAGACGTGCTACAAATTTTGACGACGTAAATAATGCCCTACTGCAGGTTCAAAATTGGTTCACTGCTAATAATTTAGTATTAAATGGAAATAAAACTAAGTGCATAAGATTTTCTTTACCAAATGTCAAGAGTAGTGATTGTGAGATAATATTGAATCAAGAGAAACTGGAATTCGTCGATAAAACTGTTTTCCTGGGGATCACGCTCGATTCAAGGCTACAATGGGGTCCTCATTTAACATCTCTTGCAGGACGGCTAAGTTCAGCAGCTTATGCTGTCAGAAAAATCCGTCAATTTACTGATGTAGATACCGCGAGACTAGTCTATTTTAGTTACTTTCATAGTATCATGTCTTACGGTATTTTACTTTGGGGACGGGCTGCAGACATCGATTCTATTTTTATTCTGCAGAAAAGAGCCATCAGAGCTATATATAATCTCCGCAGGCGCGATTCTCTAAGGGAACTGTTTAAGGAAATTAACATCATGACGGTGCCTTGTCAATATATCTACGAAAACATCATGTATGTAAGGAAAAACTTACATCTTTTTAGTAAAAGAGGTGAAAGACATAATTATAGTACTAGAAATAGGGACCTATTAGTTCAACCAGGTTTCAGACTGGCTAAAGTAGATTCATCTTTTATGGGGTACTGTTTAAAATGTTATAATAAAATACCTCCCCACATTCTTCAACTGAATGAGACAAAATTCAAGTCTTGTATAAAACGCACACTATGCAGTCAGGCATATTATAAGTTAGGGGATTACATCGCTGATAAAAATGCCTGGCTCAATGCTGGTCCTGCTCCACAACCACAACTAATTGATTGACACTTGAAAGTATTGTTGGAGCTGCTGAAGATTGTAAGACTATCTTTGTAGTTAATTTCAATATTTGGAAGAGGTGCTTCCCTTTTTATTTTTTTTTGTGTTTCTGACATTACGAACATAACTTTTTTTAATTTATTCAATCAAGTTTTAATTGTTGAATACTTCAATATTAAATATCTCTTCCTGTTTGGTAGGTAATAAAATTCTATTTACCTCTTAAATTGCAAACTGTAGTTTTGTATAATTTAGAAGCATTTTTTTTAATTTTGTAAATGTAAGAACCATGTTTCCGTTTATTATGATTTTTTGATGTTGACTTGAAATAGCATGGCAGTTGAGAACGTGTCATGCTCACTTAAATGTCTCACCGATGGTGGCGCGTGTGTTGGATCATTCGGTTCCCTACAAAATGGTTGAGCTGGATGGTGCTGATCCACGCGTCATGTTCGTGAACGGGCGCCGTCGGTTGAGACTGGTCATCTCTTAACTGCCAAGGCTTATTTTTAATCTTATGTCTTGAATTGTTTCTTCATTTCTGTCTTTTTTACATTGTTCTCACATATAGAAGCAACAAGAATAATGTACCCAGGATTTTGTAATATCTTGATTTAAAAGAGTGTCCATGGAGTTTCTTGCCCGTTCTTCTCCATAGAGATCTACGCTTTGGAATGGGCAACTCATGGACGTAATATATAGAGTTACTTCTATATATTACGTCCATGGGGCAACTAGCTTCAACTTTCTGACTAACTGACAGACTATTTAATTTTGACAATTCAAAAGTGCCTGTACAAGGTTTAATTGAAATAAATGATTTGAGTTTGAGTTTGAGTTTGAGTTTGAGAATACTCGAATAAAAACGTAACCCGTTGGTACAGCGTCATCTAGCGGCAGTATTGTGAAACTAATGATAATTTATTATGTTTTTTTTTGTATTTTTATTTCATATTTTGTTTTTCAATGCAAGTCTTTACTCGTTATAAACAAACAACTACTTCATTCATCTTAGTCACTTTAAAGGATGAATGCTAAGGATTTTGTATTTGGTACAAAATTATCCAACACCCAAGTTCAACGATTATTATTGCTAAACTAATAAAGTCATCTTAACCGCTATAATTTTCCTTTAAAGTTCATGAAATGCACTATCATCGTGATTTTACCCAGATTTTTCAAGGCCGCAGTTTAGCTTTTAGAGGGGGGGGGGGATGCCCTACTGGAACAAAAATTTGCACTTTAAAGTTTAATATTTCGTAAATGGAGCATTAAATCGAAAAATAATTTTAGCAACCCCTAAGTCATTTTAAAAGACCTATTCAACGATACCCCACACGATGGGGTAGTAGTACAAAAAAAAAATCATCTCCACTTCACATGTAGGGGAGCTACCCTAAAAAAAATATTTTCCAAAATTTTATTTTACCACTTTGTCGGAGAAATTGATATACACACGCTTACAAAATTACAGCTTTCTAGTACTAACGGTATTTTAGCAAAACCTCGGACATACAGACAGACAGACGGACATGACGAAACTATAAGGGTTCAGAACTACGGAACCCTAAAAAATAATTTTCCAAATCCGTCCGAAGACGGCTGTCTTCGAGTAATCGGGGAACATACATTAAAAAAAAAACCGACGAATTAAGAGCCTTCTCGTTTTAACTAAAGTCGGTTAAAAATAGCCTCTTCGTGAGAGGCGATAGCTTTATGTACCTAGACGTCGCGCCGCGGCCGCCCGCCTTAGAAAGTCAAGCTCGCTAAAAATGCTACAATCTTGCTGACAGTATAATGTTTTTATCACAGCAAATGTTAAGAAGATCAACTGTCACTAATGAGACACAATTATTACTTTTTCTATTGCTACCGAACTTTTAATAACCTAACACCCCCCACCCCCCCCACCCCCCCTAACCCCCCCTACCTAACAGACGAGCGGATATGAAGTAATCCATACTAATATAAATTCGAAAGTAACTTTTTCTGTCTGTCTGTCTGTATGTTACCTTTTCACGCCTAAACCACTGAACGGATTTCGATAAAAATTGGCAGAGAGATAGATTGTGTCTCGGGGAAGGACATAGGATAGTTTTTATCGACATACCTCGCGGGCGAAGCCGCGGGCGGAAGCTAGTAATGTACAATTCCGTTTATTTTAATGCGAATATATTAGGTAGGTATCTACAATAAACGTTTGAATAAAAACATTCGACACATAACATATAACTTAAACAGAACATTTGAGATTGTTGTTTGTTTGTAAGGAGTAATATCTGTAAGTAGCTACTGATCCTTTTAAAAAAACTTTCACTGATCAAATGCTACAGAATAGGCTATTTGACAATGTAAAAAATAAGGTCTTAATTATTGACACTCGTATAGATTATCGCTTTTAAAATCGATTTGCATTAATTTTACTACAAAACAATGTATTATTTATAAAAAAAATCCCGAAAAAACTTCATCTTTTTAAATCTGGCGCCACGTAATCGAAAACGGTCTGTATTGGCTGAACTTAAGATGACGTCATGATTTAGTAAATTTCTGTATATCGTTGACAGAACAGATGGCTTTTGTCTAGTATCTCGACCGTTTCAACGTTTGTTTACGTGAATCGTGACGTCACGACGCCATATTGTTAAAGATAGCGTTTTGGTGGCTTATTTAAACAGTACATTTTTATTTACTATTTTTTAAAAGAAATACATTATGCAATTTGATGTAATAGGTTTTTGTGGGCTCGTTAGACACCATTAAATATACTGAGATGTTTATCAGAAACCAGTCAAATAGCCTATTGTGGAGTGCCAAAGGATAATTAATTATGTTTAACGGTTTGACTTCCACGTGGCCGGAAGCTAGTGTCGCGAGCAGAAGCTGCTGTAGTAATAAGCTTAAAAACTAAAACCAATTAGTCTGTATCGATTTTTTTTTCTCTATTTAGTACAAGCACTTCAGGTACCTACTCGTTTTTATTCAAAATGGCTGTCTTTTTTCCCAAAGGCTGAGGCGAAAGGATCCACTAAATGATTAATCAACATTTGCAGTAAGTTTTGGGCGCGTCTCCCGATGCCGCTGAATCTAAAATTAGGACATTAATATTTGTTTTATGATTATGCAATGATTCTTGATTACATACACTATGTTTCGTTTCATTAATTTTCTTACAAACTCCAAATATTTTTGAGTGTTGTTTATTTTTGGAGTATAATATTGTTCCATTTTATACTTTTTGACACGGAAACACGTGAATTGATTGTCGACTAAATATAAGTTATTATTTATTAATCTCACGATAGGTACTTGGGCTCAAAGTCATAATTTTAGTTAAGATCATGTTTTATTTGTAACTAGTTGTGCCCCGCGGTTTTACCCGCATAAGTTTCAATCCCGAGGGAATATCGGGATAAAATGTATCCTATGTCATTTCCTGAGAGTCAAACTTCCTCTATACTTACCAAATTTCAAAGTTTAAGCGTGAAGAGGTTACAGACAGACACACTTTCGCATTTATAATATAAGTATGGATGGATATAGATAGCTTTATTATTAAAATGTATTATTTTATTATTTATGTATTATCAGCCATTTCTGTCCCACTGCAGGGCAAAGGCCTCCCTTCTTATTTTAAAAGAACTTTTAAATTCTAATTAAAAATATTTTACGTTTTTACAAAAAAATTAAAATGATTTTATTTCACATGAACCTACACTTACAGCTATTGCGCACTGTCGACTGGTCGCCGGCGACTCGGTCGACGGCGACTGTGACTTACTATAGTTTAAATAGGTGTTTACGCACTTGGTCGCCGGATGATGCCTATGTTCTGGTCGCCGAGGGACCGAGTCGCCGGCGACCAGTCGACAGTGCGTAATAGCTCATGGAACGTCAGAATCTAGGTACACGATTACATTTGGTCATTTCCTGTGGAGAAGAGCCCGGAAGAAACTCCACTCTTGTAAAATGAATAGGCTTTTACAATGTTTTCAAATAACAGTGTTAGTAGGTATGCGGCGAAAGTGTAGGCTTGTCAAACCTGGCGCTTAAATGTCGCAGCTTCATGCTGAGATAGGAGCCTTTTCACCTCGTACAGGACTTTCTGTTTTTTACTATCTTTTTAATAGTTAATTTTGTTTTATAGGTATTTATCTTTATGATTGTGTTTAGTTTGTGATCCTAACTTAACATTATAAATGTGAATATAAGTTTGTTTGTTTGTTGTTACCTTTTCACACCTAAACCACTGAACCGTCCTTCCTGAAATTTTGCATATACCTACCTACGTTGTCAGGTGTACAGAAACGGACTTTCATCCCGAAAAACAACGCTGTTCTCGAGGAAAACAACAATAACGTTATTATGATAATAGATGGCGCCACGTGTTTTTCGAATCAAAAACAGGACAAGATCGGTCGGGTCAGCTAGTAATCCTACTGATATTATAAATGTGAAAGTTTGTTAAGACGTTTGGACGTTTGTTACTCACTCACGCGATTTAGATGAAATTTTGTATAGAGATAGTTTTAGTCCCGGTAAAGGACATAGGATAGTTTTTATCCCGATATTTCCCCAGAATCGACACTTATGGGGGTAAAACCGCGGGGTACAGCTAGTCTACAATAAATACTTTCTCTTTTCTTTTTTTTTACCTTTTGCTATGGATACACCGGAAGTTCCTCCCACAGGAAGCACAACTCCAAAACATCATGCGTACCAAGAGACCATTTTTTATCTTGCTTCTCTTCATCGAAGCAGTATCCGTGTATAACCTAACAACCCAATCACGTGTCGTACAATCTCTGATATCTGTTGAACATGGAACCACGTCGCACCCAGCTCAGCGATCCCGACTGATAACCGTGACGACTTCGATCTACGACTTGCCTTTAATTTTCCAATATTTATGCGAGACATGTACGATGGTGTACCTACGAGATTTTTGGATGTTCGATGTCTGTATTGGATGAGTTTGGAATTTTTTCTGTTTTCTTGTTTATTGAATGTGTTATGATTAATTATGATGAATGTGTTAATAGCTTGTTGTTGGGTTTGTCTTCAAACCGTGATAAGTACTTTGTTTTATTAGTTAAAATTACTGAGATCAGTCCCAAGTATTTTGTGTATTTCCTCAAGTTTCAACATGGTCTTAAGTTCTCAGAATCAATACCTACTAATACAAATTTCCAAACTGTTGAAAGTTTATCGTTGCCAAATCTGAAGAAATACAACTGAAACACACCAAAATGATAGACTCATATGAGGTAACACACTGAGTTGATAAAATACGAGGTATTTCCTAAACTAGACTGTCACTTGTCTATCAATGTCAGAGAACCTTTTCAAAAATACTCACGACTTTAGTCAATTATCACCGTCCGTCCAAACCGTAGTAGGACGTCCAGGAAAAGTAATGACGGAAATTCGACATGCCTTGTCACATGTCAATCAAGAACATTGAAAAGCAATTATAATAGGAGAAGCTGGGAGTATGAAAGACATCTGACAATCAGGAAAGTTCAAAGCGGATTTTTGTGATGTGCACCAATAGGCCCACACAAATTGCGTTAACAATTGAACCACATGGGACACTGCAACGCCACTAAGCCGAAGTTCTTCAATAGTAAACACGAATGCGTATCGAACTGAAACGCTTTTGTTTATATGTATTACGGGTATTTTCTAGAAAAAAGAAAAGTTGTTAAGTAACAATTGAATATTGATTAGCATTGTTTCAGATGATGTTGGCTTTTGCACCTTTCAATGCACTTACAGCATCAGTGTTGTAAATTTGAGAATAATGAGTTTTTTTTTTTTTCTTTATTTTAAGGGCTTTATCGCTGGTCGATAACGTCACCCTGTAACATCAACACAATCAACTAATCCTAAATACAGATAGCACTACACTTACTTTAAAACAAAGAATGCTAGTTTGTACAGTATCCTAGCATGTTCCGATAAAGGACATGCCAGGATAGCATTACACTCTCCAATATCATACACATTTATAGGTCCCAGCAAATTTAATCTTAAAGCCCCATGAGAATAATGAGTTACAAAAAAAGTTTTTCCTTTTTACAGAAATTGCCCGATAGCCCCATCACTTAAACGTATAATATATCGTAAACCGTCATGAAAATATTAAAACTTGAACTACGGAAACCCTCTCTGCCATGCAATCAAGGCTTTGTTGAAACCAAATTTTGCCATGGACGCGAGGTTAACTGTAACAAAAATTAGTTTCCAACATGATTTCTGGGGGCCTAAAAAGGTAATTTTGGCAGAATCATAAAAGGATAACATTATGAATAATAATATGGCGAAGACAGTCCGTGTTATTCTTTTTTTCGCTGTACTGTACGTAGGTATAAATCAAAGAGATTGGGATTGGATTTGAATTGGATTGATTGGTATTTTAGCACAGACAAAAAACAATTACTGAAAAATCCTTCACCAATGGGATTTGATACGATTAACTTAACAATTAACTGTGCATTGTGATTCATAATGTTATCGTTTTATGATTCTGCCAAAGTGGCCTTTTTAAGCCCCCTGGTCTATCTATTCATTGTGCTTTCCTAAAAACAAAGTAGCACGGATGTCAGCAACCAAAATTTGTGGACATGCCGATACCCGGTATCTATGCCGTGTCCGGTGTTCGCCCGATTTATGAACGTGCGCCCCCGGCGCGCGGTGTGCGCGATAACACGATACATGCACGCTAAACACTTTGTAATGAACTGTTAAGTGACATTCCTTGTATGTTTTAGTTCTATGTAGTCACTGTATTATTATGTTGCACGCAAATATTCATGTTATTGAAATATATCATTATGAGGATTACAGGACCTAAACGCAAAACACGCAAGTTTTAGAAGCAATATAAGTATATGATCGACTACATTAATCAAAATCAGAAAAATATATCATATATTTTGTTTTTTTTTTTTTACACAATAGGTACAACTAATAACATAATACAACTCATTTGATACGATAGAAAAAAATCATGAAGATACCTCTAAAAAATTTATTTTTACAATAAAAACTATATTAAGTAATATACACACAATCATTCTTACTTTTTGTCAGATTATTCTACAAGCAATGTACTAAAGCAGTAGTGTTTTAATTTATTAGTCCAAACAATAGATTTTTAGTAAATTGATAATTGCTTCATATTTTTCAATAAATTACCAGCGTTGTGTCATCGCGCTTCTTTCTTTTCTTCACTCCGACAGTGACCACGCTTTAGGTCATGTAAGCCCCTTAACTGTTGGAACAAAAGTTTTGGAGGCATCGTCAATTTTTCTAAGTAATTTATTTGGTTATGATTTTAAAGCATTACATTTAAGAGCAGTGGTGACAGCGCCTTACGAGTTGTAGGGACTTTACTTTGTGTAAAGTAATTCATCACCACTGCTCTCAAAAAGGTGGAGGAAAACATCGTGAGGAAACCGGCATGTCCTAGAACCAAGAATTCGAAGACATGACATGTGACATCCGTCAACCCGCACTGAACCCGCGTGGTGGATTATGGCCCACTCCCTCTCATTTAGAGTATGCCAGCAGGGCAGCAGTGCGAACAGCATAGGCTGTTGATTATATAGATTTTATTAAAATCGTAGCTATAGACTTGATTCTATTTTCAGGCAGTAATTAGTAACATCAGGATTAAGCTTTATCAAAATACTAAATAACTAATTTTGTGCTTGGTAATTGTGTAACAGATCTGAGCATTCCCGAGTATGTTAATTACGGATCGCCCTTTAGTTAGAGTGTTCCTTATAACCAGCTTAAAATACCAACTGTTGGCTGTAAGGCTTCCCAGCCTAATTAGTAACTAGCTAATTAGAAACGTGAGCAGGATACATAGCTTGCTCTTCTGAAGGTGCGAGAACATGATATTTTACATAAATAAGTTTCTCAGTATATCACACTGTGAAAATGGTTGTAATTCAGGCAGCATCGTTGTCTGGCAAAAAAGAGAAAAAAAGGAAAAGTAAAGTTCTCTGGGCATTAACGCCACTTAATATCTAAATAAATAAATATTAAATCGATTATTATATTACTTGTCACGAACGACTGCATTTTTATGAATATTATTTTCCTGGAAACTCTTGAAACAATCGCCTTCCTTATTTTCCCCCATTCTTAAATATTCCGCGCTCAAAAACCTCTTCAGAGAGGCACCGCTGAAAGGAAAGACGTAAAATTTCCACAACCTTCTACTGAATATTAAATTACCGAATCAAAGAACATCACGTCTTATTATAGAGGATTAGGATGGGAGAAAAAAAAGTCGACAATTATAAAAAATAAAATGAAGCATTTGATTTGCGCAAGAAGATGGCTCAGTTTAGGTAAGGAGGCCCTAGAACCAAATAAAATAACTGAAAGTTATAGATTCGATAGACCTTTGCTCTTTCAGCTTGTTTAGATACAAACATAAAGCTTTTAAGTTACGGTTTTCTTCTGTACCTATTGTATTAAATTCAGAATTTTATTACTATTGCTAGGTATACGAATTAAGGTTCATATCCCTCTTTAATCATTATGGCTTCTTCGAACGACTTGGGTCTTAATTATTTTTTGGTTTAGTCTAACAGAATTTGTGGTAAGTATCATATTCACAAACACGAAGTACTCACGTAGCCATACAAATGAAGGTACGAAAATATAAAATTACATGCAAAAAGTTTAATTTTGTTCCAGTCTTACCCATAAAAGGTTTTATTGGAAATATAAGGTTTTATTTGAAAGCAAATAACAAGTAATTCCTTATTAACAATCACCACATCTAACGTAGGTAATAACGTTAGATGTGGTGATTCGATAGGATAAAGCTTTATTTTTCAAAATCCGTCATGAGTGAGAAAGGTCGTTTTGTTATTACAAAGCGACCTTTCCCAGTAAAGACGGATTTTTGTTAGGTAGTACAGTCAACAGCAAAAGTAGATGATCAAAATCAGAAATTCAATACTAATAAACGGAGTTCGCGTCAGAACCACAGTCTATACATCATCAGAACTGTGTGGCGTCGAAGTGATTCAAAAGTATGTGATTGTAAATTATACCAAACATTTACTACTAGTACAGCTGCCATATATTCGTGATCAGTTTTGACTCCTATTGAATTTCTGATTTTGATCATCTACTTTTGCTGTTGACTGTACATAGTCATAGTGCCACAGAATTAAGCTCTGTCAAAACTGACATACCCTACGTCGCCTGTGTTGAAATAAATTAGCTTTATAGTGTCACTCAACTGCATCTGGTTGTTATTAGGTAAGTGTGGGAGAACTTGCCGATTTAAGTTTGGGTGGGAACAGGTTGGCACAATTGTGTATACAATAAAGAATAAGAATGAACAAGTTTCTGTGTGCTGAATAATCTTAAATATTGTCCAACCATTTTAATGTAGGAAAAGCAATATTTTTCTTGCTGTTTTCATCAACTTCCTCCAACATTAATTTTTTATTCATTACAGACCTACATTGAATGACAAAGGCAAACATTATAGAAGGGGGGGGGGGGGGGGGTGGAGGGGGGTTCAGGGGATCAGACCAGAATAAATCAGTATTATAGGCAAATTGTATAAAAAACGGAGTGGATCATTTGAGAGGTTTCAACTGTTGAGCTCGATATCATTTACGAATATATTTTATTGAACATCCAAATCGGTTCTTTATTAGTGTATGCAAAATATTGTAAAACATTTTAAAGTGAAGTTTCTCGCCCATTCTTCTCCCTACGAAACTACTTTTGGAAAAGGCCACTAGAATGAATTATATTTTACTGAAAATTTTCGCGTTCAAAAGTAGCTTTCATGTGCCTATTTGAAATAAATGCTTTGAATTTCATAAAAGAACTTTCAAGACAAAAACGTTTCAAGATCCAATCTTAATATTTAACAACAAGGCTCAAATTGAAGCAATATCTGTCATCAAAATGGAACTAAGTACAACGAGTAATTGAGCACACTTTCGTCCAAATTCGTACAATCCCGGAGTTTTCGTCTGCACGTTAGAGTGCGAAATATCCTGTGAGAAATTCTACAATTTCGCAGTTTCCCAGTGTGAGAGCTAAAACTGTGAAGTTTTGCTCCACTTGCCTAGATTGTTCGCTACTAAGTTCCGAAACTTGCCTGAGTGTTATATAAGAGACTAGATTCACTATCTCGCCTTGTATAAATACTGGCAGATCGTATTTATTATAAGCTAATGCTTACAGCAATTGTTTTGCTGCGGGTGACGAGGCAATCGGTGCATTGGCTTACCACTTGTTATCTGAACTCAAGGTGGGGCGTTTGATCCGAGTCTAGTGCAGTTTGAGAATTTTATACTCGTTAGACCAGAGGGTTACTTTCCTTTAGCAGATTCGTTTCTGTCATGCGATAGTTTTGGAAGCATACTGTTACATTACAGTATGCATCCAAAACAGTCGCTCCATGTAAAATACTGGTATTCAGCTGCATCCGGTTAGACTGGAAGCCGACCCCAACATAGTTGGGAAAAGGCTAGGGAGATGATGATGATGACTGTTACATTACAACGAGCTATATTTTCAAGCTTAGTTGTACTTAACTCATATCATTCTAATCTCAGTTGTTTACCGGATACCAGGCTTGAACATTCTAGGAAAGTAACTAGTCTAGTTACTTGGAGTATCTCCTCATGATCGACATGACATTCAAGCTTGACCTCATTCAACTCTAACTTATCAAACTACCCTACATTATACAATATTATGATACATCGCTACAACAGACCGTCAAACCATGACCCTAACACTTGACGCCAGGGTCGTCCCGAGTTAATTGCCCCAAAGTGAATTTAACTGATAAAATCTGCGAGCAACAACCCTGATTTATCGTCAGGTCGAAGATTAACTAGATGCGTTTCGTTTACGATTTACAATATCGATGGAGACGTGTGCCTAACGAGCGGAGTAGAAGTCGCGGCATGATACATTATTTTTGTAGGTATTTTATTGGGAGAAAGGAAATACTTATGTACAGTCTTATTATGATGCTCTCATCATAATATTCTGTTCGTAGATAAATATTTATTTTTTCCCAATAAAGGCAATAAATTAAGACAAAGAAATAGTTTCGTCTAGACGGACGAAATTATTTCTTTGTCTTAATTAAATTACGTGTTTTATAAAATAACTAGCAGCGCCCCTCGGTTTCACCCGCATAAGTATCGATCCAATGGGAATAACGGGATAAAAACTATACTATATTCTTTCGCAGGACTCAAACTATCTCTATACGATTTTTTTTCTAAATCGGGAGGTAACAGACAGACAGACACACTTTCGTATTTATATCATTAGTATGGATTACAACAATATTTGTAGTGATATTCTAATAAAAATCTCACCGTGATAACTTAGGTGAAGTGAGCTGCCAATAGTAACTATCAATCAGTAGCTTCAGGTAGGGACTGACAGTTCACTTCAAGCTCACTCCACCCAATTTCACGGTGAAAATTTACAGAATAGGGCGGATGTATGTACTAATTTAATAAATTATATCCCTCTTCCTCTCTCCTACTTAATTTGCTGTGCCTTAATAGTAGTAGTTAGTATTTCAAGTCATAGAGAACTCTGTAGCAATTTTTCTTTCCAATAATTATGTAACTGTAGCTTCTAAGAACTGTATAGATTAGAAGATTCAGTTGACGAAAATAATAACACCGAAGAAAAATCTTCTAATAAATGTCTGCCAACAGCTCTAAAAGTAAATTTTCAAAGCAAACAAAATTACAATCAAATCACTTCTAAACCACTCTGATAAATCTGGACACACGAATAAACTTCTATTGAATCGAAATAAAAGCGGCTCCATAATAAAACATTACAAATTGGCTTACAGCAGGGCCGGCTAAGTGCTTCCTTAAAATATTTATTTGTACTTCGCTTTAAGCGTCCGACGTCCACTCAGCTCCGGAAATACATTTGAAGTGAAAACGCGAAACTGTTTCTTGGTCGTCGTCGCAGCAGAACTATGTACAGTCAACAAAAGAGATAAGTGTGCAGGATCGTCGGATATAGTTGAAGTTTAGTAAGAAACCGGTCGATGTTTTCGAATCATCATCTGCCTAGCCTTTTCCCAACTATGTTGGGGTCGGCTTCCAGTCTAACCAGATGCAGCTGAATACCAGTATTTTACATTTTATAATTATTTTTAATTATTTTTCTCGAATAAAATTTGATTTTATTAATAAAAAACAAACAGCTCATTTATCAAATTAAATTTCAGTCGACAACATCCATCGGTTTCTTACTAAACTTCAACTATATCCAACGATCCTGCATACTTATCTCTACTAAATAAAAAAAAAATCTTCTTTTAAATTGCGCGTTTGTACGTAGTTCAAAATCAAAATGTACTGAACAGCAATTGTTTTTCTTTTATTAACCAGTAAAAAATTATAACGCAGATGGGTTCAGAATCTTAAACTGAATGTATGGTAACAGGTTGGACGTCGATGTCCCTGCCACTCTGTATTATTATGATATTATAAAAGTCTATAAAGTAAAATAGACTTTTCATAGGTTTTAGAATTCTTAGTTTTACTTTTATTTTTAGTAAGTGACATTACTGACATAATAAAACTTTTAATCACTTTTTTTTCTCTCTTGTTGATTCAGCAATGTAAAGAGCTAACAGCCTAGGTGTGCCGGACGTACAAGTATCGTCGAGGCTCCTACTTTTATTGGCCCCACTATAAAGGATAGCTCCTTACAAAACTTTACTGAAACATTGCACATTCATCCAAGTATTATATTTATCAAGTTGGTATAATAATAATTAAACTACGACAACACAGAGTCAGTGAGGCTAACATCGTTAAAACTTGAACCTTCTAGTTAGATCCCTAGTCTGTTTACCGCATGACTGGTTTCTTACAAATTTCTGGTTACTCCTGAAGAAGTTAAGTTAGACTGCACGGTAATAAGTGCAATTAGCTGAAGGCAAATTCTCGTACCTAATAAAATTCAAAACGTTCAAAATCTAGTCGAAGGCTCATCTGGGCGACAAACAAATGTCAAAAACTTGTCAAAATGTAGGGAAATTAGAGGTATTTTTGACAGATTCAGACTGAGATCAGACGATGGACATGCCTCTGCCTGTTTCATTTTATTTACAGAAATAAAATCAATCATTTAGCTGTTTATATTCACGGTTAACAGGCCAAATTATAAATGATCTTATTTCTGTAAGTAGGTATAAACAAAATGAAATGAAATGAAATGATTTTATTTTTGTAAGTAGGTTTGTACAAACACTTTTACACGTCAATCATGTTTTTTTTTTAAACTAGATGAAGTCGGCGTTTCCTATCTGACTACTCTGAGAAGAAACACTTTCATCATACGTAAATCATATTTTAAAACGAGATGAGGTCGGCGTTTCCTATCTGACTATTTATTAATTTGGCTATCTTTTCAATACTAGATGAAGTGATGCATATAAACGGATCTAAAAGGACCAAAATTAATTGAGGAATAACACTTGACTTAAAAAATTGTGAGTCAAAATACTTTATTCAAAAAACATCTATACATATAATAAAACAGTAGAAAAACTGTGTCTGTACATTGAAAATATTAAAAAAAAAAAAATTGGGGGGGGTTTAGAAACAGTAATAGGGTACGAATCCGAAAAAAAATTCTGTCTGTTTGTCTGTCTGTTTGTCTGTTTGTCTGTTTGTTTGTACACGCTAATCTTCGGAACTACTGGAAGGATTTGAATGATTTTTGTTTTGTTGTATAGGTATTATGTCTGGGCAACATATAGGCTATAATTTATCTTGGAAACTTGAACACCTGATGCAGAACCGCAACAGACCAGCTAAACTATAAGAGATACAAAAATGGTACCTTAGCAAAAATTGTTCCACGTGATGAGCATTTTCTGCCGAGAGAATAAATTTGAAGATCTGGAACACCTGATGTGGAACTCCAAGAGCCCAGCTACACCATAACATATATAGGAATGACGTCTTAGCAAAAGTTGTTCGGTCTGATGGGCATTTCCTGTTGACTTATAAAAAAACTGGCCAACACGTAGGGTTCCGTACCACAAGGCAAAAACGCCGAAAAGAACACGTTTGTTGTATGGGAGCCCCCCTTAAATATTTATTTTATTTTGTTTTTAGTATTTGTTGTTATAGCGGCAACAGAAATACATCATCTGTGAAAATTTTAACTGTCTAGCTACCGCGGTTCTTGAGATACAGCCTGGTGACAGACAGACGGCAAAAACGCCGAAAAAAACACGTTTTTTTGTATGGGAGCCCCCCTTAAATATTTATTTTATTTTGTTTTTAGTATTTGTTGTTATAGTGGCAACAGAAATACATCATCTGTGAAAATTTCAACTGTCTAGCTACCGCGGTTCTTGAGATACAGCCTGGTGACAGACAGACGGACGGACGGACAGCGAAGTCTTAGTAATAGGGTTTCGTTTTTACCCTTTGGGTACGGAACCCTAAAAATCGAAGATCAGAAACATCTGATGTGGAAATTAAAGCTATCACTAATTTCACTGTATAAAATAACATATGCTGGGATTATAAAATAACTTAAGCTGGGAGTACCTCCACGCGGTGAAGGCGGTAACACTTGGACTGATTTTCGATGACGATGGCATATCATTGAAAATTTGACTCTACTGGCCAAAACTCCCATTAATTTTTTTATTTTATCGAATAAATATCCCTTCGGGCTTATGTTATTTGAGTGTTTAATTTCCTTTTCCATTTATCTTCGTGACACGGTAGCCTACCCGGTAACGCAGAGGAGCAGTCACTTAGATTTTAATTGATCAGGTATCTTCTTCACAATAAAACTATAACCATGCCTAGAAAGAGGTCAAATCTTTCCCAATGTTCCAAAGGGGCTAAAAGATTGAGGAGCGTCAGGAGAGACTTGATGCTGTTCGAGAACATCAGGCTGCAACTCGATCCGTGGAAACCTCTGCGGCGACTGACCGCTGATTGTGAACGACATGCATTGCCTCGCGAATCGGAAACGTTTACCGATACAGAATCACGCTTGAGTTTTCAGCGTATTCGCTCATCTACTAACAGGTCTTTTGAAACGAGTGATGAACGTGATGCGCGACTAACTACTGATAGAGATTATCTTACATTGTCCCGAACATGCACACAACAAAATTTTCATAATCAGTTAGAAAGTGAGAGAGAAAGAATTGCTGGAGTACGGCATGAAAAGACAAGAAGAGCGCAACGAACGTATGAATTCTGATCGACTTCGACATCTCTGAACAGAATGTCGATATCATCTGAAGAATAGGATGTGTCTCAAGATATAGCCGTAGGGCATGGCGACCTTCCTTGGGTTAATAAGGAACGGAGTGCATTTACGTATACTCCTATGATTGACTACACCACATATTCCGCCATCGGAGGTGTGGTTCAAAATTGTACTTTTTGTGAAGCTGTTAAAATGGCAAAAAGAAACAAACGGTATGTGTTGCTCAGGTGGGAAAGCAAATATTGAAATATTTCAAAATCCTCCAGAAATATTAAGATCATTGGTGACCATCCACAGTGAAAACATTTCTTGGACAACATCCGTTCGTACAATAATGCCTTTCAAACATATTTTGGTGCGAAGCAGATTTCAGAAGATCCATTTATGATAACATTCAAAGTGCAAGGCCAAGTTTACCAGCTTATTGGTTCATTATTGCCTGAAAATGACGTCTCAAATCGTCTCGCTCACCCCGGTGTTTTCCAGTACAACGTATCGCTGGCATAAGCAACAGCATCCGCGTACGAAGTCGCGGGCAGAAGCTAGTAATTAATATATTAATTGTAATTCACACATAATATTCTCTATAAAATACCCTTGAGTATGACGAGGATGAGAAAGATATTCGTATAATGATCTCAATCATTAGAGATCCCTCAAAGCATACACCTGTAGCAAAAACCACAGATACTTGAGCAGGAAAATACGTAGACGTTCCGCAACCGCTCTTGCTTTCCTAATGACCTTGACCTTGGCCGAGTAATTAAGCGCAAAAAAAAAGAAATTATAAAAGAGTTTGTTAGAGGAAGTGGCCATTAATTTTATCAGCTTTAATTTAGAGAGTTATTATTAATTACTTTACTGCTAACATTCATTTTCGTGTTTCTTTTTTTCGTTTTTTTTTTGTAAAAATTTATACTTACAGGATTTGATTAATTGTTTTTTGGTGTCCGTAAACAGTAGTTTGAAATAACGAGCGCTATTTAATTAATCTAACGTGATCTGAAAAATGAGCCACTCACAAGGTATGGTAACCAATTATGCTTTGGAATTACTGCCTGACTATTATCTCTTCAAGAGACAGTTCCGAAGTAACAAGAACACCTTACAAACACGTCAAAAAATATTTTTCAAAAGTTATACGACATTCATTCAAGTCTATAAGACCGTATCATTTCCATTTTACAGACAGAGCTACTCGTAACACATGCGAACGAGAATTACCTTAAAGAAAACGGGAAGTTCGACACAGAGAGTCCTAATAATCACTGACAATGCGAAGCGACAGTTGCTCCCACTAACATTTTCTTACCGACGACGTCTGTTTAGAGCTGTAAAGCTATTTGATCTGCTGTAGCAGAAGAATGACAATATTTGTGTTTGCGCAACAACCGGTCGGTAAATGATTTCAGTGCTGTTTGCACTTGTAAGTTGGAATGTTAAAACATGTGCTAAGGGGTGGGGTTTTTACTTTTCAAGTTAAACTTCTGTCTAGTTTTAACGTTTTTCGAGATGACTATGGAATGAAAATTACAAAAAAGTCATGTCGAATAACGTGAAGTCTTTCCGAGAATTTGAGAGGCCGTTAATTAAACAAAGAAAAGTCTTTCTTGATTGACGAGTAGCCACGCTATTGTTAGATATTTTAATCATAAAAATAAAAATTTTGCAGATCGAAAGATCAAACCTAAAATAATGAGAATAAAACTAATAGTAGCAAATTGCTATCACTTCCCGACTTTCTTGCTTTGTTGAACGAGGAGTGCAGAAGTGATTTCATTGAGAGATGTAATTATTGTGATAGGAATGTACATCAACGCTACAGCTTTGTAAATATTATTCGTAATGCCATTGTCCAGTATTTTCTTTTGTGAATAGGAGGCTTACGACATCAAAAATAGATAAAAAAAAACCACGAATGACCATGAATTCTTGAATGAACTAGTAAGTGTCAATATGATGTATGCGTATAGGCTTCACGTTTATAACGTAATAAAACATGTCCCAAGTGCCAGTTCTGAACAAATAAGCAGTAAAAGCACATTCAGTTATAACGTAACGATATTCGCTTATGTAGTAAATAATAACTGTTTGCTTCAGCCTATAAAGTTTTCCGAGTATATAGGCTTTTGGTACATTTTGTGGGAATTAAAAGCTTCTGTACGTGTATGCCCGTTTTTATGCGGAGAATATTTGGGTTGTAAATATTGTTGATCTAGACATTTAGTAATATTTGGTAGCCTTGATAAATGTTTGTTTTTACACAAATGGATTTTTTGATAAATGTACTACTGGGTACCATCTAACGTAAACTAATTTCTACGTACATAACTGCGGGAAGTATCTATACTGTCCTCATAACAAAATGGGTAAGTTAAGACATTTTAATTTGTGAAAACGACAGCCATTAGTAGCGGTAACGACCTGTTTTTTTACATTTCTATGGTAACGACTAATGAATAGCTGAATAAGCTGGCGGTAGGTAAACCCACAAGGAACATTATAAAGGTTTTTGGTTCTTAATTCTTTTACGATTTATCCACGAAAAATTTAATAAATAAGCACCTATTCACAATGAAACCCTCAGCTCTGGACACATCGAAATACCGCAAAATACTCTGACAAAAACGGAACGTACCGAGCAATTCCGATGATCACAGATAAACAGAACACATTTGCCACGCAAGCTATTTTCGGTAACGCATGCTCCCGAAAATGAAACGTCAACCTTACACATCAAGTGGTTTTTTCACATCGCCGTTTTTTCTATCAGATTGGAGTGTTCGGAAATTGGAGATATGTTACAGATGGTTCGCACGATATTTACTTGTTGGTACTAGGAAAATATTTGCCTTATTTTTTCCGATATCGAAAGAATTGTGATAAGCTTAGCTGTGTGTTTTGTGTCATGTTTAGGTATGTATTGTGTTTCAATGTGCAACATTTCATCTTCATCATCACCAGCCCACAGCAGTCCACTGCTGGACATAGGCCTCTCCTATTGCACGTAATCCTATTCGATTTTTAGCAAGTCCCACCCAACTGCTGCTAGCCACCCTTCGAAGATCGTCGCTCCAACATTTGAGTGACTCTTTAAAAATGAGTGAGTGGGTGTGAAAAGAGAACACGTCTTTATTCAAAGTATATTATTATGTAAATCATGGTGTTTATTGTATCAAAAGTGACGTGCGAAACACGACGATTTCCTCGTATGTAGATAGGTGCCCATCCAATTATGTTTTAAGCGTTATGAACACATTTCGTGTTTCGAGTCTCCGAAACACATGTCGTAATTTAGAATGGGAAATGGGACTCGAGAGTAAAAAGCTTTAGGCAGACTAACACTTAATTACTTTTGCTTTGCTTAGATTCGCGTTGGTCATTTTTGTACGAATTCAAATGATAAAAACCGCTGAGACTAAATTGGTTGATACAGAAAATTTTACTGTCGGGATCAAAAGACTAGAAATAGGTAGTGAACCTTTTTGATCTGAAATAATTAAACATTCAACTTAATGTTAACTTTCATTTATTACGTATCTACATATATTTTAAATTAATTCTGACGAAGACCGCAATATAATTATGCTTCATAAAAACTCGTTAAACAATAACCTGAACTTTTGAAACCCTAATTCCGAATCATGTTCTCTTAATAATTCCAACCTGTTATCCGACCAATCACAGCTCGTGTAAGCATATTATTTCACAACAAATAAACACAACGAAACAGCATTTAATTTCCGAAAAGGCAACATTTCCGAAACATTGCTGTGTATCTCTATCTCAAGAAAAACGCAAACGATAATTACCACTTATCTGCTAAAATATTTCCATGTTAATTTACCGTTACTGCGCGGTATGGCTTCAATTTTCCGCCGATTTATTTGAGAACAAAGCGGCCCCCAGCGACGGAACGTTATCGGTCGTTATTTATCGGTCCTGGGCCGAGCTAAACTCGTTAACACGGTTTACCTGTCCCTCTATAATTCACCCGTTTTTACTTAACGAGCGGTTTGTTGGCCGCGAATTAATGTTTAAACTCAGTGGCTTTTAAACTTGTTTAAATCATGCCCTCTTTCTTATCTAGCGCGCTATAAAATGTGAGGGTGAGTTTTGGGTGATTGAATTTTAATTATTTTTTTATATATTTTTAAATCAATTTTAAATATTTTAATCCTTTGGAAGTTGGAAGGCAATAAATTAAATTGGAAAAAGTATGTCTAGATGATTTCAGAGCAATATGGTAATTATTAATAGAATGGATCTATAACGAAGAAAACCTGTAGAATCAAACCCTAGCAAGATAACGATTTTAATAATTAGGTATTTAGCTTTTTTTCATTTGTATTTTTTTTGTCGTTCAACATCCCTCCCTTTAATTCGTAAAAATACTTAAAAATATGCGCGGAGTGTTTCCAACATTGAGAGCCGCTGTTAAAAACGGTTGTAATGTTAAAATAAACAAATATACCGTTTAGATGAGGACGGGAATTTAAATGGGTGTAAAGCTTTGTTCAAGTGGAAAATGGACGAGTTAAAATAAGCAATGGTCTTTTTGGAATAAAAATTTTACATGTGTTTGTCAGACTATCATAAAAGCAAAAAGTCCTTAAGTATTACTGATGGACGTCGTAGTTTTGTATATTTTAAACAAAACAAGATTTACAACGTTTTGGCTTATCTCCGGATTTAAGGACCAATGTTTGTTTAGTTGTTTGTTAGTGATGGCAAAAGAATTTAGCAAATGTAGATAGATAGATAGATAGATATACCATTTATTTGGCGCACACAAAAAGACAGCACAACACACAAAAGTACAATAATAGATAATAACCAAACTACCCACATGATTATAATATAAAAACAAGGTGCTGATAAAAAAAAAACAAAATGAAAAACACACACATCGAAATAAAAATGACACTATGACGAATAAAATTAGAAAAAAAAAGAAAAAAAAACAAACATTAGTAAACTAGAATTAAATGTAACCAATGTGCAGTGATAGGTACTTTTTCTAAACCTTTGCTTGGCAAGTGTTAAAAGAAACTCCGACTGTGACTATTAAAATACAGTGTTTAAATTCGTATATCTTGAAACCTTACGGTTATACCTACGAATAAATTGCTATTACCTACCTACCTTGGCAACCGTATTTAATACGTTATCTATCCACGCAAGCTGTTATGAATCCTTTAAATAATTATAATCCTCTAATCGCTCCTATCCACACATTTAAAGGGATTAACATCTCAAATGGCAAATTAATATACTCAAAGAAGCATGTATATTTAATTGAATATGTTCTCTATTTCAAATAAAATCTTCTTGTACCTAAACGGGTCTTAAACTGTCAGATTATTTAAACTGGCTTTAATTAAATACAGTTAAATATGTCGACAATAGAAGCAATTAAACATTTAAGTTGACTGCGACTTTATAACATCATTCCCCCGTCAATAATTACAGAATGTGTAGTGAATGGATTTCCGTCGTGTGGAGTCTTAGAGGAGAATGTGGGGCAATCCTGACTTTCAATTGGCTTATTCATTACAGTGGCTACAATTGATCTTACTTATTATTAATATGAAATGTTAATTTAAGCAAGTAACAAGTATTTATAGTTTTCACTTGATTACGCATATTAAACAAGAAAAAATTAAAAAGTAGTTGTAACTAAAAATAAAACTAATTGCCTAACAACATTTTTAAGAAGCCATTCTAGGGAACGCCTTTTTAAAAATGTCTAAATTAGGATTCACAAAAATAAAATCGATGCCAACCATCCCGGTCTCCCCTTAAAGTACACCTTTCCTACAGGTAATTACGAACACATACGGAAGTAACGTTCAAGCCTTAAATATTCACGTCCCGTTCCCGTGCGAGAACTTTCGCTCGGAGAATTTTAAATATTTACTGATCGCTCTGCTCTTTGCGCTTTTGCTGAATAATCACATATATACGACGACGACGGAGGAATTTCTTTGAGATTACTTCGATACAGTATGGAGTTTGCTGGTGATTACGTTGTGTTATTTAGAGGACGATGGTGATTAGGTTTGTGAATATTTTTCAAGTTATTGGACTCATTTGGCGACGCACCGGAAACTCTATTTTTGTAAAGAAGAGTTTTCGGTTAATTTTATAGTATCGTTACAATATAATTAATTCGTTTTATAATGAATAGGTAGGTATATTTTCCTTAAACCAACGATGTATTTTTAGAAAGAAGAAACTCACATAAATATAAGAAAGAAATCGGGTCCTTTCTCATCGTTATCCCAAACATTCTCAGAAAACATGACGTGATTGTAAAAATTACAATAATTTCCAGAATTACCGAATATCGAACAGAAATACCGTTTACAAAATAATCCGCAGGTAATGTGAAATTTTTCTCCGACAATTTTTCGGGTCGGATGGTAAAGTGGGGATTTTTATGTGTGAATACATTTCGCGTGAATCGAGAAGGCGCAAAGGTTGCTACGTTTCCAGCGATGTATGGATCTGTGATCACGCGATTGCGTCGCATCGTGTCCAAGCGTACGTGGGAACTGAGCAGCTTGGCACAATCTGTTTGATGTAACATATAATACATTCTGCTGGTGCATTTTACGAGGTCACGTATTCTATTTGAGAACGTTTAGTGTAAGTACTGACTAAACATCTGGATGCTATCTACGCATGTAAGTATAGATTGGCATATGGCATAGCAAGTTTATCCTTGGAAATGGGTTCGGTTCAGAGTAATGTTAAAATACAGTGATACGCGAGCCAGTTATATGTTACTTCAATGTGGACCATCCAGAGACAATGGCTGGTATCTAAAGACCAAATTAACCTTCGCTTACGTGTATTGACTACGTTACAAATAACACACATCATCATCTCTTTTTTCATTATCTCGCTACTGAACAGAGACTAGAGTGCGCTCCATATTTACCCATAAACGACTCTTGCTAAACACGATTTTCTTTAAGCATCCAATAATTGTAGTAGCGTGATGTTACGCAAACTGATTTAGAAAAGGAAGATTTTGGTGACTATTCTTAAAAGCCCTTTCATGAACCTTCATGAAACGCGAACAGTAATAAACATCCAAATGGCAGGTCCAGGAGGAGATGGTGGGACGAACTCGACTTTTTTTATACACATTGGCCACAGTCAGCAAAATATAAGGATACAAAAACCAACAATAATAAAACACGAAAAGATTAGAGACTCTTCTTTGGCAAAATTAATCTAAGCGTTCATTAAAAGCTTTTAACTCGCAAATTTGGCTCTGTTCCCTCTTGCAAAAAAAAACCGCTAATACATTTCCAGTAACATAACAATACAAAATTTCATTCTCTCACAACTTACCCCTACACCTCCCATCCAATATACCATCAAAAACACACACGTACACTAATTAAAACTCAATTAGTAGTACAAAAACATGGCGCTTTGTATCAGACAACAGTGTGCTTAGCTCACAAAGCCTTGTGATCCCTTTATCATGTAAAACTTGTGAGCGAATTAAAGAGAGAGCCAATTTCCAGCTCCAATATCTTATTAACAGAGATAGTTTAGAGGAAAAGAATGAAGTCAGGAAAATCTTTTAAAAAGTCCAGGAAATTATGCTCGCTTTTCTATTTTTATGAACATTAATGATAGGTTGTGAGTCTTTTAACAAAGCTTGGTCTTTTGTAGAACAGCGAGTTAGAAATATAATTAAGGTTTTGTGTTTAGAGTGATTTCGGGATTTAAGAAAATCACAATTCACATCAAGGGGCTAAAGAAACAATGTGCTTATGAATGTATTACTTAGTATTGTTTTGCCGCATGTTAAATACCAGTTAAACGAATGCAATGCCTCTTTTCTGCAAAAACGTGAAATATGTAACAGCCAAATATATTACAAAAAATCCCTAAAATTTCAAACGTAAACTGGCAGCATTCGCATTAAGCGTTTGCATCTCATTGTTTCCTATATTTTCGTACAATTTCAACAGCTGTGCTCGTAAAGATGCAGCACGCTGCGGTTTGTGGCGTATGAATGGAAATTATTTCACAAGGCAACCACGGGCGGCCTCTGTGCGCCTAATTTGAAGACAGCCTTAGCATCTGCCGCTCTCTTTAATGTGCTGCATGTGTTGGTATTAGTTAGAAATGTGAGGATCTGTGGATTCCACTTGACTGCTCTTTGTCTATTTCAGTTTTTTAATTCTTAGTCCTTGTTCTGTTTGATCCTTTGTGTCAGGTTTTTAACTTATTTTTTTTTTAATGTATAGTTGTGCAGACTGCGGTATAATACAGCAGCTGCGGCACAGTATAATTGTATTAATGTAGGGAGCTCAGCACGTAACTTGGCAAGAGTTGTTAGATGCGTTTTTCCTTTCTTTAACTTTCTTGTAAACAGACATGTTTAAAAATAATATATGGCAATAATCATAGTATAATGACAAACAATAAAACTGACCATTTTCTTGTTGCACTAAGTTTACATGCGCTAACTTACTCCCACTACGCCAAAACCTTGCCAAGTTACGTGCCGGCGACTGTAGCTTTGGAAGGTCTCCCACAAGGTGGACCGATGACTTGGTGAAGGCCGTAGGAATCCTCTGGATGCGAGAAGCACAAAACCGGTCGAAGTGGCGGTACCTACTTGGGGGCGGCCTATGTCCAGCAGTAAACTTCTTTCAGCTGAAATGATGATGAAGATGAAAGAGAATAAGGTGATCATTAGAATACAACATACAGCGTTGGGTATTTAAATACAACCTTGATACGTTTAATAAATAATCTGTTTCATTAATGTCGGTTTCGGCTTATAGAATAGTTCATTACTGAAAAGGATTACAATTTCGTTCCCAACTCTTCGGAAGTAATAAATAATGAAAATTAATAAATCACCAACAAAGAGATAAACAGATAATCAATTACCAGACTCTATAAATAAGATTATTTATTACAATTGAATACTTAATGCAATTTTAATTACGTATCAATCGGAAACAATTACTATCGACGATGCAAAACCGTTACATTTTTAATCAATACTCGCGATTGGTTGATTACATCATTCGAGAGCCAATAGGAAGCGTTCGTTATCCGCCATTTTAATTATGTTTTGTTTGAATTCGGAAGCAAGCAAGCAAGGTCGGTATTTTATTAATGAGTATACTTTGGTGGGGAAGATTAATTATGTAAATTGGTTGACATATTCGGATGGGCTGCGGTTGGGACCGTGTCGACGGATGCCGAAAATGGTTTTGAATTATTAATTCCGTTATTAATTACTGAAGTAGGGTTAATAATTTATTTTTCCTGTTTGAGCCGCTCGAAAGTGGTGTTTGTTGATCGGATGAAAAGTTTATTTTGATGACATGATGTCGGGGATTTGAGGGTAGTTGCGTATTGATGAAGTTTTTGAAGCGTGTAATATTGTTGTGGTCCATGTAGTTACCCGAAGGGTTATAAATTTGAAAGTACTAATACTAAAAGAGTCTTACATTCTGTACACTGCACAGCATATTGCTGTAGTCCGCGCGGAACTAGTTGGCCGCGCCTTAGGTATGTGAGCGGTGGGACGGAGGGGCGGGGGCGCTTTGTCATTACTCAGTACGTGCGTTGTGAACACTAGGCAACCGCGCCGCCCTCACCCCCGTCCCCACCTAAAGCGCGACCAACAAGTTCCGCACAGACTATAAATATGTTCATAAAATTCCCTATAGATTATATGTAAGATATAGAATAGCTTCTATTATGTAGATAAGAAACCAAATTTCTACACATGGCAATGAAACTTTGCCTAATAGGTACAGACATATGAACCCTAAGTTATTCATTATACTTCAGTGATTGTGTTAACGCTAGGTTTCATTTGATCATATGAAATAGTGGAACTAGGTCTGTACGTTGAATATTTTATGTGGGGCCAATTTTCTAACAATAGTGGCCTTGCACTGTAATTGCATATGTAAAGTGGCTCATAGCCAGTTTTTGTGTTGTTGAAAATGCATTATAATAAAGAAATTACGTGACCATAATGAAGAAATAGGAATAAATTAAGGAAAGGTACAATAACTTTTTTTCAAATTGAGGTTAGAACCCAAGTTCTTGTTGATGAATATAAACCACTTAAAAGTTAAGAATTTTATTCATTGATTTCTTACAATGAAGTGAGTTGTTTTTAAATGAATACAAATGAAGCATGCTTTTTTTAAAAAAAAACAAAGATACAGAGTTTTTAAAACTGCTCTTAGGACATCACTGGATGGTATAAATTAATATTTAATCATGTAAATACTATGTAATAATTATGTATATTTGTGTGTATCTATGTATATTATATGTATATGTCGCTACACTCCCTAGCAGTAAACATCAAGCTCTTACTTAAAGCAACAAATTTCCGCAAGTGAATCCTTTCCAAAGCCCTAGTGTAAAACAATATTAAGTCAAGCACGCAAAAGTTTAACATTCAGTCTTCAAAGTTACGCCAACTTCGAAGGCATTATAATATAATACCTAATCTTACATATTAGATTTAGATAGGTAGGTAAGTAGATTGCGGCCAGGATTGTGAGAGTCACAAGTTATACCAGCCTCAAGATTGTATACCTTCTTATCATCGGAAAATGGAATCTAGGAACGCGCTGAAGTTAATCAGTAGTCATACCTTGAGATGGATTAACAAATTATTTGGTACCCAATAAGGTCGTCATTACGAGTACAATTTGAAAAATCCGATGGAGTTATCTGACGAGAGAAGAGGACCAGCCGATGTAGTAACTTGGACCTAGAAATCCAATTACGAAACTTTACCGAAACAAAAACTCGTTTGTTATAATACTCACATTAAATTTGTTAGTCTGACCTGGCTTGCGACCTCTAATAAAACATTTTTTTTCATTAAAAAAAATACTTTGACCATAAATCTATCGAACAAACGCTTATTTGACCCCTCAATCTACCGAGACTAATAATCTAGGATCTGATTTCAATTGAAAAACTGAACTCCCAGATAAAACCGTCGGGTTACACGCTTTGCACAGACGGGTTGTAACTTGTACTATAAAATACTTAAATATTGCGACCGCGAGAGCTTATTAATCTTCGAAGATCTAATCTGAAGACAGACGATATTTGATTACGTCAGAAAAAGGCGCCGCTTACTGCTGTCTTTATCCAGTTTATTCTACACTTTAACAGTGAGGACTAGATAATAATATCTGCCTGAAATTGCCCCACTCTAGAGCAAAAGTCACTGCTTACACTACAGATTTTCACTGCTTGTTAACGATTTTAGTGTAACCTACAGAGTTTTGCGTAATTACTAAATTGTTCATTGAAGTCGCGTAATAGGCTCATCTGCATTTTATTCCCAGTTTTCGCGGAAATCCTCATGATTTTCGGTAAACATAAAATACGCGCTAACGGTGACATTACACACACATATCTAAATATACTGTATAAATATAACTTCCTTCATTAAGGTAAGGGGAGGGTGACGCACAAATGACTTCTAAACCTGTTTGCAATCATCGCAATAACACAGAATTTAATATTTGCCATGTTCTCTGCCTCTGACTTACAAAATTAATTTTCCTTTCAGAATATTAAAGTACAAAACTTATTCGGAATATTCTTCATCCAAAATATTTTCTGAATAGTCGTAGCAGTCTCAATGGTGATATTATTTACGAGCGCTGTAATTCCTTCAAGGTTGGAATAAATCAGACATTTTCCCAGTTCTTATTCGATAAAAACTTTCATACATTTTTCTAGTGTTCCGTGCGGACGTTGGAAATCCGGTACATTTGAATCAATTGGGTTTCTTTCTGGCTCGGTATTTTATATCTTACTTTGTGGTATAAAGGATGAATTGATACGAATGAAGAGTTCAATCGCTTTATCGGTCTAATGCCAGAGCAGTTGTAGGTTCTAGGAAGTAAGAAAATTTTACAATGCTATTAGTACCATAAAGTAAACAAGTCTTTCAGTAACTTCATTTTCCCATATCTTTAACTTAATCTCTAACTCACCTTTCACGACACCACAGTAAGTCACAGAATACAGAAACTATTTGTTACAAACCCAATTTATTACCTGTATTTCTGAAGGAGACTTTTCTTACTACGGAACACTTTTGTCACAATTTTGGCGGAGCCGTCCAGTTTAGTAATTGTGTTATTGGAAGTTCGCCGAATGATCCTGAAATATGAATTGTGGGAACTGGGTGGTACTAGTGTTTTTTTTTTAAGAAAAATGTCTATACAGTATTATTAGGTACCTAAACAAAAAATGGTCCTTCTACTCTCTGAGCCAATTTGGTCCTTTGAGCCGCGGAGCTTTGTGTATAGTTTCGAATACTGTGTAAGTATCATCTTACAGTTAAGTTATTTACCTTTTTTATTTTTGCATATAAAAAAGTTGTATAACCAACTTAATGCTCTACATAGAGTAGGTGATATTGTCTAACCATTATTTTTATGTGTTCCCAGGCCACAAGCTGTAAAATCTCACTGCTGAAAGGGGCCTCCTCATATATCACTCGTGAAATATGTTGAGGTGCCACAGTGGAAATACCTTCCATAAAGTAGCATCCTTTCTACTTTATTTTTCTATGGTTTTAGATTCCGTAAACCTATCCTAAACTATATTTTTCTACCAGCCACCATCATAGATATAAGTACCGTAGGACCTTAATTAAAACATATTTCTTGTAGTGCAGTGTTTATTTGGTTTTTATTTTTAGAAAATGTGGTCATATTTATACAAAACTTCAATACCTTATTGACCCAAATGTATGGGAAAGCTCATATTTTTTTCGCGATAACAACGTTGGTCCCATGTATAAAGTTGTTCACTTTGATAGTCACACTTTGATAACAACATACATACCTAATCAGCCTAAATGATCCCACTGCTGGGACACAGGACTCCTCTCTTCGAGTGGGAGTGGGCTATATATTAAAGTACAATAACAACATTTTCTCCCAAGTGTTATTATTGCAAAATAATCACGTTCATTGTTTAAAAAACATTTTCCAATGTTTGAAGGAGGCCCTTGGGTTGTAATCTCGCGAAGACTAAGTTTGGAGAGTGCTGGTGGTCGAAATATTGAAGCTACGAAGCAACGGAGGCAAAATAAGCTGAAAACTTGGCTTTATTCCAATTAATTTTTGTTATAACAATAGTTCCTATCTGGATTTGAAAGCACTACAAAATTTCAGATATTGTTTTAAGTGGTTTGAAAAGATGGTTTATTGGATAAGTTATTTATTGAACGATTTTGTTTTACAGGTTCTTGAAAATAAGAGAAAATCGAGGATGGTAAATGAAAATAGACTATACGACATAACAAGGGAGAATCAAGGTAGGATAACTCGTCATAATTAATTATGCAGCTTGTCACGTAAATATCATATTAGTCGTTAGCTTCTGCCCGGGATTTCGACGATATGGAAGGCAACTAGACCATAAAACATATCCTACAGCACTCGGTAATAATGTAGTTTTCAATCAATTGAAGAATTTTAATGTAATGTAATTGGATGAGATCTTCCAGAGATGACCTCTTATAAACAAATAAATAATTTTACGTCTTTATACCAAATATTAGTTTAGATTACTAGGCGACCTAAATATATTTATTACATTTAAACTGCTGCTTGGGCTCCCCCAAAAGACGTCCAAAAGACGTCCACTGCTGGACATAGGCCTCCGCCTATGTCCAGCAGTGGACGTCTTTTGGCTGAAATGATGATGATGATGATGACATTTATACTGAGAAACAAGACATAGGCCTCCCCAGGCACCTCCACTTGGACCGGTTCTCTTCTTCTTTTCTTATAATTGCATGCTTCGCACAAAATAATGTCTAGGCCGATTATTTCCAACAGTTTGTCACTACTAATGCACAATCGTAATCCCTAACCCCTTCAGCGTCGCGACTTCAAACACTTAAACAGACCTAATGTTGATACCTTGGATTTCATTCAACCCTTAACAGAAAAGATTAACAACGTCCTTCAAAATCGAACCTTAAAGTGAATGGTTTAGAGTCGAGATTTTAAAAGCAATTTTACGAGAATTTGCAATGGCATTTACATTTCAATTATTTGATGTTTTTCTAGTTAAACGAGGGGTTAGTGAGGTACAAATGGATAGTTAATCGCGACAGTTAGCTGTTGATCTTGTTGTTACAGTTAATATGATTGGTTTATTATAGTAGCATTTATTTCTTTGTGGTTTTTAAGGAATCAGAATGTTAAACTAACTTACCTGTAAGGGGCCCATGACTAAATAATAACAGGTCGATCGATTAGGTTAAGCTACACTTGCTGCGGTTGGTCTGTGGATGAGTGACCATCTTTGCATACCGTGACCCGTCCCTGTCTCGGAAAGCACTTTAAGCCATTGGTCCCGTCGATATCCGTGGTCCCGACTGTCATTCGTGGAACTTTGACAGTCGTTACGGGTAGTCAGAAGCCCGAAAGTCTGACAACCAGTCTTACCAAGGGGTATCGTATTACCCAGTAACTGGGTTGTGGAGGTCAGATAGGCAGTCGCTCCATGTAAAATACTGGTATTCAGCTGCATCTGGTTAGACTGGGAGCCGACCCCAACATACTTGGGAAAAGGCTAGGCAGATGAAAAATGAGAAACTGACAGCGTGAATAAGGAATCGGCCTAAAAAAAACTAAAGGAGGTTAAACTCAAGTGCATAAGAAGCGACATTATTGTGGTACCTACTACAAGAAGTGTATAATGCTAATCTCTTCGGACGAGGCAAAAGATGGTAAAATTTTATTGAGAAAAATCATAGTTCTCTACTTATTTATAATTTCTAGTTGTTTTTTCATTTAAATTGTAAGTGACTGCAGTATACCTAGTCACTTACAATTTGGTGTGATCTATATATATAAAAGAAGAAACTGACTGACTGAATGAATGACTGACTGACTGACTGACATATCAACGTACAGCCGAAACTACTGGGTCTAGGAATGTGAAATTTTGCACACGGCTTCCTTTTATAATGTAGGGGAGCACTAAGAAGGGGTTTTTGGAAATTCTACCTTTAAGGGGGTGAAAAGGGGGGATTTCGTTTGTATGAAAAATCTTATTCCTTGAGTTAATAAACTTGAAACTTGGCACGAATACTTATCTAAGTAAATTATTAAGTTTGGCATTTTTTGTTTTTCTTAACTACCCCCTAAAGGGGGATTGGGGGGTGTCAAAGTTTGTATGGAAGAATTTTAACGGGCTGTCCGATTAACTCGAAACTCAGTATTTATACTTAAGACCAAAAATAGAGAATAACGTGTATCAGGGTTTTTCGAAAATGTACCCCTAACGGAGTGAAAAGGAGTAGTTAATTTTACAGGGGAGGATTTTACTGCGTGACTTGATTTACTCGAAAATTGGTATAAATAATCTTTGAGTCAAGTAATTAACACATCACAAGATAATCTTTGAGTCAAGTAATGAACACATCACAAACTATTTTTCGAAATTCCACCCCTGTGGGGGTGAAAAGCGGGGATACAGTTTATATGATAAATCTTATTCATTTGGTTAATAAACTTGAAACTTGGCACGAAAGTAAATTATAAAGATTGACACTTTGTTTTTCTAAACTACCCCCTAAAAGGGGATTGGGGGGTGTCAAAATTTGTATGGATGAATTTTAACGCGCGGTCCGATTAACTCGAAACTCGGTATTTATACTTAAGACCAAAAATAAAGAATAACACATATCAGGGTTTTTCGAAAATCTACCCCTAACGGGGTGAAAAGGTGTATTTAATTTTACAGGGGAGGATTTTACTGCGTGGCTTGATTAAGTCGAAAATTGGTATAAATAATCTTTGAGTCAAGTAATGAACACATCACAAACTATTTTTCGAAATTCGACCCCTGTGGGGGTGAAAAGCGGGGATACAGTTTATATGAAAAATCTTATTTATTTGGTTAATAAACTTGAAACTTGGCACGAAAGTAAATTATGAAGATTGACACTTTTTGTTTTTCTAAACTACCCCCTAAAAGGGGATTGGGGGGTGTTAAAATTTGTATGGAAGAATTTTAACGGGCGGTCCGATTAACTCGAAACTCGGTACCATTTATACTTAAGACCAAAAATAACATGTATCAGGGTTTTTCGAAAATGTACCCCTAACGAGGTGAAAAGGTGTAGTTAGTTTTAGGGTTTTTCAAAACTCGACTCCTACCAAGGTGGAAAAGGGTAATAAAGTTTAAGGGGTGGATTGCTGAGAAATATAGTAGCAAATGCTGTATCCACTAGCAGGAATAGCGCCACCAGTGGTTCGCAGAGCACTGGCTCCAGCGAAAGAGCCAAAATGGTCTCCGACACATGACCCTTTGCACGACAACATCCTTGTGCCACAAAGGCTGAAAAGCCGACACAGTTTTTTAAAGTGTGTCGTCAACTCACTGGTGAACCATGACAAGAAAGACTGAAGCTGTGGCGAGACAGTCCTTCCTTACCCAAACCGTTCGTCCCACCCGCTGAAGACCTCCCACCTGGACATGAGTAACCTTGGGTAATCTGGAAGTCTTTAAACAGACTCCGGACCCAGGTTAGCTGAAGCAAGGAAAACCTGTTCAGGTGGAGATTCATAGACGACTCCGCCTTGGAGTGTAAATGTGGTGCTGTTCCACAAACGATGGGACACTTAATATAGTGTCCTGCATGTCCTGTCAGCTGCACGTTATAGGAACTGGTGGACGCTGGTAATGGCGCCAAACAAGTAGCCGAATTCTGGGCCGAGTCCATTTAGATTGCTATCGACACGCTAAGAAGAAGAAGGGGTGGATTTTACTGCTTGCTTCCATTAACTCGAAAATGAGTACCTAGGTATCGGTCTTTGAGTCAAGTTATGGACCCGTCATCCCAAACGATTTTTCAAAAATACAGCCTTGTGGGGGTGAAAAGCGAGGATCCCGTTTATTTGAAAAATCTGATTCCTTTGATCTACAAACTTAAAAATTGGCCCGAATACTTATTAATCTAAATAAATGATAAAGATCATAAACATACATATTCGAAATTTTTAGAGGAAAGTACGAAATACACGCGGACGAAGTCGCGGGCAAAGTGCTAGTTATTTTATATACCTAAATAAATCAATCAAAAACGCATTCAAAGATAGTAAATAACGAAAACCGATTAATTTAATCATTAATGTGCTGACCATCACGCATATACTCCTCCTTCCGAAGGTTTCGCCAGTAAGGGCGAGCCTATTGCCATCACCCGGACACAAATCCAGAAAACCCAAATCTAAATCTGCTAAGAACCCAATAACACTTTGCTCGACCCGGGAATAAGTGCCAGATGCTAGATAGCAGTAGCGTATGGCCCATAAAAGACTATCAACAAGTTCACTTCACAATATCATATTCCTAGTTACACATTACCTTACGGTCCGGCTGCCTGGGCTGGACGGAGCCGGACGCAAATCGTTTACGATTCAGTTCAGTCGGTGTCGTTCATACGAGCCCCGGCTACGGAGAGCCAATCGTAGACACGGAGAATTATATTGATGTAAAGGAAATAGTGATAGAGAAGAGAATGGGTTAGTTTTTAAACAAAACAAACTGTTTCACAACCCGCTGACCGTCAGATGGACGGACGGAAAACGGAGGCTTAGCAATAGGGGCCCGTTGGCACCCTTAGGGTACGGATCCCTTAAAAGTACTAAGATAACATAGCAAAAGATGAACCCTAAACCCTATTAATTGAACAAAAATGTAACGCTACCTTTTTACCTCGGCACTCAATAACTAAAATGTCCTATAACTTTCTAGCTGCACGTAACATACCTTAAATACCTCTGTACGATCCAATATGGCGGTTTTATTGGTCGTTCTGTCCCGATAGAAATCTATAAATGTGTTTTATTGTCTTGCGAGCTGACACGGTGTATTGCACAGGTATTCGTTGTTATATTCTGGTTTAAAACACCTTTGAACGCGTGTTAAATGTTTTTGGTAAGGGATTACTGTTTCAGTTTGTTTCGACCGGAAACTTTTTTTGTTTAATGCTATTATATTTGTAGGAAGACTCGTACTACCTAAGCATGAGTAAGAATTTAACTAACAATTTTATGGATGTATTTGAAAATCAGAAATAGATTAATATATAGAGTAAGCAGTATATAAGGAACGTACCTATACCTGAGCATGTTGAACGTAAAACGATAAATTGTACAGCTAAACAATGGTAATTCTGTACCATAGCTGTACCACAGCTATGGTACAGAATTACAGGCCTAAAAAATCTAATGAAAAAATAGCCAAAGTTTTTCTGTAGACTTCATTAGTATTTTTTTATAAGTTTCTAATTGAGTGCTTATCTTTATGGCCCTAGGTCAGCAAAGCACTAGAACGAACGAAATAATACTTGGGCTATCGCTAAATCGGGTCCAGTTGAAAACAAGCGTCAGGCACTAGCTGTTGTCTGGCATCCGTGAGGCACTCTTTCCTGCTAATTTCTTAATCGGACTTTTAATTTTTTTATTTGATTTTCCTTTGTATTTATATGATATTTATGTCACGGCTAATAGCCAAAGTGCGGCTACACCTAGTTTTAGCCGGCCGAAGTGCGGCTACACCTAGTTTTAGCCGACCACATGCGGTTCGTGTGTATATCGGGAGGCGACATAGGATGCAAGAGCGAGCGAAGGGCACCTCGAGGTTCGGTTTGGTTAGATTCCTTTAAACCCCTTACACAGAAATAGGAGCTCCGCGAAGCGGGGCTCCGTCGACGTAGGATGCAAGAGCGAGCGAAGGGCACCCCGAGGTTAGGTTTGGTTAAAACTAGGTGTAGCCGCACTTCGGTCATTAGCCGTAACATTTATATTCCTCGGAAAGCACGTTAAGCCGTCGTCGGTCGGTCCCGGCTGTCATTTGTGGATCTTTGACAGTCGTTACGGGTCGTCAGAATCCCGAAAGTCTGACAACCAGTTTTACCAAGGGGTTTCGTATTACCCAGTAACTGGGTTGTGGAGGTCAGATAGGTAGTCGCTCCATGTAAAATACAGGTACTCAGCTGCATCCGGTTAGACTGAAAACCGACCCCAATATAATTGGGAACAGGCTAGGCAGATGATGATGATATGTGCCTTTTAGTATGTGCTAAATAAAAGATTTTTCTTTCTTTATTTTCTTAAAAAAAAAAACTGTTGACGACGTTGAATCATTATACTCTGTATTAACAAAATTCTACTCCAATCCATTCTTGAGCACAAACAAACCCATAATCACTTACTAACCTCAATTCATGTTTTATTTCCAACCATAATTTCATGTCCATATATCCGCAAACTGTCAACTTATGTCAATAGGACGGGTGTAACCAATCGATAGGTAGGGCGGAGACACAGAATAGGTAGGTACGTACAGAAGGCCGGCTCTGCGTAAAAGTCGTGTGAAAATCGTTTGTCATAGTACGGTCACCAAAAGTAATAAGTAACCAGGGACGTCGAATACAGTTTATGTTTAATAAGACACCGATGGATGCTTTCGAATAACTCGAAAAGAAGGCTAACCGAAAACGAAGTAGGTAATAGCGCGGCTAGGCGATGCGATACCATCGGGTGGATCGGGGGAACATGAAATTTCAGAAGCTAGTCTTACTAATATTTGACAAATACAAATTTGACATTTTAAATTTAATTAACTATGATTAATGTACAGACGCCAGCACATCAACCTACCCGAAACTGTAAAATTTTCCCAATCAACTTTGAACCATATGTATTAGCCATAAAGTTGAAAATCTATTAAAGAAATTTGACAGATTGTAGTAGCTTGATATGCTGGCATCTGTACCAATTTTATTAGCTTTATTTATTTAATCAAATAATAAAATAAAATAAGAACTTAACTTTAAGAACTTAAAAAAAAACTTACCATCTGTAAGGTACCTACTACAATTTTTGCAAATAAATTTCATTTCATTTGTATTGAGTCGGCATTCTGTAACTATTTATTCTGTGTCGATAGGTGGGGTGGACTGACGTCCAACCGGTCATTATAACCCATCCCTCTACTGTTGGCAAAAGAGGATTATTTTTAGATGGAAGGAATGTTGGAATAAATATTTTTGTTTCCTTTTAGGTAAACGTAGGTATTTATTGATTGCTTGGGGTTGTAAATATTTGCAATGTCATGTGAGGTATTTTGAAGCGGTCAAGCAGGGAATTTTTGATCGTTTGGATCAGTGATCTGAAGCCTGTTCAAGATATTCTACTGAAATTAAAGGTTAAAGGGAAAAGTCGATTGAAACGATTCAGATCTCCAGACAGCAAGAACCCGTGCTTTCCGAGACACGGAGGAGTATGTAATGTATGGATATCATTTAGTATAGTACTAGTCATTCAATAGAACTTGCACCTACTCATCGCAGTTAAATGTAGGTCATTTTGTCTACTTGAATGTAGGTACGCAACCTACGACCCTTTAAATTGATACCACCAAAGACCAATGTACCACCCAATTACTGTTTCCATCCACGTTCGAAAAGCAACAAAATTGTATAATTTACTGAAAATATCTGCCATATAACATGCTCCCCACATCTTTATAACTTCCTTGGTTTAAAGTGCCGCCTCTCAAGACCTCACGCACATAGAATCACTCGTAAAAGCCGAAAAGCCGCGACAGTTCAACGCTCTTGCGAACCGAACGAGAGGCGCAGAGTAGTTAAATACAGAAGCTTTAGATACTTTGTGCAACCTAGTCTGTCGGCATTCATAACGCCCATGAACGTACAAGTCTTCTGTTAAGTGAAGAAATAATATAGCTGCTATAATAATGTGTTAGCAAACTGGACAATACTGTTACCCTTATTTTTGACCCCTACTTTTATCAATATCATATTACAGACAGGATGCATTAAAAAAGCCTTCACGGCAGACGATAATTTAACACTTCTTATGCTGGAACCACGCCAGACACAATGACTTCTTTGTTTCTGTAATTCCGGTTAATAACTGTCCGGTACACCCTGAGCTTTGAGCACTCTATCTTTTGTGTTAATATTTGAGAAGAATTTTACTTCCTACATTTAATTGTTTTCCGTTATATCTGCATGATATCGCCAGGAGTGGGCTTTCTGAATTATTCCCTGAGTGGTCTGCAGTTACATAGATAGTCACGTTTGCCAAGACTTTGCTTTGCGAATATTCACAGCACATCTCATAAATAAGGAATCACGTTCAATAAATGTTATGGATGAGCAGAGTTCAAGCTATGTGTGGGTAGTTGTTATTATATGCAAGTTAGTATCGTCTAGAACTGCTTAAAAAAAATAGGTATAGAAAAAGAATAAAAAAATTCTCCGCGCAAATAGGTATGTATTTTTTTTTTCTTTATACAAGTACCTATTATTTCTTACATATTCGTCAGGCGCGAGGCGTCCAATTGCTTGATTTACTTCTTGAAAGAACACAAGGCAAATAATTCCGTTTCTTCCATTTTAATATACAGCGTGAAATTTTAATGGTTGTTTTCCCGAAGCGAAATGATTTTGTCTTGATAGTACAATCGATTCTTGACGGCACGGTTGGTGCGATTGACTGCTGCGCTGCGTTTCGCGGGTTCGATTCCCGCACGGAACAAATATTTGTATGACCTACAAGTACTTGTTCCGGGTCTGGCTGTTTGTGTATGTGAGTTTAAATGTTTGTAAATGCACCCACAATACAGGAGAAATTCCTAGTGTAGGGCAATGTTTTTATTGAAAAAATAAAAATATTAAAAAATAAAAATAAAATATAAAAAAATGGCAGATTTACAATTGTGAAAAACTAAACTCGAACGCGATCTCGAACCAAAAACGAGTATAGCTACAGCGCAAACGGACGACTGCGCGTGGTCGTCCTGCTACCTGCAAAGATGGTAGGTAGCGGGCATATCCGTGGTAGCGGGCGGGCGCACGTGAGTTACTATTGATTCTCGATCATATTTTTATAATAATTTGAAAAAAAAAAAAAACCATGAATCGGTAGCACTACTGAGTACAAATCGTTCTGGCGCGGGAAAACAACCATTAAAATTTCACGCTGCATAAGATAAAAGAAAAAGTTGTCATTTTTATTTCACAAACATTTTCCATGTAATTCTAGAAAATACAAGTTTATATTTCTATTTCCAGATATTTAAAGCAACGTCAAATCAAAGAAAAATATGGTTGGTAGCAAGGGATGTATTTATTACTGAAGCATCGCATAATATACATTGAATTATTCATACGCTTGTCGCAGGCCCGTCGAGAATCGTCTCGTGCTTCAAGAGTAATGGAAGACCGACATGTGAAAATATCGTACGTTATGTCGTGATTCAGTTATTCATAAGACTACCAGCAAAACCGATTTGTTTGTCCTTGGATTTTTAGGAGGGTTAAATGACGTTTGGCTTAGCTTTTGGTATCTTGAGAGAACAGATAACATAGTTTCTACGTCAATGATTTTATTTATCTACTCGGTTTCATTTCAAACATGGAATTGGGTACTTTTTTCAGTATTTAAAATGTTCAAAATCAAGTCGCAATCTCAACTCAGCGACAATTATTGTCAAAAACATGTCAAAAATGTGGGGAAATTAGAGGTATTTTTGACAGATTGAGACTGAGATCAGACTGTGAATGTTCTTAAAATTATGAGAATTGCCCCTCTCTTGCTACATAAATCCGAGAAAATAGAGAAAAATAAAGCCCACCTTTATTGTAGCTACGTTCTTGTGATACCTGTTCTTGTGATTACAGCAATAAAATATTCAGAAGAACTATAAGGTACAACTAGAACTCTTCGTGAACATCGAATTATTTTCTTTGCCCGACGTTGCGTGCGCAAGCTTCTCCAAATCGAATTGAGAACAGACAAGATAGTGGTTTTAGACATTTTAAGGGTAATTCGACGAAGGAACTGGCCGTAAATAGTTTTCTTTGGAACCTCCATTAGAACAAACTTGTTCTTATGTGAAAGGCTGGTGGCACAAACAAGACATTAATACGAGAACAAGAGACAAGAATTGGATTGGTTGGTTTATTGGTTTTGGTGGTTTAGATTGGTTGGATTTGGTGGACATTTGTTTGTAATTCATTTTTGTAAGAGTATAATAGGTACGAGAAGATTTAAGTGCCCGTGTGTTGAGTGAATCCTGGTGAAGGATGATTTCTCTAATTTCCAGTAAAAAAGTCCTCCAGACCGAATTTCGGCCATGGCGACCAATCTCAGCGTACCTTCGGCGCGGGAGCTATTGTAGTGCACAAGTGTGCGCGCAGACACAGGTGCACTCTCTCTTCCCAGAGACCAGACCAGAGAGAGATCAGGTGCAGCGCCAATGGCTTAAAGTGCTTTCATCACTCCGCCAACTTTCAAACACCCGGTTGTTACTAAGAAATTCGTTATGGAAAAACCCAATAACACACACGCTCAGTAGTCTCGACCACGAAACCAACACAACGGGGCAGTTTTTTTTTCAATACACAAAGACGCATACTCCTTTTTAAAAACAAATGTGTGCAACAAGTATGTATGTTTTAAAGACACAGTAATGCACGAAAGACCCGTTCCTAGGACCTCGGATCAATTTCTGTAAAAATACGTAAATTCACAAAAAATACTCATCGGAATATCCTGAGGAGTTTTACGCTTTTATTCAAAGAACACGTTTCCAAGAAAAGTTCACTTAAATATGGTTCAGTAAGTAATATGGTGCGACGCAGGATGTGCTGACGGGTCGCGGTGTTCAGAGGAAATGTCTGAAATTGATGTGGCTTCAGAGTAGCTCATTCTTATTCATAGCTTTTAACGAACTACCCTCGCATTCACGCTACGCCGTAGAAAACTAAATTTAATTAACTTGCTGAGTCTCTTGCACTTTACGCAGCCGTGTTGTTTTACTTTCTGAGTTTTAATGGTAAATAGAACCAAATAGTAAACTGTCTTAAAATAAAAATTGGCTGATGTTTAATGGCCCGTACTTTAGGAATTGTTTTTATTTTACGATACAGATTAGACGCGGAAACGATTTTTTTTTTGTAATTTATTGATCCTTTAAAAATTTTATTTCGTGTTTGAGTACGTTTTCGTCTACTTTGTAACTTTATACAAGAAACTACCTGAATTGTTTTTTTTTTTTTCATTAAGTAAACCTTTAGTAAACGCGTTTGGATACCAAACTGAATTTTATTATTATACTTAGGTAATTATACTTATTTATGAAACTTACCGCCTCAGTATGTACAGGGTGCACAGCGAACAACAGCGCTGCAAGTGCGGCGAACGGTCGCTGTAACCGCGCTACTACCGCACCGGTTCGTGCAACCAGCGCGCAACACGCAGCGTGCAACGCAACGTTGCAGACGTGCCACCACCACGGCGAGAAGCCGCAGAGTTTGTAGTTAAGTCTGTAACAAGAAATGACAAAAAGTTATTCCTACTACGCAGAGTTAACCTAACATCAAGCAGCAGAGGTGAAAAGTATACCCAGAGTCTGAGCTGCTTCTGAACTGGAGAAATTCCTGATGGAAAAACACACACAACCGAACTAGGATTCGAACCTGCGACACCCGTTAAGCATTCTTACTAGCTAGGGCAACGAGACAGTATGTAGTGTAACTTACACAAAACTCGAATGTTATGCCTATAATTAAAATCAGAAAAATCCAATAAAACTGCTAAAAGCTCACACAAACTGCGAACATGGATGTCACTATAAACCATTTTATTAAGTACTTTCATAGTTACAAACTATTCATAAAATGTTTTGATAAAAACGACAAAAAATGAATGTTTTAAAAAAATAGAGTGTTAGAAACTTTAAAACCAAATCAATAGTTGATAACTGAGCTGTATAAACCTGCTGGATGATGTCAATACTGAATACAATACTTTGCTAACCGTGGAGATGGAACTTACAATCCAACGTTGAACAAAGTGAAAGTCAAAGACAAATAATTTAAGTATTTCAGTTTGGCACATAAAAGGCACTTTTGAACTTTAACATTAACAGTGTTAGTACAGTCGCCCTTACAGTTATTACACTTCAGTAGGTAAGTCAGACAATTCGGCAAACTGTTCTTTATACAAACAGACACAGTTTCAAACTGCCAACTGCGAAGTACCTAAAACAAATTCAAAAATACTATAAGACAAATACGCACAGAATAAAGCCGAGGCACACTGGCTGTGTACAGCTACAGAGTAATGTCACGACTATGACGGAGGGCTCATGCACAATGGGGCTAATTGTTTCCTAGTGTCCTGCCTTCAGGCTAAGTCGTCTTAGACTTCTCTACACTGAAACTAGACGAAGTAGTTTGACCAAAAACATTAGATGAGAATGTTGGTTTTGTTTACACGACCTTAATAACTTACAGGTGTTAAAGAATTAAAAGTTCAAATTATTAACTAAAGTTTTTTATTGCTTTTCCACGTCTTTTCCGTCTATTAAATATTTTTCACAGTAAAAGCGTCCTTATTTTATTTCTGTAATTAATTTACATTAGTGAAAGTTAAAGATAGTAAAACTTGAACATAGTAATTAAGTGGAAATTTTTATTTTATTGCATGCTTTTTAAAATGCGAAATAAAGGAGCATTTTACTAACCATTAATAATTTTCAAGTCACGGGTAAAGTTCACATAATACTTTGGTGTCTCATGTTCCCTAAGCTTTAGACCATGGACTGTTTCAAACCACAGAATAATTGGCAAATACATGCTGTGAGATACTTGGCATGTAATATCCACAAGTCACAACAGGCAATATACGTAAAGATATGGACACAAGCACAACAGTAAAGCAAGCACACAAAAGCTAATTGTTTCCTCATGTTGTGCCCGCCGGCGATGTATCGTCCTTACTATAGTTGACCATGTTCACAGATTCGGGGTTTCATCCCGTGCTTGAATTACACAGACTGGAACATGCTTTGAGGCTATAAATATGAAACACTTGACTGTAAATATGAAATATTTGGTATCCAGCTATTAATTTACATTAGCATCTTATTTTATTTTTTTGCTAGACCTGAGTTGTTACACTAATATTATAAAGGCGAAAGTTTGTGAGTGTGTGTTTATTACTTCTTCACGGTCAAACGGCTGGACCACTTTTGATAAAATTTTCATGGAAGTAGCTGACACCCTGGATTAACATATTGGCTACTTTTTATCCCGATATTCCCACGGGATCGACATTTACGTGGGTGAAACCGCGGGGCGCAGCTAGTAATTTATAAATGTTCAATGAAGCAAAAGGATTATGTAAGGAGCGTAGCAGGTGACGTTCTGTAGGTTCTGCCTACTCCCATGGGAAAAATGCGGGAGTTTATTGTATCTAAAGGCTATTCAAACTAATTTTTCAAATTGATGTTATTCAAGTTAAACAAATATCAACTTTATTTTAATGTTAATTAAGTTAATTTCAATGTTTAACTATTGAAAAAGTTATAAAAATGAACTTTATTGTGTAGGAATTAAAGTTATTTTTCCATAAACTCATATTTGTTTAGATTTTTGGCAAATAAATCGCGAATACAGATTATGTAACTGTTTTTTGGTAAAATTTATCGTATATTTTGATTTGACAAAAGGAAGAAAGAGAGATGTACCTACTTATAGGTAGACAGACAGTTTTTTAAAATGTTATAATAACACTAATAAAATTAAACATTTCTAAGCAGACAACCTTTGAAACATTGATAAATGTTTCAACGTACGAAAAGTGCCTTTTATGTCCCTGTTTGAAATAAATTATTTGACTTTGACTTCAAAGATTGTCTGCAAATCCTACTAATCTTACTCTTTCTAATATTATAAACGCGAAAGTTTGTGTGGACGGATGGATGTTTGTTACTCTTTCACGCAAAAACTACTGAACGGATTTTGATGAAACTTTATAGTAATATAGCTTATACATCAGAATAATACATAAGATATTTTTTATCCTGATATGCCCACAGGATCGGCACATAGGAGGGTAAAACCGCGGGACACTGCTAGTTGTAAATAAAGCCTAGACAAGTTGTTATTCACGTCAATCGCTACTAACATTATTGTAACAAAACAGAAAACTAACAATTTATATTGATAAAATCGTAGAACTATAAAAAAATGGCATTCTGTAGATTCTGCCTACCCCTATGTGAAAGAGTCGTGTCGTGAGTCTATGCATGTAGGTATGTATAACAAAAAGGGCACCATAATTAAACAGACTAGTTAATTGTATAACTAGTTTTAATAACCCTCCAGCGATTTTCTGCTTTGCGTCCAAACTAGAACTGCAAGCGAAGCATCCCTGTTTTCGCATTAATTTTAGGTTTTGATACAAAATGTAGCTCTTCAGTACTGAAGAGCTGCTGTAGGAGGTGAACGTTCTGTGAACCAGATTGCCTTACTGTACCTGTTTTATAATGATTTACAATAACATGGGACCACGCCTGTATTACCCCGAAGGGTTGGGCAAATGTAGACCTATAGTACACCCACATTCCGCCAGTTATGTTTAAGTCCCATGTAATATGGGGCGAGCCTATTGCCATTAACCGGCTACAAATTTAACTCCGGGCTGTTACTGAGAAATTTCTGATAGAAAAACCCAGTAACACTTTGCCAGATCCGCGGGAATCTAACTCAGGACCTAATGCTCAGCAGTAGCGCTTTGGACTACTATCAGGTGTTGATCAGGTGTTGATTTTATTTTGAAATAAAATAATCCGAGTGGTGTCAGAAAAAGATCGAGAAAACCATCATGAAAACAAATTTAACAAACAAACCAATTCGTTTGCTAAACAATAAAGGTATTTCGCAGTAGGATTTCCGGTTTGATGGTTTGCTTTAAAACCAAGTTAGAGTTAATAATGTTTTGTTTGGACACGATGTTGGAAAGTTCTATAATTCTTCGACTGGAACAGAACAAAAGTCAAGCAAAAGAAATATTTATAGACGAAAAAAATACTTAGTCGGTTCATCGTCCTAACAAAACGTAACGCGTTCAGTCATGTGAATGGGTATTCTCAGAAAGCGTTTGAGGCTAGACGGAGAACGTTAAAGAAAGCTTTTCTATATAGCCCATATACAGCTCTTACACAGCCGTGTAGCCTTGTAGGGCTTATGTGGAGACAGTGTCGTAAAGCGAGATGGTTTGACAAGCAATTTGAGGAACTGCCGGATTTTGTAAGTGCGAGTTTTTGGGTGGTCTGTAGAGATTTTGCGTGTTTGTGCACTGAAATAGAAGATAAGATTTTTGTACTTGAACAAAAACATTTTGGCGCGAGTGAGTTTTTTTATGTAGGTCAACACTTACGTTATTGTTTATTGTCATTTTTAACTTTTTTATTTATTCGCTCCCTTGCTCACAGAGAATTAACTGTTCTAATGTAATTTGTTTTTATAGAGTTATCTCAATGTTAATACTTAGGTATAAGTTATGAATTACGGCAATTCAACAGCATGTCAATGGTAACAATTTGACAATGACAGTGCAGTAGCAGTAAAGGCACTTGTGCGGTTATGACCACCAATCACTACCTAATCCGATATCTATGTGCTGGCTATTGTATCCGGCTCGAAGGACCAAAACTATTCGGGAACTTTTCAACAATACTAGGTACATTTTATCAAAATTGCCTTGACGACGAACATAGGTGGAATTTGCCAATCGAACATTAATTTAAAAAAAACTATTCCTACTATAAAAGCACCCAAAACAAACATTACCGCACACAATAATTACCAGCCTTTTGTACTAAGCTGCATACTTAGCGACATAATAGACGAGGCATTAGCAACCTGTCAGTAACTGCATACAATTGGTTATTGCGGTGACACTAATGGATTATTGTTCTCTGTCTACTTACCTACAGGCGCTATAGTAAACCGCTAAGCTGGGTTTACAACAAACTCGATAGTAATAAATAAATCGTTTATTTATAAACTCAAACTTAAAGCATTTATTTCCATAAAACCATTATCAGGCACTTTTGAATTGTCAAGGAGTCGGTCAGTCAGAAAATATGAAGCTAGTTGCCCATTCCAAAGCGTAGGTACCTATGGAGAAGAACGGGCAAGAAAAGGGGATACATTTAGAAAGAATACTCTAACAATTAAAATTGATTGAAATGATTTTGAAATCTATACTATAATATTAAAGAGGTAGTTCCTTTGTAAGTTTGTATCCCCTACATACAAACTCTGTAATCTCTGAAACTAAAAGTCGAATTTGAAAAATTATTTTTGCATTTGTTAGCCCAATTCTTGAGGATATCTATTTAACATCACGCTATTACCCTTAGAAGACCAGCAAAAGAAAAAAAACAGTGGCACTCCGGGAGTGCCGACAGAAGTGAAAACTTGAACAATTACGTGTGTATTTTTTTAATCGTCTTATAAACAAAACACAAACAGAATACTTTGCCATCACTCACTGACATATCGGATAAACATTAAAACCGAGTAGATCCCGAGGACAGCCGAATACGTCCGAATGTAGCGCGATGTCGGTTACGGTAACAGTGTCGCGAGTTCAATGGTTTTTTCCCATTTCAAAAAATGCCCAACGCGCCTGAAGAAGTTTTCATTTCAAAAAATCAGAAAGATCGCTAAGCGAAAACGAAGTGATAGCGCGGACAGGTGATGCGATGCGACGGGATGGGTTGGGGGAACAAGAAATTTCACGCGGACAAAGTCGCGGGCAGAAGCTAGTCGTGAAATAAATTGCAGAAGATTTCATTTAATTGAATTACAATTTCACAATTTTGGTGTAGGCTGCAATAAAGTAAATCATAATTATCTATCAATCTTTTTAAAGACTCATCTTATTTTAATATCTGACCATGTCAAATTTCTTCATAATTTTATCCTATGTAATTGTCAGGAACATTTTTTAAATCGCTATTATGAAATTCTATAAAAAGTTAAAAAGAAGACATTCTCCACGTTCTAGCTGCGCAAAGTTCAATCCAATCGCGCAAAGTTTAATTCGGATTGCTTTTAGAAGATTTCTCCGTTGGAACCAGGATTAGGTCTAGCCAATAAAACTAAGTCTATCGCACGAGATATCTAATTCAATGACAATTGCTGCCTGTTTGGAACTGTCCAAAAAATGACATATTGATGCATACCGTTTTAGAAAAAGCAACATAGGTAGTCATGAGAACTGCCCACAGAAGTAAAACCTTAAAACTAAAACATGCTTTCACTGCTGGCCAAGTGCAACACGTTATCTCATAGCTACAGATATACAGTTCGCGAACCCCTAAGATTTTCCCATACCAAAAATGTTTCTACGCGCCTAAAGTTTTCCCTACAAAGTTCGACATCACCTCAATATGATCACCATTTTTCCTTTACATTTCTCAAAAATACAAATATTCTCACAGTGGTAATAACACCGATAGGTCCAATGTTTGGCCGCCACGCTATCACGGCTTACCGTAATATATGGCGCGAGCAAGCCAGGCCAGGCGATGTAATAAGATGCTGCTGTAGCTCGTGGGGGACAGTTCTACTATTATTTCGATGCCTATTTGACTTTGTGTTGCTCAGTATGTTTTGAGCTGAAGAAAATATTGCTTATACTTCATCTTAGTTGAACATCATTCTAAGTTATATGCGATGTCAAGAATGGTTTAGTTAACTGTTTATAGGTAAAAGTATAATAATAATAATAATGATCAGATAAGAAAGAGAAACAAATTAAATATCTCGGCATAGCACGCGAGGTTGTTGACATGTGGAATGTGAGCTCGGCTGACATTGTCCTGATTGTCGAAAAACAATAGGAAATCAAACCCATAAACAAAATTGTTTTCAGCAACGAATAATATTATTATTATGAATTTTCAGTATGTACCTAGTTAATATTCTGATCATATAAAACAAATAATATTCTCTTTTACAGGCTTCAGACAAAAGTAATCCATATCGGGAATAATACGGCTCCTTCAGAATAAAGCCCCGATAAATAATGCACCCGAACCATTCCTCTTGAGGATATAAAACAAAATCCGAAAACACATTTTGTAACTATCCCAAGAACATTATACGCAAAATTCTATCAAACTTATTATTCCAAAGATGTTTTCCCGTAAGATATCAAAAGATTATTTCATGACGGCTTGGGAGCATCTTTCGTGTATATATTCAGCGTTTAACTCGGCGTGTTTTCCAAGACACACGCGTACGGGAATCACAACGCTTTGTAGTCAATGCCGGAGGCATCCTATGCAGTGTCTCTAACATGAAAAGAAACCCATTTTTTGGCGTGTTCTTGTTCAAGCAGTGTGCAGTGTTTTGAGTTCTTGTGATCCATTTTAGTAAGCGGTCCCTACACTTGTAGTGTTTCGTGGTTCTCAGAAATCAGTTCCTCCTCATGCTACGTCACTTAGTATTTATTTCAACGACTGCATAATAAATTGAAGAGATAATTAATACGGTACATCCATTATGATAACAATACGTGCAAACGTTAAGCTTCAATATTAATTACATACCTATTTATTGGGTGACAAATCTAGTTTAGGTAGTTAAAATCGGTTGGATAGTGGGATATAATCCTATCTTAAAATGGATATCCTGGATAAACCTATACTTTGTTTTACATAACAGTGACAAATTTTGGCTTACATAATGTGATAACTATAATGAATAAGAAACCATAGTAACAGTTCTAACGGTCGATTATACGTTACCTGAACCTGAGGATGCCTAACGTGGTGCGGGAGGGGTGATAGTTGTCACAAGTTCACTCACAGAATCACTGAGCACTCGCATCACGTCATCACACCCCTCCTGCGCTGCTAACTGCTACCTCAGGTAACGTCTCAATTAAGCGGTCGGCTTATAGACAAATTAATCGTTATTTCCGGAAGTTTTCATATATTAGTTACGACAAAATGTCTCGGTAAATGTACGAGTTGGTACAAGTCCTTGTTACTTGTGTATCCCGCTGTGCCGGCAGCGTTTCGTGTACTTTGACGTCACATGTGTGAAGAAACCGTTTGGAGTAAAAAGCTATGTTTTGGCGACTAGTGAAGTGAAATAATTCTTGTGATCATTTTGATATTAAAGGAAGAAATTCTGCTGGAATTGTGGCTGTATGTTACGTTGCAGAGAATGTTCCTTTGTTTGGACATCTATAGAAACTTGTTCAAGTGAAAACTAATTCTTTTAAGGAAATTATTCGAATTGACATTCGTGTGTATTGAACTGTAAATATAAAGATTTGGGTTGGCGTTATTTGATTGAGATGTTTGAATTGAATTTGATATTAAATAACGTTGTATCAAAAGTGCAAGATATTTTTCACACTTCTTAAAACCCACATTAGCCAACCTAATATCTGTTGTTATAGCTACATAGTAGAACAATATTGTGCATGTTTGTATAGCTGCTGAAATCCCTGAATAGCAAACACAGTTGGCAGCAGTACCTACCTATAGAAAATTAAGGTAAATACCAATTTGAAATTGTTTGCTATTCATAGCTAAAGCTTGTTTGTTGTATTGTAAACCTTAATTAGCAATTTCAGGTCGCTACACATTAATTCAATGAAATTCAATTAAATTAGTGACGATTGTGAATAATTTGTATCAATAAAACAATGATGTCGAGTAAATTGTTAAAGGCACTAAAACATTTAAATTTCTAGATACTCATTATGGTTTTAATGTATGTAGAAGCTGTTTTACTCATTTGGACCAATAGCATGCCTTCGTCTGTCACTAGTCTAATTTAAAAAAAATCGATCCTCATGGACCTAAATCGTAGTGAGTTAAATAAAAACATACAACAAGTCATGAAGACGTGAAGGTTGACAACAATAACGATGATCATACTCATTAGATCATAAACCAGCTTCTGCCATCTAAAATGAAAAGCAATAAACGAGTACCTTAATATATTAAAGATCACGATTACAAGCTTAATAAACTGCGCCATGTTTAGGAAACCGACACATGTCAGACGTGAATGCCAACATCTGACAGGCATGCGGTTGGAGCCAAGATCACATTAGGCTTTAGGCTTGTTACATAAAATTGTTATTTTATCGTTTTGAGATGACAGAAGGAATTATTCTGAGTATACGAAATACATACAAAAATACATAATACATCGGATGAGTTGCTTTCTGAAGAAGATAATTGTTAGAAGGTTGACAATAATGTTTTGTGAATTCAAGGGAAAATTATTAGATATTATATAGAGAGGGCTTGAGAGACTCAATTTTGTGAAAAAATCATTCACGAAATTGAGTCTATCAAGCCCTCTTTATCTTTTCTTCCACCCATTTCCGCCCATTGCTGAGTGTACTCAGTTGCGTCTCTCCTCTGGGTCTCATTAATTGCACGCCATTTTTTCCAGTCTTGGGCCTCCCATTATTGCACTTTTATTATTACCATAATCTCCTTTTGAGTTGTATTTAATTAAGATTGGAGGTAAAACTCACCTATATACTGCATACGCAATTCTACAAACTATTCTCCGTTCTCACAAAATTCTCACTCTAGTTTCAACATTTCCATCTTCTCATAAAACTTTCCTGCAAAGTTTATCCCGTGTTTCTATTCGCCCACGCAGAATATTCTAACTTTTCTTTAAGGGCAATTAATACGGACAATCTTGCATCCATTCATTATGCAATTTCCTAGAATCCTTGGTACGGCAGCCCACTATCTCCACATTAAGCTGAGCAGGATTTATCTGGAGAACGGCGAGACCATTCTTTACTATTACCAACTAGAAACGGCTGGGTTTTACGTGTGCTACGAGTTATTGACTTTTGCGGTGTGAGGTAAGCCGGCTCTACGAAAATATTTAATAAAACCAGGTGCTAACTAGCAACAAAAAAAGGTGAAAGACTGCAAATACCTACATACATACAAAACATACAGGATGATAATCAGTGTGATTAACAAGCATGTTAATTAGTGTTGTGCATGATTGACTGAAAAATAATATTCTCACTATAAATTCCGAAAAAAAAAATTCATCACCTTTACACTGAAAAATAATCAGCAGCCATCCGTCCAATCATTCACAATATTTGCTCACACCTGTCCTTTTCTCCTAAACGGTGCTTGCTCCTGTTCCAAACTGCAGAAGGTCGACACCATTAAGTGCCTGGGTGTTAACCTTGGATTCTAGACTTACCTTTGCCGCTCATATTAGTTGTCTTACTAGTAGAATTCGCAAATTCATCTTTGTAGGAGTCTTCGGTCAGTTCTGAACTCCAAGCAACTAATATAAATATAATAAATATATCTGTCTATTGTGCGTTGTGTCAATCGCTGTTGACAAGTTGCATTACTTCTTGGCGTGTTACATTTAAAACAACCTTTTTACCTCTCGAAAGGGCTCAAAGGGCGGTTCTAAAGGTGGCACATTTCTCTTCCCTTCCGTCATCCCACAAAAGATGTTTATAACTCATCAAATGTCCTCTCAATTCGATCTACAAGTTGCTTTAAAACAACGATATCTTATCCCGGTTTTTGTTTCCAGAAGAACATTGATGTGCGCAAAAGGAGAAGGAGCGTATGCCAATCTAGGCCAGTTAAAACTAAATTCGCTCGAAATTTCTTGCTTTTTCTTGGGCCGTTTCTATACAACAAACTAAATAACCTACTTTCAACACACAGCAACACTAAGCAAAACGAAGTTTAAAAGAACTTTGACTGGATGGCTTCTCTGAAGAACTTTTCGATACCATATCCTAATTTAGTGTTCCAAAAATAACGCACACAACCTCGTACACTATTTAACTTCAAGCTGCAATTTGTGGTAAGAAAAATAAAATCTATTCTATTCTATTCTGATTAACAAGTAAGTTATTTTTAAAGAGCATTGATTAGGAAATTAAAAAGTAAGGGCCAAATAATGTTGCAAGTTGCAACGTTATACTTAATACGTCACGTTCAATAGTGAAAAGAAAATCATTGTCAATCATAAAGAAACAGATAATGCAAAGGTAGACTCAATTATCTTAGCTGCTACTACCACACTAAAATAATACCGGAACACTCTTGAACATCAGAAAAAAGTTAAGATGAACAATTCAAAGCTTACTAAAGCCGCTGGCACCACAGTCGGTCGTGTCAGACTCCTACCGAACATAAAAAAAACTTAAAAGAACTACTACACTTTCCAGACCATAAACCATTCGCAAAACTACCTCAAAAAATCCGGAACTTAGCTACATTACAGACGGAGTCACGTACTGAAACTCATTTGACTTCATTGTTATTGGATAAGTAGGCACTCGGCAATAAGGTGCCCCTAAGCCAGATATAAGAGCCGCGGTTAATTTTCAAGTAAATTACTAAACGACTTTAATACGCCGAGTAATACAGTTAAATGTGGAGTTTCGTCTAAATTGGCAGTCAAATCTTGCCGCTCCGCACATACAAATGAACTAGGTACGCTCTTATTGCCTCGATATTGCATTTAGGGAAGGGATTTCGTCTTTAAATGCAAATGTAATGTAAATAGCGGAGATGGGTTTGGCCGGAAAAAGAGGCTGCAATAGGCAATCTGTAATAAACACGAAGATTTTAGTAGAAGATTCTATCATGTTACTGTACAATTTACAATACTGACTTCAGCGTATCAGCGTAATAAGTTAGTCTCGCCAATTCATTCCCCAAGTACTTTGAAAACTACTTAAACACTGGAAGTCTTCCAACATTTGGAAACAAGCCGGCAGTTGTTAGTGAGTCATACATGGTCGACATATACGATGTGATATTGATCGGTTGCTTCATGCAAAACATAAAAATCGACGGCGGACAAAACGCTTACATAATGCAGTAGACAATGTACGTAAGGTAAAGACTACTAGTACTACTTACAGTTAAACTGCAATTTACATTCCCTTTTATTCTATGAAATTACAGGGGCTTTGATTTTAAGTGGAAGAATGAAAATAGAAGAGTTGTTTGTGTATGAATTTAAGTTACTGGAAAATCTAAATACTGTCATGTATTTAAACTTAGAATCAGTATTAATGGAATATCTGAAAGTTCTATAATCTACCGGCTAGTCTCGCGGGTGGAGTGAGCAAGAATCTAAGTTACGACGAATCTTTGTTGTTACTTTAGAACTTCTTCATTATATCATAGCGCATACCCGAGGGAAACCAGGGCAATCTAATTCCGAAGTAGGTGAACGTTTCTGCCCTGCTCCCGGATATAATCCCTTAGTCACCTTTTACTACTCCGATGGGAGGTGGTGGGTTGGCCTGTTGAAACGCTGTAGGTAGAAATAAATGCTTATCAGTGTCACTTCTATTACAAAAGTTGGCTAAGCTTTGCCAAAACTAAATTAATAATGCTGGATATTTTAAACGTACTGCTAAAGTTTCTCCCAAAAATAAGCATAACAGACATAAGAACACCGTTCCCTTTCAAAAAATACAAAAATATATTTTTCCTATACAATATTAATGCACACCTATCACGTAACAGGGAGGAACCTCCATAATCTGATTCCCAACATCTCGCGACATGTCATGATTGGCACAAAGACAGGCGAGTACGTTACGCAGTGTATACTCAGTTGGCGCGCGAACGTTACAAATTTTCATACCAAAGGAAACTCAGACGTAAAATGTATTTTTAGTGGAAACACGAACGAGAATTCTGGCAATAAAATTTTATTCGCCAGCGCTCCGGCTGTAGGCATATTCTGAACGCTCGCGCTGTACGTGGAGTGACGGCATTAATCTAAAGTAGGCCCTAAAATTGGAATGTAAATGAATTTAGGTATTTTGTTAAGAAAAACGAGAGATTCGTTTTCGTCTGAATAGATAGGATGATGGACGTTGTTCTAGAATTGGAACGTTTATTTTGATCTTGTGTACGATTGTGTTTGGATTCTAAATGGATGTTTTGAGCTAATTGATGGTTTCAGTTTACTGGCCAACGTTTTGTTTTAAAAAGCTATTGTTTCAAAAATGTATTTCATTGTTAAAGACAACGGCAGCATTGTACAAGTTAAGTTCTTTGTAGTAAACGTTTTCATTGCAGGAAATGTTTTCATTGTAAATTAACAGGCTATGGAATTTCCTTTTACTGTTCCAACTATTGTGAATTCAATTCTTTCAAAGGAGACTATAGGAATTTCTTCTCATAATCTAGGTACTTTCACCTCTGTCTGAAATAAACTTAACGGTTTCTTGACTTATTAGACTACATCGTTTAATTACATGAGTTTCTTATAACGATATGATATTACCTTAAACTACAAATAACTCACCATTTAGATTTTCAACCCCTAACCCCAGGCTGTGGAATACGTCCCCAGAGATTAACATACAACAACAGTGTCGCAGCCTGGATATTCGTGACACGATCTGATTTTGTTCCCGGTATCGCTGTTTTGAAATACATTTATGGAACCTTACCGGGAACGGCAGTACAAAAATGGCAGTTGACTGGATAACGTGAAACAAAATAAAAACCTTTAGAAAATATAATACTTATAAGTTACCTATATAGATCTACTTTTATTTTCCCTTTCACAGCAATGTCGGGATTGTGTACTATAGGATGATAATGAAAACAATATTGAAAAGACCGCTATCGTAACATGTAACCTTTAAACATGGAGCAAAATATGCACAGATTTTGCTCCACAAACTCAAATTTACAGAAGTTTGCAGTTGTATGTTTTTCATTGCTAGTTAGTAGGATGATTAAAAACCACAGCCGATGAGAAATAAGATACCTGACGTATATAATAAATGATAAAAAATCCAAGCTTATTTGCACATTATAAACATAAACACACGCCTTCTTCCCACCGGGGTAGGCAGAAACTACAGAACGCCACCTGCTATGATCCTTACATACAGTTACGAGCAACAATATGGCAACATTCAATTGCAATTTTTTCGTGAAATGACGAATGCAACGTTGAAATACGACACTAAATAAACCTATGGGTTCGAAAATACTATGTTCGTAATAACATAAAATTTAATTAAAAAATAAACGAGAAAATTACCTTTGAATAAAGCCAAGTGTATCATACTTATGCTCGTGACTGTACTCCTTTTGCTTCGATTACGTTCATACATCTGGTCATACATGCACACCGGTGGCGAGATCTACGCGCCTGACCTCTCTACAGAGCATCATCAATAAGGTAATGTCACTATAATGTCCTTCTTGGACAACCCCTCCTGGCGCAAACCTTTGGTTAGTAAGCTTATTTATAAACTAATTTTCCTCTTAATATATTACGGAGCAATTACTAACTAATAACAATGACTAATTAATTAAACACATCAAGGGAAATTGTATAATTTTCACGTTGGTAATACAGTCGGTTTCAGTCACTATGGGTGAAACGTATGTATGTACACAATGCCTGAAATAAAATGATTTATTATTATTATTATTACTATTTAAACATAGTACCGAAGCCCAAAATGGAAAACAAGTTTCCAACTCCGTCGAACCATTTTCTAGGCCACTGGATGCTATTTTCTAATAGGCTGAAATTAATTTAGACGTGCTGTATTTCAGCCACATTTAGAATACACCTCGATTGAACTTTGTTCCACCTGAATTTAGTATAATCAGCCTATAATAATGTTCCCACTGCTGGGACACAGGCCTCCTCTGTTCGAGAGGGAGTGGGCTATAATCCACCACGCGGGCCCAGTGCGGGTTGGTATTTATGTCACATGTCTTCGATTTTTTGGTTCTACGACATGCCGGTTTCCTCACGATGTTTTCCTTTACCGTTTTGAGAAGAGTGGTGATGAAGTTAATTTTTTCTTAGGCCTATTCCTGTACAATAGATTAAATAGAAAACTAAGTATCTATAAACTAAATTTCTATAGCTGTAAAAAAAAATTATACTAAAATATTTACTAACCATCGACTATGCACAGACAGAAGACCTACTTGTTGTCTGCAAATAGAACTGCTAACATGCTATTTTACTTCTATTTACTAAGTTTTAATTTAGTTTTTACGTTATACTCATTGTTAGTGTTTCATACCAAAATGGTAAAAACGGAACCCTTATGTGAGACTAAGTCTGTCTGTCTGTCACAGCTGGATATCTCAAGAACTACTAATGCTATGAACTTGAAATTTGGAATAGTTTCAGATGACGTTTGCCCAACTATTTTACAAATAATGAAGAAATAAAAATATAGGTATATTTTTTTGCAACAGGGACTGAAAGGGGTTCGGAAAAATTCGAAGTGGGGCTACTAGGGCATGTGGGGTATCATATGAAAGAGCGCAGTTTGCACATTCCCAAATTTTTTTTCCTTTTTTTTAGGCCACATAGTTTTCAACTTTGATGAAAAATGTAAAAAAGTACCGTTATCTCCGAAGTTTGCAAAGAGAAAAATCTGAAATTATTCTGTAATAGAAGTTTATGTAAAGATTACAGGAAAAATAAAACGAAAAAAGTGTGCTATTTAGAGACTAAATAGCACACTTTTTCAGAAATCATCAACAAAAGTTCAACTATCTGCTAACTAACTGTCAACTATCGGTCAAGAGATGGCGCTGACATAAAACTGTAATATTCTACACCGCAGTGCACAGTTTTAAAATTCTCTGATGAATATAGGCCTCGCCGATGAAAATTTTAAAACATATTATGATGGTACGGAACCCTCGGTGCGCGAGTCCGACTTGCTCTTGCCCGGTTTTTTAATAGTTGTTAATTGATTTTTTAGTATGAGAAGTTTATCCAGTGTATATATTTGTATCCTCTTACGAGGACTAATATTGTATGTGTAATGTCTTGGATCAGCAGTAGGACACGTTTAGGACTCCAAAAATATGGTCTAACAAAAATAGAGTAAGTAGAGTATTTTATTTATGGGGATAACGTCGTTTATTAATGTCTCATTCATTAGTAATTTCTTTTGTATTATTTAGGTACCTTTTGGAAAAGTGTTACCATGGACAAAATTATGCCTAAGTTTTCCCATACAATTACATCAGAAAATCCATTCAACATATAGAAAATCAACTAAATAAGTGCTTATTTAATTCAAAAACTCAAAACTCAAAGCATTTATTTCAATTAAACCATTTTACAGGCACTTTTGAATTGTCAAGAAGTAGGTCAGTCAGAAAAATGTGAAGCTAGTTGCCCATTCCAAAGCGTAGGTACCTATGGAGAAGAACGGACAAGAAACTCCATGGACACTCTTTTTAAATCATATTTTACAAAAATATTAGTTACATCATTACTTTTGAATTTATAATTAAATAATGTGAGAACGATGTAAAAATAAACAAGACGTATGCGTTAAAAGCGTCCAGAGTACAACAAATAGTACTAAAACAACAATCCAAAAATAAAAATAAAATAATTAAAAATAAGCCGAGGCAGCTAAGTGATGACCAGCCCCAACTGACGGCGCCCGTTCACGAACATGACGCATAGATCAGCACCATTCAGCTCAACCATTTTGAAGGGAGCTAAATGATCCAACATACACGCCACCGTCAGCGAGACATTTGTGTGAGCATGACATACTATCAGCCGCCAGGGCACATTCAAGTCAATGAAAGACATATTACCCGGTAAATGGTAAAATAAGGTATAGTACTTACATATCATACAATTCCTTCCCAATTCCCTAATCCATGGTATCAATGAAACACCCCATAAAGCTGAACACCGGCATAATTTTCTCACACATCACACAAATGACGGCTCTACTTTATAGCATCATATGCATAATAAGGTAACCGTTAAACCTCTTCGCAAGGCGACAACGGGACCACAAACTATCCACCGAAGGGATTTCGGCGAAATCTTTTACATACCCCATAATATTCCGTGGGGACTATTAAAGAGGCCGTATGGCGGTGCATGGATAAACAATGTTTGGAATTGTTTTCGTCGGACCCTCGAATAGTTGGGGCTGTTGGGGCTGCTGAGGGTTGCTGAGGGTTGCTGAGGGTCGGGATAACAAGTGTGTCTTGTCCGGGCTTTAAGGAACTTTGAGAGATGAGTTCTTGCTTGAATTTGTGTTGTATTTCTAGAGTATGTTTGACAAGAACGAGTAGGCGTTGTGTCAGCCTGCGGTTACAAGCGTGTTATTGTAGTCCCTTCTTGTAGTCTTGGTGGATTTATAAACATTTTGATCATGTTTAATGAAAGTAGAATATTACTTGAAAAAATATATTTTCACGCACGCAAACGCAAAAAAACGCATTATTGACATAAAATAAGTACTGCATCAGTCTTCTACTATTATGTTGCTACAAATACTTAAATATTAATTTATTGAGATCAAAGATTTCCTGTTTGCTTATTAACATCACACCACTATAAATCGATATTATTATGCGGAAACGCTTCCGTGTAATACTATCTATCTTATATGAGATTCCTTCGTCATTAGTACCTACCACAATAATAATAGCTTTCCTTTGGAGGAAAACCATTAATTTGGTTTCCTGAATATGTACGATTTTAGTTACACGTCGAATAACATTAATAAATTAATTCATACACAGTTTACCTGAGCAAGTAACATCAACTTTCCGATACTAGCAATGTTAATGAGAAATAAGTAAATAATGAAGAGTGAATTTATTAAACTTAACTTATTTATACAACAAAATAGGTGAAAAGGCAGACTTAATGTGGTAAGTGTTATTACCACCACTTTATTTTTTAAACGAACTTGTTTATTATTCAATGGTGCCTATTATTAAGAATGGAAGGATTTTTTACATTACATAGTTAGATTATCTAAATACTAACAAGACAATCTTACTTGTATGTATTTCTTCAGGACATTATTTCGACCGCGTCTAGCAATGTTATTAGTTTGCAGTGTCAACACATTATGTAATTAACTGACTACCGAGAAGAGATCTTCTAGGAACCACCAGTAAATTAAATGACTAACTAAATGAATAATATCGTTGATGCTGGCGTGCCGTGCTATGCGACCTGCGCTCCTGCAGCAGGACAGGCGTCCAAGTACTCGTCTGCATCGCTGTCATCCAGAAACATGCCCAGAAGACTAACAGCATTGCCACGTTGAATGGTAATGCAAATTCTTTACCAGTAAAATAAATTACCTACTTACATAAATCTATGAACTTATAGGTAGGTACTATAATTTTTTTATAGTCAATGAAGAACACAATTTTATTGAAAACCTTTGCATTATCTCTGCTCCCAACTCTATTTAACTCTGTATCACGCAGTCTTCCAAATAAAAGGATATATAGAAGCAAAGCAACTTATTAAAATGTTCGTTGAAAAGGCTCAATGGGAAGTAATATTGTGTTTCGTAATTTCACGAATCAACATTTCTAATGTAGGGACGGAGCGGCATTGTCTGGGTATATAGAGGAAAATATCTTCAGAAACCTTTATTTTTTGTTCCCAAAGAATATCATAATAATAGTCATAGTTATGGAGCATCAATAGTACCTAAGGGATGGGGTTCGTGCGTTATTTTTACGTAAAAACTGTTTAATATTTAGTCATGATGACTATATTACATTATGCCTGTGAACCTGTGTAAACTACTTTATTTTTATTTTTTTGGGTAGGATATCATCAAATGAGGGACCGCTCTGGGTGGAGCGGAAGGAAGTATCAGACTCTTACTGACTAAAGTCCCACCCGTGTTCCTTCAGTTCCTGTGCCACGGTATCTCTTTCGAACAACCCGCAAGTCCGTTAAAATTTATTGGCAAGAAATACAAGACAAGTGTTACATACTCAGCCAATAATGTTCCCACTGCTGGGACACAGGCCTCCTCTCTGTGAGAGGGAGTGGGCCGTAATCGTCCACGCAGGCCCAGTGCGGGTTAGTAGATGTCACATTTCTTCGAATTTTTTGGTTCTAGGACATGCCGGTTTCCTCACGATGTTTTCCTTCACCGATTTGTGAGCAGTGGTGATGATATAATTTACACAAAGTAAAGCGCCTGACTGGGTTCGAGCCTACGGCCTAAAACTCGTAAATCGCGTCCGTGACCACTGGGCCACCACTAAGTATTAAAGTATTAAATAACGTTTTACTCTTCCCAGCTCACAGTACCTACATAATGATAAGCATGACTTTAACTTCTACAAACACAACAAAAACAACAAACTCAAATATTAATCGCTACTTACTTGATCCTTGGAAACCCAGCCTCATAATACACAACAAAACTCCATCTTGCTTTAATTTCGTCCAAAATCCGTATTCACTTAAATTATAATACCCTATAAACCACCACCCTGGAAGTAGTACATTATTACCATAAAACAAACGAGTCGACATTCCGCCGACTTAAAGGATTACCGTCGCAAATCCACGAAACTAGAGAAAATAATGCGTAAATTAATAAATAAACAAGTTTACTCGTGTCGGGGGTTCCTGCCCGAATAATTGCTGGGAAATAATCTTTCCGTTGGTTATTGGGCTACATGAGCATTCGTAGGAACCGCCATTAACTTTCATGAGAGCACCGGTACCAAGATGTCTGTTGATTAAATTAGACCCTCACATTAACGCGCATATGGCCCCACTATTTGTTACCTAGTTGTAGTTGCTAAATTAAATTCGTTGGATAATAATTTGTGTTGTAAATCTAAAAGTTTTGACGTTTGTTGGGTAGTAATGTGAAGGTGTGTGTTTATTTAAAACTTGGAGTATAATAATTTGTGATAACAATTGTTAGGTATGTTAAATGGAATAACAATAAACTTGTGTTTGTATTTATTAACTTTTAGTTAAATTTCTAACAGCCTCTATTATATTATTTTCTTACCAAAGGAAAATATAAGAGAAGAGAATTCGAGTAACATTTAGGTAAACAGGTATTTTTCGTTGAACACGAGCTTTTTTTTTGCTTATACATGCTGGTCTTACATTGAAAAAAAAATACACCGTTATACGTAGAAAATGTTAATCCGTTTCCCAAGGCTTTACCTACGCCTGCTCTCTATCGGTTACATCTCTATTGAATACAAAAAATGTACTAAAATGGAGAGATATTATATTTTCTTTACGGCTCGAAGTAATCTACCTACAGGGAAGAACGTTTCTTTAGCAAGGAATAAGAAACCTTTTACTGGTCTGAAACATTAATAACATCAGAGGAAAAAACTGTCTCTAAATTAAATGAAACCAAGGTACAGTGTCTGAGAAGCAGAGCACCTAAAGCAAATAGAGTAAAAGATAGAATCTTTATGAAAGTTCATCAGGACATTCTGCAATTACCCACCTCGCCTTTCAGTCTGCAGGAAGGCAATGGGCGACGAACTCATCTAACTTTGAACTGCTCTCACAATCCTCTTTGGAAGAACTTATATTAATTTCTCAGATACAAAAATAGTTTCGGCAATATTGAATTCAAGTGCTGTTCATAAATTGGTGGATGGATCTTTGAGAGTTGAAATCATTTTCCAGTTGATTAGCGGGGAAACTGCGTAACACACTATCAGTAGCAATGGGTTTCATTTTTACAGTTCAACAACATTCATTGTGTCATTTACGTTGTTGAGCAGATACATTTTTCGAACATATGAAGCAATAGATTAAATTAGTTACGCAATTAGGGTGCATAGTCATCAGATAAATCTGGCTAATAATCTAATCACATTCGTTAAACTTTCTAGCGTTATTAATTTATTGTTTGATATTGAAAAAAATAAAAATAAATTCCACCCAGATTATGGCACACAATATAAGAACCAAAGGAAAACAGAAAAAACTTCATCACTGTATAACATTTTTGGCAAGGAGTAGGTAAAATTGAAGTAATCTGTACCGTTTTTAAGCATATATTTTAAACATGCAAACCTAAAGGAATCATGAGAACCATCAGCTGTTTATCTTAAAAGCAAAACTTTGCCAGCAAATGCCGTAGCTTATCATTTAAACTAGTGGCTTTCTAGCCTCATAAATCAAATTGTTGTAAAACTCTGTTTTAAAATTCAAATATCTGTTTTGGGAGCCACAGTACAATTTAAACTGTGAAATAACTTTACTACTGCGACGAGCAAAACTATCAAAAGACAATCAAGACTTAAATAGAACTATCTAAGATCTATCTCCAATTGTATGTACATTTTGTGTAATCTCAACTTTTGGAATACGTTTGTATATTTGGATAATATGAATGTTTGTTAATCTTTTTAAAGATTATACAGGGTAGCCATTAGGTATCACATTAAATAGAACACCGGTTATTTAAGTTGTTATCAGTCTGATAAAATATCAATTTTACTAAAAATAAAAAACTAAATTGTTCGAACAAAATATTTAAATAGCGTAAAAGTTGGCACGAAATGAACCATTCTTGATGATAAGGCTCTAGACACGCCCGGGGACCATGGTATATCAACAATTCAACACAAACATTATGTTTATTGTTACCAAATAATCACCAATTAAGTTAATGAACGTAAAAACGGTCCCACGGCTAGAATGATAATTGTTATTAATTATTTTAATTGTGTATGTTTCCATACGTGGTTTCAATTCATGTGATAACCTAAACCACTCACTTCCTTTGAATAACGACGTTATTATAGTGTCACAACGTGAGTTTATTTGAGGAGAAAAAGAGGGAAGTTATATTTTCATGAAATAAATATGTACCTGATGCAAATAGTACCAGACTCCTAATTAAACAATATATTTACAAGAAGATAATAATTTAGCAAAATTCTTTACACATTTCCTCCATTACGTAATTTTTCCATCAAATTGTGGATTTCAAGATCTTGGTAATCTTTAGATTGTCCTTAGATATAGACGTGTGGTGAGGCAAAGGCAAGGCTTCTACTGCCAATACGGATTTGTGTCTCCCCCTATATAATCTGATTGCGAACTTCCCGGTTTTCGAGAGCTAGAGAAAATAATATTGATATAAGTATGGGTGCTGAAGTGTGAAATTGGATTTCAAATCTTTTCAAGAACTTTTATGGATGAAAGAACCTAGAAACTGGAAAGGCAGGTTTTGTATAAGTTTAACATATTTTTTGCAAAATGTATAGAACTCTAAATATAATACAGAAACTACTTTTCGTACTTTCACAATTCCCAGAAATATGGCCTCTGTGAGACAGTGACGTCATCGAGATTTACATACATTAACACACGCCTTCTTACCACTACAAAACGCCACCTTCTCCGATCCTTACATACTCCTATAGCTTCGTTTACGTCCATAGGTACTATCTACGTAACTGACCTTTCTAAAAAACTTCACCAATATGGTATGCCCTCCGAGGGCGTCCCCTCCTGGCATTTCTCTTCACATCTACCGTGACAAATACCTTTTGCCAGTAATCGGGATTTAAGAGAAACATTATAAAAAGGGTTGTTGCATGATAATTAATTCAATAGTACCTAGTTGAAATAGCTTGCAGAGATGCTTGCTACAAGGACGATTAAAATTTACGGTGAAGAAAATATAATTATAATTCGTGGTGCAAATAAAACTTAAAAGGAACTTTGAAAATCTACTTAACAGTAGATAATTCTCCAATAAATAGATAAAGATGGCCTTTCAAAGTGTTTTTATTGTAGGACATTATTTTTATGCGAAACTAAGTAAGCAAGAGAGGCAGCTGTCCTGTAGGCGACACCTGCCGGCACCAGTTGAATATCAAACGAGCCGTGTCCAGGCACTCGCCGGCCGTCCGGTCCGTAAAAACGGACGCAAATGAACACAACACGAGTGACGAGCAATCTGCGAAGTTGAACTACTTTATCGTTATTATTTTATATGGATCGAGAATTGTATTGCGTTTGCGATATCAGTGTCATATTGCGCCTATGTCAATAAAATTCTGTTCTAAAACTAGAGTATAAGACTATAAAGAAAAGCATGAAGCATCATTGCAATTGTAAGTACGTCATCACAGGATTACCTACCATAATCACGAAACATAAAATCAGTATCTTTCTTTGTATGAAAATATGCTATCTTGGGCCCACCCACTCATGCTATCCCTTTACTATAAATCTTACAATCCTGTTAAAATATCCGCCTGTCCACCAGTGCCCTGTATGTGACACCTGTGCTGTGCAGGCTACAGTGAATAGTAAACGAACCGAGACCGAACCGCTGCGCGCCGTTCGCTCGGACGGCCTGACACTACGACTTAATTGTATGTGGCGACGACGGATTGGGGCAAAAAGATTTTATACTGGCAAACGATAAAGTAAAAATGTATTTCATATAGTTGATGATGTAGAATAAAATGGTGTCAAATATGAAGAAAAAGATACAAAAGGGGTCTTTTACTGTTATGGTAATGAGGTCATTACCATAACAGTAACAGCTGAGACAACCAAAGAAAAAAGAGGTTCTAACATTTCAGACTAGTAAATATGTGTCAGACTGCTACATGCTCAAGCGCACAAGCGCGCTATAGCTAGGTATTCAAATACCTAGGAGTTTCTGGCCCGTTCTTCTCCGTAAAGATCTACGTTTTGGAATGGACAACCAGCTTCAACTTTTTGACTAACTGACCGACTCTTTGACAATTCAAAAGTGCCTGTAAATAGTTTAATTGAAATAAATGCTTTGAGTTTGATAGCTCAATGAGATTGATATTTACCTCGAAACAAAAACGAATAATAAAGGATTCTCATACACAAAACGCATGAGATATTATTATGTTAGGTTAAAAAGAAACCACCCACATAAAACAATGTCCCCATTCATCACAAACCTGACCTTACGTACGCATCACATTGTGCCAGTTATATTCCTTTAAGAGAACAATAACATTTTGAATTATTTATACTCACAGTAACCTATTCACTTCTTTGTTTTGTTTTCCGAACAAATAATAATATACTAGCTTTGGCCCACAGCTTCGCGTGGAAAATTACCCCAAGAGAACGTACTATTCCTTTCGTATATAAAATATTATTATGAAGAAAACTTTACTTCAGACCTTGATCCATTTATGATGTCAGTAATACACACACTTATAAACTATGTTAGTAAGTAACAAAGGTAATACAATTTTTTATTCATGTATCTGTTACACTCACCTGATGCACCGGGTACATGCACGTGTACATGTACCCAATGCGTCATAATGGCGCAACATGCCTTCTCACTGATGACCTTCAGAATTCCGTTGACGCTCCCACGCACTCTGCACATCATGGTCGCCATTCTTTTTCGCAGAATGGTATTGAACCCATCAGTATGTGCTTCGTCAAACATTCCTGACGCACTGCAGTAACGTGGAAGCCCCAACAACATTCTGAAGGCATTATTATATTGAACTTTGAGGGCGTTGTATGCCCTTTGTGTATATCGAACCCACAGAGAATATAATTATATACTTAATATTTATATAGTATATGTATATAGACTGTGTGAGATCATACTTCAAGGTACGGAAGAGGAAAGCCTTCGGGGTAAGCGGTACCCCGGCTCAGTGCTAGGGTCCATTTTTGTAAACGGTTCGGGATAAAGGAGACCTTTTTCAACTTGAATTCGATTGAGGGCTTTGTTTGATTTTTTTTCCGTTTTGATCTGGTTAGCAAAAGAAACCTCAATGTATAATTTCTGTGAGCCTTATAAGTGATAAGTATTAATTTTCATTTTTTTTCATTTTCATTATTTTATTTTTTTTTCTTTTCGCCCATTGTGTCACCCTTTGTATTGTTTCTATTATTATGTCTGTAATTTATATGGTGTACATAATAAAGAGTATTCTATTCTATTAATGTTTAAATATTTTTATAAAAAAACATTTAAAAATATAAAAATAGTAGCCCATCAGGAACAGGGTCCAAGCTACCGGTGGTCAGGGCTCTAGAGAGAGGAACCTCCTGTCTATGAGTGTCGTGTTCAGGAGTACCACTTTCTGGATCAGCCCTTGAACCAGCCGCGTAATGAGAGCCTCCTGAAGTGATAGTCGAGGCTCTCCGGTATTATGCCATTAACCGTAACGATCGTCACATGTCGGCAACCTTGTGTGTTAGATAAAAATACTTGTTTTTTTTGTACATTTCATACATCAAATTCGATTCTGCGATTACGCACGGCTCTATTTTCTTCCAGTTCTATCTAGATTTCTGGTGTAGGACTCTAAAATCTAAAACAAGGACGTGTTTCTAAGCCAATTCAATTTCATTTCGACAATTTCTTCCATCAAGACAACTTTTTTCTCTAATGGTGTTTTAATGGTAACTGCCACTTTACCATATAAGCTCACGGTCCTTTAAGCTGACAGCTTGTGTTTTCTTTACAATTCGGTAGCCCGAACTGCGGTAAATCTTATGATTTACCGGTAAATCTTATGATTTACCGGTAAATCCTACGATTTACCGCAGTTCGGGCTTTTACAGTAACATATATACTAGGTATAACATTTACAGGAACATGTCCGTTTTTTATAAGAAAGCCCACAAACGTCAGCATTATTGGTCATAATATGTAAGTATAAGAAATGATTTGTATAAACGTAATCTAGCTGAAATAAGTAACGTAGTTTTACAGAAAGAGAATTCCAAAATATAAATGAAAGTGTTGAGAGAGCTTTCATGAATGCAAAAACGGGCTACGTGCTTTTTCCAAGTATTTTGGTCTTGACGTAAAATGTGCTACGTATAATGCGAATTTCTGAATAATTCTTCACTGAATATGGGTCGGAGAGCTAGAACCAAGGATTTACAAATTACACGGTATGACACGCTGCTTTCAACGTTCATGTGAAGTTACTTTATTTTATTAAAACATAGAAGACACGAATAGTGAGATTATAATAGCGTTGCTTCTGCTGTAGATAATTTTTAAAATAACTTTGCAAGAAAAAGTAGGAAACAGTAGTACAAATAAAGTTGGCTTAGTTTTTTTTAGTATCACGATCAAATCAATGGATATTGCTCCGATGAAAACTCGAAAATGGGCCAAAGATATAATAATTATTATGGTAGGAAAACTAAACCAATGTAGCGTAATGATGAAAAAATGTCACAATACCTGAAGGCCTATTTCCATAATTTAAAACGTTCAACATTTAATCGCAATCTCATCTCAGCGACAATCAATGTCAACAAATATTAGGGGTATTTTTGATACATTGAAACTTCGATCAGAGGGCCTAAAAAGGCCTCTTTGGCAGAATCATAAAAGGATAACATCATGAATCATAATGGACAGTTAACTGTTAAGTTAATCGTATCAAATCCCATTGTTGAAGGATTTTTCTGTTATAATTTTTTTGTCTGTGTGTGTTAGTATTTTAACTAATCAATCCAATCCAAATCCAATCCCATATCTCTTTGATTATACCTACGTAGTGCAGCAAAAAAATAAAAACACGGACTGTCTTCGCCGTATTGTAATTTATAATGTTATCCTTTTATGATTCTGCCAAAGTGGCCTTTTTAGGCCCCCAGACTGTTAACAATAGATATCTGTTAACGTTCTAAAAATTACGAGAATTGCCCCTCTGATGTAACAAAATCCTCGTAAAGGAACGATGCGATCCTATGCAGAAAGCATAAAAAATCCTCGTAAAGGAACGATGCGATCCTATGCAGAAAGCATAAAAAATCCTCGTAAAGGAACGATGCGATCCTATGCAGAAAGCATAAAAAATCCTCGTAAAGGAACGATGCGATCCTATGCAGAAAGCATACAAAATCTTCGTAAAGATACGATGAGATCCTATGCAGAAAGCATACAAAATTCTGCTATCATAATAACAGGAAAGTGAGGACAAAATAAAGCACTCCAGATAAAAGCCATATACGGTACATAACACATAACTCAAATAATTTTTCAACTAACTCTCCATAATCAGGATGGAGCATCGTTCCCGTTCCTAAATAATGATTCGGTCCAGTTGGCCATTAATCCTTTCTGTTGAAATTTTCATGCTCTATTTGAAGGGTTGGAATGGTCTGGACCCTTTATTATAACAAGTGGTTTTTAAGACCTCTTACGTATGGGTATTTTGGCATACTGTTTGTGTGGAGTCATTTTTCTTTATCAAAGAAGGTTGGCTATCATAATGTTTTTATCCCGCATTACTCTTACCAGACCTACTCTTATAATTTTCCCTTTCAGATTAGACATTCAGATAAAATGTTTTTTTTTTTAGTTTTTAACTTAAATTTTTGCAAACTCAGGTATTACTTTGAACCCTGTGTCCTCAAAGCAAGAGCAGCTTGAGCGATAAATACATACTTTAACGTGTAATCCGGAGCCAATCACGCGGCACTCGCCAAATGTCACGTTCCTGTTAAAGTGGCTCAAAATAAGCACGCTTCACGGTATTGATTGGAGTGGAATCGACATTGCCGTGTTAACTTTACCTTTATAGTAAATGCCGATTTTCAGAAGATTTGGCAGTAAAAGAGTACTTACATTTTGCGACTTATAGTCATATTTAACATTCCGATTTTCAGAGAAGTCAGCGAGTAATAGAGAACTAGAGTGCAGGTTCCTCATCAATGTTTATGGGGACGCCTCCAAGAGCGAGAGAATACACTCTCTTCGAACGTGTCTCCACACGGCGATATCATCGCCGCGAAAATTTGATGGCGCCCCTTAGTGTAACTGCATCGTTAGTCTTTTGGTGAGCGTGGGGTCCTGGGTTCGATTCCCGGGTAGGGCAAAGTGTTATTGAGTTTTTCCATTAGGAATTTCATAGTAACAGCCCGGAATTTGGAAGTTGGCGGTGTGATACCCCCGTGCCTTGGGAAGCTCGTTAAGCCGTTGGTCCTGCGCCTGATCTGTCTCCGGTCGTGCCGGATTGCCGTCCCATCGGAATATGAAAGTGGGGGAAGAGGGATTGCACCTGTATCTGCGCGCACACTTGTGCACTATAATATCTCCCGCGCCGAAGGCTAGTCTCCGTTGAGATTGGCCGCGGTGGCCGAAATACGGTCTGGAGGACTTTATTTCTTTATTAGTGTCATGCAGATATACATTACATTGTAAAACACAAAAAATCAGTTATTGTGAGCTGATTGGAAAGTTGTATGCCTATCTCCAAATATTCGTACAAATATATCTATTATTATATAAAATTCAAAGTCCTGACTGACTGATATATCAACGCACAGCCTAAACCGCTGGTCTTAGAGACAAGAAATTTGGAGGGTGTGTTCTTTGTGAAAAGTAAGTATCCACAAAGATAGGGTTTTTTGAAATTCCACCCCTAAGAGGGTAATTGCGGGGAGGGAGAAATTTCACGCGGACGAAAGCGCGGGCAGAAGCTAGTATACCATATGTATGTACTTATACATAGTGAAACTCTTGGCTATAAGGTATTCTATTCCTATCCATAATCAATACCATTAAGTTATCTTCACTATCTTCTATATCTCTACGTAGTACCTATAAAACAAAGTCGCTTTCCGTGTTTGTCTGTGCGACTGCTTAGATCTTCTAAGCTACACAATGGATTTTGATGTGGTTTTTACCACCGTCTTAAGGATTAATTCCGAAAGGTTTATGTGTATCATACTTTCTTATTTAACGTAGATATAGCACAGGAATCTCGATGTTACGATTGTAACCGTGCGAAACAGAGGCTGGTCACTCACCGTAGGCACTTGCGGATGGCGAGCAATGGGCAACTCACCGTCCGGTAAGGACCAGGCCCGGGTCGACGGCGCGTTATGTTCCATGCGCGCCTCAAAGAGATGTCAGCACTAACTGACGGGGTCCGCTAGGGCCGATGCCTGCCAGGGTCGCGGGTTTTTCGAAAGAGATACCGTGGCCCTTGGCACAGGCAACTGAAGGAACATGGGTGGGTTTTAGTCAGTAAAAGTCTGACACGCCCTCCCGCTCCGCCTAGAGCGGGAGAAGTAAAAAACAATCATTTCGGAAAAAAGTGGCTGTGACATACGGACGGACAGACAGACAGACATGACGAATCCATAAGGGTTCCGTTTTTGCCATTTGGCTACGGAACCCTAAAAAAGGGGCTGGTCACTAGGGTGTTACATTATGCATCTAACGTTAATTAAGAAACGGTTTTCAGTTGTTTCATCTAAAACAATAGCGTTAAAACTGAAAACAGAATACAAAACTAGCCTGCACACTACACAGGTAAGTACAATAATACGGCTAGGAATTAGTTCAGTATTCGCGGCGCTCGCTACATTATACAATAGTTTGGACTTGGAGACGGTTAGGCAGGCTATTGCTGACGTCAGCGTACAGATTTAGTTTTACTGTGGAACACAAGATACCAAACGTACGTACGTAACGTACACGTGACGTGGGAAGGAAGACAGAAGAAAAATCATTAGACCTTCATTTCGTTAGTTTTGAGGATCATGTAAGTAATAGAGGCCTATTAACATCAACCGGATACAAATGACGACTGACAAAGAAAATAAAGAAAAATATATTATTCTTCACAATTAAGACGCTGTATATTCTTGTGTCTTATTGCCAATTGTGTCTTATTGCCTTGTAATAAGATTAAATTTTCTTTGGCTAAATCGGAGGTCAGTATGACAAAATACATATTTTTTTAAGAAAATACCTTTTTTTTATTATTTTTTTTTTTCAAGTTACTGAAATCGATTCAGTAGTCAATTATGAACAAACTACTTTCAGGACTTGCGTTTATTTCTGTTCCAACTTGTATAATAACGTAATGTTTAATAATGTACGCACACTATATCCTTTTTTTCTTTTTTAAATTTATAAATCCAGAAAGGTATGAGTTCTAGGACAATTAAAAACAGAACTAAATATTTCAAAATTCACGATCAGGTAAGCTAGGCACTACGAAACATTAAAGGAAACTAAGTCCGATGGCACACTTTACCGCATTACTGAATACTGCCGCCTTTTCATCCAGAAATACAATTCCTAACGTTTCTCAGCACGCGTCCCCATTCTCAGTCGGACCCACACCTCGCTAACATATTCAGGTAAACCAGACAAATATGGAGAAACAAGGGATGTTCCAGTTATTCGTAGCGCGCCGTTCCACTTAAATTATGCAAAGTTTTAGACTCGCAGCCGTGTGTTTCTCAGACATTTATTTACATCCTAAAGTCAACTTCACGTTTAACTCCTGAGAGCTGGGAGCTGCCCTTCAGGAAGACTTAACTGCTGTGATTTAAGGGATTAATTATTCGTTAGTTACTGAATGCAGTATGTGGTTAGTGCCTGTTACCTTGTAGGCATTGCAAACATCTGGTTTATTTTAAAGTTGATTACAATTTGTTGTGTGTGCCTATCAAGAATTTGGATCTGTTATTTGAATGAATTACCAAACAAAAAAAAGCTTTGTAAACTCAGAAAAACTGTTTAAGCCCGCCCGTAACAGTTGTTTTTTTAGTTTTTTTGTAAACCTACTGTTATTGTGATTGCTTCATGCTACCAGTAGGTACCTACCGACCAAATTGTGTAAAAAGTTATTTGAAAGCCAAAATGATTAAACCATGTACCCGCCAACTTTGCCCGCAAATATTCTACCCAATAATGACAGAGCTGAATAAAACCATACCCATATAGACATGCACATATTAATTAAAAAACACACTCACAAACCGCCACGTCACATGATTGACGCGGCCGCGCCGCAAAACTCCGTGCAAAGGGGTTTGATTAATTCATTTAATTAAAACCTTATGGGATCGAGGTAACTTTCACGTGGGGTTCGATGTATTCAGAAAAATGGTCTCCTGCAATATTCTGGTGTGGTTTGCCATAATTAATGAGGTGCAGGTGATGTTATATGTATGTTTTATAATTAATTAATGTAGTTAGGTAACTATTTAACTCTCTAGAGGATAATGAATTTTGTTTGGTTTTAGGTTTTGCAAGTAGGTAGCAGAAAGCAGAGCAGAAAAAAAACACTAAGTTCTGCGAAATCAACAATTTTATGAAGCGCTGAAATGCTGACGCTGGAAAACACAGGCCTTTTCCCAGAAGGATGAAAAATTGGGCTACTTAAAGAATAACTATGGCAAAGAACAGGCCATTTTCCGAAGAAAAAAGTCTGAAGAAAAAAGTAGAAGAGATACTTCACCCGACTCTTTTTACCACAACCTTACAGTACCTATCACCCTTACACAGTAAACAGCGCGAGTATAGCAACTTATAATTCAAAATGTAGGAAGCAAAGGTTACCGAACAAACCTTAATTCATAAAGTAAACAGAACTTTGTGTTGACCTTGGAACATCGGTCAGGATAAACAAGTCAAGGTTTAAATTTGCGAGTTGAGGACTTATTCCGGGAAAGCCGGAAAAAGTTTACTGCAGTGTAAGACTGCTGTTTTGGTCCATCTATCTTCTATCTTCTATCTATCTTATATATCTATATATATAAAATGGTAAACTGACTGACTGATTGTTGATATATCAACACACAGCCCAAACCGCTGGTCCTAGAGACATGAAACTTGGAGGGTGTGTTCTTTGTGAAGAGTAAGTATCCACTAAGAAAGGATTTTTGGGAATTCTACCCCTAAAGGGGTGAAATAGGGGATGGAAGTTTATATGAAAGTCCGTCAGTTTTGAAGTTAGGATCTTCAAATTTTGTTTTTAGGCTGAGGGTTGAAAATTAATTTACACGTGTCTCAGCGTTTTTGACAATTCTACCCCCGAAGGGTTAAAAAGGGGAATGAAGTTGTGTGTGGAAAGTCCTTAATTTTCGAAGTAAAAATCGCTAAATTTATTATCTAGGCTTATGGTTGGAAGATAACGCAACGGTGCTGTTAGAATTTAAACCCTTAAGGGGGTGAAAAGGGGGATAACATTTTGTTTTCTTCTATATTCTTTTATCTATATATATAAAATGGTAAACTGACTGACTGACTGACTGTTGTTGATATATCAACACACAGCCCAAACCGCTGGTCCTAGAGACATGAAACTTGGAGGGTGTGTTCTTTGTGAAGAGTAAGTATCCACTAAGAAAGGATTTTCGGGAATTCTACCCCTAAAGGAATGAAATAGGGGATGGAAGTTTATATGAAAGTCCGTCAGTTTTGAAGTTAGGATCTTCAAATTTTGTTTTTAAGCTGAGGGTTGAAAATTAATTTACACGTATCTCAGAGTTTTTGACAATTCTACCCCCGAAGGGTTAAAAAGGAAGTTGTGTATGGAAAGTCCTTAATTTTCGAAGGAAAAATTACTAAATTAATTATCTAGGCTTATGGTTGGAAGGTAACGCAACAGTGTTGTTAGAATTTCAACCCTTAAGGGGGTGAAAAGGGGGATGAAATTTTGTTTTTAATTATTTAATCTATCAACACACAGCCCAAACCGCTGGTCCTAGAGACATGAAACTTTGAGGGTGTGTTCTTTGTAAAGAGTAAGTATCCATTAAGAAAGGATTTTTGGGAATTATACCCCTAAAGGGGTGAAATAGAGGATGGAAGTTTATATAGAAGTCCGTCAGTTTTGATGTTAGGATCTTCAAATGTTGTGTTTAGGCTGAGGATTGAAAATTAATTTATATGTGTCCCAGCGATTTTGACAATTCTATCCCCGAAGGGTTAAAAAGGGGAATGAAGTTGTGTGTTCAAAGTGCTTAATTTTCGAAGTAAAAATCGCTAAATTTATTATCTAGGCTTATGGTTGGAAGGTAACGCAACGGTGTTGTTAGAATTTCAACCCTTAAGGGGGTGTTAAGGGGGATGAAAATTTGTTTTTAATTATATAATCTATCAACACACAGCCCAAACCGCTGGTCCTAGAGACATGCAACTTGGAGGGTGTGTTCTTTGTGAAGAGTAGGTATCCAATAAGAAAGGGTTTTTGGAAATTCAACCTTTAAGGAGGTGAAAAGGGGGTATTTTGTTTGTATGAAAAATCTTATTCCTTGAGTTAATAACCTTGAAACTTGCCACAAATACTTATCTAAGTAAATTATGAAGTTTGGCATTTTTTGTTTTTCTAAACTACCCTCTAAAGAGGGCTTGGGGGCGTGTCAAAATTTGTATGGTAGAATTCTAACGCGCTGTCCGATTAACTCGAAACTGAATATGTATACTTAAAACTAAAAATAAAGAATAACGTGTATCAGGGTTTTTCGAAAATCTACCCTTAACTGAGGGCAGTGGTGGCCAAGTGGTAACGGCCGCGACTTATGAGTTGTAGGTCGTAGGTTCGAACCTAAACTGGCGCTTTACTTTGTGTAAATTATTTCATCACCACTGCTCTCAAAACCGGCATGTCCTAGAACCAAAAATTCATAGACATGTGACATCTGCCAATCCGCACTGGGCCCGCGAGGTGGATTAGGTACGGCCTACTTCCTCTCACCGAGAGGGGGCCTGTGTCCCAGCAGTGGGAACATTATAGGCTGATTATGATGACCCCTAACTGCGTGAAAAAGGGTAGATAATTTTACAGGGGATTATTTTATTGCGTGGCTTGATTAGCTCGAAAATTGGTATAGGTAATCTTTGAGTCAAGTTATGAACACATCTTAAACAAATTTTCAGAATTCCACCCCTATAAGGGTGAAAAGCGGGGGGGGATACAGATTAAATGAAAATAAACCAAAAACTTGGCAAGAATACTATCTAAATAAATTATAAAGTTTGTCATTTATTGTTTTTCTAAACTACCCCCTCTATGGGGATTGGGGGGTGTCAAAATTTGTAAGGAAGAATTATAACGCGCAGTTCGATTACCTACCTCGAAACTCAGTATTTTTATACTTATGACCAAAAATAAAGAATAACGTATCAGGGTTTTTCGATAATTTAGCTAGCTAGCTAGCTTTAGTGAAGAGAGGTAGTCAATTTCACAGGGGAGTATTTTATTACGTGGCTTGATTAACTGGAAAATTGGTATAAATAATCCTTAAGTCAAGTCATAGAAACATCCTAGACGATTTTTCAAAACTCCATCCCTGTGGGGATAAAAAGAGGTGATACAGTTTATATGAAAAATCTTATTTATATTTTGGTTTATAAACTATAAAGACTTCCAAAAAAAGCACTACAAAGGTGAAAAATAACATTAATTTCGGAAGTCGGTGTCTGTGGATCTGTATTTTAGTTTTTTGCTATTGCACCGACTTCCGTAATTAAAATTATTTTTCACTCTGTAGTGTTTTTTTTTGGCAGTCGGTTTTTTTTTTGTTAAAAAGTTTTTATTTCTCGCTTTTTAGTGGGTCTGTTCATAATTTGTATAAGTTACAATAGCCTAATGTCAACTTGCTCATCGCCTTTACCAAAATATTGCTTTTCCCGATGCAGGGACAATAATTGTTGAGGAGTTCTCCTGGTATTTCACCATCAGCTCCATTTCACCATTCGCATTATGACGAGCATAAATTGCTTAGCAACCATAATAAAGTAATCGAATCGCAACCCGTGAAATACTTATTATTGAGTAGATCCGGTGGCCATCTCTGGTCTTCATCATCAGTTCCACTCCACCAAATAGTGCTTTTCGAGAGCAAATGCACGAGTTACTATAAAAAATACCCAAATCGCTATATTTGAAGAGTTCCTTCGATTTCTCCAGGATCCTATCATCAGATCCTGACCTAGCCGTCTTCGAGTAATCGGGAACATACATAAAAAAAAAAAGATTCCGACGAACTGAGAACCTCCTCCTTTTTTTGAAGTCGGTTAAAAATAAAAAAAAAGTGTGTTTTAGGGTTTTTCAAAAATCGACTCCTACCAAGGTGGAAAAGGGTAATAAAGTTTAAGGGTTGGATTTTACTGCTTGCTTCCATTAACTCGAAAATGGGTATGGGTCTTTAAAATATAAAGTAGAGTGTTTAACGCGGGTGAAAGACATTCAATTCCCACTCAGACTATACACAGACGAGGGCGACTCCTCGCTGCGCTCGGGCGTCTAAATACCTCGTATGGGAATTGATTCCTTTCGACCCTTGCATAACAATCTACTACTTCGAAATTTTTAGAGGAAAGTACGAATTTCACGCGGACGAAGTCGCGGGCAGAAGCTATCTAAGTATATGTATAAAATTCAGTCCTGACTGATATATCAACGCACAGCCTAAACCGCTGGTCCTAGAGACATGAAATTTGGAGGGTGTGTTCCTTGTGAAGAGTAGGTGTCCATTAAGAAAGGGTTTTCAAAATTCTACCCCTAAGAGGGTGAAATTTCATGCCGAACACGTAAGAAGCGGATATTTTTTAATCGACTTATAAACAAAACACGCGCGGAGTCGCTTACGGTAACAGTACAGGAACTCACGCCTTCAATGGTTTTTTCCCATCTCAAAAAATGCCGAACGCGCCTAAAGAAGTTTTCACTTCAAAATCTAAATGGCAGATTAGACAACAATAAGTAATCTTTTAAACAACTTAAATCTCTATACGGGTTGCCCTAATGCGATATAAAGACAAAAATAAGAACTCGATTCTCCCACCATCGATCCCCGTACGGCGTACATCTGCCACTATCATCCTTGTCACAATCACGACCGCGCACAGGGAGGCAGGGTAGAAAGGACCTCGTAACAACGCATCGATAGGCGATGAAGCAGACTGTAACATCTCAGATAAAGATTATTGTTTAACGCGGCTCACAATAGCGCAAGTTATGGATACTCACAATGGATTACAGCTTTATTGGAGGCTTGGAGCCCCAGTGCGGGTATGTGGGGATATTTTAGGACGTTATCAGTAAGGTTTAGTGGACTACTAAATTAAGCTTCTATCTTGAACAGTTGTAAAATGAAATTTATGGAATTATTAGGAATAATATTATCGTATATGTTCATCTTTGTGGCATTTCTCATCTGCATTTTAAGAATGTATTTTGGAAGATGGAGATTTAATTATAGGTACTTACTCCCGGTTTTCGAATTGAGAATTAGCAGTTGGGAACATGTCAAACTTACTTGAGCTGGTTTCTTCAAGTAATATGAAGAAACCAGCTAAAGTAAGTTTAGAATAAACGTTAGGAATTTTGAATTTCGCGTGATGTTAGTGGAGAGTTTGACAAGTTCTCAAGTACAAATTCTCAATTTAGAAACCGGCACTTATTTTCAACATTAATGATAAAATACGGGGTGATGGGACATCGACACGTAAACTACAACCATGAATTCAGCACATGATTAGAGCTATTTTACTAATAGCCGACGAAAATTTTTGCGCAGGTGATTTCTGAATCGTGTACTGAACAAGAATAACAAGTTGCTCGTCGATGTCCCTGTGACCCTGTTGTCTATGCTTGTGGTCAAACGTCATATTATTACTACATCACGTAAGTTGTACACAGTTTGTTACAATAACATAAGTCTCCATGAACTTCACTTGAAGCTTGCAATAAAAGCTATTTCGGAAATGAACCGTTCATATTCCAGTAACATAAATCAAAAGCTGTTTTAAACGAATGTTGTTCAATAATGTATGAAGGGCTGTACAAATACTCCGTGATTTCCGATTCCGAATAAATTTTTAATATTGACAGCCTTGAATTATGAGTTATTTCTGTTGGTTTTTAAAATTGGTTTTAGTAATTTGGTTTTATTAACTAGTTGTGCTTTAGCTGTATTTCGTAATTTTATCAATATTTTATACTATATTTATCACTACAAATCTCCTTCATTATAAGTTATTTGTTTTTAATATTGTTGAAGCGTCACCCTTTTCAATGACTACAGAAAAGACTTTAATCAAATCTATTGAAATACTTTTTAATCTAAAATACAAATTCTTTTCTTTTTTATATATCACACCACATCTCCCACATTCTTCCTACCGTGAACATTCCCCATCTTTGCTGCAACGCCAAACAATTCTAATAATGACGTGTCAGTACAATGACATGTGTCAACACGTGTCATTTGTCACATGTTCGAGAGACGGCGCGCGGGGTTTGAGCGAGTGAGTTCTGAACAATAACGAAATGAAAGACAGAAAAGCCAGTTCTTGGGACAAAAGATAAAAACAAACTATTAATGGTGGTGCTGACACATAAAATCTAGTCGACAGGCTTAATGATACAGTAGATGAAGCTAAAATAAGAAAGGAACACACTGGGATAGAGAAGAGAGGAGATATAAATATGTCACTGTGTAGCTTGCATTAAGCAAAAGATAATGTAGACATCATCTTAAATTAGACGCCAGCAGGACGACTGCAGGTCCAGGAATAAACATAGAATTGGTTATTCTGAAAAGAAGCATGAGTTTTTGTTTCAGAAACGACCTGCCTATGACTATAACTTTATATAGACCAAATTCAAATTAGTTTTAATTCATATTTATGCATTAATAACTCAAACACTAAACACAATTTAAGAGCAACTTAACATTGCTCTTAAATTATTGTACATAATGTGAAGTAAACCTTCTGATTCCATCAATATGGGTTTGATAGCTGAGTGAGCTGCGGTACAATAGAGCGAGTCTTCGGCTGGTCGCCTGATAGATGAACGTTGTCAGCATGATGTTCCACTTTATTTCCCGATTAAACTACTTTTACGACTTCTTTAGCGTTCCATCCAACGTCATTAGCATTCCAAATGATGATGGCTTTATTTGCGTGAGTGATAGCATTTATTATAACGTGTTTATCGATATAACAGTTTCAAGTTTTAATAAGGAACTCGGTATGGTTATCAAGAGGTATTTAAATGGTAAAGTAAATAATATCTGCTGATAGATTTCTGACAACTTTGTGCTGTATTATGAGAGTAGTAATAACAACCGCACGGGCCGATCGATTAGGTTAAGCTACGCTTGCCGCGGTTGGTCCGTGGATGGGTAACTATCTTTACATACTGAAGCCCCTCCGCGCTTCGGAAAGCACGTTAAGCTATTTGTCCCGGCTGTCATTCGTGAATCTTTGACAATCGTTAAGGGTCGTCAGAAGCCCGAAAGTCAGACAGGTCCGATAGGCAGTCGCTCTACGTAAAACACTGGTATTCAGCAGTATCCGGTTAGACTAGAAGCCGACCCCAAAAATAGTTAGAAAAAAGGGTAGGCAGATGATGAACTACAAAAATCAACAACATATTGGGCTCTGTCACGGATATCTATGGGCTCTGTAAAGCCCAAGCTATACCTTGTAATGTATGTGTTAATTACTCGCTGCTGATGTTCTAAGGGCAATCGAACATTTGTGAATGCGATGAAAACTAATGTGTGACGTGAATATAGGTCAACACAGGGTAAAGCATTATTACGATCATCTCGTTTCTTAGTATTCTGCTGTTTTGTTCTATTAATAGCTGACCCGGCAAACTTTGTTTCTCCACATAAATTGTTTCTAGCTGCCCGGCGCTACTTCGTTCGCGTGGTGTCTTACCCCTTACCCCACCCTACCCCTACCGTACTCCTTCCTCCTACACTACTCCACCCTACTCCTACCCAACTCCTACCCTACTCCTACACTACTCCTACACTACTCCTACCCTACTCCTACCCTACTCCTACCCTACTTCTACCATACTCCTAACCTACTCCTACCCTACTGTACTCCTATCCTATGTCCGTCTCCTAGTTCTAAGCTACCTCCCCACCAATTTTCAGCCAAATCGGTTCAGCCGTTCTTGAGTTATAAATAGTGTTACTAACACGACTTTCTTTTATATTTTTCATAGATTACATAATATTGTTACAGCATTTCTTATCACACATTGTTTTGTCAAAGACAGAATCAAATCATTTACTTCAAACAGTATTGATTGTAGGCGGGGCGCTTAGGGCTTCCAAAAGGTAGTTTCTTATGGAGAAGAATGGGCGAGAAACTCCATCTATAGCTATATATCCACTTTCAAATTTCCAAGAATTAATCCAGTATTAAATGACCTTTTGTTTCTCAGAAAACTTTAGAACCAAAATGAAAGTAAATACCACGTATCCGATATTCGACGAAAGAGGGTCTAACTACCATTTTTTTTTAATTGCTTAGCCTCCCTAATTTCAAATAAATTGGGAATTTTCAAAGGCATGTATATAATTGAACAAATATAAAGTAAAATATAACGATTGCACCTTTTGTATACCTCAAATGATTCCTAATTTCGGGTTCTGAAAATACTAAATAGCCAAATAACTGCGACCAACTTGGATGTAGTCAACGCGGTTGGTCATAGTTGTTTTTTTTTTAACGTGGAGAAATGATCATGCATTCTGCACTACCACGGGGAGATAGTGCAGTTATGTGGGACTCAAACCCCACGGTGTCTGCCTCTGCCGCAACCTACTTGTTGGCCGCTACGTCGTCGGCTTACAGACAAAAGCCCTGGGTCCCGGTCTTCGCTTCACCGTGGGTGACCAAGCCACGGCTACTGAGCCCCGCCGCCTCGACAATGCGGGAATACAGTTCTCGCCTAACCGAACCCAGCCGGAACCCAGCCGGAACCCGGCGCGGTGACCTAGCTTAGTGACTGCGACCAACTACGATAAAAGGCCAGAAAGATAAAAAGAGGCTCAATTATTTAAAAAAAGTGTCCATCACTAGAAGATCAATAAGTTTTTAGGGGCTCAGTAGCAAAATAATAACATCACTTATACGTATAATTACATCACTTTTAAATATAATATAATTACATCACTTTAAAACGACATTGTCACAAATAATTCTTTATAACAAGACACAATTCGCCCCGGAAGGCATCAAACAAAAAACAAGGAAACAATAGCTGAAAAATGTTTCGTCGTGAGGAATACCAACCGATCATATTTTATACGATATAATTGTGGAGAAGCCTTTCTCTTCTACTTTGTTTATTTGTTTGGCCGCCATTTGTTTTCAGAAAAATATTATAATATAATTATGTCTTTAGAGCTTGGATACACGTTTGAGTAGCTTTGAAGCACATGCGCTTGTATTTCTATTTCTGGGAATCTGTTTGTTTGAACATAGAGTTGTATTACTACACGTGTTCCACTAGGAATACCGAACCTTCATAATAAATCCAATCACAGTTCTTGCTAACACAGCCAATGTTAGCAAGGACTGTGATCTGATTTAGTGGATTTAATATTTCCTAGATTTCTAATAATATTATAGCCGCAATAACATCAAACTGCAATTACTAGGTACAGAATCAATGCCTGTTAAGTTGCAAGGATTAATAGTAGAGGAAACGAAAAATATGACCAAAATTATCTGCACTGTCTCACAAGTATCTGTAAGTGTATGTCTCTTTGTTGGATTATTCCTACCAAACGAATAAAAGTACCGTCACTTTACAAGTCTACCCAGAACACTTGGAGTCGCGACGTTAATTCGAACGATTTTCATACTAAAAATATTTGTAGCAAAAATGTGAACTAAAATTATTTTTGATTAGAAAATCGTTCGAATTTGCATTACGTTTATGTCATGTGTTCCCACTAGGGCCTCAAAAACTCAAAACTCACAGCATTTATTTCAAATAACCCAATTACAGGCACTTTTGTCAAGGGGTCGGTCAGTCAGGAAGATGACGCTAGTTGACCATTCCAAAGCGTAGTACAGTCACGAGCACCAATATGTCAACACTTGGCAACTTTAAATTGCGATTTTTTCACGAAATAACGAATGCAACGTTGAAATACGTCAGTTTACATATACCTATGGGTTCGAAAATACTATGTTCCTAATAATATAAAATTTCATTCAAAAATAACGGAGAAAATTGACTTTGAATAAAGCCAAGTGTATACATACTTTTGCTCGTGACTGTACCTATGGAGAAGAACGGGCAAGAAACTGTACGGACCCTCTCTTAAATCAAAATAATATGGTTACAAAAAGTCAGTTTTCTACCTCAGTTTTTTTTATCTCCAATCAACTCATATACCTAAATAATGCACATCTAATCCATCTCTCCTTTCACCCATAACCAAACAAATTACAATATTAAAAACCTTGCTCCGTACAGCCCCCATGTTTGCACAGCAAACCTCGGATCGAGCTGCCAACTTAAATTATTCACCAGCGGATATTGCAGTGCAGTAATAAGGCCGTATCACGCGAACGGTTTCCTTATTTCATTTCCCTTCTAATAGTCTGCAATACACTTCATTTTGTATCGTAATTATGAGGATTTCGCTTTGTGATGCTTTGTTTTGTCAACTTGTTTGTCGTGCTGAAATGTACCTAGGGATTGAGAATTTGTTCTGCATTTCTTGGAATACACCATAAAAGTCCTAAAATAACCTGGAATGGAGAAGTGATATGGCGACGAATGTAATAGTAAGCTTTAACTGTTTTATTATGTGACTACATTTTCTTTTTCAGATTTTTTGGATTTGAAGTTACCTACTTACTTCGAGAATATCATGAAAAGGTATTTATTGAAAACCAACATAATAGATTTAGTTTCATGGCAAATTGCGGAATTGATAAATGCGGTTGAAAACTACGTCAATAGTGTTGAAATGGAATAGCAAAATTCTCGTTTGAAATCGGTGTTGAAAGTGAGGCAAAATGTGAATGCATTTGGCAACTACTGATTTTAGCTTTACGTCGACTCTAATTTCCATGAATTTTAAACTAGCCACTGAATTCATTCGCTGACGGCCTATTATAACATTCAACATAATGACAATTAATTATCAGAGCTTTGAAGAAAAACACAATAGACACAACACAAACACTGTAGACCCCTTCAGTCCCAGTTTAAAGCCCGAAAAATGGACCTCCCTAAACATAATTAGCGAAACGCAATTAAAAATGTAAGAACTGAAGCGCTCCTAATCTGTGTTTTATTTAATTTTCTGATTACAAAGGCAGTACTTTTCTGAAAATAACACAAACGTTATGTTTTTTTTTACTCAGATAATCTGATAATGTCGGCAAACCTCCGGAGAGGTCTCTTTATCTCTTACTTTAAAAAGTTCAACTATAAGGCAGAACGCGAAACCGAGGAACGCAAAAATATACTAACGAAATTATGCCATTAGGTATAATATCTAATTTATTTACTTCTAATGGGCAGTGATTTTCTGTAATCTTCTCCAAGTTAAGTTTCATTTTGGAGAATATTTTTCATTTTCGTGCTCACAGGCATTAAGCTGACAATACAGCATAATTGCAACATTCACACACGCGATGAATTTTTCCAGAGATATAGCGCAGCGTAGCGCTCACGAAAGCGCGGCTGCATCGCGGCACGAAATGAATTGACAAAAGAGTTAAAAGTTTAAAACTCGTGAGCTACTGAGTCGATTTGGAATTCCGTCTCTTTCGTCTGTTTTGATTTATTACAAAGTAAAATATTACCTGTCCGTGAGAGAACATTATAGTGCAAAGTGATGATCAAAATGTGTGTCGTAGTGTGACTTTTAAGTAAATATCTGAAGCGATTTATACGCCATCTTGGGCTGTGCCCACAAACAGCCCATTACCGTCAACTATCAAAAGAATGACGTCAATTAACCATACAGCTGGCAAAATGACAAGGTTGTCGTCGGATCTCAAATAGTTGAGCACGTCTCTTCTATCATTAACAAGTTTGATAGCAGCCATCAATCTGGACCCGCGGTCGCGCGCGTAATATAACTTAATTACTTTCATCTGTTTCAGTGCGGAATTTCACTATTAGGTGCCTGGAGTTATTTTTGGGAAGTCCTAAATGCTGAACCTTAAACAAATGTAGTAGTTCCAACTAAATTAGCATGTCATTATTTTTAACACATAAGCCTGGGCTTCAAGAGATTCTAAACGGGACTATTCTTGTAAACTCAATCACTCGACAACATATAAAAACTAAACAGATCAGGAGATAATCCCTGTCATAATTTTTTAAACAATTGGATTGTTATTTATATTATTATACTTTAAACTTTTTGGATACTAATTGTGGCTTTAATGTTCTATTTTTTGTGCTTCTAGAAGCAAACCACCAAAGCTCTACTCAATCTTGATTTCCCTCATTGTGTTATGCTTAAGATACATCATATTTTAAAATAGAAAGCAACACTGGCGTCCATTAAGTCACTTTACGCCAAGGCTCGAGGCGCTAATGAGTATCCATTATGCCTTCTTTCATCCATGAAAACGAACATGAAATGACTTTCACGTTTAATTTGGGAAAATTTTATGAAATTACACGAGATTGTCACATCAGTTCCGTACTGATTTGCAAGTGACAGTAAATAGAATTTATCAACTGGCTTTTATCTTCCTCGTTTCAATTTAACGACGAAATACGGAAATTAAGTTTTTTTGAACGCTCCAAAATGGTGGTGGGATGATGAATAAGGACGAAATATATTTTTAAATGTTATATATTTTAGAACGTGGATTTTGGTTTGAGTAAAATTAATTTTTGACAATAAACTTGTGAACGAGACATGAACGAAATATATAAAAGAATAATCAAACAAAATACATTAAAAAATATTCGAACCCATAACTCAATCATATCAATTTAAAGAAAATAAAGAAAGAAATACATTTATTTAGCACAGACTAAAAGACACACAATACACCAGATAAAAACAAAAAATAAAGATCAAATAGAAAGTGTAAAGTCCGATGTAAGAAATTAGCAGGAAAGTGTGCCTCACGGTTGCACCAAAAAGGCCACATACACACACATTTGTCACTTTCCCATAGCATAAATCATACATAAACAAACCATCATCATTCATCTCAAGAATAACATCAACCAAATCCCATAGTGATACCCTTGAACAAGAAACCTTAATAAATACTCATTCAATTCACGAAATTATATTTTTCTCTCAGAAATCCTGAGTGGGGTCGTCATCAATCATTCCGGTCCCCTTTTAATTTACACCGAAGCATTTTTCAGCTACTCATCTCTGTGTCGTTTATCACATTTGCCGGCCTCTGTTTCCGCCAGCTATTGTCTTTAGATTCAGCACTGTGACCTGGTTTCGTGCCGTGTTCTGTACGTGTCCCAAGTTTGCGAGAAACAGAACAAGTTTTTAGGTTTATGGAGGATTTGAGGCTGAATTGGGTGCTTGGAGCTCGAATGGTTGCGGGTTTTGTGTATTGGGTGCTTGGAGCTCGAATGGTTGCGGGTTTTTTGTACCAAGATTTGTGATTGGCTTAAGTTTTGAATTTATTAAAATGCAAATTTTAATATTCAAATCTATTTATAGGGTTACCATACTACAGAAGCATAGTGAAACATACACGCATTGTCTGTATGAGAGGTGTAATTGAAGAAAAACACTGCAAATCTCCACAAGTTTTAGGAGGCTTTTCTTAGCCAGCATTTTCACTGAAGTAATTGATTTGTTGTTGTTCTGATTTGTAAAATTAAATATTATTTCAAAGCATGCCCATTTTATAAACAATATTAATTATTATCAACCAGCTCACTTACAAAACCGACAACTCAATTACTTCACCAAAATGAATACCAAACATCCCAAATTCAGGCGCCTCCCATCCAAGACCAAAGTCGTTATATTCGTCATTACATAACACAACCGTCGTAAATTCCTTTGTGTCTAATGTGAGCCCACCGCAAAACTTCTTTGAGCCAGTAATGGCGGGAAAGGTGAGAGCGTCTTGTATACATAACGTTAATGCGCAATTTAGAAGCGGATCCCTGCAAGGGGCGTCTGGGATATCATGCGGTACAGGACCAAGTATGTTCCCTTGGGTACACCTTGTTGACAATTGTAGGTATACTTAAAGCTTGATTGAGTTTTGATGGAGTAATTGCTAAGCTCGTTGCGAATAGCCCATTAGATGGTCTAATGCGAGAAGATAACGCCCTAAAGAGGCTGTTACGTTTTATTTTATTTCCTGATAGACTTTAAAATAATATTAATGTTGTCAATAGGGAATTGCGGACTGATGCTTTCTACTAATGTCTCTCAATAAGCTGATAATATTTTTTTATGTAATACTAACGCAGACGAGTAAGGGATAATATTATAACCCTCTCATCTTGATGAGTAGGTACTAAACCCTTAAAAGTTGAGAGATAAACGAATCGATTTTGCTCCATTAAAGGCACAATGCGGAAACCTTCACAATAATAAGTGTAACACAACAAATCTACATATCACACGTTCCATTACCCTCTCATCCCGGAGCAACTTTGATGTATCTAACAAGTCGCTATGTACAACAATCAACCTAAGGTCCAGGAAACAAAGTTCAAAATTGAATGTAACAAAGTTTTGATGTGTTAAATTGTTTTCGTGTTACAATATGCCTTTTTCTTATGATAGCGAAAAGGCCTGTACGAACACACTGTGGGAAAAGAGTTCATATTGATATTCGATACAGCTCAAGTGATTCTTCTACTTTATGGGTTTGGTATTGACTGATCTATCTATATGGGATAAGTGGAAATCCAGGTCGTATCAATGCTATTTATATAACACGTTACGTCCGTCATAGATCAACTATATTATTTGAGGAGACAATCCTTCATGGCTTGATCCGGTTCGCAAATCCTAGTCAAGCAAAGGCTTGAATAAAGAAAAAGGTTGAAGGTTTCCCATAGAAATAAATATATCTATCGAGAGAGGAGATTTGTATTGTTAACATAATATTCAGCCGTATTTGCTATTTTTTGGTTTTTTGGTCCCTCTTCTTGAAAGGATGTGTTTATTAATCAATAACGTAAATTGCGTCTTTAATAATGTCATGTTGTGTACCCATTCCTCCAAAGACCGTACGATCAATACCTCTAATTACGACGGTTAGTAGGCACGCTCATCGAAGATCGATGACATTTAGATATTCTGTTGCCACCGTATTTAAGCCTTCAGTTATATAGTTTATGTTTCTGAAGGCTTTATTCGTAACCGTGTATTACAATGTATAAATTGTAAGTACTTTTTAATGTTGTTGCTTTGGTATTTATTATTTTATAAACCAACGTTTACCAAGGAATATAGGAATATTTAACATCAATCATTAATATGCTTTTGATAAGCATTGTAGCATATGGTTGTTGTCTTTTTATCACGTTTTTTTTGGATGTGCCCTGTATTAGTTTGACTTCTTGGAAAATTTATATGTCATAGGGGTTTCTGAACATATTAGTGACAGTTCTCTTTTCTAGAAATAACCAAAATAATCATGATGCTATCTAACCTCTCTTTAGACTTTTATAAAAATTTGCTACAACCAAAATTGTTTCCAAAACAAAAAAAAAAAACAGTATTTGAAGCGATTCAAATTCGCGTGTCTATCCTTCATTACCTTGCCACTCTTGCGAGTCTAAATGGTATTCGCATCGCAAGCCTCTCCGTAACGTTGGAGGTATGACGGCGCTTTTAAGGCGAGACGTGATTTATTTACAGGATTCCACTGTTACACAACATTTTATTTTGACCTTTTGTGTCTTTAACGTAGTCAGTTCGAGTTGTAAGAAGAATTGACTGTAATTTGAAGGGAGTTAGTGTTGTATTGATTTATTTTTAGAAGTTGTGGAAAGGATCGTACTAAAACGTAGGTACTATCTTCTTCTCTTCTCAAAAATATTTTTCATTTCTGACCCAGAAATACCCAAACCAACACACTCGGCTGACAGATATTCAACTAAGAGGATCCATCGCAAAAAAATTCGGGGTGGTTTAATAATCTTTTCTAATAAATGCGTCCTTAATTTGTTCGCAAAACCAGCAACCCCAGACAAGCAACATTACGCCGATGAGCCAGGCTGTAAAGCCTACTAAAATCCACCACCCACATGATGATTTCGAACGTACTATATGTATGTAATCTCCTAAAACTGGCCTAAAGATTGTCTACACCCAAACTATCTCCGACCCTTATGTACAGTTACATAAAATAGCCGTTCCCAATACCATTATTTAGCGAGCATTCGAACCGTTTCCCATCTAAGAGAAAAGAAGTAAGCACATAGGCGAAACGTAGATACATTGGGTGCCGACTCAATAAGATAAATTACTTTGTTATCTAGTTATTTACGGATCTTATTTTCTAGTTTAGCTCTTGGCTTTGGACATCTAGAAATGCTTATAGTGATTGTTTTTAAGTATGTTTGTATTTTATAGGTTTTCTAAAATTGAAGAATAAACTCAAAACTCAAAGCATTTATTTCCATTAAACCATTAAAAGGCACTTTTGAATTGTCAAGAAGTCGGTCAGTCAGAAAATATGAAGCTAGTTGCCCATTTCAAAGCGTAGGTACCTATGGAGAAGACCGGGCAAGATACTCCATGGACACTCTCTTTAAATTACATTTTACAAAAATATTAGTTACATCATTACTTTTGAATTTATAATTATATTATGTGAGAACGATGTTAAAAATTAATAAAACATACGCGTTATATAATAGTTGATACAACAATGATATTGTTACAGTAAAAAAGTCAAAGAATTTATTTCAAAGAAGCACATAAAACGCACTTTGAACATCAGAATTCACAATAATTGATGAATGAATTGATTCTAGTCGCCCCTTCCAAAATGTAGTTTCGTATTGAGAAGAAAGGGCAAGAAAATCCACCAATGTTTTACAATATTTTATATTCAATAATTATTTTATTTTACTCTAGGAACATTTTCTTCACATATTATTATTGTGTGAAGAAGATGCACCTCAAATAAAATTACTATACGACAATAGGTTAAGAGAATAAAAAAACTGGCCAAGTGCGAGTCGGACTCGCACACGAAGGGTTCCGTACCACAAGGCAAAAACGCCGAAAAAAACACGTTTGTTGTATGGGAGCCTCCCTTAAATATTTATTTTATTTTAATTTTATTATTTATTATTAAAGTAAAAATACAACTGAGTGTTTTGTGAATATTTCAAGTGCCTACCTGATGCCATTATTGATATCGAGCAAAAAACAAAAAAGGGCAAAAAAATCGCGTTTGTTGTATGGGAGCCCCCCTTAAATATTCTTTTTATTTTGTTTTTAGTATTTGTTGTTATAGCGGCAACAGAAATACATAACTTGTGAAAATTTCAACTGTCTAGCTACCGCGGTTCTTGAGATACAGCCTGGTGACAGACAGACAGACGGACGGACGGACGGACGGATAGCGAAGTCTTAGTAATAGGGTTCCGTTTTTACCCTTTGGGTACGGAACCCTAAAAATGAAGCAATTTCAAGAAATTAATTATGTGATAGAAATATAGTGCTCACATATTTACAAACATTGTAAAAGTGGGCGATTTTCCACAAATTTGAACTGGTATTATGTCAGTGTGTGAGTTAAAGTAATCACAGAATGTAAATCTACGTCATAAAAATAATAAATTATACGAGTACAATTAAATTAGCAACCAGTTTGATTTTGTCTAGACACTGGTTGACCTGTCTAGCTCTGCTAATCTGAAAATGGTTGATCTACTATTATAACTTTATTTGTAGTATTAAAATTATGTCTATCACTTATTTTATTAAGTACATAATATTATGTTCACCATACCCATAGAGAATAACGTATTCCTATTAATAAAGGTAAAGAAACAGATAATTTGTTTCACATGTCGGGCACTCGTCTAAATTGTGACAAGTCGGGTTGACAATCACTCCATATCAACCACGAAACACAAGAGTCATAGACTAATACTCCAATTCCACATTTGATTAAATGGAGACAGAATAAAACTGAAGTGGAATATGGAAGCACACTTAATAGTTAAGGCCATCTTTGAACTAAAACCCTATGCCTCATAGAAAGATATCAAAGAAAACATAATAATTTGACCCAAACACATCTTTTTTGTGGAATATATGACAACAAAATGCCGTCCTTATCATGAGGGTCGCTTTGCCTTTGTATACACAGCGATCGTTCAGTCTGTGGAAAAATGTGGGTAGCATGGAAATTCTTCTGATATAGATATTTTGATCTCTGCCACTATACCGTTCGGTTTTTGCGTTTTTCTTGGGCATTCTTCATCATAAAGCAGTTTTTGGATAAAGTGATTTTCATTTTTTGGCTAGGATAAATAAGTCGAGATGACAACAAAGTAAACAAAATAAGGAAAACTAGAATTAATAACAAATGTTTCTGTAAGAGTCAACATGGTTTTCCTCTTTTACCAAAATATCAAGACAATTAATTTTACTAAAACATATTTTATTACAATTTCTCCAACAGTAAACAGTGACTAACTAGAAACAATAATTAATATCCGAAGGCAAAAACTGGGGCTTCACGAGCATTCTCCAAATGATGCCATGATAGATGACCGACACGTCATAACAGTGGGGACTGGGAACGAAACGCCATTTTTGTTGAGGCTGATTTGATGTAAATTAATGGCATTTTTTACAGAAGGCTCCGAAACTAAATATACAACTTATCGGGGGGCACGGCAGTGCCCCCGCCAAGTCGAGCAAAAAGCGGCACGGCCGTACCATCCTTTTCTCGAAGCAGTTCAGGCCATTTTCGACCCCCTATAACTTCGTTGTGGATAAAACTAGAGACCTGAATTTTCAGTAATCAAGCAGGTATTGTATAAACACGGTATATTTCAAATTTCATTCAATTTGAACCAGTAGTTTAAGAATTATAACTAGTCAAAGTTTCTTAATTTTGTCACTCACTGACTGACTGACTGACTGACCGATCATCAAAATTCTAAGGCACTTCTAGCAGACATAGAAGCTTCAAATTTAGAACACAATTAGCGTTTAGTGTATAAATCAAGGAAAAACTAAAATATTTTGCAATTTCGTTCCAGTTTTCTAGATACACCAACTGTATAAATAACTTTGTAATCCCATATAAATATATAGAATTACAAAGTTATATTTGCAGTTAATGAATCAGTGTACCTGAACAAAGTCGCTTCCCGCTATCTGTCTGTCCCTATGGATGCTTAGATCTTTAAAACTTCGCAACGGATTTTGATGCAGTTTTTTTTAATAGATAGAATGATTCAAAAGGAAGGTTTATTTGTATAATACATGCATAATATAGTAGAGAAACACTGATAATTTTAGAGGTTTCTAATGTGATGTCGTAAATAAACAGATTTTCTTGCGCTTATATTGCAAAAGCTAGCTGAACCCTACGAGATAGATCAAAATAATGTACTACAGTATTGCACACCTTAAAAAGGTCTACAAAAAAGTCCGCGATGGTATATGTCTATCTGTTAGGGATAACCCACAATAACCATTTTTTATCCTTTACTTTTTACGAGAAATAGTGGCTTGTTTACGAAGCGATTTTAAGCAATACAGCATTAATCTATATCCAATTAAGTACCTTAAATACATTGTGCATTTACTATAGATCAATTCGGCCCTTTAAAGCATGTAATTTAAAAGAATATTTTCGAAGATATTACAGATTTAAAATGTAGGGACATAGCGGTTGCGATGGTGAGTTTACCTAAGGCAACGACAGGATAGTCCGGTTAAGCAGTCACGACCTCTCATCGTTTGGGGTGGGGTGTCCATCGAGCTCAGCAACTCCCCTAAATATCTTGGTGTTTGTTTGGAAGGTCTTTAACATTCAGCAAAAACTGCAAGAATATCAAGCAGAAGGTGCACACTCGCAACAGTCTTCTTCGTCGACTGGTCTCATCGAAATGGGGTGCTTCGCCTGAAGTTATGCGGACTACTGGACTGGCGCTATCTTTTTCTGCGGGAGAATGCCTCGTGTAGAGCCGTTCTGCCCATGCAAAGCTGGTGGATACAGCTTTGAATGAAACGTGCCGGATCATCATTGGCTGCCTAAAACGAACCCCGGTACAAAAGCTGTATCCACTAGCAGGAATAGCGCCACCAGTGCTTTGCAGAGCGGTGGCAAGCTCCAGCGAAAGAGCCAAATGGTCTCCGACACACGACAACATCCTCCAACAGTTTTTTAAAGTGTGTCGCCACTCACTAGCGAACCATCACAAGAGAGACTGAAGCTGTGGCGAGACAGTGCTTCCTTACCCAAACCGTTCGTCCCACCCGCTGAAGACCTCCCACCTGCTGAAAACCTCCCACCTGGAAATGAGTTACCTTGGGTAACCTGGAAGTCTTTAAACAGGCTCCGGACCCAGGTTGGCCGAAGCAAGGAAAACCTGTTCAGGTGGAGATTCATAGACGACTCCGCCTTGGAGTGTAAATGTGATGCTGTCCCACGAACGATGGGACACTTAATATCGTGTCTTGCGTGTCCTGTCAGCTGCACGTTACAGGAACTGATGGACACTGGTGAAGGCGCCAAACAAGTAGCCGAATTCTGGGCCAAGTCCATTTAGATTGCTATCGACACGCTAAGAAGAAGAATAAGGTCAACTACGAGATGCCATAGTCAAAAAACAAAAACGCGCTTCGCCCTATTAGCACTTTAAGATTAGCAGCGATCGCACGCGTTTATCGGAGCTCTCTAGCGAGGAAAATAACAATTATCCATATTAATGTTATAAATTCGAAAGTAACTCTGTCTGTCTGTCTGTATGTTACCTTTTCACGCCTAAACCACTAAACGGATTTCGATAAAATTTGGCAGAGAGATAGATTGAATCCCGGGGAAGGACTTGCGGTAGTTTTTTTATCGAGCGAAGAAGCGGGCGGAAGCTAGTATATAGGTAATATAATGGAATAATAGGTGTAGATAGGTACCTAGATATAATTATGTTCAAAGGTAACTTGTAAAATGGTCAACGGATTATGTTAAAAATAAAAAGTTAAAAAGGTACCGGAAAGGAAAAAAAGTAGGACTATCTACAAAAAGAAGTGAGATGCCATCAAAAACATAACTTGTAAAAAAAGCCAAGTCTCGCAACTCAGTTCTTCTACCGTAAAAAGTTGTGAGATCCATGAAATACCAAGTCGGTTAATTTATTCACTCCCTACTTAAGGAACCTTCTGTCTTAAGTTATTACATAATTAGCTAACCTAACAACATCTTGTAGTGACCATCAATATTAAAAATCTTTTATGTTTTAAATAAATAGATTGACTTGGCAATCGCACTGTGAGATACATTGTGTTTTCACGCGATGGCGATGGCCAAGTCAATCTATTTATTTAAAACATAAAAGATTTTTAATATTGATGGTCACTACAAGATGTTGTTAGGTTAGCTAATTATGTAATAACTTAAGACAGAAGGTTCCTTAAGTAGGGAGTGAATAAATTAACCGACTTGGTATTTCATGGATCTCACAACTTTTTACGGTAGAAGAACTGAGTTGCGAGACTTGGCTTTTTTTACAAGTTATGTTTTTGATGGCATTATCTTATACATGTATCTGAAATATGTACAGATTAAAAAAGTATATAACTTATTTTCTTCTTAACGTGCCAAACCCATTTTGAAAAACAACCGACTTCCAAAAAACACTAAAAAGTGAAAAATAACTTTAATTTCGGAAGTCGGTGCCTTTGGATCTGTATTTTAGTTTTTTGCCACCGACTTCCGAAATTAAAGTTATTTTTCACTTTGTAGTGTTTTTTGGAAGTCTGTTGTTTTTTTTTGTGAAAAAGTTTTTATTTTTCACTTTTTAGTGGGTCAGTTTGTCATTTATCTAATTTACAATAGCTTTTACAAAATATTGCTTTTCCCGATGCAGGGACGTTAATTGTTGAGGAGTTCTCCTAATAAGAACCAGGAGAACTGGAGCTGAGAAGTCACCCTCAGCTCCACTTCACCATAAGCATTGTGACGAGCATAAATTGCTTAGCAACCACATTAAAGTACCTAATCGAATCGTAACCCGTGAAATGCTTATTATTGAGTAGTTCCGGTGGCCATCTGTGGCCTTCATCATCAGTTTCACTTCACCAAATGGTGCTTTCCGAAAGCAAATGCACGAGTTACTATAAAAAAATATCCAAATTGCTATAGGTGTGCCTATAAAATTTGAGGGTTTCCCTCGATTTCCATGGGATTCCCTCATCAGATTCCGAGTTGGTGACAATGGGACCACCTGGAGACCATACCCTTTCAAACAAAAAAATAATTTTGAAAATCGGTCCACAATTGGCGGAGTAATCGCGTAAAAAACAAACAAAAAAAAAAAAAAAAACATACCGTCGAATCGAGAACCTCCTCCTTTTTTGAAGTCGGTTAAAAATAAAAGCTACTTATACGAAACAAATCACGACTACCACCAAATAATATCAAGAAGCAAGAATATAATTATCCTAACGCTACGAAACGGCTGCTACGAAATGCCACGTGTCTACGAGTGCTACGACAGTAGCTAAGCGGCTACGTGCTACGAGAGTAACCAACCCTTCTTCGTCTACGCTCGTAAATCTTTCCTTACTTACGTATACGCCGCACCTGACCTTTTTTGAGCACGTTACTATTGACCATATTTTGTATGCCTTACTAGAGACAATTTTTCTTGTAGTGCCATCTCGGTTTTTTGCCTCAAAGAGTTGTTTAGTTAAACCATCTATTAACCATAAAAATCAAAAGACTATTAAACCCAAGTAAACTGTATGTAACTTAGTATGAATTCTATTAAACTTTTATACCTAGTCATAGTACCTAGTTTATATATGATTCGAATTATGAATTCTTTGTCAGTTTTTCCATTGTCGAATTTGCACTAAGGCATCTAACACTACTCCACTCGCTTAGGAATCTAATTTCAACGACTGTGGTTAAAAATGAGAACGCAGACCAAACAAACAACGTAGTTTTTCATCATCCAAGGACACCCAGACTACCTAAAATCACTTTATTTAAAATGTATCGCAATATACGAGACATTTAAAGCCAGATATTTCACAAAGTCAGCCGTCCGATCCTTTATTACGCACTAAAGCGCTTAATCCTGCAATCAATATTGAATTTCGAGTATCGGTTGGTGACAAATTAGGCGTGAAATGGCTAAATAGAGTGAGCTACCTAACTATCATGTAGGTGAAGTTAGTGGAATCGTAAATGAGTAGTACTTAAGTCATAAAACATGACGTAATGTAGGCCTTTCTTATTTCTTACCGCCATGAGAATAGGTGATATCGTAGGAAAATATTAGACAATCGGTAATGTGGTAGCTGTTTGGCTACCCAGAGAGCGTTGGACGTAGGTACAGCCGAACAAGCTATTTGTTTGGCTACCCAGAGAGCGTTGGACGTAGGTACATCCGAACAAGCTATTTGGCAGCTTATTTGCTACTACTAACTACTTTTGACACCATTTTGTGAGTATGCTGAGACGTCAACTCTTTTACATCATCCTTTCAAGTATGTCATTAGCTTAAAAACTTCTAACGCACACGATAAATATGAATATTGGCAGTGTAGTGGAAGGATTAATATTTTTGCCTGTTTACCAAATATCTTGTTCCACAGTACAGTCAACAAAAGAGATAAGTATGCAGGATCGTCGGATTTCTTTGAAGTTTAGTAAGAAACCGATGGATGTTGTCGACTGAAATTTAATTTGATAAATGAGCTGTTTGTTTTCTAATAATAAAATTAAATTTTATTCGAGAACATCCATCTGTTTCTTACTAAACTTCAACTGTATCCGATAATCCTGCATACTCATCTCTTTTGTTGACAAAAAAAATGAACATTTATGTATCGCCACTCATGGTGGATATTTAAAAAAATCTACTGTTAGTAATAGATAGATAACATTTATTAGTACAAGGTAATTATTCACGCAATAAAAACAACTTTCGCAAAAAGAAAGCAGTAATTAGTCTAGAGTCTTGACCATTACTGGAAGAGGCTCTCGTTAGGTAGTTGCGTCAAGCACTTGATCTCAAAAAAAGGTGCTCTTAGACAACTTAGGAGCTCTTTTTACCCGACTGCGGCAAAGCCCAAAAGGAGGCTTATGTGTTTGATCTGTATGTATGTATCATTCCATACTTTAATGGGTCCCGCCTGCTTTCAACTTTTATTTAATTTAAAATGGGCTTGTTTTTAGCTTTTAATTTTTTTTTAACTTAAGTGTTTTATCGCAGTTGGGTTTTTTAGTTTTTTAAATTAGTTTTTTTTGTTGGAAGATTTCTTTAGAGCAGTGACTGTAGGTTGGTCTCTCAGTGGTAGTCTATTTATTTGGTAAACCAACGGCGTCACATAGAAGGAATTAATAGAAAAAAATAATTAAATAAAAGTGCTGGTATTTATATAATATATATAAAAAGGTATACGCAGCATTTACAACAATGACAACGACGTAATTACTAAGAAAATTATAAAAATAAGCTAAGATAGCTGTAGTGGTGCTACTATATTTATACCTAGCTTTAACCGTTCTATTGGGTAGTATTCATTTAAATAATGTGCATTATAATGAGTGAGACATAAAAACGAAGTTCCAAAATCACTAGCGTACAACAAACCGTCGCCTAGCATGCAACCCACTAACCGCGGCGGTTGTCACGGCCGGGTAACCGGCGGGTTAACTGGCGGGTGGGTTAACTGACTATAATTCGCGCAAGTTACCGACGCGAGCCTTGATGACACCGCAACGATTTTGTTCGCACAAATAAAGGGATAAATTGTCGAATAACTCTTGTAGGAGGAAAACCTTAAATGCGGATTGAATTTCAGTCGAAAGAGGCTTTAGTTTAATGACGCTTTGATTTTTCATTTTTTACGGATGATTCTGTCATCGTGAGCCTTTTGTTAAAGTAATAACTGTCAATAAAAATATTTGATTTCAATTAATTTACAATCATGCAGTTGAACTGGAATTTCAAGCTTAACAAATAATTTCGTACCGGATATTTAAAGTTACTGAATAAAAAAATTCGACACAGTATTTCGTATTTCAATAAACGTGAAGAAAAAAGGAAACACTGGTGGCGATCGGGCACAATAAATCGTTAATGTCAGAATATTGATCAACAAACAAAACATGTGTATAAATCGTGTAACCCTAGAAAGAAAAAGAATAAAAGCCAAAACTCACCGAAAGGACAGCGTCGTCAGCGGCCGATACGACTTGTGGCTATTATGGTCCGACATCGGCGTGCCCCAGAAATCGTTCCTGAACACTTGTAGCACATAGCTACCACCATTCACGTCACTATTGGACACGATCGCGGGGATGTCGTCATGCACGAACTCGCCATTCAAGCTATTCCCATACGTCAGAGCACCCACTGACGCGACGAGCGTGTACACCGCCCACTCACTCTCGCATAATGTCCGCCATGACTTCGAGTTTGACACTTCTTCGCGAACCGGTGGTAACGGGCGACGACGCATTTTCACACACTGTTTTTCACTATTTTGTTTGCTTTATTTTTTTACTTTTAGTTTACATTCCGAGAGCTCTTTTATATTTGAATGTTTGATGTCAAACATTTTTTTGAAAGCTGTCGAGTTGAATATATGAATATGGTGATATTTGAAACGAAATTCTGGTTGATTTTTTATTTGAATTGGATATATAGTTCTAACAAAGTAGCTTCGTACCAATCTGAATAGCAAACAGATACGTAACACTTAAAAACTCTTTGGAATACATTAACCCACTTTACTAACAAAACCGTAATAAAACTCAAACAAACAAAGTCTCAACCGACAGAAAACCTCATCGATTCAATATATCGCTGGAAACTTCATGCATACCCAATTGGCAAACAATCTCAGTTCGATGCACAAAAGGTTGTTACGGGACGTTGTCGTTTCGAGCAAAAGTGTGCCCTGTCTGTTTGTAGGTTCAGTTATCCGTAGCCCGTGTGATGGATCACCAACGCCGCATAAATCAACATCGTGGGTCAGCTACGACCGCTGATGTCATATTCATGAGTGCTCCGGATAGCTGGGTAAACGATAGTCCGCGCAAGAAGGATGAGCGACCGTCCTTTTTCCTTTCCTATTTCGTTTTTAATTCTTGGCTCACTTTCGGATGAACGCGTTCGTTTTTTATTTTAAATGCTCATGATTTATGTGGCAGCGGCTGCAGTGTAACCTGGAACAAAGGATGGATGTTATTTTTATTGCTGAGATTGCTCTTAGCAGTAATGAGTATAATAAAGGGAATGTGTTATTTCATGGAGCTCCTGGGAATAGTTTCATAACATTCTTGTTGAACGCTGTTCTTATTGTGTTAGTGAAATGTTCAGGTAACATTATTATTTATTAATGATGCGACGTTCGTTTACTATTGTTTCATTATTCAAAAGAACGAAAAAAAATAACAAAAATATACATAGGTACAGCTGAATTACTTTTGATTTAACGACCCCTTAACAAACTCAACGTGAAGAAAAAGACTTCTCCTTCCGTACACACCACCCCTTCACCTCAAGTCCGACACGCCTAAGCCGGGTCCACATCGCTCAAAATTCTATTAACAACCCCAAAATCCGTATGGGCCCGAATATTCACCCAAACTTACAACGACTTAGTTTAAGAAAACAAACGGAACTAACGCGTCATAACTTGACTAAGAATGTTCGCGTATGTACCGTCTCTAATCTGAATTGCTAATGCCTTCCTTAATTCAGTTGTGGGGTGAATTAAAAGGTCTATGAGTTAATCACATTATCTGGCTGTTTGTGTTTCCTCTTCATCTGGTCGGTAATTCTTTTGGATAAGTTTTTGTAAGAAGTGTTTCCTTATCACGGACTTGTGCTATTGTTGTCCGTGTTAATACGAATATACGACAAAGCTTCTTTCTTCAATTAAATAATATGGCTCAAACAGGGCGTATACGTAATAGGCTAGTATTTAGACGATCGAATATAATTTAAACTAAGGGTGTTAAAAATACTGATCATGGCGTACTGAAATATCTACGAAGTGGGCAAAAGACTGAGGGCGAACACAAATATTGAAAACGGCGACTTAAAAATACGAATTTGAAGTATGAATTATTCAGAACGATCAGTATAATAATTCTTAAGCGAAAAAATTTAAAACACTACAAACTACAGTTATTCATTTTAGTAGTAACTCACCTATTATCAATTTATAAACTGTTGGTATATAATTAGGTACAAGAGCATGGATCAATATTAGAAAATCAAATAACAATTTTGCCATTTCAATATCCTCTATACACATAATAAAGCACAAGCTTAAAAGTTCACCCCACAACCCACCCAAGTAAGCACTGTTAACTAAACCAATACAAAATCATTAAACGCCATCAACAGTTCCGTCCACTCTTTACTAACAACAACTAAGCACAAATATGCCAAACATTTGCACAAACAAGTGTCGACAAACGGCGGTCATGGGTCATTAATCACGGCACAATTAGGGGCTTACCCCGTCGAACACGTTGGACAAATATTGGATTATGTATGATTGATTGGCCCCAAGTTTTGTGGCCACCCAACTAATAGAAGAACCAATCGATAGGAATTGGAGTTTGGGCGGATTGTCATAGATTAATGACGTGACATGTGGGTCGTAGGGGATTGGGCACAAGTACCTATTGCTGTTGACTTGGTTAGGTAGATTCTGGAAAATATATTAAAAATAATCTATCCATTTCCCGTACAGTATAATTCATTTGAACATAACAAAAAAGTACAAACATTTTGAAAAGAAAAAGAAAAAGTATTTAAGAAAAGAGAAAAATACATTTATCAAAATGTAGCCCATCGTAAATTATCTAAGAACCAAAATACTTTTAACTTCACATTATGTTGAACATCAGGCACTAAATAGCCTCGTCCCATATTTCATGTGCGCAAAACCTCAACTTACTGAACCAAAAAACTTAAAGAATATTAATAGCTGATAGCGAAATTTTTACCCCGTCCAAGCTAACAAAAACCCTCGCACATATTTCGCTCAAAAAGTTAGTTAATTTATTATTCCGGGAAAGTTTGCCTTGTATCTGTTCAGTATTACACTCGCAAATTGTTTTTAAAGTATCGCATATCAAGATAACGTTCAAGTTTTTGGTATTTTCTTTTGCGGAAAAAAAAGTTTTGTCCCCAAAGATTTTGGGTTGAAACATACCGACGACGTAACAAATATACATATGCCAGCACATCAAGCTACCCGAAACTGTCAAATTTTCCCAATCAACTTTGAACCTTATGCTTTAGTGATAAAGTTGAAATTCTATTAAAGAAATTTGACAGATTGTAGTAGCTTGATGTGCTGGCATCTGTACATCAGCGGGGTAACTTCGTAACACACTAACAATTGCAATGCCTTTCGGTTTGACAATTCGATAACATTCATTTTCATTTTGTTCTCGAGCAGACGAATTTTTCAAAATCTTGTACGCCATTGGGGTGCTGGTTAGATGTCCACTGCTGAATTTGAGTCATTTCGTGTAGGTATAATCGACCTTATAACTACTACTATACTTATACTTCTTATAAATAAATAAAATAAAATAAATAAAATGTTTATTTCAATTAACTTTGGTTAACATTATATGATTTGGAGTCTCCTTTTAAGCAAAGTAATGCTTGTGTTAGGAGACTCCGCTCTTCCAATTATCATTTACCAAAAATATATTTGTAATTGATTAACATGTATTAAAAAAAGGGCATGCAAGTAGATATTTAAAAAGTAAACAAAAAGAAAAACAAAGAGGCGCGCTTAAGTGAAGTGTAGTGCTCTTATACTTTACTACCTATGACAACAATTCCCAAAGAATCAAAGGTTTACTAAGGTTGAAACTATCTAACTGTCACCATAGCCAATACAAGGGGCTGGCGATTCTCAAATGACCCTCTCTACCCCATAGAAAATTGTAGAGCTAATCGATCATAAGTATAATCATTTTTCCAAATGAGCGGAGATTGTTAGCCTATTGAAATCAGTAACAGAGCATTAAAAAAGATTCTTTTACATCTTACGCAAACAATTTATTCCCACAATTTATTCCCGCGATCCCATTGCGTATACAATGAATTTTCATCTTAAGTACCTCAAGCAAAGTAAAATTGTTTGAACCATTCATTTGATGGAAGTAAATTAAACCACGACACAATAAAGAATTAAGATCCAATGAGAATTCGCCAATAAATATTTACGTAAAGTAAATTACCATTGTTAACTCGTTATGAATCTTTGAAGATAACGAATTGTTCAAAAATTAAAGAGAAACTAAGCAAGATGCTACTGCTTCAGCATCTGCCTACCCTTTTTACCCGACTGCGGCGAAGCCCAAAAGGAGGGTTATGTATTTGACCTGTATGTATGTATGTATGTCCGTTTCTTTGTTCCCTCGTAACTTCTAAACGAATGAACGGATTTGGATAAATTATACGTCTTTATATTTGTCTTGGTAGCGCGAGTGTCACTGGCTACATTAAAATCAAAAACAAAGTAAAATGCCGGATTTAGGGTGCCATATTGTGGAGTTCGAGTTTTTTTTTCTTCTAATACCATCGAGTGAAATATCAAAATTAAGGGTTTAAACGGTGATTACAAAAATATACAACTTTTATGGTTAAAAGTAATTCGAAGACAAATCGTAAAAAACACGTTAAATAAAATAATTATTTCTTGTTCCCTGTTGAGTGACTTTACGGGTCAGCTAATAATTAATACATAAGTAAATCGTCTGCAAAATCTTTCAAATTTGTAAACTAAAAAGGTGGAAATAAAAAACAAGTAATTAAAAAAACTAAAAAACTCGACTGCGGTAAAAAAATAGTAAAAAAAAAACTGAAAAGCTAAAAACAAGGCCATTTTAAATTAAGTAAAAGTTGGAAGCAGGCGGGACCCATACCATTTTTTTATTATATTTTCAAACTCAAATGGGTCCCGCCTGCTTCCAACTTTTATTTAATTTAAAATGGCCTTGTTTTTAGCTTTTCAGTTTTTTTTTAACTATTTTTTTACCGCAGTCGAGTTTTTTAGTTTTTTTAATTACTTGTTTTTTATTTCCACCTTTTTAGTTTACAAATTTGAAAGATTTTGCAGACGATTTTTTTTTTTTTTTACTATTTTTTTACCGCAGTCGGGTTTTTTTGTTTTTTTTCGAACTATGATAGAGTTTGCTTTCAGTCTACCCGGATGCAGCTAAACCTACTAGAATTTTACATGGAGCCACTGCTTATCTAACCTCCACGAGCCAGTTACTGGCTAACAAGGTACCGCTAAACAACATGATACTGCTTAAAAAATAATAAAAGAACATAGAAATCAAACGATAAAACTCGATAAAGTCTCAAACATACCTGATTGTACCGTCAATTCTGTTCTAACCTTGAGCCACTCAAGTATACCTAGAAACATTAAATACCTGTACCTACTAAATTATACTCATCATCGTACATATTTAATGCTCCATCTGATGGATACCACTCAGCGGTGTAACAGAAACACTTGTAGGATGTCACTCCAAATGAACTGAGTGTACAAACTAATACCCTTCATGTGACCTTGAACAGTTACAATAATTTGGTGTTTATCCTCTTACCATAGGCACGTAGTTGTTTATTTATCTGTTAAGGCTACCTTCTTATACTTTTATATGTATAAAATATGGCAGTAATGAGAGATTTACTCTTGGTGATCGTATCCTCACAAAATCGGCATTGGTTAGTTTAATAATTAAAGATGTAATAGCTTTTACAGTCATAGAGACAAACCTGTACCCAGCTGCAACAAATCTTGGAGTAGGTATACCAATAATAATTCACACTTCTTACGTAAGAATAAAGTATAGAAATGTTACTACTGTCTTATTTGTGTTTTTAATATCAGCTCAATAATCATGCTCAACTTCCATTGAAGAATTTAAACAAAACTCATACCAAAATCACTTCATTTCTATCGAGTTCGACCGATTACCGTCGTCCTGTAGTAGCCCAAAACCGCAAGAGGCGAGTTAATCTTCCGGCGGGTGGTTCGTAATCCGATTAAAGTTGCCAACTCTTGGCCGACTCTTAATTATGTTTTCGGTGTATTCTCTCGCGGGGCTACGTCACGCGAACCTTTGTTGCCTATCGAATTTGTTTGAGTAATGTCGCTCGCCTTAATAGATTTGTTCAAGAAGGACGCTGTTTATTTTGTTTTAAGGTTTCAGGTTTGATCTACGTTTTTGCGATTGAATTTAGGAGATTTTCTTTCGATGTAGGTATAATGTTTACAGTTTACGGTTCGTGAAGATTTCCTTGGAAAAAACAGATCATGTAATATTTGGGGATGTTGATGGTTCGATAGTTTTCTTATTGTATTTTACTGCTTCATTGAAAAAGTTTAGTTTGAAAAATTATGATGTTACAGCTATTAATGGCTTATAGCAAGAAGGGAAACGCTTTACATTCTGCCACAGAAGTGCTTGAAAAATAGGTTTCTGAAAATAAACTAAAATAAAAAACCACAGAGAGCGAGTATCCCTATGCACAAACTTATAATGAGTCCATTCATGAACTCTAAGGTCTTCGCCGAAAATCCCGAAACTCAGAAAGCCTTATCCCTTTATTTATTCACAATGCAGGCCATTGTCGACGGCGAGCCTGTTACAGCCACTGTTACTATTAACTAAAGGAGTCTTAGCTTCGTAATCTCGAATGGAATTTGCGAGACTACATTAGCATTTCAAATCAACCTCTCGCCGTCTTTCAGGAGCCTATCTTTTCAACCTTACGGATTGTGTTACTGCAGAATTTACTTAACTATCCAACTTGTGTATTCCTCGAAGCTAGCCAGCTAAGAGGCGGTTCGTGTACGCTTTTTAGAATGTGGATTATAAAAGTTAATGAAGCGTCTAGAGACTGCTAAATTCCGCATACTTAGTGTCTGTTTACCTAATCGTGTTTACGCATTGAGAGACTTTAAAGTATTGTAGGATAAATATCTCACGCCAGTATTACCCAAAAGTCTTTAGAGCAATACAAACTGGGGATAAAGAGCATCTCTCAAGATTATTCCAAAGCCTCAACGGTCCAATGATTAGGGATCTCCTCGAGAGCACTCGTTCCGAAGGCGAAAATTGTAAAAACATTGTTTTAGGCGTTTCTAATACTTTCTCGTAAGTTATTTTCTTAAGAAAGTAAAATATATTAACACTAGCTGTTCCCCGCGGTGTCACACGCTGCGCGGCTCCTAAGGGTCGTAGCGTGATGTTATATAGCCTATAGCTTTCCTCGATAAATGGACTACCCAACACTAAAAGAATCATTCAAATCGGACCAGTAGTTCCAGAGATTAGCGCGTTCAAACAAACAAACAAACAAACTCTGCAGCTTTATAATATTAGTATAGATAATTTGACCTTACTTAGACATAACTATGAAAGGCATTATGAGGTTCTTGTCATCAAGGAAACAAAAGGAGGAGCTACACCGACCTACGTGGAGAGCAAAGGGTAGGTAAATGGACGCCATCTAATTACCTCATGTCTTCATTACTCTACCGCCTTATCTGCCTTCAATCCGAACGATCTGTCGTCAGCTATAAATGGCTCTGATAACACTGGCTCCTTTCAAATCCAGCTCCTATTCATCACTCTGTTCTCTCGCGATATAAATAATTTAAAACAAAGACTGGCGACATTGATCGTTGTTTACGGCAAAGATCCTGATCTTAATGCGAATAAATTACTTGTTACAAGAATTTGTTTGAACCCCCTTCTCTTGCCCCCTATAACGGTATCTGGAACGCTGATCAATCAAGTGTTCAACTTAATAAGTTTATTAACGACGACAATTTGGACGGGATTCTCTTCGTTAATTTATTATCAGATTAATTTGTTTTGAGTGAAAAATGTGAGTAAGCCCGTAGATGGAATACTATTTATAGATTTATAATGTTTTACGGTTATTTGTTTTGTTCGAGTATTTTCGTATTGTATTTTTTCATGTTTATTATTGTATGTATATATTTATTTAGACTAGTAAAATATACTTGATGTATGTATTTAGTGTATTATGTAAATGGTACACCACAGACTACCTACAGTATTTGTCTGTCCTTCTCCTTTTTAATCCATCCAAAGGTTGTCTTTAAAAGATCGCTTTTAGCGATAAGACCTCCCATTGTGTCACCCTCTGTACAGTTTCTATAATTATGTTTGTAATTTATATGGTGTACAATTGTACATAATAAAGAGTATTCTATTCTATTCTATTTTAATAAATAAATTCGTGAATTTTACCCCAATTTATTCTGTATCGCTGGCTCTCACATGGGGAAATAAATATGACAGGTTCAAATTGATATTTTCAGCCTGTCTGCGAAAGGTTGGGAAGTTCTTCGTATATTTTGTTCTTAGAGAGACAAGTATAATCAGAAAGCGGTGTCAACGTCAACATTTCCTGACAGAGAAATACAGGACAGGTTATTTGCGTAACGCCAAAACCACTTTGTATATTCATAAAATTGATTTGAAATAATCATATTACTTGTATATTTAACAAGATACTTGAATTCCTAGGTGAAAAGGGCTAGATTTAAGTATTTTTCAGGAAAAATGTAATACGAATAATAAGTTTTTTCTTAAAAACATGACCACTTAATTTTATATTATCATAATATCATATAATATTACTGAAGAATATCTAAGATTATAAACATAATTATAATTCTTTCCAAAATCATGTTCCCACGTTCCACCAACGTTCAGTAACTGGCTGTCAACAACACAATAACAATATTCCAAGTTATAAAGTTCAAAATCTTAGACACGCTCTTTTAGCATCATCGTCATTTTGAAAGCAATCATATCACTCAGTTTATAGGGTTCTATTTCCTTTACCGATGAGTGGGTATCGAAGGGTGTGAGCAAACATCTCAGCAAGCGTGATTGATTATGGGCCAAATTGCTTTGACACTTGTATTTTCCGAACTATTATATGTGGTATTATTGTGTTTGTTAGTTTTGTCAGCATTAGTAGTGTGGTCATAGTTTTGTTCGAATAATGGAAGGGTAATGTGGTTGGAGGACAAGGATTTGATTGCTTGGAAGGAATTTGGGTTTAATAATGTAAAGTTTCTAATGGTGGAGAATAATGCCGAACTTCCTAATACTTACTGGCTTTATGCAAATAAACTTAAGCTATTTCATATTTTTTATCATCGATTAGACAAGTTACACAATATTTTAGAAGTACAGTCGATCTATTCTGTAAAAATCTCACCTCAAAAGCTCACTTCAACTAAGTTTTCACGACATAGGTGAAGTGAACTTAAAGTGAGATGTCATTCCACAAGGATAGACAGTGTTGAGAGCTCAATTCGTGCTCACTTCACCTAAGTCTTCACGGTGAGTTTTGTTACGGCATAGACTGGCAGAAATATAAATTACTACCGTAATATATCAATAAAAAAATATCAACTAATGATAATCTTGGGAACAATAAACAATAGTTGCAGAGGAAGTCAGCGAGACATAAATCATATAGGATTTTCCTCGTTCTTTAAATGTTGCCGTCCAAATAAATGTGCCGTTATCATTCGAAGGCATACATTCTACTTAAGGAGGTCAAAGGAAATCGTGTTTATTTGATCAATATTGGGACTGAAACTGCTACAAGCTACCTTTTGTTCCAACTTTTTAAATACCTATTTATTTTTACGTAGTATGTAAAAGTATAACATTGTTTAAACAAAAATGATCTTGGGGCTCAGTTTGAAACCTTGAGGGACCCAGTGAAAAACTCTGTGAGAGAGTTTTTGATAACGATGAGTAAGACTGATAATACCGACAAGGTACTTTTAGGTATTATTACTTCAATAATACATCTTGTTTATAATTAAGTTTAAATTAAAAAAATATATATTTCCTACGCCTGTAGATTACTTTAATAATGTTGAAAATCAATGTTAACAATTCAATAAAGTCTTCGCCGACTGAACCGATTCAAATTGTAAATGAGCTTCTTAGCAGCTTTTGTTTGAATAAACAATACGATGTAGCTGTTATTTCGGATGTTATTTTTCTTTAATTGTGGCGTTAGATCAAAAGCTTTAGATGTAAATTAAGGTAGTGGCATTTAGTCATTATTATTTTCAAGATTATTTGAAGAAACAGTATTCGTTTAGATCTTGGATCTACACGATTAAAGGGGAAGGCCAAAAAAACAATGGATGGACTGTGTGATAGATGATAATATGGCTAGAAAGGGAATGACTACCGAGGTGACGACTAATAGAGAAGTATGGAAGACATGAAGAAAGATGGAGACATATTGCGCCGACCATAGATAAATTGGGATAAGGGTAGGAAAATCATGATGAGCTTGGATCATAAAACAATACATAATGCGTTTTTTTTTTTTTAAAGTCACGTCAGATAAATTCGATGTTCCATTTTGTTGTTAAATGCAACCAATATACGTCTAAAGAGACTATCTTAGCTCCCTATCATACTCAAATTTTTGTCAAGTAGTACATTGTCTTGAATATCGTCTGTCGTCTAAACTCACGAAACTAGCATACATATCATCCGGAAAATAGAAGCAGCCTATCTTTTCCCGTTGACTGCACAAATCATAAATAAACATCACGTTTGAAGGCAAGTTATTCTCTTGATCTGAGATCGCGATAGCCGAACTTACAAACAAAACAATAGGAGTCGCTATCCGGGTACCCGGTATATTGACGTTCGGTGGCCGCATAAAATGCAGCATTCGTGGCTCGCTTAGTTTTGCAATTCAAACTTCGTCTCATATCGGTTTACGGACGAATGGTTTGGCTACTGGGCTGTGAGGGGTATGTAAGCGGAGCAGGCAGCGGTTTGTGCTATTTTACAGGAGGAATTAGTTGATAAAGTTGTAATATTTTTAAGTTTTTTTTTTGAGTAATTAACTCAGTTCTCTGCTCAATAAAATTGCATAATAGATATGCTTGTTGTTAAATTAAAGTAAATATGTATGGGAAAAGTCATTATAAAACAATATTTTCTGTTTTTTCACAATTATTATTAATTCATTTATTTCAGATAACAATAATCCATATACATTAAATTAATTTAAACAACAAACAACAATGTATCCATTTATTTATTTAAATTTATTAAATATTTTTTTTTTTAAATATATTTTTTATTGAGAAGGACTTATTTTGCCGTTTTTGCATGATTGAGTAACAAACATCCAAATATCTAAACATAGGAACCAAATTTCACATTCATAATAAAAGTAGGATAGTTTAGTGTTAGCTTGTATATTTTATTTATGATGATCAGCTATTGATAGAACAAAAAAATCATGGATCTAAAAAGATTATTTATGAAAACCTTTGTATGAAGGGGAGACCGGGTACAAAAGTAACACTTTGTACTTTTACCTTGATTTCTGGATAGGTGTTACTGTTGCCATTAAATTAATATAACTATATGAAAATTCAGTTTATGTTCTTTACTCTAGCAACTCGATTTATTACATTATAGTGCGTTTTATATGAATTAAAGAAATTTAAAAAAAAATCGTTACTTGTTACTTTCGACCACGTAGGCAGGTCGAAAGTAACACGTTGTGGGTCGAAAGTAACAAGACACAGGGGTTGGTAATGAATATAATATTATACAAGGTAAATCAACAAATTATTTATTTAAAGTCTTTATAATAATAACACAAATTAACTTCTATATTATAAATGTTCAAAAACTATAAATGTTAAGATAATAACAAATCAATAAAATTCTTAGTTTAAGTAATGAGATCAATTTAGTTTTATAATCTTTTATAATTCAGTCATTAATTATAATCAGAATCGCAATGATGGCACACATAATTTATAATATATAAATAATTATAAATCTATATAATTTATAAATCTATATAATGTTACATGGCAAACATTATATTTTTTTGCCAGGCCTCTAATTGTTGCAGCATCTTTAAAATGCTCTTCAGCCGCTTTTTGATACACTTCCGTGTCGGTAGTTCCTCGTTCAGTTGTTCTTATGCGTTGTCGCGGCATTCTGTTAAAAAAAAATACATATAAAAATGTTACTTTTGTACCCATAGGGCTATGTTACTTTTGTACCCGTCCACATTTTTGTAAAAACGTGCATCATAACCTTTAATAGGAACGTGCTACACAAAAATGAATTTACGCAATGTACAATCACTTTAATACAGAATAGGTATGCAAACATTCAGATTACTATCATGCTTTTAAGCCTATCAAAACATTGAATAAGAAAACGTCAAAAAACTTACTTTTGGTTTGCAAATTCACGTAGCGCCCTGTCACACAGCCTAACAGCGCGTGGCGTACGCGGCGACTAAATGCAATTGAGGGAGGCGCTCCCGGCTATCGCCTGACAGCGGCAAAGCGGTGTTCGCCCATTGGATAAATCTAGAGAGCATTTGTTACTTTCGACCCGCCGTTACTTTTGTACCCGGTCTCCCCAACTTTTGTAAACCAACCCCGCAAAGAAAATCAAAACCGCTTCCGCTCATACACGGCACTACCTAACGTATGACTTTCTGATACAGTGGGCACGGAACGTGAATATTTGTGTAACCGCGGTGTAAAACATGACCGCTGACCGACTACTGTTGTTTGAGTTATTTTTCATAGCTCAACCAGCTCACCCGACTGTGGTAGATAATACACGTTGGAATCGCTTTCAAAGCGAACATCAATTTATTGTTTGTTGGGACAAGTTAGATTGGAAATGTTGAATGGGTTACTATAAACAATGACTTTCAAACATTTTTTCTATTATGTGCCTATGCATCAATAAATTCTGAGTTGAGCGACACGATTAGTGACAAATGCTTGCACTACTGGACAGGTCTACTCAATCTGTTTGGTTATTTCCTCAAAAGACCATCTCCTTCCTGATATGACCTGACAGAGATGAATATGTCTGGACTTTAAAAGAGACTGCGACTTTTGAATTTGTTTCGGCATTTCTTCTCAGAGTACCTACCTAGTCAGATCACCTGTGTCTGCGCACATACTTGTGCACTATAATATTTCCCGCACCGAAGGCTAGTCTCCGTTGAGATTGGCCCCCATGGCCGAAGCACGGTCTGGAGGACTATTATTACCTAGTCAAATAAGAAACACCGACCTCATCTAGTTTTAAAACATCATTTATTTAAAAAAAAAACCTGGGTTCGATTCCCAGGTCGAACAAAGTGTTATTGAGTTTTCCATTAGAAATTTCTTATTAACAGTCCGGAGTTTGGAAGTTGGTGGTTTGATACCCCCGTGCCTCAAAAAGCACGTAAAGCCGTTGGTCGTGCGCCTGATCTCTCCCCGGTCGTGTCGGATTGCCGTCCCACCGGACTATGAGAGTAAGGGAACAGAGAGTGCACCTGTGTTGACGCACACACTTGTGCTAATCTCCGTTGAGATTGGCTACCGTGACCAAAATTGGTCTAGGTTTTATATTTTCGTGTTAAAGTTTGTTTACAACGTATTTACAGAAATATTTTTTTTATAAATTATTCATTTATGTTTACGAATTCGGTTTGATAAGGCTTGTTTCACGCTCTTTAAAAACAATCTCAAACATTATTTAGCACATTATATTTAACATTATCCGTCCATTGTTTGGCTTCAATTCTGATCTATTATGATGATCTATTTATGTTTTCTAACAATTAGGTACCTAATATTAAGTTTACTAAACTTACTTTTACAAGATTTTTCTTAGGTACGATAGATTATAATTAGGAACAAGCACTACGAACTACTACTTCTATACGGTTTCGAGAATTTGAAGATGAGAACTTGTCAAAATCTACTTTAGCATGACTTAATTAAGAGCCTATACTACCTCAGCTAAAATTCACCCTTTATCTCGCTCGCACGATACTGCTCGCGGACTGTGTGAAAGCGAGACAGAGTGCGGTGCTGGGCGGGAGACAGCGCCAATAGTTTAGGTATTTGCTTTTTACGGTGAAAATAAAGGTAATTCAAAAAAACTAACTAACATAAGACCTGCTTTATAGTTAGTTCAGTTATTATGCAAAGTTTCATGATCTAATTTGAAGTATTTTTTGAATACCAGCGGTTTATTGTTCGGTTTGGAGGTAACTTTGGAATTTTTTTCTATCGAGAAAATTATATGGAATCGTGTTTTCGTCTAACATAAGACCTTACATTAATCCTCAACTTTAGCATATATTTATTTCAAAATTAATGCTGCGGAATTTTCGACATAACGGAGGATCATGCTAAGCCATTTGAGGTAGTATAGGCTCTTAAGTTGATTCTTTTAATACAGGATAACTTTTTATGCATTGCGCAAATTTTCACAGGAGGTTCTACTCATGAATATGAACAACTTTCACTATGGGTTCAACTCTGAAATCACGAAAAAAAAATCAGCTGTTTCATACATTTTGGTCGAGTAGGTATTGAACTTTTGTATGAAACAGCTGATTTTTTTTTCTTGATTTCAGTGTAGAACACATAGTGAAAAAGTTGTTCATATTCATGAGTAGAACATCCTGTGAAAATTTGGGCAATGCATAAAAAATTTTCCTGTATAGACCGAAACGTTAACGAAACGTAAACAAAACTCAAAACTTCTAACGTTTTTATAAAGATAATTATTATGAATTCCGCGGGAGTCACCCTTATGTAATGCCAAAGAACATAGAGAACAAGAACCGGGCCTTATACAACTGTCAGAAAATCAAGAAAAAATACTAACCTTTAGTGATTGCAAGAAGAAACTTCTGATCGTTCTCAAAGTGTAGTCTAAAAGCGAACTTACTTGCAAAAGGACGAGGCTAAAGTAAACACTACATATTCGTCAAAGCGGCGCCCGCGGCTGACCTAATTTTCTACGTGACGTTACTTCGTTACCGACAGAACGGAGCATTGGCGTCTGGGGACCAGCGTGATTGTGATATACATACAGACATACTACAGCTACGCAGACGTGTAACGTACGTGTTTTATTGGAACTGGAGAAAGAATAACTTATTGCAGATGGTGGTGATCGTCAGTTGTCTTTGTTAAGCACAGTTATTATGTTATAGGTAGGTATACCGTTGTCATATTTTTATGATCCGGTTGAAGATAGATGGAAAAGTTATGACTTAATTTAGTCATAGGAAAACAAAAAGCATGTACTTCTAAATATAAATACATAGTTTGTAAGCTATAATAGTCTGAAAATAATAACAATATGGATATGTAAAGGGGAAGAAAAAAGGTTTAACATTAACAAAAAAAAAATTAAAAAATACTGAAGCTACAAATTCATTGAATCTCATTTTCAAACAAAAAACCTATGATTGAAATAAAAAAAAACGCAATGGACCTAACGTGTATGGTAACGAGTGAATAAAGTTCATGTCATAATTATGATATGACGCCCCAAAAATAGAACTACGTAGCATTAGAACCTAATTTCCTAGTTTTCAAGTACAACTCATGCTCAGCACTTAATTGCGTTGCCACTCCAATCTGCGGGTACTTACACAGAATTAATCTGTTGTTCGTGCAAGCGACGAGCTCGTATGAAATGTTTAGCTTCAGACTAATTCTTGAATTTAAGTGGCATATACAATGTCAACAGTAATTTCTATAAAATCCTTAACACTAATAGGACTTTAGAGTTTCTAAAGTATACAGGGTTATTGGTAAAACACCAGCAACCTCTTAAGAGGTCATTGTACTCATCATTATGAACAACTTTTACTATGGGACCAAACCTGAAATCGCAAAAAAAAATCTGCTGTTCCCTACATTGTGACGAGTTATAGGTACGAACATAAATGTAGGGAACAGCTGATTTTTTTTTCGCGATTTCAGGTTTGGTCCCATAGTAAAAGTTGTTCATAATGATGAGTACAATGACCTCTTAAGAGGTTGCTGGTGTTTTACCAATAACCCTGTATAGTGTCAAATTTAATTGCCTAGCGAAACTTCACAGATGTCATGGGTATCTTAACTTGGTAAACCAAGAAACCATTAAAATTTATTCATAAACAATTCACATTGAGTTTGAAATATTTTTATATCGTGCGATCGAATCAGGAATGAGGAGATTTGCTAAACTTAAGTGGCAGTGGGCAGGGCACATTGCTCGCAGAACTGGTAGAGATGGCCGATGGGGCCGAAAGGTTCTGGAGTGGCGACCGCATGCTGGTAGACGTAGCGTTGGAAGACCTCCCACAAGGTGGTCCGACGACCTTGTGAAGGCCGCAGGAACCCGTTGGATGCGAGAAGCACAGAACCGGTCGAAGTGGAGGTGCTTGGGGGAAGCCTATGTCCAGCTGTGGACGTCTTTCGGCTGAAATGATGATGATGATGATGAATAAAAACAATAACGGAAAAAAACATTCATAACACAACAAAATCTTTTTTTTTTGGCATTTACTTGATTTTCTAAACTCATACTTTAAGTAACTTCACTACATGCGATCGTTGACCCTAAAAAATGTTCATCAAATACATAAGAATTTTATTGTTTTATCATGGTATAGATACCGATACCATCACGTTTCTGGAGTTTCGCTGGATATTTTAATTTTACATTGTACAATTACGATGTACCAGGTTGCAAAAGACTTGAGTATCATAATATAATATTATCAAAACTAACTTGCTTCGTCTTGAGAGAGCTCAGAGAGCAGTTTTAAAGGTAGCAAACTTCCATCCCTTCTTTTTTCCCACAGATCTGCTATAAAAATCCTTAGGCACTTAGTATTAAAACAGCACACCATGCTTGCCTACAATGCCGACAACACTAACAAGAGACGGAATGATTTAGTATGCTTATCTAATGCAACCTCATACATAACATGTGTTTGTAGAAAGATTTTTAACTTTCTTAGGCCCATTCCTGTACAATAGATTAAATAGAAAACTAAGTATCTAAATTACTAAATTACTATAGCTGTAAAAAAATTATACTTAAATATTTATTATCCATCGACTATGCACAGACAGAAGACCTACTTATTGTCTGCAAATAGAACTGCTAACATGCTATTTTACTTTTATTTAGTTAGTTTTAATTTAGTTTTTATGTTATACTCATTGTTAATTTATTACATTATGAATTTATGGACTTTCAAGCCTGAAGCACAGGTTCAACCTAGTTCAGGCAAATAAGCACCTGTGCGCTATTGCAATTGTTAAGGTATTAATTGTAAATTTATCCCCTTTTATAAATACACGATTTTATTTTTACGATTATATTTACTTGGGCGCCTCCATTCATGTTTGACCCAGTCCCGGTTTTCGGCACAAAAACCCGGCTAACCTTTAGAACCATAAATGTTTTATTTGTTTCGCAAACAACCGGCTTCATTCTTCTACCTTACTGGCCATTTTATGATGGGCTGTCTTTATACGTTTTAGGGCAAACTTTCTAGACTTAATTATTTTAACAATGAATGTATCGCTAAACAGCATCATTATTAAATATTTATTTAAGCTGGTGAAGAAATTGACCAAGCCACTCAAGGAACGCGGATCGAAAAACCACGATAAAATTTTAAATCTAAATTTAACAATACTATACGTACAGTCAACAAAATAGATAAGTATATACTAGTTCTATAGTATACATACTTATCTCTTTTGTTGACTGTACATAATATAAATTAAAATCTATTTTCGTGTCTGTCACGTTGTTCCTCTATGCTTCACAACGGATTTTGATGCGGTCTTCACCATCACTTAGAGAATATAATGGAAGGGAAAATGTATAAATGTGTAATGTGTATGTAATGTATGTGTGTGTATACGTTGTTAATGTATAATACGTTGTTAATGTGTAAACCCGTATTCGCCGCTGGGTAAGGCAGAGGTGTACCTATAGTACACCCACATTTCGTCAGTTATGTTCAAGTCCCATGTAATAGGGGGCGAGCCTATTGCCATCAACCGGGCACAAATTTAGACTCTGGGCTGCAGATGGAAAAATACAAGAAAACTGCCCGACCCGGGAATTCAACCTAGAACCTCATGTTCAGCAGTAGCGCTTGCGACTGACCACGAAAACTTGATGTTTTGTCAGTCTTGAAAACCGTGCGAAGCAGAGGCGGGTCGCTACTAGGTATAAGAAACAAAATCCATGTCTCAAGTAAAAGAAAACTGAAACCACTCCCACTAAACACGCAAAGACAACCAACAGATTCTATTATCATTGAGTCTGTAATAAGACAAATTAGTTTTGTAGAGACGGATCGCGGTGGCGCCGTCCTGTGGGATAACACAATAAGAGCCGTTACTTTGATGCTAATTGATCGAGCTCTCTGCGACTCTACATCTCTATCGATCTCTACATGTATGTAGAGCTAATGGAGAGAACACTGAGAGTGTGACACTTTGTAGACGATTAACAAGATTATCTAAACTAATTCTGTAGCTTATTTCAACACCATTCTGTTTTAATTCCATAACTCATAATTGTTTTCAAAACTCCGCAGACGAGGGGCAATTCTCGTAATTTTAAGAACGTTCACAGTCTGATCTATCTCAATCTGTCAAAAATACTTCTAATTTCCCTACATTTTGACAAGTTTTTGACATTTGTGTGTCGCCGAGATAACTAGATTTTGAACATTTTAAATTACGAGAACTGGTCTATCCAGTAGTCCAAACTCCAGGTCTGCCAACGAGCGATGAAGCGCAGTATACTAGAACGAGCTAGATATATAGGTTCCGTCAAAACTGAAAGGAGGACGGAAAGATGGAAGTAGTGGCGGGATGCCTTAGCCCGGGAGAGACACAGAGTAGCCTAGAAAAAAAAAATCCGCTACTGAACATGGCCTCCTTAGTGACCACTTTTACTTGGCTTGGTGAAACTGGCAATGCTTTCCAAAATGAGCAACAGGGCACAAAATATCTTATTCCTAGATATTTAAATAGGTACCTTTCTCTCATTCTTCTTTTGTTCATGACTCTAATAACAATTCTCTTTCAAGTTTAATCAACGAAATGGAACGCAGATCAGAGTAAATCTCCCTTTACTCAGTCTCTGGTCGCCATGGCAGGAAATCTGCCTTTATAATTCTCATTATTAGAAGAATATCCGACCGAAGCTGGCTGTTGAAATTAATATTATTGAAAGACGAACGACACTCGGAATATAAATCTGTATTCATGTCTTTTATGTGGAAATTCACATAAAATACGAGTATTATCAAATGAATTTGATTAAATGAACTCGGCGATGAACTAGGAAAGTATTGGGGAAAAGAAACCGAATAAAATAATCTTAGTAGCTAGGTTGTTTAAAAAGAAGCTCTCATAACATGAGCACAGCTTACAGAGTATTTAGACTACCTCGTGTTTAGTACTTAACATTTTGTGAAAGACACAAGAAATGATGCGGCACTCTAAGAATATTTCTGAATTTTTTTGTGCGATAGAAATGTAAATGAAATTAACATGACAAAAATATGTCATTTGCGATTAACTACAGTAGAAACGTTTGAAGAACTGATAAAACACGAATAAACCAGAAACAACAACCCGTCACACGCACGCGACAGCGACAAAGCAACCCCACAAAAGAACAATCTGTCGTCTTCATTTAACTTCGCGACTTCATCGTCCACATCATAAGCACAAAGAATCACTTAATTTCCCGTTCCGTGAACTGGCGTTATCGCTGATTTTCCGCCAAACCCAACCCCGGGCTTCGGTCCCGGACATCGGGATTGGGGGGATTCGGGAATCACTCTCGCGGGATTCACACCCCGTTTGAGACGGGAAGTATCGGCTAATACTCAGCGGTGGGCGGTCGTTAGTAGACAGTAATGAAATTTAACTCTTCGCCAATCTGTGGATTTGAGCATCTTAGCTCCAGATACAAAGATGGTGATTTGGAATATATTGTGATGGTATCGCTTACGATTCTACTTAACGATGTAAATAGCGCTTCGAGCGAAGACGCGATGAGTTTTATGTTATTTGCAGCTTTATTCTTGCCTTAAAACGCCAATGGTGTAGAAATAGTAGACGTTTTTTGTTAGCTTTTGTTATGAATAGAATCAGATATTTCACGAAACAACCAAAAAACCACCAAACACAAACGCATAATAGAAGCAGTATCAGAATGAAATGCGTTCACTACATGATAAACATATCCAAATTATATTATATAAATAGTTTAGAACAGAACAAATACATCAAGTTATGAATACTACTAAAACTACAAATGCAAGCGATCAAGCAAGCAGGACCATCATTTAGGAAACTGTGGCCCATTTAACTAGATTACAGCACCAAGACCCTGTTCCACCGACCGAAGGATCCAGAAACTTGGACAATTAAATCCATCTATTTATAATCGACATGCCCCAGAGAACCTTTGCCGGGATTATCAATAACGGAACATTTAACCATCGTGGAAGTTACAACTTGTCCAATTTTGGTCACTTTATTGGAGCACCGCGTGTTACGTATACTTTGCGGTCTTATTCCGTGTAGCGGTGGATATTTTCTGTGGTGATTCGTCGCTGTAAGAATAGGAATAAGACAACAAAAAAATATAGTCGAACTTTTTTTTTGTTTAAATCATTATGTTTGTTTTGTTTTGTTAAGTGATAAGTTATTCGACCTAATTATTGACAGGATTTCCACTTCATAATATATTCTATGACTTGCAAAACAAACATTCTATCGAAACCAAAACTGTGCTACTTATAACATATTCTCAATATTCAATATAATTTTTTCAATCTATATTATTTTAGTAGGTACACCTTACCCCTGATCCTTATAATTCAGTAAACCACCTTACAATATCATAGCATCCCTGCATGAAGCCCCGAATACCCCTTCATGTCCAAAACCTCGTTACAGGCGCCCTTTATTGGCCACATTTGGTCGCAATTTGACAAATTGATTCACTCGTGTTCTCCACTCGTACAATTATGGGATCGGATCGGGCCCTCCGATAGACAGGGTCGATATTGCTGTTAAGCCACGCTGTGTAATTGATGCTGTTATTGAGTTAAGTATAGGTACTATAATATCGGTCAAAGCCGTAGTTAAATATTTTACTTTACGGTTACTAAATTACTGTACAATAATGTCAACTTACAACAATAGTATGTAGTAAGTAAATTTGTAGCATAATCGGCCTATAATGTTCGGATTGCTGGGCACAGGCCTTCCCTCGGTGGCGGAGGTGGTGGTGGTGGAGGGAGTGGGCTGTAATCCACCACGCGGGCCCAGTGCGGGTTGGTAAGATTAAAAGTGTACATATACATAATTGTACAGTAAGGGAAAAGTATTGTTTAGCAAACTGACCATCAATTTAAACTGTCCGTTTATACAAACCACAACTGGCATTCTTAATCAGTCGTATGAAATCGCTTTAACACGGCAAAGCGTAGTGTGACCATCTGCTAAACATTAAACCCTGAGTGTATTAGAAATTGTGGGACTTTGATTCCATTACGTATGACCTTGGTACCAAAAAAAATACATACCTACGACGGATTCTGTAATTGAACGAAACTCAAGTCATTCGAAAAAAACACTATTGAAACTAAAATATAAAACAAGGACTATAAACAACATAGTAACAACACACACAAGAAGGCTGAAGCAGTGTCACACATCTCATCAAGTTAAGAAGGAGCAGATCATAATGAAGTAGCCTGCAGCGATGCCCTCCCGAGGACCCTTGCGACTGTTCCGTAAAAATTAGTATTATTGACACTTGACCCTATTGTAGAACATTCTCGAGCGCACTCGACATATTGTGGGGTCGTATGAAAATCTGTTGTATGAAGAGTCTTTACAAAGTTTTGATGTCCACTCCGGTACTACGTTTCGTTTCTACAATGTTTTCAGCTGCTTTTGTAACTTTGGGTCTGAGAAGGGAATGAAACATATCAACACTTTTGTAAGTATGGAAGTTTTTCAACTACTGAAAATGGTTATAAAATAACTACATAGTTACGCTAAAATGAGCAAAATACTAACGTAGATTTTGAAAACCAAAGTTTCATATTCACAGTAATTATTATCTTTAATTTTTTATATGAAGAAAACTAATGCGAATAATGTCTCTAATTTAATGAAACTGTAATAACAAAGTTCCAGCTAAAAGAAATATTGTTTTAAAACTTGTAATAATTTTGGACTTGAAATGTCTGATATTTGAGATTTGTAAGCAGACACTCATTTTTAAATAAAATTAAGTTAATCTAGTTACATACCTGAAATTGGAATGGATTTATTACAATAGAAAATAAAGTGGATTTTCTTATCTATCACAATGATACTCAAGTTTACTTTATTGAATTACTTACGTTGCTTTTTCAATTATTTTTGCACTTTATGAAAATCTAAAAGGGAGATGACTTATTTTTGTAAGACATAGCTACTTAATAAGATTGAGATTTTTCTAATGGAGACAGACGATCTAATGAGTTCAACTTAAAGAAGTTGCGTCTCATTCAAACCATCAACAAACGTACTGAATTAAAATCGTATTATTACAAAAAGTTTTTCTACAACAAAATCGAGCACCATCAGATCTCACCCCAAGCCACTACATCGTAAAAGAGAAACGCGCCACATTTCAATACATTTTTGTGTATGAAATTTTATAAGGTCGTCAAAAAGCAGTGTGCGTAGCTCAGTATACCGCTCCGAGAGTGCTGACAATAAAATTGTAGTACCAGCTTAGGGGGCTCCACATATGACGGTGTCAGACCGACTTTATGACGTGTAATCGTATAGCAAGTGTCTGCCTGTTAGAAGTGTGGAGTTACTTTACATTTTTATAGAGTGCCTGTTTATTTCTGTGGGGTTAAGGGACCGTTCACGGTCTCGAACGTGGCGACTTACGACTAGCGTTGAAAATGATCTTTCAAACGCCCCTGCATTTTTCAAGAAAATACAGAAACTTTCCTTGCGGATCTTCGTTTGAATCTTTCGCAAGTTTAAGTTTTTTACATGTATTATACTGTATATTTTTCGCATTAACGACTGGTGGTAAGGATTGTGTCATTCAAAGCCCTTATCTCCTATTACTGTAAGAATATTTAGTAATCCACCGTCGTCAGCAGCCAGCCAATGAGAGAAATTGGTCTTTGGTTGAACACACGCCAAAGATCGTAACCGTTTGACGGTAGATCGATTGAACAAATTAATATTAGTAAACTAATCTGAAAATTGTTCATTTGAATGAAAACGAACCTACATTTCATGAATCGTATGAAGTTTAGGACGAAGCCAGTGATAGTGACATTGAATATTGACTATTTGTTTTTTTCCAATAATTTTCACCTACTTGGTTTTATTTTCAACCGAGATATTGATTCGATTACGTAGAGAACATTACTATTCAAATTATTAAATAAGCAAGATGTTTTCCATTTAATTGTTAAATATGAAAAATACAAAGTATAAAACAAGTATTAAACGTGTATGATTGTATTTTTCAGACGAACGTGAAATTTGTTTTTTTCGAAAATTACATGTCATTACATATTATACAGGAAAGATACAAAGTTTCGAAAAAAACAAAATGAATCTTTCGCAATTTTCAACGCTACTTACGACCCACTTGCGTCAAGCGACACGCGTGAGCGTCACAGGATTCCGTCCGTCGCGTCGCTCAGCAAGTTTTGTCGCGGGCCTCGCGGGTAGGTACTCGTGGAATACTCAAAACAACTTCTTTCATTTGTTTTCGCCGCAGTTGTTGTTGCAAGACGCGCGTCGCTTGAGTGCGTAGCTCGTGGCCGTGAGGTAAACGTTTACTACCAATCAAGTTTTGGTTGACATTTAAGTTGGTGCAGTAATTCGTTAGGAAAAAAACTTCATTCCCGGCTAAAAATATAGCATGTCAGAAACCATTATTATGGTTACGTCCAATTAGTGCCCGTAAGATTATAGAATTTCTCGCTAGCATACTTACAGTTGTATCGGTATTGTGAAATAAAATGTGAGGCAGTGGAAACGCAGATCTAACCACACTACGCTATTATGTCGAGATCCAACTGAGAGCCTCATGGAATATGTGACACTGTTGCAGCATTAGTATTATTATAATAAATCGCTTGTGGAATAACAGTTATTACAGTACATTTTGTGAATGCAATAAACAATGGAGCTGACTGTCAGCAATGTCAATCAATATAATGCAGGTTACTAGCCGCATTGCATTGTTATCTATACCAGAATTTTCTACTACACTTAATATGTCCGTCAAAAAAAAAACATGATCACAAACATTTATTCTACCGCATTTTGTTTTGAAATACCCACACAATACCTACGAGTATTCCTAGATCCTCAAAGAAAAATTCCAACTGGAACGCTTTCTAAAACCCGTACAGTCCACATCACGAGGTAGGTATTACGGCATTTTGGTCGAAAGTTTAACCCGAAAATGCCCCATGCCTGCACTAAAATCCTGTCACATTTACCGGTCGCAAATTCCGCTAAAATAACCCGGTACAAAATACCGTCCGACTAGGGCTGTTGCGGTCGGTATTTGACTTATTTCGGCCATTTTGGGAAAGAGAAGAGACTAAGGATTGTGATCTTACTAATTAGATGTTTGTGTTGTTTCTTTCGCGGTGGTGGTTGGTCAAGTGAGTTTCGTGAGTTCAATATTTAGAGACGCTGTGTATTTTTTTCCGACATTAGATTTGGTGCAGCATGGCGTCACACACGTCAAATATTAATAGGGTTGGAATATTTTGTATCCCACGCACTTTTTGCAAAGCAATTACTTATAACTTTTTAATAGTAGACTCTTGAATCTTGTATTCTGTTTAAATATTGTGTTTATGTAACGCAAATAAAGAGTATTAAATCAATGTGCCTTCACTAGAGATTATTAAAAATATCAAGTAGATTACCTACCACATTTTTATTTCAATACAAATATAGTTAGGTATTCATTATTATTTCACTAACATACCAACCGACTTTTTTTCTAACAAAATTAGAATAAAACCCCTAATGCGAGTACTAAAAATGTTTTCTATTTTTACTAGCAGTACGTGGGCTGCGTTACTAATTTTCTCATTAGCCGACTGTACAAGAGGTTCAGGTAAGTAATGTGAGCACTAATGACACGTTCATAATAATTACTTACAAACTGGGTAAAGTCAGGGAAATTAATTGTTTATTAAATTGACTACCAACTTAAATTGTCCGTGTTATATAAATCTTATCTGTTCTTCTTTGACAGTCGTATGAATTAATGGTACAGTCATTTCTTACAACACCGTAATTTGACGTAGTGTATCAAAACAATTTTATTGATTTCCCTAATTGCACATACGGGTCATAATAGGTATAACATAACGCCTGTATACTCCATAAGAGTAGACAAAAGTAGAGTAGAAAATAGAAAACTATCTTAACTTTAATATAAACTATCAAATGCTAAATAAATGTATTTTCTTTCTTTCTTTGTTTCTAAATACTCCAATATTACCCATAAAGTATTAACTTTATCAGTAATAGAGCTTTCCATGTTTTGATTGTATTTCGGCACTACGCGCATGTCACAGAGATTGTTCGCAAGCCCTACAAACTGCTTCGCATACCCAAAAACCGCTTGCACATCAGTTTGAGCCTTCCATATTCATTCCAAAAATATTTGCAAGTTGATAAAATGCACTAGAACAATACAAAATACTCGGCGCATATCAAAAACGCTAGGCATCCCACCGGTAACCCTGACACGCAATTTAACCCGTTCGCTGACCATTGAAATGCGGGTATTACCGCGCATAACGACATCCTCTGAAATGTAGCACTAATAGTGTTAAGCGGTTGTTGTCAATTGTTGTTGTTCGGTGGCCTGAGATGACTTCATTTTAGGATGTTGTGGATGGAGTTTTAAATTTACAGAGAATGAGAGAAAAATATTATGTAAACATACCATAACCATAATCAGCCTATAATGTTCCCACTGCTGGGACACAGGCCTCCTCTCAATGAGAAAGAGTGGGCCGTAATCCACCACGCGGGCCCAGTGCGAGTTTGTGGATGTCACATGTCTTCGAATTTTTGGTTCTAGGACATGCCGGTTTCCTCACGATGTTTTCCTTCACCGTATGTAAACATAATTTATTTTAAATACCGCAATATCTTTATGATTTGCACAGTGCGAGTGATGATTGCATCGGACTGTAGGTTTGGGTTGCATTTTGCATCTTAAAACCCGTATCTTCTGCATGTGCTTGTGCATATTTTTGCGGGCGGTAGAGCAGTGCTGTATTTTGCATCCAAGCCTGGATCTAGTTGTTGTGGAATCAAAACCTAACATTTTACTGTCATGCATTTCTGCAAGGTAACGCCTGATTCAAATCAAATCAAACGTTCGTATGCTAGAAATAGGTACGAGTATATTGTTTTTCTAAAGGTGAGATCTTATAACCTAAATGTCATTGTATTCTGCCTACAAGCAATCGTGCAATTTTTTTTTTAAGTTTAGTTTAATGTTTGTGTTTGTGTTGTTGTTGTGCCTTAATAAATAAATAAATAAATAAATAAATTACTTATTGTTTAGTTATTATACGGTCTGCATTTTACTTTTTTATTTATATTGTTAATATTCTTAAATACTAATTTCTATGTTACATAATTTCGTTCCCTAACTTGAATGATGAAAGTACAAAATGTTTACGGTCTCTGTATGACCGATGTGGTCTGTCATATCTGTCATTCCTGGAAATCAATCAGTTTGAATAGATACGCCGTATACAGACCGTTCACAGGCATTTTACTTCTGATTTCGTATTACTGTCAATATCACAGTGATCTTTATTCCAGTTACAATAAGGTTGGTGTTGGGTTGCTGCTGTCAGAGGTAAAACAACTTTGGGCGGACTGTAGCTGAACCTTTCTATTACAAAACTGTGTCTATCTGTTGTCGAAGTTAAAACTGTTGTAAAACTGAAACACTACATTTAGCTATGGATGGAGTTTTATGTCAGACTAACATTAGTGAAACTCAAATTTTCAGAATTAACTTATTCACGTTCACTCAGTGGCGTGCATTGCATAAAGGCATTTTAAGCAGTGCATAACTCGAAAAATCACCTTATCGCCTGTCAATTAGGTACATTGATAGTGTGTGTGACCCGCAATTAAGAAACTCAATAAACTCTCATACCTATCAGAAACAAAAGAACTTCATACAAACGTACGCGCGGTGCGTGGCAGTAGGCAGTCGCCCGACGGCCTACTCGGCTCCCGTACCGTAATATTTGCACACGGTCATTCATTGGTCTAGAATTCGTTCAAGTTGATACGACGAAATTAAAAATATCAATTACGTCCTACGCGCAATACCATGACGCTCGACCTTCGCAATTTATCACCCTTAGGTAGGCCTGCCTACTCTACTAACCAACCTATTGTGAATGTTGTCGTAATTTGGCCGCGCGAAGAAAAAAGGGATGGATAAAATAGAGAGCGCGGGGCGTGGGACGCGCGAAAGGAGAGAATTTCAATCCATACTCATACATTTGTTAATGTTTGTGTTATAACCGGCAAGCGCGCGCCCTTTTTGTAGTTGTTGTTTGTTTAAAAAGAATATGCTGTGTTTATTGTGTTTAAGTTTGAGCTGCTGTGTGAGCAATGGATAAACTAAAGTGCTTAGAATGTGGCGATCAATCGCTTTGTATATACAAACTGCGGATGAATCCTTTCGGTACGTTTTCGTATGTTGATAAGGTAAAAATTGTTTCATTTTCAAGACGGACACCAACTCTGTCTCATTTGTCTCAAAAAAAGGATAACATATTCAGACATTTTAATGTAAAGTATTACGACAGTTACACATGGTTACCTGGCTGCTGTCATTCTAATTTGTTATTTTGTTTTTTCCGTGTCTTTTGTTTTCCACAACAAAAATTGTCTGGAATGATACTGGTTACGCTGACTTGAACAATTTTACAAATTGCGAAAAAACATGACCAATCGGAAAAACATATTCAGGCATGCATGGCTATGATTTCTTTTGGGCAAAATCGAGTAGAATTGGATTTGAGCGTCCAATTAAAAGGCGACATTGAGTAGTGACCAAGTGCCTACCTATTCTAAAAAGCAATTCACGCCACTGCGTTCACTACATCCATATTTTTCTTTCTTATAAGTTTTTCGTTACCCAAACTATAATACCTACAAAATTCTTGCACTGTAACTACAGTACGTAACAAGGGTTGTAACTTCAAGTGGAGTCAGAGATGGATTGACTCCTTAAATCACGCTGATGTTTAGAACATTACACGCTAAATTATTTGCAACAAGGGAGTCGTGGGGTCTCTGGTTAATACAAAGGTGATACGGTTATAGGTATTTTTTACATTTTGTTATACTGTTAAGTATATTATGACAGTTCGTAACACGTACACAGAAAAACATAAAGGAGAATGCTGTCAAATACAGGGCGCCCTGTAACAAACGAAAAAAGTCCGTTATCACAACCAAACCTAGTGCATTTGGAGGAGAATTTAATGAGAATTCCCATATTGCTAACTATTTTCTATATGGATTCCCGCATTTCGTATTTATTTGCCATTTACCTACTTAATATTTTGAGGTTACGTTCGAGAAAATGACGAATGAACGATGACGATGAATGATGGAGGCATCGCTAAGGATTATCACACAAAAATTACGTTATGGTAATGCACCTGAACGTTTTCGTTAATAAGGATTTCAATTATATTTCAATAGTTCAGATGAAACCAGTATTGAAAGTAACGTCAAACGTGACGGCGCAACAGAACAAAAATGCAATCCTACGTCACAATAAAAATGGTTTATTTTTTTTTAATCGGTCTTGTTTTCTTTAAATGCTTAAAATGTATTCCAAAATAATAATTTAAATTAATACGACGCAACGCGTGACCTAAAGATTAATTGACACACACAAAAATAAACTTAATATTATAAGGAAATAATAAATCTGTGTCGATAGGTACTTACAAATTATCTTCTTCATTAAATGTTTGTTGGCAGGTACCTATATTTTTTAGGTAGTAGCAACATTCGGAAATGAAGTGCAATGGCAGTGACATAAGAGAAAATACGTACAAAAGTAAATAAAAATACTTTTATTTTTGTGTCCGAAATCCGGGAATCTTTTCATAACAAAAACGTAAATCTAATTTAAAAAATAGGAGTAATTTTATGAACTACATTGGGTTGTGACACGCTCCTTCGCAAGTTGGCACGGTCCCACGGCATTGTCCTTTAGGCCTATTCTGTCATCTTTTGTTATAATAAAAATAAATATCTATGGTTAGGTGACAGTTAATGAGAGACCCTGTGTGTTTACAACCTTTTTTTTATCGTGTGGAAATCCTCATGGTTGTCCACCACCCTGGGGTGGGTGGAAGGGTCTGTCAGACTCTTACTGACTAAAACCACACGGTGTCCTGCTGCTACCTTTAGCCGGATGCTGGAGTGCTTGCGCATTTCGGCTGTTCTATTATTTTAGTGATAGCTGTTCGTCAGAAATAATCTGTAAGAAAGATTCTGACTGATATTATATAACTGATATACTACTATTATAATTATGCACGAACGTAGGCGTTCATTAATTAATTAAAAACGAAAAATTTCGCAAATAATAGAAATTTTCTACAGAAAGGTGCAGGTGACAACCGCAGTATGAGCTGCTTCCCACACGGACAACTGTACGTGGCTTGCTCACGCGTCAACGGTCATGATTCTCTGTATATTTTGGCTGCTCAGACCAAAACTAAGTACCTACTTAAAGGGAAGTTTTATAAAAATGTGGCTGTTATTTTATTTGTATTGTAATATCTTACGACTTCCACGCGAACGAAGTTGCGGGCAGAAACTAGTTGGTAATAATAAATATTCTTGAATCTCTCTAGAGTCAATATGTATAATTTCAAGTGCTTATCCAAGTTAACTAAGACATAATAACTGTACTATTTATTACCCGACTGCGCGGCAGCAAAGATAGCGTTATGTTTTTGATATAATATACCTGGTGTCACTTTACATGATCCTTCTATGTTCTCATCATACCTCTTTCAAAAAGCGTAGGTGGGTTCGGGAAATCCTACAGACTAAGGGTTTCAAGATGCTCGCGATCGCGGTCACTATCTCGATATCTCTATGTCGATACTCGCTATTTCTACATGGATGTAGGTGCGAACACGTCGGATTAGTCACACCAGACAGTTCAGCTTCCCAATGCTATGTTTGCCCTGTACTGTACCTACTCCAGAAGAACAAGTTGAACCGATTTGACTAATCACTAGCCAGATCACATCGATGCTTGCCGTCGACCGCGATGTAAAAACAAAATATTTTGTTTTCACGTAGGTAGGCATCGAGGTAAACCCCCAAGCAGTCCGCGATTCATCGCAGTGAGGTATCCTTGCGCATGTGCGTTTCTATTAGCATACTTACATTTGTTTTACATGGAGATGACATCGAGGTAGCGAGCTAAACCGCGATCACGAGGTATAACCGCAGTGAGGCATCTTCGGCATGTAATTAGCCTTAAGCATTATACACTGGTACTGGGGACAGTTTCCCACAAGAAAGATGTTTTAAGTAGCTTGACTAAGGTAGCAAAGTAATGTAATATTTATAATTTTAGTATAATAAGCTATTGGCAGTCAGATGTGGTTAGGGTATAATGGGACTGGTATCCACAATGTGTAAAAGTAATTATAATAAATTAAAAAAAAAATAGCTTGACAAAGGAAAATGACATTACAATTCAATTAAATAATTATTCTTTGTTTTAAAAAATTTAGAAGAAGACAGTTACTCGACTGATATAAGTAGGTATTTCACTCATTAAGATGAAAAAGCTCTCAACGTCATTACATGAACTGCAGCTTATACGCTGAGAACATTACAAACTAAATTACTGTACCTACGTAGGAAATAGCAAGTGACCACATAGTAGTGAACCAGAAGTGTTTAGTTCATTCTAGCGTAACATGGATCTTGCTTAGAACGCGAATTTTAACATGATTGCTACTGATGATTGATTGATATTGCACCCTTACATGACAAAATCGTGTATTCTAAAATAAATTCATCTTTGTAAAATACTTATTATTATTAACCTGTGATGTCCCACTGCAGGGCAAAGGCCTCACTACTCTCTTTCCACTTCTCTCTGTTCAAAGCTGCTAAGGACCAGTTCATGTTGAAGGAGTCCAGCTCATCTCTCAGTAAAATACTTCATAATCAGCCTATAATGTTCCCACTGCTGGGACAAAGGCCTCCTCTCAATGAGAGGGAGCGGGCCGTAATCCACCACGCGGGCCCAGTGCGGGTTGGTGGATGTCACATGTCTTCGAATTTTTGGTTCTAGGACATGCCGGTTTCCTCACGATGTTTTCCTTCACCGTTTTGAGAGCAGTGGTGATAAAATAATTTACACAAAGTAAAGCGCCTGTCTGGGTTCGAACCTGCGACCTACAACTCGTAAGTCGTGTCCTTGAACACTGAGCCACCACTGCTTAAAAATACTTAACATACAAAAAACGTATAAAAACAAAACAACAAACACATAATTATATAACACCCACACTTGTATTATACCGGTTAGACATCTACATACTAAGCGATACATTACCAGTGTAAACTGACTTCTCATTGCACGAAAAGCCTATAAAATGCGAGGTCAGCTAAAACTGGAAATTATGAGCCAATTAGTCGGGCACAAATTCAGACTCCAGGCTGCTACTGAGAAACACCAGACGGAAAAACCCAATAAAACTTTGCCCGACCCGGGAAACGGGGAGCGAGGAATACCTCGAAACGCACAAACTTTGAAACGCACCAAATGAAACGTCTATCGATTTCATTTATTACTAATCATTCATGCTCTATGCTCTTCTTCTCTATATTTCATCGTTGATGCATTTCGAGGAATAAAATTATAATATTTTTATTTTTATTAATATTTAAGTATTAATTTTTTTTTCGAGGAATATTTTGGTGCGTTTCAAAGTTGGTGCGTTTCGAGGAATACCCCCGGGAATCGTATTCCATGCTCTTGACCAATGATACTTACTTATGACGAAATTACTTCGACTTACTGCTTTTATTTGCAAAATGAACAATTGTCTATTCGGAAAACTGCGAGTACTAATCTTATAACTTACAGACCTCAGCGATAATCTAAACGCTTCCCACTTAACACATGCACAAATCAATTTCACACACTCCACTTCACCCAATCACCGAACAAACACTTAAGTCAACACAATTTTTCCTTCCCTCCCACACTCCCCTCTATTTTTCCTTCCCTCCCACACTCCCCTCTATTCCCGAAATGAACAGCAGAACTAAAGTGAGGTGAATTAATCTGAAAGGGAGGCCGTATCCTTCCCGTTACCAGAGATTGACAAATGATGCGGGCATACGTTCCCGTTTACCTACACCAGTGTTTTTGCAGGGTTGCTAAGACGAAATTTATGCGAAATGTACGCCAAGGGATTTGATACTTAATTTGTGGAAGGGGAAGGACTAATTTTGAGTGTGGTTTATTGGAGCAGGTTTTAAGTGGAGACTTGAATAACAGTGAGGTGATATGATCACCGTGTTATGTCGTAATCTTGAGATACTTTGTGTTGGAATTTGATGTGCAATGAGTGGATTCAGAGCCTTTTTGGATTTCTCCTGTCAGAAAACTTCATATTAAAGACAAATAAAACAATGCTTTCAATTTTGGAACTATTTCTCCTATCAGATCAAAAACAGAATGAAGACGTTACAGGTGACGAAATTGACTGGTTAAAAAAATATTTGTAAAACGTCCTTGTCCTTGTAAAAATTATTATTCATGGCTAATAAACAGAAATAGATAATCAATCACAATATTAGAATAACGAACCGCGTCACTCGGAAACATTATAACGTTTCAAAACAAAACCTTTTCTGTTTTGTCAACCCTCGCTGTCCAGTGTCCGTTTCTCGTTACTAATGTCCAAACAAATAGATACGGGACGAAACAGATAAATTTACAATTGATTACATTTCGCAATTAGACAAACTAGCTCCCAGCAATAGCGAAACAATTGTGATGATGGCGAAATTTTGATTTGTGTTCAAGCACTAATTGCTTGATTAATTGTTTGTTGCTGATTCGCTTAAAATTATTAAAGCTTTATCGGAACAATAAAACAGTTTATTACGAATTTCAAGTTAAGAAAATGCTATTATATCAATTTTAGTGAAAATACTGAAATCAATCCGTTGGTCCCGACCAAAGAGAATAATAGTCTTTGGTCCCGACTGTGTTTCGTAGATCTTTGACAGTCGTTACGGGTAGTCAGCAGCCCAAAGCCCAAGGGGTATCGTGTTACCCAATAACTGTGGAAGTCAGATCTAAAATACTCAGCACCCGGTTAGACTGGAAGCCGACCCCAACATAGTTGGTAAAAGGCAGACAATTAAATTAATTAATCTAGTCGTGTCAGTCTACTGATTGTAATTGCATGGATTATTTGGTTTTTCCGAGCTTTTTAAATTAGACCAGAGCTGTTATTAGTTTAGAAATATCATTTATATACCGTGACACAAATGAAATAACAACAGGGCTTAAATGTTTTCAGAGAACGAATTAAACGTAGAAATACTGTTGCGCGCCACAATTAATGCCTGGTACAAGGTGACATTAGTTACCACTAGCGCCATCTAGTATCGAGTAGCAGAACTAGTCGAGTCACGATCGTTCTAGAAAATTCGATACTAGAACTTTGTAGAACTTTCTCGAACTTTCGATACCTAGTCGGTCGGGGCCGGTATGTACTCGAACATTCTAGATGTTTCTACAATGGAAGGTTCTCGAACTATCTGCGGCACTATATAAGGCCGGGATGCGCGACGACCGACACAGTTTGGATAAAGCGACAAGAGCGAAAACATCTAAGCGATCTTCAAGTGCGAATTAAGAGTGATCAGTAGTGTGATTGTGTTCTTTTAATTAGTGTTTTGAGTTGTAATTAGTGTTGTAAAATAAATTGTTATTTTTGGTTATTAAATCGGCAGTTTTTATTGTCACGAACCCGAAGCTCGTAACAATTGGTGTCAGAAGCAAGGATTATGCCGGTTTTACCCAAAGACGACACGGAGGGTATCCGTACCCGGAGTCAACGTCAGCAGGAGACGGACCAGAGGCGATTTGGTGGAACTACGCCGCAGAGATCGGAGGGTCAGCTACCGACCATGCAGGCCTGCGCGACCGCCGACAGGAGGAACAGGCTCGCCGACAGGAGGAACAGGCTCGTCGGCTGGAAGAACAGCTCCAGCATGATAAGGAGGAACAGGCCCGCCGACAGGAGGAGCAGTCGCGCCGCCAGGAAGAGCAGATGCTCCTTATGAAGGACCTTCACGCTACCTTCGGGAAAGACATGAAGGAGGTGAAGGATAAGGTTGCTCAATATGACAACCGCCTGTCGGAAGCTGAAACCCGAATCGACCAAATGAATAATCGGGTTGACAACGTGATGGCTGACGTGAAGAAAACCGTGATGGCTGACGTGAAGAAAATGCTGGATTACCTTAAACTTGATGATGGAATCGCAGCTCCCGTAGCTATAACACCTTCGCTACGTGGATTCAAAGTGCCACCCTTCGACGGAACTTCTTCCTGGTCGGCCTACAAAATCCAGTTTGAGGCTGTCATGAAGGCGAACGGGTGGAATAAAAGTCAGGCCATGACTGCCCTCACCCTAGGCCTGCGCGACCAGGCCTTAACCGTTCTGGAAGCTCTCGGTAAGGAAGTGACTTACGAGCTGCTCCTTGAGGCATTGGAGGCTCGGTATGGCGACGCTCACCTCGAACACGTGTTTCGTGCGCAGCTCAAGGATCGCGTGCAACGCAGTAACGAAAACCTGCAGCAGTGGGCCCTTGAAGTGGAGAAGCTAGTTCGTAAAGCGTACCAGTCTGTACCTGCGCTTATTGATGGGAACCTGGTGCAGGCATTCATCGACGGCATCCGCGACCTTGAAGTTAGAGCTGCTGTGAGGCTCGGTCACCACGGGACGCTTAAGGACGCCTTGGCCCATGCACTGGAGGTGGAAGCTGTGCGGCAGGATCATCGTTCCCATCGCGTCAGGGAGGTTGTAGCGGCTACAGTTCGCGACCGTAATAGAAGGTACAGCCCTAGGTGCTACGGCTGTGGGGAAAAGGGCCACCTTCGATCCAGTTGCCCTAAGCGAACTGCAGAAAGGGAAGATTGCTGGTCTCCAGGGGGAAGTGCGGCCAACAGCACCGCCCAGCAGCAGCAGGAATACGACTTCGTGGTCGAACATCGCAGCGGAAAATCTCACGGCAACGCAGATGCATTGTCAAGAAGACCTTGTCCTGAAGACTGCAAGCATTGTACTAGGCAGGAAAGCAAAGAAGTCTTACCTGTGAGGATGCTCAAGACAGACCTCAGCAACGAGTGGAAGGAAATCCTACAACGTGCACAGCAGGAAGATTCGGACATCAAGCCGATTCTGGAGTGGATGAAGGCCAGAGCTCCTAAGCCCAGGTGGAGTAACATCTCAGCGATGAGTTCGATCACAAAAAGCTATTGGGCCCAATGGGACAGCTTGGTGATTCAGGATGGAGTCCTGTGCCGTAAATGGGAAAATGCTCGGGGAGACAGCTGTCATTTGCAAATGGTTGTCCCTAAAGCTCAAGTACCGGATGTTCTACAGCTGTACCATAATGGTTGTTCAGGAGGTCATCTGGGAGTAAAACGGACTCTACTGAAGATACGAGAACGGTTTTACTGGGTCCACTGTCGGGACGATGTCGAGGACTGGTGTCGCAAATGTACAAGTTGTGCAGCTGTAAAGGGACCTCAGACTCGCAGTAGAGGTGCATTGAAATTGTACAATGTAGGTGCACCATGGGAGAGGATAGCCCTTGACGTTGCGGGGCCGTTTCCGGTAAGTGAAAGTGGCAACAAGTATTTCATGGTTGTGATGGATTACTTCACCAAGTGGCCGGAAGTCTTCGCCATTCCAAATCAAGAAGCTTCAACAGTTGCAGATAAATTAGTTCAGGAAGTCTTCTGTCGTTTTGGAGTACCTTTAGAGATTCACAGTGATCAAGGAAGGAATTTTGAGTCACAAATATTCCAGGAAACTTGTCGAGTTATGGGTACTCATAAAACCAGAACAACTTCTTACCACCCACAGTCGGATGGAATGGTGGAACGATTTAATCAGACATTGGAGAGGTACCTAGCCAAAGTTGTGGAAAATCGGCAACGAGATTGGGACAAGCACATACAACCGTTTTTGTTGTCATACCGAAGCGCTGTTCACGAAAGTACATCGGTGACACCAGCTTTCGCAAACTTTGGAAGAGAATTACGGCTGCCTGCAGACCTGATCACCGGAATACCACCTGATGCCCCACGCAGTATAACCGATTATGCGAATGACTTGCGGAACAAAATGAATGACATTTATGAGCACGTCAGACAATCGGGCCAGCAAATGTCTGAAAAGATGAAAACCCGTTATGACCGCAAAATTAACAATAAAGGGTCCGACGAAGGTTCACTAGTGTGGTTGCACAATCCAGTCCGCAGCAAAGGGAAATCTCCTAAGCTTCAAGCTAAATGGGACGGACCGTACCGGATTGTGACAAAGATCAATGACGTAACCTACCGGATACAGAAAGGTGCAAGAGGTACTCCTAAGATCGTCCATGTGGACCGACTGGCGCGTTATTATGGGGCTGATAATGCTCGGGACGAGCATGTCTTAGGAGGGGGCAGTGTTGCGCGCCACAATTAATGCCTGGTACAAGGTGACATTAGTTACCACTAGCGCCATCTAGTATCGAGTAGCAGAACTAGTCGAGTCACGATCGTTCTAGAAAATTCGATACTAGAACTTTGTAGAACTTTCTCGAACTTTCGATACCTAGTCGGTCGGGGCCGGTATGTACTCGAACATTCTAGATGTTTCTACAATGGAAGGTTCTCGAACTATCTGCGGCACTATATAAGGCCGGGATGCGCGACGACCGACACAGTTTGGATAAAGCGACAAGAGCGAAAACATCTAAGCGATCTTCAAGTGCGAATTAAGAGTGATCAGTAGTGTGATTGTGTTCTTTTAATTAGTGTTTTGAGTTGTAATTAGTGTTGTAAAATAAATTGTTATTTTTGGTTATTAAATCGGCAGTTTTTATTGTCACGAACCCGAAGCTCGTAACAATACTCAGGGTGTTTCAAACGTGCACAGAACGTTATAAAATGAATCACGAAGTAAATATATTCAGAAGTATCACACATTATAACTGTTAGACCTCAAAAGAATAAAGGAGACGAAGACAAATGAACTGAAAATACTGTACATACTGTGTGTGTTGTGTGTACTGTGTGTGTGTGTGTGTGTTCTGAATATGTGTTTTTATACTGTGTTGTCGTAAAATACCGGGCTGATATTGACTCTACGCGGCGCTTATAATTTCGACTTTTCGTGTGTGTCCTAGAATCTTACATTTGCAAGAAGTTAAACTTCTGGAACTTCTTATTTGATAGACAAACTCGGAGAAATAGGTTACTGCAGTGCTCGTTAACATTGCAGGCACGGTTTTTGCAGTATTGCCATTTTACCTAACCCAATATGGAGGACGCGTAGGTATGCGTCGATAGTTTTGAATGTATCTTGAAATTACTTAGGAGTGTCTGGCTAACTCGGTCAGATGCTAATGGACTGTAGGATATTACAAAAGCAGAGGAAATATTTATTTACTTCTGGGTATAGCTTAGGACAAATGAGACTTGGAATTATTTTAGTTTGATGAATATGAAGATATACATACTGGTATTCAGCTGCATCCGGTTAGGGTGGAAGCCGACCCCAACATAGTTGGGAAAAGGCTAGGCAGATGATGATGATCAATATGAAGACTGATATAATATGATACATAAGCTCAACTGGCCCTTCAACTGGCCCTTTGTCTCTCTATTATTGTAATAGAGTAAAAACTTTGTTTGATCAATCTTGATAATAATAATTTTATCTTTCCTGCCCTCCGTGTCCCTAAACTTGCAGTCAAAGTGGCCTCTGCGCTGCCACCGACGAGATAGTGAGGAAGGTGTGGCGCCGAGGAAGTGGCGAAGTTTTGGGCCAACAAGATCTGACATACAGTCGTGCCAGCGACACGAAGAAAGAAAGAGAAGAAGAATAATTGTATGCTAATATTGCAATTGGAAATAAGACCGTAATTAACTACACACCTATTTTACTATTTCATTTCTATTTTAACTTTCTATTTTAACAATTAATATATTATTTTCATGTTGGCTTACAATATAGAATATTTTGTAGGTGCTCTATTTAAGGAACTTTGATTATGAGACGATGATTGACCTCACAATCAGTAATAAAGACTTAGAAATCGCATACTCAACACCTCTACGCAATTTTCTATGCCGTAAATAAATAAATAAAGTCCTCCAGAGCCAGACGGAATTTCGGCCAGGGCAACTAATCCCAGCGAAGACCAGCCCTCGATGCGGGACATAATATTATAGTGCACAAGTGTGTCGCAGTCTGTGCGCTGTGTGGTTTTTTTTGTTACTAGGTAATAAAATTCTTCTTTTAAAAATTAAGATTATATTTTAAACTATTATTATAAATTCGAAAGTAACTCTGTCTGTCTGTATGTTACGTTTTCACGCCTAAGCCACTGAACGGGTTTCGATAAAATTTGGCAGAGAGATAGATTGCATCCCGAGGAAGGACGTAGGATAGTTTTTATCCACATACCTCGCGGGCGAAGCCGCGGGCGGAAGCTAGTCATAAAAATATAATATTAGTTCAAATTCAAACCCCACCCTATCTTCTGACCCCTTTTATCCTAATTCCCACCATAATCTGCGTTACACGATCATTATCTAAAGCCATAGCCTAGCTAAATAACCGCGGTACAATAATGGTGTCCTTATTACTATGGTCATATTACCATCGCACACAATGGCTTGACAGGCTTAATTTTGTAGGCTGTATTTACGGACGCCTTTTCTTGGGCTTAATAACTTTGGATCCCCGGGGAAGTATGAGTGATGTCTGGTGTAGTAAAAATATATAGCAGTAATATTAGTTTGTTTTGTGTTTAGAAATATTTGATGGGCTTTCTTTTCTTGAAGTCCTGTCACGAGAAAATTGCGGGTATAACCAAATGTTAGACAAAATAAAGCTTGGACTTAGACATTCTGTAACCGATTTTGCTTTTACCATAGCACAATGCTGAGTAGGTACCTATTTTATTTGGATACTAGCGGACCCGACAGATGTTGTCCTGCCCGAACAGCGCCACCTACCGGGGCAAATGTGTAAGTCCAATCTAAATCATTCAGGGACCAAGACGTGTTTTTGAAGTTCTTTCCAAATACTTATACATACATTCCCAATACATCACATTAAACTGGTAAAATATCTTCTCATGTATGAAAAATATATTATGTAGATGTTACTACTTTATTTTTTTGTACACACGATGACATCAAGCTATATCCAGTATACGCCGACTTCTTATTGTACGAAAAGCCTTTACAATGTGAGGTGAGCAAGTAGCCTGGGCAATTTCGCACTTACTTGTTTATTTATTCCTTGAGGAATGAAAGCCGTGAAGTTTAATTCATGTTCTTTTTCTTATAAAACTTCTTAGCAGTCTACTTTAATTACCTCTTGGTCATTCACTCCAGGACTTTATTCTTTCATGTTTTCTTAAGATCTTATTATCTATCTGATTATTCAGTTTATTTTTTATTCTGAGAAGCTTTGAAATTTAATACCTTCAAGATAATTTAAGCTCTCAAAACAAGAAATAGATCAAAGGAAGTAAGATTATGAGATAGATGCCTCACGGCCGAATCCAATTACCTATTTTTTTATTTTATTTTATTTATTTGGGAAAAACAAACAATTGTACACTATTTATCACCAGTTCTGGCATGCTGGAGTTAGGAAACCTATCTACGAGTATCTCTGGTTTTAACTTCCCAATAATCTATAGCAGTAGCGATCTGTATGAATATATTACGCTTTCTTCTGCCCGCGACTTTGTTCGCGTGGATTTTACTATACTTCTGTTCCGATTTTAATTAAATATCTTGCGCAATAATTAAGAGTTAGAAAACTGAAGTGTTAATCGACAATTGTTGCTGACTGTACCTATGGACCTACTTTCACATTTCGCCAGTTATGTATAGATATTGAAGTGATTATTTATTTATGAAACAATTAATCAATTGTCTCTTACTACCTCAGAGTGTGGTTAGAGTGGTTACTATACTAGGTACTTCAAAGAAAAATGCCGTATTTATTAGAGTAGTTCTTCTGAATATTTCTGCCATACTTTGTTTTTTTCCCTTGACAGTGTTTAGAAATTAATTTTGCATCATGAACGAAATATTTGAAAAACATTTTCGATACATCTGTAAAAATTTTAGGGTTGTAAAATATATTGCTTTTACTGTTGAACATTACAGACATAAACAATAAAATATTGTAAAACGAAACGTGACTGAACTATTCAATATTGAAAATAAATAAATATAAAGGTTTTTATAGTAGGTATCGTAGGTACCTACCTTTACCTAGGTATCTATGACTGCTTTCCGCTCTGAACGCACAATAAAACAAAAAGAAAAATATGGATCAAAATAAAATTGAATTCTGAAAAACATATCCCTACGAGCAACAGATTGTTTGTATTGTTAGTATTGTTACTGGTTATTATTTTGTTACATTGATAGGTACAGGTTTTTATATAAAAGAAAATATTTAAAATTCTGTGCAAATTCGGTCATGAGACTATCGAAATAGCCCAGCTGGACCAGGCTATTTTGGGAAAAACTCGCCTTTTTGGAATCTAGAAAGGCTAGCTGTTGCCCACGATTTCGTCTACGATTCAATATGAAAACTAGCTTATATCCTTACCCAGATCTTGGTCCAACTAAGTGCCCCATTTAATCCAAATCCGTTCAGCCGTTTTAGCGTGAAAGCATAACAAAAAACCTCGCTTTCGCATTTATAATATTTCTAGCAGCGCCCCGCGGTTTCACCCGCCCAAGTGACAATCCCGTGGCAATATCGGGATAAAAAGTATCCTATGTCCTTTTCCGGGACTCAAACTATCTCTATACCAAATTTCATCTAAATCAATTCAGCGGTTTAAGCGTGAAGAGGTAACAGACAGACAGAAAGACAAACAGACACACAAAAAACAATATTACAAAATAATAGCGGGTACCTAATATCCATATTGATGACTTTCTAAAAATTCTTTATGTACATTACTTACACATTTACAAACATGTGGCCTTTTATCCTCACACGTTTGGGAGTCTGTGCCAATCACACCTGTGTGGCAGTCCCTTTCTAAAACTTGATTTACCATAATAACAACCGGCGACAATTATGGAAATTCGAAGGCTTTTCAAGGTAATTCATAATCCATTGCTTCATCAGTCTAACCGGATGCCACTAGCTGAATACCAGTATTTTACATGGAGCGGCGACCTCTCTGACCTCCACAACCTAGTTATTGGGTAACACGATACACCTTGGTAAGACTGCTTGTCTGACTTTCGGGCTTCAGACGACCCGTAACGACTGTCCACGAATGAGAGCCTGGACCAACAACGGCTTAACGTGCCATCCGAGGCATGGAGGGGTCTTGGTATGTTAAACTGGTCACCCATCCACGGATCAACCGCAGCAAGCGTAGCTTTAGCTTTCTATCGAACCGTGTGGCTAATCCATTGCTTCATAAATGTGTGAAAAATTCGTCTGCTCTACAACGTAAATAACGCAATGAATGTTGTTGAACCATCAAAAATGTTGTTAAACCCTCAAAATTGCATTGTCATTGTGAGTGTGTTACACAATTACCTCACGGGTACTGTCACAGAGTACTTTTTGATAGACTGGTACTGTACATTTTGTAGGCATTTAGAAAAACAAAACAATAACGTGGAATGTTCAAAAAAGGCTTGAAATGAAACATTTTTAGTTTTACACTATTCCTGGAATGTGTGAGAGGTGAAAAGGTGGTGTGAAGGTTGAAAAAGTTACTTAAATAACGTTTAAATAAACACGTCAAGAGAGAGAAGAGTTTTTTTTTAATTTTTAAGTCTGTTACAAATTTAAAAAACTCTTCTTTATTGCTAACATTATTTACGAAAAGCGGTTGCTTTATGATACCTACCATGATATTTTAATTAGACCTGCCACAGGTACTTTTGAACTGTCTGTCAGTCCTGTGCAAAAGAAAGAAAAAGTAAAGGGTAGGTACCTATTGTACTTTTTGTACAAAATTAACACAACATAAATACCGGCAAAAAATACTACTTTGTAACAAATTACGAACTGCCAAAATCTGAAATTTTCGTCAAAGAAAGTGGGCCATTTTATGATCAAAAAGCCGAACCTACCCCAAAACCCTGGAAGGCAAGTGGTAAAAGACGAACTGTTACAACAACTGTGAGCAGTCAGTTTCTGAGAATAATTTAATAAGACGATGTGTCAGCTTAAATGTAATTCCTCTCAGTAAATAAACCAGGTAAAGTCCAAAGTACATGAACTGTAGCTAAACACACAGACTCATTCAGTTTCAAAGAAAACTATACTTTAAGTGAATGTGTGTTACTGAACCCTCGCTTAGGAGAAATACGGTGGGATGCATGAAGAAGCCTCCTCGTGTAGCGCAGTTTGTTCCGCCAGTTAGTCAACTGAACCGAGTGCTCGGCGCATCCTGGACAGTCACACCCAAAACCTTACTTGACTGGCCAATTATTCCCTTGCGGGGGTAGGGCTAACGCCTGCCTGGTTTACGACTACGCTCCCTCCCACCGGAGTCCGGCGTCAGGCGGCCTGCTGTGTTTCGTCGATGTGTGGGAGTTCCAGTGCCTTAGGCATCTTCTGGGCACGCTCGTTCCATCATAGACCTCATTCATAGCTTTCGATAAGGCGTGATCGAGGTCAAGAGCGGGCCCAATCAGCAATTTTTTTTTTTTATATATGTTATGAGCATTTCATTTTACTGTGTCATGCTCTATGTAATGTTTGAATCTATTCAAAGCATTTCCAACCTCCTTGTTCCTCAAAATGACGATGTTTATTGACCAATAGTAAACGTATAGCATAGCATAGTCAGCATATAATGTTCCCACTGCTGGGACACAGGCCTCCTCTCTGTGAAAGGGTGTGGGCCGTAATCCACTACGCGGGCCCAGTGCGGGTTGGTAGATGTTACATGTCTTCGATTTTTTTGTTCTATGACATGCCGGTTTCCTCACGATGTTTTCCTTTACCGTTTTGAGAGCAGACAAAGTAGAGCGCCTGTCTGGGTTCGAACCTACGACTTATAATGCGTAAGTCGCGGCCGTTACCATTGGGTCGCCACGACTCTCATATTAAACGTGCTACGATTGAATTCTTGGTGCATTCCTTCATCTGAAGAAAGGAAGGCAGCTATTGTGATAATCAAATAAATAAATAAATAAACATTGCGGAATAGGTGACGTGAAGACTTGAGGAAGTTTTCCAAATGCTGCCCAACCCATCCGCATCCTTCTGTCGACTTCTTTCTCAAATAAAATATGCTATTTGCTTTTCTATTTTAATCGGACTTCAGACAGTATAAATGCATTGCAGTCTAACCACCTCACAATTCTTTTCACAACGCCATTCATCCAAACAACACAAGACTGTACAATTTCCCGACACACCAATAACCTTCAGTAACCTGAATAATTCGTAACGCTGCAGCATGTTTAGACGTTTCTAGAAAACACAGATATACCAGTTGAAATAAGACTTTAATATCTTAACAGTAGTAACCCGGTAGCCGACATACCCGGTGTAATGGCGTGTTCAGACCCACGCAAACGACTCGCACGCCTCGCCGAGCTGCCGGGGATTAACTGTTTATTTACAAGCCCCGTGCCATGGGAAGGAATAAACATATGGGGTTTATTCATATAGGGATGTTAGACGTAGGTACGCATGCTTTTAAATTTTCATGCGTGTGTTTTAGAACTTTATAAACCGTGCGTCCGATGGGATTTACCATCGGCAAAAATGACGAACGTTCATTTAATATTTCTTTCATTCATATTTAACATCTTTTGGGGGCGAATTTTCCTTATTGCTCACCTTCGTTATAAAAGGAACTCTTGTGCAAATTTAAAGCTCCTGTACTCAGCGGTTTAGGCAGTGCCTTATCTGTGAGTGAATCAAAGTTTTTTTTTAAGAAAATGGATGAAAGAAAGTAGTTTCTGATAAAGCATCAAAGAACTTAACGTTTTTGGGAAAACTTCGGTATGTAGTAATGGTTCAGTTCCATTAACTGAAGTTCAAACGGTCGTGAGAGTTAAATCAAACGTAAGTAACAAGAATTCATAGTAAGGACTTAATCTAATTATATTGGTCGTATCCCCAATCAAGCATTTGATTGTTACAACTTAGTTTCGACACCAATGCTGTTTCTAGTTGTTATATAAATAAACATTAATCCAATCAAACTGATTTGGTAATTATTTCGAAGCAATTTATTTTCCCAATTTCCTGCTTCAATTTAATTACGTATAACTATTCTGCTTTTACCATAGTCTGCTTTTACAATATTTTCGGGGAATTCTTAATAGGTAATAATATTTTCCGAAAGAATCAACTACCTCGTTAGTCACAAGCATAGAAATGTCACAAGCGTGACTGGTGAGCGTGAGGTTCCATTCCCGGGCAGGGCAAAATGTCATTAAATTTTTCCATCACAAAATATTCAGTAGCAGTTTGGAGTCTGACTTTGAGCCTGGCCAATGGTTTGCCTCTATTAGGTATATGGGACACAGGCGAAATGAGAGTATACTATTATACACCTCTGCCTACCTGTTTGGGGAATACAAGCGAGATGATATTTTCCGTATGACTCTGATACCAACTACCTATTTCCGCAGTTTCCACTCGTGTTAAATTGGGAAAAGGTGTCCCTTGGGAGACAGACTCGATTCCCGAATAAAAAGAATCTTGCGTGTCAGTTCGCGTTGTTTCCTTATTTTGCAATGACTTAGTTGGATGCTTACGTATTCAGCATGCTGTTTTTTTAAGGAACAGACATATTTTTTTCAATGAAGGCAAAACTGTGACTATCTCAACTCATTTATCTCTTCAAATAATATCTGGATCAAGTTACTCATTGCATCTCTTCTAAATTGCCTGGACCATGTGACTTCGAACTAAAATGAATTCAGTATCCATTCCATCTACTCTTACAATATTTTTAAATATGTGAGCTCCATGTATCTATCACATAATTGATTTACCTGTCATTGCTTTATTTTTAATTCTTTTACCTTTTGTATTAGACTAATTTTCTTCTAGGTGCATCGTCTTCACACAATAATGAATGTATACAAAACGAGTAACGGTGGAGTTTCTTGCCCATTCTTCTCCATACGAACACTACCTTTTGGAATCAATTCTATTTAATTTTAATTTTTGACGTTCAAAAGTGCCTTTTAAGTGCCTATTTGAAATAAATTATTTAACTTTGACTTTGATATTAGTACGCTTTTTCTTCACACAAAAACACAAAATGATGTCATATTTCGAATACACTAATACACAAATCACACTAATATTTTAAAGGCGATAGTTTGTGGGGGTGTTGGGGTGTGTTTATATGTTTGTTACTTCTACACGCTCAAACGGCAGAACGGATTTGTATGAAATTTGGCACACAGATAGTTTATAACCAGGATTAACACATAGGCTACTTTTATCCCGATATTCCCACGGGATCGACACTTATGCGGGTGAAACCGCGGGGCGCAGCTAGTATCAAATAAATCAAAGAAAAGCAAGAAACTTATTACAATCAATTAAATAAACACAATTGTAGCAATTAATTCCCACCGTCCTAACTCCTAACACACTGAGATATATTCCCCAAAGCGTCTCCTGTGCCCATAACTCAAGGAGGATCAATGAGTTATTAACTGAGTAATGGCTGCTCCCTAAACCGGGTAACCGGGTATAACAGGCCTGAACAAGGCCGGAGATAAAGAAACCTATTGAAAAGGGCAGGTACGTAATAGCTTTAGGCAACGTTATGGGTTATAGAAGCATAGGGGCAAGTCAAACCAGATCCGCTTCGATTAAAATTATTTGCGGAATTTTAAAACTGTAGAGATAGAAGCTTTACTCGGTATTTTGGGTCTAGGGAATTTCACAACGTAGGTATTTCAGAAGATCAGTGACTAATACATGACTATATCGTTGGACCAAAAACATATCGTAATATAAGAACAACAATCCATTCCATCACTAAAATAACTGATGTTACTCGGAAAACTGTCACGCTTAAATGGAATTGGGCTGGACACATCTGCCGCATGGCATCAATGCATCAATGGGCGAAACTTACGACCCAGTGGGTCCCACACTTCGCGGCAGGCCCAGACGGAGATGGCGGGATGAGCTGGAATCCTTTAATAAAGATTGGCCCTTGGCAGCTCTGGACAAACAGTGGTGGAGAGAGAGTAGGGAGCCCTTTGCCCAGCAGTGGGACATTAACGGCTAATAAAAATATAAGAATGAATTCGTAATAGGCGGGTCGAAGTGGATAGGTACCGTCAAAGCTGGAAGGAGGACGCGCGGGGTCGCGAAAGATGGAAAGAATGGAGGGAAGCCTTTACCCAGGAGTAAGTCAAAGCAGGCTAAGAAAAAAATAATATATACCTACGCAAAACCTTAAATATAAACCACCTGCCTACTTCCACATGAATAAGGTTTAAATGAAAAATAAACGCGAACAGATTCACAGATCGTTGTACGTACAAAACTGCTCCGTTGGAAACAAATTTCATTCACATGAACTTTGGACCAGTATATAAAAGAACAGTAAAAAACGCATGACTTAATAAAACCGCATTCGAAACAGCACATTGCGGTCCAAAACAAACACAAATCACTGACGTGGATCAAAAAGCTGCAGAGGTGAAGTAGCCATGTTTGCTATGTATGAAGGCCTGACACAGCCAGACGACATCGCGACAGGCTACGAAGAACATCACGCCTATATACCTCGAAGAGGAAGGCAGAAGTGTAAGCAAGCCTACATTCTGAAATCTATACTAATATTATAAAGCTGCAGAGTTTGTTTGTTTGTTTGAACGCGCTAATCTCTGGAACTACTGGTGCGATTTGAATGATTCTTTTAGTGTTGGGTAGTCCATTTATCGAGGAAGGCTATAGGCTATATAATATCACGCTACGACCCTTAGGAGCCGCGCAGCGTGTGACACCGCGGGGAACAGCTAGTGTATTATAATCCCATGTGAAACAGGGTAAGCCTGTATTTGCCATTACTAGGGCATAAAAAAACTCAACTCAGGAGAAGAACATGAACGATGACTAGGAAGAAGATGGTGGAAAAAATGAAACAGTTTAAACTTTACAAATTAACTCGTGTATAGTCCTCCAGGTCGTATTTCGGCAATGGCGGAGAATCTCAACGAAGACTAGCCTTTGGCGCGCGAGATATTAAAGACACAGTGCACTCTCTCTTCCCTCACTATCATAATCTGGTGGGACAAATTTATAACCATGTTCGGAAACCACAATGAGGCCCACCGGCAGGACCGAACAAGCGAGTAGCAGGTAACTGTTACATAGTAGAACCTAAAAAATCAATACTTACTCGTAAAAAACTAAAGCAATAAATAAAACTGGCCAAGTGCGAGTCGGACTCGCACACGAAGGGTTCCGTACTACAAGGCAAAACGCCGAAAAAAACACGTTTGTTGTATGGGAGCCCCCCTTAAATATTTATTTTATTTTGTTTTTAGTATTTGTTGTTATAGCGGCAACAGAAATACATCATCTGTGGAAATTTCAACTGTCTAGCTACCGCGATTCTTGAGATACAGCCTGGTGACAGACAGACGGCAAAAACGCCGAAAAAAACACGTTTGTTGTATGGGAGCCCCCCTTAAATATTTATTTTATTTTGTTTTTAGTATTTGTTGTTATAGCGGCAACAGAAATACATCATCTGTAAAAATTTCAACTGTCTAGCTACCGCGGTTCTTGAGATACAGCCTGGTGACAGATAGACGGACGGACGGACGGACGGACAGCGAAGTCTTAGTAATAGGGTTCCGTTTTTACCCTTTGGGTACGGAACCCTAAAAAGGGCAATACATCGCGAACAACACAACTCACTAATTACAGATCGCAGTACATTTTCCATTTATCACAGAGTATTCAATGCTAGTATACGAGGAACCAACTATGGTCTAGATTTAGCGAATATAACGTTTGATTGGGCAGGAATCAATTCTATCCGTATTGCAACTAACTGGTCCGCTTCGGCAGCTGCAAATGAAGACAACTGGGAATATTGGATGCGTGTGCTGCATAATTAGGTGAATGTTTAATTAAGTTACTGTTCTAATATATGTACCATGTAGGTTAACAAGTTAGGTGAAAGTAAAACTTAATTAGATGTTTAATCATGTCGAATCTTTGGGATTTCAACTTCGAAATTCCATTTGTGTTTCAATGGATTTATATAGAAATCTGGATTTGTAAAGAAGTAATACTTTATACTCTGATTTTTAATTTACTAGACCAAAATGACCGCTCGTTCCACGACAGCTGCGATCGGCCTTTTTTTGTCATGTTCCAAAAAATACCAACCCACCAACCAACCCTACCAACTACATACATTATGGTACGCAATAAAGAATTAAAAAATGAATTGAATTGAATTGAATTGAAAAAACGAACGCAGCTGTTATTTTGGGGCTTATAAGTCAATTCGCACTAATTTACTCCAATTGCCTAATAAATATTTCTGAAGTTGTCGACCCGCCTACAAATAAATTAACTTCGTGCGAGTTTCCTATAAATAAAATAATATTATTTAAAAGTGAGGATTCGTGCGAATCGACTAATAAACCTATTTTGGTCTAGCAAATTAAAAATCGGAGTATAAAATATTACTTCTATAATAATATAGTATAGTATAATATATTTTATTAGAATCTATATTTTAATTTTTTACAAGTAAACAATTAAAAAAACAGAGCTCTAGTATAGTGATCTATAAAAATATATGAATGGAAATATAACTTCATACTGACTATGAAACCTATAAATATGGAAAGGCTGGTGAGCTTCAAAAACCAAACCTGAAATATAAAGGGAGGACAACCGCTATAAAAATATCAAAGGACTCATGCATAGATTATTCTGTTTATCGATAGAGACGACTTTTTATAGCACAATTTTAGCATGGAAACCAGGTAGCTATTTAATTTATATGCTGATTTTATGAGCAAAAAATAATTGATGGCCTACTTGCTTTAAACGAAAAAGAATTAAAATTCTAATAACGTATGCACAAAGACTGGAAATGTGCATTTTGTTCTGGACTAAAAATCAAACGAGTTATGGTATAGACACTGAACAAAATTCGTTGTCCCGAATTTTATAATGACTTTGTTTACGAATATCAAAGTTTCTTTAGGTATACGCTAGATAGAATTTTAGTGAAACAAAGCTCGTTAGAACAGCAAGGCATAAAAAAAATATATTCATCAACTATGTGTTAGGCCAAGGCCAACCTGTATCAGCCTGAAGATAAATATGACGGTAGTTTGCGCCCTTTTTTTCTACCATCAATTTTTTAAATTGCCACGTCACGAGTCAAATCGATTGACGACTCGTTTTGAAATCGCATTACGAGAAGCATTGTCAACCCCCCGACGAATTCGCTGACGTCACTTCATCTAGCGGATCAGGTGAATATTCCTATAACATAACAGCATATTTTAAAAAGTAGTCATCCAAATGATAATTACAAATCATAAACTGCTTGTTACCCTACGTAAGATCTCAAACTAAAGTTCATATTGGACCGGGCGTCTGTTTCTCTGTAAACGATATACCTACATAGTAAAACGGTATTTCAATTAAGTTGATACTCTATAGTGATATAATTCAGAGTTCATGTTTAATAGTGGCTCTCAGAACTTGCTAACAAAACCGAATCAAAACTTACTGTTACCGGGGAATTTTAAACAATGTAAACTAAAGTAATTAAAACAGGGGTAGAAATGTTATCCAAAATTTAAAACAAACACCTGTCAACTGTTGAAAACAAAACAAAGCCACGCGCAGAGTAAACCGAGGATTGTTAAAAAAAAATCGGCAAACTATTTCCAATTTGAGTCACCTTGTTGGAATAGTGAAAGCCAAAAAACTTCATACGTCATCGTTTAGTGGCCGATCAGGAAGCGCGGTTCACGCGTCATTTGGCTCGCTCCCCCCTACTTTGGGGAGAAACTTTTGCCTTTCATCGTTTTTGCGGCTCATATTGTGTTTTACGAACGCTTGGCTAAATTTCTGAGGATCACCCTGGAACGATTTGATTTGGAGATGGATTGAATGGTATTCTTGAAAGCCCCTTTTCTGGGAGGGATACAAAGGTCGTTATTGTTAGAGCCATGGCAAAAACTTGAATGGTTTTATCCTATGAGTAGCTTATCCAAAGATACGATATTTAGGAAAGGTTTGCACTGACATTTATATAAAAACTGTTGTCATATATAAGCCCCGCCTGCCTGGGTTCGAACCTACGACTCCGTAGGTCGGGTCCGTTACGACTAGGCTATCACTGCTCTGGATTAATTATTTCAAATATTGATAGATAAATCGTTTAATAAATGCACCAAAAAGAAATACCATTACCCACAAAATCACAATTAAATGATTAAAAAAAGATTTAAATTACAGTCGTGCCAGCGACACGAAGAAGAAGAAGAAAAAGAATGATAAAAACATACACACACACACACCCCCACACTTACCATTCAAACTCAAAACATCACATCAAAAGACACTACTAAAACGAATAACGGACTATCCTTGATCAACCTTACCAAACAAATCTCCAACATAATTAACACGGGGATTATCTCCTTCAATAGGGTCACCTTCTTCCTTATTTATTATGAATCGTATCAGATCAATAGTAACGCATTGGGCAAACATATCGAGTGTCCCATTAGTGTTAGGATCTCAAACAATGGTATCTGAGGGTCGGCTGTCGGGACCAATATTGTATGATGAGGTTTAATAAATAGAATACGTTCTTGTTCGGATATGTACGTTTCTATTTTCTTATCTGTGCTTTTGTTACTGTCTTCTGGTTATGTGGCTTTTGTTGTAAAGCTTAGTTTCCTATTTAATGGGTTTGTGGGTTGCAATTTATTTTTAGACTAATAGAACAAAAATATACTAACTACACTAAACATACTATACTATAATCTTTAAAACAAAAATATAGTTCCTTTTACATTTCAAATTCTGCGAATTTTATTATAAAAAACAGCTTGAATCAAAATAAAAATAGAACTGCCTCAAGAACAAAAGTTTTACAAGCAAAATAAAATAAAATTATAAGTCAAGAATAAACAAGCTCTACAAAAAAACATTCACAACATACATACAAAACTTGACGACTGCAAGTTTATTTAGTTTGAGTATTTTTCTATTAAAGTGAAATCAAGCGTAAAATCAAAAGCAAAGGATTTTGTTAAGCTCGAAGAACACTTACTTAGAGTTCCTCTGATAATTCAGTTTGCGATAAAAATAACGAACTAACGAAACGAAGTGAATTCGCTCCTTCCCTCTGGTCTGCTATTGATGGGAACTTTTCATGTATTTAAGTTGGTTAACTGCGACCCCTTTATATTCTGCGGTGACTTTGGTAAAAACATGGTGCTTTTCTTTTGACTTCAAACTTTAAAGTTGTGTTAACTTCAGTGTCAGTGGCTGCGGTTGTGAAAACGAGACGTTAGTGGATAACCTAGCCGTTTATCATTGTTACTTTTCAATTACTGAACTAGATCAGTAACTGTGCTGGATCTTTTCTATTAAATGACTCACTAAAACCTTATGCCTTACTTTTTACTCTTTTAATAAAACCTTCTGCCTTACTTTTTACTCTTTTATTAAAACCTCACTAAAACCTTATGCTTTACTTTTTACTCTTTTAATAAAACCTTGTGGCTTACTTTTAAATCTTTTAATAAAACCTCACTAAAACCTTATGCCTTACTTTTTACTCTTTTAATAGCTGATCTAACATATAAACGATTGAGCAGTGGTGGCCCTGTGGTAACAGCCCTGAATTACGACTCGCAGTCGTGGCTTCGTACCCAGGCAGGCGCTTTACTTCTTATAAATAATTTCATCACTACTGCTCTCAAAACGGTTAAGGTAAGCGTCGTGAGGAAACCAGCATGTCCTAGGACCACACATTCGAAGACGTGACATCGACCAACCCGCACCGGGCCCACGTGGTAGATTACAGCCCACTCCCTCTCGAAAAGAGGAGGCCTGTGTCCCAGCAGTGGGAACATTATAAGCAGTTTTTTTAAATGTATTTACGATTTATGAAGGGAAAATATTTCAATTGACCATTAACATTTCGTATTTTAACTCGTAACAAACAATAAATAACCTTTGTATAGATTTTATAATAAAAAAGATTTTCGGAACTACTAAAATACCTAATTCCCAAAATTGAGTCAAAGAAAACTTTAACAGCACGCCCTAAAATGACGAACAATATCAAGAATCTTCTAGTTCCCGAGTTTGGTACACAACACCTAGGGCTAGACAAACAAAATCTAATTTACAGATAAACCGTTAGTTGTCCCGGGGGGCCTCAAGCTACCAAACAGGCCATCATTTATTCAGCCCCTATTTCTACTAGATATAAATCTTATGTGCTTTCATAACTCACTTACGCTTCTTGAAAATATCTTTCTTAAGGGGATTACAGGACCTGAACGCAAAAAACGCAAGTTTTAGAAGAAATAAAAGTATATGATCGACTACAGTAAACAAAATCAGAAAAATATATGATATTCTCCAGGATATATGCTAGGTTGAAAACATAATACAACTAATTTGATACGATAGAAAAAAATCTTGAAGGTACCTCTAAAAACTTTTTTTTTTACAATAAAAACCATACTAATATACATACAATCACTCTGATTTTTTGACAGATTATTCTGCAAGCAACATACTAAAGCACTAGTGTTTTAACTATAGATTTTTTGTATATAGATAATTGCTTCATATTTTGCAATTATACGAAGGAGGTTCCATTTCTCTCACGCACTATGAGCTCACTGCCTGGTGATGACATTGAAGTCTTGGGAGTAACTCCGGATAATCATTTAAACTAGTTTGTAAGACAACAGAAGGTACCAGTAATAATATTCTTATACCTAACAACAACAAGGTATCTTCTTGCTCTAAATTATGTAAATATCAAAAAGGAGATCAGCAGAATGCCTTGACAGTATTTCATCAAAATATTCAAGGCATTTCTTCCAAATTATTAGAAATTGAAATGTTTTTAGAAAAAACAAAGTTTGACATTGTTTGTTGTACTGAACATTGGTTAAAGGATTACCAAATGTTAATTAATTTTGAGAACTATAGTGTGGGCAGTTGTTTTAACCGTAAATCTATGCTGCGTGGAGGTTCTCTAATATTGATAAAAAAATGTTTAAAATCCAAGCAACGAAATGACATAGTGGGTTTATCAGTTGAACATTGCATCGAACTGTCCTGTGTTGAGCTAGATAAGCATGTCATAGTGTGCGTTTACAGACCCCCTAATTATCAGAACTTTTCTTTATTTGAGTCAATAATGGAAGATGTCTTAGCGAAACTTGCATCCAATAACAAAGCCGCAATTATTTGTGGGGATTTTAATATTAATATTTTGGAAAATAATTCTAATAGCAGTAGATTATTAAGCCTTTTTAAATCGTTCAATTTATATAATGTGTTTGCAGAACCTACTAGAATAACTCCAACTTCTGCTACTTGTATTGATAATGTCTTTTGCGATTGTGATTATTTAGATAAAGCCATCGTAAATTATCTGCCGTCTGATCATAGTGGACAAACGGTATCTTTTAAGTTTAAAACACCTTTGCAAAGAGTGCAAATTCAATTTAGACCAATAACGACTGGTAAACTAAATAGATTCAATAGTACCCTAAATAATAAGTTAAATGATCTGGGCCTTGATAGGGATGATGCTAATAAATTGTACGAGGATTTCTTTTCAGTAGTGCACACTCAATTTAATACAACTTTTGAAAAGAAAACAAAAAACATTTGCCCTAATTTTGTTTTTAGTGACTGGGCAACTAGAGGTATTAGGATAAGTAGGGAAAGACTTTTCGAGCTGTATGGCCTTAAGCCTTACATCAATACTGAAACTTTCAGCAAGTATGTTGTTACATATTCCAAAATTTTTAGAAATACTTGCAAAATAGCCAAAGCCCTGTACATTAGCAATAAAATCAAATCAGCAGAAAATAAGATAAAAACAGTTTGGAAAATTATAAATAACGAAACTAGTAGGAATAAAAAACGAAACACTGATTACACATTAGAGACTTCACGTGGTGCCATAAGCTCTAACTTAGAAGTAGCTCAGGAATTTGTAAATTTCTTTACTAATATACCATCAAAAACGACGGAAGCCTTAAATTCCTCATCCGACGTATCAATTGATTTATTAAGAGCGAACGTTCCAGCCTGCCCGGTTGAATTTCAATTTAAACATATAAACCCCGCTTCAATAATAAAAGCTTTTAAGCAAATTAAGATCAAATTGACCGAAGATCTTTGGGGAATGTCCATTAAAGTCTGTGCCTCCATAATTGAGACTATTGCACCTTACTTAGCCTTAGTATTTAATTTGTGTGTTGATCAAGGAATCTTCCCCGATTTAATGAAATACAGTAAGGTAATACCACTTTTCAAATCTGGGGACAGTAAAGACACCAATAATTATAGACCCGTATCCGTGTTGCCGGTTTTCAGTAAGGTGTTCGAAAAGATAATGCTTAATCAGATGCTCAATCATTTTAACATGAATAAAATCCTTCACGATCAGCAATTTGGTTTCACCAAAGGACGTTGTACGACTGACGCTGGTGTAACCTTATTAAAACACATTTTTAACGCGTGGGAAGAGGCCCAAGACGCCATTGGAATCTTTTGTGACCTCTCTAAGGCATTTGATTGCGTCGATCACGAAACCTTGCTTTTGAAACTTGAGCATTACGGACTTGGAAAACTTGCGCTCAGTTTAGTTAGTTCTTATTTAAATGATAGACAACAGCAAGTCCAAATAAATGGTGTCAATTCATATGGTTTAAAAGTAAAAATGGGTGTGCCACAAGGCTCGATATTGGGTCCTTTCCTCTTTTTAGTGTATGTTAATGATCTACTCCATTTATTAAAAAATCAACCACAAATGGTGTTATTTGCTGATGACACTTCCTTAATTTTTAAGGTAAATAGACGTGCTACAAATTTTGACGACGTAAATAACGCCCTTCTGCAGGTCCAAAATTGGTTCACTGCTAATAATTTAGTATTAAATGGAAAAAAAACTAAGTGCATAAGATTTTCTTTACCAAATGTCAAAGGTAGTGATTGTGAGATAATATTGAATCAAGAGAAACTAGAATTCGTCGATAAAACTGTTTTCTTAGGAATCACGCTCGACTCAAGGCTACAATGGGGTCCTCATTTAACATCTCTTGCAGGACGGCTAAGTTCAGCAGCTTATGCTGTCAGAAAAATCCGTCAATTTACTGATGTCGATACCGCGAGACTAGTCTATTTTAGTTACTTTCATAGTGTCATGTCTTACGGTATTTTACTTTGGGGACGGGCTGCAGACATCGATTCTATTTTTATTCTGCAGAAAAGAGCCATCAGAGCCATATATAACCTCCGCAGGCGCGATTCTCTGAGGGAACTGTTTAAGGAAATTAACATCATGACGGTACCTTGTCAATATATCTACGAAAACATCATGTATGTAAGAAAAAACTTACATCTTTTTAGTAAAAGAGGTGAAAGACATAATTATAGTACTAGAAATAGGGACCTATTAGTTCAACCAGGTTTCAGACTGGCTAAAGTAGACTCATCTTTTATGGGGTACTGTTTAAAATGTTATAATAAAATACCTCCCCACATTCTTCAACTGAATGAGACAAAATTCAAGTCTTGTATAAAACGCACACTATGCAGTCAGGCATATTATAAGTTAGGGGATTACATAGCTGATAAAAATGCCTGGCTCAATGCTGGTCCTGCTCCACAACCACAACTAATTGATTAACACCTGAAAATACTGTTGGAGCTGCTGAAGATTGTAAGACTATCTTTGCATTGTATAAACTCAATTTCATTTGTATTGTATAATTGCATAGCACAGATGTGAGTTCTATGTAAGTACTATACCTTATTTTACCATTTACCGGGTAATATGTCTTTCATTGACTTGAATGTGCCCTGGCGGCTGATAGTATGTCATGCTCACACAAATGTCTCGCTGACGGTGGCGTGTATGTTGGATCATTTAGCTCCCTTCAAAATGGTTGAGCTGAATGGTGCTGATCTATGCGTCATGTTCGTGAACGGGCGCCGTCAGTTGGGGCTGGTCATCACTTAGCTGCCTCGGCTTATTTTTAATTATTTTATTTTTATTTTTGGATTGTTGTTTTAGTACTATTTGTTGTACTCTGGACGCTTTTAACGCATACGTCTTGTTTATTTTTACATCGTTCTCACATTATTTAATTATAAATTCAAAAGTAATGATGTAACTAATATTTTTGTAAAATATGATTTAAAAAGAGTGTCCATGGAGTTTCTTGTCCGTTCTTCTCCATAGGTACCTACGCTTTGGAATGGGCAACTAGCTTCACATTTTTCTGACTGACCTACTTCTTGACAATTCAAAAGTGCCTGTAAAATGGTTTAATTGAAATAAATGCTTTGAGTTTGAGTTTTGAGTTTGAGTTTGAGTTTGAGCAATAAATTACCAGCGTTATGTCATCGCGCTTCTCTTTCTCTTCTATGCAGTCCGACAGTTTAAGTTACAGTGGCTGCCTCATTGGTGTAGTGGTTGCAAGCACTACTGCTGAGCATTAGGTGCTGGGTTCGATTCCCAGGTAAGGTAAAGTGTTATGGGGGGCACCCATCGTTAATACCTAAATATGGGATCTAAAACTGGGAAAACGATTATAAATCGGTTTTTCAATTAGGAATTTTATTTTATTTTTTTCAAGCACATAAATGTACAGAGGCGGACTTAATGCCATAGGCATTTTCTACCAGTCAACCTTTGGGTGATGCAGAGACAAACAGTGGTAGGTGCAATCATGAAAATTTAGTAATAAATATTTCAAATACCTAATCAGCATAACTTAATTAGTATTTTAAATTAATTATATTTTAAATAAAATTCCGATTTTAAAGAAACGTCAATACTTTTAACACCTACCCCAATTCCCTCGGAATTTCTCTGTAGCAACCCTGAGTTTTGTGCCCGGTTGATGACAATAGGGTCGCCGCGGATAAACACTGGCGGAAGGCGGAATGTGGGTGTACTAGTACTACTATAGGTAGTTACACCTCTGCCTAACCCTGCGGGGATTATAGGCGTGATGTTTTGTAAGTTACGGTGGTTTGTTAATATGCGCCCCGCGGTTTCACCCGCGTAAATGTCGATCCCGTGGGAATATCGGGATAAAAAGTAGCCTATATGTTAATCCAGGGTGTCAGCTACCTACATACCAAATTTTAGTAAAATTGGTCCAGCCGTTTGAGCTTGAAGAAGTAACAAACATATAAACACACACACACACACTCGCAAACTTTAGCCTTTATAATATTAGTGTGACTAGCTGACCCGGCAATTAGTAGCGCCTCAGATGATAGCTTTATTTACAACTAGCTGACCCAGCGAACTTCGTACCGCCTCAGATGATAGCTTTATTTACAACTAGCTGACCCGGCGAACTTCGTACCGCCTCAGATGATAGCTTTATTTACAACTAGCTGACCCAGCGAACTTCGTATAGCCTCAGATGATAGCTTTATATAAAACTAGCTGACCCGGCGAACTTCGTACCGCCTCAGATGACAGCTTTATATACAACTAGCTGACCCGACGAACTTCGTACTGCCTCAGATGATAGCTTTCTAAACAACTAGCTGACCCGGCGAACTTCGTACCGCCTCAGATAATAGCTTTATATACAATTAGCTGACCCGGCGAACTTCGAACCGCCTCAGATTTTTTTTGTTATTTTTTCCTATGTTTTAATAATTAGGAACCCTCACGGGCGTCCCCAGAACACTCTACCAAAGTTTCATTGCAATCTGACCAAAGGTTTCGGAACGCATAGAGGACAAACATTGACTTTTATATATATATAGATATGTTGATGTCTGCTACGGGGATACATTATTTAGCTTCAAATAGGCCTAAAAAGAGTAATTTGTAGAGTGTCCGTGCTACATTATACTACTAGAATGTACATTGTTGTTTAAAACAGATGTAATTAATGCTTTATTTAAAATAACATTTTCTTCGAACTGTAGGCTTCTATTTATAGTCCTGCTTTGATGCCTCATCTTTGCTTTGTCTTAAAGAAGGCTTGATTATAGATAAATAATTTTACGAGTCTCCAAAGGCATTGTTTGCTTAAAAGGAGGCTCCAAACACTAAACCCTTTTTGTAAACTGAAGCATTAATAAACTTCATCATCATCTGCCTAGCCTTTTCCTAAATATACATACAGGGTTATTGGTAAAACATTAACAACCTCTTAAGAGGTTATTATACTCATCATTATGAACAACTTTTCCTATGGGACCAAACCTGAAATCGCGAAAAAAAATCAGCTGTTCCCTACATTTATGTTCATTTATCTCGTTAAAATGTAGGGAACAGCTGATTATTTTTAATGACCTCTTAAGAGGTTGTTAATGTTTTACCAATAACCCTGTATATTGGGGTCTGCTTCCAGTCTAACCGGATGCAGCTAAATACCAGTATTTTACATAGAGCGACTGCCTATCTGACCTCCACAACCCAGTAACTTGATAATACGATACCCCTTGGTAAGAATGGTTGTCAGATTTTCGGGCTTCTGACGACCCGTAATGACTGTCAAAGATCCACGAATGATAGCCGGGACCAACGGCTTAACGTGCTTTCCAAGACACGGAGGGGTCTCGGTATGATGTAAAGATGGTCACCCATGCACAGACCAACCGCGGCAAGCGTAGCTTAACCTGATCGATCGACCTGTGTGGCTGTTATTATTTAGCCACGGGATTATTATTAAAAAACTACCGATCACCGATCGACCATTACATAACATGTACTCACACAAGATACTCGACACGGCTCTTAAAATCGATGCGGGAGAGAATCAATCCATTTGGCTAGGTACTACCTCCATAAAGTACCTATAAACGGCTCTGTTACAAAACAGACGATTCATCCAGTGTAGATGTGAGGATGTCGGGTTTTTGTGGCTTAGATTGATTGTAGCTAACATATTCCTCCGCCAATGGATGAAACGTCTTGTGGTTCTTGCATAAGAATAATGCACTCTTATCTTAAGCGTTACATATTTCCTTAAGTGAAAACATGAGGGAGAAATATCAAAACCAACTTCTCCTATGAGTAGTTTACAGACATAATTACCGGGATTTGCAAACTGTAACCAACTGCAATTGCATACACACCCATTCATTCCACAAAGCTGTAAATGTTGCTCCGAAACTGCAAACACTTTTGAATTACTCAACTTTACTTTGGAGCCAAACCAAAACACTAGCCAGTAGAGCAGTTGTAACGTCAAAACATTTAAAACTACCCTCAAATACCCTGAGTTTAAGCGACTGGATCAGATGAAGCTGAAGCAACACGTTGAAAATAGGGCTGTACGGGAACCTCGCCTCCGCCTCCGCAAATGCGTAACTTCCGCGAGAACCTCATACCTCCGCCTCCGCAAATGCGTAACTTCCGCGAGAACTCGTACCTCCGCCTCCGCAAGTTCTTAAAGGCTTGTATCTAGACTTTAATCAAACCTGTAATAATTCCCATTTTGCAGTCCTAAAAATATTATTGAACACTCTAATAATAATAATGGTTCAAGCACCTGAAACAGAGAGAGCATCCGAACACGGTACGCGGTCAGATTGTTTCCCCCCTCTGTAGCCCCATAGTATGAGCGCATGACATTTTCATTGATGGATCGTGTCCATCTCATGCGCTGCACACTTCCGCCGGGAGCTGGGACCCTATCAGAGGCCGGTGGGCCTCGAGGTCCTAAGCCGTCCGGCGGCCAGCGTCCTCACCGTCGACGAGCAGGTGGTGGCGTCGTGGGCGGAGAGAAGTACTCGTCGCTCGAGCTCGACGCAACTGCCGCGGCCGGTGTCGTCACAGCGCTCACAGTGGGGCTGGGTACCGGCGGCGGCGAGGCGGAGCTGAGCGAAGAGTCCGGAGGTGGTAGGCGTGCGAGACGTCTAGCGGCGGCAGATCTTGTCAACATTTTCGTATTTTCTATTTTGTGTCCTTCTTCGTTTTTATCGGAGGTGACATTTCAAATGTCACCTCCTCTGGTTCGGCAATTTTTGATTTAAATTTATCAAAATTATGGTCATTGTAAGTACTATTTTGGTATATATATATATGGTATTTGGGCTATGGCTGTAGTATTTTAAAATACTTCTAAAAACTGCTTTTATAAATTAATTTCGGAAAATGGTTAAAAATGACGACTCGTTGACATTGGTGTTGCCAGATATTATTATCGAAGTATCTTGACTTGGCTCGCGAGGTTGTCGACATGTGGGATGTGGACTCAGCAATCATTGTGCCGATAGTCGTGACAGCCAATGGTTTAATAGCCAAGAGCCTCGACCAACACCTAAGGAGGCTCTCGTTGGGCAGCTGGATCAAGGGCTTGATTCAGAAAGCGGTACTTCTGGACACGGCCCGCATTGTTAGGAGGTTCCTCTCTCTGGAGCCCTGACCGCCGGTAGCTTGGACCCTGTTCCCGATACCGGTGGGCTACTATTTTTTATATTTTTAAATGTTTTTATATTTTTTATATTCTAATATTTAAAAATATAATTTATATGTGTTATTTAATGAAATAAAGGAGATAATGATCGCACCTTTTTTTGTAAACCTCAAATAATTCCTATTTTGGGGCCCTAGAAATATTAATTATCCAAATAACTACGACTGACGTGGATGTAGCGCTCGCCGGCCACTGCCGCGGTACTGCTCGCTTCACTGGCCTGGTTCGCGCGCGGTTGATCACAGCTCTAACCTAACCCATTTGGTCGATGTGCCCTAGCTTAGTTACTGCAACCAATTCAGTTCGAGCATGATTGGTCACAGATCCAACCTAACCTAACTCGTTGAGTCGTGGTACTTAGTTTCTGCAACCAACCGTGATAAAAGGCCAGTAAAAAAGAGGCTTAATTATTCAAAAAAGTGTGCATCATTAAAAGAGCAAAAAGTTTTTAGAGGATAAGTTTATAGGATCGACTCCTAATAGACGAAGACCCCTTAATAATGTGGTGGAGATATAACTTGAAGTATTAAGTTTTTGCTCCCCTGTCACCGCCGCCGCCAGATTCGGTACCAAGGGAGTAACTGCTTAATGAAGACGGTTTAATTTGTGAACGACTAAGACATTGCCTAGAAGTTTACAAAGCCGCCAAACTGTTTTATTTAGTGAAATATAGGTTGCCCCTATTAAATTTTTATTACCAATAGGTCGATTTTGTCTTCAACAAAATGTTTAGATAATCTTTTTTCTCCACTTTGGCCTCCGCTACGATGATCTCCGTTACGTCCCTAGTTGAAAAGAGCTCCGAGTTTTAGTGGCAGTGACAAAGTTGCAGGTTTTACTACATTTTAACGTATCTCAGTGGCCGGGGTAATGGTTAGTGCGCCATAATGTGGGTAGATTCAATTTGAGTATAAGTTATTTTGCAAAGTGCGAGTTTTAAGTGGTCTTTGTGCGAAGTGAATAGTTTTGTGGTTTGAAGAGGCGTTGAAGTAAGTTTGCATTCGGATGTGTCTGAATTGCTATCCAAGACTACCATATCCTGCTTCATTTAAAAGATTTATACCTTAACAAAGTATATGTCGCAGTAAGATGGTTAAAGCCGTGATATAGTTATATCCCTAGGGATATACGAGTATAATGTCATATAGAACTATGAAAGCGGTTCATAAAGGTCTTACTAGGAATATAACTATGACACGAGCACGATCTAGTAATATGACTTACTTACTACTCCTAGGAATATAACCATCTTACTGCGACATATACATTGGCCAACATCAGAAAGTGCACAAGCGATCTTAGCAAACTATCTAGGAACTTAATGTTAAATACACTTGTGTGGATAGACACTCTACTGCGGAGAAACCTACCAACATAAAATGATTAACTTTTAAAGAACTAGGCAAAATAAATTATGTTATCCTTTGAACCAAGATCTCCTTAGGTGCTTGAAAGGCACTTACAAAGAAGTATCTTAAGAATTCTAGTCGCATCTCTTGAAAACTAGAATGTGTTGAAAATAACTATATTTCTTCCGTAAACGAAGAAATCTTTGAAGAGCTTTCAAACCGCTAAGCGTCTCTCTGTTACCTACATACTGGATGCGGGTGGTGCCTCGTTTAGTCTATCCGTACCGTGACTACTGGTTTATTAAGACAAGTGAACTGAATTTGATTTCGCATATTTCATCATGCATTTATTTAGAGAATGATTAACATGATTTTAATGATAAAGTTAGATTCTACATTAAATCGTGACACATTTCAGTGTAAAAAAATTGTTTGTGTTTTATAATATTATTATAGGCCCGTTAGGGTATATGTGTTCTGTGATTATAGGTAAGCTCTGTGGTATTCGAACATACAGAGTATTTTTATCTTGACCTGTTGAAGATCTACACATCTCCGAGTTTCTCGTCTGCACATGCTTTTTTATTACACCTTCCCTGTTTTTCTTTATGCACTTTATTTTAATTTTATACATCATTTGAGGCTCAAATAAACGTATTTATTTAAACAGAAAAAGTAGTGGCATTTTTGCTTCTTTGTAAATCTTGCATATCCATTGAATTGAATGCCATATACAAGTTATGCCACAAAAACGTCATAAACCACATAAACAAAAATGCGCGCCTATAAAAATATCACAAAAGAATTTTACTCCAGTGCCATAAGCAAGTGAAATAGCCCATCTAAACTCTCCACATACTCGTAGCAACAATAAACCCGACACTTTACTTGTGCTAGCCGGCCCGCATACCTCTTATAAACTTCGTTCGCAAAATCTACATAACATTGCAGACAGAGAGTAATCAAGAATACTTTCAGGCACTTGTGTAACTTGTTAAATGTGTTTTTCTTTATATTCGTTTCCAACGGATGTATTCCGGAAGCGGAAATCTGATATTTTATTTAAGGGAAATGACTGAGGAAATGGAGGCGGAAAAGTGAATTTAAGTAGCTAAATTCTGTAAATTGTTCTGTTGCCATGGTATCGAATATCACGGTGTCCTATTACATTTTCGGTGTTTTCAGGAAGCAATTTCATAGCTTATATGGTTTCACGATTTATTCCGGTCTGATCCCCTGAACCCCCCTCCAACCCCCCCTCCTTCGATCCCCTGCTGGTCCTGTAAAAATGTTTTTTTCCTTAAGGTGTGCTGTGGAAAATACGCACCCTTCATAACCTTTGTTCATAATTCATTTTTTATGGGCGAAATGATACTACTCCCGGGCTTCTTCTTCATTCCTCCTCCAGGAATTCTTTTAAGAACTTGCCACTATCCCAACTTATACCTTCAAACAGTTTGGGCCTGGTTAGGTTAGGTCAGAACTTCAGGCACTTGATCAATTTGTATGGTCGGTTAACATTCGTTACCAGGCAACCCAGTCAACATTGCAAAAAAGAAACAACAGCAAAAAAAAAAAACAGATATCATCACCACAAATCACTAAACGCATTTAGCGCTAAACGTATCTAAATCTAGGACGAATGAAAGGCGTCTAACAAAAGGTATTTACAAGGCAGATGTGAGTGGAAACGCCGGGGTCACAATAGTCCTCCTAGGACGTCCATCTATAGGAGGTCTTAATGGTGATGTTCTTCAGAGAGGTCAGGTGCGTACTACTCCCAACCGGTGTGCGTGTATGACCAGATGTAATAATGTAAACCACATGCGAAGGGGAGATAGCAGCCTTGAAAATCTGGTTATTGTTGGCAATACCGAAGGAAAGAGTGCACGAGACAGGTCGCCAACACGATGGCCCGACCAAGTAAAGGAAGCTACGTCCTCAAGCAATTTTCAGCAGGTGGTGATGGCAACTTTGGACCGGAGTAGATGGAGGCAGATTGTCCGCTTAAAAGGGTCCAGTGACCACGATCCTCAGTAATGAGGGACCGATTGAAGAGAAGATTAATGTAAACGAGGCAAAAGGAGAATGTAAGGATCATAGCAGGTGGCGTTCTGCAGTTTGTGCCATGGGAAGAAGGCGTGAGAGGTATGTATCTAAAACATCATTCTGTCTGTGTCATATTAAAACAATTGACCGAAATAGAATGATGTTTTAAATTTGTTTCAAGTTAAACGTGTTCATTATTTGATGGTGTAATTCTATCTCCAACTCACACTTAACCTAATTATAAACCGCCTCACAGCAGACAATAAGTAATTAAAACAAAATTAATAAGCTCAACTGACGCGAGACGAGACGCACTGCGTCATCGTGTCACTTCGAAATTTCATTACGTCACGTCCCAAGAACTAACTGCCAGATCTCCTATGATTTATAACGATTTCTATTGTTATTAAATTCAGGGTATAATAATTGGGATTAATACGGTAAGCTGGTGAATCGTTTTGAGACTGCAGAATATGGTAGTCCATTGAAGGCTTTGAATTGTCTGGGAAACACTTATCCTGGTGAATTGGTAGCAGGTACGAGTGATCATGTCACAATGATAATACTAGATAGTCACCAAGATAAATATTATTATCGGCGACGAGACCCTATATCGCACCTCCGATAAAATAGGGTTACAACTCGAAAAAGGAATTTTCAGTTTGTTTTTCAGGAAAACAGCGTAGGTACCTATAAAAAAATAACATATTTTTTGTAAGCTTTTCATGTATGTATAATTTTGATGACATAATATTAATAGTGTAAGAATAAAGACTGATTAACTTACCATTAACAAATCCGTGAGTTTATTTTCGCTTTTCCAAAAATCCAGGTTTTTCAAGTTGTTGTTTTTGTTGTTTATTTTATCGGAGGTGCGATATATACGCCTTAAGCCGCAAGTAGTATGCGCTCTGCTACGCGCGCGCTCTCACTACAATCGCATATAATATAATATATAATATAATCACACTTCACACTAATATTATAAAGGCGAAAGTTTGTGAGTGTGTGTGTGTGTGGGGGTGTGTTTATATGTTTGTTACTTCTTCACGCTGAAACGGCTGGACCAATTTTGATAAAATTTTGTATGGAGGTAGCTGATACCCTGGATTAACATACAGGCTTATCTTTTTATCCCGATATTCCCACGGGATCGAAACTTATGCGGGTGAAACCGTGGGGCGCAGCTAGTACTACACAAAAAAAAAAAAACTATATACAATGGGCGGGCTTGGGCGGCATTGGATTTTGGAACGTTTTGTGTTATGGATGCCTACACTCAGCATTGAGTGGCGAAAAACTAAAGAAAAATATAATTATTTAGAAACATATCATTACAATTGGATTCATGTTAATCGCACAACGCATTTAGAAGTTATAAGGAAAATGTGCCGAACTACATTTGTAGTTTTTGACGTTCAAAAGTGCCTTTTATGTACCTATCCTAACTATACATTATTTATATTTTATTATAGTTATAATTTTATATTATATCATAAATGCGAAAGTAAGTTTGTTTGTTTGTTACATTTTCACTACTAAACCACTGAAAAACCTGAAATCCCTGAATCTGAATCCTGATCCTGAAATTTTGCATATACGTTGTCAGGTCAGAAACGGACATAGGCCACCTCTCATCCCGAAAAAAAGTGCTGTCCCCGAGGAAAACAACAATAACGTTAACGTTATTATGATAATAGATGGCGCCACGTGTCTTTCGAATGGGAACACTGGGCCACTTATGTGGGTGAAACCGCGGTTCGCTGCTAGTTTGAAATAAATGCTTTGAAATTGACTTTGATTTCTGTTCTACGAAAACTACGAAAAGCAAGCGTGGTCTGTGCAATGCTCAGGGTGTATGTACGCGTGGGTGGATAGTGTTTTTGAAACGCGTCCATTTGTTTCTGGCCACTTACTCACCTAGGCACATGACTAGGTGAGTAAGTCCTTACCATTCCTCAATTGATTTTCTCCCAATAATTTTATGTCCTTTCATCACCGATCCAACCTACCTTCGTAAAAACAAAAGGTTCAAAGGAGATTAGATGTCAATTACATCAGTATTAATCGTCGACGATTGCTCGCATTGGCTTGCTCAGCTGTCGACGCAAACGACTTCCATTATCACTGACAGATGCTGATTAAAACGCTTAGTAATTGACTAACGGAATAATCACGCTAATGATGATTTTGACACTTTACGTAGGTAGCTTTTGCACTTGGGAATATGACGTTTCTAATAGTGATTACAAATTGGTTATGGTTTTTTATTATCTCCCGTGCGTGTCTCAAATAAATTATTATTTTTTCTTTGTTTCTTTTATCCCACTAGCATAGCAAGAACTTTGTTCCGTTAAGGCTCCCAGGCAGGCGCAACTTTAGCCTAATCATAGAACAATTTTCCAAGAAGTATTCATAGAAATTGTTTTACTAGAGTCGCTTCGCGCCTGTCTGCGGGAGCCTTTAGAGCTGCAAGAGTTTGGTAGAAGTCGCAATACCTTTATTTTTAGTTACAACCTGTCTGAACATTAGACCAAACAAGCGAATGCACATTGGATTCCCCCTGTACCAAATTATTTTTGTGTAAACAGGGTTAAGGCATTATTTCGTTACGCTAGCCATACGAGTACTAAAATGTCAAGTGATTATCCGTCACACTTAATTCATCCTCATTAACATCACCCTTTAAACTAAACACGCATAACTATCTAAAGCTTCCCCCCATAAATTACCACTAATGAGATTTTATAGAAAAATTACATGCAACACAGAATAACCACTGTTACGTCACCCATTGGTTTATACATTCACCCTGTAACTGGGCACCACACTACACTCCATTAAGACATTCCAATTGACTTCCAAACCCAATATACACTTAAACTAAACGATGCCCCAAACAGTTTGCTCGGTATCAATGTCCGAATCGATACCGATACCGAGTGGGGCAGTAATTAACGCGGACCAGTGTGTGGTCGCGGGCCGAATGTAATCACAACACGGCCGATAACTGTCAGTCTGATGTGTATGAGGACGGTCTGCTGACATAGTGAGGAATATGATGAGATGAGGATGAAATTAAAATGGAACGAAGTTCATGACCCATTTACCTAACTGACATATTTTAAATTTAATTATTTTTCTAATGTAACCTATTGACATGCCACCTTATTTGTAATTGTTTGTGTTAATTTTGTTCGCCATATATTGGCAAAACATAGTGCACATTTAGACAATAATACTATCTGTAACTATACCTATGTTTAGCAAAATAAATGATTGATTGATTGATTGAATAGTGAACGGCTTTCCCGTGAAGAAGATGGTCAGAAATACGCCAATCGAGCGTGATCTGCTCAAAATCAACATCAAGAATTTATTTATTTAATAATTCAAGCACAGATATATACAGAGGCGGACTTACTGCTTTATATAGGCATTTTGTACCAGTCAACCTTTGGGTGATGCAGAAACAAATAATGGTAGGGGAATCATTTATTGCACATGATTTTTTTTATTGTTGATTGTTTGTTTGCAGATGTGGCAAAAATAGATCACATAATATTTCAGGATAGCTTGATATATTCGAACATAGCTAACCGTTTTAAGTATATGTTTTAACCTTTTATAGTGTTACAAAGATTCACTGTCAGTGTAAACATTTTTTCATTTCCAAATTCAACAAATAGGTAATCTAAAATACGTCAAAAGACATGGATAAATAAAGTCTGGCCTACATAAACAAATGTTAATTATATTTAAAAAATAACTGATAATACATTTTGAAATCCCACCACAGCTTTCGTTATTTTGCAGAAAATATTTCAATTTAAAAGATTATTATATTATGATATATATGCACGATGATTTTGAAGTATTCGATCAGATATTTATGTTGCCAGTTTTCGAAATTATGGCATTCATTTGAATATATAATAATTGCAATAATTCAACAGCAGCCGGTCGATTCTGTAAAAATCTCACCGTGAAAACTTAGGTGGAGTGAGTTTGTTTTTGCTAGGAATTGACATTATTGACAGCTCACTCCACGGTCACTGCACCTAAGTTTTCACGGTGAGATTTTTACAGAATAGCACCGCTGCTGACTTGAAATCGTTACACTCCACTTACTAACTTTATTCAAAAGTGACTAGCTGACTATTATCAGCAATCCAAAATTCAACTGATAATAATTTCAACAGCTGCACTAGAATGTGACACTTATCGAAGCAAATCAAGATCAACGGTGAGCCAGTAATGAACGCCACCATTTGGGTCGTGTTACAGGAATTTAATCACAACTACAAGCAATAACTGTCGCGGAGATATATGGCAGCTGAATGTGACAGCATATGGAGTACGGAGATGTTACTTAAATGGTGGAAGCTCGGGGTTAATTTTGTTTAGATATTGTCATTGTTGTTGCGGTCTGTTCGCTAAGAATAAGAAGAAATATTTTTTTATAAATGTATCGTGTGTAATTCGTTTTTAATAGGTTTAGACACTATGTTATTTAGACATATTATTATGAGCTAGCGCACTTTTTAGAATTACGCTCAATACGGTAATTACGGCAGACTTGTGGCTGTGATTTGTGGATAAGTAATAACAGCCGCACAGGTTGATTTTGCCGCGGTTGGTCCGTGGATGGGTCATCTTTACATACTAAGCCCCTCCATGCCTCGGACAGCACGTTAAGGAGTTGGTCCCGGCTGTCATTCGTGGATCTTTGACAGTCGTTACGGGTCGTCAGAAATCCGAAAGTCTACTGGTGACTGAGTGACTGGGTTGTGGAAGTCAGATCGGCAGTCGCTTCATATAAAATACTGGAAGCTGACCCCAACATAGTTGGGAAAGGCTAGGCAGATTGACAGTGTAATTACTGTGTACTGGTAGACATGCGACCGTTCTATAGACTGCTCAGTGTAGTTTGGTTCGGAATAATGAAGTGTTATTGTGAAAAGTATTTGTTTCTTCATCGATCACCTGGGAAAATGTAGGAAAGTCAAGTGACATGTGAGGAGTTACTTTGATTAATGAGTCTCCTCGAGATTAACAGCGAGTCACTCCACTACGTGGTTGTGTGACACGAATGTAATCACAACTACAAGTAATAACCGTCGCGGTGACAAGCTCGAGTTACTGCTCTGATTAATTGTTTGTCTTGTAATATACAGCATTGTCACGTGTCTCATTTGTTGTAGGGTTGATGTTGAATACTGCATTGAAAGAAGAAGAAAAAACATTTATTTGCACTAACGTGACGCATATATAGAAAAAAAAATCTTGGAAATCTTTCACTTTCGTGTTTGATTTATTGTAACTATTGAGATAAAATTTGATGTGTACTGCCAGAACTTTTGTTTAGACTTGCTGACAGGTCTACACTATCCTATCATACCTATTGACACTGTAAAATAAAAAAAAGTTGTAAAAGCCAATAATTTTAAAGAGTGACCGTGGAGTTTCTTGCCGGCTCTTCTCCATAGGAAACGACCAATTGCAACCGTTCACTTCGCTTCTAACGTTTTATAAGTGCTCATTTAGCCAATGTCATTTTGAATTTAAGTTTTGTACGACCAGCAGGCACATTGTTCACAGAACAGATGGCCGATGGGGCCGGAAGTTTCTGGAGTGGCGACCGCGTACCGGAAGACGTAGCGTTGGAAGGCCTCCCACAAGGTGGTCCGACGACCTTGTGAAGGCCGCAAGAACCCGTTGGATGCGAGAAGCACAGAACCGGTCGAAGTGGAGGTGCTTGGGGGAGGCCTATGTCCAGCAGTGGACGTCTTTCGGCTGAAATGATGACGACCAGCAGAGAAGATAAGTTAGATACTAAATCAGTGAAAAAGGGAAAAAATTAAAATCATCTCCAAGCTGAGATAGGTACTCTAGAATCTACATTGAAGTGATACAAACTTTGAATAAGTTATCTTCGCAGTTTCTAATGATATCAGCATAATTATCTCATAAAAAATTTCTTTCTAATATTCCTTCCTTGTGACGGAACTTTTCTGACTAAGTTTTATCTAGTTTGCAAGGTCTTATGATGTTTACTGGTGTGTAGAAAGGCACTCAAGAGCAGGATTTAAAAATCTTTACAATCTTCTTTGATAGAACATCTAGGTTAGAGTATTTTACATAACATAACATGGTTTCTCAACTTTCAACATGTCGGAAACTTGGAACAGTCTGAGTTTTGGTTAATTGTGATCATAACCTTTAAGTAGTGTAGAATACTTTGAATGATTTTTAGGGTTCCGTACCCAAAGGGTAAAAACGGGACCCTATTACTAAGACTTCACTGTCCGTCTGTCTGTCTGTCACCAGGCTGTATTTCATGAACCGTGATAGCTAGACAGTTGAATTTTTCATAGAAATCTGATGATGTATTTCTGTTGCTGCTATACAAATACAACAAATACTAAAAACAGAATAAAATAAATATTTAAGGGGGGCTCCCATACAACAAACTTGGTTTTTTCGGCGTTTATGCCTTGCGGTACGGAAACCTTCGTGTGCGAGTCCGACGCGCACTTGGCCACTTTTTATTAATAATTGCGGTATCGGTAGAAAATTAATGATTTTCAAGCAAACGTGGTGCTTAATCAAAATCAATGCCTCAGGCGTTAAGTCCGCCTTTGTACGGTATTTTTTTTTACTTGACCATCGGGACCCACATACCTAAACACACACAAAAAAAATATATACAAGTCGGTCCAGCCGTTCAGTGACATACACACGTACAGAAGAATTATATGTATAAAGATAATCAGCCTATAATGTTCCTACTGCTGGGCCACAGGCCTCCTCTCTGTGAAAGAGAATGGGCCATACTCCACCACGCGGGCAGAGTGCGTGTTGGTCTTTGATTTTTTTTTATTCTTGAAAATTCCGGTTTCCTCGCCATGATTTCTTTCACCGTAACGATCAAAACTCATTCCATCCCTGTTACATAAGATGAGGCCATTCCCCTCATTCAGAATATATAAAACCAATGTCAATATTCTAAAAATAAATCAAAGTTTGCGTCGTCAAAGCCGATACCTATAAACGAAAAGCATGGGCGGAACTTTTCACCGAAGCAGGTAACTAAATTAAAACTTCCTCGTTGACATTAAGTAGAAATACGGACGTTTCATAAAATGCTCAGCGTCTCAGTACCTTATTTACTGAGCATAAAAAATAAGCACTCTTTACTACTCTTTGAGTGAATCGTAAGTTGAAAGTTAATTGGCATTTCAGTCAAAGTAACCTTGAAGACTCTTCAAAAAGTGGAGACTTTTTAAGGGGACTACATGACCTAAAGCGCGGTCACTGTCGGACTGCATAGAATAGAAAGAGAAGCGCGATGACACAATGCTGGTAATTTATTGCAAAATATGAAGCAATTAGGTATTATCTATTTACAAAAATCTATTGTTTCGACTAAACAATGAAAACACTAGTGCTTAATATTAATATGTTGCTTGTAGAATAATCTGACAAAAAATCAGAATGATTGTGTGTATATCAGTATGGTTTTTATTTAAAAAATAAAGTTTTTAGAGGTATCTTCATGATTTTTGCTATCGTATCAAATTAGTTGTATTATGTTTTCAATACGCTATCTAACTAGCATATATCCAGAAGAACATCATTATAATATATTTTTCTGATTTTGTTTGCTGTAGTCGATCATATACTTTTAGGCATTATAAAACTTGCGTTTTTTGTGTATATGTCCTGTAGTCCCCTTAAGAGATGCAAACTGGTTTTTATCAGTCTAGACGAATTTGTAGAGACTGCTAATTTGGGATCTACTTTTTTATCTGCTGTTGAAGGTCGTGTCACTTTTTAGGCTTTTCATTTGATGTAGACACATTTTTGTTTCATGTAATCCAATAATTGATTTTATTTTCATTATTAGATTATGTTGGCTATATCATCGAATATTTCTACCTCGTTTCTATAACGTATACGTATATAAGCTAAAGGAAGCTCTCATACCTTAATCGCGGTATTTTAATTAAAGTAGATACTTATGCGGAGGATTTGAGCCCATCTCAAATAACAGGTAAATTATCATTACTACTTAACATAATTAGCCTATAGCGTTCCCAATGCTGGGACACAGGCCTCCTCTCTGTGAGAAAGAGTGGGCTGTAATCCACCACGCGGGCCCAGCGCGTGTTGGCGGATGTCACATGCCTTCGAATTTTTGGTTCTAGGTCTAGGACATGACGGTTTCTTCGCGATGTTTTCCTTCACCGTTTTGAGAGCAGTGGTAGTGAAATAATTTACACAAAGTAAAGTGCCTGCTCGGGTTCGAACCCACGACCTACAACACGTAAGTCGCGGCCTCTACCACTAGGCCATCACTGCTTTAATTACCAATTACTTTAGGATAACCCACAACTGAAATCCGTAAAAACCGAACCCGACCTCAATATAAAACGCAACACCCAAAGCATACTCTCATCACTCAAATCAGAAAAACAAAACAGATCCTACTCTCAACCCACATCCATATACATACGTAGCATACGCCACCTAAATCCCCGTCTCTAAACCAAACCACAGTGCACCGACACAATAAGAAGAAGTGGTCAGCTGTAAAAACTCCCGAGTCCATTTAATTGAGTATGCAAAGCGGCTAGCGGATTCAGCGCCTTTGAAGTGCCCTCCATTTATCTGACGTCAGTCTACCGCACAGCGTATGCTATGTGTGTCATTGTTTTTTTATAGGTACGCATTAGGTGGGATATTATGTATTGAGAGGGATTTATTATTGAATATTGAAAAAGTAACAGTGGTAAATGGTAAATGCTGTCGCGAATGTGAAGGTAAAGGGTCCGCGAAACGATCAATTGCAATTGATTGTCAATCGCTACAATTGCATTTGGTAGACGATCAATTTGCGCATCAATATGAATCAATCACGTAGATATTGATAGTTGCTATTGATAGATTCGGGGTCCCTTAATAATGCTTCCCATAATTATTCAATAAATAGGTAAAGTGCAAATAGATAGATGTGGTTGTACTGGTGTTAAACATTCCTTCCCTCGAAACTAATAGTTTTATTTTGATAGGGAATAAAATCATTCAAGGTGTCAATCTAGGGTCTTCTTGCACCACAAATCTCTAAACTAACACGTTGTGGGGCACTAACGCCCCCAGACGTATTGACAATAAAACTTCTATTGTGTCGCGTTCAGTAGGTATCCTTCTGCCGATTAATTTAAAGGAATGCGCTAGATAGCTCGCGAAATTCTAATTATTTTATGTTTTTTGCAATTTGCAATTCGGTGTCAGGTTCTATGTTGATTTAAATAAGATTTGCGACTGTAACAAATATGACTTCACAGAATTATAATAATTAAAATCATCAACACAACGCTCAAGTTCATATAATCCTATTGAATAATTATTTCATGAAATATGAATGATAAGACACTGATAAAGGTAAGAAAAATTTAATTTCGCGGTCTTAAATCAAGTTTTTTTCCGCCAACCGTTTGAAGATGGCAGACACAGAATTATTTTTTAAAAATATTTAGTGATTCGTGGTTAATCGAAGTTTAGAAATAACCCATTTCTAAGAAAATAATTACGATCGCCTCAAAATCTCTAGGTCCTTGTTTCATTCCACTCTGTCATGTCTCGTTTTATTTCCTTCGTGTATTATTAACCAGTAACTCTCAAGTTACAAAAGTAATCTAGCAATAAATTGAAACAAACCAAGATACATGTGGAGGGATATGAAAAAATTATTAGGGTCCCTAATAGTTGGACCAAAAGAATATAGCTCGTTTTACTGCGCAACTCGTAAAGTGTGACAGAATAGTGGATAGGCTGGATAGCTGCTCATCCCTATTTTATGCACCATTGCAGTCTTTATGTCTCACCACGAAATGGAGAGGAGCAGAAGGTTTAATCTTGTAGGGGAGATAAAAAGATTGTGAACATACATACTAAAACATACAAAAATACCTATAAAATACCTGAATAATATTTCGCTGTTTTAATTAATGTATCACTACTACATAATAGAAAACATCAAGAGGAAACCGGCATGTCCTAGAACCAAAAATTTAAAACGGTCACGTTTTAAATTTTGGAGTCATAGATTACGGCTGACTCCCTCTCGAAGAGAGGAGGCCTGAGTCCCAGCAGTGGGAACATTAGGTATAGGCTGATTATGCAAATTGACTGATGAAATAACTAAAGAAGATAAGTCCGTGCAATAAAACACTTAAGGATATTGATAGGTATTTGGAGACGAGTGCCTTATTAAAACATTATCATTTTAAGCTTCCAGAATTTAATGCAACGTGCAACCTACAGTCCGGCTGTTGAGAGAATGCGTTCCTGGCACCTGTCAGTGCGACAAATCAAGTAGCTAATAAAGGTCAAATTCGCAAAACACATATTTATTTATATGAAACTGACAGACCAGAAGGCCAATTCTCGTAATTTAAAACGTTCAAAATCTAGTCCCAGCCTCATCTCAGCGACAAACAAATGTCAAAAACTTGTCAAAATGTAGTGAAATTAGAGGTATTTTTGACAGATTGAGACAGAGATTAGACTGTGAATGTTCATAAAATTACAAGAATTGCCCCTCTGGTGTCAAGAACGCATTCTCAAACTGTCAGAATTTTAAAACTGGAACTGATAATCTCACTTCACTATTCAGTGAACCTTTTGCGTCTCTTTTCTGTTCATCCCCCACTGACAGTGCAAGTGTGACATATGGCGCCATTTGGGGCTAGTTTCGAACCAAGTTAAACTTGTGCAAAAATAAAGTCGTCAGCTCGCGAGAACAGAAATAGGGAATATTTCAGTCTGGTTTATGCGTTTAACTATACTATTTTTTTCTAGTTTTAAATCTTTTGTGGTGGAAATTATCGTCATCTACAGCCAGACTTCACCGTGCCGTAATGGCAACAATATCGTCCGCCCATCTCGCCGCCTGGCGACTAATACTTCGTCTTCCAGTCCTGATGCCACTCGGTCACTGCCTTACTCCACCTGCCATCACTGCGCCTTGCCAGGTGTCCTGCCCCACTCCATTTGAGTACCATAACTCAAACTCAAAGCATTTATTTCAATTAAACCTTGTACAGGCACTTCTGAATTGTCAAAATTAAATAGTCTGTCAGTTAAGCTAGTTGCCCATTCCAAAACGTAGATCTCTATGGAGAAGAACGGGCAAGAAACTCCACGGACACTCTTTTAAATCAAGATATTACAAAATCCTGGGTACATTATTCTTGTTGCTTCTATATGTGAGAACAATGTAAAAAAGACACAAATGAAGAAACAATTCAAATTATATGATTAAAAATAAGCCTTGGCAGTTAAGAGATGACCAGTCTCACTCGTTTTCCGATATCGAAAACCTTCGTACGTCGCGTCGCCGTCGTCGGATTTCGATGTTTAGAACTCGGTCTATAAGCCTTACGCCAAGCATGGAACGCTCCATGGTCTCAACAAGAAGCAAGCGTGATTAAATTACATATCTGCCAGAAATAGTGTGAAACAAACACAAGAAATAAAATTAACGCTTATTTCTGCTACCTCATTATTTTCAGATCACCACGAAATTATTCCTACAACAAAAATAACTAGAATTAATCGTTGGCAGAACATCACTAACTTCATACATATTTCATTAGACCTTTTTGTGGAGCAAGAATAAAGGGAAACATAATTATCTCGAATAAAAAAAAGTATTATTTTCATTACTCTCAACCGCAATGTTTTTTTACAACGGCGTCACCCCTGCAAATTAGAACCGCCGTAATGAAGATATAAGGCTGGTTGTATACTTGTGCTTATGCGACCAAAGTGTATGACATAATGTGGGACTTGCGTTTTTACGCTAGGAATTGAGCTCCAGACGGAATAACAGCTCCCGCAGACTGGCGCGACGCGATTCTAGTAGCCTCATTGCCTCATTCTATGGCCTCATTGATCCGGGACCGGTCGTCGTGCACGGCCACCCTCTCGAAATTGTTTCCGAATACACTTACCTCGGGCAAATTCTGCAGTTAGGTAAAAACAATTTTGAGAGGGAGGCCAAGAGAAGGATCCAGCTAGGCTGGGCAGCGTTTGGGAAACTACGTCGAGTCTTCTCGTCATCTATACCGCAATGCTTGAAAACGAAAGTTTTTAATCAGTGCGTCCTACCCGTCATGACCTACGGGGCTGAAACGTGGACACTCACGATACGGCTGGTCCACCAGTTCAAAGTCGCTCAGCGAGCTATGGAAAGAGCTATGCTCGGAGTCTCTCTGAAGGATAGGATCCGTAACGAATGCATCCGACAGAGAACGAAAGTTATCGACATAGCTCAAAGAATTAGCAAGCTGAAGTGGCAGTGGGCCGGCCATATCTCGCGAAGAACCGACAACCGCTGGGGTAAACGAGTTCTTGAGTGGAGACCACGACTCGGCAAACGTAGTGTGGGACGCCCTCCGGCCAGGTGGGATGACGACCTGCGAAAGACTGCAGGCAGATGCTGGATGCGTCAAGCTGAAGACAGGGCGCTATGGCGCTCATTAGGGGAGGCCTATGTCCAGCAGTGGACTGCTATAGGCTGATGATGATGATGATGATGATGAATTTTCATTAAATATCATAGAAATGGTTCTACTCTACTCGCATCGCGTGTCTGTCTGCGGGAGCCTTGATGTTACAAACAAAAACATATTTGTTTTGAGTAAAGAGTTTGTGAATGTGCACAAAACCTAATCACGAATGCTAATTTAAACAAAACAATTGTATCCCCAACTTTCAGGGTAGTTTTTTAACTAACTTCGAGCAAGTAATCACACAAGACTTCAATGGTCCTCCAGACCGTATTTCGGCCATGGTGGCCAATCTCAACGGAGACTAACCTTTGGCGCAGGAGATATTACAGTGCACAAGTGTGTGCGCAGAGACAGGTGCACTCTCTCTTCCCTTACTCTCATAGTCCGATGGGACGGCACGTAATCCGCCACAACTGGAGAGAGTTCAGGCGCAGGCAGGACCAACGACTTAACGTGCTTTCCGAGCCACGTCACACCGCCAACTTCCAAACTCCGGGCTGTTACTAAGACATTTCTAATGGAAAAACCCAATAACACTTTGCCCGACCTGGGATTCAAATCCAGGACCCCACGCTGAGCATTCGCCCTTGCGTCCAGAAGACCAACGGGGCAGTTCTACGACACTCAAGTTGATAACATTTTAACAAAGTCACTCACGTTTTTTTATTTGCGACTAAATCGCCGCTGAACAGCTAGCCTACGCAATATTTCAACGCAGACTGAGAGACACTTAGTTATAATATTTAAGCATCGAAGGCGTAATTAAACAAGCAAAGTAAAGGCTTTATGGGTGCTCTGTAATTATTTATGCTGTGCAAATAATAGGGCTGTAAAGTTTTGTTTCAGTAGCCGAGTTAGGGCTGACTCCTTTGTCAAACGCCCGATGAACTGTAAAGATTGTGTTTCATTATTAGTCTGGGCAGTTCACAGCTCAAACTTTAAAGTTCTTTGTTACTTTGATTCGAATAAAACTCTAACTAAGTGTACCTACCTCTTGAATAATTATTTTGTGGGTCTCCCCTTTATAGCAGAACTTTTTATGTCTTATTATTATTTTGCATAACAGCGTATAGCATAAACTTTATTTCACAGAAAATCGTTTGGCATACACTCATTTATCATACATTCAAAACTCATAATTTTGTAAGTCAGAATCATCTATAAGCATAAATTTCATATCCATAATAATTGAAAAGTAGAACCATCATTTATAGCAGAAAGTTCACAGTCAGAATCGTCTTTTGGCATACGTGAGTTCGTGCGAAGGGTCACAGTTTTAACCTAACCATTTTTTTTAATAATTAAATAGGGTCTAAGTTGGTTTACTAAGACTGCAGGCAGATGCTGGATGCGTCAAGCTGAAGACAGGGCGCTATGGCGCTCATTAGGGGAGGCCTATGTCCAGCAGTGGACTGCTATAGGCTGATGATGATGATGAAGTTGGTTTACAAGCAATAAATAAGAGGTAGTCGACAGAGCCAAGTTTGTATGAAATGCCGTCCGGCGTAAAGACACTAATTTAGGTGCTACTCTATATTTTTATACTAATGCCTATGGCATTAAGTCCGTCTATGTATATTTGTGTGCTTAAAGTATTAAGTAAATAATAAATAATAATAAAGCTGAAGAGTTTGTTTGTTTGAACGCGCTAATCTCTAAAACTACCAATCTGATTTGAAAAAATATTTTTGTATTTGATAGCCCAATTCTTGAGGAAGGCTATAGGCTATATATAGGCGATACGATGCGACGGGGTGGGTCGGGGAAGCAAGAAATTGCATGAGGACGAAGTCGCGGGCTGACGCTAGTGGACTTTAGGATAATTGCAATACTGTGGGAGTTGCAAAGCGTTACCGATTTTGTATGATCGATCGCAATAATATCAGCATCGTTGCCCAAAAAACTGTAGAAAAACAATGAAGTTTCATAACAGAAACAGGAATACTTACCCTAACGTATGGTCATAGGAAAAGTAGGTATTTTTCAAAGAAGAGTACATAAATAAATATCTTTAAATAATTCAATGTTATGCCTAATCAGCTCAAAAGTCTCTTATTTACGATGTAGGATAATAATGAAGTGTAGTGGAAAATTACTTGGCTTGTTATCAGCGAACATGTTCAGGTATGTACGCCTCTAACGGTAATTGGGATAATACTTGGAATTTCCTCGAGAATATGTAATTAATTTCATGCTTATTTTATTAGGGAACCGAAGTGAAGTTTAATTAAAGGAAACCGGCGGGGGATGTTTTTTGGTCCTTACTAATATAAATCTAATCTTGTCGGTATTTTTGGTCCTTAGTCAGTTTGGTCCTTACTGAGATAAAAATCTATTCTTGTAGGTATTTTCTAGTCCTGCGTAACCTTTGGTACGCCCACGTCTAATTCTAACCATAGTTAACATTCATTAGACGTACCAAAGAACTGTTTTCAGACGAATTTAGGATGAATAGAAATCATGAAAATAGAACTATAATGTAGAGACGGCACTTAACAAGTCGTAATTATGAATTTATTTAGTTGAAAGAAGTAAGTTTATGTATGTAATTTCTGACTCCCAAAATACAGGCAAATGCCTAGTTTGGGGGTGACCGTCTATTATATTCTTGAACAAAATTGTGATTAATAAATCAATTTGAAATCATATGATTATGCCTAGCCTTTTCTCAACTATGTATGTTGGGGTCGGCTTCCAGTATAACCAGATGCAGCTGAATACCAGTATTTTATATGGAGCGACTCCCTACCTGACCTCCACAACCCAATTACTGGGTAATAAGATAGCCCTTGGTAAGGCTGGTTATCAGGCTTTCGGGCTTCTGACGACCCGTAACGACTGTCAAAGATCCACGATTGACAGCCGGGACCAACGGCTTAACGTGCTTTCCGAGGCACGAAGGGGTCTTGGTATGTAAAGATAATCACCCATCCGCGGACCAACCGCGGCAAGTATAGCCCGTGCGGCTGTTATTACTTAGCCACAATCCCCTGAGAGTTTATATATGTAATTATGTATGTCATGATATGTATGTATGTGTATGTAATTATGTATGTCATGATATGTCATGATTGTAATCAATCTTAAAAAAATCTTCTTCATCTAATACATCGTGGTTTCGTATACATACATATTCGCATATCAAAGCCTTTGGGACTAGTCTCTCATACCTACTTCGTTGAATAATAATATTCTGACATTTGACAAATTGTCTGACTGTCAAGACCGAGCTCTTGAAGATCTCGTGAAAGAAAACAAATTCGGTAGAGAGAAATAAGGTAAAAAAACATTCGTTCTATTGGACCAACCTTGAAATCGCAAAAAAAAATCAGCTGTTCCATACATTTGTGTTCACTTAAATCGACAAAATGTATGGAACAGCTGATTTTTTTTTCGCGATTTCAAGGTTGGTCAAGTATATAATATTTGTGATGACAAATATTATAAACTTTTTTAATAATAGAATGCATTTTTGTTAAATGCGTTATAAATAAAGAAAAAACGACTGGACGCCTAATTCAATTTTCTACTTACTAGAAACAAGTCTGAATACTTCCGAACTTCTACATCATTATCACGTAGTATTTATACCAAAATAGTATCCATTATTTGCATAAACAACATCAATATAAAAAAAAATTAATACATTGATTTTTTAATAAATAAAATAAAACTACTATATATTTCACTGCGCCGGCGGCGATGCGCGCTCGCCCTGTCTGGAGGCCTTAATTAATTGAGGCATCCACACCAGGCAAGCCCGGTTAAGCAGATGACAACCTCTTAGGTTGAACTGCGAGATGCTATTTATAAGCAAAAAAAAAAGAAAAGATGCGCGCTTGGTACCAAAATATAAGAGGGCTCTTAAACGCTAACGTTAAACATATTTAAAACATAATTTTGACGATTTTTTAAATTCGTTAAGCGCTAAACGCATAAATTTACTGATTTTTGTGATGCAAGCGGACGTAAAAGCCATGAATTACAGCCTACACCAAACAAAAAGACTATCTGTATTAAAAGCCACTTATCAATAATTAAATGTCCATTATTAAAATTGCAGCACAAAATAACCAACAACCATCAAGCGATAGCCAGTTCAAATACTGATACTCTTGAAATTTTTTATTGTTTTGAAACACATTCTCGTACCAACAACCATTAGTTGTTATTGGGAGATTAACAGCCATAATAATACTCGCAGCTAAAATTGATTTTTACTATGTGCATTCCAATCTACATTCCTCTTATTCTTAAAATATGATTCACATTTCTTTGTAAGCCACTTCACAGTGTCTGTCATGTCTCGCGGTATTATTTAAATTATACTTTTCAAAGGCAGAAGGACTATTTTAGGTATACATTGAACGTACGGGAAATGGAATAGGTAAGGAGGAATTCCATACTCTTGCTAAAGCCACTATTAGATACCAAACAATCTATCTTTTAAAACCAATCCCATAAACCAACGACACCTACGGGACCCGATAGAACAATCCTATCTTCCATCTACCGACAACCACAGAATTACGCGATTCGATTCACCCGTAACTGAAACGTCCACGTTCCCGTCCCGACTCCCAGAGGTAACGCGCGTATCGTTGACCGAGCGCCGCCCGCCGCCCTGACCCACGGAAAGGCCAAGACTTTTTGTTTGACATTTTGCTAGCAAATCATTATGTTTCTGTTGATATTAAAATTATTTTTTGGGTTAGATTTTTGTTTGATAGGCTATTTCCCTAGGGGCTTGGAGTAAGTAATAAGATGGGATTTCCGCTACCAGGTATTATTTTTTCGATGACATCAATGATTAATCTTATAGAACTTTCTAGGCGTACATAATTGTCCTTACGATGGCACAAGTATGTTATAAATAAGAAAAGGCGAAAAACCTATATCCTCATTTTACTCACAAATCTCGAGAAATACAATATAGGAATTAAGGACAATATTTTCATTTGTATTTCTTATGTACAATAAAACCGTTAACATTATTTATGAAAGCATTTTACTTTAGAAATACTTCACCGGTAAGTCTTGAAAAACGACGTCTCACAAAGCAATGAGCAATCAATTCGTCTTATGACTGTAATTCTTTCAGAAGTTAAATAAAATACCTTTCATTTTATAAATCTATGGCAGTCTCATTGAAATACTTAATGGTAAGAGTTATTAAGATTATCTAATAGAAGAGCATTCAGATTATTAATTAAATTGACGTGCTGGAATGTTGAGGATTTGTATTTTGTACAAAATTCATATGAAATCTTTTAATCGCGTAATATATTTTTTATAAGTTTGGTTACTTAGTTAGTTTATTTCGTTGTTAATATAAATTCAATCATTTAAGACACGCAGTTTTGATACACCTAGACATTAATGCCTATCTCTTCCCAGAAAACCGAAATGTAAAAATGGCGTCACGTAAAGAAGGACCAGAAGATTTCTTATGAAGTTCTGTAGACCAATTCTCGTACTTACGACAATCATATTACCTGTATTCACAAACAATACTTGTCTGAGTAAAGTAGCAATACTATGCAAAGTAAGGCATTTCTCAATGCGTTCCATATGACAAGCCGTTAAATTCATAAACACATAGTGCCGATCGCCACTCAAGTATTGTCTATGAATAAGTTTTTGGGACCCTGTACGCGCGCGCATTGTGAAACCTCATAGCAATGTTTGTGAATACGGGTATCAATGTCAAAAACTTGTCAAAAATTTAGGTAAATTAAAGGCATTTTTGACAGATTGTGACTGAGATTAGAATGCGAACATTTATAAAAAAACGGGAATTTTCCTTCTGGACACTAGAAGAGTCGTGTGAGAACTCTTGGTTTTAAAGCTATGTCTTTTAGCTAAGCTTTTCTAGTATATAGACTAATAAAACTACATAGACTCAACACATAGAATTTCAACAAATAACCGTAAAAAAAAACAAAACCAAAACTAATTCCCGAAATATCCACAGTCTAACAACAAACAGTACATCGAAAACAAAACTCCGAACTAAAAGCATTACGTACAAATCACCTGTTTATTGGTTCGAAAAGATTCGATGCAAATGTACACACGGCAAAGTTTCCGAATAAAGTGGGGTCTCTAAGTCCCCCATAAGTCCCCGACGATAGATACGCAAATATTGTAATCGGATTGTGCATGTCATCTGAACATGTGGGGGGCTTGGGGGAGTCACTTGAGATTGATGCTCGTAAACGATGGGAAACTTGTAAGGACGTTTTAGAACTTTTTGGTTGAAGGTAGATTCAATATCGATGATATCTTTGTAATGGGTATATTTTGGGCATAAAGGGTGCTGTTTTTATCAATCATATTTGTTTCTACTAGTTTTCATTAACAATAATAACTGACTGTCATTATTGTAACGGTTGTTACATAAATTAGGAACCCAACCACAGCTTGAAAGTCGGTTTACCCTCCAATTTCAAATCCATGTAACTTGTCACTCAGCACCGCCCCTCACGTACAAATTAAATGTTAAGCAATTCGTAAATTATTTAACGGGACCAGTCGTTCAGAATAATGTCCGGTTGTTATTGTTTGACGGCTACTTTCGTTGTTCGCAAGGCCGCTTCAAGTGTGCCTTTGAGATTGTACGAAATTGTATAGGCCTTGTATTCTTGAGAGAAATAATTCAAAGAGCCCAGAGAGGGAGGGGGAGGGACGTAATTCACGACCATTTCGTAAATGAATCTTCACAAACTTGGGACGACTTTATAAAGGGATACGGAATATGATTGTTTTTTTTCTCTCGTGATCCTATTTCCTTTTCGACGATCTGTTGGGCTTGCAAATTGTAAATTTCGTTTAATGCTTGTTGGGGTAGTAAGTTTAGGACGCGGTGTTTCTGCCTGTAATGGGGAGAATATCTCGTAAAGAGGCTTTAGATAATGATCGCGCGCGAGCATAACATAATGTAAAGAGTTTTTGGATGAAATTCTAACAGCAATATGAATATTGTGTGTTCATACCATAGATATCCGATGACAATTTAGTCCTATTCATATACCTACGTAAAATATTGAGATAAGAATATAAAGTCATTTATCTCCGATTATTTTTGGGTCTGATATCATAAAAAGAATTGATCCATGGACTGTACACATAAAATTTAACTAGCCTACTATTATTATTTTTTTTATTTAGTCTACGGTCCCACTGCTGAACAAAGACCTCCCCCAAATCCTTCCAGGCATCCTTTTCTAGCGCCACCTCGATCCAACCCTGCCGGTATTAATAGTTATTTTTTCTTAATTATTTATTTATTAAAACTTTATGCAGAAGTATAACAATATTGTACAAAGGCGGACTTAATGCCTGAGGCATTTTCTGCCTATTGTGATAATAGTGAGTACTTCGACACTTTCCCTAAACACCAAAATATCTTAAAATAAAACCTCAGGGACTTACTTGACTAAGGCCCTCGCCTCACTCGTCTTGGATCCCTTAGTTAAACAGGCTGAAACTCCCAGTTGGGTCTAGACTTTGAATAGGGCACCGTTGTTGGATGAAATTATTTAGGTCTGAATTAAAGTAGCTTTTGTGATTCCAAGTCTTGGTTAACGGACTTTGCAGTAGGTAATTACTTAATGATGCTAGCTGCGGCGTAGCCTCGGTCACTGGTCCACTTGAGAAAACAGGACTATTCACATATTTATGAGTTTATTACTTTATTATTATTTTATTTCTTAAGATTTACGTCAAGGTATTTAGTTTGTATGAAAATTAACAAAAAATTAAATATAAGAATTCAATAATGTGTCCATATTGAAAAATGCTTATTTCCATGGTCTGAACATCTGGTCGAAGTTTATGTATATCGTCCGGAACACGGTGTCTAGTATAATTTAATAAATTATTTAGACAGCGAGCTTTATTTTTGATTAGCACAGCAGACCTCAAAAGTTTTGTCCATGAAAAAGCTTCAATTTTGATTACCTTATGTACTCTTTAGGAGGCCATAAAATCGAAATTCAGATGTTGCAGCTTCGAAACAGAAGCCATATGCAGTAACTTATAAGCTTTAACAAACAACAGTGCTAGCCTGGTGACACATGGTGAATTGGTGAGCCTATCGCAAACCACAATTCTCCCACACTCGACTCGTAAAATTCACACACATTTTGTTCATTTATTTTATTCGTAAAATGTCCCTTTGTCTAAGTGGACAAGAGATATTAGCAAGAAAGATAAAACTAATATAATTACTATGCAATGCAACAAAAATTGACAATGTAAGCAGTACAAGAAGAATTATTTCTATTATAATATGTAGTAATAAGAGATAGCCGTACTTTTGGTAACTGTCGCTAGGAAGGCTGATTCAGTATTTGGTGGGTGTAGGTCCCTGCTCTGGTGAGAATGGTGACGGTCTGCCCGCATGCGGCTGGCTAAATGACTATGTATCGCCGCTCAAAGACGAGTTATGGTTGCAAAAAATGAATAAAAACTTTTTAACAAAAAAAAAACCGACTTCCAAAAAAAACACTACAAACTGAAAAAAAAAACACTACAAACTGAAAAATAACTTTAATTTCGGAAGTCGGTGTCTTAGGGATCAGTATTTTAGTTTTTGCCACCGACTTCCGAAATTAAAGTTATTTTTCAGTTTGTAGTGTTTTTTTTTTCAGTATGTAGTGTTTTTTTTGGAAGTCGGTTTTTTTTTTGTTAAAAAGTTTTTATTTCTCGCTTTTTAGTGGGTCTATTTATAATTTATCTAAGTTACAATAGCCTAATGTCAACTTGCCCATCGCCTTTTTATAAAATATTCCTTTTCTCGATGCAGGGACGTTAATTGTTGAGGAGTTCTCCTTTTATTAGTTTTTAGATTAGATGCTGATAATCCTGGCTGCAGCATCAAGCCAGACTTATGTCAACATTGCATTGAACTTAAAATTAGTCCTGTTTAAAATGAGCCCAAACACGACTACGGTGCTGTAATTTAAAGGTTTGTACTTTTTCTGATGCTCCTGGCTTCAGCATCAGGTCTTCGGTGTTCCTCAGTAACAGTACGTTTATCCACACATCGAGCCCTTTTCAATGAGCCTAAACACGATATATCTGCTGTTAGTTGTCGAGGAGTTAGGTACTCTGCAGACTATCCTGACTGCAGCATCAGGTCATGACTTGATGATCATGAGACCAAATGTGGCAAATGCCCTATCAAACATCAAAACAATTTACTAAAACAGTCCTTGCCTGTTCGAGTAACTTCTTACTGTTAAGGAGTTGTACCTTCCATCATCAGCCCAGCTACCTGAGATGGTGACAACCATACACAAATACACAAGATACTTCATAAAATATGCGAAAAACAATAAGTGAGCCTACAAAATTTGAGGGTTGCCCTCGATTTCTCTAAGATCCCATCATCAGATCCTAACTTGGTGACAATGGGACCACCTCAGAACTATCTACTTTCGAACAAAAAAAGAATTTTGAAAATCCGTCGACAATTGGCGGCGTATTCGATGAACAAACATACAAAAAAAAAAAAAAAAAAAAAAAAAAACATACAAACATCCGAACATAGTACCTCCTCCTTTTTTTAAAGTCGGTAAAAACTAGGAAGGCTGATACTAGTCCAGCATTATGATATGAGTAGTACCTATGTGGACAGTATAAAAACGGCCGATGAATATCATCAGTTTGAAAAAAAAACAACCGACTTAAAAAAAAAAACTCTAGGACTACCGACTTCCCAAATTAAAGTTATTTTTCACTTGTAGTATTTTTTTTAAACTCTGTTGTGTTTTTTTTTTTAGTTGTACCTACCCCACACGAATTCAATTAACACTACTTGCTATGTAAATATCAGTTAAAACATTGTCAATATAAACTAAGTGGGAAAAAAACGTATTATTGAAGCTAACTCAAAAACTATCCAAGCAAAGTTAATCAAATTCATATGGGACCACCCCTGAGGCATATCTTATCCATTAAAAACAATACATAGATATACAATTGCAGATAAGCGGTGCCAAGCTAAGGTGCATTGAAGAATTGAAGACACCGACTAGAAGAATCATCAAAATTCGCATAGAAATGCCGGAGATGCAGTACATTTATGCATATAACTTCGTACATAGGGATACTTACCTAATGTATTATATACTAAAACCTTCCTGAAAGTATGTAGATCACGTTAGTGAAAAAAACATCAAAATTGGTTTATTAGTTTTTGAGAAACTCGCGGACATACAAACATACATACATACATACGGGTCGAACCCCCTTTTTTGAAGTCGGTTAAAAAGAAAACACTCTCGTCATATTTTGGCTGCTGAGTCCAGTTAACTACAAACGTGGTATACAGGAAAGTTTTATTAAGATGTGGCTGTTATTTTAGTAAATTGTACGACTTCCAAGCGAACGAAGTCGCAGGCAGAAGCTAGTTGGGAATAAATGTAAAATCGAAGAAACCATGTATCATGAAGATAGTTACGATTATTAGAATTGACAAGCAGAAAAGCATACTTCTAATCATAACAGCATGGATTATAATTATGTAGCAATAATTTCCCTTGATAGAGATCTATAAGAAACTACTCAATACTGTGAAGGACCACATAACCTACATTTTGTAGAAGCTTTAACATCGAGATAAATATCGCATATCAAATAAAACTGAAGCTAGTCATGCGAGCAAACAATGTGACGATAAAGTAGAATAGAAACAGAATAGCAAACATATTGTTTACCTTTATACTTCTGGAGTTGCCAAGTTATTTGCTTTAGCTACGGGTAACATTCGTGTTATGTAAGTAGTGCTTGTATGTGCCACGTTATTGTCATGCTGGATATGTTTTTATTGACTGCCCCGTTGGTCTCGTGGTCGCAAGCGCGACTGCTGATCGTGGGGTCCCGGGTTCGATTCCCGGGTCGGGCAAAGTGTTATTGAGTTTTTCCATTAGGAATTTCTTAGTAGCAGCCCGGAGTTTGGAAGTTGGCGGTGTGATACCCCCGTGCCTCGGAAAGCACGTTAAGCCGTTGGTCCTGCGCCTGATCTCTCTCCGGTCGTGTCGGATTGCCGTCCCATCGGACAATGAGAGTGAGGGAAGAGGGAGTGCACCTGTGTCTGCGCGCACACTTGTGCACTATAATATCTCCCGCGCCGAAGGCTAGTCTCCGTTGAGATTGGCCGCCGTGGCCGAAATACGGTCTGGAGGACTTTATGTTTTTATGTATACAAAAGAGTTTCAACAAGGAAAATAGTAACTCTTCAAAGTCAAAGTAATTTATTTACTAGTAACACGTCCCACATAGGAGTCAGAGTCTCCATGTACGACGATATATGAATGACCATCCAGGTTACCCTGGCCAGTCAGCACCGCTATATGGTTACCCTCATGCTAACATGAAATAAGAATCTGTTCAATAGACTTTAATTAATTGAAACCAAAAACTATAAGTATCTAGATGTAAAACCTTATCAAACATTTGCTAAAGACCACAAACTAGTCCCACTTAAAGAAGAAAAGCCTGACATTAACCAAAAAAAAAGTTGAAGACGACACAGAAAGACGCTATCTCAGAACTATGAAAGCAAAAACTGCAAGTACTAACCACTCAGAAGTCTGTCTTCGTATTAATGAATAGAATCACCATACATAATAAGCAATAGGAACAAGAAACGGACATGCTTATGATAATTTTAAGGTAACTTTTATTTAGTTGAGAGCGGAAAAGGAATGTTAATTTTCTTCCGGTGGACTTTATTATCGCAATATGGCGAGTAAGATGTTGGAGATTTTAATTTAATGGACTTTCATGGTTATTATTTTCAGCAAAAAGAAAAGCTTGTGGTGTAATAACATTTTTTTAAAGAATATTCTGATTTTGAACTGGTTTTTTCTCTTCTTCTGAGTTTGAACTGGTTTTTTCTCTTCTTCTTTTGCTAAGTTTAGTTTATTATATTCTACTCTTACGATTTCTAAAGAACAAACGTCGGAACTTTGGGAATCAATTTATATATTTAAATCCTACCTCTATCTATTTCTTTGAATCGATATTTCGATAAGTTGGAAAAACATTTCCAAGTACTAGAAAGTACTGAAATCAGCTTAAAGGAAAAATCCTTCTTCAGACAGACTTCTGTGATAAACATCCAACGCATACGTGTCATCACCTTCCATGCACATCTACATGACACACATAACTATCCTGTCATACTCTCATGTGACATCCCCTACGATGATGTCATATCCCCCCTACCATTGCCTTTCCTGCCATTTGCTCTCTTGTCATTTATCTCCCCTGTGATTTGGCAAGCCGTTATCAGCGAACCACAACCGTATCTCGGCGTCACCAACCCGTGAAGGAGGCGGTCGGCAAAAATTGAGTAATTCACAAGGTCCTGCCGTGTCTCGGAAGACCCCAAATAGGCTTTTAGGAAAAAGGGTGAGCGTTTAATGGCGTGTTAATTTGGGAACCCGAGAGAGTTTTGCCCTGATAAGTGTGTGACAGTGGGTTCATTAGGATGTGCTATAGCTGTACCTAAAGATGTAAGTATAGGTCTATGATAAATCTCGAAGTCTGTAACGGAGTTTTGTAAGAAATGATTCTCGCCTCGTCTGCATTGAGAATAGTCTACGTTGCATAATGAACTCGTTTTAGAATAGTGTACAATTACTTGACAATTCCACGAAAAGCTTAATTTAATCTAAATTGTTTATGTGCGTTTCATGTTTCTTAGAAACTGTATTTATGTTTGAGATAAGATGATAGGATGATAATAATCAAAATGCTTTTAAAAAAAAATCCAAAAATTTCTGGACAAATTGTTCAACTCCATTCTTGAATTTGAAGAGGTTAATAAACAAAACAGCAGGTTTACAGAGGACTGAAAATGAAGAACTTTGACAAAAAGTCTTAGCTTAAAAATAAATAATAATAAATTTGGATCTTTTGTTAGAATTCTTAAAATATTTCAATTCAACTCAAAGCATTTATTTCAAATAAACTAATTACAGGCACTTTTGAATTGTCAAGGCAATCAATATATATTATGAATCGCTATTCAGCCCTAGCAAGCCTTTCTATGGGACTTATAATGAAATAAGTACATACTGCAACGTACCTATGTGATATAACATTACTTTTGATACTGGTAACATAGATAGTTGTTGCTATTACAAGACCTTCAACCTTTCAAGTGATATAAAAGTTTTGCTGTACAAAGCCACAACTACTCAACTTTCAAGGTTTTATTGTGATATTACCAGCCGATTTCGTTCTAAACTCAGATATGGTTTAGAATAGTATTAATTATTATATTTGAGAGCATTGGTGGCCCATTGGTAATGGTTGCGACTTACGAGTTGTAAGTTCGGATCCTGACAGAGGCGCTTTATTTTATGTAAATTATTTCATCACCATTGCTCTCAAAACGGTGAAGGAAAACATCGTGAGGAAACCAGCACGTCCTAGAATCCAAAATTCGAAGACATGTGCTTTTAACAACCCACCCTGGGCCCGCATGATGTATTACGGCCCACTCTCTTTCATCGAGAAGAAGCCCGTGTCCCAGCACTGGGAACATTATAGTGATTGTTAATTCTATTTGGGAAAAGACTCGAATTATTTATTTAAAAAAAATTCAGTAATGAAAATATTCGTATCTCGTATAATTGTTCTTATTATAATAATGGAATTCTTTAACATAGCTGGGTTCTGCAATATTAGATACATGGTAGGTACTACTATATTGTTATGTAAGTTAATGTCATAACTACCTACCATTTATAAATCATTATGTAAAAATATCACATGACTATCGGGAATATACCAATAATGTGATTAATAAAACGTATGTAACAGAGGACTTAATTATGAACCTTGGGGAACACCGTGCAGTAGCGATACAATGGTAAAGTACAAACTAATCTAAAATGATAACATTTAAAGTTACTATATTTCGCGATAGAGAGTTCATAAAAGAAAATATCAAAACCAGCGAAAAATAATCAGTTTTATGTAATAAATATAACTAATTTATTGAAAGCTTTTGAAAAATCGCTGAATAAACACTCTTTTTTGATAGAATTTATTGATATAACTAATATACAAAGAAATATTATGGATGCTCATATTTCATGGATACTCACTCATGGATGGCACTCGATACGATTTAGTTGGATGAAAGCAAACATAAAACAGAATATTTATTCAGTAGCTATATCTATGCACGGATGGTGAAAGCATATATTAATTTAGATTGCCACTATTGAATATTGGTGTATTTATTGGCAGATTATTATTAATGAACCATTGGTATTGAGTAAAAAGCTAACGAGCATTCATAAATGGCTATTTTAAAATATTTCCCGCCATTCTCGCCTTCTGTAAGAAGAAAACTAAGGTAAATTTTGTTATGACGATAAGAAACGTTTATTAAATTTTCATCCTCTTTCATGATTATGTGGTTTTGTATTCTCACGTGGAGACCGCTATCTATTCACTATATACCCTTAGTTGCCTTTAACGATACCTATGGGAACGAAAGGGTTTGCCTATTTTAGCTGAGGGCCTAACCGACACATAAATTCGAAACCAAACTCATGACGAGAACAAATTAAAATTAGAAAATTTATGTTAACTGCGTAATGTCCTCCTTCTTTAAGAAAAAAATATTATTAAATTAATAATAATGTTCATTGATAAAAGCGATAATAACAAAATAGCTGCTCCTGTCATTCTTAATAGAATATTAGGTCGCAGCGAGAACATTCGACCACAAATCAATTTATACTAAACTTAGTCATAAACCAAGTGCGTAAAAAATAACCGCATTGTATAAAATACACATATTTAAGAAGATAGTGTGGTTATCGAATAAAGTTACCAACAAGACCTAAAATAACACAAATATGTATCATCAATGTAATCAATATAACAGATAAATAGATAAGGAAAAGTAGTTGAATTCTAAGCAAACGGTTTTCTCTTTACCCAATTCAATAGATGTAATTAATACACACCTTTTACGTTTACGAAAACCGTCATTCAAAGAAATGTAAGAATAACATACAGACTTACATACGTGATTTTATATATAAAGCTATAGAGCGTTTCCCTGTCATGTATGTTTACGTATAAGAGGTCGACGTTGGAAAAGGCAAAGGGTTTGAGATCGTATCAGTTAACACGCGTTTGTCTGTCAACCTTATACGTGACAGGCCTGATTTGTACGAACGTGTTTATTCAGACACATTTAACGCGTTAGCTAAAATGTAAGAAGAAATTGTTAAAGAAATATATGATGTAATTCTCCTCCTAGTCCTATTATTAATTAACGATAAAAGCCAAAAACTTAATGAAAATTTCGTAACCGTTAAGAATTTACTAGCGTAATAAAATATTGTAAAAAGGAGAATGTAATGACGATCATGAATATAAATTTAGAAATCATTACATTTATTTAAGTACCAATAAAAGCCGTAGTAACCATAAAGCGCTATAAAAATAATAATTTAAAACGTGTTAACAACTCACCTTTTAATAAAATATTCTGAAAAAAACTAAATAACCAAGTCCACTTTTTGTTCTAAAGTGACATTACCATACACAACACATGGGATCAAGTCAGAAAGTATCCGCACAACCGCATTCAAAATACGAAAACCGGCGCGACGAAGGGACGCAAAACGCCCACCCCTGGTGACATCCAGCGGCGTACTGCAGAATAAATAGGGTTGGGAACGTATGTAACGTCCCGCATCAGAGATACCGCGCATGCGCGGGATGGACTCCGAAACGGGATGTCAGCTGACGGGCGGTAACTAAGGTCACTGTGTCACTATGGGACGGATTCTTTTTTGAAATAGCACTTCAGGATATAAAGAACCCTAGCTGTGGAGGTGAGTGGAAACATACTGACCGTGAAGATAAAAAGACTAGACTTATGGCCAGATAAAGTGACAGGTTTGATGGGTTTTTATTGAGTCCTTGTTGATAGGGACGTAGTGAGTAGTGACGTACAAGAAGTTTGATAACATTTTTTGAAAGGTTTTATATTTTTATACTTTAGGAAATAGTCCACATAATGGAAATGTAAAGTGATAACAGCTAGCTTCATCTTTCTGACTGATCGACTCCTTAACAATTCAAAAGTACCTGTAAATGGTTTAATTGAAATAAATGCTTCATGTTTGAAATATGACCGTTATATGAAGTGACCTCGAACGAGACTTGACGATGCGTTGTTCAATCTATGGACAATTTAAAAGTATTCTCATCTTCACCTTCCTGAAAGCCGTAGTCCAGTCCACGCAACCATGCTTAATTCGACGATTGTATTATTTCCTGAAAGAAAGAGCTGTACTTCTAATAACGGTTGTCTGCAATGTAACAGATACTTCAGTCCATTCCAAATATCAGTTAACTAACGTCAAAGCTACCTGATATTCGATGTGAGTCGATGTGTGTATACTATTAGTTGGTGTGATGGACGATAGAAGCGTTATCAAATTACCGATAGCCCTGAGGCAATGCTTTAGGATTGAGAGAGTAGGTTTAGATCTCATTACGCTAAATAACTATACACAGTGTGGATGGGCGTACCTATCCTTTCTTGTTCCAACGTCTAGTTATTCTAAGAGAACAAAATGTTGGAAAGATAAATATTACTAAAACCTTATGGTACAATGGAGATCAAATAATTCACCATTTTGAACATCTAGTTAAAGATTTTTCAAAATCAAATAAATTTTTAGTTGGGTATGTTTTTATGGAAAGAAACTAAATTATTTATTCTGTAATACACGTGTTATTTAATAGAAGCATTTATAATAATTATCAAACAAATCACACATCGCATCGAGTTGAATATTCATAATCAAAATCATCCACTAACAATTCCACCAGCGATAGATCCCAAAATTCTAATGGGGCAACATGCTGCACAATAACATACATACATTACATGTTTAGTTATAATTTTAACAGTTCATCAATCAACTCGATAACTATCTGTAAAATACCAAAATCAAAAGCTCGCATGGGTGCGAGTTATTTCGTAAGCGTGTTTTCATGTATCTATATCTGGGCTAAAAAAATGCTTTTAGTATTATATAAATTCCGTAAACGTAGAAGCTATATTTTAGGTAGGTATATATTATTTCAAAAAATTCAAAATGATGCTGCCTAGTCCGGTTTAACAGCTATTACAGCCCACACACACAGCAACAGCAGTAGATATACAAAACTTTGAAGCGACAACACAAATTATCACCGCCAAACACCTAAAGGCTACTAAGTACAAAAGTATGTTGGACCTAAATTGGTACGCAAATAACATAGTTTCTAATTATCTTAAACAAGAGGTTCACATTGTAACAGTGCGAATGTGCAAACATACGGGGTAAGACGTCCCGATGGTACTATAAACTCAACCCGTTTTACGATCGTCTCGCCGTGCTTAGCTATAATTAGAGTTGGGCCGCTGTCCCACTATGTATTCAATCACGGGATTTAGTGCCGGGACCTGAGTCCGGGATACCGATGTGGAACTTCTGGCTTAGTCTTTAAGGGGTTTGGGACGTGCTTTGAGAGAGGAAGAAGTAATTTGGTCTTCGAAAAATGTGCAACCATCACAATGAAATATCATGTTTTGTAGTTACAAAAAGTTAAGTGTAGTTTTTGACTACGTTGTATGTGTATATTTTATGTCTTTTATTTTTTTTTTGTAATAATTATGCGTTTTGTTTGTGCAGAATAAACAATTTTTCTTTCTTTCTTTGTTCTTTTCAAGCAAGGCAAGTCCTTTAATTAAAAACGTTCAAAATCTAGTCGTAATCTCATCTCAGCGATAATCAATGTAAAAAACTAGTCAAATATTTAGGGAAACTAGAGGTATTTTTGACAGATTGAGACTGAGATTTAAGACTTTGAACGTTCTTAAAATTACGAGAATTGCTCTTCTGCTTTCGTATCTTCCATCAATTCTAACCAGGACTAGCTTTACGTCACTATGCTGCTTGTGCAGTATGTTAGCCGTAACGATACTGAGTGGTCTTCTAACTAGTTTACAATATTCTGTTCTGGTCTTATTAATGTAGCTCAGCTAGTATACCTTAATGATAAATAAATTAGATTACTTTTGCCAAAATGATTTAAGGTAATTCAATTTCTATCAGTTTTATCACACCTGTGCAGCGTTCCCACCAAACCTAATATTATCATCTCCTGAAATTACCTGTGCTAACACGAAAGTCACGTATGCAGAGTAAAGAATTTTATATACCGAGCAATATGAGCAAAAATAATCTAAAACACTACGGAAGGAACTAAATTGGATGCTCCCGGACGAAAGGACCAAAATATTCAGATATTTTTTTCGAAGTCGCATGGCGTTACCTACCTTTGTTTTCTCCGAAAGTTAGGCTATTACACAACCTGGGAGGAAAAAATTACAAGAATTGTGTTACTGCTATAATGTTGCGGTCTCCAATCGTATCATACCTTGTTATGTACCTACTTGGTACTTATTGACAGACCTACACCGTTCTCCCATACATATTAACACTGTTATTTGAATACAAGCCAATTATTTATAAATGACTAACCGGATGCAGCTAAATACCAGTATTTTACGTGGAACGACTGCCTATCTGACCTCCACAACCCAGTAACTGCGTAGCATGATAACCCTTGATAAGAGTGGTTGTCAGACTTTTGGGCTTATGACCCGTAACAATTGTCAAAGATTTACGAATGACAGCCAGGACCAACGGCTTAACGTAGTTTCCGAGGCACGAAAGGGTCACGATATTATTGGATGGTTACCCATCCACAAGCTGACCGCGGCAAGAGTAGCTTAACATTCGATCGATCCTGTTGGCTGTTATCATTTAGCCATGAGTACCTCCGCGCTAAATAAGCGAACAAAAAAAGGTACGGAGCCGAAAAACAAGCGGCGCGAATTGAATTTCGAATATTCGGCAGCCATCTTTGTTTTGTTTGTGCACAATCTCTGTCCAGTGGTAGCCGTTATGAAATTTTTCATTAAGCCCAGTGTCAACTAGTGCCGCCTTTACTGTTTCTCCTGCCGTCGGGTGGGGCACCATTGATCGAGAGGAGGATTCCTCTATCACTCATAATGTAAAAGAATTTTCTGAACTCGGTGTAGAAATAAGCTTAACGGAAAATATTGTAAATTCTGACACCGGAAGGCTTCTAGGAAATGTTATAGTCGTGCTGTTTTTGTTACAATGAATATTGTTGAAAGCTCAGGGACTTTGTTATATATTGAGGAAAATGAAGTTAATTGTACGAAAATTTTCGGAGAAACAGGGGCAGAAAGTGTATCATTGATGAGCCCCGAGCGTTACGTTTACGATGTAATAAAATGAGACATGAGAAACAATGAGAAATAAAACGCTATTTTCAAATTTTTTGGACTCAAATCATGGACGAACAGATAACCCATTTTGATTGATATACGAAGACCTCAAGTTAACAGCCGTGTTTGATGACTTTCAACAACCCTATATAAGGGATGTTTCCTTTGATCTTGTTTGCCTGTCCTCCATCCTTGGGCTCTTCGCGCGCAGTGGGGTGCGACCTCTAATATCGTTAGCGCGAGTTTTCATTAGCACGCCGTTGGCGCAGCGTTTTAGTGCTCGTTACGCATCATAGTGGACAACACACTTTATTGTTATTATTTTTAACGTCAAACGAGATTGGATGGTATCTGTGATATTTCGGCTTACATTGTTTGGCTTCGTAATTTTCATTACTATGAATTTTTTGGTAACATTTTTTAAATTAGAGTTTTTTTTTGTGAATTGTGTTCAACTTGAAATCACAATTGCTTTATTTAAAGATCCTTTAAACAAATTATGAACAATAACTAATTTATTTAATGTTTCAAAAATATTGATGATATTGATGACTATGACTATTGATGAATTATTATTGTGTCTAGATTGCTAGACATAGGTCACGACTTATGTCTAGCAATCTAGACACAATAAATTGCCTTTATAACATAAAATTACTAGAGCCCGACCCAATTTTGGTTTTCGTTGTCGGTTTTCGGCAATTTTCGTTTTCGTCTGAATAAAATAAAATAATGGACCGGCAAATCAATATTTTTCAATTCCTTTATTCATAGAATATCTATGGTCACATCATTTAAAAGCAAAATAACTGAGAAATTACTTTTTCTCGCATTTAATAACAGATGGTTTGATTACTATTAATAATTATTTATTTGAGACAAGTACAAACTGTCCGTGTTAATAATTAAGTTTAAACCGTCAAATATAATAATTTGAAAGATTTACACAGCATTTCCCTACTATAACCAAACAAAATTTTGTCGCTGCCGACAATATGAAAAATGTTATCGCTGCCTACATTATTTGTTAGTGCAATTACCAAAAAGTTTGTCCCACCGACGACACCTTTCTCGTGATAAATTCGGGCCCGTGTGCCCGCACCAACTCGACGAGGTGCGTCAGCTAAAGGCAGGCAATCACTTAGCAGCTCATAAAACTTGCTTCATTTCGACCGGCTGAGTGACAAGTTGCTACTTCCCTTACAATTACATAAGTTGAGCCGCTAGCCTTAGTTGTCGCTTACACACTTACAGCTAACTTTGAAATGGTTTCCAAAGGTTGAGAAAACAAAGCTGGTATTGATTTTGTATTATTATTGGAACTTACATCGAAGAAAAAGTACCTACAGAACTTGATTTCGTCTTATTTTTAATCAGATGTTTAATGATTCAAAAGAGTGGAGAATAAAGAAGCCTTCAATTTATTCTATTTAATTACATTTTTTATTTTAATTTAGAAGATGGCGGGACGAGCTTGTCGCCTACAGACAGGATTGGTCCACACTAGCTCAAGACAGAGAGGCTCGGAGAGGAGAAACGGAGGCCTTTGTCCCGCAGTGGGACAATATAGGCTAAAAATAAATATACATTGTTTTATACTTTGCAAATTAAAACAAATGATTTCAGGGAGTACAAAAATCTTTTAAATCCAGTAGCACTCTCAAAAACACAAAACCAGACAATCCTAATTACTTATTCCAAACACTACTCCAGCTAGTCTACACAGAACACAAAAAACTGTCGAGAAAAAAAAATAAAAGGGTGCATCCCCACCGCACCACTAAAGCAGCATCACAGTCGAGCACAAATTATACGAATTGGAAAAAGAACCGGTCGGAACTGGTTGATACCGGACAAAGGCGCCAGGCGAGGCTAATCGAACACGAATGGAATGGAAAATTTCTGCATGCCTTTGTTGTTCTTCCCTTGCTCGGTCGAACTCGTTTTCTTTCAGCGCATCCAACGCTGTTAGTGTATTTGGGCGATCTATTGGGAAAAACGTAAAAAACCTGCTGAATTTATTAAGGATAGTCTTTTGCAGAGTTCTCTCCTTTATATATTTTTTGTGTTTCTGCTCTCGTGTTGCAGTGTCGGTTTTTCAGATCTATTATGTTACTCGCGATTTGGTTTAGAGTAATTTTGTTTCAAATTGATTTAGTAATAAAAGTAAAAAGTGTATGTATGCCATGATTAAATTCTAGCTTGCTGTAAAAGTGTACAGAATTGTACTTGGAGACACGTAATGGGCCATTACGATTAACGTTAGGGGTTAGTGTCATAGTTTTACTTTTACTTTTTCTAGTAGTTCGACTGAAATTACAATTTTATTTAATCCTTAAGAGATCATGAGCGTAATTTTATGTATTTGTGTTCATTTTATTGTCCATTTCATGAAATGGGCTATAAGATCGTCCTAGATCATTTTATTGTCTAAGAACAAGAATACGTTTTGTAATGGGCATACAGACATCTTAGTAGGCAATACGGTACATTGTTTAAAAGCAATACTGTAAAATGTATTTAAGTTTATAACGGTTTATAGTCAATTTGTTTTCTATTTTATTGAAAAGATTATCTTTGTTAATATTCGGTTAAAGTCTGTACTTATAACAATGTTAAGAAACGTACCTATGGTAAATAAACAACATGAAGTAACAATTGTCTGTACAGAAATTACAGTACATTAAAAATATTTTTTTTTATATTTTGGTGTGGCTTAATCTATTCCGTTCGAAGGGCTGATTTTGGCAGTCAGATATTATATTTTAACCGTGAAATAAAATTAACGTCTGAAAGTTTTTAAAAGGAAAACTAAAAAAATGGCATTCAATTAGCAGGATTTATATACTTGTAATAAAAGTTTAGTCGGATTCCCTCTCGGTGTAATCTTCCAGAATGTATGTGTGTGTAGTGTCTTTCAATCAAGAAATCGAAAATAAACAACAAAATAATAAGTCCCTTGTCTAACACTTGCAAAGATCTTAAGAAAAATACTCGAGCACACGTTCACACTATACAAGTCAAAGCGTTCCACTCGCCGCACACAAATCACACGTCCAGGCTGCAACTCTAACAAGCCGCCCTTATGTTACAGCGCAGTGAGAAGAGGCCCTTATGTGGCAAATCGTCGCCTTACTATTAAGGTCACAAAAGAGGTAAGTACAGAAGATCTACATTACAGTCATCAAGTTTACTTACCCCAAGATGCTGTAGAAACACAAATATTGCCTTCGTATTTTAAGTAATGCAAGATGAAGGACGACGCGCGGGCTCGTGAAAGATTGAAGGAGTGTAGCCCAAGACTAGGACAGCGCAGGCTAGACAGAAAAACAGAAAAAAGAAATCGGCAACAGCATCAGTTATAGAAGAATACATACACAGCTCTTTGGCACACAGCGATTTCCACACATCCTTACGAACTTCGGTGATTACGAAAATTCTGATAAATTCCAAAGAAGTCTAATCAAATGATGTGGGTATTATACTGTGTTTTGCCTGAACTTATGGAAGGTGAAGAATGTGAAAAACATTTTTTTGTACGGACTGAACCTTTTCTAGAGCTTATACGCAATGTTCGCGGTTGGAAATAATGAGCCGTGCTCCCAACAGTTAATGGCTTAAGTGTCAGTGTGAAGAGCGCACAAACATGTATAGTTTTACAGTCACCTGCAATTCTCAGCTCTTTTCCACCGTCTTGAGCTTCCACACATGCTCGTGTGCTTATTATTTTAATTTGGGGCTATTTTCTTCTCAGACGTCCTGATGTAGATGTTTTATTACACACTATACAATATGTCATTACAATGGTGACATTAATTTATTTAACACACGGGTACGTCTAGTAAAAAGTAATCGTAAAAATTATAAGAACACAAATTAATTCGTAATTTAAAAACCCACCGCCTGCGCCGCTTGCCGACATTGTGCTCTCTCTCTTTCCTTCAATTCGCCTATCTACTTTGCACGCTACTTTTTACAGTCCTGTGTACAAGTTGCCAAGTTGCTCCGAGATACAATTTTACAAAATTGATAATAAATAATAACGTTTCATGAAAGAAAAGAAAAAAAGAAAGCAAGAAAAATTGTTTATTCTGCACAAGCAAAACGCACATTGCAAAAAAAAAAAGACAAAATATACACACACAACGTAGTCAAAAGCCTCGTACTCAAGCTTAAAAAATGTTGACAATTTTGTCCATGAAGTTAAAATATGTTCATTAAGGCTCCTACAAACAGGCGCGATTCGCCTTTATTTGAAAACGCGAAACCGTATACCTACATATGTATAAAATTAATTTCGCCGTTAAAGCGGCACGCTGTAGATTTTTGGGTAAATTTCTAGAAATTAGTTTTTTTTTGTGCAATTTTGGATGGATTTATTAAATTAGAAGACCACTTACGTTTTACGGTAATCAAAAGTTCGCCTTTAACTTCACAACTATCTAAAAGTAGGTACATACCTTGCCTATCTATTATAACACTTACTAGTATAGACTAACTATAACACAATGAGTGGTTCATCGAACAACATTGTTACTACTCTAACAATATTGTTGAAATCCTTGTCAAGAATGTTCTTCAAAGTTTCAAATTATGAAAACTAAGCTTCGATATTCATTTTATAGAGCTTCACCCATAGCATAGAACCTTTCCTACTTAGCAAGGGAGGCTCCCTTTCCCATCCCCATTTCTCCGTATAAATCAACAATAGTAATTCATTAACCCGGAGGGAGCCACTAGGCGCCATTCACGGCCAGGCTGGGCTATCGATGGCACTCGTGGCCCAACCTGTGCGGAACAAAACGCCTTTGTCACTGACACGGCGACTATATGTGGAAGCGTGATCGTGTCTTTGGTAATTTAGGTCAATATGCCATGGCATCCTTTGCTTGTGTAAGCTTAGGTAAAATAGAACAAAAAGGGCGACAAAAAAATTGCAGAAGGCTATGACTGCTATGCCGGAGGTCGTGGGTTCGATTCCCACCCAGGACAAATGTTTGTGTGATGAGCATGATCATTTGTTCTGTGTCTGGGTGTAATTTATCTATATATGTATGTATTTAGAAATATATAAGTATGTTTATCAGTTGTCTAGTACTCATAACACAAGCTCTGCTTAGCTTGAGACTAGACGGCGTTGTGTGATAGTTGTGGAATATTATATTATATTATATTATATATTATATTATATTGTTATGATCGGTGCCTTATACAATTTCTTTGCAAACAACCCATATTGTTCCTTACTGCTTTTACTGCTTGGACTCGGGCGTCTTCTCTGTGAAAAGAAGCTGGTCAAAGTCCACCACGCGGAGCCAATATGGGTTTGTGGATAGCATAATGTACTAGCGGGGTAATTGCGTAACACAATAACAGTAGGAATGGCTTTCGTGTTGACAGTTTATCAACATTCATTGCGTTATTTTCCTTGTTGAGCAGACTAATTTTTCGAACATAATAGGCTATTTGACTGCTTTCTGATAAACATCTCAGATTATTTAATGGTGTCTAACGAGCCCACAAAAACCTATTACTTCAAATTGCATAATGTATTTCTTTTAGAAAATAGTAAATAAAAATGTACTGTTTAAATAAGCCGCCAAAACGCTATCTTTAAAAATATGGCGTCGTGACGTCACAATACACGTAAACAAACGTTGAAACGGTCGAGATACTAGACAAAAGTCATCTGTTCTGTCAACGATAGACAGAAATTGACTATATCATGACGTCATCATAAGTTCAGCCAATCCAGACCGTTTTCGATTACGTGGCGCCAGATTTAAAAAGATGAAGTTTTTTCGGGATTTTTTTAATAAATAATACATTGTTTTGTAGTAAAATTAATGCAAATCGATTTTAAAAGCGATAATCTATACGAGTGTCAATAATTATGACCTTATTTTTTACATTGTCAAATAGCCTATTATGAGGTAATGGATATCCTTTAAAATTATTCATAGTGTGTTACACAATTAGGGTGCAGGGCCTAGTGCATCTAACTAATCATTTAAATTGGTGTTACCACACCTTATACCTATTATATTTTTCCTTTGATAGGCTCACTGGATGGCACTAGTTTCAACGCACCTTTGTGAAGTAAAACGCCTTTGTCAGTGGCCACGAACGTCGTCCATTGTAAATGGGGCACGGGCTCTGAAAGTGAGTGGCTTCTATGGCCGACATCTTTGTTTTTTGATTCTGTTTAGTTTTGTTTACGGCTTTTGAACTGATACATTAAGACAGTTCTTTTGTGATTTCTTTGTAACTTCTACCTAGTAATTTTAAAACGTCAGCTACTTTTAGGATTTCGTACACCAAAATGAAAAACGGAACCCTTTCGGTTACTTCGTTAGACAGACGGACGTCTGTCTGTCAGTCAGTCAAGACCGTTTAGGAACACGTGGAGGTATCAAGTTGAAATTAAATACTAAGGCTTACGGTCTCTTGGAACTTCAATAAAATCATGCTTCTAAGTCAACGCAATAAAAAACACGCTCATTTATGTGACATACTTTGATACTCATATATAAATATAGATAAAAACTTATAGGGTAGGTACCTCCTGTTGACCTAGAATAATGAAATTTGGCAAGGAGCAAGGGTCTCACAGCACAACTAAAGGTAAAAATTCTTAATTATTTTTTTTATTATTTATTAACTTAAGGGGATTACCTATAGGATCTAAACGCAAAAAACGCAAATTTTAGAAGCAATAAAAGTATATGATCGACTACAGTAAACAAAATCAGAAAATATATGATATTCTTCAGGGTATAAGCTAGGTAGATAGTGTGTTGAAAACCTAATACAACTAATTTGATACGATAGAAAAATATCATGAAGATACCTCTAAAAACTTTCTTTTTACAATAAAAACTATACTAATATACATACAAACATTCTGTTTTTTTTTGCACCCTCGGAGTGTACCTCGTCTTCTGACGCACATACGCCCCGATGTCCTCCGCCTTAGTGGTGTAGTGAAGGCGGGTGATGTACACCGGTGTGTTCGGCTTGCAAGCTGACTTTGGGCTCCGTAGGAGCTTTGCCGCAGCACCTCTTGTTCGTTCGCGACCGGCGGCGGCGCGGCGCTTCCACCTTTGCACCGTCACGAAACCCTCAGCCCTATTCGGTGCCTTTTCTGACATAGGCTTCATACTTGGAGCACCTGGAGCACTCGCGTAATTTCTAGTTTTATCACCTAATTTATTTTTTTCCGATTACAAACTTACATTTACAGTTGGAGAATTGGCTGTGACGTAAGTATATCGATTTTTTCAGCTAAGTACAATGTTAAGCTTGTTTTTGGGATAAATTCATCCCAACTACGTAGTCCAACCCGCACTTGGCCGATTTTTTTTAAATGATAGTAGTTTATCGGATAATAGTCCGGACGAGTATTTGCGTATGGAGAAGTTTACCTAACATAGTTAGTTGTATTAGCAATAAAACTTTCGAAGTACCAGGTTGTCATAACTCGGTAGAAGCTTATACAACATAGGTGTGTTTCTTAGAGAACACTTTATTACTTCAAAGTACTAGGTTGTTAATAATAATAGAATCATCGAAATATATCCCGAAAATGTATTATACAAGCCAAATATACATCGTGATCAATCTGGTGTGGAGTGGCGCAATTTACATAGAAATAGGTAGCAGATGCGAGTCCAATGGAGTTAGTGAAGTGCCCTCCAACGCCATGCCGGGGATGCAGCCAGCGGCAGCTAACGTCTTCGCAAACTGGTGAAACGTATTCGCCAGATCCAACTAGGTCATAGATGAAGTACCTATGAATATTATTATAACTTACTGGTGGAGAAATAGATATTGGTAGTGGCATAAAGAAAGTTTTAAAAATCGATGGAAGTGATTCTGACTTGTTATAGTAGAGGGTACCTACTCGATATCCGTGGGGTACGCTAACAAGAGAGCTGCCAGCCAGAAAAAAGCGAAGTCAAAATAAAGCAATATTATAATTAGCTAAGATTAATCTATATGAGTATTATGTATATATATATATTATCATCAATGGAGCGGTGAAGAAAAGCGATGAGGACAATTTGAGTATGGTCAATTTTGCTCATTGCTTTTCCTCCACCCACAACAGGTGATAGCAGCTAAATCCGTCCATGGATATAAATACTCGTATACAACAAGTCCTGGAATTAACGCAGACGAACAAACAGCACAGTTAGATTGTTATGTTATACTTAATCATAAAAATAACACTGAATTTTATTATTATGATATATTGGACACATCTGCCGCATGTCAGACGAACAATGGGCCAAACTTACGACCCAATGGGTCCCACTTAATGGCAAACGACATCGTGGCAGGCCCAGACGGAGATGGCGGGATGAGCTGGACTCCTTCAACAAGAACTGGTCCTTAACAGCTTTGAACAGAGAGAAGTGGAAAGAGAGTAGGGAGGCCTTTGCCCTGCAGTGGGACATCACAGGCTAATGATAATAATATATGACTGATTGTGGGAGAAAATTGTGGGCACATTACAAACGCATCTATAACGCATGCACACTATCGAACTCGTCTATGGGTCTAGCGTAGGGCACTTCATCCATTTCGGTTTGTTTTAACTGTACAGCGGAAGTGTGACAGTAATTTACCTAGTTTTAATTATGTTTGGGATAAAATATTACTTATACTAAAAATTAAAGGACTCGATTCAGTAAACGATTCTGAACAAACTACTTTCAGTTACATCAATTCAGTTCATTGTATAGAATTTTTCATTTATTTTTATTATGACACTCAAAAATATCAAAACTTGAAAAACGCCGTTCACCAAAGTGAATTCTTGAAGAGACCGTCCTAAGTACAGCGCCACTGATGTATACCTCCATTACAATGTACATACAAAATGTAGCTATTGACCCAGTTAGCGGCAGGGCTGCCATGCACTGCATTACATTTAACTCGGGTTAAGCGCACTTTATTATATTATTATTAATTATTAATTCATTTATTTCAGATAACAATAATCCATATACATTAAATTAAAATCAATTGGCACATAAACACTGACATTACACAAAATTAAATTAAAATCAATTTACAAAATATTAACATTACCTTAAATTAAATAATTTACAATAAAAAATGGTTGCCTGTAAAGTCGGTTTTACGGGCGAAGATTTTACGTGACAACGTCTTTTTCTCGGTAGAATAGTTGAGTGGGAGAGAGACGCAAGGCATTCGGCGGGCCTCTCTCTCGTTCGGTGACTCATCGTAACGTTACCGAGCGTTACACTTTTTCATAAGTGACTCCCAGCCGCAACCTAATTTAAGACGTTGTCACGTCAAAAACTTTAATTAGCTACCAACGTTTTGGCGAAAATATTTTTTAAGTGTTCTTGTATGCGCCATTTGTGGAAGCGACGTAGATTGTACAGTTGTGGCCTTTATTACTGTTTGGTTACAGTATTGGTAGGAACTGTGGCTATGTTTTTTGGAAAGAAACTTTTACTACAATGTATGATTTGGTATGGCCCACGTTTTGGGCTACAAGAATACAATTACATTACAATTTTAAAAGTACTCACCAAGATCTTCCGGCTTGAAGTCAGATAGGAAGTCGCTCCGTTTAAAATACTGGTAGTCAGCTTCTGGGTCAAGGCTAGGCAGATGGTGATAAAGTCGCGTTCCGTACCTTCGAACACTTGCAAGATTTTTCCTTTTGCAAACTCCTTACCTAGAGTTGTAAAAAAACGGTTTTTTTTCTGAGATGAAAAAAAACGTTGAAAAAAAACATGAAAACAAACAGTTTTTTTTCTGGATTAGGTTTTTTTTCAAAATTATGAAAATAAAAATATATCTACCTAGTAAGTAATGGTTATCATTAAAAATGAGCTGATATTAGAATTATTTTGGTTAATAAAGATATACCATTTATTTTTTGTTAAATATTTTAAAAATGTCTCAAAATAATTGGTTGATATTTGATTATACAAACATAATTGATAACACAAGCGTAGCTACCGATACCGATACAGGCACTGATGAACGTTTAAGTATTTTTTAAGTTCATATTTATTATCTACCTCTATGTATACATATAGGTAGATAATTTCTAATTATTCTAATTTCATTGATTTACCTACACATAATTTGACATGAATTCAAAATAAAACAACCATATTTAATGTATTTCACTTTTTCTGAAAAAAAACCAAATGTAGAAAAAAAACGACGGTGCCAAGTTTTTTTTCATGTTTTTTTTCAAGATTGTGAAAAAAAACATTTGGTTTTTTTTCAATTTACATCTCTATCCTTACCAAACCTTACTTACCTCAACGTCAGTTCAAAGTTAATTGTTTTGCCACTTCTAAAGCATTGTCGTCCATGGTAGCCCTGCGCGCATCACAATTCCGCAGCACTCGTGGCGAGATATCGAGAGGTTCGGCATCGAGTGATCGCCGACCGCTCGAGTTTGTTCGATACTCCTGCTGCTGCAAATTGTTCCAAACTACTCGATACCTAAGTTTTTGTCGAGAACACACGAGTGGCCGAGACTATTGGTATTTGAGAATGTGAATATTCAAATAAGAATGTGGACTAAAAATATATAACTAAGTATTTGTGTTGAACCATGTTTGATGTTTGTTCAAGAAACTGTTAATTGTACGAAATATTTCTGTGGTTTTACGAAGCCAAATTATAAGTATTGTCGTGAGTAATATTGAAGCAATTTTGTTAATGACATACCTTGAGTCATGAGAAATCGATCCGCACTTCGAAAGTTTTACCCCAATGCAATGTTGCAAAGAATTATAATCATTAAGAACCCAAATTTAATGAAAAACGCGATGACAGTTTTATCCCTGAGCCCTTTGCAATGTAAGCAGAAACACAAAACCCGAAAAAGCTACGTCTAAGGCCCTTAACGACATCGCCTGATGAAACTAATTATACTCGTTAATTATCAGCTTTTGTTCTAATTGTTGGGAGCCGTTTTATTTTTACTCAGTTGTACTCAGTTTTGTACTCAGTTGTATCGGCGAGTTCCGATCCATAAAACAAAGCACTGATTCTATTACACTACTCGTAATTTAATTAATTTCAGTTCTGAGAATGGAAGACAAACGGAGCGAGTTCAATCATTAAAACTAATTCTAGAATCTAAAATAATATATAATAACCGATACGATTCTTTGGTATGCATGTTGGGTCCTATTCTGTTTGTAAGTGAATTCATCCAAATTACTACCATACCATAATAAATAGGTACCATTGTGACTTATTTTTAACAACTTCCTCCATACAAAATTTTATCAAAATTGGTTCAGCCGTTTGAGCGTGAAGAAGTAACAAACATATTATAAACACACACCTCACAAACTTTCGCCTTTATAATATTATTGTGATTTGTTAGACTATACTTTTCTAGTGGCCTCCCCCAAATCCTTCCAGGAACTCTTTCCCGCATCACCTCGAACCAGCCCTCGCGGTACGCGTCCAGGTCATCATCGGTGGCTTATAAACTGAAAAAAAAATTAAATCGAAGGTGTGATGGTCAGTTTTGATGATTTTCATTGTAATTGAAGATACTACGGTAATAACTATATTGTAGGTATTTACTTAGTTTATTTAGTGTCAATTAAGCATCAACTTTTCTCCAAAAAAACTGCGGCACTGCTCTTAAAACAACATAAATTATGATGGGCCCTTAACAACTCAAACACCATTTCACAAAAAAAAATCTACGCGAAAAATTCGCCGTATACACAACGAGTGAATTAAAAATGAATTCAAAATAGTCCGCGTTGTCACATTTAGCGGGAAATTAAATACTTCCGGCCGACCGACTCAACTTTAGATAGAAAAAGTTGCCCGGGGGGTGAGAGTGATAAACACAATGAAGGCGCCTTCTCACTCGATCGGGCTGAAACTTTTTAAATTCCCAACATCTAACCTTCAGAACCACCCCACCTTTATTAATCAGGAACTCAATTAAATATCTTTTTCACGCCAGTCTGAGTACATTTTTGTTTACTTAAAGGGGATGTCCGGTATGGAGCGAGATTTGCATATTTTGATGAGGGGCTGAACAAATACAGGCCGAATGAGTTGCTACGCTCGGAGAGAAGTGAAAAACGAATCACGAATGTTTAACAAAATATTCCGCGGCCTTCAAAACTTTAAAAAGGAAAGTTATAGGGCGCGGAATATTTTCTTAAACATTCGTAACTAAGTGTACCTACATTATTTTAACTTTCGATTCGTGAATGAAAATATCTAGTAATGTAATAGTTAAAGCACAATGCTTATATTTAGATTGTTATTTTAAGAAAGACCAATAATATTCTTAATACTTATATTTGCTTGCTGCCCTAAATATGTTATAAACTTAATAATGAATGTAGGCTTATGTAGCAGTCCTATTACCCAAAAAATAAGGGAGAAATATGAAGGTCTTACCCAACTTATCTCCATATAACACGAGGAAAAGTATGCGAGGTTTTCCCAACATTAGGATTATAACACCTTTTCCTGGTAGCACCTGATAAAAACAAGGGAACGCATGTGGGGTATACAATCTGTTACACGGATCCAAGGACCGTTGAAATTAATCACTGTTTTTAACACACTTTAAACGAGGGTTCCGTACCATCATATGTTTTAAATTTTCATCGACGAGGCCTATATTCATCAGAGAATTTTAACACTGTGCACTGCGTTGTAGAATATTGCAGTTTTATGTCAGCGCCATCTCTTGACCGATAGTGGAACTAATGTAACTTTTGTTGATAATTTCTGAAAAAGTGTGCTATTTAGAGATTTCGTTTTATTTTTCCTGTAATCTTTACATAAACTTCTATCACATAGAATTATTTCAGATTTTTCTCTTTGCAAACTTCGGAGATAAGGGGGGGGACGGTATTTTTTTTACATTTTTCATCAAAAGTCGAAAACTATGCGACCTAAAAAAAAGAAAAAATGTTTGAGAATGTGCAAACTGCGCTTTTTCATATTATGATACCCCACATGCTCTAGTAGCCCCACTTTGAATTTTTCAGACCCCCTTTCGTCCCTGTTGCAAAAAATATACATATATTTTTATGTCTTTCTTATTTGCAAAATAGTTGGGCAAACGTCATCTAAAATTATTCCAAATTTCAAGTTGATAGGTCTAAATCGGTTGAGAAACGTGAGTTTTGGGGCCTAAAAATAATTAGGTAGGGTCTTTTGTTGAAAACATGTTATGAAGTTAGAAATATCTGTTGCAACATTTTACCATTGACATTATAAAGTCAGGAAAAGATACACGTTATGTCAATAATTTGCACGAAAGTGTGCAATGGCATGCGACATTGTCATACCACTTCTGATTGTTGAAAATATAACGTGAAAATTGTGTCGCAATGGCATGGAAACTACTTGCATTCTATTTGCACATTACCAGCGTGTGTATTCCAGGCTTAATAGATTTTGCCAGACATCTCACGTTAGTCGTATTTAATTCACTCACTCCAAAATTCTATCAGAAGGATTAGTCTGCAGTCTGCATGTCTGACACATTTGCCTCGAGGCACTCCATGTGATTCGATTTTCCATTCCATGGAGCCTGTTAATGCACGCCGGACACACTTAGATCAATGTACAAGACCGGGCTGGGTGAAATTGGATTGGCTGGCTAATTTCATGAGAGATAATCCTTAAACCTGCTCTACACTACTCGAGAAGTTGATCGAAGACGAGAGTGTAGAAGGGCACTTCGGTTCGCTTCGTGCAACTTCGGCTGTCATCCGATCGTTGTCGGTTTTTGCGCCCGAAGTCAAAGGACTCGAAGCTTCCCGTAGTTCTTAGCATGAGTATATAGCCACGTACCTACTTCGGACTTAGGTCAATTTCGACCAATACTTCGTCGAAGCAACTTCGCGATTAGTGTAAGCTGGGCTGGCAAATTGTCTACCAACTTAAATTGTCCGTATATTGAAATCACAACTGTCATTCCTTGACATATGAAATGGCTATAACACGCCAAAGTAACGTAAGGTGTCAATTTGCTTTATAATTAATTTCTCTGGCTGCATTAATAGCAGATGCGATGAAATGATCCAATTAGATCTCTTGTGTCGCTGATTTTAAGATTTAATGTGGAGAATTATTTTTATTTATTTAACCGTTTATGTACACAGAAAAAAGAACAGAAAAATACGTACAGAAGTGATGCTTATTATGTTATTTATTTTAAAAAAAAATATTTTACTTGTCGTTCGTGTAATTAGAACAGCCTGACAGAGACGCGCTTCTGGGACATTTGTGGGCGCGGAGTCTTTTGTAATCATGACGCGCTTCAATTTTTTTTGAGTCAGACTCTAAACCAATTTTAGTGCGTCAGCCTAATCTTGTAATCGAATTTCCACCCACTTGATGTTTACTAAATAAGTGTAACATTCGAGCTTTCATAATAACATAACGGTCGTAGGAAGACCCATCACACAACCGTTATCTACGCATTCTGTACCCACATCAAACTAAGTAACATAATTGAGCAAAAATTATTGCTTGGAAACGGCTTTTATTTTTGGTGTGAGTGACGCGACGGGGAGAACACGTACAATATCAAAGGAAAGTTAAAGAAAGAAAAAACTGCCCAACTGCGAGTCGGACTCGCACACGAAGGTTTCCGTACCAAAAGGCAAAAACGCTGAAAAAAACATGTTTGTTGTATGGGAGCCCCCCTTAAATATTGATTATATTCTGTTTTTAGTAATTGTTGTTAAAGCGGCAACAGAAATATATTATCTGTAAAAATTTCAATAGGCTATTTGACTGGTTTCTGATAAACATCTCAGATTATTTAATGGTGTCTAACGAGCCCACAAAAACCTATTACTTCAAATTGCATAATGTATTTCTTTTAGAAAATAGTAAATAAAAATGTACTGTTTAAATAAGCCGCCAAAACGCTATCTTTAACAATATGGCGTCGTGACGTCACAATCCACGTAAACAAACGTTGAAACGGTCGAGATACTAGACAAAAGTCATCTGTTCTGTCAACGATAGACAGAAATTGAGTATATCATGACGTCATCATAAGTTCAGCCAATCCAGACCGTTTTCGATTACGTGGCGCCAGATTTAAAAAGATGAAGTTTTTTCGGGATTTTTTTAATAAATAATACATTGTTTTGTAGTAAAATGAATGCAAATCGATTTTAAAAGCGATAATCTATACGAGTGTCAATAATTATGACCTTATTTTTTACATTGTCAAATAGCCTATTGTCTAGCTATCACAGTTCATGAGATACAGCCTAGTGACAGACGGACAGACGGACAGTGGAGTCTTAGTAATAGGGTTTTACCCTTTGGGTACGGAAACCTAAAAATATATCATAATTATTATGGAGATCTCTAACTAAGTAGTCATTCGAACTTCTAGACCGCTCACAGCTACTCAATTGTGTTTGAAGAAAATGTCTCTTTAAAAATATTGGTAGGTATAATATAGGTAGGTATATAATATAGATAGGTATGAATGAATGAATGAATGAATGATATCTTTATCTTTATTTGCTAGAATATAGGTTAGGTAGATGTTATACAGTTTTGTTTGTTACACTATATTCAACCTTACGATTGTGCAAATGTTAAGTCAAAATAAAATAATAAGGAACAATGACATTTAACGTTTACAATACAGCTTCATGCAATTTTAATATTGATTAACAATAGCTTAGTAAGTCATTAAAATAAGATCCAGTCAATTCCCAATAATTGATAACTGCAATATTTAATAATATTTTAAATTAATTTAATTTATAATAATTGTATTAGCTCAAAATAAATTCATAGCAATTAAAATTATAGATGTTTAAATGAATTCATAGTACTTACTTATATAATTTAAAATTATCATGCAGTTTTACATTAAAAAATATAAAAATGCCTTTTTTTTTTCTAGTTAGTGAAATATTACCCAAATTCAATGTTTTAGGTTCATAATTTCATCAATTGAATAGAAACATCTATCACAAAGCCAATTATAAAGAGTCCTGTTAAATTCTAAGTTTAGGTATAATGTAGGTATATAATAATTGTAAATCACAAGTACGCACTATGCTTAGAAAACTCGTTGCTTATCAAGATTCTACAAGAGAACCTCAGTCTAATTACCTAAATCTAGATTTTTGGGCATATTCTAAAAATATCATGTTGGAGGTAAATATAAAGCAGGTTTTTATGCCACAACTCAGTTAGCTAAAAACTTTTTTACAACAAAAAAAATACAACCGACTTCCTTAAAAGACACTAAAAATAACTTTAATTTCGGAAGTCGGTGTCGTTGGCTTCGCATTTTCATTGTTTGCCACCGAGTTCCGAAAATAAAGTTATTTTTCACTTGGCTAGTTTTTGAGTTAGGTTCAATAATACCTATTTTTGCTACTTTATATTGAAACAAGTAAACGAGTTATAGTTAAAAAAAAAAATAACCGACTTCCAAAATATGACTTCCAAATGGAAGTCATATTTTGGAAGTCGGTTATTTTTTTTTTTTGTAAATAAGTTTTTGTTTTTCACTTTTAAGTTACTTACCCCACACAAACTCGTATAACGCTACTTTTTATGTAAATATCAGTGACAGAAAGTTATTATAACATCATCCATATAAGTAGCAAAAATAGGTATTATTGAACCTAACTCAAAAACTAGCCAAGCAAAGTCAAAATTTATAATGGGACCACCCCTGAGGCATTAAAGAAAATACTCGTATTTTTTTAAATCGATTTATAATTGCCAGAGATATTGCTTAACAAACATACAAAAAAAAAACATACAGTCGAATTGAGAACCTTTTTTGAAGTCGGTTAAAAATAAAATCATTTGCTAGGGAAGCACGTACCTATATAACTTACCTACGCACTATCCTTATGAAACTCGTTGCTTATCAAGATTCTACAAGATAACCGCGGTTCATACTATCTAGATCCCGGAGCTGCTCCACCTACTTACTCCAGGGAAGCAAAACGCAACCCTTTGCTAGGTTTTAATGAAAGAATCCATTTTGTAGTGACCCCGAGTCATAAATGCGTGCTATTTAGGCGACGCAGCCACACAGGCCGCTCCTCGCAAACGTCGGTTACACAGGTTTTCATAAACGAATTTTTTGCTAGCTTTGGTTGGACTAATGTAATGTTTTTGGAACCACGATGTTTTTTTGTTTTCAAAGGTACCTAGGTAAATGGCGGTTCTTTTGATTGCTGAAAATATGTGGATCTTAAAAGTGGTACCTTTGGAGTGTTGTCATGGACCGTTTTGTTTAGAAAAAACCTTTTTTTTTATTTACCTACTAGCTGCCCGCAATTTCGTTTGCGTCCATGTCAGAAAACAAATTGGATTTCGTGTTTAATTTTTTTCGTGGAATCCTTTTCCGTCCTTTCCATTATAATAAAATTTTCTTTTTCGAAAATGTCCTCAGTTATTCCATAAAACATGAGATATCTGCGAGTGAAAGTCCCGTCAAAATCGGTCCAGCCGTTTCGGAGATTAGCCGGAACAAAAGGACAGACAAAAAAATTAAAAATGGTTTTATGTATTTAGTAAAATGCTGTTAAGCTGACATATACAAACAGATACTTAAATTTTATTTATTTGTATTCAAACTATAACTAAAAATTAATCTACATAACTAAAAATTTAATTTGATAAATGAGCTATGATGATAATGATGTTTTCTATTAATTAAATTAAATTTTACTCGAGAACATCCATCGGTTTCTTACTAAACATCAACTTTATCCGACGATCCTACATACATACATAAAAGCTTTTAACTTTTTTCCTTTACGATGCAACAGCATTTTTTTTTCTCGCAAAAACCGATGAGAATCTTCTCCGAACAAGTGTTAGTCCTAGTTTATTTACGTCAACTATTCAAAATTAAATAGAGAGCAGATTTACTGCCCAGAGACCTAACCGAACCTGTGGGTAATGCCATATACATCGATCCAGTATGGCGACATCTATTATAAGTACCCGATATGTTTTTTACCGACTTTACAAAAAGGAGGAGGTACTATGCTCGGGTGTTTTTTCTCGTCGTGAGGAACAAAACAAAATCCAACACATGACGCCCAGTTGTTTTCAAACCCGGGATTAAAATGTATGGGTCCGAGGAATTTTTAATTTCACCCTCTAGCTGTAGCCCCGGACACGGCCGGACATGTCCGGACACACTGCTTGTCCGACGTTTGCGTTGCCTTCTTATATTAGGAACACTTGAATTGTGCCTGATTTGTTTGTATTGAATTTATGTAAAACAGCGTGAAATGGAAAGGTCAATGACTGATGTAGGTAGGTACCTAGTATAACAGGTTTGAAGCATAATTTCTCATATATTATAAGTTTTTTTCATTCGTTCGTATTTCAAAGAAACTAGGTAGGACAGGTTGGGCTTCTGACATTTATAGATTACCCGCGTTTTACCCGCGTAAATGTCGATCCCGTGGGAATATCGGGATAAAAAGTAGCCTATATGTTAATCCAGGGTGTCAGCTTCCTCCATACAACATTTCATCAAAATTGGTCCAGCCGTTTGAGCGTGAAGAAGTAACAAACATATAAACACACTCACACACACACACTCACAAACTTTCGCCTTTATAATATTAGTGTGATAACGAAAAACCTACCGTGTCCTTTTAAAAAAGGCTTTTTTATTTTCTTTTACAGATGAATGGCATAAAGATGTGCAGTAGCAATTGTTTCACTACTAAAATAAACAAAGCTCTACTTATAAAATCTTATGTCTAAACGAAAGATGGCGTCTCACAACTGTAGGTGCAGACGGCACATCAAGTTACCCGAAACTGTCTAATTTTCCCAATCAACTTTGAATCTTATGCTTTAGCGATAAAGTTGAAAATCTATTAAAGAAATTTGACAGATTGTAGTAGCTTGATATGCTGGCAAAAATGTGTACAAAGAATTTATCTATATTAATATTTACTTTTTTACTTAGCCTACACTATCCTCCTGCTGAGCAAAGGCCTCCCCCAAATCCTTCCAGACAAAATTCATTCCATACAAATAACAGATTTAATTACCGACTTCAAAAAAAAGGAGGTTATCAATTCTTCTAAATAATGTTTAGTTTTTACTTTTAAAAACTAGGCAGGAAAATTACTAACTAAAACCACTTTGTAGACACGAAAAATAAAACACTCTCGCGCAATTTAGCGTGGCGCGAGGATGTCAAGGGGTGACAGACGTCATGCCCCTAATCCCCTGTCTGTCACGTGGGTTAACGCGCTAGCACTGGGTAAAAGCTATGGCTGTATGTACCTATAGTATATGGACACATTCAGTATTCATGATGGACGAGAATAAAAGGAAGTTAAGGTGCTGCCACACTGCTGTTTAAAAATGTTTACTAACATTACCTAACATGAAAACCTTTCTGAAAAGCTTTTTGGTTAAATATATTAGATCACAATGTTAGAAAATGTTTGTAAACATTTTATAACAGCAGTGTGGCAGCACCTTATGACCGAAATTTGACGGGTGAAATGTCAATTAGAAGTCACCTGGTTATCTTTTTTTATTGCTATGTGTGTAAGAATAGGTAATATAAATAATAGGTTTTTTCTTTGACGAAACTGTACAGTACTTGAGACTTGTGCTCACCATTATCTGCCTGACTTTTTCTAACAATGTTGGGGTCGGCTTTCAATATAACCAGATGCAGCTGAATACCAGTATTTTACATGGAGCGACTGCGTGTCGGACCTCCACAACCCAAGTTACTGATTGCTGGCTGATGGTTACTGGGTAACATGATACAGGGTATCTTTAGAAAGATACATTACCTTGTAAACTGAAGGCTTCTAAAGGCCTTTAAAAATTGAATTAATTATTACAATAACCTGCTTGCGAAGCCCAAAAGAATCGAGTTTCAAGATATCTTTGTTATTATAAAAGCTTATGTACGCACGAATGTAATTGTATTTCCCCCGAACAAAAGAAACCACTCGGAGTTTATAACAATGAGAATATTTAAAATCCTTACGGTTACCTACGGGAACGTTCAAGGTTCACACTGTATTGTTATAGGGCACAATTATCTAAATTGAATACAATGAGCTGGAAAAGTGTCGGGATGAAGAATGTATACCTACTTCTTGAATTATCAAATAGATTAGTAGGGTGACGTTGTGAAAAGATTTCCTAGATGGGGGCAAGTGTACGAGTACGAGTTGTAGGTCGTAGGTTCGAACCCGGACAGGCGCTTTTTTTTTGTTATACCTATACTGTCGCACTGCTGGGCAAAGGCCTTCCCCCAATTCCTTCCAGAAACTCCTTTCCCGCGCCACCTCAAACAGAAAAAAACAAAACCGGTTGTATTTTTATGAAGTGTTTCGACACTTCATAAAATTAAACCGGATTTAATTGAAAACTCTGATTTATTTGACACATCATGGTTTTTTGTATTAATTGACAAAGCTTCAGTGACAGATATCAGCACAAATACAGGAAAAGCCTTCCTATTGGTCGGGTGGATTACGTTGTTACACGTGACAGTGCCCATGGCGGACGCCGTCTAAAAGGGGATTACATTTTTCATTATTCTTTTTTATGAACTACACTTTACATTCGGTTCCGTTTGCAAAAAGTGAACGAATGGTTTATAAAAATAAAATTAATAAACTTAGAAAACGTTATACCTATAAAGAGAAGTCGTACGAATAAAAAGTAGGTAGGTACCTAATCTGTACATATTGTGAACTAGCAGCGCCCCGCGGTTTCACCTGCATAAGTGTCGACCCAGTGGGAATATCGGGATAAAAACTATCTTAAGTTATATTAGTATTTCCCGGGACTCAAACCATATCTATACCAAATTTCATCTAAATCGGTTCAGCGGTTTAAGCGTGAAGAGGTAACAGACAGACAGACAGACACACTTTCGCATTTATAATATTAGTATGGATTAAAGTCGCTTTTCCTGCCTGTCTGTATGATCGCGTTGTTCTTTTAAATTACGCTACGGATTTTAATGTTGTTTTCACCATAATCGCCAATTTATGGTATGGACGTCGATGATACGAATCTAATGTACAGACGCCAGCATGTCAACCTACCCGAAACTGTCAGATTTTCCCAATCAACCTTGAACCTTATGCTTTAGCAATAAAGTCGAAAATCTATTAAAGAAATCTGACAGATTGTAGTAACTTGATGTGCTGGCGTCTGTACCTACACCAATTATTTCCGGTGTTTTATAGTCGTGAATATTAGCACATTTAATTGCTTTAAATAAAAAACTCAAATAATTTGACATTACAACAGATTAGATTAGACGTAAGCAGTTTTAATAAACCTTTTTTAACGCGACAATAACAGGTACATATTTAGAGAATTATAATCATTGGAATCATTTATTCATCTTTCTAAGTTAGATTTCAACCACCAATCACCAATCTCTTATGGCAAAGTGTTAATGGTATTAATGATTCTAGTGATTTTGATCAAGATACAACCTGACAATTTCAGAAACCTGACCTGCAAATTGCAAAAAACCTTAGAAAATTTGAATTTCGCGGTCTACCACTACCCATTCACCTCAAGCGCGGTTCTCAACAAAAATTAGCTTTTTGTGTAGTACCTACTAGCCTAAAATGTTCCTATTCCCAATTGTGGAAGTCTCCTGTATGAGAAGAAGCCTTGTACTGAGAAAGGCCTCTTATCATACAAAGAAGATAATGAACAATGACACTTGCTCTCTGCGTGTTGGAGAGAACTCAAGGCAAACAAACAAAATCTTGAAAACTCCCCTTAAACCAATAAATCTTCATCAGATTACATAAACAAGACACCCCAATACAGTATTGTGATTGTACAGTCAGCCTCAAAAATATGTATGTACAGTCAACAGCAAAAGTAGATGATCAATGTCAGAAATTCAATACTAATGAACGGAGTTCGCGTCAGAACTGTGTGGCGTCGAAGTGATTCTAAAGTATTCTACGTAGTAAGTATTCTAAGTAGTAGTACTTCGACGCCACACAGTTCTGACGCGAACTCTGTTCATTAGTATTGAATTTCTGATTTTGATCATCTACTTTTGCTGTTGACTGTACTAGGTATATATAATATACCTACATGATTTTGTCGACAAGAATTCATTTGATTGCCTGGAATTTGTGTTCAATAATACTGTATCATAGTAAAGAAAGAAAATAAAAATTGGTTTATTTGTTACAGAAACACGCGCATACAAAAAGATAAGTTAACTCGAATTATACAAAAAAAGCCTTAAAACAAAATAGATATATATGGTGACAGGTAATTAGTGACTGATAGGTACTTAAACACATGATTGTACTCATCATAACAAACAACTTTCCCAAGGAAACGTTTTTTTTTTCACCTACAAGCAATTAAGAACCCAATGTGTAAAAGATACACATTGATACAATATTATGGAACAAAGGTTGTAGATTATTAAATGTTTTTTCGTCGATGTATACATGTCCTTGAAGCTGACTGTACAGAGTAACAAAGAAAACCTTTAAAATTGCTGTGTCGATTATCCATGTATGCACTATGCAAGTGCACCCAAGGACAACCCCCGGTTGGTGTAGGACTATTGCAGGATATGGAAAACTAAAAAGTTTGACTATGGGTTTGGGTGGCTAAAGTGGACTGGTTACCAAGAACGGTCAAGATCCATACCAGCATCTTACTGGAATACTTCCTTCCTCCGAGCACGTTTGCTCTTGCGAATCTCCACTCCAGCCGGCCAATAAAGGCAAGCCAGAGGTGAGGAACAAGACTTCTTCCGGGAGATAGGGTCCATGGGGTCGCTACTACTCAACAGCTCGCCACATGGTGCCCTGCGGGTTTCTGTATCCCTGTATCCTCACCTTAGAACTGTTCCGGCAAAGAACACTCTTCCGGCATAGGCCTAGAGTTCGGAGCGCGTAAGCCCCACCACGACGTCAACATAGAGATACGGCGGTGGGGTTATTTTTATTATAATACGTATTTTTTCCACTTAGTGTATATTCATGATGTTATAATAACTTCCTGTCACTGAGTTTTACATAGCAACTAGTATTATATGAATTTGTCTGGAGTAGGTAGGTATAACTAAAAAGTGAAAAAAAAAACAAACACTTCCAAAAAAAAAACTAGAAAGTGAAAAATAACTTTAATTTCGGAAGTCGGTGACAAAAAATTAAAATGTGTTTTGTTATTTGCCATGACAGAGATTCAAAATGTTATGTATCTATTCCATGTTCAGTATTAAACCATTGTGTGCTTGTAATGTAACAGCTAGGTTAATTACATAATAGCAAACATTTGCACTAGCTACAGACACGTAGGATGCTACACACAAATATCACAGAAATTCTCTAACCTTTCATGAAGCTCTATCAAGCATTTAGCTTGCAATTAACAAGGTAAACCAAACCGGCAATCCAACATCATCCTCTTGCAGCAACTAAACTGAATGTCTTAACCAACAGTTCGATACAACACTAATGAGTGCCAAAAGCGTTCCAATCATTGCCAGATTGCCAGCAGGCCGAATGGTGTTGCCAATAATTATGGCATGCCAGTATCAAAGTCTGTTAAGGCAGGGCGGGTTGAACGTACAAACATCAATTTGATTTGCAATCACTGTTCCTGATTCGACTTGGAGGTGCTAATGTCAAAAGGGAAATAAAAATGGTCTTTTCAGAAGAAGAAGAAGAAGTCATAAGCTTAGCTCAATAAAAAATCAATCTGCCTAGCCTTTTCCCAACTATATTGGGGTCGGTTTTCAGTCTAACATGCAGCTGAATACGAGTATTTTACATGGGGCGACTGCCTATATGCCCTTCACAACCCAGTTACTGGGTAAGACTGGTTTCAGACTTTCGGGCTTCTGACGACCTGTAACGACTGTTAAAGTTCTACGAATGACAGCCGGGACCAACGGCTTAACGTGCTGTCTGAGGCACGGACACGTCTCAGTATGTAAAGATTGTCACTTGTCACTCATCCATGGACCAACCGCGGCAAGCGTAGCTTAACCTGATCGATCGACCTGTGCGGCTGTTAATTCTTAGCCACAAGCCCCTCCTCCTCCAGTTATAAGCTTAGCTGCAGGTAAGAAAATATTAGCCCAAAATTCCTCTGCTTCTCTTAAGGTTGCAGTCGACATGCAGTCTGTACCAAATAGAAGTACATTTCAGTTTTTTACCGACTTCAAAAAAAAGAAGGTTATCAATTCGATACGTATGTATGTAATATTATTGGAATTGCATTATATTCACATATGATGATCTATTAGGGCTTCCAAACAAATATACAAAATTTCATAGACGTATGTATGTATGTATGTATGTATGTATGTATGTTTGTCCACGCATATCTTCAGAACTATTAATCGGATCGTGACCATTTTTTTTTTATTGGCTTACATTTTCTTCAACTTAGGGAACAGTGCAAGTTTCATCAAGATCGATTCAGTAATTTTCAAGATATGGACTAATACGTGTAAGTGTGACGGCCTGGCTTATTGATAAGAGCTACGGGTGTAGTGTCAAAGGGAAAACACCTCAAAACCTTGGTCAAATACTAGTACAAAAACTAAAAATTACGAAATAAAAAATAATTTAAAAAAATTAAACCGACTTCAAAAAGAAATTAACTCAAAATTATGAAATAACTTTAATTTCGGAAGTCGGTGGCATAAAACTAAAATACAGATCCCAAGACTTCGACTTCCGAAATTAAAGTTATTTCATAATTTTGAGTTAATTTCTTTTTGAAGTCGGTTTAATTTTTTTAAATTATTTTTTTATTAGTTTAACTACCATCTAGCAAGCTATTATTATGCACATGGACATGTTTCGTTTCGTCGTTTGATACCTAATTATGCTACACACATGTTCGACTCGGAACGATCCAGCACAGCCGGGCGGCAAAATCGGATATAATATGTAGGTATTATGTATGTTCAGGAAAAAGCTGCTCGGCTTAACTAGAATTGTGCTGATCCGAACGAAGTTTGCCGATCGGCACGAGCTGAATAAAACGCGAATATGTGCTGTAATTATTGAACACTAGCAGCGCCCCGCGGTTCCACCCGCATAAGTGTCAATCCGGTGGGAATATGGGGATAAAAACTCCTATGTCCTTTCCCCGGGCTCAAATTATCTCTATACCAAATTTCATCTAAATCGGTTCAGCGGTTTAAGCGTGAAGAGGTAACAGACAGACACACTTTCGCATTTATAATATTAAGTATGGATATACTATGTATAGCACCCCTTAGCTCTGCTGGCCTCGACAACCCAGTCGCTAGGCAATACCAAAAAAACTAGGACAAAACTATCTTTCATACGAGTATCTTATCGTACTGATACACATTTACATTTGAATCTTGCACACACATAACATCACTCATGTACTTTTTTTTTTTGCGGATGGGAAATCATCAAATCATCGCTCTGGGTGGAGCGGAAGGGAGTGTCAGACTCTTACTGACTGAAACCCACCCGTGTTCCTTCCTTAGCCCTTTATGTTCCGGGCCAGCGGTAACCCTTTCGGACAATCCCGCTGACCACTCATGTATTCCACGAAGTTTTAGGCAAAGGCCTATCTGCCAATCCGCACTGGGTCCGCGAAGTGGATTACGGCCCACTCCCTCTCACCGAGAGGAGGCCTGTGTCCCAGCAGTGGGAACGTTATAGGCTGATGATGATATGATGTGTGTTATGTCGTGACGCTACTCGTCTTCACACACATTCATAGCGTGTTTGTATACTTAGTTACGCGCCGCTTTGTGAGAAAAAATACTGTACCTAATAGTAGACCCGCACATCGTCAGTTATGTTATCTAAATCTGTTTAAGTCCCATGTAATAGGGGGCGAACCTTTTGCCATCCGGGCACAAATCCAGGCATTCAGGCATTCGGCAGAATTATACAGTCGCAGAATAAAACAAGCCTGCTTGATTGGACAACGCGCGCCGGCAAGCGACAGCTATCGAATATTATCGCTAACTAGCTTCTGATACGGATTGCATTGAGATCATGTTTATTATATCTGAGGTTGTTTTTGCCTGATTGGATAAACATGAAACTACAATTACAACAAAACTTATGCGGTTACAAAACAAGGTTTATGTTTAGACCCAGGTATAAACCACTGAGCCATTTTTTTATTTGGATCTCATTCCGACAAAGCTAAAGTTCGAATTACAAAAATTGGCGATAAAACTGAGTCTAACCCGTCAGTTTAGTGTTAAGAAATTTACCTTGCTCGGAACAAAGTTCAAAATACAATAACAGGCTCGATGGTTTAAGCTTGGACTAAAGTTAGAATTCGTTTTGTAAAAAGACGGATGAGGTTTTTGAAACGATTGATTTCTTGGCGAACTATAGTTTTGTCCACGGTGAAAAGTGATTTTAGCGTTGAACTTAGTTTTAATACATTTTTAAGGGTTCCGTACCCAAAGGGTGCCACGGAACCCTAATATCTACTAAGCCTCTGTTGAACGTCCGTCCGTCCGTCTGGCTCTCAGCGGACTGTGTCTCATGAACCTTAATAGGTAGACAGTCAAAATTTTCACAGAGTGTGTATTTCTATTGCTGCTTCAACAACAAATAATAAAAATAACATAAAGTTAAGTAAGTTATTTTAACATACAAGAAACGTGTGTTTTTTCGGAGTTTTTTGCCTTGTGGTATAGAACCCTTCGTGTGCGAGTCCAAATTGCACTTGGTCGGTTGACAAGATGAAGATTAGATTTGTGTCACAAAATTCTAAAGAGATATACAGAGATAATCTCAAAGGATAGCCTTTTATTCATTGATGAAAACATTTTTTCTCTTCCCGGGACACAACCTAAATAGATTAACGTATTTTCTAGAACTACATCGACCTAGAACAGACTCAACTAATTCTAAACGTAAGAAAATAATTTCCAACATCTCAATAGACATTCACTTAAGAGCGTTTACGCCGTACGGCATTTCATGCAAACTTTCAGCCCAAAAAAAAAAAACTAAAAAAATCGTGTTACAGCCAAATTAGACCGATTTTAAATTGTCCATAGAAACAGAAATTAATTTCCAGGTATTTTTTTTTTAATTAGACATTTCGAAAATTTTCTTAAGTAACTTTTTAGACCTTTGTATCCTGCTTATGCTTATGAAGTTTCATTAAAATCGGTTCATTCATTTAGAAAAACAAGGGCTTGAAAGTTTGTATGAAATGCCGTACGGCGTAAACGCTCTTAAGAACTCTGTCAAAAACTCCACACTAGCAACTCGTGTCCTTGCTGGCAACACTAATAATATCCTCGTTACTAACGCAAATCGAATCGCTGCAAACGAAACTTTTCGCTTAAACTCCTTGTACGATGTACACTAGGTCCAATCTTATTTACATGCATTACCCATGCAGATTAGTTGCCAACTTGCACACGACTCAAAGAAAAACTTGCTGGCTCCCTAAAGTAATTTTAAAGTTGACTTCGGACAAATTTCTAATGAAGTACTGCGGAGTTTTGTTCCGATGTGTATGAGGGAGTACATTTTATATTAGGTGTGCAACAGCAATATCACTTAATAAAGAAGGAAGTTGGTTAACTTTTAAGGAATTAATTGCGTTTCCTGCAATATAAAGGTGAAGTTGAAAATATTACGTAAACTCTTGTTGGTAAAGGAAATTACTTTGAAAATCTAGAAACCCAAAACACGAAATATTACATTTTCTTTGGTTTAAATTGGTTATTTTACAATTTGTGGAGTTTTGGGAACGCGTAACTGGTCCTTTGAAAAAACTGAAAGCCTATCAGAAACTTTACAAAAGGATGAAAACTGAAACGGTCTACAACTTCAGAATATTAGTTGGCATAAATACTGAACATTTTCTTTGCCGGCTAACTTTTAAATACCACTTTCTTAAGCACGAGTAGTCATAACAATCATCATCATTTCAGCCGAAAGACGTCCACTGCTGGACATTGGCCTCCCCCAAGCAATCTTGAATACTACTTTTTATTCACTGCCCGGCTTAAGGATCTTAATCTTATTTCTCAGGCAAAAACCCAGACCAAATTATCCATATTCCTAACACAACACTTCAACAAACTTCATGAATATATTGTTAGAATACTGCCCACCCTCGCTGTGAACGCGACTGTGTGAAGTGAAGGCTGGTCACGGCGCGGTGACGGACGTTTCCATTAGACCCTTTGTTCGGCCGACGTTTATTGTCCGAACCTATCGCATTTTATAGCCATACATTGGGATTTTTTCTGCCACCATGTTCTGTGGGTACAAGCATGAATATAGCTGTTACAGCCTTGTCAAACTTGATTTGTATAGACTATGTTTTTCGGTTGTTTTTTTTTTGTTAGTCTATTTTTATAGATTTTTTCGGAAGATGTACGAAGTTGGTTGAAATTCGAAGGTAATACAAAGTTTTATAATTGAAAAACGACTTTTAAATTAACATTATACATTAATAAAAATAACTACATCAAATAATTAAAACAATAATAGCTATTCTCCACTAAAATAAAGCTAACGAATCGATTCGTAGCGGATTATGCTACGACAGCGTGGCTGATTGTATGGCGTAGCGTCCTGTCGTAGCCAGCTACGTCGTAGCAAGCACGTGCTCCACTTTACTTCACTAATAAACTCTTTCTAATATGGATTCCAAGAAAAGTTCAAGTTACTTGAAAAATGATAATAATTATCTTGATTGAAGTAATTATCATAACAAGCCATTTGCTCAATGTTCCTTGAATAATTACATTGAGTAAACACGCCTTCAAATGCAGAATGTTCTTTTAAAAAGCAACTTCTGCTTCAAACTGTATATCAGTGTAGGGAACCTGTACCTGCAACAAACATTACCGGTTGCAGCATGCATGTCCGGTGACTCTTACTTCAGGTAAGATATACTATGATTACTACTTTGATAAGTACTATACTTAAACCTGTTTTAAGTCCATTCAAATCCGTAACACTTGTGCCTGTAATGACATATACCTCGCGTCTATTACGTGGGATTTGGCCAAAGGAGAGAGCTCTACAGGTATACAGTGTAGCGATTAGGTATCACACTAATTGAAACCACTTTCTTTAAACATACACAATTAAAATAATTAATAACAATTAACATTCTAGCCGTGGGACCATTTTTTTCGTTTGACATCTTAAACTGAACTGTCTGTGTGTGTGTGTGTTGTCTGTGAACTGAACTGTGTGTCTGTGATCTGTTTGTTGAATTGTTAATAACTTTGCCCTGCGCGTGTATCCTGCCTTATTATCAAGGGTGGTTTATGTCGTGCCAATTTTCAAGCTATTTATTTTGTTCGAAAAATTCAGTTTTCTAAAATTGATTATTTTATTATTTTTACAGACTGAAAACAACTTGTAATAACCGCTGTACTGTTTAATGTGATAACCTAATCGCCACACTGTATACCATTGCCTACCCCTTCTGAGGATACAAGCATGATGCTATGTAGTCAGTCTACCCTTCAGTATAAGATATTCCAATAATTGAATAGTGCATGCAGATTGGTAAACGGCTTGTCTCGAACTAGTTAAGAGTTCAAGTTGGTAACGCGTCGTGTATCATGCATGCAGTAGGTATTTACGTCGTGCAACTATGCAATAAAGCCGTATTGGCGCAGACGGCCGTCGGGCGCCGGCGCCGGGCGGCTAAACTGTTTTGAAGTTTACGTTGGGTCGGTCTTATGAACTTAAAGTGTATCTAAAGTTAGAACGAAAATTATAGAAATTGTTTTAAGACAAATAAATAGATTTGTGATTAGGTAATCTCTAGAATTTTTCGCTTTTTGTCACATCCGATTAAGGAATACATATTTTTATATACTTAAATAAATAATTAATCTTCATCAAATTAACTTCAGCCAATCGCAAGTTGGGAACCGTTTATTTATTCCTAATCTATACTGATAATAATGCTGAACAGTTTGTTTGTTTGGACGTCCTAATCTCTGGGACTGTCGGATTTGAAAAATTATTCTTGAAGAAGGTTATAGGCTATTGAACATCACGCTATTACGATTTTGGTTGGCTTGTAACGAAATAAATCAGAAAGAACGCTAAGCGAAAAGGAACTAATAGCGCGGGCAGACGAAGTAATGTTGAGTCGATGCGACTCAACATTACTTAGGTATGCTTACATTAATAGTTAAGGTAGGCTTCCTTAGTTATTAAGGTTAAATAAAAAAGGTTTATTATTTTTTGCTTTTCAGTTTTTTCGGCGGTTTAATTTTTTTACTTTGTAGTGTCTTATTTGGAAGTCCATTGTTTTCTTTTCGCAAAAACGTAATTTACAATGATTTTGCGATTCCGATACTTTCATTTTACAGGAAACGTAGGTACTTTTTTACTTTTCAAAGGTTCATTTGAAAAGTCGGTTTAGGACATCATTTTATAACTTTTTCCTCATAACAAATTCTAACCACTTCAGTACAAAACCTAGAATAACAATCAATATAATGTAAAGTAAAAATGACAATATTATTTCAGGTGCCATCCGGTTGCCGTCCGTTCGCCGTCCGGCGTCCGGTCGAGGCGCGGTTAATCTCATGAATATTCACGTCACCGCTGATCCCGGTAAACCGGACCGTGCGCCCGGATCATGTATAATAGACCTTAAATGCTGCGACCGAGGGATCTTGATACTTGACTTGAAGGAGAATTTATTTAGCGTGTGGTTTGTGCTTAGGAACAAAGATAGGTATGTAAGGTTTTAATAGGCAATTAAGGGCTGCTAATGATATGGAGAAACAAAAGCTGAGTTAAGGAATTTTAGTTGAGCTAAATAAGTACGAGTTTAATGTTTTGTGAGATAAGTTTTAAGTTAGTACTATGAGCCTACACTACATTTTTTTTTAATAAATAAATATCTTTATTTATCAAAAATACAGATAATTGTACTTTAATGATAATAAAGTAATATAAGACCATTGCAATCCACTATTGCTATTAAGGACATAAACAGCTTACAAACTAGTGTTAGTACATAACTTAAAGTTTACAATTATAGAATTTTTAATAGTGACCATTTACATAAAACATTTGGATGCTGAAGAAATCTGTACACAATAGATTAAAGTCTGTCTCTTAACTAGGGTAACCTGTATCTTTAACTAGGGTAACCTGTGTCTTAAGAGACAGATAATAAAAAAAATATTGAAAACAGTTCACAGTAGACTGTAGATGAAAAGTCTTCTATACACAAGGGTGTTCTGTGTTCTTCCCATATTTACAGTTAGAGTCAACAAAGGTCTACTCGTATTTAAAAGATTCACATAATACGTCTGGAGGTAATTGTTACCTCAGAAACAGTGGAGATCCTAAAGCAAGTTAACAACCCACATTTCACCAGTTATGTTTAAGTGCCATGTAATAGGAAGCGAGCCTATTGCTAAAAACCGGGTAACAAAAAAAAAAAAAGTGTTTAAAAACTGTAATGCAAGGACATTCATAAATCATAATACCAAGTATCAAGACCTCTCAATCACACTATATTTAAATAAAACCGCGCCGCTAATGTATACGTGCTATGATGATAATTGATACGCGACAAATTTTCAGCTGCCGCCGAATATAAGCACCGCCTAATATAAAGCTGAAATATTTGATGACATTGTTTTATTAGCTGCTGCGGTGTACCGAGGTCGGTTTGTAAATCAGTTATACGCAAACTAGCTGGCTTAGGGATCGTGGAATTAGGTAGATAATTACTTTGTGTAGCTGGAAATTGTTAGAGATGGTCCAATAAATCAGGAGTTGTTGATAAACAGTGCATTATGGTTTAATTTCCCGAAGGGGTTGGTAGGTGGTTTACTATTGTATGTATTATGACAGATAGCTAGAAGATAGTTGGGGATTTCACTTCCTATTACTATTAAACCGTCTGTTTATCTGAGTATCTTCGTATCGTAATATCAAATACTGACGGGATTTGCCTTTTTGGAACGAAGTTCTTCAACGCGGCTTGCGATAGGAGTAAACTGGTAGAAATCGTCACGAAACGAAATAGCGTTATGCTCCCTCCATGCAACTTTCTCTCTGTCTGTCTAGAGTAGTAAATAGTTTTCATGGTTTTCGAGGGTCATAAAGGGAATAGAGATTACAAATAAAAACCAAAATGGCGGCTGCAAAATTTTACAGATTTTTCGTCATGGGTGTCGTTTTTGAGTGTGCTAAAGTCGATAGCGAGCTTATAGCGAGGTCAAAATGAAATTCCAGGATAGCGACAATTTTATTAGACCATCTAAAACCTTATACATGATGGCTCTGAATTAAGAACGCGTATTAAATTAACACTAATTTCTCTCTCTCTTTCTATTAGATACGAGTGTACCTGCGTGTGAGTATCGCGTGCGCGTGCGTGGGGGTCCCCCGACCGCACACTTTTATACCACAGCATGAACTGTTAGTTCGTGCCGATACGCGACAGAAGTAAAGGAATGATTATAAATTCAATTATTATATATTTAATCAACTCTTCCTCATAACTCGAGTTTCAAATTTCAGATTCCCAGTCCACCGTGAAAATTAAACTGATCTTTGACTTTATAGCGTAGTCCTTAACTCCGGCCATTACAAAAGGCATTCTCTAATTCGGCATCAACACCGTCTTTACGACTATAGCGCCAATTCCGCAATGTTTACTACAGCCATTGACATCACTGTCCTAATTCCATTAACTATTGCGAGACCTCTTTTTATTGCTATTGCTATGATAAGCAATTGAGGAGTGAATTTCTTTGATTGTTTTTTTTCGGACCTTACCTGAGGGGTCCGTGGCTAAATAATAAAAGCCGCACAGCTACGCTTGCCGCGGTTGGTCTGTGGATGTTTGACCATATTTACATACCGTGGCTGTCATTCGTGGATCTTTGACAGTCGTTACGGGTAGTTAAAAGCCCGAAAGTCTAACAACCAGTCTTACCAAGGGTATCGTATTACCCAGTAAATGGATTGTGAAGGTCAAATAGGCAGTCGCTCCATGTAAAATACTGGTATTTAGCTGCATCCGGTTAGACTGGATATTTTTCTATCGGGCCCCCGGTAAGGTAAATCGTTGCAGTTATGTATTTAAAAATCCAATCCGATTTCCAATTTTTTTTTTGTTGTAGATAGGCCAATAAATAAATAAACAAACAACAGCTTTTTTGTAAATAGATAATTGCTTCATATTTTGCAATAAATTACCAGTGTTGTGTCATCGCGCTTCTCTTTCTTTTCTATGCAGTCCGACAAAGACCGCGCTTTAGGTCATGTAGTCGCCTTAACGAACTATCAACAGCAAAGTCTTTCCTAAAATAACTCAGTGACGATAACGAATAACTGGACCGGACACATGGAACATGACACAACAAAAAAAAACCTATTTTCATCCTTCCTTTCACTACAAGCAACACAAAACCAGAACCTCCGTTTCAGCACTTAGTAAACAAACCCGCTTCCTTCAAAAATCCTATATTTCCATAATAAGTTTAATGCCCTATTCACGTAATATTCCCGTCCATTGATTTAGCAATTAACGCGTCCATTTGGTATTCATAAAGGATTGCTTTTAAAAGAATATAAAGCTTTGAAAGCGCGTAATGAATCATCGCTCGATACTAATTGGTGGGTATTGGGCGGATAATGTTATGATAAGATTGTAGGTTTGTTGTTTGTTTTTATTTAAGACGTATTTCATGTTTTAAAGGAAAAGTTTATTTTGCGTAGGTAGCTGACACCCTGGATTAACATATAGACTACTTTTTATCCCGATATTCCCACGGGATCGACACTTACGCGGGTGAAACCGCGGGGCGCAGCTAGTTATTAATAAATGCTATCATAATTTGTAAGGGGCTTGTGGCTAAGTAACAACAGTCGCACGGGTCGATCGATCAGCTTGCCGCGGTTGGTACGTGGATGGGTGACCATCTTTACATACCAAGACCCCTCCGTGCCTAGGAAAGCAAGTTAAGCCGTTGGTCCCGGTTGTCAGGCTGGATCTTTGACAGTCATTATGGGTCGTCAGAAGACCGAAAATCTGACAACCTGTATCTGTACGTTATGGATGCAATAAAGATTGAATTGAACCAGTCTTACCAAGGTGTATGGTATTACCCAGTAACTGGGTTGCGGAGGTCAGATAGGCAGTCACTCCATGTAAAATACTGGTATTCCGTTGCATCCGGTTAGCCTGGATCTTTTTCTATCGGGCATCCGGTAAGACTTCATCGTTGCAGTTATGTATTTAAATTGTTCAAATTACATTAAAACGATTTCGTTTCAAAAATAAAAATTAAAAGGATATCTATAGGAACCCTCAAGTAACTTAACTTAAAAAGTATGTTATTATCAAAAACAATAATCTGTTGGTATCTTCAATGCCAATCCTCCCATCGCAAAAAACAGGTGTACCAACAAAACGAAAGAAAAATATTTCAAGGAAAACTTTCCGCGTTATCTCTTACATCCTGATCCACCGTTTACCAGATAAACCCTAAGTATTGTCTGAATAAAGAGCCTCTCCCACTAATCTCTTTATCAGAAGAGGGATGCGAGGCGAGTCTTTAGCTGAGCCGTTTAGAGGTTGTTTTTTTTAGGGTTCCGTACCCAAAGGGTAAAAACGGGACCCTATTACTAAGACTCCACTGTCCGTCTGTCTGTCACCAGGCTGTATCTCATGAACCGTGATAGCTAGACAGTTGTTTCACAGACGATGTATTTCTGTTGCCGCTATAACAACAAATAATAAAAATAAAATAAAGTTAAAATTTAAAGGGGTATAAAAGAAACGTTTTTTCGGCGTTTTATGCCTTGTGGTACGGAACCCTTCGTGTGCGAGTCCGACTCGTACTTGGCCGGTTTATTAGGAATACAATATCGAATTGACGGGCTTAAATAAGTAAGGGGTGGTGTTGCAGTCATTTTTATGGGAAAATTGTAGCAGAAATTAGTTATTCCAAAAATAATAACTTCGCTTAAAAAGTCGTCATGGTTTTTTTGCATTTCCTTTCAGCAACATTTACTGATATGACACAACGCGTAAAAGATGCGTTTCGGCCATTAGGCCTAGCACGAACGCGCGAAGTAATTGTAGCGTAAATTCGATCGATTTTAAAATTGAAAATACTCGTTTCGCCTGGTCGCAAACGCAACACCATCATTGCCCGCCGCGCCGTGATGCAATGGTTGAGGCCTCGGCTCGGATGCACGAGGTTATGGGTTCAAATCCAAGCAAGTACCAATGTTACTTTTTATCTTGGACATTACTGACATCAGTGAAGGAAAAAATCGTGAGGAAACCTGGACTTATAGATAATACTTAGCTGACCCGGCAAACTGGTACGAAGTTTGCCGGGTCAGCTAAGTATTATCTATAAGTCCCGCCATCGCCAGCCGCTCTGCCCCCGCTTTTTAAATCTCTGATACCTTCTAAGATTGACATGCTGTAAAGGGCAATTTTGATCTACATGAAATGCACAACGTATCCAATGTATTTAATTGGATAAGAAATAATACTGTATTGTTTAAAATAGCTTGGTAAATAAGCCATATTTTTTTTGTTATATGTAAAAGATAAAAATGGTTGCTGTGGGTTATCGTTAGGAGATAAACATATACCATTACATAAACATTTACCTTTTTTATTGTTCTTTTTAAGATATAATTCCGTAGTACATTCATTTGATCTATCTCGTAAGGTTTAGCCAGCAGCGTTTGCAATGTAAGCGCACAAAAATATATATATGTATTACGACATTACATTACAAATCTTTGAATTTCTCGGCTTTTCTCTACTATAATATGCATGTATTATACATATGAACCTTTTTCTTAAATCACTCTATCTATTGCTGAAAACTGCATTAAAATATGTTGCGTAGTTTAAAATATCTAAGCTAAGACAGCGGGAGTGACTTTGTTTTGTACTGCGTAAAGAAGATATAAAGTCCCGTCTGGAGCAAGTGGTGATCAATGCTCGTGCCTTCCCTCCAGGTCTTTGTCCTGCGGTTGGGTGTGTGTGGGCTGCAAATATTTGTTGCAAAAAGTAAATCTAAACTGCTATAGGAAACCTAATAGTATTATCGATTTAAAAATAAATTATTATGTGATAACACTACAAATTACGCGAGTGCCCCAGGAGCTCCAAGTAGGAAGCCTATGCCAAAAAAGGCACCGAATAGGGCTGATGATGAGGGTTTCGTGACGGTGCAAAGGAGGAAGCGCCGGTCGCGAACGAACAAGAACCGTTGCAGCAAAGCTCCTACGGAGCCCGAAGTCAGCTTGCGTGCCGCAAAGCCAAACACACCGGTGTACATCTCCGGCCTACACTTCACCACTAAGGCGGAGGACATCGTGGAGTACGTGCGCCAAAAGACGAGGTACGCGCCGAGGGTGCAGTTACTGGAGTCGCACTCCAACGTCAACTTCAAGGCGTTCGTGGTGCGCATACCAACATGCTACCTGCACCTGGTGCTTTCTTCCAAGCTTTTGGCCTCAGGAGGTGGTATTCCGCTGCTTTCGCGGACAAGTGCCACCAGAACGCACAAAGACTTAGTGCAACTAAGTGATACTAACATATTTATTAAGTTTTATTTACTAACAAAATTGTTACTATATTATTATGTATACTTAGGTTAAGGTATGTATCTATGGGTCTTTGTTACCTGAAAATAAATGGTTTATTATTAGAAAAATAGTGCGAATTTACTTTACGTTCACATCACTTTCGTGCAAGGGCCCTCGATTCAGACTACCCGCCATTCCGCTTTTAAAACATTTCGAAAATACCTTCACAGTTTTACACTTCCAAAACACGAATGAAACACGTAACACCTAAAATACTGCGTAATGATTAACTCAAAAGTAATAAAAGTGCCGCCATTTTAAAGCGTTCTTTTACGATTCTACCCTCATCTCCTGCGTAAAGTCAGTGCGCTTATAAAAATAAATCGACAGGTCTTTGAGGCTCGCGAAGTGTATCGGTGTAACGGTGTACGTGGCAAGCATGTAGAGCGACTGTTCGCTTGTAAATTACCTTCCAAATGGAGTATAGGTAGGACCCCTGGGTGGGTTTGAAAAAATTATATGAAAATATATTTTTTTTCTTTTGAAAAAACCGCAAGTTAAGTGCGTATCTCAATATCCAACGCTTAAAATCCTCTAATACTCTTTATATATTATGTACCCATACCACAGAACACATAATAGTACAGAAAGCTATGTGGGTTATATTTATAAAAATGTACAGAGGCGGACACCTCTAATTCTGGACAAACAGTGACAAAACAACAGTATAAAAAGGGTAATTAGTAAGTCGGTTAAGGTAAATGGATAGTGGTAGACCCCGAAATTCAAATTTTGTTACGTTTTTGCAATTTATAGGTCAGTGTCAGATTGTAAAACGAAAGAAAATTTGAATTTCGCGGTCTCAACTACCCATTCACCTTAATCAAAATGTTACAGATAACATCCCAATTCAGTAAACCAACTTGATAGTCATTACGTTACCCCCTAATTATATACAAGTAAACATTTACCGTACAGGATTGCCCCGTGTGTACGCCTCCGAAAAACATTTTAAATATTAAAAAATCTTCCTAAAATAACATACCCATGTCTAACATCCAATAATCTCGGAGACACCGCGACATCTAAGCTCTATAACGTAATTCTTAAAGCAAACAGACACACACACACTCACCATAACATACGCACACACAAACACACCCACGTATAAATTATGCACGTACACTAGAGGCACCGCAACATCAGTCACACGTCGACCCGACTCAGCCCTTAAATATCCGTACGCACGTTCATATCCGCAAATATTCGGACATATCCGCGACACACGGACTTTGGAATTAGGTTGCGGTTTCGCCTCCGCTCCGTGATTCGTCCTTCATTACAGCCCTTTTAGAACTACGGTAGATATTTGGAGTATTTAGGAAAGGTATGCGTGGTCTGTCAGTCTATTTTATGGGATGATTTGTCAATTTTGACTAGCCTTGCCATGTTCGGCTGAAGGTCGGATGGTCGGTCAGAAGGAAGTCAGCATAGCTATTCACAACCACGAAAACCACTTTCAAATTAAAGTCACTTTCTATACGACAAGCTATCGTATAGAAAGTGACACGATAACCTGCGGTGCTATTCTGTAAAATTCTCACCGTGAAAACTGAAAGGTGAAGTGAGCGTGGACTGAGCTGTCAATAGTGTCAATTCCTAGCAAAAACAAACTCACTTCACCTAAGTTTTCACGGTGAGATTTTTACATAATCGACCGGCTGGTTTTCCTTGCCCCCCACAGTAAATAGCTGTCGGAAGAATAGCGGTCGTCTATTTGATTTAAACTGACAAAATTTTCGGGTTTTTGGATTTTGTGAACAGCGCGGCGTTTAGAAGACTCCTACGATAACATTGATTGACGTTAGGTACGGTACGGAAGCGTATCGAGTGATTGTGAATAGCTATACTGATTCGATTTAAAACACTATAACGACTACGAGTTGGCCATATTAATAATGCTCAATCTTCTAAGAACTTTACCCACATTTACCTACCTGGCATAGCAACGTTGAGGATTTTCTTAAATAATAAAATAAAAATATTGATTAAGCTACGGCAATATTAGTTTTACTTATAAAAAAAACTTAAATTAACCTTACTTTAACAAAATAAAAGTAAGGTTAATTTAAGTTTTTTTTTTAAGTTTAGTTTCAAATGCAGTACTACGCCATGTCACACGTTTAGAAGAACTTGGATGATCATAAAATCCTACATTTGCTTATAACTATCACACCTAAGTTCTCACGGTGAGAGTGTTATAGAATAGACACTATCAATCTCAATCTGAATCAACTTCTACAAGTTTACAGTACAAATTTTTCGAACATATGATGCAATACCTACGTATTGCATCATATGTTCGAAAAATTTGTCTGCTCAACAACGTAAATAACGCAATGAATGTTGATGAACTGTCAAAATGAAAGCTATTACTTACTGACAGTATGTTACGCAATTACCCGGCGGCTGATATTAATGATTGACGCTATTGACTTCAAGCTCGCTTCACCTAAGTTTTCACGGTGAGATTTTAACAGAATAAGTAGACCGGCTGAAGTCACAGATAGCTGAAGCACAGTAGAGATACTGTGCCTGAAGTCTACCACTTTTAAACAATGTGCCTAACTGAACCCGGCGAAGTCATTAATCTAGTGGAATTGGACTGTCTCAAACACAATTGCCTTTTAAAGTCAAAGAATTGAATTTCCAAATAAAAATCCTTTGTTTGTGTAGGACAGCATTTTGCAGTGATCCAATGCATATGTGTTTACATAAATGCTGGAATAGTAGTTTATGAAACTGTTTTAAAGCAGGGGTTTATTGTGGCTCGGTTTTTTAATACCTAGTTTTGTACAGTTTCGTACCCTAATTTAGGTATCTATCGCAAATATTGCGCCAAAATCCGACATACCACCGCGGGGGTGCGCGCCACAGCAGCTCTCACCACAGATATCTTCATTGAAAACTGCACTTTAATAGAAAAAGGTAAAAGGTACACTAAAGCTTAGATAAACTTAAAAGGGGAATATACGTTACTTGATCGCGGTCCTACTAAACTAAGTCCAATGGACACAGTGACATTTACACTAGGACCATTGTCAATAATTTCAGTTTTTGTATATAAATACGCATCAAAATGGTTTCTTGTGTATCTAATATAGGTAAGCGTTCTTATTTCTATAGGGTTCGACTGGATTCACCACATATTTTTCAGCAACTGCTTTTCTTCCAGTCATCATCTGTCTAGCCTTTTACCAACTAAGTTGGGGTCGGCTTCCAGTCTAACCGGATGCAGCTGAATATCGGTGGTGTCGTGGTGTCGTCCCGCGTCTACTGCTGTTCGACAAAGTTATTACGCGCGTAATTCGCCCAAACAGCCACTAACGGCAATAATAACTGCGCGTATCCAATAAGTGCCGGCCGAACGTCGGGTCCAATAGTGTGCGGTGCTAGTTATAAGCGGCAGCGATTGGATAGGGAAACAAGGCCTTTTTAATTTGTTATAGTTAGTCCATTACGTGTATCCGGTACATTAGAAATCTCGACTAAAAGCCAATGCTTATAGTTTCATCGTTCCTTTTTACGGTTTAAGACATTTATTTCTCAAAAAGAATACAATTCACTTATCATGAGAAATACAAGCTATTCATAATACTTGATACACGAACTTACGAAGAACGGTAGGTACTAGTAAGTAGTAGATGCACAAATATTTTTCTTACAATGCTAGGGGTAACAATAAAAAAAATTGTGTACCATTACATAATTATCGTTTCTGGATAGAAATGACAATCGTTCGTTGGCATTTCAACAGATACTAGCTGAAATCATTATTTGAAAGATTACTACTTGATCCCCAGTTTTTAAAACTGGAGAGTATTGCTTAGGCCGCTTTCCGAAAATATGCATGTTTCATCACAGGGATTTATAAGTTAAGATCATGTTAGTTTTAACTTTGAACAGTAACTATTAAGTACCTACTATTAGTTATTCTGTACCGTAACTGTAAAAATTACCACTCAAATCACAGACCGTTTTATCGTTTTATTATTTTAATGTTTATCAGTGGAAATTGGTAAAAGGCTTACAATTGAAGTACCTATAAGAACTCTGTATCAGTTAACTGTAACTTTCCTGATTCTTCTTCTTCGTCTTTGACCTCGCCTTTTTCCATTGCGCGGGGTTCTTGCGTGCGTCATCTTCCGTAAGTCCTATCTCCCTCAAGGAAACTACTAAGAAGGTCCACAAGGACATTTTGGACCTTCGTAGTAGTTTTCTGAATAAAATAATAAATAAAATAAATATTGTCGTCGCAACATCTCATGCCTTGTCCCCCACACATACAAGCAACACTAAATCATCGAAGACTTAGTGGATCTCCCACTAATTGTTAGGAGCGACGCGGACATATTGAGTGCGCCATAATAACTACTGTTTATTGGATTACTGGCCAATATTGTTGTCATATTCTTACTCTGTGGTCATCGGACATAAATGATGACTACAGGGTGTTGAAAGGGACTCGGACGTGTTGAATGAAACATAATAACTGTATTGGATTACTGTCCAATATTTTACTATGTTGTTCGACTGTGGGTGGTATTGGATGTTAATGTGGGATGACGGGACCGTCGGCACGTGTCGTCGAAGTGAATGTTTGTCGTGTGCTCAGTGAAGCAAAACGATGCAGTGATTGTAGCTGGATGGAATGATAATAAAATTGTAATTGGGCTGAAATGTGTTTGTTTTTACCGACTTCAAAAAAAAGGAGGTTATCAATTCGATACGTATGTATGTAATATTATTGGAATTGCATTATATTCACATATGATGATCTATTAGGGCTTCCAAACAAATATACAAAATTTCATAGACGTATGTATGTATGTATGTATGTATGTATGTATGTATGCATGTATGTATGTATGTATGTATGTATGTTTGTCCACGCATATCTCCGGAACTATTAATCGGATCGTGACCATTTTTTTTTTATTGGCTTACATTTTCTTCAACTTAGGGAACAGTGCAAGTTTCATCAAGATCGATTCAGTAATTTTCAAGATATGGACTAATACGTGTAAGTGTGACGGCCTGGCTTATTGATAAGAGCTACGGGTGTAGTGTCAAAGGGAAAACATCTCAAAACCTTGGTGAAATACTAGTGCAAAAACTAAAAATTACGAAATAAAAAGTAATTTAAAAAAATTAAACCGACTTCAAAAAGAAATTAACTCAAAATTATGAAATAACTTTAATTTCGGAAGTCGGTGGCATAAAACTAAAATACAGATCCCAAGACACCGACTTCCGAAATTAAAGTTATTTCATAATTTTGAGTTAATTTCTTTTTGAAGTCGGTTTAATTTTTTTAAATTACTTTTTATTATTATGCATAACCACACACACAACATATTGTCTCATTGTCATCAGTAGTATTATTATAGCACAACAACTCACGCTAATACAGCGATGCTGATGCTCTTCAGAAAATCGACAATGGCGCCGATTCCCTTGTTCAGAAACTAAACTAAATTTAAGTTCAGTGCATCTTTTTCTTTCTATTTCATTAAGAAAAGGACAGAAGATAAATATTAGTTTATTCCTGTCAAATTAGTCAGCGCCTGACGTAAATTAGTAAACAATTTTTAATCACGTCTAAACTTGTCTATGGAGTATCTTAATTTGACAGGACTAAACTATTATTTATCTTCTGTCCTTTTCTTTATGAAATAGAAAGAAAAAGATGCACTAAACTTAAATTTAGTTTAGTTTGTGAACAAGGGAATCGGCGCCATTAGTTTGCATGATCCTCTTGTTAGTTATTGTCCCCAGGTTTCTCTCCAGTCTGCTCGAGGATGTACACTAATTGCCACTAGGTCACATATCAATATTATTGATTAGATTACTACTACCTGACATTGTTCCTGCGTCGTCCTTTGTCTATAGTGACGTAACAACGGAAGGATGGGAAGTATATCTTATTTTCCTTGAGTAGAACTCTCTAGTGTATTGTTGTGTATGTTTTCTTTATTTTGACGTATTTCTATTTACTCAGTTGTCGTCTCATCAATTATAGGTCTGCTGAGCGCGTTAATTGCAAATATTTTTGTTTTCGTAAAAGTATTCGTTTTGGTAATGTGTCATGTTTGAGGAAAAGTTCCACTATTATGATTTGAATGGCTACAAACTCCCCAGCAGTAGCTGGGGAGTTTGTAGCCCACTTGTTCTTCCCAGTGAAAGCATTAGGAAGTGGTGAAGTAGGCTAATTTCACTAAATGACTTTTGATTTTGATTTAAAAAGACATTTTTAATAGTTAAGCCAGTGAGTGAAATGAAAATAATATATTTGTAGAATTTGTGATCATCATAGAATAAATGAGCTGTTCAATAAGTATACGTCATGACACAGGACTTTTTCAACACAATATCGAAAGAGAGAACTTTAGTAAAAACAAGTGAGTAAGACAAACTGTGCAATATTAAACACCCTTATCACAATGACACAGTGATTCATTTGCATCGCTCTCCTAAATTAAAGTTGTCTGTACCAGAATTTCAAATAGCCCAATATTATTCAAGTAACGGTATAGTACTACTACGTTGTTCTAAATTTATCGTTGTCTGTACAAGTGGTCTAAACAGCTAAAACTAATGGACTGTGGTCGTAAAGTACACAAATACTATTAAAATCATCCCAGCTGTACTAGAAGTCAATACTCGCTTTCACCCCCACTTGACTTCTACTAGCTCAAGATTACGACCAGTTAAGGCTGCCACTCCATTGGAGCGGAGAGCGATTCCACAACATTCAAATATCTGCTTCGTTTTAGCAGTTATAACTCTAGCGGGAATTATTAGTTGCATTAATTATTGAACGCGGTAAATTTGATACTAACTTGTTGACCTGTCGACCTATCCTGGAAAAATCTCACTGTGAAAATTCAGGTGAAGTGAGCTGTCATTCCCGCTGATGCTAGGGATTGACACTGTTGAGAGCTCACTTCACCTAAGTTCTCACGGTGAGATTTTAACAGAAAGAATCGGCTGTAGTTTCAATTGCCGTAAGGGATTTGGCGATTTTATAATTTTGAGTTCGATATACTGGGGTGTCCACTCACTTCAATTTGAATGGGGACACTCCGCTATATTGCTCCCTCGCTCTTCTCTGCTTTCTCTCCCCGCTTCAATGAACAGGCAACCTTAATACAAGTCCCTAAGGCGATGTTATTTATTGGATTAATACGAGATTGTAACTATATTGTGTGCTGGCTGAGATTTGTATTGACACTCACTAATATTGACAAGTTACGGTCTCAAGAGCTTAGCGAGTCTCAGAAATTGTTACAAGGACTCGAAGATTTAAGTATTAAATGCATTAGTTTAGTCATTTCTTGACAGACTTTGTAATCCGTTGGTCTGAGTATAAAATTCGATAGTTAAAAAATATATTTTCAAAATACATGAACACGATTTCAGATAAGATCAAGACTTCGCCAATGAGTGTTTCAGATGTATCTTTAGAGGATGTTTTACCTACACTGAGTTAACTTACTATTTTATATTCATTACAGTTTCATCAGAATCCTAAAGTTTATGTTGTTATGTTTATGCCATTGCTTCTGTTAGTACTGGTAATCACGTTCAAATCAGAGATTTACTCTAAGATTCGGTCCCCGTGTTATCAAGGTCAGTGACAACACAAATTATATGGAAACTTTGAGCCAGGGCTGACGGTGTCACGCTGCGGTCACGCGATCCATACATTTGTCACGCCTAATGCGTTCTGCACCTCTCCTAGGGTTGGCAAACGTATAGAAAAATACGTAAGCTAACAATTCCAACTATTTCTCCTTTATCATTCATATCATCTAACAAACATATTGAAGATTACCGAGAAATCCGAAAATTTTGCACGATGTAACAATACTTATAGTCGATTTGATATTTGTGAGAAAAATATAAACTTAATTGAGAACAAAGTTTTGGGAATGATTCATCTTCAGATACACGCTTAGGCTTTACGTATGAAAACCTACAATTTGTTCATGAAATTCGTTCTCGTTTAAAGTTTTTTGTGATCTCCTATTATCTGCGATCGTCTTTCTAGCGATGATCAGATGGCATATTCGAGTGGGATTGTTTTTGTGGTATTCCATTGAACATTCACATTCTTCAAGAACTCGTTAGTGGTAATCCAACTTCCTTAACAAAACGTTACAAACAGTTTCCTTCAAAAGAAAACACTGCTTACGGTTGTAAGCAGGGTTTTCTTTTGAAGGAAGCTGTTGTAGTTAGATTCTTTACCTGGGAGTTCCCAGGTAAAGAATCTAACTACAAATATGTACGAGTAGTGGCGCCCCTAACTACGTACAAATCGTTGGTCCGATACGATCGGAGCGGATACAATTAATTACGCGAACAATAGACGCCGTCGTGAAAACTATTGATGACGATCGCGTGAACAATCCCTTGTACGCGGGTGTCGAATAACTTGATATTTCACGCTTTCATGTAATTTGGGGATGGGCGTTGACGTACGGAGTTTTTTTGGTAATATTAAAGGTTCAATCTACGGATTCTATTTTAAGTTTTATTTATGCAGTATATTATAGACTTAGGGCTGATTTTTCATTAGACAAGGATAGGGGCTTCTCACACAACAGGCGCAACTCTTAACACACACACATAACTTCTCACATAACAGAGGGAATTAGCATTGACAACCACGCCTGCTTGAATGACTGGTCGCTATTATTCCGATCACAACAGAGTACATGAAATGAATGTAACAAATACAACAATCTGCTTACAAGCCCCCTGTGATCCTGTCTATCAGGCTGACTTCTTTCATTACTGTATGTATATGCACAACAAAGACCTAATAGACATAATACTTATCACTCATTCATGCGTCTCTCACAACACACCTACATCCCAGTTACATTCCTCCAACTCGAAGAATGAGAATACCATCGGCGTTTACGAAGTGCTTCAATAAACAGACCATTCCAGAGTATTCCCAGTTATTGTGCTGCCTTTTATCAAGAGATACGGCCGTGTACGAAGCTCGCTTGGGAAATAAAATAAAGAAATACGCGTACACGCGACAGTACGGGCCCCGACATAAATATTAGAGTCGATACGGACTTTTATGAGACTTAAGCTTATGAAAATATATGTCCTGAGATGTATTGTAATTCTGTTTTTGAGTTCTTGGTATTCATTTGCAGGTTTTTGTCGGGTTTTTCTCGGTATTGGTGGTGGTGTGGAGTTATTTACTTGTTACACGTAGGATAGTCTGATCTTTTGCATTGTGTGACTTATTGAGAGAAAAATCAGGTTTTTAAATAATTAAATTATATATTTGTATTCGTAACTTTATTTGCATTTCATAATCTACACTAATAATAAAGCTGAAGAGTTTGGTTTGTTTGAACGCGTTAATCTCTGGAACTACCGGTCGGATTTGAAAAATTCTTTCTGCATTTGATAGCCCAATACATAGAGAAGGCTATAGGCTAACATCACGCTACAATCCTAAGGAACCGAGCAAAAAGAAACAAAAGTCAGAATGAATTTAGTGAAAACGAAATAATAGCGCGGGCATGCGATACGATGAGACGGGGTGGATCTAGGGAACAAGAAATTTCACGCGGACGAAGTCGCGAGCAGAAGCTAGTGTTAAATATTTTTCAAAACATACTTATTTCAAAGTATTGTAAAAAGCATCATCATCATCATTTCAGCCGAAAGATGTCCACTGCTGGACATAGGCCTCCCCCAAGCACCTTCACTTCGGCCGGTTCTGTGCTTCTCGCATCCAACGGGTTCCTGCGGCCTTCACAAGGTCGTCAATCCACCTTGTGGGAGCCTTCCAACGTTACGTCTTCCGGTACGCGGTCGCCACTCCAGAACCTTTCGGCCCCATCGGCTATCTGTTCTGCGAGCAATGTGCCCTGCCAACTGCCCCTTAAGTTTGGCCATTCTTCGGGCTATGTCGGTTGCCTTGGTTCTCGTGCGGATCTCTTCATTTCTGATTCGATCACGCAGGGAAACTCCAAGCATAGCCCTCTCCATTGCCCTTTGGTTGACTTTCAGACGTCTAATAAGGCCCATTGTGAGCGACCACGTTTCAGTGCCATAGGTCATCACTGGCAACACGCACTGGTCAAAGACTTTTGTCTTGGTTATGTGGGACGAGAAGATATTGCGTAACTTCCTGAACGCTGCCCAGCCGAGTCGGATTCGACGATTGACCTCTTTCTCGAAGCTAAGTAAAGCTTTATAAAATACACAGTTCCATACTGCTAAAGAAAACAACTTTGCATATTTTATTACCCCATAAAACATAAATATTTTCTCATCACAGATGACCCAAATCCATAAAACGATGAAATCAGTGTTATAAAAGTGAAACAATAAATAAAATATAAAATTGAATTTAATACCGACGACCGTCGCGTTTGAGCGCCATTATCCAAATAACCGAAAACAATGAAACATGAGCTTTAATGTGCGTGATAGAGACGGAATGATCCTCCCTTTTTCGCCAGTTTATCGTTTAATCAGGATTCTGTTTGAGTGCACACATAAATGTTTAGTGCCTGTATGTGTGTCTATTTACGTTGACAATAGTCGTATAATGTCCGATCATTGGCAATACTCATAAAAGGTAATTGGTATTTTTGCTTCCTGATTTCTGCTTGTTTTTTTTTTGCTGAATGGTGGTGGTATGGTGGTGATTGGTTGGTGAATGGTATGCTCTTGACCTCGATCACGCCTGATGCAAAGCGATGGATGAGGTCTATAATATTGTGGAACGAGCGTGCCCAGATGCCTAAGGCACTGGAATTCCCACGCATCGACGAAACACAGCAGGCTGCTTGACGCCGGTCTCCGGTGGGAGGATGGTCGCAAACCAGGGGGGTGTTAGCACTACCACCCCAAGGGAAGAAATGGCCAGTCAAATAAAGTGTTGGGTGTGACTGTCCAGGATGCGCCGAGAGCGCTCGGTTCAGTTGAGTAACTGGCGGAAAAAACTGCGCTACACGTGGAGGCTTCTTCATGCATCTCAAAATCAGCTACGTCGTGTCATAAAAATGTGTAAACTATTATGTATTTCATTACTATGTATTTCAATTTCCAAGATAATAATATTGTATGGATGGATGTTTATATACTTGTACATATTATAATTAGTATTTTAGGACTGTTAGCTTAAATTATGTAAATATGTAGTTACTTATTATTCTCTCAACTGCTCCGAGTAACTGAATATCCAAATACCAGCGGTAAATAACAAACAAGTAAATATTGCCATAAGTGTCGAATATTCCGCTCGAATTAATATCCTGTTACCTGCTGCATAAAATATTACATTCATGATACTGCAATGTGTTTCATTTCCTGTTATCTAGTATGTACAAAAAATAACACGTTCATAATTTTTTACAGTGTTAGACGATCTAAGTCATTTGTTACTTCAATTTTATTGTACACACACAGGCACGAAATTTGCTTCGTGAAAATGGAGCTTAAAAGTACAAAAACACACTAAAAGCAAATAATAAACCAAGGGAGCTTTTCAAGAATCTCCGTGTTATAAGTCTTTGTTACGGCATCTATTGAATATTTCACCGCGGGGCGCGGAGCTATTACAATAAAAAACCTTGACAGAGAAGGGTTCCGTAGTTAGGATGCAAAGTATCGATTTTACCTACTGACAAAAATAATAATATTCGCATCCGGTTAGATTGGATGCCGACCCCAACATTGTTGGGAAATGCGTTGGCAGATTGATTGAATAGTATTATACTACATTATCGACCGCAAAATAAAATTGTGAAAAAAAAAATATGAAAAAACAAAGTTCTTACTGCAGTTGTAACCGAAAACATCCCATAACTCACAAACTATTGATTAAAATAAAAAAGTCACGTAGAAACATCATCATCTTTTTAATTATAGGATCCAACAATACACACTTTTAGGAGCATTAATTTTTTTTGGAGCGTTTACATGTAGCACCTAATTGTTTTTTTGTAAGTCCACTACACACTATTGTATAGCGATGCACCTTCTTCTAATTTTCATCGATATAGTGCAAATAGTCTCCGAGTAAAATGGTTGTGTACATCCGGACAGACAGAAGAACATAACGAAATTACAAAGATTTCGTTTTTGCCATTTGGCTACTGAACCCTAAAAAGTGAAGAGTGTCCCGAGGGCGAGCAATTTGCTTACTTAGTTCACACATAAGGAAAGAAAACGTAACACTGTGTTAAATAATGTATGGAGCGATTCTTTTGGAACGAACAGGCAGGCGCTTCGAAGTTACTTTGTAATCTTTTATTCTTGTTCTTACCTTTATTAGATTGTGCTGGCTTTATAATGGCCTGAAAACGTGTACTTGCAATATACCAACTTTCTGCCCTTAAAAAGATTTTCTAAAATCGCAATGGGTATGTGTCTATGCTCCTTGGTGGACTTGGTTACGTGCGAATAGCGTCGCTGCAACTTCTTGCAGTTGCGTTGTGGTTGCGTTGTGGCTAGTGTTTGTAGACATCGTTGTGGTTGCGACGTAGCCTAGATAAGGTCGGTCTCGCCCACACGGTTGATTTGACAGCCAAATGTAAATAAATAAACTATTCATAATAATGTGTGTAAATGAACTATTTATTACTAGTCCACGTGTGCATAGGTCGTTGTAGTGTGGTTGTGATATCCTACGTGTAATCGGGCCCTAAGACTAAAAATGACTGACCAAACAATAGACCAGGCAAATACTGAATATCGATTCCAATAATATATTTTCTAAATACACACTTGCAACTGTACCGTATGTGTAGGTATAAGATGAAATGCGGTCGTAGTGAATTTTGAAAAAGCCTAAGTAAAAAGTCATAATTCGAGGTTTGGCTGTCGCCTATTTCCCAATAAAAGATATTTCATAAACTGATTAAGAAGGTTAAATACTGTGTCCCTATGATTTTCTTTTATCACTATTAATAGGTACACTAGTCCTCTTGACAGCGGCAATTTTGAGCAAAGACTCCATTTTTTGAGGGTTCTAGTGCTTATAAAAACAATGTATAATCAAAAAGGAAAACATAGGGACATTTAAGTACCTAGTTAATATTTATTATTCTGTAAAAAAAATCATTGCTTTATGGTCATTAACCAGAAAGAAAACAGGCTAGAGTGTTTCTATGGAGAAAAGTCCACCCGCACTACCTATCATATTCTCGTTTTACTGAATCCATATTCCATTCGATATTTCCGGCCGTCAATAGTTAAAATAGTGAAACTATTGAGTCCACTGAATGCGCTGGAACTGAACAGTAATAGAATATTCTATTAAACTTAACTTGCTCGGATGCAAACTACTGTATCATGCACACATAGATGTGCAACATTTTTACCGACTTTACAAAAAGGAGGAGGTACTATGTTCGAGTGTTTGTATGTTTTTTTTTTTTTTTTTTTTTGTATGTTTGTTCATCGAATACGCCGCCAATTGTCGACGGATTTTCAAAATTCTTTTTTTGTTCGAAAGTAGATAGTTCTGAGGTGGTCCCATTGTCACCAAGTTAGGATCTGATGATGGGATCTTAGAGAAATCGAGGGCAACCCTCAAATTTTATAGGCTCACTTATTGTTTTTCGCATATTTTATGAAGTATCTTGTGTATTTGTGTATGGTTGTCACCATCTCAGGTAGCTGGGCTGATGATGGAAGGTACAACAGGTACTCGAACAGGCAAGGATTGTTTTAGTAAATTGTTTTGATGTTTGATAGGGCATTTGCCACATTTGGTCTCATGATCATCAAGTCATGACCTGATGCTGCAGTCAGGATAGTCTGCATATTACCTAACTCCTCGATAACTAACAGCAGATATATCGTGTTTAGGCTCATTGAAAAGGGCTCGATGTGTGGATAAACGTACTGTTACTGAGGAACACCGAAGACCTGATAAATTATAAATAGACCCACTAAAAAGCGAGAAATAAAAACTTTTTAACAAAAAAAAACCGACTTCCAAAAAAAAACACTACAAACTGAAAAATAACTTTAATTTCGGAAGTCGGTGGCAAAAACTAAAATACTGATCCCTAAGACACCGACTTCCGAAATTAAAGTTATTTTTCAGTTTGTAGTGTTTTTTTTTGGAAGTCGGTTTTTTTTTTTAAGATACATAATAGTAAAATGTACCTATTATTATTAAAAGAACAATAGTTATTGATGTTGGTGATCTTGCTCGGATGCAAACTACAGTATCATTCAGACAGAGATGTGCAACATTTTTTGATATACCTAGGTACATATTAGTATAATGTATTAAAAGAAAAATAGTTACTGATGTTGATGATCTATGAAAAGATCAGTTTTCTGTGAATTTTAGATTATGTAAATATTTGAAAAGGTCAACATTAATGCCGCAATAACAAATAAATTCAAAAAATGTCCCTTTTCTCCTTAAAAATTGTCTACTGAATTAAAATGTTTACAACGCCTGCCCCGGCCGAAGTCAGAGTTTGACAGTTTAAACATTAGGCTCTGACATCGGGACGGTATTTTTATAGTCAATACCCATTGAAGGCTGAATGCATTAATTTCTCGATGCACTCCATTATCGCTTGTTAAAGTCCTGTTGAATTAGGGCTGTCAAACGATAGTTATAAATATTTAAATTAATGTTTTGCAATTCAGAGTAAAAATACTGTCGTTGATGTTTTATTTTTATTTTCTGCCGACAGTTATGTCGGGAGCAAATAACGTAGGCATGAAAACAGTAAATAAAGTTAAAACTGTCTGATAATTAATTCAGAGCGAATGTAAGGATGAAGAGGTTCTACTGTAGGTTAATGTTACAATACTAAAATACGTGTGTAGGAAAAGAATATCGCATGACTGTACGAGCAACCTTATTTTTTTACTCGTCATGAAAACCCCAATAGAAAGCCAATTAGAACCCACTATGCTTGCACTACTATTGTGTTGACGATAGAAGTACCTACAAATTATTATAACTTAGACTAGAGGTGACTACACACATGTTCCGGACGGCACATTCGATTTGGCAATATTAGCCGACCCGAAGCAATTACCATACATATTCTGCTTTAATTCGACTCGTATCGAGCAACAATCTTCGTTCGTCATCTACGGGTCGGTTTGACACAATTCAAGGCCTAGCGGCTTTATCGCGAACATATAGGTGAGGCATATATTCGATTTTTCCACCGCAAGTATTGAGTATGAATAGTCAGAAGCCCGAAAGTCTGACAACCAGTCTTACCAAGGGGTATCGTATTACCCAGTTACTGGGTTGTGGAGGTCAGATAGGCAGTCGCTCCATGTAAAATACTGGTATTCAGCTGCATGGTTAGACTGGAAGCCGACCCTAACATAGTTGGGAAAAGAATAGGCAGATGATGAAGTATTGAGTATGAATGTGGATGGCTATTACAGTAGGAAGACCAAAGAATCGATGGATGGATTGTGTGAAAATACTATGATAGGGTTAGAAAGGGCCACCCCCTTTCTAACCATATCAAAGCTAGCGAGGTGACGACTAATAGAGAAATATGGAAGAAAAAGACATGTTGCGCCGACCCGAAATAAATGGAGATAAGGATGATGGATTGGAGAATGATGATGATTCGATTTCGCCACCCGGCTGTGCCGAATCATGCCGAGCTGAACATGTCTGTAGCACCCCTAACTAAGAGAGTAAGGACATTGTGAAATGACGTACACTCGCCAGGTTTTAAAACCCGCACACCGGAAGTCACAATGACACTATGTAATTTACTTTTACATTTGTATGCAAATAAAGGGGAACCGTTAACGACCGTATAACATAAAACAAAATAGGCTATTAACAACCCGTATATATGGGGTAGAACTGGGTGAAACCATAAAACATTACAACCGGTAGTTTTTCACGAACCACTCGTAAATGTCAACGAAGCGCTAAAACCATTGTTAATTATAGACCGGCGAATTGTAAAACTTTTCATAACTTAAAGCTAGGAAAACGTAGTCAAGTTACTGTTCCTATACCCTGTATTTAGGTAGATACTTATGAAGCCATAATCTTAAATGTACATTTAACAAGACTCAACTAAAACGCCCCGTGAGGGGTCCGTGGCTAAATAATAACAGCCGCACAGGTCGATCGATCAGGTTAAGCTACGCTTGCCGCGGTTGGTCTGTGGATGGGTGACCATCTTTACATACCGTGACTCCTCCGTGCCTCGGAAAGCATGTTAAGCCGTTGGTCCCGGCTGTCATTCGTGGATCTTTGACAGCCGTTACGGGTAGTCAGAAGCCAGAAAATCTGACAACCAGTCTTACCAAGGGGTATCGTATTACCCAGTAACTGGGTTGTGGAGGTCAGATAGGCAGTCACTCCATGTAAAATACTGGTATTCAGCTGCATCCGGTTAGACTGGAAGCCGACCTCAACATAGTTGGGAAAAGGCTAGGCAGATGATGAACTAAAACGCCCCATGCCAAAAGTAAAATGTTTACTTCGGTTTTCAGTTTTTTCTTTAGTATCTACAGGCAATAGGAGTATAACTCCCTTCTGGTAAAGTATTCATGATCTAAAATCTGAAAATCTAAAAAAAAAGCTGAAAGACATATCTAGCAATAGACTAGGTTCAAAATATGTATTACTTTCAGGGACGTGTTTCACAAGATTATTTAATTCCATGATAAACAGTCCCAATACCTTGCTGACTACGTAGAGGCGTAATTTTTGGAAGGCTCTTTGAATGCCACGTAGCTGAAAAAGTAAAAAAAATACCAGTGTCAGTAGGAAAATATTAAAGAAAATTCTGGAATTTTAAATAGAACGTCCATGTTTTATTCCATCACCAAACTCATACACTATCCATAAATCACACAAAGTAATAAAAAACTGATTAACAATAAAACGGAGCAGGCGGCCGATACTATCGCAGTTTATTGTCAAAATGATTGATTCGCTGGGGGAGTAATAAAATTAATTTAACCCTTTTTGATTCGGAACGCAGTTGTCGAGTGGGCTCCTGATTAACGCAACACCGTGGACGCTACACGTTAATCATTATTACTACTGACATACATACTTACTTATGTACTACCTTATGTAACGCAATAATAAAGTTTTGGCTCATATTCTACAGGCACTGTTTTACAGTATTACTTTTTTTGAGAGAAGTACAAGTTTATGGTTTCTGGACTTGCTTCAAAATTCCTTTGGACAAAAATGAGGACATATTTACAAAAATAGACCTTTTCAAGCAAGGAAAATGACTCCAATGAAACTCCTGGGACACGCTCAATTCCATGGAGCGAACAGGCTCGCTGATAAAACATCCAGGTACCTATATCTTATTGCTAAGGTAAGATCAGCTGTTTGATAAAGCTTTGACGACATTTGGAGAGGAAACTGTTAATTTCTGTCATGTTCACTAAATGTCTCACTGATAATTTCTTATTTATTTTTTTACGTTGTTCTCACATGTAGAAGCAACCAGAATAATGTTCCCAGGATTTCGAAAGAGCGTGATTTAAAAGAGTGTCCTTGGAGTTTCTTGTCCGTTCTTTTCCATAAAGATCTACGTTTTGGAATGGACCACTAACTTCAACTTTCTGACTAACTGACCGACTCTTTGACAATTCAAAAGTGCCTGTAAATGATTTCATTGAAATAAATGCTTTGAGTTTGAGTCTAAGTTCTAATAATGGGCCAATACCACAGACGTCTATCATACAACTTGTATAATACAAGTCAGTGACCAATACAGACTGAAGATCATGAAAAGTGAATAGATAGATGGCCAGTAGTAGAAACATTGCAAGGACCTTACGTAAAAGCTTTGCTTCAAAGTTAACAGGAAAGAGCTCACGAAATATTCCTTTAATTTATTATTTAGATGTTTATTAATCTTAAATACAATATATGAATATACAATCTAACTACTGTGTGGGTCATTTCTTTTTTCCTTCTTAGTTTTAATCATGATCTGGCAGTTTGAGTAGTTTATGCGGCCTATCCAAATGTCCTGTTTTTGGTATTGTTCGTCGAATCGTTGAGCTCCTCAAATTCTGAGTTGAGCGGCACGATTTTTGACAAATGCGTGCACTGATTGGACAAGTCCGCTCAATCTGTGTGGTTCTTTCCTCAAAAGACCATTTCAGACACCAATCTACATGGTCTTCACACGATCTGACCAAGATTTTGTCTGGACTTTAAAAGAGACTGTGACTTCTGAGTTTGTTTCGGCCTTTCTTCTCAGAATAGTCAGTTAGGAAACGCCGACCTCATCTAGTTTTAAAAAAAAATATTATTGACGTGTAAAAGTGTTTGTACAAACCTGCTTAAAGAAATAAGATCATTTATCATTTATAACACTAAAGTATATTTATGTACAATTATATAGAGAGAAAAAGGGAAGAACTCATTGCGCATCAAAAAATTCTTCCGCATCGCTGTCAGTGGGAAAAGTGTCCAATTGGACAGCTGACAAAAACCATAATGATTCAAAAATTTAAATATGAAATTAGAGCTTGAAAGAAGACTTCAAAAGTAATTGAAGATTATTCTTACTCAAATAGCAGTCAACTCAAATAAATTTTATCTTATATTTTTCACAGTAAAGTACTCGTACCTTTCCTTTTATTTTTGTTATTGAAAAAGTGCGTAGTATTCAGACTTAAAATAAAACCAATTATGTCTAGATAGTTAGCTCCACAGATGTTCTCAAAAGCTCCGAGATTTATTCTATCTAGATTTTAATGGGTCTAGTCTATTACAGATTATGATTGCCTTTTTCTTGAATTCTTTTGTAACAAAAATGAAAGTGAAATTCTCTGTGATTTTATCGCTCTTATTTTTTTGCGGTTTTAAAGAAGCGAATCGAGTTAGGTATGGTACATAAATTACATTTTTTTGCAAAGGAGCTACTTATCAATGACTAAATCAATTAGAACCAGAACGCTTTAAATCGAGCCGTGTTATGGTGAAATGAGAAGATCTATAGATCTAGACAATGGAAGTTTCTTACTTATAAAATCGAAATACTTAGAAAATACCGGGTTAATAACGGTTTTGGGACCACCATGACGTGTCAGATTATTGTATTTGGTCAAGTTATGGATATCGCAGCCTTAGAAATAAGGCCCGTTGGCAACCTTTGGGCACGGAACCCTTTTTTTTTTTTTTTCGCTGAGAAATGACGTTACGCATCTCCGCTCGTCGGGGGAAGAGACGGAGTATGTGGGACTCCCTGCCAGGATGGCAGTATACCCACTAAAACTCAGCGGTGTTCCCTCATCGCCTTGATGGGGAGGTCATGGGAATCCGGCTCAGCCTTTGCATCCACAACCCCCCCGGCGCATGCCCGCCTAGCTGGCGGGCCCCGCATGTCCCCCCGTCTGGGGGGCTACGGGAATGGCCGGGAACACCTGGCCATTCCCGTCCGGCACTGGTGGAAGTCTGTGCAATACAGGCGAGGGTGCCCCCGCACCCGTCGCCTGCTGGCTTCCACCTGGGAGGAGTCGGAGATGACTGTCATACTGACGTCTTCTTCGACCCCTCCTCCGCCTTCGGAGCGGCGCCGCGAGAGGGTCTTCCTCCCGCACGCGCTCCGCCACCTCCTTCTGGGACATGACGTGTTCGCAGAAGGAGGCGACTGCCGCCCAGGACCCCTCATCCCCTAGCATGGCGTTGACCAAGCCGGGGAGCGAGAGGTCCGTTCCGATCGCCGCGGTGAGACTGCGGCGCGGCTCGGACCACGACGGGCACACCTCGAGAGTGTGCTGCGCCGTGTCCTCCGCCGCGCCACAGTCGTGACACGACGGCGTCTCCTCCCGCCCGATACGGTGCAGGTACGATCCGAAGCAACCGTGTCCGGACAGCACCTGCACCAGACGGAAGGAGAGGAACCCGTGCGACCGCTCGAGCCAGTCTCGCAGGACCGGCCCAATCGCGTCGAGGGTTCTGGGCACGGAACCCTAAGTGAACCGATCCAACGATGTAGGATTTCCGCACTCAGCATGTTTCACTCACTTACCGAATAATCGAAAAAAAATTAAATGAAAGTAGCGGATGAACGTTCATTCCTATTCAGGGTGGCACTACGATTCAACACATAATTCACATAGTATAGAAAGTATTATGCGCACAGCCAAAGTGTGGAACTCTCTGCTCCCTCCCACATTTAACCCGTCTGCCTTCAAAGCAAGAGTGAACAGGCATCTTCTGGGCACACTCGTTCCATCATAGACCTCATCTATCGCTTACCATCAGGCGTGATCGGGGTCAAGAGCGGGCCCATTTAGTACCTAATAAAAAAAATAAAAAATAATCGATTTACAAAAAAAATCTGTTTCATAGAAAAGTGCAATACCGACGCGGTCAAAATGACAAATGTACAGATTTTTTTTTATAACCAACCGAATCTCTCAACGGTTCAGATTTTATAACCAACGGAAACTCTCAACGGTTCAGATTCATGTATGTACTGACTACTGAATCCATGGCTAACAGGTTGCGCGTCAATTCCTAATGAATAGTAATTAAACAAAAATGAACCGTCTGATGTCGACTTTAGTTCACTTATTGAAGACCCATTTTAAAACAAGCTTAGAAGTAACTGACAAAGTTATGAACAATCACGTCAAAATGTTCCTGCCAATGCACAATTTTTGACCTGCCTTCATTTTCCCAGATGGTTCTGGGCCCCATCCCTGCTAATCCTCTTTGGCCTGGCCATCACACTGGTGCTGATGACCGTGAAGCGTTACCAGGAGAACCCCACGTACATGGTGAAGATCGAAAGGGTCTTCAGAGCCAAGAAGTTCCCTGCTGTGGTGCTGTGTCCTGAGGTCAACTTCGTCGAGGAGAAAATGGATGACTTTTTGGCTAAAGTGTTTGAGTATTATTTCTTATTGCTACTTTTTTTTTTTTGCTTGTGAAGAGTCGTGAAATTTCTACAGCCGTTACTGTACTTTACAACATAAAAGATTGAGATTATTTATATATATATAAATAAAAAATATTATTTATAAAAACACTCGCTTCTGCCCACGGCTTCGCCCGCGAGGATGTCGGAAATTATCCCACGGGAATGTGCTAACGGGACAAAAAGTAGCCTGTAGGTATCCTTCCCCAGGATGCCATCTATCTCCTCGCCAAATTATATCTATATCCGTTCGGTGGTTTAGGCGTCAAGAGGACGGGCGTATTATACAGACAGAGTTACTTTCGAATTTATAATAATTATTATATAGTATGGATGAGTATAGTATGGTATTGGTAGATGCAGCTGCATCTGGATAGACTGGAAGCCAACCCCAACATGGTTAGGGAAAGGCTACGCAAATGATGATATAGTAGTATGGATGAGTCATCATCATCTGCCTAGCCTTTTCCCAACTATGTTGGGGTCAGCTTCTAGTCTAAACGAACGGATGCAGCTGAATACCAGTATTTTAGATAGAGCGACGGCCTATCTGACCTCCAGAACCCAGTTACAACAAAAACATAAGTGTACAGTAGATACAAATTGGCATTTGTTAGGTGGGTTTTGTGGTTGTAAGCTTGTAAATAATGGCCTACATATTTTGCTTTAGATAATAGCGTACAAAGAAAAAGTTGCGTATATAACCACATAGGTACACGAATAGGCAACTGAAAGAAATATCTATCTTTCAATTAGGAGTAGTGGTTGCTCAGTGGTCACGGCCGCGACTTACCGGCTTTACTTTGTAAAAATATTTCATCACCTCTTGAAAACGGTGAACGAAAACATAGTGAGGAAACCGGCATATCCCATAATATATGTAATATATTTTTAGCCAATACCCTGAGGGCATGAACTCGACCAGAATGCGAGAAATACTGCCACAGCTAGCCGCGTTCTATTCCCTCGACGTGTTGTACAATCTGCAAGACCTGCTGCGCATCGAACAGCTCCTGGACTACAATGGTATAGACGTGGAGACTGCTGGGGAGCTCCTCACAGCTACGTGTGAAGAGACTGCAATCAGGTAAGAATTCATTTCTATTTGATCTGCTTTTGTTTACTAAAGTATGAAACACGTTTCTGTCATGAGGCAATCTAGATCAGGGTCTGGTCTGGTCCTGGTTACTATCAACTTGGATCATCTCACTGCTGAGCAGAGTCACCCGGGGTCCATTGACTCCTACTGTTCAAAATAACGAGCGTGCTATAAACTATTTCTCTGCAACTTCCAACACAGTACCCTGTTGTTTTGGCGAACTAGCGATGTTTGGCAAGGTCTATGTCGTCCAGTCCAGTGACAGTGACGTCTTTCAGCTCACGATAATAATATGACAATAATTTATCAATAGGTGCCGTTGGAGCGGCGTTAATGTAAACTGTTCAGACTTATTCCGAATGGAATTTACTGGTGACGGGTTCTGCTGCGTTTTCAACGGAAGGTCCTTGAAACGGTAAGGTGGTCACAGGTTTTCCCAGAAAAGACTTTTCACCTATTATCGGGAGCCTACTCCGGCATAAAGCATTAGTAATCTTTTAAATTTCATGTATTTATTTTACTGGGCAATTGCTATTGAAACATTTATTACATAATCAGCCCATGACGTTCCCACTGCTGGGACACAGGCCTCCTCTCTTCGAGAGGGAGTGGGCTGTAATCCACCACGCGGGCCCAGTGCCGGTTGGTAGACGTCACATGTCTTCGAATTTTTGGTTCTTCAGAACATGCCAGTTTCCTCACGATGTTTTCCTTCGCCATTGTACGAGCAGTGGTGATGAAATTATTTACACAAAGTAAAGCGCCTCTCTGGGATCGAACCCACGACCTACGACTCGTAAGTCGGGGCTGTTACCACTGGGCCACCACTATTCGAAAACATTTATTGCGCAATCGCAACTAATAAAAAGCAAATACAAAGATGATAATATGCCTTTTGTAAAAGATTATAAAAGGCATATTATCATCTTTGTGTTTGCTTTTTATTAACTTTGAAGACAAAGTTCCCGTACCTACCATACTGGAAGACTGTCTTCACGATTTAAACTTACGAATATTACATTAATAATTTCAATTTAGTTTCCTCTTGCTTAAATATTAATTTCCCAGAAGTTGCGTGTAACAACTCGGTAAGTTCGCAAAGTAAGTTACTGAAACGCACATGTACAGAAAGTTAAACATTCCTAATGATTGTGCAGATACGGGATTCAAGCTAATAGTACTTACTAAGACGGGTTTACAAACACTGCATACTTTTAGACGCAGATAAATGTAAATATTTAAGTTAGATTAGAGCATTTAATTTAATTTTTTTAAATATTTATATTCGTAGAATATCTAATATGTACCTAATTTAGTAACTCCACTTTTATAATAACTTTGTTTTTTTTTGTCGGTTTGTGCAGTCACGAGCAATAAGTATGTATACACTTGGCTTTATTCAAAGACGATTTTCTCCTTTAGTTTTGAATGAAATTTTATGTTATTACAAACAAAGTATTTTCGAACCCATAGGTTTGTGTAAAGTGTCGTATTTCAACGTTGCATTCCTTATTTCACGAGAAAATCGACATTGAAAGTTGCCAAGTGTTGACATATTAGTGCTCGTGACTGTACAAATGACCATCAAATCTTCTTGCATGATTGTATGCTGCCCAGAGAAATGGAAAAATATGGAACAAACATAGAGGCAACCCAACCGAACCAACACAAGTACACGACGCAGTTCGGCTACAGCAGTGGTCTGACGATAGCTGTCAATCAAAGCCAGACACCCACCATCATTGACCTTTCTTATAAGTGGGTGAGTATGATGTACAGTCAGTTATAGCAATTAGCTGACCCACCTTTGCATAAATGGTTGAGATTTTTTAGAATACGAATCGACAGATTTTTATAATTCTTTTATATTTCATTTATTTGAGTAAAGTATTTTTTTTTTTTTATATAATAAACGTTGCCCACACTAGGAATTTCTCCTGTATTGTGGGTGCGTTTACAAACATTTAAACTCACATACACAAACACCCAGACCCGGAACAACTACTTGTAGGTCATACAAATATTTGTTCCGTGCGGGAATCGAACCCGCGACACGCAGCGCAGCAGCCAATCGCTTAACCACTGCGCCAACCGTGCCGTCAACCGTAAATACAATATAAAAGAATAATAAAATTCTATCGATTAGTATTCTAAAAAATCTCAACCATTTATGCAAAGGTGGGTCAGCGAATTGCTATAACTGACTGTACATTTACCTAAACGTCACGTATTTGACGAAGATTCATCTTACTTTGAAGTTACCTGCGGCAGGTTAGATTCAAAGTAAAAAAAAGATAAGTAAAATAATCCTAAAAGTAATTTACGAAAATTGGTTGAATAATCCAAGCTAAATAAAGGAGTTACTCTTATTTATAAATTAAATTAGAAGCTGAATTGGAGCTGAGAATCGAGTTAAATGGCGTACGATTGGAGGGGCCCAAGGGGCCTATGTCCAGCAGTAAAGTGTTAAAGGTTGACTGATGATATAGTAAATATGACTAAAAACAGCAAGGACCTCCTCAATGTTCATCAAACAGTAACAGTGAAGGAGAACCACACTAGAAGGAATATTTTTATAACTCTCACAGGTGGCGCCACTGAGCAGCCAGCACTTTGTAGACATGTCAATGAATGGTACAGCCCTCAACCCTGGTTCCGAGCAGTGGCTTGCCTTCCACAGCATTGAAAACCAAATAGCGGTCGGAGCGAGGTCACTCAGACCAGCACTGAGGAAGTGTAACATGTCCACCGACAAGCTACGGTACTTCCCGATTTATAGCAAGTAAGTGTTGGTTCTTACCAGAATTGTGTTAAGATGTTGCTTTATGCATTATCATTGTTCTTGTCATGCATAATAATAGAGGTAAAATAAAAAAAAGTATGGCTGAATTGTAATAGATGATAAGCCAAGGGGGTAGACACTGAGATGACGGCTGATAATGATTTGTATGGAAGAAGAAGGCTTGCTGCGCCAAACTCAAAGAAAATAGGGCAAGGGCAGGCAGATGATGAATGTACACTGTAGATAAAAGTTTATAGTGTATATATGATTATATGTCGATTATAGAAATATTTTATGCTTTCAGAAAATACTGTACATTAGAAAAAGAGATGGCACAAACCTTGGACAAATGTAAGTGTGTCCGAGCGAATCATCCGAAACCACCTGGTGCCTCTCGATGTCGAGCGGCCATGCTGCACTGTTCCGCCCAGTCCTTGGGTAACTACTTACTCAAATCTTGTAGCTTGAAGTTCTCGCCAAATTGAGGTGAATCCCGCGTTGGCTGAGACACGACTGCCTGCATCGATGGTTCTATTAATGATTTAGGGCCCCTTCACACATACCACAACCACACCACATCGCAGCGACAAAATATGGGCAACTAGTGGTTATGTTACGTGTGGATAGTGTCGCTGCAGCTTCTTGCAGTTGCGTTGTAGTAACTATAGCATGATGCATGCATGTGGTTGCGTTCTTGATAGCTGCTGCGGTGTGGTTACATTGTCGCTAGTATTTGGTTACTCTGGCTTTCCTTTCTGTGTTTGCATTCTAGCCGGCCACTAGTGCGCGCTCGCGCTGGTGGTTGCGCTGTGGTTGCGACGTGACCTTGATGTAGTCGGTATCGCCCACATGGTTGATTTAACGGCCAAATGTGGTCTGTGTGAATAAACTATTAATTTTCATTCAAATTAGCGCCCATCCAAATGTTGTCGTTGTGGTGTGGTTGTAGTACGTCACAGTACGTGTGAACAGGCCATAGGAAGTGACGCGACTATTCGCGCATTTCGTCCCGGATTTGATCGTATTTATTTTAGTAGGTATACCTATTGCTAATAGTTAACCTAGGTAACTATTAGCAATATACCTACTAAAATAAGTCATCAGTTGTTTCTACTTGTATTTCCAGTCGGGTATGGTAGCACGAGCGCCTCCTGTCCTATGACATGTGACGTGGAGAAGACCTCGATTTTTGCATCCAGTTTTCAGCTCGATGACTCCGTGAAGACTGTGGAATCGTTTTAGTAAGTATTTTAATACGTTCCAATCGATCTGATTCTCTGCCTGTGGCTGTTGATTCGGCTACAGTCGTTCCGCATTTTGTGCAGAAACAGGTTGTCCGGCGGCAGAATTCAACGTTTCAAATTTTTTTTTTTAAACTACGCCTTTAATACAAATAATGTTTATTGTTAGGTATTTAAAAACAATAAATGCGGATTTTATTAGAGGGGTCGTGGCTAAATAATAACAGCCGCACAGGTCGATCAATCAGGTTAAGCTACGCTTGCCGCGGTGGGTCTGTGGATGGGTGACCATCTGATGATGAGGCACGGAGGGGTCACGGTATGTAACCGTGACCCCTCCGTGCCTCGGAAAGCACGTAAACCGTTTGTCCCGGCTGTCATTCGTGGATCTTTGACAGTCGTTACGGGGTATTCAGCTGCATCTGGTTAGACTGGAAGCCGACACAAACATAGTTTGGAAAAGGCTAGGCAGATGATGAAATGCGGATTTTATTTTTTGAAAACCACATTCTCTAAATGGTGACCATCGAGGCTAGCACACTCTTTAAGTCTAACATGTTTTCAAAAACGGGTTTACATCTCTGTAAAATCGTTCAAGATTCACACGATTCAGTCTCTCGACTGAACGATTAAACGATAATCTTGAACGATTTTATATGAATGGAACTTGAGTTTGTTTCGCATTATAACCTGTAAGGTTGATTCCGCAATTCCCAATAACGATTAATGTGCACGAAGTGATAAACGGGGTTTTTAAGTCACAGAAACCATAACACGTTCAACATTTTCGTCCGTGGCTACCGCTCGTATAGGTCCTTGTCTAGGGCTGTTTAATGTTGATCTTGTAGCCCTGAACTTTGCTACCCAAGACTGAATAAGGTTGATCCATGGTTGATCGATGGTCCATCACGCAATCGACGAATATCGTAACGATTACTAAATCGAGGACGTATTTCAGTAAGCGAAAATCTACTTGACACGTACGCCTCAATGGCAAAAGTGTGGTGCACTCCACACCACTGCTCCATAGCTGCAAAAAAATCCGCAGAGCTTACGCTTTCAACGACGCCCCCCGCGTCCCTCTAATGTTGAGTTGCGGTCAGGAATTATTGGTTTTTTCCCTATTGATATTTTTTTTAACACCTAACTTTGTTGTAATATAATGTTTTTGGTTACGACAGCAGGGATTTGGATTTTAAGAAAGTGAGCGTCGTAAGAATCTTCATTCAGAGTCGCAGGCAGCCGACCTTCGAGCGCTGGTCTTACTTCTCCTATTTTGATTTGTTCTGTAAGTTTTAATTTATATCTTCATAATATTTTGTTAATCTGGCATTACTGCTGCCTGTCCTCTTGCATAAAAAGTTTTAGTAGATCAACGGTCCAGTGCACATGGCAATAAAAACACCACTGTGGCCGGTCTGACAACCAGTCTTACCAAGGGGTATCGATTCCCGAGTAACTGGGTTTTAAGGTCAGATAAGCAGTCGTTCCATGTAAAAAACTGGTATTCATCTGTATACCGATAGACTCGAAGCCGCAACATAGTTAGGAAAAGGCTAACAAATGATGATGATGGAGATAGTATTGTTTTTTTTTGTTGCAGCTCAAATAGGTGGAATGTTCGGCGTGTTCTTCGGTTGCAGTATCCTCACGTTGTTGGAGTTCCTGCAACTCGCCTGGCACGTTATAGCGAAGCAGTGGCAGAAACGAAAATAAACAATCTTTCGCGTATTTAGTAAAACCAAGCTAAACTTTATACTGAGACCAACACAGATTATCTATTGAATAAGCCTAATTATAATGTGTAACTTTTACATCATTGTACCTTAGGGCACCGGACTGCTACTCCTTAACATAGGTTTCCATAACCTAGCTAGGAGAGCAGTGCCCACCCACACGGCTTGTAGAAATAGTACTTATTTGGTAAAACTGTATTTTTAACGTGTTCTACAATAGTTTGTTGTGGGTAAATAAATAAAAAAAAAAACGTGTTGTACAAGACTTTGTTTTGAGTAAATAAATAAATTAAAATATATATATATATATATATACTATGGGACATAATACTTACTTACTACATCTATTGACCACGTGACGTCATTGAACTAATTTTTAACACGTTTTACTAAGCACCATTTTGGAAACAGTAGCGCACCTAATCTAGAAACGTGTGATCGTTTATTATATTAATAAAAACACAATTAAATAAAGAAAAATGCGTTTACCTGAATTAGAACAAAAACACATGTTAACTATGAAATGAGAAAGAAAACCATGCTTATAATACCAAAAAGAATGAAATAAAATAATTATGAGCTGAGGCTCAGAATTATTATATAACCAACAACGCTGTCCACAGATGATAATTGATGATTGATGATGATGATGATGATAGTTTAGATGACAACACTAGGTATACCACGAGGAGGAACCCGTAGCTAAAAGGTCGATCGATCAGTTTGTAAGCTACGCTTGCCGCGCGGTTGGTCTGTGGATAGGTGACCATCTTTACATACCAAGACCCCTACGTGCCTCGGAAAGGACGTTAAGCGGTTGGTCTCGGCTGTTATTCGTGGATCTTTGACAGTCGTTACGGGTAGTCAGAAGCCCGAAAGTCTGACAACCAGTCTTACCAAGGGGTATTGTATTACCCAGTAACTGGGTTGTGGAGGTCAGATAGGCAGTCGCTCCATGTAAAATACTGGTATTCAATATTCTAAAAGTGAATAGTAGTGGCACTCGGTAAAATTTGCATAACCCATGGCTGAACACTACCCCTGAGATACAGATTGCCACCTAGTTCAGGGGATAGGGTCTTAACTTCATGGCAACCATCAGAGCCACCACGTTATAATATTGTATTCTTATACAAATATTGTTTGGTTTTGTAAAAGTATTTCGAAATGATATTCCTAGAAATTGTGAAATGTATTGTAGTGAGAAATAAACAATTTTATTTTATTTATTTATTTATTTTATTTAGCTGCATCCGGTTAGACTGGAAGCCGACCCCAATATAGTTGGGAAAAGAGTAGGCAGATGATGACTAGGTATACCACATGCCGTTGATTTTCAGCTGCAGCCCCACGAGTGGCATACGCACAAAAAAGCGAAACGTTAAAAGCGCAAAACAAGCAAGAGTAAAGCTCTCTATAATTTAAATATTTAGCTAATCTTCCTTTGGAAATAAAGCTATAAGCATTAATAATGCCCCTCGTGGTCGTGTCAGACACGAAATAAATTTGTTTCAGAAATAAACGGCCTGTAGTTTACAGAGTGTTCACAGAACTTCATGTATGGTCACCACAACATTAATCTTCCGTTATTATGAATTTATATTATTCGCTGTTTCGTATTGTTGTCTCATATATTATGCTGTAATACATACATTTTGAGGGGCATTTAAATAAATGTTTTCATATTTGAAGTTCAAAATCTTTTGATAATAATATGCTATTTTACCACAACTCTAATTAAATTAGTAGGCTTTTTCCTGATAATCAAATAGGACATAGTCGGTCAGGTTTATATAGATAGAGATCCCCGATCTTCGGTAGATTTTAATAAACCTTCTTAGTACCTAGGTATAAATTGTTTCACAAACTGCTGCTGTGTTATAAAATTATACTCGTGCTTTATTTTATTCTTGGAGTAATTTAAATAAATAATTGTGAGAAAATAAAAACTTGTTTTATTGCAGTTACAGTCACAATTAAACATTTAAAATATTATTTGTGAAATAGCTTTACTATTATTTTTATGGACATTTCTGTCGTTTTTCAGACCTAATATTTGAACCTGTACAATTAGCATCTGAACTATCATAACAGCCTGCGAAAAATATTTTGATAATATCACCAGTCATAAAGGTAAAACTCATTAAACATTAAACGCAAAAACTCTTTAAACCTTTAATAAAAGGTACGAAAACTGATGGAAAGTATGTGTGACGCGGAAAGTTTCTCGCCGCTCCAAATTGTCAGCGACAACCCTAATGAATAAAGTTAACCATCAGATTGGGAACTCGTACCGTTTAATTAAAATACTCCAGATTATACTCAAACTAAACTATTCCAATGGATTCTGGGTAACTCTACGTAGGTACGTAGAGTTTTTGGGAAACGTAGGTGTCTGTCTACTGCTATTTTAGTGTTTAATGACGAATTAAAACACGCAGATGTTTTTCACATAGAACAGATCTGCTGTGGTTGTCAAGATTCCTAAGGAATTAACCTTTCACCTATTGTGACAGCACAGGTGTGCGGTCACAATAGGTGAAAGGTTAATTCGTACGTTTACATTACCTACGTAAACGTAGGTAATGTAAACGTACGAATTAACCTTAGGTTCTGGTAGGGGAGCCCAGAGGGTTTTCGAGCAAGCATATTCAGGACGAAAAGTTGATAGCTGAGTTTGTTCAAGTCTGAGTTTTCAAAGTCAGTCAGATTTAGGGAAGCCCACAATTGTGGGTTAGGTCGATACAATCATACCAAAACCAACGGCTCTGTAGATATCTTTATTTTTGATCCATTTTCCAAATCTGAAAGTGAACTCCTGACTTCTGGTTCCTATCTGAAGCTTCAGATATATTTTCGGTGTTCTGTCATCATGCCGCAGCTATTCAGCTAAAAACTGTTTGCCCTGCATACTATGCTTACTCAAAACCCTTACTCCGCGCGTTCGTGCTAAGCCTACCGATAAAATGCATTCCTGAAAAAAGTGGAGTAAACGAAAAAGAAGCAAGTAAATACCTAAACAAAAGTGTGGAGTGAATATCCAATGAAGATATCTATAGGTATTCTTATCGTATACATAAAAATTACAAAAGCAAACGAAGCAACAAAAACATGCCAGTTCATCCACGATTCCTAATCCATTCAACATTTTGAAAAGTCACTCCGTATCCGGAACCTATTGCTCGCACAAATCGAATTATATTTTAGCTAAATCACGCCGGAGCAATATATTGCGTTCTCCTCGCCTTGCATCTTGTATCGCATCGCCGATTGAAACCGATTGTAGCTCGTATCGAATTATCGATTCGGGGTAAGACATGTGAATTACGGTATGAGATTGGCGAATAAAGACTTTAATATATCTATCTATCTAAATAAGTTAATTATGCTTTTATCACATCTATTTAAAAAGAGCTAGTGTATTCTTCGTAAACAGGGACTAAAATAGCTCTTTAATCCCTAGGGACTAAAAGTGATTTGAATTTGCAATGTGGATATTGTTGTTAGTAAAAGTTCCAACACCATCATCTGCCTAGCCTTTTCCCAACTACTCGTATGTTGGGGTCGACTTCCAGTCTAACCGGATGCAGCTGAATACCAGTATTTTACATGGAGCTACTGCCTATCTGACCTCCACAACCCAGTTACTGAGAAATACGATACCCATTGGTAAGACCGGCTGTCAGACTTTCGGGCTTCTGACTACCCGTAACGACTGTCAAAGATCCTCGAATGACAGCCGGGACCAACGGCTTAACGATCGATCAACCTGTGCGGCTGTTATTATTTAGCCACGGACCCCTCAAAAGTTCCAATCACCAAAGAGATCAATCACGAACATTGTATGAACAAGTAAAGTAAAACGCGTGGGCCAAATTAAAACAAAAAGTTTATGAAAAAATAAAAAACGCGCGAAAAGCATTCTGCCTTCGTTTGATGTAATTGTTTACTCAAATTAGGATTTTACTTAGTTTTACAAAAAATCAGTATGTCTTCCTCAAGTCATCATCTGTCTAGCCTTTTCCCAACTATGCTGGGGTCGGCTTCCAGTCTAACCAGATGCAGCCTATCTGACCTTCACAATCCAGGTAGATGTCTTCCTCAAGTAATTGTATGTAAATAAATAAACGTAGGTACATAATCATAAGTTGCACTTACTTATTTTTTCATAGAGGGTGATAAAAAGTAGTGTCCACCTCGGGAGCAACAGTACTTTAAGCTCGAGAGACGTGCTTTGAATCCCTAAATTGAAAAACCTTGTCATAATTTAGTTACCACCAAAAATACTCAAAAACATTAAACGCTCAGTGAAACCAACGCAAAAAAATAGCAGAACAAACAAGACAGACTCAAAGGGCTCGTATTTAATGCCACGCACATTACCCTAAAAAAATAACCGCTGCTTCCGTTTATAAAGATTGCAGGAACGCGCACGGAAGTGCGGGGCCAAGTTCATGCAAAAATTATACAGTGGCCCCGTAGCTCGGGGCCCGGGCATAAATTGTTCGTAAGCGAGCCTGCTCCTTTTAAAGCTTATTGTTTTTACCTTGCCACGAATGTTTCCCTTATTGGTGTAAAATATTTGCATGCTTCGCATTGTGGAGGCCCCGGCCTACCTTTTTGTGCGGTATTTTGTCGTGTGTGCAAAAATCTGGATCTTGCGTAACGTTGTTTACTTTAGAAATATGATAGGATATAAAAATATGGCGGTATGCACGTGTATTTTTTGTGGGTTAGCTGAGGTGGTGGAAGAGGCTTTTTGTTAAAGTAACGGCGTGGTTTTAGACGGTAGGACTCTTTTTCTTTTTATACCGTGGGAGCTATAGGTGTAGGTTGGTGAGAAAATAAAACTCATAATACTTGTCTAACATAGGTGTTATGGGTTTAAGTTTAATTGTAAATGTAATAAGCGACAATAGACTGTATGGTGTTTTGTTTAAAACAGAAAAAGTGTATTTCATGTCGTAGATATACAGCTGATACTATCCTTAATAACAAAGACTTACTGACGAACAAATCTATCCTCGAACAACTACGCTTATATGAAAGACCATCCAAATTCTGTTACCAAAGGATTCTCGGTTTCTTTGGTCACATTGCCCATCGGGATACAGAAAATCGTGAAAAGTTGGTGGTGATGGGCAAGGCATTTGGGAAAAGACCTCGCGGCCGGTCACGTAACCGCTGGTCAGACCAAGTTACCGCCCTGAGAGAAGCCGAGAACCGAACGAAGTGAAAGAAAATAAAGCCACGAAGGTCTTTCAGGGACACGACCTTCAGAAATGAAGTACGCGACCAAAAAGAAAGAAGAACTAAAGACCGTTATTTATGAACTTGAATTTCTGTAGGTACGGTAACACAGTCAACTCCGAGATCATGAACGATCAAATCCATTCACAATTTCCAGTAAGTAAGTTTACAACGTTACTTTTAGTATATGCGAAACCTGAATAAAGTTTGTTCAGAATAATTAACTGAATCGATTCCAATCATTTTTATCCCATGTTATATTTTGTCCCAAAAATGATTAAAAAAAGGTTCAAAGTTGGACACCGAGCGACACTAAGTAGGTTACCCAATCTCCGCGCCGAACGGTTAGGTACCTAGGTACTATTAATGAGCGCAAGACGGGCGGCAATAGCCACCGACGGCCGTCATGGCCCACGCACAATGATCCATTGAAGGACTAAGTTCGGAAACGAAACCCATAACATAGAACATAGAAGACGGGAGGCGCGGCGCGAGCAGCGCACGAGCATGTTTTTGTACGGACAAACAGGTAACTTAACAAGCTTATAACTTTGTGATTTTTCATGATACAGTTTTGAAGTTTTGTACATAGATTCTTTACATAAAAATACTGGACACGTGTTTCGGGTTTCGCATATTGACGGTAGAAGTAGGGCGACATTTTGGTCAAAAATGAGTTATACCTATATGCCGCCATCCTACGTAAAATTTTCCGCTCTTTCGAATGTGCAATTACTCCCATGACTCTAAGATGACTTTTTTGGCGTTTATGCCCAAGCAAAAACTATTTTCACGTCAGTTTTTATTTTATTTAAAACTGAACGGCTCTCCTGAACATTTTTATTATACTTACCTAATTTAACAACAAAAAGCAGCAAACCATATAAAATCTAAGCCCGGAACTTTGTCATCCCGACTTGTCTCATAGTTTGGCAAGACTTAACTTGAAGAATAATTTGTTTCACAAACTCGCCGACTCAAGAATGTACGGCCATGAATTCCGCGGAATATATCGGTGAAGTTATAATATCAACCCGGTTGGACCCGACGCGAATAATAATATTATAGGGATGGGACGAGTTGGTTGCGGAGGATTCGTATTTAATAAAATGATGAGATAGGGGTTAGGTGTTGATTGTAAATGGTGTTTTAGGTAGTCGGGCCAAAACATCTAACGTTAAAATTGTAGGCATATCTCACCCCGCATCTCTCTCTCTTCCGAGTTTGTATTTTTTTTAATTTAGCTAATCTTATCCTACTAATATTGTTACTCAATCATGCAAATACGGCTGAACGGATTTAGATGTTTGGCACACAAATAGTTTATAACCTGGATTAACACATAGGATACTTTTTATCCCGAAAGTACGTTCCCGTGTAATTTCTGACCTACACGCGGGCGAATCCGCGGGCAAAAGCTAGTCTAATAAATTTGTACGGCTACCGTTACTTATAGTTAATAAAGTCTACTCTCGAACGCCTGACTGTCAGACAAGATTCTATACATATACAGGAAGGCGGCAGCAACATCTCAGAATGTTCAATCCCATCACTAAAGCTCTAAGGAGTCTCGAATAGACTACACTACAAATCCTGACCTGCCTCACTACCCGGAGTTCAGAACTCTCAGTACAAAAATTCGCGCATCGTATTCCAACCATAAATAAATGGATCCCACAGTATATCCACCAACTTAATTTATACAGAACGACTTTGGGAAATCGTTTTCCGTCTTGTTACCGAAAGTGGGGAAGTTTTTTAGATTGTGGCTTAATTAAGGTGTAAATTGACTTTCAAAGAATTTTTTTTTCTCCTCGGTATGTTTGAACATGGATCGATGAAGGTAGAAGCGGGTTTTTCGTTCTTTGATGTTGATTGACTTTGGAACTCGTATATTAAATTCGATTTGCATAAGGCAATTGAAATTATCGGAATGTGTGCTTTATTAGTAACTTTTTGTAAAAATGTTTTTATAAAAAAAAAAACTCCCGCTAATATTCTATAATTACTACAAATACAAATACTTACATTTAAATATTCACAGAAAAATAGGCATGAACGCTGAAATTCAGCAAAAGATATTTCGGGACCGTTATGACTAAAAAAATTATTTTCAATCGTAAAATATCAATTTTTCCCAAACATACGCTGTCAGTGAAAATCAAAATTTGAACATAGTTTAAGAACATTTGCATACGCGTCGAGTTCTCATACATAAATGATGTTACAACACTTAGGTACAACTACAGCAGACGAGCTCGCTCGATCGTCTAGTTGAACCGAGCTGCTATTTCTGGAGCAGTCTATTTTTTAGTTGCTTTTAGTTGAACACAGCCGTATGAAATATTTTAAAATAAATTCAAAGGTATTTTTTTTTTCGATAAATCCGTCCTGCCAGCTACTGACTGCCTCGCTCGGTTGCCAAATAATATTAATCAACCGTTAACTTTAATAGAACAGCATCACACAGCATAATGGAACGCTGAGTACTCTCTATCGCTGTCAGTCAAAAATATGACAGCTCAAGCACAATTTTGTTGACATCAACATTGCTGACGTAGATATTGTAACGGGGTCATTATAAGGCTTATTTAGAATTCAACGCGTAATTATTTAAATGAAATTAAGTTACTCCATTTTACATGATGACGCGCACTGTCAGCTCTTCAGGCTGAATGTCTATTATTTTTTAATCTTCTAAATAAGAAATAGTGTTTGTCTCCTAATATTATGCCATCAACTTATTTTAATCGCGAAGGTTGCAGTCTCTACCTTATGCTGGTCAGTGAAAGTTAATTGATTAATTATTATTAAGTTTGTTGGCGCTTTACTTTGTGTAAATTATTTCATCACCACTCGCAAAACGGTGAAGGAAAACATCGTGAGGAAAGCGACATATCCTAGAACCAATAATTCGAAGACATGTGACATCTACCAACCTGGACTGGGCTCGCCTGACCACTCCCTCTCAAAGAGAGGACGCCTGTGTCCCAGCAGTGGGAATATTATAGGCTGATTATGTAAGTTTAAGCAGTGGTGGCCAAGTGGTAACGGCCGCGACTTACGAGTTGTAGGTCGTAGGTTCGAACCCAGACAGGCGCTTTACTTTGTGTAAATTATTTCATCACCACTGCTCTCAAAACGGTGAAGGAAAACATCGTGAGGAAACCGGCATGTCCTAGAACCAAAAATTTGAAGACATGTGACATCTGCCAATCCGCACTGGGCCCGCGTGGTGGATTACGGCCCACTCCCTCTCACCGAGAGGAGGCCTGTGTCCCAGCAGTGGGAACATTATAGGCTGATTATGGTTATGGTATGGTATATAAGTTTGTACTCTCAGTGCTTCTGTAATAGACACAGCATCCATCTATGGAGAGACTGAAAATAAACAGCGATCGGAAATAAATTTGCAAAGCATGCTACTTAGGGCAATTTCCTCTTTGACCAGTCAGTATAGTACTATTCAAGGCAACTGTCAGTTGAAGATTTACATTCTACAATGCCATGGAGTAGCTATTAGTGTTAAATTTTGTACTAATACAAACAAACATAATGTTATTAATAGTAAATAGCATTCGGTGTCGGTGGCAAGGCGGTGACATCTACTAGAATATTCTATAATACAAGGAGGCGTATTCAGTGCTACTGTAGTGTAGGTACCTACTACTAACTGTAATGTAGGAAAATTATATTATCTTTGAAAGTGAAAAGTACTAAAAGTTCTTGCAAAATTCAAAGATAGTGCATATTCACCAGGACGGTTTTAGAACAAAAGCGACTTTATTTTCACGTGGAAGTGGCTACGTCATGTAACCACCAATGTATTCCAGTCTGGGGTTTTCGGCTTTCCCTAGGCGACAAGTTGTCGCGATAATTTCTGCTTGAACAATAAGGAATACTTACTAAAGTAGGAACTATTCTTAGACTGTATTTTGCTCTTTCCAGTTTCCACATTAATATCGAAGAGTAATCTCGAAAAAAGGTTGAAAAATTATGGTTTTTATTTTGAAATACACAATAATATGTCATTAAAAGATTTTTTTTCAAATATCTACATAGATCCCCAATATAAGTAGATATTTGAAAAAAAATCTTTTGTTCAAGTATCAACGACGCCTCCTATAAGCATTTACATTCACTACATTAACCAACCAGAAATGCAATCACCAAACAACCACGAACTGATCCTCTAACAGTCTAATCACAAGGAATCCGGCCGAAATCAGCAAGTTCCCTAATCCGGCCTAGGCAATCATCATACAGCCACTGAATATGTTATCAGCAAATATTTATGAGTTCCCTTTGTAGGCTGTGGTTAATTATGAACGAGAGTAATTGACGCAACCGTGTGCTTCTGAATTAGTGAGAACTGGGTTGGTTGCAGGTGCCTATAGTAGTGAAGGTATTTTTTTGGACAGGAGAGGAGGTATTGTAATCTAAAGTTCCAACCATGATCCTCTGGCGCTTGAATGACCGAGACAGGGAAAATTTGTGAAACGGTTTGCGATGTATTGAAAAAACAAGATGGCGTCGTTAGTTTCAATTTTAGACACGCGCCAAAATTATCCTTGTACAACACTAGTCCTTTCTCAGTTATTGTACCTCTGATTGTGCATCACAGTGATCTTTATTTTCACTATAATAAAGTTGCTGTTAGGTTGCAGCAATCTAACAGAAGACAGACTGTATGTAATCACTCTTTCTTTATTCTATTGTTTATGTCACCACTAACGAAGGTGACATTGCCACAGATTATATAAATATTGGAAGCAAAGTTTATTACGTCATACAGTCAGATGTTTACATGTGATCAAGATTTTATTCAAATAAATAAAAATAAAAGATATTATTCAGTTCACTGCATTGTTCAATGTTATTATTTTTATTGTGTAAATAAAAAGGTTTTTTAATGAATATTATATAGAACTGATATTATTTTGTTAATACAGCAAATGTTTTGGGTTAAATATGTAGTTGAATTAGATACTACAAGTTATGTACAGACGCCAGCTCACATAAACCAACCCGAAACTGTCAAACTTTCCCAATCAATTTTGAACCTTATGCTTTAGCAATGAAGTTGAAATTTTTTTAAAGAAATTTGATAGATTGTAGTAGGTTGATGTGCGGTACTGTACTCATATAAGAACCTCAGAACCTTGCTTCTTTCAAACCTACCTTAAAAAATATCTAAAATTGTCGTGTTGGTTCCTTAAAACTAATTTCTCTACCTCAAAAAAATTTTAATTGGTCCATCTTACATGATCTTAATAGATCACCGAGTACATTTTGATACACTTTTTATCTCCCCGACTGCCGGGGGGGTGCCGTGCCCGCGCCGGCACCGGAAAATAGAAAAAGGCCAATTTTCTAATTGTCCTGTAATTCTGCTCACCTCAAAACAACCTTTATGTTCAAACTGCTATCTAGTCAAGCGAACTAAGTTATGTAGCTTTGTGCCAGCCCTGTTTTGATTTAATTTGACTACACATACCGTACTGTTTGCTTAACACAAGTGTTCTGGTTTCTATCCAGCCTGAAATGCACCCAGCTAAATAGATATAGGTAGTAAGTAGTAACCGGATAATATATAAATTATTATAGCTCGTCGAGTCTAAGAACACGCAGCTATGAGTGGCAGTCTCTTTGCTCTACAATGTCGAACTTTACCTCGATTTTCTTGATTTGCCATATTATCGCATAATTAGCCTATACTGTTCCCACTGCTGCGACTCAGGCCTCCTCTCTTCGACAGGGAGTGGGCTGTAATCTACCACGCGGGTCCAGTGCCGGTTGGTAGATGTCACGTCTTCGAATTTTTGGTTTTAGGGCATGCTGTTTCCTCACGATGTTTTCCTTCACCATTTTGAGAGCATTGGTTATGAAATTATTTACGCAAAGTAAAGTGCCTGTCCGGGTTCGAATCCACGACCTCAACATGTAAGTTGGGGCCGTCACAGCCAAGTAGCTAATGTCAGAAAAGTTCAGGGGAATTCATTATTACCAAATTGACTGCCAACTAAAATTACCAGTAACACGACCAATTCACGTAGGTACCTAGTGTGCCAATTTGCTAAACAATTAATTTCCCTGACTGTACGTACTACAGTAGCTAGAAACAGGTCATTTATTAAAAACATGTAGGTACTTTACTTCAGACCTTGATCCATAAAATGTTAGTAATACACACTTATAAACTATGTTAGTAGGTAAGTTACAAATGTAACATAACACATTTTTTTTTATTCATGTATCTGGTTGTACTCACCTGACGCACTGGGTCCATGCACATGTATGTACATGTACCCAATGGCCTTACCACTACACATGGACAGACGGTTTCTGTTCATCCGTACCGTGTGTGACATTTTACGGCACCAAGATCATTGCGCCTTGAATAAGGGCCCCATAGTCACATGCACCACAACGCAACCACCAGCGAGACCGTGCATTAGCGGCCGACCATATCGCAAACACAACGATCTGTCTGTCTGCAAACACTAGCTACAACGTAACCATATCGTACACTACTAACGACAACGCAACTGCAAGAAGTTGCAGCGACACTATTCACGCGTGACCACTGCTTGCCCGCATTTTGTCGCTGGGATGTGGTGTGGCTACTGGCTATGGTACATGTGAAGGGCCCTAAGGTACCTATACTCATACTGTAGTAAAATATCTTTAAGTACGAACTAACTATTCCATTTAATAAATAAGACAGAAACCTCATTCAGATTCAATTCAAAAGGAATATTTTAGCGACCCTTTTCTTCAAATTTTTTTTTAACTCAATTTTATAAAACCCCAATTAGCAAAGACAATAAAGGCTGAAGAGAATTCTAGTACTTATGAAAAGAAAAAGTGGGCAATTTTTTTGTTCTACGAAGAACTTAGAGGTTGCGTATAAAGGCCTCCAAGTAAATTAATTAGGGAGTAGGGCGGAGGGGGAAGGGTTATCAACCCTTAAAAACCCGACACCACGGCATATGGGTGAAGATAACAACATGTGACAGGAGGTATTGTGGGTGAATTAGGTGGGTAAGGCAATTAGTGTATTTCCATCTGATTGGGGTTTAAGAATTTAAAATTTACTGTTTAGACGTAAGGCGTTTAACTTATCAATAATGCGAATATACAAAAAAAGTTCTGTTGAGTACAGTCACGAGCAAAAGTATACCTTTACACTGACACAAGATACAAAAGGGATTTTTTCCAAGTTTTATACTTAGATTTTTATGGTGTTACGAACAGATTATCAAAACCATACTTTTATAAAATACCTAGGTCATTTCTCAAAGTTACAATTGTTATTTCACGAAAAAAATGCTTGTGAAGTTTTTGTAACTGTAAGGTATTTTCTTCGTGATTTTACAAGAATGATAGCTATATTACCAAAACCATAGTTTTATCCAAGAAAATACGGTAAAGTATTGGGCACGTAACCTGGATCTAGTGGTCCATCTCTACCACACGCTGACTTCCTAATACTTCGCTGGCCGCCTCAAGTTTGAACGAGCCCGTCCGAACGGCTGTGACCATACCTTTCATGTTTACAATAAAAAGCCATATTTTCCACTAGGTATCAGAAAAACAAACAAAGAAAAGTACTTTATTAGCGCCTAATATGTCGCCATTAAAAATAAAGTAAAAATGGTAAAAATAAAACAATGGGGAACCTCAAGCTTTGTTTTAGGATTGAAAACAACAGCGATGCTATTCTGTAAAAATCTCACCGTGAAAACTTAGGTGGAGTGAGCGTGGAGTGAGCTGTCAATAGTGTGATTCATAGCAAAAACAAACTCACGTCACCTAAGTTTTAACGGTGAGATTTTTACAGAATCGACCGGCTGTTTGGTAAATGTGGCACGGAACTACACTACTCGTACCTGGTAATATCAAAGTGTCTTCTTTTTACCTAGAAAAGTATGAGACCTTGATCACGCCGTGTAAATGAGAATTAAACAGGCACTTGCATCAAAGACTTGACCGATAATTTCTAATAAAACTGCAGTGTGTAGTTCAAGTGTCCAAAGTGCCCTTTACAAAAATCAATGCAGTACCTACCAACTTCCAACCACACTACAGTCCGGTCTTCACACCCGTCAGTTTCTTAGAAACTAATACGTGTTTTGCGAATTTGATCTTTATAGTTATGAGAATTGTCGCAGTCCCCTGTTAGTGGAACGCATTCTCTCGACTGCCGTACCTACTCTAAATAATTTTTAGACTATAAAGGTAACTTACAAACCCGCACTGGGTTCGCGTGGTGGATTACGGCCCACCCCCTCTCATAGAGAGGAGGCCTGTGTCCCAGCAGGAACATTATAGGCTGTTTAAACTTCTTATTATACTACAGTTACAGCTTAAATTACAGCTTAGCGTGTTGCGGGTTACGATACCCACACATATAGAGTGCTTCAGGTATCTTATGGGGCCTAAATGACATTACACGGGGGAGTTGTTGGTAAACATAAGTGAAATTGACACAGAAATTGTATTGACAAAACAAGATGGCGGCTTTAGTTCCGATTTTGACCACGCGCCACAACCTATGAACGGCTGTTTGACAAAATGTGTGGTGAGCATGTGCAGCAGGTTGTTTGGTTTGATTTGAGGTTAATATCAGTAAAGAGGTTCTCTCTTGTGTATATGTGAGGGCGTCAGAGTTCGTCGCGTAGCTCCATTTCTTCACTCAGAACATCCCGCGACCCACACATTTTATGGTGACCGCCCAGCAGTCCAACATTCTAGTCACGCGCCGCCCTGAATTGAAAGGTGGCGAAGATTGAATAAAGATGGCGTCCGCGCCCTCATCAAATCATCCAGCCGGAGTTTGAAACGAATAAAAACTGATTTCGCTATCACCCTTAATTTTGTGCGTATGTATCACGTTGTCCCAGCGGAGTGCTGAGATTCTGAAGGATTTTTGAGAGGATTCTGTCAACCTTACGGCTTCAGTGTTCAGTTATGTAACTCTCGAAAAATGTGTACAAGTAGAAAACACTCACAACTCTCTGAAAACGCTCAAATAAATAAGGAAAGAGTGTTCTTAAAATTTGTTTGTTTTAAAAAACAAGTAAGTGCCTAAGTGAAACTACAATCTATACAAATAAATAAAATTGAAGTGTCTGTAATGTGAAAATAACACTTGTTAGTAGACGCATATGAAAGTATATAAACGGTACTTAAATTTAAAAAATCTTTTATTTTTATTTTTGTCTGTAGTGTCTGTTTGTTCCGGGTAATCTCCGAAACGATTAAACTACTTTTATTTTTATTAAAAAAAAATTAAGGTAATCCGCGCAAAAAAATTAAAAGCATGAAATCCGATTTGCTTTCTAACATGCACGCGAACAAAGTCGCGGGCACAGCTAGTACTAAATAGAATGATGTAATAGTTGGATTATCAAAGTCGGACTACTTTGTAAAAAGGTATAGGTACGTGGTCATACATTACAATCAGTGAGTGAATAATCATTCATGTTGTAGTCCCCTGTTTTCCTACCCTTAGGGTTGGATTTTTTTTCCAAATTTATATGGGAGCAACTTCGGGGTATACCCTTTCCAATATAAAAAATCGGACTACTCTGTAAAAAGTTATGCGTGGTCATACATTAAAAAAAAATTATATCCTACGCGTCGACTTGAGAACCTCCTCCGTTTTTTCGTCGGTTAAAAAAAACAAATATTAAATAGGTTTGATTTTTCATGAAATTGGTTCGTTTTAGTAATTTACTTACAAAAAAAAATTATTTCGATAGTATTTCTTACGTTAATCAAATTTTTGTACAAAATATATATAGCATATTTTATTTACAGGACAGCTGATTTTGGCCGCAAGCCTTCAACCATATAATATTTGGTTGAAGGCTTGCGGCCAAAATCAGCAGCAGCACGTCCTCCGCACACATTCCTTGCGAATGCGAATGCATCTACAAGCCAGTGTGCGGCTGCGACGGCAAGACCTACTCCAACGAGTGCGTGCTCCAGTGCATCAGTGCGCATAGAGTTGAAAACATCTTCGAACATGAACTGGTCCATATCAATAGCCTCGGCGAGTGCACATACAAACCATGCCGTGCCGGTGGAACACCTCTTTGCGGCACAGACGGCCAGACCTACGCTAAAGACTGCTACTTTGACAGCGAGAATACAAGACCGCGACGTCTGCATATAAGGGAAAATGTGTGGACACATGACAGAACTTATGCGAATGGGTGTCTACTGGGGTGTGAAAATAAGAGACGGTGTGACTTGGGCTTGCCGCTGATAGCTGCTGCGTCCCGCGGGCGATGTAGATATTACTGCTGGTGCTGCTCGCGGAAGTATCGGCCCGTTTGCGGCAGTGACTATTGGTACAAGTGCTGGCTCAAGTGCAACAGAGGCTGCAGAAACGACATCGGTCGTCGTCTCTACGTGGCGCACAGAGGCCCCTATTAATTATGCTCTTTTATTTAACTGCTAGCTGCGCCCCGCGGCTTCATCCGCGTAAATGTCGATCCCATGGGAATATAGGGATAAAAAGTAGTCTATATGTTAATCCAGGGTGTCAGTTACCTCCATACAAAATTTTATCAATATTGGTTAAGCCGTTTGAGCGTGAAGAAGTAACAAACATATAAATACACACACGCACTAACACACTCACAAACTTTCGCCTTTATAATATTAGTGTGATTTTTTAAACAATTTTGTTTTCGTTTCTTACCCCAGGATAATCAATGTTGGCTTATCTAATACTAAAAATGTGACTGAAATTCAACTTGATATTTCATTCAGCGTCAATATTCTCTACCTGCAGTTTATATTAGGATTATTTCTGAAATAAATTTGTGTTTTTTTTTGTGTCCGGACAAGAAGGACAAGACAAATCCGTTCTGCCGTTACCCTCTGGCCACGAGCGACACGCTCAAGCGATGCGCGTCTTGTGACAGCAACTGTGGAGAAAACAAAATGATAGAAGTTGGTTAGAGCATGCCACGTCTTGCGGACCGATAGACGAAAAGTCGCGTCGCTAGAGGCCATGAACGGAGCCTTACGTTTTATCGTTGGCATGCTCTGTTCCCGTGCATCCCCGAACGCCTCCGACATCACCAGAACGCGTAATGAACATGGACGTCTATATTTCTCGTGCCAACTGTTATTTAGAACCGCAAAAGTATAAATGTAAATTGATGCTATTAGAATAATATTAGTAAAAATGAACGGACAGCATAATGCTTGAGGCGCACGATTTAAAATCTGCTTCACTGACAAAGATTTTGCTGATAAAATTAATAGTAAGTATTTTGCCTTGAATTTTGTGCGTTTTATAAAAGTTTTCTGGTCTCTGACTGTTATTAGGATAGCTGGAAACGAAATAGGAGTCTCATAATGTTTTGTAATCCATTATTATTATTGTGTTCCTTTTACCTACATGTTACTGCTATCTATATGCTATCCTGCCATGCTTTATAACTGAACTTCAGGAGGAACTCCCCAGAGACGCTAAGTTGAAGCCGTGTAAGCAACAGCAATAAACTGTCATGTTTTATAATGCGGGCTCGTAAACGATGTTATACGAACACTGCACTCACCCACTCTCCTATGAGGTTGGTTTACGATCACTTACACTATTTAATATTTCTGTACTCTCTAATCTCTTGTTATGAGCCTCCGCTGAAACAAACTCCATTTGGTACCGATACAATTTTAACAGAATTTAGGAGAGGCGTAGTCCAGCATCATGCCATCTACCAACCCGCTCTGGGCCCGCTTGGTGGATTACGGCCCACTACCTCTCACCGAAAGGAGGCCGGTGTGCAGAATGCACACTGAGTAGCATTTTATTGTTTTTCTTATCGAATTAACACTATGAGACGACTTATATTAAAACGTTCTCGTAATTGTTTGTTTAGTTTAAATTCGAGGTGCACGATTTTTTTTTTAAACATCAAAACAGCTGCGAAATATCAATTAGAAAATATAATCCTCCAGACCGTATCTCGGCCATGGCGGCCAATACCAACGGAGACTAGCCTTCGACGAGCGAGATATTATAGTGCACAAGTGTGTGCAGACACACGTGCACTCTCTCTTCCCTCACTCTCATAGTCCGATGGGACGGCACGTACTCCGACACGGCCGGAGAGAGATCAGGCGCAGGACCAACGACTTAACGTGCTTTCCGAGGTACGGGGTATCACACCGCCAACCAAACTTCAGGCTGGTACTAAGAAATCCCTAATGGAAAAACCCAAGAACACTTTGGCCGACCTGGAAATCGACACCACGCCATAAAAACCTTAAAAGTAGATAATAAACTACTATTTTCTTATGTGATATCTCTGATTCCTCTATCAGCCAATTCTTTTGAAGTCCTTTATATCTTTATTTCTAGAAAGGAATAAAATACGAGAGCTGCGGTGTGCACAGCAATGTCTCAACACAATACGTAGATACATTCATACACATACATAATCTCACGCCTTTTGCCCATGGGGGGTAAGCATAAACTACAAAACTTGATTGCGAGGAGTACCTATGCACCTGACCTTTCTTAAGGACATCACCAATATGGCCAGTGTATGTCCTTCTAGGGCGTCCCCTCCCGGCATTTCCACTCACAGCTGCCTTGTAAATAACTTTTGTTAGTCACCTTTCATTCATCCTCATGGCCCACATGGAAGTCACTAAAACGTCTCCAGACCCAAGAAAGTCGTAACTCCAACCTGATAAAGACGGACTCTACCTCGGAGGGAAGGATGACGGAACGGCAGCAGGGTGTGGCTGTAGAGCTATGTCGCAAACTATACCTATACTGCCCTCTGTGTGCCTAAACATGCAGTCAAAGTGACCTCTGCGCTGCCACCGACGACGCCGAGGAAGTGGCGAAGTTTTGGGCCAACAAGATCTGAAATACAGTCGTGCCAGCGACACGAAGAAGGAGATTCATCCTCTCAACATGACCAAAATGCTCTAACTCTATTACGTACGGATATCTATGATTTCGTAGATATAGCCACACTACTCGTTCACCTTAGTACGACCTTGTCTAGGTACTCCAGCTTCGTAGAAACACTCGGGCTGCACTAACTAGCCGAGGTCACGCAGATAGGTCAAGTTAGCCACTAAGATACTGTACAGGAACCTTGTTACGTAAGTAAACGCTGTGTCTTGAGCTTCAAGAGTTTTAGCTATTATGATACCTACTATCAAAGTTATTAGCTTTTGTAAAAAATATAAAGACTTTTAGGAACAATACCTAACTCGTTGGTGACAATCTACCAGATAATTTCCAGAATTGACCAGAATCTTATGTCTGTGAAAGGTCTTTAAAAATGTTTTAAATCTTTGCTAAAAAAAATAATTAAAACATAAAAAGCTATTCATTATTAAAACCTAGGCTGCGACGTAGATACGACGTAGGTTATCTTATTTTCATTACATTACCTTTCATTTGTCGATCCGATCTTGTTCGTTCTTTATTTGTGAAAGTTCTGAAATAGATGAGGAAAATTGGGTTTTCCTGGTCTTTTAATCATTTAGATCCATAGAAACGAAACGACATTTAGCTAATTATTTATTTTTGCGAAAAGACAATTTGATTTATGTTGAGGGAAAAAAATTGTCCGGCTATTTTACACGATTGGTTTTTTAAAATTTTCACTTGATGTTCATAAAATCCAGATAATAATATAAGAAACTTACCTACATACCTACCAAAATAGGCCAGGTAACCTACGGTAAAATTAAAAAGTTCCACTACTATGCATCATTTATGATATTTAAAACTTTTGCAGCAAAATAAAACAATAGCCACAACGGCGACTCAGTGAAAGCCATGGAAAAAAATCCACGGAAAAGCTCAATTCTAGCGCCACAGCACAGCATTTACAGTAGAACAATAATTTAAAACAGGTCATAAGGTAAATGGTAGATGATTTTATTTCTGTAAGATATATATATTTTGACATATGATTTTTATTAAGTAGATAACTACATATTTACACTAGGTACTAAATTAAAAAAGACTAATTAACTATATAAATAAATGCAAAAACAAAAGGACATTTAAGCGTAAGTAGGTAAGTAGGTTTGTAAAAACACTTTTACACGTCAATCATATTTTAAAAACCAGATGAGGCAGCGTTTTCTATCTGACTACTCTAAGAAAGGCCGAAACTAACTCAAAGGTCACATCTCTTTTAAAGTCCACAAACGCACGTTAAGTAGAGCACACACGCGCACTAATTTTTAATATACTTCAAGTTGCATTCACGCTACCCAATCTGCGTTCCTTTTAACAAAATAATACACTAAGCAAATATTACAAGCTGGTTTTTAATACATTTAATTACAAAGTTGACTATCCTATCCTCTTCGACGTTACTCGATAAAAATAGATTAATAAAAAAACATAATATTATGGTTATTTCTTCTTTGGTCTCGCCCTTTCTTACAAAGAGACCACGTACAGTTGTCACATCTACCCTCTCAGAGATATCACACTGTTCCATCTGTAGTTTCCCTGCGTAGACCTACTGTAAATGTCCAACTACGCCGCTGCACCGTGCGCGGCGGGTCGCACGGGATTTGTCCCGGAGGCGAGCCGGACGCGAGCTCATCTGGCGCCGGCTCCGGCTACTAAATATTACGTACAATAATAATAAGCGTATAAAATATTACACAACAACCGCCTCATTGGCTGCCACGCTTTAGGTATAGTTGGAGTATTTTTATTATGTTTTGTAGGTAGTAAGCACTTGTAGGCATGAATTTCGGAAAAAGGAATTGTATGGTCACATGTTTCTGTCATTAACATGCCAGAAATTGTTAATTTAAAAAATAAATTAAATTGATTTTCTTGGTTCTCTAACATTTTTCATAGCATTCCAATTTTTTAACCACACTCAATTATTACTTCCCTGACTTATAGAATGCACGATGACGCACGGCGTGGTTGAATGCCGCACGGCAAAATTTTTCTGCAATGTCGTCATGGTACTGATAACGTAACAAGATGAATATTTACCTATGAACAACGTAACACAACAGAGAAAGAAAGTTCTTACAACCCTGGAAACTGTAAAACCAAAAGCATACAACTTCTGCTTATCCCCTTCTGTAAGATGCAGGATGCACCGGATAGCCGGGTAGCTCCGTGTGCGGCCCGGAAGCGAGGCTCATCTGCCGCAGAGAACTAAATTGTTAACTCACAGCCTTTTAAAACATCCCAACTTTTGCCCGGCGGGAACTTGCCGCTATGTGGAAAGGGTGACCGTGGTGTCGTGGACAATGACGGGATCCAGGATATACCTTCAAGGACTCCCACCACAATCCACGCGCCTCTGGCCAAGCGGGAACGAGAGGCGTTTGACCCAATGAGGTCATAGAAGGCATAGAACATAGGACTCAGCCATCCTCGGGTGGAACTGGCTCTCGAGGTGACTAGGTACAAAATGTACTAAAACGCTGCAGGAGGATATTTGCGATGCATTGCCATGCAGTGCGGCCCGCCCAAAAGTGAAAAAAAAAAAAACTGGCCAAGTGCAAGTCGGACTCGCACACGAAGGGTTCCGTACCACAAGGCAAAAACGCCGAAAAAAACACGTTTGTTGTATGGGAGCCCCCCTTAAATATTAATTTTATTTTGTTTTTAGTATTTGTTGTTATAGCGGCAACAGAAATACATCATCTGTGAAAATTTCAACTGTCTAGCTACCGCGGTTCTTGAGATACAGCCTGCTGACAGACAGACGGACGGACGCACAGCGAAGTCTTAGTAATAGGGTTCCGTTTTACCCTTTGGGTACGGAACCCTAAAAACGTCTTATTTATAAAAAAAAAACTAGTCGTCATTTGCTATCTTCTACGAGTATACTATACTTATAATAAAGCTGAAGAGTGTGTTTATTTAATTGAACGCGCTAATCTCTGGAATTAACAGTCGGATTTGAAAAGAACTTGTGCCAGACGAACCAAAGAACCAGCCGACTTTGCATTTGCTAGCCCAAATAATAAAGCTGAAGAGTTTGTTTGTTTGAACGCACTAATATTTAGTATTATTAAAAATTATCTTTGCATTTGATAGTCTAATTCTTGACGCTTTTGGCTATTTAACAACACGTTAGGACCCTTAGGACCCAAATAAAAAGAACGCTAAGCGAAAACGAAGTAATAACGCAGGCGGGCGATATTTCACCCGGACGAAGTCGCGAGCAGAAGCTAGTTTATAGATAAAATATAAAAATATAAAATAGAGTTAATATCATTCATTCCTTTTTAGGGTTCCGTACCCAAAGGGTAAAAACGGGACCCTATTACTAAGACTTCGCTGTCTGTCCGTCTGTCTGTCACCAGGCTGTATCTCAAGAACCGCGATAGCTAGACAGTTGAAATTTTCACAAATTATGTATTTCTGTTACCGCTATAACAACAAATACTAAAAATAAAATAAAATAAATATTTAAGGGGGGCTCCCATACAACAAACGTGATTTGTTTGCCCTTTTTTGCTCGATATCAATAATGGCAACAGGTAGGCACTTGAAATATTAACAAAATACTCAGTTATATTTTAACTATAATAATAAATAATAAAATTAAGATAAAATAAATATTTAAGGGGGGCTCCCATACAACAAACCCTTCGTGTGCGAGTCCGACTCGCACTTGGCCAGTTTTTTTAAATTGTCTTTGCACTGCTTCGTGGAAAACTGACAATAGAAAACTGTCTGTCCAGTAGAATAAAAAAAGGATTAACAAATGCGTAGGTAAGTTGAAGATCATTCATCGTAGAATCTAGAATGAATGAATGATTGAAGAATAAGAATGAATGATTTGAAGATCGATCATTACATTCTAATTATGCGTAGGTATTATTAACTTTTCCACGAATGAAAGTTAATAATACTTACCTACATCATTAAGCACTTTTCCACTTCTGGTTTACGCTAAATAAAAGCAATATTCACTTCCATTGTAATAAATCAATTATTTAAAACCAATCAATTTTATCAAACAATTATCTGACCATTGTGAAATTATGACCGATTGTTTTTGTACGGAGTGTCTGTTATTCAACGCCATTGTTTTAACGCTCTGAACAAATATTGCTGATGTTAATATTAATTATGCCGTAATTAAAATAAAGTATCTTGCTTTTAAATGTAGTAAAACCGCGCATTTTGTTTGTCCTTTTTTTGTGTAGTTTTTTCCAGTAGGAATCTGGGTTTGAGCCCGGTAAAAAAAAAAACAAAAAAAAAATGTCTTCCTTAGTAGCTAAGCATAGTCACTGCAGCTTGAAACTTGTAACAAAGTTACAGTAACCGAAGTACGAACTATGTATCTAATTAATACTTAGAATGCGCACTCTAAGTGAATTGTTGATTCATTTGCTTCAACTCGGTGTTCAAACTCCGAATGTAAGTAACTTGGAAAGGCGGTTTCGATTGTGTAGGGAAAAGACCTAACACGAACGCGTGGAGGACACACGGCGACATATCAAGCTATACATTTTCAGTATAATTATGCTGACTTCTCATTCTACGAAAACCCTGTACAAAGTGAGGTCAGCTAAAACTGGAAATGTACATCTTGATATGTCGTTGTTAGTACCTAAACGTAACTTAAATTTGATCGATTTTAAAATTGAAAATTCTCGTTTTGCACATTAGGTTCAGACATTACGAGGCGAGTGCTCCGAATGGTAAGCCACGAAATAACGGCTGCCTCAGGGTGAGGCATCTAACTAAACATCTAATAAAAAAAATATTATTTACGGAGCATGGCTCACTCTGTCTGGAATTCTGGATGCACCTTACGACTTCATTCATATCTATGGGTGATACTACCTAATGTGCGTAGTTTAATTTTAGGCTAATTGTACTTTCGATTCAAAAATCGTTCGAATTTACGTTACGGTTACGTCGCGTCGCGCGTTCGTGCTAGGGCCTCCGCCTCCGTTCCATGAAGAATGTGTGCGATGTGGTTTTGTTGTTACGAGTTTATTCGACTATCTTATAGTTATTCACTAAAGTCCCTGTCACGAGATAAATTTTGTAAACATACATTCAGGCATCATTCAGGGGTTCGCAACCTTTGGATCAATTAAAAAAAATAGTTTTATAATGGTTTTTACATAGGGATATAATTATGTTAACACACACATTATCTAATAACTGTCATCAGACGATTCCGAGTATTGTGCATCTGCATTCTGCAGCGTCAGCGTGAACTTACTTCAAAATGGCGGCCCAAATGTTCACGTTCCATGTCATGTGTAAGACGCGTTCCAGTACCACTAAACATTAGACGACAGCGTTTTATATCGCTAAAATATAACCCGACCCAGTGAAATTGCTCGTTAGTTTCGTATTACACATAAATTATGTTACTTTGAGTAGATTGAATTTGGGATTATTTGTTGTTGATTGAATTGCCGCTACGTAACTTAGTGAAAGTTCTTTATTTACAAAATTTAGAGCTTCTCGTGACGTTGACTTTAGTTAGTTACTGTTAACTTGGCTCTGGACCTACAATAACATTGTGCAATACTTTTATTGTGCAATAATATTTAATCACCCATTCCACTCAGACAATTAATTATATTTTTGCGTGAGCAAGACCTGCCTAGTCCTGCCTAGTACCTATTCCGTGACCATGTCAGGCTTGCGCAATACTGATCCAAACCGGTGCAATGAAAAGCTGTGGTGCAATAAAAATTTATCTGGCTCAAACTTTTGTACAATCGCAATCTTCAATATTAACCCTAGACGGTCAAACATATTGCGCAATTCGTAATATTGTGCAATATAATTGATCGTCTAGGGCCCATCTTAGCACTGAACTAACTCTTTCCCTCTGTCTAATAAGCAGACTGCAGAGTGCTGATTCAAGATAACATCCTGTACGTAAAATAAATATCTCTCCTTACTAACCATCATCATCATACTCTTGTTACTTATTCCAATTTAATAGTGCACGGCGCAACATGTCTTTTTTTTCTTCCATACTTCTGTATTAGTCGCAATCTCGGTAGTCGCCCTTTTTTTGTCATAAAACTCCCCACTCTTTTGTGGCCTTTTTTTACTTTAGACCAAAAAAACTTCTAGCTATCGCAAATCCAGTTTAGCAAACTAACTTAATAAATGCAAAGATAAATCAACATTAAAATTACGAACACAAAAGTCCTTTTATAAGTAATTCTAAAGCTATTTATTTCTCAGATTACATATAATTGAAGTGCATTGTCTGTTTCACAAAGGCCCACTTTCAAACTTGTACAGTAATCGTTTTATTCGTGAACACTTGGTGAAGTGCGCACAATGAACGTGCCCTTTTCAGCCTGTAAAAGAATCCGCGCCACGGTTATTATCTGTGAACGAAGTTTGTAAAGTCTGCGAGATGTCCCGGTTAAATAGGTGTAGGTAGCTAGCTGTATCTATTATTATATCAGACGCGGAACGGGCTTGTGTAAAGTACAATCAACACTATTATAAGTTTTAAAATAATTATCACGTAAAAAATTAAGTTAGATTAAAATTGCTTATTAGTCTTTTAGGCTAGATTGTAATTAATTATTAAGAACCTGGTTCTTTTTAATAAAGGATTTAAAAAGTATCCGTACCTAACTACTTACCTACTTAAATATTCTTGAATTTATAACACATAATTATGTATGCATGTGAAGATATGTAGGTATACGTCCCTCATCAGTTTAAATTGTAAAAGATAATATCAATCAATTGGTCGATAGAATAATGTTTTTACAGACATGGAGAACATTAGGTATCGGTAGGAAGGTGAGAAGTTATTTACAGATCGTTGAAGATAATAAGCTATCTTATAACCTTGTTTGTTATGTTAACCGTAGGGTTGTACCTATGTTGAATTTTTTTAGGATCTAAAAGACTTTGCTATGCATTTTTCGTTAGGCGAACGAAAAAAAATCTCAATTTTACTTGTCCCTACCAGTGAAACGAAAAGATTGAGGAAAAGAGTTTTTTCTTTAAAAATACGCAATTCTTTTAATCAGCACCCGTCCGCGATAAAACTCCGTACGTACTGTGAAATTTTTCCGAAACTTATCCGGGACAGTTTCGACCCCGGGACCGGGTCCCCTTACAATGTGTTTCAAAGGATGGGAACACCGCCCCGGGACGTGTTTAGAGCGCTTTTAAACTTAGAAATTCCCCCTTTTTGAAGTTGTGCTAACGTCCTGCTGCTATAATAAACCAAGCGATCCTGTTATTGATTTTCACGACTGAAGGATAATTCAAGCTTGATCTCTATCGTTAATAATGCAATCACTTAGGATTATTTCCTACCAAGTATTCGTCTACCTATCCGCTGAAGATACATAATTAGGAAGACAATTAAGAGACAAAGGTTTTGCCAATAACTGTATGTTAGAACCACTTTTTATCTCTGACTAAGGAAAATGGTAACATTTCTAACAAACGAAGCGACGGGCAACAGCTAGTGTTAACAAAATAAAATAAATAAACAGATATACCTCAAGAGAGTCTCAATAGGTGGCCGGATCAAGGACTTGATGAAGAAAGCTGTATGTACTTCTTGATACGACACGCACTGACTCCATTAGCCTTGGAAGGTGAAACATTAGCAAATTGAACTGCGTATTTTTTTAGAAAAAATGGTTAAGTTAATATTAATTATTAATAACATGGTCTCAAACTATCAGGTATCGTATTACCCAGTAGCTGGGTTGTGGAGGTCAGATAGGCAGTCGCTCCATGTAAAATACTGGTATTCAGCTGCATCCGGTTAGACTGGAAGCCAACCCCAACATAGTTGGGAAAAGGCTAGGCAGATGATGATATATATGGTCTCAAACTCTAATATTGAATGAGCATTGTCAAAAACTACCCCAAAAGTAACAATAACTTATGATCGTCTACAAGTTAGGGCGAGAAATAACAGCACAAGCACTGTCAGTCTCTAAAAAAACCAGCTTGGCTTTGAATCAAAAACTTCTTACGGAAACAACTTATATTTCCGTAATTTTCTTTAAAAATTGCCCTGGCTCTCTGCAACAAGAGGACGCAATCATTAACTCCGAATAATGTTAAGCAGAGAGGAAAAGTTGTTAAACGCCTGCACAAACACAATAGCAACAAGTTTCACCCCGGCGCTCTGTCAGCCATTGTCAGCAGGCGTCCGTCTCGTGCCATTGCATAACTTTATGCACTCTATAAAGTTCTTTGATTTCACGGTCATTTGTTTTTATAACTTTTACAATAATTATGTTGACTTCTTTAAACCTGACTAGAATAATTATATGCCTAGTCGCCGCCAATAAACATTGTAACCAAGATGTCAAAAAAGTTAACACAGAAAAGAAAATGAAATTAATATTGCAAACAGTTTATCATTTAATCAAAAATTTTGTCTAACAAAAGTACAATGTTATTTAAAGTTTTTTTGTTGGTTATTGTGAATATATGCGACATCATTGGCGAGGAGGATGAGAAGCCTATTGGCGCCACGAAGGAGATGGACTACACTGTGTTAGCGGGTGAAGCAGAGATGCATAAAAGTGACATCTTGAACTTTTTGAATCAGTCTCATGTGAGGGAACAATATAAAACATTATATAACTGCCTGTTGTCGAAGTTAGTGGAAGGTAAGCAAGCATATTATTGATTGTGCCTACAATACGCGACACGGTTAGTTAAAGATTCGAAGAAACAAATTAAAAGTTACGAACATTCGTTTGAGAATCGATCACGATGTCAGTAACGTTTAATTTAACTTTTAGTATTTGTCAGAAGTTCCTTTCTTGCTTTTGAGACTTCTTATCTCTTTGCTAACGATAACAAGCGGGATATAGGATTTCAAAATAACTTGGTTTTAGAAATGTCTTTTGTTTTATTTGTTTGAATCTGATTAATGTGGGCGATATGCGAATTCTATACGAGGTCGATAACCTTTTTTTATGTAACATCAGAAAAACAATATTAGGACTATGTTTTTTATTCATATCATTTCATACAGACCTACTACTATATACACCTACAAAACCTCTATCACACGTTATTGAATACAGAATGTTTAAAGTGAGGCATCTTTAGGATCCATAGCTGTAATGCATGGTGGCCACACTTCGTTTACTGCGAGACACACGGGACCCCAGTGGGCCATTCTCGCCAAGCACTTTTGAAATACTCTAATTAGTTCACCTTACTAATCATTGCATTAATGCTGAGTCAATGAAAAAAATGATTTGAGTATAAATAAATCTGCATCTGTACCTAACTCAAGGTACAGAAGCAGATTTATTTTTATAAAGAATACCACATAGCACAAGTAAAGTAAACAATCATTGCTTTGTTTCAGATGACAGTCAGTCAAAACCAGAAAGACGAGGTAACATATTTGTATAAATGCCATAATTATGATAATCTATCTGTTTGACTACTACCTCACATGATCATAGTGTTCAAAATGTTCATGTTGTTCAAAATGTTACGACTTTAAAAGAGATCATGAACTCTAGAGCTTATTTCGGTATTTCTTCTCAGGGATCAGTCAGCAATGAAAGCCTTCATGTAGTTTTTAAAATATTGACGTGTAAAAATGCCTTAAAAGATCTACCTACAATCTACATTATAAAAAACTGCACCTTATGCGTGACCTTGCCCTATCGAAAGATAGGCCAAACCTTCCTTTCCTACCTTCCTTCTTGAACCTTCGAACAAATCGGTTTGTCCAGATGCGTTCACATATGCATTTGATTTGTGAAGATTTCTAATTGAACCATCTATTCTGTATTCTTGGTTATTGATTTTATTACTTAGTCGCTTCAAGACTTAGGTAATTGCTCCTCTTGAGGCCGTAACAAGCACACACAGTACGGAATACGGTCAGATGGATCTCAAGGCTCCAGCAAAAAGTTCTATTTCTTGTCTATACGAACATTGTCTATGTATGTTTGCCTTTACAGAAACTAAAGAGTAAGTCTATTCTAGCTGCAACGCCAGAACTGATTCTGCCCAGCTCAACGCGCCGCATCGTGTCTGGACGCAACACCTCTATCGCGGCGGTGCCGTGGCAAGTCTCTCTCAGAGAGAAGACGTACCCCATCTGTGGTGGTTCAGTAGTCACCGATGTATGGCTGCTGACGGCTGCTCACTGCCTGTTGAGGTATTTTTAAATCCGGTGAACTTGTCCGGTACTTTTACTTTTATGATTGAATGGAAAAGTTAGGAACCCCTAGTTTGTAGAAGCTTATGGTCCAGTCTCTGTTCCGTAGTAAACCTGCTGACAAAAATGGCTGTTGTTACTAATGAACCGAAATTCAAACACCAACTTAATGGCAATTTTAACAATACTAAGCTAGTGCTTACCTATAACAACATGATTAACAACACCAACACAACACACAACAACAACACAACATTAACATTATACCATACGACAGGATAAATGACAATTACCTACTATGAAATAGTTACTAGTACAGATAGTGCCATCCAGGAAGACGCGCCCACTCTTCCTCCTAATCGCTAGTGGTTATCGCTTGTTTATTCTTCGAATGTTATTTTTTTTCGATATACACTAATTACCCACTAATAAGTAATCAGTGTGTATCGACAAAACCAAAACACTAGCGGAATGTTGCACACTTGTACTGTAACCGATTAGGAAGAAGAGCGCGAGCTTCGTGGATGGCGCTATCTGTAGGGTCGAGTGAACATGATCCAAGAGATTGAACCTGGATTATAATGTTCTTCGTGCTTCCTGAAACCTTTACAAAATGGTGCTTTAAATATTGATTTGCCATTGTTTTGAAAAGTGATAACGCCTACTTTATTTTTTACTCGTTGCAAACGGAGAATGAAAACACCGCTTTCGTTACGCACATTTTCAAAAAAAAATTGCAAAACTAAACTATGTTAACTGCAGAATTAATCTACCATCAAGCATACACCTCGAACCCGAAACTAAACACACAAGAGGGAATAAAAGCAAAAACAATAAACAGTCAACAAAAACCAGCCAACTATAGAGACCCGCGAACTACTCGAAATAAATTCAGACAGTACCGCGCAGTTTTATGGCCCGCCCCTAGCGAATTGCGTTCCTTTCGCCAATTTCAATTTATACCTTAGTGGGGCTGCGGGGCTGAGTTTTTTCCGATGCAAAATAGCAATCGCCAGAGGCCATGGAACAAAACAGCCACAGTTTGTTACGGAGGTAGTAGGTCTTCGGAGACTTTACGATTGCTCCGGAGAAATTTATTGTCACCCACTTGGAAAGCGATACGTTGCCGGCAAAATGTTGGGACATGTTCCAGTTCAATATCCTTCGTATTAGGATTGAGATGGTTGTTTCTTGGTATGTCTTTTGCGTAATGGGTTTATTGGTGATGCTATTATTTACATAGAGGAATATGTTTTGTTGATAAAATGTTAGGATTATCGCAATAAGTCATTATAATTTTACCTTTGAGTGAGTGAATCTTTTTTTTTAAGCCCAAACAGAATATTTAGGTCTGTTCTTTAACAACAATCAACAATAATTGATCTACAATTATTTTCATCAATTCTTATTAATGACCTACTCTCGGTGCCAATCCAATAAATGCGCCTTTCAATTAAAAATATCATCATCAAAATTCATCATTCTAATATTCTAAATTATCTAAATTCACGTTCAATGATAGATAACAAAAAAAAAAACAAAACAGAATTGCAATTCCTATTTAGTTCAATATTTCTGTGTTTTCACAATAACTCGTGCCTAATTACAAATTAAACGGGCACGTCAACGGTTTCAATTACATTTTTATCGAAGGTCGCCTTTTTTACGACAACAGATGTTTTCGCAACACTTTGTTCTCGATCGCTGTCGATTATTGCGACAAATATTATAATATTTGCATTGTTACGGGGGGTGACGTCATAGCTAGATCACGCTTTGTTCAAGACCTGTAACGTTCTGAATGGAGCCTTTGTCTGATTTATTGTTCGGTTGTGGAATGGAGTCGTAATCGTTTTTCCCAGTATTGAGCAGGCAGCTTGCTTGTGTTTTTATTCCCCTTTTGATCTGACTACTTCAAAAGGAAGACTTTTTTTTTGTATGCAGTTGAATTGCTTTTGAAATGCCTCCCCTCATAGTACTCCAAAGTCACTCTCAGACCTCTACTACTCTTTGGGAAAAATAGGCATGATGATTAATGTTATTATGTCCTGGTTGTTAGTTGCTTGGTCTGGCGACAAAAGATAGGCTCATGAAACTATTCACATTTTCACTAAGGTATAGAAACAACATAATATCAAAAACCTTTCAATGTCACAGCTAACCATTTCCAACAAAGGACCCGACACATTTCCAAATCGGTAACAAAATTAAGCTAAATCTAGCATTACGAACAAACTATATCATTCTACAACCTATGATAACTTTCTACATCATCAGAGCTCGAGCGAGTGAGCTGAGTGTCCGTCTTGGCTCATCATGGAAGACTCACGGAGGAGAGATGTATGACGTCAAGGAGTGCTACGTCCATCCACGTTACATCAGCAAGACGAAGACCAATGACGTGGGGCTAGTGCGACTGTACTCGCCTCTGCGGTTCTCTGCCAGGGTGCTACCCATCAGACTCGTGGCGAGAGAGGCAAGGCTGCCTGCGAATGAGCCCGCTATTGTCAGCGGGTGGGGCAAGCTTAAGGTATGGATTTTTAGATACAGCCACAAAATGGTTTCTACCACATTTTTTCAAGCAATACGCAAGGAGGTAGAAGGTAGCGGTAATCCGCTGGATGTGAGACGAACAAGACCGGTCGATTTAGCGACGCTTGGGGAAAGAGGTGGTTATTGCAATTAGATTACTTAGAGACAGAAAATCTTATTACCTTTATTACATAACCCTACCTATCATATCCACTTACAAACTCTCCATACGTGTACACACAAACATATACATGTACATACATTTCTCCCCCAGATCACTACACTCTTAGAGCACACCCTTCAAAATACACTTCACAACACATACTTATTGTACACTTACACGCCACACTATTCAGCATACACCTACACCTCTATAAGTACCTCCTTTTTACACACCACTGTCCTATGAAAGTATTTTCCTTCTTTCTACACTTTCAATACCGAATCTCTAAATAGTAGTGGCACTCGGTAAAATTTGCATAACCCATGGCTGAGATCCAGGTTCCCACCTAGTTCAGGGGATAGGGTCAAAAGTTCATGGCAACCGTCAGAGCCACCACGTTATATTATTGTATACTTAACAAATATTGTTTGGATTTGTAAAATTATTTCGAAATGAAAGAAATTTAAATAGAAAAATGTATTGTAGTGAGAAATTGTAAAATGTATTGTGGTGAGAAATAAACAATTTTATTTTTATTTTTTAAAGCAGTGGACGTCCTTCGGCTGAAATGATAATTATGAAACCGCAAAAAAAGTAAAATGTATCAACTTTTGTTTCTCCATGCAAGCCAGTTCGCTTAAAACCTGAACTATTACTAGCACTTTCACCTTGAGGATAAAGTAGATAGACTTAGCCGATCTTAGAGACCTTGATTGTCATCACCAAAATACTAATTTCCCTACCCCTCAGCCCTCTAACACGCCTCGCTGGTCTTCTAGGAAGGTGGACCTAGCGCTACATATCTGCAGTCTTCAACCATCAAGACTATTGCCATGAAGCTGTGCCGTCGCTCTGGGCTGGACAGGAAGGCCATCGACCCTGCCTCCATGTTCTGTGCTGGCTCCTTCAGCCAGGCGTCTCCTGATGCTTGCCAGGTATTTTTTTATTTATAACCTTATCACGGTGAGTGATACTTTAAATAATGTGCCTGGTGCATCTATGTCCGTAGTTTGTAGGGCAGTGTGTTGATGGTGACCGTGTATAGTAACCAATATTTGTATACAAGTTACTGATGATCTATTCTTAAATGTATGAACACCTGTGTACCGTGGTATTACCAAATAAATTACTTTGACTTTCAGTACAGCTTCATCGTTCTAACTGACCGACCCCTTGACAATTCAAAAGTGCCTATAACTAATTGGTTTATTTCAAATAGATGCTTTGTGGTTGAGTGTTGCCCTTCGAAGAACGAAGAGACCGCTAGTACACTGCAGTGACAAAACATAGGCGCATAAGGAACATTTCAGAACACAATGGACTCCACCGAATTTCAACATTTATCAACTTAACCAATGATTAACCGTATTGTTTTAAACCAACTTCAAAAGGAAAGTGGTTCTCAATTTGTCTGTACGTATTTATGGTCTCCCGCGAAATAGTAACAAATCCAAAAAAAATATATAAAAAAAAAGCTGCAGCATCGCTATTGATTCTCACAGCGAAGAGCCTTGTGTCCCAGCAATGGGAACGTTATAGGCTAATTATGCTTATGCTAATTAGCTTTCTAGGTTTTTTTTGAGCCATTTACATGTAATTACAGACAGTCTCACCACACTATCTCCTCAAATTCAGGGTGACAGCGGAGGCCCCATCGTGTACGAAGGCGTGCTAATCGGCGTGGTGTCCTGGGGCCTGGGTTGCGCCCGGGGCAACTTTCCTGGGGTCTACACGCGCCTCTCCTATCCACTCATCTACGACTGGGTGCACAACCATATCACCAAGATGACGGATAACAACACTGCTTTATAAATTAAATAAAAATAAATGGACAGTGATTGCTGCGTTAATGTGTTTTGGCTTAAAAGTTAGGTAATGCCCGTGCTGGTGCAATTACTGTCCATTCACAGTTATTGTACAGCCGCCAGCACATCAAGCTACCCGAAACTGTAAAATTTTCGCAATCAACTTTGAATCTTCGCTTTAGCGATAAAGTCGAAAATCTATAAAATATATACTTTAAACCCTTTACACAGAAATAGGGGCCCCCGCGAAGCGGGGCTCCGTCGAAATAGGATGCAAGAGCGAGCGAAGGGCACCCCGAGGTTAGGTTTGGTTAGGTTACTTTACACACGTAACCGCTTGTTCAATATTTTTACCGCCCATTTAATTATTTTCCTGCTCAATTATATATTCACTGATCCATTTCATTATTTTTTATTACTCATTTTTGTTTACTTTACTGCTTAGTTTTAACTGCTGAACTAGTTATTAAACGTGCCATTTATAATTTTTAACTTACCAAAACCGGTATTTACAACTGCCTCTTTAAATCAGTGCCTTAATATAATACTTTGCAGTATACCTCTAGTTATTTACCTAAATTGGTGACTGTTTTAGAAAATTATAGGTCCACAGTAAAAATGCAATAATTTCGAGAATAGTTTATTGAAAATTCGTTTCCACGTATTTTTCCTGGTTTTAAAATAATTAAAGGCTTTACAAAACATCTATACCGCGTTCACATAATTTTATTCTCACTCGAGTTTTATTAATTTTATTTGATTACCAAAACTAAAGTTAGCATTTTAAATAATTTAACAAATTCGTAAAAATTAGGATCATGTTAGTTTCCATAATTTAAACCAATTAAAATCATGACATTAAGTATTGGTATCTAAAAATTTTAGGTAATTAAACATTATGAAGTTTCAACAAGAGCTAAACAAGTGTAAAATGTTATCTATTCTAATACAGCACTACGAAATAATAATACTAAGGACTAACTACATTTCAGTGATTTATGATTTATGACTTACTATCAACATCACTCATTCACAGGTCGCTAAAATGATGCTGATGCTAAACTAAACAAAAAAAAAGCTAACCGTTCTCACTTCCACCGTAGATTCTATGCTCGCAGGGCGCTGTCGTTGAATGGTCCTAGAGAGAAGCAGTTGGTCCAATTAAAACCATTCTTAACTATTTTCGATGTTTCTAACATCAACAAAACAACATATTTTTTTCCTATACGTCGGAAATGAGGATTAAGATCTTTTTGCCACAACGCCATCTATGACCCAAAAGTGGAACAACTTCTTCGTTGCACGCCATCTATGAACTATAAATGGAGACATTGTACGCCACTGAGATGAACAAGAGTACTAATAGAGTCACTGTTCGAATAGAGTCGGTGTGACGCAGTTAGTTCAAATATAATAAAAAAAATTAAAAACCTGTGACACAAAATAATAATAAAATTACTTAAATGTAATTGGGAAAAGTTATTTAATATTCTTCATTCCCTTTCAATATAGTGTACATTATTCTACTTGGCAAGCCCTTGCAATTGATACCTAAATTGAAGGACTTGTGAAAAAAAAATCGACCATTTGTGGTGGCGGCCATCTTGGATTTGAAATTTGTAATAGCGTATAGTATTCTACTAGTCAAGCCCTTTCATTTGATACCCATATTGAGGGAGTTGTGAAAAAAATATATAATTCGCCATTTTGTGGTGGCGGCCATCTTGGATTTGAAATTTATCATAGTGTATAATATTCTACTAGTCAAGCCCTTTCATTTGATACCATATTGAGGGAGTTGTAAAAAATATGAAATCCGCCATTTTGTGGCGGCGGCCATCTTAGACCGATTTTGATCAAACATAACTAAGAACACTTCCGACTAATACCCCTTTCAAACAAAAAAAACAAAATCAAAATTGGGTCATCCGTTCGGGAGCTACGATGCCACAGACAGACACACACACACACACAGACACGTCAAACTTTTAACACCCCGTCGTTTTTGCGTCGGGGGTTAAAAACTAATGTCACTCAGTCAAGTCAAGCAAAAGATGGTATTCAATTATGAATACCATCTTTTGCTTGACTTGACTGAGTTACCCAAAGACTGAGGAAATATCCACGTTTAAAAAGGACATGATTCTCAAAACAAGGCAAAAAAAAGAGTTGGCAGCATAAAATCTCTCAGTTCGAGGCACCAAAAAGTATAGCTACAGTTTTATTAACAATCTACATTCTAGTTAAATAACAATTTAAAAAAGTTGTGCATAATTACTCCGTGCTTAGGCAACTATGACATTTAGCACTATGTACTTAGGTACCTATAAATAAATAAGTTACACTCTGTCCCACTAGGTTAACCGTTTTTTGACAGATGGAACTAGTGATTGCAGCAACGTTATCATAACACACATTTCGATAATTTCACTTTAATCTGTATGTAGTATTAATTATCGATTTTTTGCTGCCGAATAAAAAATGGTGCGGTTTCTATACCTGTGTTATTAAATACAAAACAATATAATGAAGCCGCTTTGTTTACTTTAATTAAATTTTGCTGGGTTATTGGTAAAACATTAACAACCTATCGGGACTACATTACTAACAACTTTTGTTCCATGACTATTATTAATTCATCAGATTTTAATTCACCAGACTTTTATACAAAAATAAAAATATTTCAATTCAACGACATAAAATATTCGATTTTCTGTTACGAACTCTACGCGAAGCACAAGAAAGCGAAAACAGCTAAACAAAGTGCCGCGTCTAGTACAAAATTCAGCGGAGGGGAGCGGGGGTTTGATAGAACAACGAAATCTTGAAGGTTTGTTTTTGGTAAATGTAGGTATTATGTTTTGTAAAAGTCATAGAACAAAAGTTGTTGTTTATAATGTTAGTAATCCAGCCCTGCAAGGTTATTAGTGTTTTACAAATAACCCTGTTTTTTTTATTGATATTTGAGTGGATGCAAGGTTTTTCTATACTGATTTACCTACCTATAATATAAAATGATTATATTCGATTTATTCATTTGAAGCCAAATACATTCGATCCCATTACTTAGTAGATACGATAGAATGTAATTTAATACGCATATCAATTATATTTTTTTTTTTCAAAACTGATACACGTACGCACGGTATGATAATATACAGGGTTATTGGTAAAACACTAACAACCTCTTAAGAGGTCATTGTACTTATCATTATGAACAACTTTTACTATGGGACCAAACCTGAAATCGCGAAAAAAAAGATCAGCTGTTCCTTACGTTTATGTTCGTATAACTCGTCAAAATGTGGGGAACAGTTGATTTTTTTTCGCGATTGCGAAAAAAAAATACAAACAACAATCAACAAGTTTTTGTTGTGTGTGTAGTGGTTTATTGCTGAATAAACCACTACACACACTATACAGCATTATTTTAGATTTTCTCTTCATATAAACGATCGAGTTGTTTACCAGGATAACTTATTCGATTAGTTATTTCTTTTAGAACACAACTTTTGGAATAGATCTACATAATGATAAATTAATTACAACATAATATACAACAGTAAAAGATACCTATTATATTATAACTATTGTGATACAAATATATACAAAGATACTATAAATATAATTATTTGTATATTGTAAATTATATACAGATTAATAATATAAAGTCATCATACTATCATGATTTACATACTTCTGGGTATCTACATAATAATAGGAACGTGTAACTAAAAAGTTTAAGCTTAAGTACTATAAGTATACATACATCTTAAGTGTAATACTATAGACAGACTGACCGAATTTTACAAAATCATGTAGAAACACGATACTTTACAAAATCACTCAAACTTTAGTACCAGAAGTTGGAAAACTTCATTCCAAACACACAACACATTACAACACTGAACATCCTTTCAACATTCACATCTTCTGGTTTTCAGAAGATCCCAACAGTAAACAGACACAAGCCTACACAACAGTCAAAATTCATTCCTTCTTCTCTTACGTCAGAAGAGCCAAGAAGACGCTATAACTGTAAAGAATCCGAGGCCGGCGGAGAAGGCACGGCCTCGCGATGCCTAGGTCTTCTTCCCTGGCTGAGGTCTTTTAAGCAAATGCAAAGGATCTTTCCTGTACCTCGCGAAAAGTTCCCTCTTGAATGTTTCGAAATGTTTCCTGTTCTTTTCGTTCTGTTTCTCCCGCCAGAGGGGGCGGTTTCTTCTGGCTTGCAGCCCCCAATGGATGGTGAAGATTGGAGACAGCACCTTGAATTGGTACCCGATTAAGAACATCTCGTATACCTGGAAGCGAAATGTGATGGTTTAGAATTTACTTTGTCAAGTTCTGAGAATGGAATGGATGTAGCGTTTGAGAGTCTACCTTTTTAAACATACTTATTATTCGAAGATACCAGTATCATCTAGAAGTCTATGCTCTCATAGACCATTGTCATGCATGAGCTCTAAAATCAATCTTTGATTTCGTAAAAAAAAGTTTGTAACTTAGGTACATTTCATTACTTGATGTAAGTATTTAACAACAATTAATACGTCCGGAACACAAATTACAAAGAAAACAACATTATTTATAAAACTTTATTTTAAAACTGTATTTTACAAAAATAAATAAAACATAACACTTATACAGTCTAGGCAAAGCTTAAGATCGCTTAAAATCTTAGCACGCACAACTCAGACCACTTAATCTAAATGGTCTAAGACGCACAATTCATTTATTTCGAAGACGAACTCATACCAATAAGCTCATAATAAAAAAAAATAAGGCAATGAAAAGTTGGTACAAAAACAAAAAGCCTCCATGCTACAGTACATTAACTTAATCGAGGGTACAAAATTACAAAAACAATATTTTCTAGTAATCGAAAACCTGGCTCCACGCCAGGATAACGCAAGCCCTAAGTAACCAGGATAACTTAAGCTCTGCTGGATTCTATATACATTTATCTATCACAGTGTCGCTGAAATTTAAATCTACTTGGTTCAGGATAGAGTTGAATTTGGGTTAAACTCCTGTGTTGTCTGAGATCCAATTTCTGAGTGAGGCTATGTTCGTGAAGACGGTCGGTGATAGCGGTAATGCGCATCCTCTGGCGAACGATACGACGCCATACGCTGTGCTGCGGAACACCGCAGGTCCTCCAGAGTCGCCCTGAAATGGTTATAGATAAGTGAGTTCGATGATTTTCTTTAATATTATATACTTTGATTGCTTCCGTACTTGTGCGAAAAACCTTCGTACGTAACACCAACAACGAAACTTTTTATCGCAATTTACTTTTTATTGCTTTAAAGGGCTCTTACTAAACTTTATAAGGCTTGTCAATTTAAAAACCTGTTCAAAATCGATTTAGCACGTGTTAACATTTCTGGTCCTATTTTGCCACTCACCTGACAAGATGACACTCCTCCGATGAGGAAGTGACCCCCACAGAACATGTGGTTGGTCAGCGAGTCACCGTACGACAGGCGACATAGCCAGTGTGGTACTACCGGCACGTCTGCCTCCATCATGATGCGCGGGATTCGACGCCCACCTACCTGTAGGACAGACAAGCACAAAAAAAATATTATCTCAAGGCGAAGATGGTGGGGTACCGAAAGAACCGGTCTACTTTGGAACTTATGAAAAGAGATCGGTGAAAAGGGTGAAGCCATTGCATTGCCCTGTAAAGGTAGACTACATTGACAAAGATTCTCCAGAATTAACCCTTCAAAATAGTTCTTATCCTTTGTTCAAAAATGTTCCTATCTGGTCCTAAGATCCACGAGTTGTTTTACGCAGACGTTTGTGAGTAATCAGCACCATAAACCACTACACACAACACTACTACTGAAATAAATGGATAAATAAATAAATACTACATAGATTCATGTGACGTTCAAATTATAAGTTTCCAGTTTTCATACTCACAGCAGTAAGACCCCAGCCAGTCACAGTAAGCCTTACAAGCGGTACCGCTTGTCCCCGCTGCGGCAGTCTAATAGACCGTATGTTGTCATTGAAGTTTAGTGGCCGGAGCAGCCTCAACGCGGCTATATCATTGTCGAACCGTGGCCGTCCGTACTGAGGATGTACCGTCACGTTGGAGACTCTCACTATCCTGCCGCCGGAGTCACGACGAGTACTTCCCACACGCAGTCGGATAGAGCGGGGTGTGGTGCTAAAATAACGCATATAAATAATCACTCAAAATGTAAAGTTACATGTAATTGCTAGTTATATACCCTAATATTACAGCGCTAAATGCTAGAAATAGACAAGAGTGATTAGGCGTGACAATTCATAAAAAAACATTGTTTTTGCCAAGCATATATATACCTATTACATAATAGATCCCCTACGTATCTTAGATAGGCTAAGTATAATAAAACATATATGCAAATTATTGGTAGAAACCAATAGGTAATTAATATTTTACTATGTTGCTATATATATCCGCTGTGTCCACCATTCGGACGTCCGGGCCAAGCAATGTGCCAACTACACAAATCTATATACCAACATTACCAACAACGACTACAACATACCACGTTACATTCAATTGGCTGCTTTTACTGCTACTGACAAGCTGTCAAGTGCACGATCTGAACCTAAGAGTTAACTAACGATAGATCTACCAAAGGTTTACGTTAAAAATAAACATAAAACAGTTGCAATGAAGGTTGCGGTGCCGAAACGAAATAAAAAAAGGTATAAAGAAATCTTAATTAACGCTAATCGATTTATTTCGAAAACATAATTAAAATCAAGCAATGTAGCTGTACATAAAACTATTTCCGAACAATTTTTGGGAAATCTAGAAATAATAACTGCAAGGTTTTATGCCTTTTTTGTATAGCTTTTAAAGAAACAGAGCGAGCGATCGATCTACTAAACTAACTAGAATAGGAAAACGTTTCGAAAGGTAAATTCCTATGTTAATAAAAACACAAAGATCAATTATTTCAATTAAACTGAGCACCAGCACTTTTTAAACGTCAAAATTACGTAAGACATTCCCTCAAAACGCCCGCACTTCACCAATTCCAACAGTTTTAGCATTACAGAAATAATGTAGTTTCAAAACAAAATAGTTACAGAATCGTACTATATCGAAGAGGTTTACAAACTACTTCAAGCTTACATATTGATCTGATTGCTTCACAAGACTCAATCAACCATGCTCTCCATCAAACCAAAAATGAACTCTCTAACTCCATGAATATCCGAGGGACGAGCATTGCATCGTAAACTCGTGAAGAACCACTCGACCGAAACATTCGCAGTGGGAGCGGAGGGCACTTGAGCCCATGTTACACTGTGCTTCATAAAATATTCACGCACATAAAAACCAGCGGGTCATGGCTGTAACGACCACGATTATACATTGACACTATTTGCTTTGGACGGTATTGTTAGGCCTCTTATAGATAAGGTTAGTTTCAGATGATGTTTTGTAGAACTATATAAACATTTTAAAAGATATAGTTTGTCTCACAGACAATGAGCCCTACACTCTCAAATTCTACTTGTAATAAAAGCTGAGCTTTTCATTTGCGAAACTAAGAATCGTCAAAGAGAATATAATAACTGAAGAAGACTGACAAATTAGCTCATTAGAAATAATGAGACCCCAAGATACTGAGGAAATGATGGAAGACTTGCAAATCAGCATTAAGAATTTTAGGACCGCGCTTCGCACTATGGAAATGAAACGTCTTTCCTTCGGCAAAATATTTCTAGGCATAAATAATTTTCCTCGGCCTATAAATTTAACGGAACCCTCGAAGTGATAAGCAACAATGTTAAAGAAGACCATAAACCCTAAGTGCGTTCCTCTGGTCACACTTTTATTATTACTAAAGTCGTAAAGTTAAGAAACGTTACGAGTATGACCTTGACACCGGAGAGCCCAAAATGGTGTAGTCTACGAACAATATCTCCGATTTTACTACGCCTAGTAAAAAGTATAACTATTTTTATGATTACTGATAAAATGGAACGTCAACAAAGCCCCCATTTATGGTCGCATTAAATTCCTCTTAGATTTTTCCTGCCCGAATAATTTGGATTCAGAGGCGTACCGTAAAATTTATGGGCTCTTAGATTCAATATTTGTAGATCTATAGTGCTGTTCAATTACGAAAGAGAAAAAACTACAACAGATTTACCTTTTGTTATTATTGGAGTAAGTAGGTACATTTATTTTCATTCTGATGTAACTGTATATGACTGTAACTTTTTGAAGTTAGAACGGTCAACGGACAATGCAAATAAAAAATATAAAATTATGAACTTACTTCAGTACACAATGAGCGGCAGTCAGCACATAGTCCCTGCTGATGATGAAGCCTCCACAGAAGGAGTTCCCATTCAGCACCATGGACACTTGATAAGGATGCCTGTTCACCGACGTCGGTCTACCTCCTATGATCTGACCACTCAGCTCTGGACAAGCTTCTTCTAGTTCTACATCTAGTTCTTGTTGAGAGTCAGGCGTATCTTGAGCATCGTCTGCTACTGCGTCTGCGCAACATTCTGCGTCTACCGCCTCTTGGAGGTCTGCAAATAGTTTACACTTTGAAGCTACATGATAGTTTTTGACAAATGGATTTAAAATTAAAACCAATAGAAGAAAATTTAAGTTGATAAAATAAAACACGAAAAATAATTGACTAAAACCAAATTACATTGTTTTAAAATAAAGATATTTCAATTTCACTAAGAATAACAAAACTTACAAAATAAATTGCCAATTTCGATGATAAAGAATAAGTCATTGACACTGAAACACGCAAAAATGAAAAAGTCATCTTCAAAACACATATTACAAGTAACAAGATCATCACTCACCCACAACCCCGACAAAACACAACAGCAGCAGCCCAGCGGTCACCGCAACCATGATGCCTGGTAAACACCACCTGCTTCAAGCACAGACTTAGTCGCCTGCGCCGGCGCAGCTAACTGTTCCAAATTCAAATTATTGCCAAATGTCCGGCGCAGGTAATTTCGCACGGTAAGTCCACGGTCGCGACCTTTTCACCAGCTTCCATTAATCGAGTTAAGTCAAGGTGAAGATTTGTAGGAAAAACTGGTAAATTGACGAGGTGACTTAATATGCGTAACGTATAACGGACGAGGGCAAGACAAGTAGTTTCAGATGTTGTATGCGATCTTCAGCCATTACAAAATCCTACTTATATTCTATGAAAATCATAATACCGCAAACGTTTACGCAACTAACTACATTTACTAGACAGTATAATATAGTAAATGTAGTTAGTTGGTATTTTTATTTCAATAAGTAGATATAATTTTAGCATTGCACCCATATCTTAAATTTGCTTCAAAGTTAAGGAAAATTTGGCGAAGTTTTTTGCACGGTAAAAGTCATGAAATATTATCAGCAGTTCAGTAAAAAGCAGCCAAGTTTATAAAGACGTTGTTACACAATAACAATAGTTACAATAATCGAATGTCTACATCAAGAGCATGAAGTCAAATGAAATGAAATCCAAAAGTGTCTAATAATGTTTTGCCGAAATTAACCACATTCAAGCTGTCAGCAAAGCAGCAGTTCTCCAGTCGTGGTCAAATTCAATAACATGATGGACAAGAAAGCAAGCATTTCGTGAACAAACAAGATCTTTATTCGATAGTAAAACATGATCACGCATTAAAATACGCCCCGACGTCAATTGCAAATTAGCAGCAACGGCCATAAATTGTTGCCGAGTTGCTTGTTTTACGGCACACATTAAAATATTCACAACTGTCGGCTCTCCCAACCAAAGAGTAGTTTATTTTTAAAACACTAACTTTTGCACACGACTTCGTTTGAATGGTTCACAAAAATTGACATGTGTGTTGACAATATCTCTTCACGTCCATGGTTCCGCGGGAAATATTTATTTTTCAGTTTTCTGTTGACGCTAAATGTTTGTATCGGTTGAGCAGCGAGTTTGCTACCACTGTTATTTAAATGTAAACATTGGATACTGAATTCATAGCTCCTGAAAGTAAACTCATTGAAATTGTGATCATTTTTAACTTGTAGGTAGAGTCAAAGTATAATAAAGTTTGTAATATTGTAGTAGAGCTATGGATCCGTTAACAGGACGTTAAACCGTTTGTCCCAGCTGTCACTTTTAGATCTTTGACAGTCGTTTTGGGTACCTAGTCAGAAGATCGAAAGTCTGTTTTGTCCATGTTTTACCAACAGGTATTATGTTACCCAGTAACTGGGTTGTGGAGTTCAGATCGGCAGTCGGTCTATATAAAATACTAGTATTCAGCATCCGGTTAGGCAGGAAGGCTAAGCAGATAATGAGGAGGTACTCATTGGCAACGACAGGGTTAGACCGTCTTCTAAATATATGTAAAACAAGCTGCAAGAATACCAAGACGTCAGCCAGTAGCTAATATCAAGCCTGCAGTATTAAAATATACAGATAAGTGAAAATCGATTCGATATCGCGCAATATAGTTCCGCTCAGAAGTGGAAGTGTTTCTATTTCAAAGTAACGCAACATTGATTATTTTCCCAATAACACGTTTTTAGGCTATGCTTGTTGTATTAGAGATAATTTTACAAGCTTTTATGTTACTATGTTTGTTCGGGTGGACTCTTGCAACTTAATTTTGAAGCAGATATCTTCAACCGATTGAGCTAAAATTTTGCATACACATTTAGTTTGGATGACAATGCATGGTTTGCTGTGTGACGTCATTCTAAATCAAACATGGCGGAACACCCAAGATGGAAGACTAGTTATTTTTAATGCACTCCTACAATATGGGTATCAAATGAAAGCGCTTGCTGAGAATAACTCGAAAAATAAGGTGACGAGACTCTAAATCCAATATGGCGGACTTCTAAAGATAGCAGACTAAGTTTTTTTTGCTTTCCTACAATATGGGTATCAAATCAATGTAAGCGAATAAAAAAACCGGGCAAGAGCAAGTCGCAGACTATAGTTCCGCGCGGACTATACACACATGTGTACAGTCCGCGCGGAACTATAGTCTGACTTTTTATTAGCTGCAGTAAAATGACACTTCTTAATAACTCATTTCGGACTGAGTGTAGAAATATGCATGTCAAATAAATTTCGTTTGTTACACTATTCTGGACTAGAAAAACAAGATTGGGTTGACGACCGTAAAACAACAAAATGACGCCAATTTCAGTCATTTAAGTAACACATAAGCTGTCATTTTACAGCAGCTAATTAAAAGTCCGTCTATAGTTGGCCGCGCCTTTGGTGGGGACGGGGGAGAGGGTGGCGGGGTTGCCTAGTGTTCACAACGCACGTACGCACGCCCCTCCGTCCCACCGCTCACATACCTAAAGCCCGGTTTCCATCGCGAGCGGAACGGACCCATTAATGACTTCGTTAAACTCGCAAACGCAACTGCATACAAGTATGTAGTTGACTGTTAACTGTTAATAATTAACTGCATGCTTATATTTCCACCGTTGGAGGAAATACAAGTATGCAGTTGCGTTTGCGAGTTTAACGAAGTCATTAATGGGTCCGTTCCGCTCGCGGTGGAAACCGGGCTTAAGGCGTGGCCAACTAGTTCCGCGCAGACTATAATAAAAATATTCCATGGTAGGAGTCATGACAAAAAAAAAGAACTGCACCCCCTCTGACTCCAAGGACCAAAAATTTACTTATGTAATATTTTTGCTATCCGGCCATTGGGCCCGCGTGGTGTATTACGGCCCACTCCCTCTCACAGAGAGGAGGCCTGTGTCGCAGCGGTGGGAACATTATAGACTGATTATATCTAATTGTCAATCTTTAATTAATTAAGCACTAACATTTCTTTAATATTATTTTCCACACAAAAATGACGTCACATTTTAATTCGCGAAGTATTCACACAAGTTATCTTCAGAGCACTAGTTCAATATAAAAGTATGTTTTTAAACCGACCAGATTATAACATTCCACATAGACCAACAGACTCACTAACACACATACCTATTTCCACTAATTTTAGCCGTCAGCATCCGGCGACGGCTAAAAATAATTATAAATCTAACGCTTGCAACACCGAGCTTTATGAAATTTTAAAATATCTTGTGCTACACTGCAGCGATCGTGCTGAAACTGTTTATTGAATTATTTGTTATTTATCTGGGGGCACGGGAGTGCCCCCGCCAAGACGAGCCAAGCGAAGCGCAAGGGCACTACCTACCTTTTCTCGAAGCACTTCGTCGTATTTTTGAACCTGCATAACTTGGGTTTGGATTATACCAGATAAACAAAATTTTCGGGATATGATGTCAGTGGTTGACTTATTAAACCTATAAAGTTTCAATTGCATAGCTCTTATACTTTAGATTTTATTGATATCTAAAATACCCCGATTTCGTCACTGACTCACTGATTCACTGACTCACTGATGATCATCAATATTCTAAGGGTCTTCCTGAAGTCCTAGAAAGCTGAAATTCGGTATGTAAGCTAGTAATAGTACACAAACAACAAAACAATTCTAAAACTTGGAACTTTTACCCTCCAACCCCTTAAACTAGGGGATGGTAGTTTGTACGAGACTTCCGCAAATTTTGATGCTAGAGTTCTGAAAATTGATATAGGGACTCCTTGTAAAAAAAGTAATAAAATACATATTTCAGGATTTTTAGTAAAGAACCCCCCAAAAAAAAATATATTTCATAAGCAACTTTCAAAAAGATGTGGAATCCCACCAAAAACATTTTCATGTAAAATGTTGCCAAGACGAGACCACATATGGCTCGCACTGCCAAAAAGTTATCAGATCTCATGTAGAGCCAAGCTTCTAACTCTACACGCCCTAACTTCACAAACTCTACACCTTAGTCAAAATATGTGGCTTGGCCGTTTCGCTACCATCACATGGGCGTAAGGTGAAAAATTTATTCACTGTTCATTACTTTTCTGTTATACAATAGTTTTTGTGGTAACGAAACGGCCAAGCCTCATATTTTGACTAAGTTGTAGAGTTTGTGAAGTTAGGGCGTGTAGAGTTAGAAGCTTGGCTCTACATGAGATCTGATAACTTTTTGGCAGTGCGAGCCATATGTGGTCTCGTCTTGGCAACATTTTACATGAAAATGTTTTTGGTGGGTTTTATTACATAAAAGTATGAAACTTTTGCGTAAATATTAACAGATATCTTTTTTACAGAATTACACAAAAAACTTTTTTCTATCGGTTTCAATTATTTCCATGCCATTATTGCCCTGTTTTGTCAATGAATGTATGTCTAGAGAAAGTGTCAGTACCACAACTTGCAACTTCATAATGAAGAAGAAGTTAACCTACTTATCTAATTGGCTTTTATGGAAAGCTTCTGAAAATCGGATAAAGCAAACAAGTCGTGAAACGCGTCGTGTTACTATTCGGAATGTATGTGTGTGTGGAACAAGTAATAATAAATCATCTCCAAAACGGCTGGACCGATTTTGCCGGGACCTTCACTGGCAGATAGCTAATGATACAAGGAGGAACAGAGGCTACCTACCTTTATTTTTTTTAATTAGCGTTCCGTGCAAAAAAAATTAAACTCATAAAATTTCCGACATCCACGCGGGCGAAGCCGTGGGAAGAAGCTAGTTTTGTAATAAATTGCATAGTGAGCTAACGTTTGAAAACCTTCTTAGCTTGACTACCAACATTTATCCAGTGATAAATTCTATAGTTTCAATGCCCATGACATAGATACCATCATTGAAATTAATTACTATAGAACTATTTTAATTATATTTCGACAAATTGTTATCAAGGCAAAATTATCTCCCATTTGTTTTACACACGAGGCCCCGACAACATTATCTAACAAAAAAAAATCGTAAACGGACCGCGTTTCCTAATTATGCATCTGTTTTTACCACTACCAATTTCCTACAATGAATGTGAAAATCGAAACAATTAAAATAAGTGTCGATCGATTCATTAACTAGCCGATTGCTGTTAGAACAATATCGATCTATAGTCGCGCCGATTACGCGATGACTCAGTAACCTTCCACCGGCGGTGGAGCGCGACAAACCCAGATGTTTACTGGACAATTTATGAGAGGTAGCAAATAAACTACGACCAGGCTAAATGCTTGAAGGTTGCCCTATTATGCCTGATACACGTCAACCATTTAGCCCCAACCACCATTTACCCTAACCATTTGTTCTCGTCAATCAAAAAAATCACTGATTTCCGACCAAGAAACCAACTCTTTGATAATTCAAAAATACTTGCAATCGCTTTAATTTAAACGTAATGCTCTATGTTTGAGTTAGGTCAATAACACTTCATCATTCTCTGTGATAGTCCATTTTTTTTGGGGTCAGCGCTACATGTATTTTTCTTCAAGTTAATAAATTAAATATGTAACGCGCCGACATTAAAGACATAATAAGAGATCAAAAAAACTTTTTACAAAAAAAAAACAACCGACTTCCAAAAAATACACTATAAATTGAAAAATAACTTTAATTTCGGAAGTCGGTGTCTTTGGTTCCGCATTTTCGTTTAATGACACCGACTTCCGAAATTAAAGTTATTTTTCAATTTATAGTGTATTTTTTGGAAGTCGGTTGTTTTTTTTTTGTAAAAAGTTTTTATTTTTCACTTTTTAGTGGGTCAGTTTGTAATTACAAGCTTTTTTATCTAAGTTACAATAGCCTAATGTCAACTGCTCATCACATGTTACAAAATATTGCTTTTCCCGATGCTGGGACGTTTATTGTTGAGGAGTTCTCCTGGTAAGAGCCAGGAGAACTTCTCAACAACCACTCACCATACGCATTGTAACGAGCATAAATTGCTTAGCAACCATATTAAAGTAACCGAATCGCAACCCGTGAAATATTTGTCATTGAGTAGTTCCGATGGCTATCTGTGGTCTTTATCATCAGCTCTACTTTACCAAATGATGATTTCCGAGAGCAAATGCTCAAGTTACTTTAATTATTGAGTAGGCCACACGACGAAAGAGCATTGCTAGAAATGACGCGATTACTCAACTTAAATTCGGTTTCAAATTGACGCATCAGCATGACTAGTAGGTAGTGGTCGTCCTATGTAAAACTACAATCTTAATTAGGTATTATTATTGTACGAACTGAACATTTTGGCATATTGAACCGTATGAAGTAAGCCCAACAAAAACTGCTGTAAATCGTCCAAACACAAGGTAGCTACTGTAAACTGTTGAGGAGTTCCCTTAACTGTCCTTCGTCTTCATCATCAGACCCCGAATGACAGTCACAACCATGTAGGTGTAAAGTTCTCATCAATACAAATTAATCAAGCCCAAACACAAGGTAACTGCTGTAAACCGTTGAGGAGTTCCCTCGACTGTCTTTCGGCTTCATCATCAGATCGACTCCAGGCCTTCATTAAATTGTAGTGCTTTAAAATACCTAATGAAAAAATTAACAAACGCACTAGTCGCTCCTACGATTTTCGAATGTTCCCCTCGATTTCACTGGGATGCCATCATCAGATCCTGGTTTTCTTATCATGGGACCACCCTTGGCATATCTCCTTTCCAACAAAAAAAGAATAATCAAAATCGGTTCATAAACGACGAAGTTATCCGCGAACACACAAAAAAAAAAAAAAAAAAAAATATACGGTCGAATTGAGAAACCTCCTTCTTTTTTGAAGTCGGTTAAAAAGAGATCGAAAAGAGATTGTAATTATCTTTAGAACTTTCTGTACCTTAATTTTGATTGTTTTCCATAATTATGTAGGTACTTCTAAGACAATAATATATACTTATTTATTATGTTACATAGAATATTATAAATGGCACGGTTGGCGCAGTGGTTAAGCGATTGACTGCTGCGCTGCGTGTCGCGGGTTCGATTCCCGCACGGAACAAATATTTGTATGACCTACAAGTAGTTGTTCCGGGTCTGGCTGTTTGTGTATGTGAGTTTAAATGTTTGTAAACGCACCCACAATACAGGAGAAATTCCTAGTGTGGGGCAACGTTTTATAAACCTTTTGACGCCTAAACCACTGAACGGATTTCGATAAAATGTGGCAGAGAGATAGATTGCATCCCGGGGAAGGACATAGGATAGTTTTATCCCGATATTCTCACCACGGGACCGACACTTATGCGGGTAA